>CM029634.1:18780265-20244640 GCA_017311315.1 Dendrocalamus latiflorus
AGCAATTGTTGATCTCTACTATTTGATATTGCTCTTAGTCGATTACTTGTGCTAGTGATTGTTTGAGCCTTACTAGGTTGATTAGTGGTGTTATTGTTATCTTGCTCTAGTATATCCATCAAGTTTAGAATTGCTAATTAGAATTAGACGAAAATTTTAAAACCGCCTATTCACCCCCCCTCTAGTCGGCCTCCTCGATCTTACAAGGACCTCGCCACGCGGCCTGGGCTTCGCCGGGCCTCCGCTTCACAGCCTTCACCGCAGAGACCCACTCATGCAGCATTTCATGCATGGCACTCATGCTGCATGGTAGGCATGCACGTACATGGTGTGGGCGCTACGCCCACCTCCGTCTCGGCCTGGCGTCTACGCGCGAGCACCCAGTTGCGCTGCCCCGCGGTGCAAGAATTACGCGGTGTACTCCCCAAAGGAGATGGATAGGCCGAAGGGGGCTAGGAGCAACAAGTCTGATTCGAAGACCTGAAGTGGAATCCAGGAAAGGGTGCTCTGTGAGCCTAGCAGCCAGGACGGAGCGAACGTCGCCTACAGATTCGAGCAGCCAGGCGAGGCTATGGAAGACGCTTCCACTTCGAGGCTGTCTGCCGCGAGTTCTACCACCCCATCCGCATCAACTTCTTCGGAGGCCGGTGCGGAGTCCGTATGAAACTCGAAGAAGGGGCGCGAGGACTGGCAGCGCGGAGGCCATGCCGCACGCGAAGTCCCATGGCATGCATGAAGTTGTACGCGGAGGCCATGCCGCACGCGCGAAGGCTGAGTGCCGCTCGCATCATGCATGCATGGCCCCTACGTCCACTACCGCTCGTCTCCGCGCGGTCCATGCGTACATACAACCCCCTGAAGCATCAAGCATCTCGGCTCCCCTCGGCTCCAAACACCATCTACGTGCGCCGCCTCGGGAAAACAACGCCAAGCAAAGTGGCCGGCTAGCTCGTTCCGAGTCGCAGCAGGCTAGCGGCCTACTGACCGGTTAGCGTGCGCCGGCAATGGGGCGGCCGCCGGTCGCTTAACGGAGGCTCGCGGTATATGCGATGGCGGCGTTGTGGCTGCTGGTATCGGCCTCGGAGGCGGCGCCGGCCCAGGGGAGAGCCGCGAACTGGCGCAAGGGAAGAAGGTGCGGCACCGGTGGCGTTTGGCTTCGACTCGTCTCCGGCCTTCGCGCAGACAGCATGACCTGCCTCGGACTTCGCTTCGACTCGCTTCAACTCGCACGTTGCCAGACTCGCTTCGCTTCGGCGTCTAAGCGCGGGACTACATGCATGTGCGGAGTCTCCAGCCCGAAGTCTCCGGCTCGGCGCGCTCAGGCTGCATCATTGCATGGCGTATATACCTCGGCCAGCAACGTCAAGGGCGTCGTCTTCAGGACCCGCTCACAGCTGCGAGGTCGCCTCTGCGCCATTTCCTACGCTGCGAAGTCTCCGCGACGAGCAGCAAGTCGCAGCCTTCGCTCCCTCCGGACCTTCGCACGACCTCGGCGAGGCTTCGCCGGTCCCAGCTCAGCCCTGCGGCGACGTCGCCGGCGTTTGGCTCAGCCTCGGGACGGCTTCGCCGGCCTCCGCCATCGCACGACTGGGACCTCAGACCCCGCATCTCCGCGCATGCCACCGTCGGCACCGGGACCTCCGTGTTCCGTCGGCCGTGCCTCTTCGGAGCCTTCGCCGACGCCCCCAGAGTCTCCGCCAACCTCTTCGGAGCCTCCGTCGCGATCGGAGTGGTCTTCGCCGAGCAGTCGACAGGCACAACAAGGGACGGCGTATGCGGGTGAACTATTTGCAGTCATGCGCGAAGGCAGTCAGTCTACGTGCAAAGCCCGGCATGCATGGCCCATGCATGTACGTCCCAACCCCTGCCTCCGCACTAGGAGCGGACCTCCTGCCTCCGCGCGGCATATGCGTGTACGTGTAGAGCGGACGAACGCTCTGGCTAGGTTGCGCTGCGGCGATCTTGGGCGGGATCCCTCGCGCGGGGCAGACGGCTCACACGGCGATACGGGGCAACTGCCAGTTGGTTCGCAGGCGGCGCGGGCAGGACAGCAGCCTTTGCGACCGGCCCCGACTGGCCTCGGCACCGCCTCGCCTTCGCGTGCTCGGCTCCTCGTAAGCCTTCACAGCCGACCTCCAAACCGGAGTCCGCGAAGGTGCGCCTCCTCCGTGTGTGACGAAACCCGACTCGCCTCGAAGACTCCGAGTCGAGCTTGGCCTTCGTCTCGCCGAAGTCTGAGCTGACCCATTGCTGTGAGCTATGCGTAGTCAAGGTCTCCGCACCTACGGAGTCTACTCTGCGTCCCCACCATCGTGCCCGGTACGCACTGCATGTGATCACGTATGATGCTTTTAATAGCAGCCCCTGTATTTCTTGCGTGCTTGGCTTTCAAGAGATGGTTTTTCATCATATCATTCATTGCGGCTACGGCTCCATTCTAAGAGCATTTGATTTGGCCGTGTTTGCTTTCTCGGTGCGGCATTCTGAGGCGTTTGGTTGTCGCAAGTCTTCGGCCATTTCTTTGATGCCTTTGTTTGGTCCTCGTTTTTGATTTAAATCGCACGATTGCCTCGAGCGTCGGCGTAGTCTACGGAGTCTAAATAAGACGTAGCGTCGAGGTCCGCCTCCGCACGCGCCAGTCTACGGACTCTAAAATAAGACGTAGCGTCGAGGTCCGCGTCCATACGCACCAGTCTACGGACTCTAAATAAGACGTAGCGTCGAGGTCCGCCTCCGCCGGCACCAGTCTACGGACTCTAAATAAGACGTAGCGTCGAGGTCCGCTTCCGCACGCACCAGTCTACGGACTCTAAATTAAGTCGTAGCGTCGAGGTCCGCCTCCGCACGTGCCAGTCTACGGACTCCAAAATAAGACGTAGCGTCGAGGTCCGCCTCCGCACGCGCCAGTCTACGGATTCTAAATAAGACGCAACGGGGGGACGCCTCCGCGCGCACTCTATGGAGTATAAATAAGACGTAGAGTCGAGGTACGCCTCCGCACGCACCAGTCTACGGACTCTAAATAAGACGTAGCGTCGAGGTCCGCCTCCACACGCACTCTACGGAGTATAAATAAGACGCGGATGCTGTCCCTGCGCACTCTACGGAGTATAAACAAGATGCGGATGTCGCGCACGTATGGACATTGTCCTTACGCGCACTCTCCGGAGTATAAATAAGACGTGGATGTTGATCTCACGCACTCTACGGAGTATAAATAAGACGCGGATGTTGTCCCTGCGCACTCTACGGAGTATAAAAATAGGGCGATGGGCGAGACACCAGGGAGTGCATCACTTTAGCGACGCACCACCAGGATATCGTGCCTTCGCGCGCGCTGCACCAGGGAGTGTATCACCTTTTTGAAGGTAGGGGAACGGCGGCTTCGCCTCCCTGCCTCGGCGTGCGTAGCGCCCTCGGCCTACGCCGCAAGCGCCCGCTCTCCGCGGGCACTGTTTTCCGAGGTAGGTGAACGGCGGCTCCGCCTCCTTACCTCGGCGTGCGTAGCGCCCTCAGCCTACGCCGCAAGCGCCCGCTCTCCGCGGGCACTGTTTTTCGAGGTAGGGGAACGGCGGCTTTGCCTCCTTGCCTCGGCGTGCGTAGCGCCCTCGGCCTACGCCGCAAGCGCCCGCTCTCCGTGTGCACTCTTTTTGAAGGTAGGGGAACGGCGGCTTCGCCTCCCTACCTCAGCATGCGTAGTGCCTTCGGCCTACGCCGCAAGTGCCCGCACTCCGTGGGCACTGTTTTTCGAGGTAGGGGAACGGCGGCTTCGCCTCCCTACCTCAGCGTGCGTAGCGCCCTCGGCCTACGCCGCAAGCGCTCGCTCTCCGCGGGCACTCTTTTTGAAGGTAGGGGAACGGCGGCTTCGCCTCCTTACCTCAGCGTGCGTAGCGCCCTCGGCCTGCACCGCAAGCGCCCGCTCTCCGCGGGCACTGTTTTTCGAGGTAGGGGAACGGCGGCTTCGCCTCCCTACCTCGGCGTCCGTAGCGCCCTCGGCCTACGCCGCAAGCGCCCCATTTAAGGGCACTGTTTTTCGAGGTAGGGGAACGGCGGCTTCGCCTCCCTACCTCAGCGTGCGTAGTACCCTCGGCCTACGCCGCAAGCGCCCGCTCTCCGCGGGCACTGTTTTTGAAGGTGGAGGAACGACACCTTCGTCTCCCTACCTCGGCGTGCGTAGTGCCCTCGGCCTACGCCGCAAGCGCCCGCTCTCCGCGGGCACTATTTTTGGAGGTAGGGGAACGGTGGCTTCGCCTCCCTACCTCAGCGTGCGTAGTACCCTCGGCCTACGGCGCAAGCGCCCGCTCTCCGCGGGAACTCTTTTTCGAGGTAGGGGAACGGCGGCTTCGCCTCCCTACCTCGGCGTGCGTAGTGCCCTCGGCCTACGCCGCAAGCGCCCGCTCTCCACGGGCACTCTTTTTCGAGGTAGGGGAACGGCAGCTTCGCCTCCCTACCTCGGCGTGCGTAGTGCCCTCGTCCTACGCCGCAAGCGCCCGCTCTCCGCGGGCACTCGTTTTCGAGGTAGGGGAACGGCGGCTTCGCCTCCCTACCTCGGCGTGCGTAGTGCCCTCGGCCTACGCCGCAAGCGCCCGCTCTCCGCGGGCACTCCTTTTCGAGGTAGGGGAACGGCGGCTTCGCCTCCCTACCTCAGCGGGCGTAGTGCCCTCGGCCTACGCCGCAAGCGCCAGCTCTCCGCGGGCACTCCATTTCGAGGTAGGGGAACGGCGGCCTCGCCTCCCTACCTCAGCGTGCGTAGTGGCCTCGGCCTACGCCGCAAGCGTCCGCTCTCCGCGGACCCTCCTTTTCGAGGTAGGGGAACGGCGGCTTTGCCTCCCTACCTCAGCGTGCGTTGTGCCCTCGGCCTACGCCGCAAGCGCCTGCTCTCCGCGGGCACTCCTTTTCGAGGTAGGGGATTGGCGGCTTCGCCTCCCTACCTCGGCGTGCGTAGTGCCCTCGGCCTACGCCGCAAGCGCCCGCTCTCCGCGGGCACTCCTTTTGGAGGTAGGGGAACGGCGGCTTCGCCTCCCTACCTTGGCGTGCGTAGTGCCCTCGGCCTACGCCGCAAGCGCCCGCTCTCCGCGGGCACTCTTTTTCGAGGTAGGGGAACGGCGGCTTCGCCTCCCTACCTCGGCGTGCGTAGTGCCCTCGGCCTACGCCGCAAGCGCCTGCTCTCCGCGGGCACTCTTTTTCGAGGTAGGGGAACGGCAGCTTCGCCTCCCTACCTCGGCGTGCGTAGTGCCCTCGTCCTACACCGCAAGCGCCCGCTCTCCGCGGGCACTCGTTTTTGAGGTTGGGGAAATGCGGCTTCGCCTCCCTAACTCGGCGTGCGTAGTGCCCTCGGCCTACGCCGCAAGCGCCCGCTCTCCGCGGGCACTCCTTTTCAAGGTAGGGGAACGGCGGCTTCGCCTCCCTACCTCGGCATGCGTAGTGCCGTCGGCCTACGCCGCAAGCGCCCGCTCTCCGCGGGCACTCCTTTTTGAGGTAGGGGAACGGCGGCCTCGCCTCCCAACCTCAGCGTGCGTAGTGCCCTCGGCCTACGCCGCAAGCGTCCGCTCTCCGCGGGCACTCCTTTTCGAGGTAGGGGAACGGCAGCTTCGCCTCCCTACCTCAGCGTGCGTAGTGCCCTCGGCCTACGCCGCAAGCGCCCGCTCTCCGCGGGCACTCCTTTTCGAGTTAGGGGAACGGCGGTTTCGCCTCCCTACCTCAGCGTGCGTTGTGGCCTCGGCCTACGCCGCAAGCGCCCGCTCTCCGCGGGTACTCCTTTTCGAGGTAGGGGAACGGCGGTTTCGCCTCCCTACCTCATCGTGCGTAGTGCCCTCGGCCTACGCCGCAAGCGCCCGCTCTCCGCGGGTACTCCTTTTCGAGGTAGGGAAACGGCGTCGCCTCCCTACCTTAGCGAGCGTAGTGCCTTCGGCCTACGCCGCAAGCGCCCGCTCTCCGCGGGCACTCCTTTTCGAGGTAGGGGAACGGCGGCCTCGCCTCCCTACCTCAGCGTGCTTAGTGTCCTCGGCCTACGCCGCAAGCGTCCGCTCTCCGCGGGCCCTCCTTTTCGAGGTAGGGGAACGACGGCTTTGCCTCCCTACCTCAGCGTGCGTTGTGCTTTCGGCCTACGCCACAAGCGCCCGCTTTCCGCGGGCACTCCTTTTCGAGGTAGGGGATCGGCGACTTTGCCTCCCTACCTCAGCGTGCGTAGTGCCCTCGGCCTACGCCGCAAGCGCCCGCTCTCCGCGGGCACTCCTTTTCGAGTTAGGGGAACGGCGGTTTCGCCTCCCTACCTCAGCGTGCGTTGTGCCCTCGGCCTACGCCGCAAGCGCCCGCTCTCCGCGGGCACTCCTTTTCGAGGTAGGGGAACGACGGTTTCGCCTCCCTACCTCAGCGTGCGTAGTGCCCTCGGCCTACGCCGCAAGCGCCCGCTCTCCGCGGGTACTCCTTTTCGAGGTAGGGAAACGGCGGCTTCGCCTCCCTACCTCAGCGTGCGTAGTGCCCTCGGCCTACGCCGCAAAAGCCTGCTCTCCGCGGGCACTCTTTTTCGAGGTAGGGGAACGGCGGCTTCGCCTCCTTACCTCGGCGTGCGTAGCGCCCTCGGCCTACGCCGCAAGCGCCCGCTCTCCACGGGCACTGTTTTTGAAGGTGGGGGAACGATACCTTCGTCTCCCTTCCTCGGCGTGCGTAGTGCCCTCGGCCTACGCCGCAAGCGCCCGCTCTCCGCGGGCACTATTTTTGGAGGTAGGGGAACGGCGGCTTCGCCTCCCTACCTCAGCGTGCGTAGTACCCTCGGCCTACGGCTCAAGCGCCCGCTCTCCGCGGGCACTCTTTTTCGAGGTAGGGGAACGGCGGCTTCGCCTCCCTGCGTCAGCGTGCGTAGTGCCCTCGGCCTACGCCGCAAGCGCCCGCTCTCCGCGGGCACTCTTTTTCGACGTAGGGGAACGGCGGCTTCGTCTCCTTATCTCGGCGTGCGTAGCGCCCTCAGCCTACGCCGCAAGCGCCCGCTCTCCGCGGGCACTGTGTTTCGAGGTAGGGGAACGGCGGCTTCGCCTCCGAACCTCGGCATGCGTAGCGCCCTCGGCCTACGCCGCAAGCGCCCGCTCTCCGCGGGCACTGTCTTTCGAGGTTGGGGAACGACGTCTTTGCCTCCTTACCTCGGCGTGCGTAGCGCCCTCGGCCTACGCCGCAAGCGCTCGCTCTCCGCGGGCACTATTTTTCGAGGTAGGGGAACGGCGGCTTCGCCTCCTTACCTCGGTGTGTGTAGCACCCTCGGCCTACGCTGCAAGCGCCCGCTCTCCGTGGGCACTATTTTTGAAGACGGGGGAACGGCTTCTCCGCCTCCCGGCCTCGGCGCTCGACTTTGCCGTCCGCCTCGTGGGCATCGCCTCGGCGGGACGGCACGTCTTCAGCGTTTGACTTCGCCGTCCGCCTCGTAGGCATCGCCTCGGCGGGACGGCACGTCTTCGGCGCTCGACTTCGCCGTCCGCCTCGGAGGCATCGCCTCGGCGGGACGGCATGTCTTCGGCGATCGACGACACGTCTTCGGTGCTCGACCTTCGCCGTCCGCCTCATAGGCATCGCCTCGGCGGGACGGCACGTCTTCGGCGTTCGACGACACGTCTTCGGTGCTCGACTTTCGCCGTCCGCCTCGTAGGCATCGCCTCGGCGGGACGGCACGTCTTCGGCGCTTCACTTCGCCGTCCGCCTAGGCATCGCCTCGGCGGGGCGGCATGTCTTCGACGCTCGACGACACGTCTTTGGCGCTCGACTACGCTATCCGCCCCGTAGGCATCGCCTCGGCGGGACGGCATGGCTCCGGCGCAGGACTCCGCCGTCCATCTTGTAGGCATCGCCCCGGCGGGACGGCGCGGGATTCAGTATAGGAGTTCGTTGATTTCTTCGTAAGTATTGCCTCTGGGGTCTGCAAGCTACCAGTTGCATCGGCTCACCACTCGGCACCCTCGCGCTTGCTGTCGGGGAACGGGGGGCTGGGGTGGTTGATCACGTCAGCTCGCCCATCAGGACATCAGCGCTTGCTGTCGAGGGAGTACTGTTGTGGGGGTGGCCCAACCCCCCGTGACTGGGCCGTGCAACTAGTCCAACATGTAATAGGCCCAATAGTGTAGAGAAATATACCAATGTACCCTCATCCTTTGTAAATACTAAGGGGTAGAATGGGGATTTCCCATTCTACCCCACTCATATATATAACCCCCAGGAGGGGCAAAGGGGGGGACATCCTCTCATTCTTACCAGCTCCCCACAGATCTAACTCTCCTCTTCTCCTTCTACTAGTCCCCTTCATTCCTGTTTAGCCCGTAGCTACAACAGGCGACTTACAAGAGAATGTTTACATGGCTCAATCGGAGGGTTTTTGTCGTGGAAGGCAAGGAGCATATGGGATGTCGACTTAAGAAATCCATTTATGGCTTAAAACAAGCGTCGAGGTAGTGGTACCTCAAATTCGATAAGATCATAAGGAGTTTTGGTTTTAAGGAAAATGAAGTTGATAACTGCATATATGTTAAATTCAAGGGGAGTAAATTCACCATCTTAGTACTTTATATGGATGATATCTTATTGACCAGCAGCGATTAGGATATGCTGTTTGAGACCAAGAGATTTTTTTCATCTAATTTTGATATGAATGATCTCGGTGATGCTTCTTATGTTCTTGGCATTGAAATTCACCGAGATAGGTCTAAAGGAATATTAGGCATAAATTGACAGAGTACTGAAGTGATACAATATGCATAAGTACTCTGGCTCGCCTGCTCCTATTGTTAAGGGCGATAAGTTTGGGACATTTCAGTGTCCAAGGAACCAATATGAAACTGATCAGATGAAGTCGGTTCCTTATGCTTCAGCTGTCGGAAGCATTATGTATGCTCAAGTATGTACACGTCCTGATTTAGCTTTTGTTAACCGGGATGCTTGGCAGATATCAGTCAAATCCAGGACCGGACCACTGGAAGGCCGTTAAGAAAGCTTTGCTTTATATGCAAGCTACTAAGCATTTCATGCTCACATATAAGTTTTATGATAACCTTGAAGTTATTGGTTATTCAAATTCAGATTTTGCGGGATGTGTTGATACTAAGAAATCCACGTCAGGTTATATCTTCATACTCGCTGGAGGAGCTATCTCGTGGAAAAGCTCCAAACAAACCCTTACGGCATCTTCAACGATGCAAGCTGAGTTTGTGGCATGTTATGAGGCTACCGGGCATGCTGTATAGCTTAAGAACTTTATCCCGGGACTTAGAATGATAGACAACATCTCTAAACCACTCACCTTGTACTGCGATAACGAACCCACAGTCTTTTATGCAAATAACAACAAGTCAAGTGGTGCTGCCAAACACATTGACATTAAGTATCATGTTGTGAAAGATAGAATCCAGGATCAAACCATAAGTATCAAGCATATTAGTACTAAGTTAATGCTTGCGAATCCACTTACTAAAGGCTTACCACCCAATATCTTTCGTGATCATATTGCCGGCATGGGTTTATTGGAAAACCTTTGATTCTGGATAAAAGGACCTTAAAGCAAACCAACTCCCATTAAGTATAATGAATATCCATTTCGAAATAAGATAGTACACTATAGGTACTGGGGTTGTACGTCACTTAATTGGCCATGCAACACATTGCCTTGGTATGCTGTTTTATTGAGAATGGGTTTATGATATTAGCCTTTCGATCAAAGGGAAGAATGTTGGGCTGATCTCGGCTATCAGTTCCGAGTTTTTAGGGAGGCACGCCTCCACCCCGTGCCTTGATCGGAGGCGGTTACCAACGACTTGGTTTTCGGTCCCGGTCACCTAGCGCCACATAAAAACGAGGGTTTCGGCAGGGCTACTTACGGCAGTTGAGCTAGACCACGAAAACCCTAACAAGACCCGATCTACTAACGGCGCTAAGGTGAACGAAGGCCGGAGCCCTCTTCGTTCCCGTACACGGCGACAACCTCTACACCCCAGCTTCCTCTGCTTCACTGCATCGACCTAGCATGACCAAACCCCTATGGCCTCTCCGACTTCGGGTATGTTCACTAAGATTCCGCTCTAGGGATCTAGGTGTTCGTGTTTATGATCTAGGGCTAAGCCTAATGTTTCATGTTTAGACCTTAGATTAGCACTTAAACAAAGAACACACCGAATGCAATGCCAAAGATGAACTCGCTGCCTCTTCTTACTGAATGTGGTGGCTGATCTAGTTGGTGTAGACCCTTTAAGGTCATTGTTAGCAGTGGCAGAGCTTGAAAAATAACCAAGAGAGGGCTATCCATAGAGATGGAACAACAAAATTGAAACACTAATTAACCTTTAAACTTACAAAACCATGGATTAGAGAGGGCAAAACGAGTGGTTTTTTAAGCCTAATGTGTCTATAGCTTCTTAACTATATATAGAGAGAGATGCCAAAATGAAAAAGGGGGCCACTACCCATGTCGGCCGATATGAAACGCCGCCCCTGATTGTTAGAAGCATATTGAATGCAGAAAGCAGCATTGGCTGCATGTTTTTTCTTGTGAAATGAAACTAGCCCGATCCACATTCGCGAAGTCCCTATTGCCAGCTTTGGGTAATATGGGTGGGTTGTTTTAGATGGTGTCTTATGGATTTTGAATTCTGACTGTTTGATACGTAACTTTAGCTAGTATAATTGAAGTTAGTATATTATCTATCATAATTAACTAGTAAATGCTATCTTAAAAAAACATCGTGGAGAAACGAGTGACTGTAGAAAAGTATAGAAGCCAAAAAGCATTGGCTCATTGCAACGCAGCAGCGAGCTGCACAATGGCTGCCCAAATCGTCCCGTCGAAAGAAACCAGGCCTTAGTTCTTGCGGGTTGCATCCGGTGAGGCCCATTTCGTCTCCACAGCCCATGCAAGAACCACCATCCATCTCCCCCGCGAGGAGCGAATTCTCGGCGAGCCGGCGCAGCGGCGGTTCGGACCTCGGGCTCGGAGTGCGCCGCGCGAGCTGGCGGACGGGTGCCGGAGGCTAGGCCAGAGGGTCCAGTGATGCGTGCTCCCGATGTAAATCCTGCGAATAACTTGTGAAAATAATTTTTGGAGATGCCTAACTTGCATCCTTGTTGCTCAAAACTGTGGGGATGTACTCCTGTAAAATCTGTCCGATTTGCTGTCGCTGCAACTCTAGAGCATCCAATTTCCTGCCATTACATGTGCAGAAAATATGGGTTTTTGTGAAGCGTTTGGAATTGATGTGTTGTGCACTGCAAATTTTGCAATCCTTTCACGGCATGCCCGAAGTTATGGGTGCTACTGTTGCTTAGGTTTTTACTTGTTTACTCGTAGTATCGTAATTCAATATTTTACATCCTACTGTTATCATTCAGCAAACAAATCAAAATGGTGAAATTAAAGTTACACGGAGTTCCCACAAGATTGAGTTTTCGTTTTTGACACATTTAGACTGCTTCGCTTCAAACCATCTTACATAGTCACATACTTTTTTTTCTCACAAACACATGAGATTTGCGTTCCATTCAATAAGGAGAAAGAAAAACAATTAGACAGTGTTGACAATACAGTTTTCGGCCGGAGGAGCGAGGGCCTTGACAGCCAGGAAGCAGAAACTACGAGATTACAGGAGGGGAGAACGACTGGGAACGACAAAGTAAACAGGACCGACAAAATAAACAGGACTCATTGGGAACATCAAAGAAAACACAACCAAGCAGCCCACTATAACCAATCACCACCAGCGTCAGGGCAAAGATCGCCTAGCCTGGATTTGCGCAGAGATGACCAAGTGCAAAATTTCTGCTTCGTGCGTTGCGCAAACTCCTCAAAATCCAGTGCACCCTGATTGTGCCAGATTCTGTTCCTCTCCTTCCAGGTCATCCACACCAAGAGAATTATTAAACAGCCTACACCTTTGCGCTTGGTGCTGGGTGCGAGGAATCTCAAGACTGTCCATTAGTCCTGCAATGTGCGTTCAGAGAAGGAATAAGCATTGCAGAGCGACAGCCAAGAGAAGATACAATACCAAAGCTGCTTCACCTTTGCCCATATGGCCGGTGCTATCTCGCATAGGCCTTTGCTGTGCAACCATCTGTCGATCCAAAAGTGGGTGGAAGAGTCATCGCCGATCTGGGTCATTGATGAAGCGTAGAATAATTCTTCAGCTGCAGCGTCTTCCGGCTGACGAACGGCATGCCACAACCATCTTGGCTCAGTATGCGCCAGCCACTCCTATCGGGTTTGGAAAGCAATGCATGCACGCCTGAGATCTGCAATAGCGAGTCCTGCAAACATATAAGGTTTGCATGTCTGTTGCCAACTTACAGGTCACTTCCCTGAGCTAGTCAGGCTTTCTCCCCAGTCCAGAGGAATGCCCAACATTTCTTGTCGATTTCTTTGATTGCCCAATCCGGAAAAACCAAGACAAGGAGGGGGTAAATCACCGTGGAGGTTAGGACTGATTTGACAACAACAAGCCTCCCGGCTCTTGAGAGCAGGCTGGCCTTCCATGTGGGCAACCTAGAATAAATTCTGTCAATGTACGACTGAAACTCCACTCTTGTTAGTTTGAAGGGTTCTAGGCTTCTAGTGGCATGTCGAGGTAGCTAATAGGGAAGGAAGCAATGCTACATGCAACAACCTCTTTGGCAATGCAAAGCTCGTCTTGAGTGCAGCAGATTAGGATTATGAGGATTTCTGCAGGTTTGGATGAAGGCCTAAGGCGGCTCCGAAAAGTGACACAATTTCTTTAGTGGCAATCAAATCCTGGGTTTTCGGGTGAATAAACAGCATCACATAGTCTACGTAAAAGGAGCAAATTCTCTCGAGGGGTTGGGGTCAACGTGAGGATTTGAGCTTGCGAACCAATTGAGATTAACTTGTTGAGCACCTCCATGGCAATGACAAAGGGTCCCCTTGTCAAAGGCCTCTACAATGTTGTAAGTTTTTGCCCAGGGCGCTGTTGAGAAGCACCCTAGACGCGGCCATGGGGAAAAGGAGCGAGAGCTAATCTCCCCACCGTTTACCGAACCCCGGCTATGCAAGACCTTGAATAGGAAAGGCCTTTCCAGGACATGCTATCGAACTCTTTGGCAATGTTGAGCTTGAGTAGAAGCATCTTCTCTCCTTTTCTTTTTAAGGTCCTGATGGCGTCATAGACAAACTTAAAATTGTCCTGAATGAGGCGCCCCTTGATGAAAGCGTTTTGGTTGAAATCGACCAACTGCTTCATGTAAGGCTACAGCCTCAAAGCCAGCAACTTGGAGATGAGTTTAGAAAAACTGTGAATTAGACTGATCGACCAAAATGCAGCTGGGTGGCAGGCCCTCTGTTTTTTCGGCAACAGGAGGATCAGTGCGGAGTTGAGCTAGCAAAACCCTGGCGATCCATGGAGAAGAAGGCTTCTACGCCGGCCATGATGTCCTCTTTGATTATGGGCCATGCTTTCAATTAGAACAAAGCAGTAAACCCGTCTAGCCTCGGGGCCTTTTCGGCAGAGAGCGCTTTGATGGCCTGGAACACCTCTTCGGTAGAGAAAGAATGCTCAAGGTGTTGGAGGTCTAAAGCATGAAAACCTATCTATTCCAAACGGATCGACTGAGACACTGGAGCTTCAAATTGAATCAAAGCTCCGAAGTGCTGATACAGAAGGCTTGCCATTTGCTCTTGTGAATGGACCGATGCCCCATTGTCGTACACGAGGAAGTTGATTCTGTTTTTTTTTTTGGCTTCAGAACCTGACATGGGCATGGAAGAAGGCCTAGTTAGCATCACCCTCCTGAAGCCACAAAAGTCTTGATTGTTGTCGAATCATCGTCCTTTGCAGGGAGCATAGCGCTAAGAATCTGAATTTGAGCAGCTTTTGGAATTGCACTTCTTCCGCTGCAATGCTCTCCTGTCCTGCACTCGGTCGAGTTGGCCGATAACTTCTTTGGCCATGAAATCCTGGAGCCTGATATTCTCGAAGCGCCGGTGACTCCATTTTTTAAGTCCTCTAGCCGTGGCGCGCAAGAGGGAATCGAGGTAGTGGAGAGGCGTGTTCATACGGCTAATGTTGTTGTTGTTTTTGTCTGATTAATCATGTTGAAATCACCGGCAACACACCAGGGGCTGGCTCTCGAGGCTCTGATCTGCCTCAGCTCGTCAAGGAACTCCTGCTTTGCCGAGTTTACATCACCAAATTGATCACTCCTCGTCCATGAATCCCCTCTATTTACATTTTTTTTGTAAACATTAATAGGAGCTTGTTCACATATGGTTCACAACTACACGAAGCTTGTTCGTTGGAAATGTTACCAGACCTGAATTGCAGCCAAATCTGACCAAAATTATCATAAATCTATATGTTAGTAGGAGTAGAGCTAACCAAAGAACCTTGATAAGACAATCTGATCACATAGCACCCCTACAGCAAAGAACACACCAAAAGCAATACTAAAGAAGACCCCTATAAATATATATGAGTATTATATTAGGGTTCCGTCGAGGCTGGGGACTTCTCTTCGTAAGATTGATTTATTGGCACACTAACAATCTTGTACATCTCCACCAATTAGATCACACTTACCCATTGAATCACCTTACACCCCTCAGTTTCTCAACTAGAGGAAAGCTTGTTCAATTATCACAGGAGATGTTGCTAAACTTGAATGGCAGCCAAATCGGACTGAAATCATCATAAATCCGTATGAAAACTGGACTAGGACTAGCCAAAAAAAAGAAGAAAAACTTGTAAGACTATCTGATCAGATATACAACATCCCTGCACCAAAAAACTCACCAAAGGCAATCACAAAGACGGGTCTTGTCGTTAGTTTGTTTTCTAAGAGAATGGTGGCTGCCAGTGGCGTAGCCAAGATTTGTAGCTATGGTGGTCCATTATCTAAAATTTATTTAACCGCTATAAATTTAACATGTTGGTACACAAGTATATGAATTACGAAATGCAATTAAGGAAAAAAGGACATACAAACTTCATAAAATAGACAAATATAGCTTTCTTAACATAGAATTGAAATATTACATACCCATAGTAGTTGAAGAACAGTACGCCACTACTTCTTCTTCTTGTCAGGATATAAAGAGAACATCACATTAATTTTATATTAGAACATTAAATACATTCTATATTTATGGACAAAGCTATTTAAAAAATACATTTTATAAAGGAGTAGATCAGAAGAGTTTACTTGCATGGGTAACTTCCTGAAAGCCGCATTTGGAGCAAACGCAAGCTAAGACAACAAATACCTACCTCGGCAAATTTACGAGACCGTTTACGCCGACTTCTGTTCACAGAAGAAAGAAGGTAATATAAATATTTAACTTTCTAAAATAATTTCTCTCATCCTGAAAATAAGTTATGGGACACAGACATATCACTACCCCACTCTTCTCGCTCCTGTCTCGCACACGCATCTCTTTTTTATTTTCCCCACCACTCGTATCCTCCCACTAAAAGCTTTTTTTTAGTCATTACTATTTATTTTAGCTAAGAACCATCAATTGTCGTTCAATATGAACATGCCAAGTTAGTCATCGATTTTATTGTACATCTAGATGCCAAGCTAGCCAACGATTTTACTGTACATCTAGATTCCCAAGTTGTGTGTCATTAGCTTGACACATATAGAGCAAATTAAATGATTTAGCGGGAGGTAAAATGTAGCTGTGATTCAACAAGTTTTTGCATTATGAT
This sequence comes from Dendrocalamus latiflorus, assembly GCA_017311315.1. NCBI lineage: Eukaryota > Viridiplantae > Streptophyta > Magnoliopsida > Poales > Poaceae > Dendrocalamus > Dendrocalamus latiflorus. The sequence continues at coordinate 18,795,946 of CM029634.1, forward strand.
CAAATACATGAAGGCCTCATTATCCGAGCGCAGGGTCATCCCCGGTCCACAGGGACCACCCTGTAGCTCCGCCAGTGGTGGCTGCAGGTGCTTCGGCTGAATCACAGTGGTAACTAGTGAAGTGGTGGGTAAGGATCGAGACACATAGCTTCAGGTTCTTCATCGAATTCGAGAATGTACTGTCAAGCTGACCAATGTTTGGAGGGACTACACTGCACCAGTAAATTTATTGTTTCCTAGATTTAGCAGTGCGAAGAGCAAACTTGGGTCCAAATAGGCTTCAGTTAATGGTTGGATTGTTTTGGGCTGTGACTTTTAGTTTTTGGTTTAAATTTTTAAATCTTTTGAAGGTAGCAAAAACCAAAAGTCATAAGCATGAAGCCCAAAAGAACCAGCCAAACTAGACAGTGGAACTTTAGGGTATTAATTGAGTTGTTAATCATCTTTTCCAGACAGAGCTCTGTGTCAGGGCAAGGGGAAGCTTCCTTTTGTTTATTTTTTTCTCTGCGAGGAATACTAAGCTAGCAAAGTGGTAACGTTACATGTAGCAGTAATAGGAAACTAGGAATCTGAGGAAGGAGCAAGCAAGGAAGGTTTGTGGTGTTGCTTTCGCCGTGGACGACCTCTCTCTCACGTATTCGATCGTGTTCCTCTCCTCTCCCTCTACTTCAGGTGCTCTACCGATTCTTCACTCCACACTATATCTACACCCAGTCATCGGTTCCCATGCACTGCAAAACAGCCATACATACCTAAAGATCGTCTACTTTAGGCTTTCTTCTCATTACCTTCTCTTCTTTGGGCTGGCAAGGGAAACATGGGGTACTACTCCCCAAGAGGTGCTGCGCTGTTCGTTCTGTGGCTCGTTTGCTTCTTCTTATCAGGTATATTTTCTAAGGGAAGTGTCTAGATATCACACGGATGTTTTTTCTTAACTATCATCTAAATTTGTAACCCTTGGATTAGAGATCAAGGGGCTCCAGGAGATTTTTTTAAGAGGAATGAGATAGAATTCAAGGTAGAGGGGGGAGAATTTATGGCTATTGGATCTCTAATCCAACAGTTCTAAATCTGGACGATAGTTAGGAAGAAAATATCCGGATGATGTTTAACAAAAACCCTTTTTTCCAAGACAAAGCGATCGAGGATCGTATACGTTGCTCTTTTCACTTTCTTCGATCCTGCTATGCTAAGAAACCAGGAATGCCCCCTCCATTTTTTATGGCCTTCTTCTGTTGTTTTTCTCCCTTCGGCGCGTGTTAAAATCATTGCAAAGTTTATATTTAACAGAGATGTATCAGATTTTCTCACTGGTCGTGTCTATTTCACTTCAAAATTGTCAGCACTTTTGTCTCATTTGCTTCCTGTCAGATGCCTTTTTCTTTTTTCAAAAGGAAATTGGAAAAACTGATACACACAGACTATCTGACTGTGTATGTGTACGCCTGAATTCAGGTGCAACGAAACGGGCCGAGTCGGCCGGAGTCTTCACGATCGTCAACCTGTGCAAGACAACGATCTGGCCGGCAGTGATACCCGGTGACAATTTCGACGGCGGCGGCTTCGCGCTCCGGCCGGGGCAGTCCATGGTCTTCACGGCGCCGGTCAGGTGGTCGGGCCGCATCTGGGGCCGGACGGACTGCAACTTCGACCAGACAGGGAACGGGTCCTGCGCGACTGGAGCGTGCGGGTCGTCCCTGAAGTGCACGGGGTCGGGGCAGACGCCGGCCAGCCTGGCGGAGTTCACGCTGGCGTCGCCGGACTTCTACGACGTGAGCCTGGTGGACGGGTTCAACCTGCCGATAGCGGTGAAGCCGGTGAACGGGCAGGGCAACTGCTCGGCGGCGGGGTGCGACAGCGACCTGCGCCTCACCTGCCCGTCGGAGCTGGCGGTGAAGGTGAACGGGCGGACGGTGGGGTGCCGGAGCGCGTGCGACGTGTTCAACACCGACCAGTACTGCTGCCGCGGGCAGTACGGGAACTCCATGACGTGCCAGCCCACCACCTACTCCAAGAAGTTCAAGGAGGCATGCCCGACGGCGTACAGCTACGCCTACGACGACAAGTCCAGCATCCTCACCTGCTCACAGGCGGACTACATCATCACCTTCTGCTCAAATAGGTAACAGTATAGTCCTTTCCTCTACTACATTTTTTTTAGATCAACTTTCCTCTACTACATGAAAATTTTCAAACAAAATTGTAGATGTACTCCTCGATTTAATCGACATGAGCATGGTGTTTTAAGTGCAAATTCTTTTTTTTTTTGCTAAGAATAACAAAAATGAGAAAATCCTAACAAATGATGAATCAAAAGGGAAAGGGAGAGAAAAAAAAGAAGAAAAAGGCAGATGTTAGTATCCAGGTCAAACTTTTCTTTCTGTCTTCTAACACACAATGGCTTTGAAGTCGAAATTGTAAATGGTGCTACAACATATGTAACCGTACAAGACCTAACTCCGCACCTGCTGCATTCCATTCTTGTTGTGTTTCAGGAAGCAATCGGTGTGCTCTTACCACAAGAATCGGCTCGTGTGCAGCAGATCCAGCCGATATTGGCCGATCATGCCTACCCTGATGCTTGTGCTGCTCTTCAGCTTTGTGGCTTTGCAGTAGTTTTCACTTTTCAGTGAAAGGATCAAGAGCAACGTGACCAACCTGATATATGTATATTCTTTCATTTTCTTCCTCTGATCGAGAAACAAAAGTAGAGGCGATTGATCAAATTTATGCTCTCTCACATGTGGATATTGTTCTTTAGAGAGACAACATACATTAGTGATTGTTTTTTCCTCCTCCCCTGCATGCCAATGTAAATGGAGACAGCAGCATTGCATATATGGCATGTTTTCTAAGCCTTTTAATTAATCACATTACCTGTGGGGTCTTGCCAATGTAAATATAATCATATACTCTAGAAAGGAGCAAGCCAAGGGAAAGGTATAGGTGCTGGCATTTATGATATGCTTGAGTTCTTCATCTGTATATTCCCCCCTCTCGTTGTTCTTCTTAGCATTGCATTGCTTAGGAGGTACCACAACATCACCCTCATAAATTGTGACTTCTCTATTATCTTGGTACCTTCCCCTAACATATAATGTGGGCTCAATAATGCTGCATATCCCGCTCCTATGTTTGCGAAGGCCCTTCTCTTGAATTCAGAGCCATTTTTGTTGTATTCGTCTGGGTAAATTATTTTCAGTCATGCAGTTTCATCTGATCTGGGCAGTGGTCTGTCACCGCGAGTACATGTGAAAGAGCAATGCCTTGTGTGTCAACTGTGAGCAACTTCATTGCAAACTGAAGTGGTGAAAGTTAAAAGAGAGAAAAAAATCAACAAACCGGCATGGGCATGATATTTTGAAGTTTTAGCTTCGAGGTTCAAATTCAAAGTGTTGTTGAATTGGGCTGTCTGATGTTTGAAAGACAAAGCCAGTAGTAACCAACCGGTCGTAGCTTACGATCCTTTGAGGTTCGGCCCATCAAAGGAAACCCGGCCCAGATTCGTCGACTGGAAGTGGAAGCGATCCATCGTCCACGATAAACTGGGCCATCTTCTCATTTTCGGACTAAAATAACTCGGCTCATTCGGCGGATTCCTCCCGGTTTAGCCGTCGTCGCGGTTCGCGGCTGCGCTGCTCCGCCCGCCGGCGCTCCTCCCGCGAGTCCGGTTGGCGCAAGCCCGCAACGGCCTAACTCGCTCGGTATACCCACCCGCAGGCCGCTCAGGCTGCCGAACACACGGCGCAGAGCGCACGGACCATGGCGGCATGGCGCCATCTGCTGTGTTCGTCTCCCTTTCCAGTCCCCCTCGCGAGACGGCAATTCGCAAACCCTAGCTAATCTCCGCGCTCGAGCGGCCGGGAGTTGAAGCGGAATCTCGGAAATCTGGTGCGCACGCACGCGTGCCGGCGGCCTGGAATGGCGCACACGCATGCATGGCCCAGTGATCTGTCGCCCGGAGGTAAATATCTTGTGCAATGTAAAATCATAGCTATGTGATCGGTTTCCTTGCTTAGAAATTTTTGCGTGGATGTAGTCGTATTCATGTGAAATGGCATGATATAATGGCAATTCACCATGGTGATGTTTCGGCTTTTCGCAATAGGTTTTTGTTAGTTCTTTTTACAGTAGGCTGTTAACATACTGACATGAAATTGCCTCAACTGTGGACTAATTATTTCTAACATGGTATGAACTGCACGGTTAGTTATATGGTGAATTAATTAATGACTGCTTTTCTATCCTGGATCCACCTCTGATCAAAAGTAACATCGATTACCCTGGACACCCAACATTTCATTTCGCACACCGCAGCGTTTTGTCTAGCAAATTCGTAACGATGTAACAAACACCTTGTAATCAAGGCTGCTTGCTACAAAAACAAATACTGCATACTTTTATCGTTCAACCAGAAAACAATATGACAGCTTCAAAGGGCTTGACAAATATTTTAACAAGATCCAAATTGCAGGTGGATTGAAAGATGTGAACCCTGATGAAGGGATAACAAGATGTAAGGTCTAAAGACAAATTGGCTACAGACAGGGAGATGCAGTAGTAATTACTCTTAAGAACAAATTTCTTCCGAGTTCAACTTTTGGTGCAACAAAGTAGCAGACTAGCACTGAAAGTAGTTAGAGCCTAGGAAGCACCGATACGGCTCACAACTGCCATACACATGTCCGATACGTATCTAATATGGTGATACGTTCCGATACGTGGCGATACAGCATCGGCGATATCAGGCCATTGTTAGAGATGGTGAGAACAACTATGAAGTCGTGGCTGCTTGTTGCATACATATAATCTAGCACAAATTACAATTCAAGTAGGCTTATCCAAAAAAATCTGGATAAGACTACCTGATCATATAGCACTCCTATTGCAAAGAACACACCAGAGGCAACTGCAAAGATGACCTTGCTGCTGCATTGTTTTGCGAAGATAATGGAAACTGGAGCTTCTTCTGCTGAATTACAATGGTGAACAAGCATAGAACCACACAGCTTTGGGTTCCCAGCAAAACTGCAGTTTGGAAACGTGCTAAACTGGCCTTTAGTTGGAATGGGCCCTTGTAGGTCATTGTTAGAAATGTTGAATTCAGCAAGGAAGTTAAGGTTCTCCAGTGCAAAAGGGATTACACCTGTCAGATGATTGGTAGAAAAGTCTAGTAACTGCAGGTTCGTGATGTTGCAGATCGATTGTGGGATCTCTCCATATAAGTTGTTGAAGCTCAGGTTGAGAAAGAGGAGCGCTTTCAACTGATTATTGCCTAGATTCAGCGTCCTTGAGAAAGCGCTGATCGTGCGGTATTGACATGATGGAGCATGATATAAAGGCAATTCAAAGATTCCTGGGTCTAAATGGGCTATGCTCTTTTCTGATGTCAGCATTGGCATCTGCATCAATGCTGTTGGGATTTTTCCTGTGAGACTGTTATTGGATATATCTGGATGGATGAGGAAGCTTAGGCTATTTATCCAGGCAGAGGCAGGTATTGGTCCACTGAGTTGGTTGTTGTATAAACATAATACTTTCAAACTTTTGAGCTTTGATATCCAATGAGGTATTTTTCCAGACAACGAGCAATCATTTATGGTAAGACACTGAAGATTCTCAAAGCCGTCAAACATTTCATATTCTGGCATGGTCTCATGCCTGAAGTTGCCCCCAATTAGTAGATTAATGAGGCTCCTAGAGCTCTTGAGGATCTGAATTGCATTTCTGGTACTTGTTATTACTAAGTGATAGGAAGGTGAGGGACTTCAGATTGCTTATTCTCGGTGAAATATGGCCATGGAAATTGTTGGTAGATAGCCTCAGTGCGGTAAGATTGCTGCAAGAGTAGAGGCTTTCTGGAATTGTGCCAGTGAAGTTGTTGAACAACAGCTCTAAATATTTCAGATTTAATAGGGTGGAGAAGTTCACCTTTGTGAGCTCTCCCCAGAAGTTGTTTTTCCTGATATTGATGGTTGTGAAAGCCGTGCATTTTCTCAGAGCTGACGGCAGCTCTCCAGACATGTTGTTGTTGTCTAAGTAGAGCTCCTTCAGTCGCTTGAGCTGCCTGATAGATTCCGGGATGTTGCCACTGAAACCATTCTCCGCAAGATCAAGGATAGCCAGATTGCTGAGATTGGCTAAATGTGCTGGAGGCAGTGCTCCTAGCAAACCGTTGTGGGGCAAGGAGAGGTACTCCAGCGAGGTAGCATTGAAGAGTTCATCTGGGAGTCCCACTGAGGCTGTTGTGTCCAACCTTGAGCATTCTGAGCATGGAGCAATCACCTAACCCTGGGGGGATGTCGCCACTCAATTGGTTGTGAGAGAGATCGAGCACGGTTAGGGACTGCATGTTGACGCAAAAAGAAGATGGTATCTTCCCAGTAAAGCTGTTGTTGCTGGCATTGATCGCTACCAGATTCTTCATTGCCTTCCATGCAGCTGGTGGAAATTCTCCAGTAAATAGGTTGCTTAAGATGTTCAGTACCTGCAGAGGATGGTGAGGAGTCCATGATGGCCGCTCTTGCAGGTCTCCATTGAGGCGGTTCAAGCTGACATCAAGGACGCCGATCCTGCTGGAGGAGATGAGCTGTTCCAATGGAAGGCCGCCGGAGATGGAGTTGTGGGACAAGTTGAGGTGTAACAGGCCGACGAGGTCGGCAAGGGACGGTGAGATGCGCCCTTCAAGGCCTCTAGATGCCAGGGAGACCTCAATGACCGTCCCATTCCCATTGCAGGTGATGCCCTCCCAGGCACAGCAGTCAGTGCCATTCCACCACGACACACCGAGGCCGCCATTCGCCTGCCGGGAGAACCTAGCGAGGAACTGGAGGGAGATCTTCTCCTCTGTGCAGGAGCTTGTGGGAGGGACGATGGAGAAGGATAGCAGCAGCAGCAGCACAAGAGCAAGGCCAAGGAAAGCCATGGGTGGTTCGTAGCCGCTGCTTGCTCTTTTGCTCTGTGAAGAATTGAGTGCTGTTTCATCGCTGGCTCGGCATGCAGCAGAGTAGGTTAAGTAAGGTTTGCAATTGTCAGTGACTGTTCTTTGCCTTGCCGTCTCTAGCATTGGATCCGGTCGGAGTATCATTGTAGCATCAATGTTCTCTCTAGTCATTGTTATTGTCACGGTGGTTGCCCCGTTTGGAACGTGGTGTTTACTATGATTCCATACGTCTCATGCGAAACTCTTGTGTCCTTTGACAGCCGGGCCGGTGAGGAACTGGAGCAGAACAATAACAAGGCCAAGGAAAGACATAGGCAACTTCAACTTGTTGCTATTTCTTTTTGTTGCGCGAAGATTGCTAAGTTGGCTGCATGTTTTTTTTCCTTATGAAACCAGCCTGATCGAATAGTTATGTCTCCATTAGCAGGCACCACTTGCAAAACATCATCCTGGGGAAAAAAGGCTTATAATAATTATGCACATGGCTGAAGAACAAGGACTAGGACCACTAGTTAGACAGGTAATGTGGGGCGCAAGGAAGGGAGAGATGCTGTTCTTGACCCGATACATTCGCAGTTCACTGACTCGTTTTTCTCGATGATGCAGGTTTGCAGTCTTTTTCTTTCTCATTTTCTGGTCGGGCACCTGCAGTGCAGTGTAGTAACTATCATTACAAATGGACAAACGGAGTGAGGTAATGTGGTGGCTTGACTACTTGAGGCACTTGGTTAATTTTATGCTAAAAGCAAGCGTCTGGTTAGTTATATGTGAAGGAAGGGTGATGCTATAGCCTATATATGTGTGTGAATAGCATTATTACAAACCGATGTGAATTTGGCAGATTTATGTATCAGAACCCTTATGCTTAGTGGAAACAAGTTCCGGCTAAGTGAGTCCTTCCCTCAAGTAGTAGAAAAAACATTAGTGTGGAAATATAACTATGCATGTTTCATTATATTATACTATGGTAAAAATATCATATGGAAATGTTATTTCAAAATAGTATGTAATCAATTCTGAGTTTTTATGGTCCTCCTGTAAGATGTGTTCAATGACAGTGCACTATCAAGTAGCAACTTCTCATTGTTGCATTTTTTTCTTCCTAGAGGAGAGGAACAAAATCTCTCTCTCTAAAAAAAGGAGAGGAACGAAATCTCTCTCAAAAGAGAGGGAGGAGAACAAAGTGTTATTGAACGGGGAGCCCGGCCGAAGACACGTCAGTTGGGTTTCGGCCCACGCATAGAAGACCAGCCCAAATTCCTCCGATGGAAGTAGCTAATCAAACCAGGCACCGCCTCTCGGCCGAACGCTGCGTCTCGTTCACCTTGCAGCCTGGATGGGTGGGCCCGACTTCCTCCATCACGTACGAGCCGCCTTCTCTTCACCACAGCGATATGATCCAGCACATGGCAGATTCCGGTCTGGTTTTAGGTTCAAAGCACGCGACACATGCTTAGGGGGTGCAAACCAAGCGAATAATTTTTGACCGATCGACCGAAGGCTTGTAAAACGGATACGGAAGGGATAGATGGGTATCCGGCACTATCCGTGTCTGACTCCTACTCTCAGGAAAAATTATGGAATAGGATACGGGATAAGTGATATCCGTCTATATATATATATATATCTGTATGTCAAGTGATATGAGGAAATCTGTTGTGATTTCACCTAGGAACAAGATCACATATAGGCAGATTGTTATATCTAAATAGGCAGGAGTACTGAGTGTTTTTTCTTCAATATCTCAGTAATTAATCTCTCCATATTTGCTCTGATTATACCATACTTTTTTTCTCGAACACGCAGGAGAGCTGCGTATCATTGTATTAAGAAGAAGAAGAACAACCCTTACAAACACACTCAACTATAGCCAAGACCAATCCCCACTAGGGAGACCAAGACCAAGACCAACCCCAACAACCCCGACCTAGCCTTCCTCAGGTGCTAGGGCAGTGAGGTAAGAAATACCACGCGCCCCAGCCAAACCCCAAAGTTTCAGCTCATCTCTAACCTGGACCAATAACAAGGAAAGACTCGGAGAGCCTCCATCAAAAACACAACGGTTGCGGAGGTTCCAAATAGACCAAGCACCCAGGATTATCAGTGAATTGAGGCCCTATGCAAAGAAGCAGATAATTTTCGTCCGGCCGATCATCCGAAAGATTATGAAACGGATATTGGCCTTTAGTTGGAATAGGCCCTTGTAGGTCATTGCTAGAAATGTTGAATTCAGCAAGGAAGTTAAGGTTCTCCAGTTCGGAAGGGTTACACCTGTCAGATGATTGTTAGACAAGTCTAGAAACTGACATTTCAGCAGCTAGCTAGGTAACTAAGGGCGCTCTTTCTACTCTGATCGAATTGCTCGTTTTGTTTGCAGAAAAATAAATAAATTGCGATTTTTGTGCTACTTGTTGTGCCGTCGTTGCAAATTTGCAAATTGCAAATATATGTGGCTAGTCTTGAGTTATGGTTAGAGTAGTTTAGGTTGCAACTTGTTTATTCTCTGTAGATTGAGCCCTGAAATATATCATGGTCGGACGCGCTATTCTCACTTGTTCAGTTAGTTGCTTCGCACGAAACTGAACTGGCATGATATATTGGCAATTTACCATGGAGATGTTTCGCCTTTTCACAATAGTTTTTTGGGAGATATTTTTACAGTAGGTTGTTATCATACTGACATGAAATTGTTTCAACTGCAGCTTAATTATTTGTAGTATGGTATAAACTCCAAGGTTAGTTATATGGCGAATTAACAAGTAGCTTTCGATCATGGGTCCACCCCTGATCAAAAGAAACATCCATACCTTTGACACCCACCACTTCATTTCGCACACCGCAACATTCACTCTAGCAAATTAGTAGGGAACAACTTTCACCAAGGCTGCTTGCTTGAAAAATAAATACTATGAAACTTTTATCATTCAGCAAACGAACAATATGACAGCTTCAAAAGATTTAACAAATATAACAATAAGATCCAGCATGTGGATTCAAAGATGTGAACAAATATGACGCCGTGGCTGTTTATTGCTGGGTTTAGCTCTATATATCCATTGCATATATTTGAACTAGAGAAAATTACAATTGAAGTAGGCATAGCCAAAATAGCTGGATAAGACTAACTGGTCATATAGTACTCCTACTCCAAAGAACAAACCAAAGGCAATCACAAAGATGACCTTGTCGCTACACTGTTTTGCAGATATAATGGAGACAGGAGCTGCTTCTACTGAATTACAATGGTGAATAAGCATAGAGCCGCAAAGCTTTGGGTTCCCATCAAAACTAGAATTTGGAAATGTACTCAATTGGCCTCCTGTTGGAATAGATCCTTCTAGGTCGTTGTTAGAAATGTTAAACTTCGAAAGGAAGTGCAGGTTGTTCAGTGCTTCAGGGACTGTGCCTGTGAGATGGTTCCTGGATAAGTCTAGCGCCTCCAGGTTTGTGAGGTTGCAAATTGATTGTGGAATATCTCCATGTAGTTTGTTGAAGCTGAAATCGAGTATAGTGAGCATTTTTAACTGACCAATCTGCGGGGGAATAACACCTGTAAAGTTGTTCATGCTTAGATTCAAAAGTGTTGGGTAAGCAGCAAGACCACGGTATTAGCGTGATAGACCCTTATATATAGGTAGATCAGGGAGGGTTGGGTCCAAATAAGCTGCAGTCTTATCTGATATTAGCATTGGCATCTCCATCAAGGTGATTGGGATTTCTCCTGCAAGACTGTTGTTTGATACAGTCAGGTGGAAGAGGTGGTTCAAGGTGTTGATCCAACGTGGAATTGGTCCAGTGAATCGATTGTTGGATAAATCTAGTATCTTCAAATTTGTAAGCTTTGATAACCAAAGAGGTATTTTTCCGGTCAATGAGCAGTGGTACAGGGAGAGATATTGAAGATTCTCAAAACCATCAATGGTTTCATCTTGTGGCATGGACTCGTTCATGAAGTTGTGCCCAATAAGCAGGGTGGTGAGGTTCCTGGAGCTCTTAAGGATATGAAAAGCTTTACTGATGTTCGTAAAAGAGTTTCTACTGAGTGATAGGAAGGACAGGTACTTGAGATTGCCTATTCTTGATGAGATCTCGCCATGGAAATGGTTACCCGACAGCCGCAACGCAGTCAAATTGTTGCATGAGTAGATGCTTTCTGGAACTATGCCACTGAAGTTATTTGCCATAAGATCTAAAACTTTTAAATTGTGTAGGGTGGAGAAGTTGACCTTGCCTAGATCTCCACTGAAGTTGTTGATCTTGAGATCAATGGTTATGAGATGTGTGCAGTTGCCCAGAGTTGATGGCAGCTCCCCAGACATGCTGTTTCTGCCCAAGTGGAGCTCCTCCAGTCTCTTGAGCTGACCTATGGAGTGTGGAATCTTGCCACTGAAGTTGTTCCCTTCAAGATCAAGAGTAGCCAGATCACTGAGTTTGGCTATGCGCCCACCGTCAAGTTCTCCTTGCAAACCATTGCTGGGAAAGGAGAGATACTCCAGCGATGTGGCGTTGAAGAGTTCATCCGGGAGAGCCCCACTGAGGTTGTTGTGGCCAACCTTGAGCACTCTGAGCATGGAGCAATCGCCAAGCGCAGGGGGAATGCTACCGCTCACGTAGTTGTAAGAAAGGTCAAGCACAGAGAAGGATGGCGAGGCAAGGCAGAAAGAAGACGGTATCCGCCCAGTGAAGCTGTTGTTGCTCGCATTGAGCGCGACCAGATTCTCCATTGCCTTCCATGTGTCTGCTGGGAATTCTCCAGTGAATCGGTTGCTTGAGATGTTCAGTACCTGCAGACGCCGGCCAGTGATAACCGAAGATGGCAGCTCGTGCAGCTCTCCGTTGAGTCGGTTAAAGCTGACGTCGAGGACGGTGATGCTTCTGGAGGACATGAGTTCCAACGGGAGGCCACCGGAGAATAAGTTGTACGAGAGGTTGAGGCGCAACAGGCCGGTGAGGTTGGCAAGGGACGGTGAGATGCACCCTTGAAGTCCTCTAGACGACAGGTTGACCTCAATGACGGCCCCGTTTCCACTGCAGGTGACGCCTTCCCATTTGCAGCAGTCCGTGCCATTCCGCCACGACGCAGCGAGGCCGCCGCCTTGCGATAGCCCGGCGAGGAACCGGAGCTCTTCTCCTGCTCGGTGCATGAACTGGCGGGAGAGACGACCAAGGAGAGCAGCAGAAACAGCTGCAGCACGGGAGAGAGGCTAAAGAAATGCATTGATTTTGCTGTTGCTTGAAGAGTGGAGTGCTGGAACTACTTACCTAAAAGTGGTTCTATCTAATTTGATTTGCATTAACACCATACATTACCCAAGTGATCTGGAGCAACAGAGTTGTCCTCCAATATAATGTGCGCACGGTTGAAGAAGAAGCTGACCAGCGTGGTAAGCACTAAGGTGGCGTTTGATTTGGTTTCGGCTTTCGTTTTCCTTGTTTCGGAAACTGAAAGCTGAATCAAATGTCTGACTTCGAAAAGCGATTTTCATAAACCACTTTTATTCATGGATTTTGAATGTCCGTGCTTCTCCCTCGGGCTCGACTCCAGTCTCCCGTCACCTCCACCGCCTTCGCCGTCTCCACCTTGCCCTGTCTCCGTCACAGTTGTCCCTTCTCCCTTCGCCTCCGTCTTATCTACCTTATTGTGTCTCTGTCTTCTCTGCTGCCTTCATCCATCGTCGCCTCTTCTATCTTGGCTCCGTCGATGTTGTTGATCGCCGCCGCTTTTCCCTTGGCCCCGTTAGCGTCATCTCACCTGTGGAGACATTTTTAATTTTCTTTTCTTTTTTCTTTCATTTTTATCTGTGGGTATGTATAATTTTTATTTTTTTCCCTTTTTTATTTTCCGTCCGTGAGAGATGTATTTTTTTCATTTTTCAAATTAGTTCGACTAAAAACTCTAGCTAAATTAAACATCAATACTTTTAACCATTTCTATTTTCAACTAGCACTGTTCTATTCCAACCAAAGGCAAAAAGTTCAACCGAAAACCAGCAAGGCCAGCTGTTTCAAACGCCCCAACCATCAGGCGAGCACAGCACTGCTCCATGGCTGGCTCGACCGTATTGGTTTGCAATTTTGCCACCCCCAGCGGTGGAGTATTATGGTAGTTATGGCATCAGTGTACGTCTGCCCGTAAGCTGCGAGGCAGCCAGCAAGAGCCAGGACGTACTACCAGGTCCTGGAGTCCTAGGCATGGTCGCCTAGGCCTAGCCATTCAATTTTTGAGGCACGCTCGTCTCAATGTTAGCTTCTAACTTCTGTTTTTATTTCACTATTCATTAGTTTCGGTTTTTTTCTGATTTTTTTTGTCTTTTCTTTTTTTTCCCCTGTATTCCTTCGCATTGTCTGTGATAGGCTAACTTGTTTTTTATTTTTATTTTTTTTAAAATTTAATTACGCCAAATAAGTACTCATCTACAGTAAAAAAAATAAGCCAACTACAGTAAAAAAGCCATGATTTATCGTCATTTTGAACGCCTCCTGAATCCATACGGCATTGCTGAAACCGAGCCTGACACATTTTATTTTACACATTTAACTATATATAAAAAAACACTTCATATCCAAACAAGCCTTATGTAATTTACCTATAGGAAGCTTTTTCCATTCTCTTCGAAGTACATACTTCTACTTCTAATATACTATTTAAATAAAGTAGTGCTCCAAAAGGCTTATAAGCTCAGGTTTCTGACTTTTTTACATTGTAGCATCTGTTAGTTTTTTTGCATAATTAAATTTTAAAAAATAAAAATTATATCATCACGAACAATGCAAAATAATTAGGAGAAAAAGAAAAGGCAAAAAGACAAAATTAAGAAAATAGAAACAGAAGCTCGTTGGAGCAGGGCCTAACCGCTCGAACTGGTTGCGAGCTGATGGCTGACGGCTAAAATCGCACTGTAGCTACTGACGACTTATTTTGTTTCTTACTACTAGTTATCGATGCGTCAGGAAAAAACCCTGATACCAGTTGGACAATTCAAAGGAATAAGTGGGGGAAAAAAGCAAAGAAGCCTAAAAAAGTTAGAAAAAACAAAACAAAAATAAGCCTGCTGTTGAAGCCCATTAGAGCGCTGCCACGTGCTATATTTTTCTATCACTTATGTTATATTTACATACTAATTCTAAAATACTCTATTAATGTATCATGTTGAAAAAATTCATTAGTCTTTTATTTTTGCTACATACCCTTTTCTATATGTAAAAGAAGTATATATCCAAATTATGCTGTAAAAAAGACACCCCAACCACCAACGCCACCCTCCGACCGTCGCCTCCGCCCCTCGCACTCCCTCGCTGGCCAAGAAGAAGGAGGGGTGCGGTTGGCTGGGGCATGGAGAGGGACCGACCGGGTATGAGAAGAGATGGGACGGTCAGTTGAGAGGATGAGGAGAGGAGGAAAGGAAGAAGGCACCAGACCGGGAAGCCGACCGGCCGAAGGAAAAGAAGAGGAAGAAGTGCCAACCGAGTGAAGAAGTAAAGAAAGTGGAGAAGAGGAAAGGGCTGACCGGCCAAAGGAAGAAAGGAAGAGAAGGACAGAAGGAGAGAAAAGAAAGGAAGAAAGAGGGGGAAAGAGGAAAAGGAGAAGAAGGAGAGGATTGATCTGGCACCTATCCACCAGATCTGGCTAAGAAAAGGGGTGAAAGAGCCTCGATCCAGTTATCTGGAACTAGGGTAATGCCTCAATTCTTTCTTGTTGCTTGGTTATTGAATTATGTAGAGCTTGAATTGTCGAATAGCAAGACAGATTTATACAATGGTTAGGATATGGCTAGTCGTTGGAATTCATGTGCAATGTAGAACTAGTGAAGAGCGCTGGCCGTGTGGTGTTATGTCGATGCATGCGTGATCGACTAGTGTTCAGTGAATAATTAGTGAGTCGGTAATTAGTACTTAACTAATTAGTGATTGATTGGAGCAAGCAATTAATTAGTGCATGTGATTAATGAGGTGAGCAAATGATTTGTATGGATTAATTAGAATAGATTAATTAGTATAGAGTAATTAACAGAGGTAATTGCTAAAACTCTATAAAAGGCTGGAACGCCACTTTTTGCATAACGAATTGAAAGTTTGCCATCCAAGTCAGATGTTGTCCGGTATGGGACCGCATGTCCTTTGGGACTGAAATGGGAGATATGCCACCGAGATGGCTATAGCCCGATATGGGATAGCACGGTCTTCGTACTAAAATCAGAGTTTTAGATGGCATAATATTTAAATCATGCTAACCAAGAATATGTGAGTAAAATTATGTAGATTACTGAACCTAGAATATTTTCTATGTTCGGTTTCGCATTTGAAAGACATGGTCGTTTGAGCACCCGAAACAGCAGGGTAGTATCTAGTGAAAGAGTGTGGTATGTGTTGGTTTTGTGCATAGGAACGATTTCATTTGTATGTGTGCATGTATTCTTATGATGTCTTGAGATGGATTGAAGCTTATTTAGGTGGAGGATCGGGTTTGGCACCATCCACGCATTGTCCACAAGGTTGAATAGGCAAGTACATAGTAGAATAGTGGATTATGATGGATGCTGGTACTTGTTTTTCCATGCTATACTTTACAACATTTTATGAAATGATATCCCTAATTACATGTTGATTGTGCTGGGATGAGTGATGCTTATGGTTGATTGTTAATGTTGGATGAGTGTGGTATAAAGCACAGCATTTATCGATGTTTTAGTATCGATCTTACATATGATTTATTTGATTTCAGGAGAACCCTTAAAGACTTGGCTATGATCACATAAAGAAAAGACACAGAGATTTTTATACAGGTTCGGACCTTCTCCTGGAAGAATAACAACCCTACTCCTCTATGGCTATTGCTCAATAAACTGATTACAATGGAGAAAGTAATATAGAATGTCTTGCTCTACTTCTATTCTCCCTTGCGTCTGTCCCGGTCTGTCCTTCCCCCTCCCTTTGACGTCATCTTTTATATAGCTTGCAAGGCAGTGGCAATTTTTTCATACCAAGAGATGCCTTAACATTTTCAATTGTAATTGTTCGACGGGAGTTATTAGAGATGTGGTATCTCACTCATCATGCGGCTGTTTCTATTAGAGAGAAGTTATGTGTATTTATTCTAGAGAATACACGTGCTAACTGCCTCGTCAGATAGGCCCACGATGCAATGGGTTGTCGTAGGCATGTTAGTTGGAGTTTGGCTTGGTCATAGGAGGATGTACGACCACAACACAGGATAGCATACAACTATGTCATAGTCATAGGAGAACTTATGACTATAAGGTGTTCATAGGAAAGGCTCACAACTAAGGATTTGTCGTAGGAGAGCCTACGACTAAGGAGTTATCGTAGGAGAGTTTACGATTAAGGAGTTGTCATAGAAGAGCTTACGACTACCTTATGAAATATCTCCCTTATAGATAAGGGGTATACTCGAGGAGTATAGTGACATATCGATATCAATTACAAATAAATAATAATTTAGGGATTATTATATCCTCGTCATCTAGCCCCTAACTTCAAGTAAAAAAACTAACTTGAGAAAGAGTGGTCATAAACAAACAGAGATCGAAAGCACAGTCTTCTCAATCTAATTTCATCAGAAGTGAACTTGATCAAAAAGATAATTTCACTTGAGTTGTGAAGATATATCAGTTTCGAATAGAGAAATTTTAGAATCCCTATCCACTCTTGCTGATCTGTTCATTTGGTGTAATTCCCAAAGTAGGAATAACCGTTGGGTTTTCGAGATTGGAAATTGACTCATATAGTTATAAAAACTTACCATAGGGTAATCTTTTGGGCCCCTTACTTTCCCCTTCTGCTCTAATAAGTCTCCTTCCAATTGGCCGGTGTCAAAGATAGATGTTGCGAAGATGAAAGCCTTGGTCAAAACTGAGAAGAACCCTCCAAGGATATATATGTGAAGTGGATTGAAGCTGCCGAACAACATTGGCCATTGGGGGAGATTGGGCAAATCCTAGTTTTCCAAGAATACTGTGAGTGCATATTTCGACTTCCTGCTCACCCCTTTCTCACAATCATACTCGAGCACTTCGGGGTAGAATTGAACCTAGTTCCTAATCTGATCACCATGTTAAGTGTGTTTGTGTATCTATGTGAAGACTATTTGGGGATTCCTCTAGATCTAGAGTTGTTTTCGTATTACCACGAAATGAGCAAACAGGTGGGGATTGTCAAGAGCTGTGGTTTGAAGCTCCATGATGACAAGACAGAAGAATATATCCAGATGTTTACTCGGTCCTCATGGCCGAACTGGAAGAAAATTTGGTTTTACTGGGTGATAACCAACGAAGACAGTCTTTCCTTTGTGGGGAAGGCTATAGAGAGAAATTCTTCTTGATATTTTGTCCCCAAAGACCTTACTCTGATAGCCCCTATATCCAAGCCATCAAGGAGCTAAGGAAAAAGGGGCTCACTGGTTGACATGTGGTGAAGAAGTTCATCACTTGTTGTATCAGCTTTGAAGAAACGAGCACATCCAATGAGGATGTACTCGGGGGGCCAAGGATATGACTAGAGACTATGAGAGTGGTAAGCAACAGACAAACTCGTTCTCTTAGTTAGATTCTAACTTTTGAGTTCTATTTACCGATCACTTTATCTATCAATGCAGATCTTGTTTTGGGAGAGATTGGCTCCTGAGTCAAAACTATCTGCGAGAAGGCTCCAACACTCGATGTGGAGGCTCCCCGCATCTTGGTGGATGTATCCACCAAGGAAAGAGAAGAACGTCTAAAGATAATCGAAGTTCGATCTCATCTTTAGGATTTCATAGTCGTAAGCAATGAGTACTTAGCATTCTTCCTTGTTGTAGAAAGTTGGCATGGAATATCGTCAATATGACTAAGAGGTCGAACTGATGGTAATTGAAAAAGAGATAGAATAGATTAAAACTCCTCCGACTAAGAGGCGTCAACTAACAAAAGTTGTCAACAATCAGGGTGAGTTGAAATGCTCCTCCTCCCTCTCCTCTGTCTGCACCCATCGAGCAGTTCTTTGCAGACGCGACTGCTGCAAAGGAGATAGGGACGGTTGTACTAGTGCAACTAGCTCTTAAGATCAAGATACCCTTCTATTACAATGATAAAACTTTCTTAGTTGGCTATTCTCAAGGCTTTATTAATCAACTCGAAAAGGAGGACTAGTAGAATTTTGTATCTTTTGTGAAGGAGACTGCTGCAGCAGCAGAACCTATGATCGAGAAGGAAACTACTCTTTAGGTGGTCAAAATCAGTTGAACAAACCTTCTTTTAGGGAAGGTTCCTTCTCAGACGTGGTCAGGGTCTACGACCAAACATGGTCAGGGTTGCAATACCTGCTCAAGGTCTACGACCAAACATGGTCGAAGATGACCCTAGTCTTCAACGGCCAGACGTGGTCATGGGAAAGAACTTGAACAAACCTTCTTTTAGGGAAGGTTCCTTCTAAAAATTCTAGATCAAAGCTAAGAAAGCAAGGTATGTAAATAAGAGCATAATAATAACATTTTACCGACTTTAGCACGGCTCCCTCATCGACTAAGGATGCTTTTCTCGAGAAGCCCCTTGCCATTCTTCCTGCAATCGAAGAAACGGGAGAGAAGATGGTTGGAAAATTTACCACCATCTCAGATACAGAAGCTACTGCTAAAGCTAATCAAGAAGTGGGAAATCCTTCCAACTATCACGCCGAGGAGGATTCTACCGAGGAGGCTCCTCCTCGTCTCCAAGGGCATACAGCCGAAAAAGAACAAACTAACTTCTTCTCTGGGTTTTTCAATCCTGCTTTTGTAGTAGGGTCTTCCTCGTATCGATCTCGTGACCGAGTTCCTCACCCCAAAGATACTCCCAACAAGAGGAATGTCATCGACGATGAGCGTCTTGAGAAGGTGTGGTGGAACAAGGTTAAAGAACTTGATCGACTAGAGGATTCCTAGCGAGTACTCGCCAAGTTTGCTCATACGAGCATGAACGCAAGCATCTAATGCTTAGTTATTTAGCATTAGCTTTTCTCGATTCTTATTGTCTCCCTTTATCCAGAGAGTTTTGGAAGACATGGTTATTGTGGCTAAGGGCCTGTTTGGGACTGCTCTGCTCCAGTTTTTCCAGCTCTGCACACCAACTCCACCATGGAGCAGCTCCACTGTGGAGTTCCTGGAGCAGGTGATCCTGTTTGGCACGCAGCTAGCTCCAGCTCCAGGAATGTGAGGTTTCCCTGAGAAAGGTCCAATGTGCCTCTGAATGATGTTTGGTGTATGTTTTGATGTCTGCGGAGCATATGTAACTGAATTTTTTTGTTGCCAATTGAAATATGATGTAAAATATTATAATCGCAATTAATTTATTCGAGAAAACCAAAAAACAAATATTTTGGTCAAATAATTCCATCCTTTTGTCCCATAAATTGCAACGTGCATGATAGATAATTAACAACGTCCATCATTCGAATACAAATAATTGTCTATAGATAACTAGAGAGTAGTTTAGCTACATATTGTGCAAAGTTCCACATGTCGAAAACAAAATCAAGCACAGAGAATGCTTGTCATATTGCCCAATGAGATGACCAAAAATAACGATCATCACTGATCCAAGTTTCTAACACCACCACCACCACCATCATCATCATCAGGACATCACCACCTCACACAACATCAAGAGACAATGTTACTCATCACTATACAGCAGAGACACAAGCACATGCAACAACTAAACAAAAACTTACACCTATAAATCCCGATTATTAAAGCACTTAGTTGTCTGTGACTATTCCTCCCCAACCAAAACGAACAATAATCCACAGTGGGACACTAGTACACTGAACAAATTAATCAAAGAATCAAAGACCACCCTTTGTAATCTCCTCCATTCTTTTCCCTCTCCCCGATTCCGACCGATCCGGCAATGGCGTTGGCGTTGTCCTGGGCGAGTTGATCGACGGCAGCACGGCGATGGACGGGGGGATGGTGCCGGAGATCTGGTTGAAGCTGACGTCGAGCGTCCGGAGGTTGGACAGCACGCCGAAGCCGTCGGGTATCCGGCCGGAGATGAGGTTCTTGCTGACGGCCAAGAACCGGAGGTTTGCGCACGACGTGAGGGACTCCGGGAGCTCGCCCTCGACGCGCCCTGGCACGAGCGAGAGCTCGGCGAGCGCGGTCAGCCGGCCCAGTGCCGGGTCGAGCCGCCCGGACAGCCCCGGCGACCCCGCCCTCGGGCCGCCGAGCGCGAGCGAGAAGAGGGGCGGCGCGGGTGGGGGCGGAGAAGAGGGGCGGCGCGCGAGTGGGGGGAGGGCGGAGACGGGGCGGCGCGCGGGTGGGGGCGGAGACGGGGCAGCGCGGGGGGGGGGGGGGGCGGAGAAGTCGGAGAGGCTGTGGAGAAGAAAAGAAATGAATCGGTACGGAGGATAGAATTGTGTAATGGCAGTGGTGGGTAATTTTTCACCAACTCCACGAGGAGTTTGGAAACTTTTGTTTGTGGAGTACCCCTTGAGGAGCTCCATAGAAAACGTGGAGTTGGCCTCTAACTCCACCTTTTTCTTGGAGCGGAGTTTTTGGAGTTAGACCTGTTTGGTTAGCGAAGTTAGGAGCGGAGCTGCAAAACTTGGAGCGGAGCAGTCCCAAACAGGCCATAAATACCACACACAACTCATGCTCTTAAGGCAGGAAAATGTTGAACTATGTGAACAGGTGAAGAAATGGTAAGCAACTGGCATATGTAGTCTTTTTCTGTTTTGATCACTAATCCAGTTCTTCAAGTCTATTTTTAATCTTTATAGGTCTAAAAGCGACAAAAATACCATATCTGATGCACTCAACAACGAGAAGGTTGAGATACAGAAGTTAAGGAAGGAGAACGTCAATCTTACGATCGAGCTTTTGAAGGCCAAATCTATAATTGATAGGTTGCAAGATATAATAAATAGTAAGTTCTAAACTTACAATTGCTTATTTGGGTGTCTTTCTTGTCTTCTCTAACTCTTTTCTTTTTATAGATAAAGAGATCAAAATAGGTAAGCTTCGCACTTAGGTTGATGAGAAGATCAAAGTGATCTATGAAATTACTCATATCGAGAAAGAGAAGAGCCAGCGGATTAGGTTGCTGGAAGACCAGCATATGAATGAAGTTGAGAAACTCGAGTCTCAACTAGTAGGTAAGAAAAATCTTTACCTTCGACTAGTTCGTACTAACCAATCTTTTATGAAGTCTTTTTCTGATTAAGTTTTACTCTGCTTTGTAGAGACTGTAGTCGAAATAAAGCGACTCGTAGTCGAGAGGAGACGTAGTTGATGAGGAGCAGTCTTCAAGAGAACGTCTCTCTTCTAAACGATCTACTTGGAGGGCTTGTTGTTGAGAAGATCAATCCTTCCTAGGGCACTATGACCGCTCACACGAGTACGATCAGACGACAAGTCGGAGCTTTAGAGAAGCCTTTAACCACTCTGAAGACCAGTCAATCTGACTCGATACGAGAGGTCATTAAGAGTGCCGTAAGTTATGCCTTGGCAAAACTCAAAGCATGTGACCAAAGCCTCAACCTTCGACCAATCGATTACGACTTCACTGCTCTAAAGCAAAGGCAGCCAATCTGATCAAAGAACTAGAGCCTATCTCATTCATCAGAGTAATTTGTAGTATGTAACTTTGCAAAAACAAAAATTTTATTAATGAAGAATTATCTTCCTTTTCCTACAATTCATCCTATTGAGTAGTTAGTACTCGTAAGACAAAATAGAAATGAAAGAAAGTTAAATTACGGCTAGAAATTAAAGTTATATTGATAACTCTATCTAAGCCCCCGACTATGTACTTAGTTTTTACAGATAAACTAAGCAAATAGTATAGAATAGGGTATATAAAGATCAGAGCAGTTCATCCGACTATCATTATGGACTTCGATTGTCATGTTCTGGTAGCAAAAATTAGCAATGAGTCAACGTTAGGAGGTTCTTTCTAGTGGGCAGGACCGCATGCAGAAAGGAAAGGTTTCTACTAGGTGACGTTACCTTTCCTTGACCAGGTTTAATCAAATCGAAGGCACAAACGAGAATAGGACAAACACTTAGAGATATTTATTTAAATGCGTTCGACTTTTCTTGGTTAACTCAATTGTTGTTTACTGATAGCAAGAGTTGGAAACGATGCGACACTAGAAAGCTCCTTCTAGTGGACAGGACCACATGCAGAGAGGAGATATTTCAACAAGGTTATGTTTCTTTCTTTGATCAGATTGAACATATTGAATGTATTAGAGGTGGACGAACAAACATAAAAGAACCTCTTCTCCATATAAGACAACAAATATTGAACAAGCTGAAAACTTTATTGAAAGAGTACAAAAGTTATACATAGAACTTACGCAATTGGTCAATATTCCAAGAGTTTGAGAGAATCTGGCTGTCTTCCATGGTAAGTCATACCAAGCCTGGTCGTGTAACTTCGACCACTGTGTAAGACCTTTCCACTTAGGAAAAGCTTTTTCGATTAGACTAGGATTGAATTTTCTTTAATACCATGCCACCTACAGCGAGGTTGGACCTTACGGTTATAGTATTTACGCATGGCTTGTTGGTAGAGCGTCGAATGAATTAAAGCTTGATTCCTCTTCTCTTCGAGTAGGTTGATATCATCTACTTGAAGTTGCTCTTGGTTGAAGTTGTCGAAGCTCTTGACACTTGTCGGTCGAATCTTTAGTTTTGGAGGAAGCATGGTTTCAGCCCCCAAAACTAGGAAGAATGGAGTTTCACCTATTGCCTGATTGGGAGTCATGCAAATTGCCCATAATACTGAAGGTAATTCTTATACCCAAGCCCCCGATCGCTTTACGAGCTGGTCAAAGACCCGAGTTGTAATCCCTTGCACTATTTGGTCATTCACTCTTTCAACTACCCCATTACTTTGAGGATGGGTGACAATGGCAAAACATAAATTGGTACCTAGTTCCTCACAAAATTCTTAAAACTTTGCACTTGAGAATTGCTTACCGTTATCTATAATTATTCAACTTGATACCCCAAATGGAGAAATCACATTCTTCATCATAAATCTTTTAGCAGCTTTTGTTATTATCCCAGTGGTAGGTTCAATTTCGATCTATTTTGTGAACATATCAATAGCTACAAAAAGGAATTCAAAACCCCTTGGTGCTTTTGGGAATAGTCCTAGGATGTCGAGACCCCAGGTCGCAAAAGACCAAGATAAAGGTATAGTCTGTAGAGCCTGAGCTGATTGGTGTATTTAACTATTATAAAATTGGCATTGTACATATTTCCTAATCAGCTCTTTAGCATCGTTAAGGGTTGTTGACCAGTAAAAATCTTGTCAAAAGGCTTTTCTGACCATCGTTCTGTAAGAAGCGTGTGCTACAAAGATGCCCCCATGTATATCTTGAAGGAGTTTTAATGTTTCTTTCTATGATATGCATCGCATGAGAACCCCTTAAATACTTCGTTTATAGAATATCCCATTGACCAAAGTATACATTTTGACCTTACGGGATAAACGATCTGCTTCAAAATCATCGTCGGGTACTGAACCCTTATGAAGATACTCGTAGATGGATTCCATCCCGGTATCCTTGTACTCAAGATAGGCTGTCTCATCAGGAGTTGTTTCTAAAGCTTTGACTAGAGACGGCTTCTGGAGTTGCTCCAAGATAACTCCTATTGGTACTTGTGATTGAGAAGAAGCCATTCGACCCAACTTTTGGTGCAACTAAGTAGCAGACTAGCACTGAAAGTAGTTAGAGCCTAGGAAGCACCGATACGGCTCACAACTGTCGTACGCGCATCCGATATGTATCCAATACGGTGATACGTTCCGATATGCGAAGATATAGTATCGGTGAAATTCAGCCCAAAAAAATAAAAAAATACCCTAATACGTGACCAATATGGCACGAAATGCGAGCGATACATTTGGCCCAATTAAATCCAGGCCCAAAAGAGGAGCCGGCCCAAACCGGAGACCTAATGTCTCCTCATGCCCACCCATCCGACGCCAGCCAAATCAACAGAGGAACGGCCGAACCCTAATCCTCTCGCGTCACTCCTCCTCGCTCACCGCAGCCGCTGCCTGGAGGCCACCGGCCAACCGTAGTCTAGAGGTCTACCGCTCGCACCGCCTGGACATCCGTCGCTCCCACTACACCCTCGCCTCGTGCACTGCCTAGAGGTCCGCCGATCCCCGCCCTTCCCACTTCCTGGAGGTCACCTTGCCGCCACATCTTCCGCGCTCCCTCGCCGCTCGCACTTCCTGGAGGTCACCCTCACCGTCGCCTCTCCCGCCGATCCCCACCACTCTCGTCGCCTGGATTTCACCTCGCCGCCTCCACCTCTCCGGTTACTCCAAGTCTGCCACTCCACCGTTCAACGGAGGCTAGTAGTGTGGCATGATTATATTGCCTAGCTCTTCAACACAAGCCTCCTGCGCATGGTGCCACGGTGCTCAATTTGCTCCTCCGCCATTCAACTGAGCATTTGTTCTTGTAGCCAAATTCGATGTGAATGAACTGCAGTCTTTATCTAATTGGCTAATTCTCCATGATCTGTTATTTGGTTGTTCACTAATACTTTTTTGGTAAGATTTATCATGTACAAGGTTAGCGATAGAGGGTTCAACTAATATGAGGTCATACTTTTGTTTGTCTAGGTAAAACTATGGATTAAAAGAAGTCTTGCAATCGGGATCAGGCGTTGTTACTAAATATCTTCTTGCAACCAAGTGGATATGTGCTAACTACTAAGTGGTATGTCATTTAAACTTTTCAATTTTCAAATAAATAAAGATAGAGAGAGTGTGAGATAGATAGATAGACTTGTCGTATCGATTAGACTTGTTGTATCGACGTATCCTTATTTTTGAAAAATATCGTATCGTCATACCCGTATTGCATATTGGGGAATCGTAGGTTAGAGCCACTCGATATCAGGCCATTGTTAGAGATGGTGAGAACAAATATGAAGTCGTGGCTGCTTGTCGCATACATATAATCTAGCACAAATTACAATTCAAGTAGGTTCATCCAAAAAAATCTGGATAAGACTACCTCATCATATATCACTCCTATTGCAACGAACACACCAAAGGCAACTTCAAAGATGACTTGCTGCTGCATTGTTTTGCGAAGATAATGGAAACAGGAGCTTCTTCTGCTGAATTACAATGGTGAACAAGCATAGAACCACACAACTTTGGGTTCCCAGCAAAGCTGTAGTTTGAAAACGTGCTAAACTGGCCTTTAGTTGGAATGGGCCCTTGTAGGTCATTGTTAGAAATGTTGAATTTAGCAAGGATGTTCAGGTTCTCCAGTGTAGAAGGGATTACACCTGTCAGGTGATTGGTAGAAAAGTCTAGTAACTACAGGTTCGTGATGTTGCAGATCGATTGTGGGATATCTCCATATAAGTTGTTGAAGCTCAGGTTGAGAAAGAGGTGCTGTGGATGAAGTTGGTCCACGGTCAAAGTTGAAGGATTGTGGTCGAAGGGGATCGTAGTCGATGGCGGGGCTGTGGTCGAAGGGAGTCGTAGTCAAAGTCAAAGATCTGTGGTCGAAGTCAATGCCATGGTTGAAGGGAGCGGTGGTCGAAGGGGGAAGTGATCGATGTCGAAGGGTCGTGGTCATCGAAGAGGACAGTGGCCGAAGTCGAAGCCGTGTCAACATCAAAGGGATGTGATCGAAGGAGACAGTGGTCGACATCGAAGGGCCAAGGTCGAAGGGGATAGCGGTCGAAGGGAACGGTGGTCAAAGGGGAAGTGGTTGACGTCAAAGGGCCGTGGTTGAAGTGGATAGTTGTCGAAGTTGAAGATCCGTGGTCATCGTCGAAGCCGTGGTCGAAGAGGGAAATGGTCAACGTCGAAGGGCCGTGGTCGAAGGGGACAGTAGTTGAAGGGGGCAATGGTCAACGTCGAAGGGGTAGTGGTCGAGGTCGCTGTCATGGTCGTAGTTGTAGCGCCCGTGGATGTGGTTGTAGCGGTCATGGTCGTAATCGTAGCACCAACCCAGAGGACATCTGCTAGTTCGTCCACAACCTCTGTCACTACGAGTTTCCCCTCCAGTTGGATATCCCATCGCCTACCCCCAGGTCACCCCCGAGATCGAGCTCCCCACCCTCAATGGCAAGACCCACAAGGTCTCGTACTCTCCATGTATTGCAACATGCTTTTGATCACGAGGTGTGATCGACGGCTTCCGATTTACGACCATGAGCGCTGGTCGATCTGTTCTGACTTACAACCACAAGGTGTGGTCGATGTCTTCCGACTTACGACCACTAGCGCTGGTCGAAGTCAAAGCCGTGGTCGAAGGGGGAAGTGGTCGACGTCGAAGGGCTGTGGTCAAAGAGGACAGTGGTTGAAGGGGGCAGTGGTCGAAGTCGAAGGGGGCAGTAGTTGAAGTCGAAGGGAGTAGTGATCAAAGTTGAGACTGTGGTCGAAGTCGGGGCCGTGGTCGAAGGGGGCCATGGTTGAAGGGGGTCGTGGTCGACGTTGAAGGGCCATGGTCGAAGTCAGGGTCGAGCAGGCTGGCGTCAGCAGTCAGGCGACAGGGCACAAGCGCACCGGAGGCCTACCAATGTACGACCACCAGCGATGGTCGACCACTCCCGACCTACGATCAGCGCGATGGTCGACGGCTTCTAACTTACAACCACGAGATGTGATCGACGGCTTCCAATTTACGACCATGAGCACTGGTCAATGTGTTTCGACTTACGACCATGAGGTGTGGTCGATGTCTTCCGACTTACGACCACGGGAGCTAGATGATGTGTTCCAACTTATGATCACGAAGTATCCTCGATGGCTTCCGACTTATGACCCTCGGCTTCCGATATACGACCATGAGCCATTGTTGAAGGCTCCTGATTTAGGACCATGATCGATTGTCGACCGCTCCTGACTTACGATCACGCGCGATAGTCGATGGCTTTTGACTTACGACGACGAGGTGTGCTCGAGGGCTCCCGACCTATGACCGCGATGTGTGGTCGATATCTTCCGACTTATGACCACGAGGTGTGATCAATAGTTTCCGACTTACTTGACGGATTTAAAAAATTTTAGAACATGTTTGTATGCATATTCTAAAAATTTTAACACCCGTGAATTTTAAAACATGTAGTATTACAAATTTTAAAAATTCGTAGCAATACATGGGTATTCAGCTGTAGCAACAACGTATTTAGGTAGTAGTCCATGGAGCGAAACATTACCTACATAGCCGCCCTCTATTTATAAAGCTGGCCATGTTTCGAATATCTATCAGGAAGTTTTAGACATGTTTAACAGTGTAGATGAGGGCGTCAACAAGCTTGTGTCACACTGAAGGACGGGCAAATGTTCCCTTTCCACCATCGAAGCGACCAATCTTGGGTACACACACCGCACAGGGCACAGCGTATCCAATCAAACGGTCCTGATCGCACATCAGCCAGCCCATGCATGTGGATCCCACGTGCAGCTAGACTAGAGACGGTGCAACCAAACGCTACCCAGCCCCAGCGCTCACTTCCCATCTACAAATCCAACCCTTGTCCCCGGCCAGCGAACGCTGCCTCGCCGGCGAACCTTTGTCGCAACCTCTCGCCGTTTCCATCCACCCCGTCCCCTGCCATGGCCGTGACAAAGCTTAGCCCGGCCGCGCCGCCATTCCACTGCTCCAGCCACCACCACCTCCCTCCGCCGCCTCCTCCCATACCGCTGTACCACGTCGCCGCCTGCCCGCCGCCTTTCCCCTACGTCACCACCTACTGCTGCGCCCCGTTCTCCATTCCCGCTCCCCACCACCCCGACTACCCCCTGCCACCGGCCCCTCGTCCTCCTCCGTTCCTCTTCAAGCGCGTCCCAGTCCTCCCGGCGCCGCCGCACGGCCGGCCTCCGCACAAGCTCATGGTGTCCGGTGGCGCCGTCGCCACAGAAAAGCTGCAGGCACATGCGGCGGCCAAGGCGCGAGTGGCCGTGGCCGTGAAGGCGGGGCAAGAACCACCAGCTGCTGCTGCCGCGCCTCGCCCTCGCAGGGTGGTGGTCGCGGCGCCGTGTGGGCTGCGGGTGCAGCAGCAGGCGGTGAGGGGCAGGAGCAAGGACCACAGGCCCCGGAAGGCGGCGCCGGGAGCGAGCTCCGGGACGGCGAGGTCGCCGTCGCCGGAGTTCACGACGGGGTCCCCGGTCCCGGTGCAGGCGGCGGCGAGGCTGCGGCGGTCTGCCACCACCGTCATGGTCCGCAACATCCCCAACAAGCTCACGTAAGTGAACATCCATCGATCGATCACTACCTGACCTGCTGCTCTTGTTCTCGTTCTTGCATGTATAGAGTATCAACGACGTACTCCATTGTTGTGCTTCGTGTGGCTGTAAGTTGATGAATCTTTGCGTTTGATGCGCGCGCGTGTAGGCACTGCGAGATGATGCGGTTGCTCGACGACCACTGCGCCCGCGCGAACAAGCGGCGGGGCGCCGTGCTCTCCGCGTACGATTTCCTCTACGTGCCGATGGATTTCAGGTGAGATAACATGCTGCCACACGAGTGTAAATTCATTGCCTGCATTTCTTCTGTGCGAAACAAACTGTTTGAAGCGGCAAAGTATATACAAAAGTTGCAACGAAAAGGCCGTAGCTTCTAAAGAAACGGAATGGAGCCAAAGTTCATCTTCTTTCTCCTGTTCCTTTCTCTTTTTCTTTGGGTTGTTCTTTTACTGGAAAAAGCAAAAGGACAAAGACAAAATCAGAAAAGGAGCCTTCGCAAAAAAAAATTTTAAACTAACCATTTGCTAAACTAGTGGTATAGTACTATAGCCTTTTAGTTTTCCATTTTTCTTGCTCGATATTACTTTCCAGCTGTTCATTCAAAAATCGACGGTGGTGATTCAAATGAACAACCCATGCATGTACTACTAGCACGAGCAGCCGGCACCGGAGCAGCAACATGGGCTACGCGTTCGTCAACTTCACGACGGCCGAGGCGGCGCGCCGGCTGCAAGACTCGCTGAACGGGTGTCACTGGAAGGTGTTCGGCAGCCAAAAGATCATCGATGTCCGCGCCGCGCGTATCCAGGTAACTGCGCAGCAGCGAATCGGTGCAATGCAATCATGCGTAACACGACCACTAGATTGTACCATATAGCTAGTAGTAGTAGTAGCAGATTAGATTGTGTGTGCGTAAACGCGTGCAAAGCTTTTGTGTTGATACGACGATGCTTTGTGCTTGCACTGCAGGGCAAGGACGCGCTGGTGAAGCACTTCAGCCGCTCGACGTTCGCGTGCCACACCGACGAGTTCCTCCCCGCCGTGTTCTCCCCGCCGCGCGACGGCGCCGCCGCCGACCCCAAGCCCAAGCGCGTCGGCAACCGTGTTCCTTCGCTGTTCCGTTGGCTCTGCGACAACTGACCACCAGGCCGGCCCTGCATGTGTCGATGCTAGCTAGGCTCATGGCCATGTAGTCAAAAACTATGCAGCTAGGTAGCTCGGTAGCTTGTGCCTGATGTTCTTCCCCTACTATAAAAAATGTTATCACATATGGTTTGAAAGTATCACTACATACAATTATTTGAACCGCATAAATTTATATGTTAGTGATAATCGAATGTTATCACAGACGGTTTGTTAGTCGTCTATGATAAATGCAACACAGACGATTCGAAAATGTCATCACATACGATTTTTTGAACCGTTTAAATTTATGCGTCAGTAATAATCGGAGGATACATACTATTTTCGAACCATCTGTGATAAATATAACATAGACGGTTTGTAACCAGAACCATTTGTGAAGAACACTATCACAGAGGATTCTAGCTACCAACCGCCTTTGATGAGTGAGTATCATAGATGTACCAATCGTCTGTAATGTGAGTATCATAGACAGTTTTTTGTTCGAACCGTCTGTGATAATTTTTAACAAACGGTTTATACCACAAAACTGTCTGGGATAATTCGTTCTATACCTAAATTTTTTCTATCTTTTGGCTAACCTCAGGAAATGTTAACTATGTCATCTGAAAACAAGCAAATACAGCAATAAACACAGTAACATTTTATTTTCATTAAGATTAGAATCTACAATTACAACATCACAACATAACGAGTAGATTACCTATAACACTGTATACACAAGAGGATACTTACAATTTTACAAATATAAGCTTCACGGTTACAAATTCAGAAAGATGTTTACACGAAACTTCAGGCTAATACAAGATAGATTTATACATCCTTTATTAAACTACAATCTAAAATAAGTGGTGTGGAAAAATTTTCAAGTAGCAGAAACAAAAAATGCAACGAACACCATTTTTAGCTTATACGTCAAAATCAACAGCTTCTATACTGGCGACTTGTAATAGTACAGATTTGTCATTGCCTTCCTTTTCATCTCGTTTCAAGCGAAATTTCAGCCGCCTTTGCCGAACCCCTTCTCACCCTTACCACGGACAAACGAGTTGGAGTAGTACTAGTGGTGTTGGTTCTCCGAATAGAGAGGGGAGTTAATAAGGGGCGAGAGGTAGGGAGGAGACTGGTGCATGCCGTTCGATGCGTAGAGAATGGACGGGTGAGAACGGGAACCTGGGGGATATGCCACGTATCAGTGATGTGGCAAGGCATCGCAGACGGTTCGGATTACAAACCGTTTATGATAGAGATATCATAGACGATTCATAATAAAAACTGTCTATGATAATGGAATATATCACAGATGATTCTTATTAAAAAATGTTGGTGATAATGGCCAAGCAGTATATCACAAAGACAATATATCGGTGTAATATAAATAGTTAGTCTCAAAAGATAAAATAGCATAATTTTATATGGTTTATATATGCTCGTTTGAAAGGTTTCGACGATATCTATAACTTTACAGTTGAGGTGAAACCCAAATTCTGAAAGAAAGACTAAGAAAAAGGGAAAAAACAGAAACCGAAAACTTACAACGCAAATTCAAACTCAAAGATGGCCAATTTAGGAGGGTCTTAGAGTGCGACTGGCGCAAGTAGGTCATTTTTTTATCGGACTCATTGTTAGCTTTTCCAACGAGTACAAAAACATCGAAAACGGACACTATATGTAAAAGTTATGCCTATTTTACTAAATGTGTCTCAGGACGGAATCCTACTCGGATTCAGGCGAGAGATTATGAAATTTTCGGAGATTGCGAGGTGGGAAACATATTACAGACGGTTTTTAATACAAATCGTCCGTGATAACTTCATACCACATACGGTTTTTAAGACCGTACAAACCGTCTTAAAAATCGTCTGTGGTAACTTCATTACCACAGATGGTTTTTAATACAAACTGTCCGTGAAATATCATAGACGGTTTAAATAAATAACAGTCTGTGATGTCCGCCATTATCACGGATAGTTTTTATCAATAATCGCTTGTAAATTATCACAGACGGTTATTAGTAAGAACCATCTATGATGTCTTGCATTATCACAGACGGTTTATATGAATAACCGTCTGTGAAAATACCACAGATGGTTATTCGTATAAACCATCTGTGATCATTATAGTATAGACGGTTTTTAAGAATCATCTGTAATGTAAACATCTAATATAGTCTTTTTTTTAATAGGTTCACTTGTTTGTGGTAGCGTAGCACAGTCAATCCCAAGTCTTGGGCATGCCTTCCCTTTCTCATTAGGTGCAAACACCAGCAGCTAGCGAGGCGAGGAGAGGAGGGGAAGGCTGGGAGACTTTGGACATTAGAGTGGTAATACTGGCCTACTTTGCATGCTCTCTTTGTAATCTGCAGCCTGTAGAGTCTGTACCGTGTAATGTGTTGGCATCAATGTATCATGCATATGGCTCATGTAATCATGTGTCTTCTTGTTGAGATCCTAAGCACTGTGCTGCCCCACTTTTGTGCTTCCAGGGCTGGCCTCTCCTGCTGCAAGCCTGCAAGAAGCTAGGGCTGTGTGCACGGAACTAGTAGAAGCTTGTGATGCTTTTACATTGCCACTCGCATGCTACTCTGGTGTACAAGAATCTCCGTATCTGTTTTGTATCTGTTTGATTTGGTGGTGCCATTAAGGGGGAAGCGAAAGTGGGTGGTCAAACAGTTGCCACTTGTGTGAAAACTGAAAAGTCGTCGGCTCCATCTCTGAAAAGCGCTACCTTGGCAGCTCGATCGATCCGCAGCTGCAACAACTAAGCTGGGGCAATATAGCATGTTTGTCCGAACGTTGGGCCGGTTCTTTTTTTTTCTGTTTATATGACTTATAGTTTTTATCTATTTATAGAGAGTATGAAGTAACAAAAATTTGTATATGATTTTAACCGATATAAATAAAGTTGCTATAATATGTACTATAATTAACTTGTAGACTCTCTATTGTAAAGACACTCTATTTGAAAGTTAGTTACTATAGAAAAGCTGAAAAACAATTTTTAGAAGCTGAACAAAAAGATGCATATTATCTAGTTTTGTTTCTTGCGGTTCCCCTAGCTTGTTCCGAACACACACATACACACACACTCCTTTCGTTCTTTGTTCTTTTTTACTTGACCTTTCGATTTTTATAGTTTTCGAGATACAACTTTAACCGCTATTTTGTATAACTATATATTTTGATATACTAATACAATTATAATATTATGAAAGTATTTTTAATGACAAATATGATATATATAATTTTTGTATAGCTAATCTAGATATTTTAAAATTTATTAGTGATCATACGATTTTAAAAAGTTAAGTAAAAAAATGGAAGGGACATATCAGACAAAAGGTCACACAGGCAGATGTGCTACGCAACTATGCATGTGACAAGCAGCTGCCTACTGCTGGAAGTACATGCAGGGGCGGAGCCAGAAATTGGATACAGGGGGGGCAACATGGACAACAAGTAGATTAGAACCAATAAACCATGCCGGATTTACCGATCCAATAGTCACATATCAGAGTAATATGTTTCGCAAATTACAATGCAAAGAAAATTACATCTCTATTAACTTAAATTTAGCTCTACGACTACCAGCAAGATCATAGGCCTTAATAATATCATCATTACTAATCTTTGCGGCCAATTCCTTTTCAATATAAATTACCAAACAATCTCGTGGAAATCCATCTCCCATTGTACTTCGAAGTCGCGTCTTCACAAGTTTCATAACTGAAAAACATCTCTCGGTGGTTGCAGTTGAAACCGAAAGAGTTAAGACTAATCTTAACAACCTGTCCTCAATAGTCAATAGAAACCGCAGAGAAGTTTGCGCACATCAAGATGACAAGATCCTAAAAAGAAGCACTGACATATTGCGTTCAGATTTCAGAAGTCCAGCATTGCCTCACAGGCTTTTTGGTTGCAAGTAATCACTAATCATGAATGTTCGGACCGCTAATCACTAATCAGCCGCTAATCTTGCAGGTGCCAAGGTCAGGAGTATTGCAGGTGCCAAGTAATCTTGCTGGAGTGCAAGCATTTCGGCAATTCGGCACCGGCAGGCGGCAGTATTGCGTGACCGACGAGAGTACGAGACCGGCAGGCGGCACTTACAAGATCGAGCTCAAGGACAGCCACGAGCAGGACATCTGTGAGGCGAGGTCGTCCTCGACGTCTCGAGTCTCGACGAGAGCCCCCTCGCGAACTGCGCCGAGGTAGTGATGGCAAGACGCAAGAAGCCAATAAGACCAACAGACAAAGACTGAGAGACAGTGCGTGGGCAAAGAGCAAAGGCTCAAATATGAGCTTCAGTTATCAATTACAGGTTCACAACACCACTACTAGTACATATAGCCGGCCACAACTGCAGTCTAACAGGAACTTGAGGGAAGAAAGTTAGTGAAATTACTCAGCTACCTTTTTAATTTACTACATACATATCTCTTTTAAATGGTTGGTTGGTCTTTGCCCTGGGAGCAATTCGGTTTATATACACTAGGCTACTCAGCTGGTGTTTCCTCCTAAGGAAAATTCGGTTTGAAATTAAGAACGAAAAGTGTGGTAAGCAAAACGGAGAGAGTGGCAAATGCAAAGTCTGGCCACGGCGGACAGTTGGGGGGTGCCAGGCCCCCCTTGGCCTCCCCTTGTCTCCGCCACTGAGTACATGCAATGTAAGGCTAGGGTAGTATAGAATTCTTGTTGTTGCATGGAGGAGGAGGACAGAACCGGCCGGCAGCCTGGTGAAAGAGAGTTTCCAGGACGGGTGCAGCAGCTACGCAGGCTTTGAGGAAGGCTGCAGTGTTTCCGAATGCGGTTGATCTGGAGGACGGTTGGTGCCCCTGTACTTTGGCCGAGTTGGTGAAAATGACACGGAGATGGAGCCCTGCCCGCCTCCTGCGGCCTACGGCTGAGCGGGCAAAGGCTACAACTACAAGTACCGTGCGCGTAGTGCAGCGTACGTAGCGTCCATGTGTGCACGGGGAGAGAACCGAGCGAATGGTAGTGGATGCTTGGACGGATGCGATCGATTTGCCTATTTAATGCACGCACGTAAGCCCATGCAAACGCGCCGATCGAATCCTCGCTAAATATTTTACTTGCCGTTCAACCGCGCAATGATCACCGGTTCGCGCAAAGTTTTTCCCCCGCGTCAGGAACCGTTTGCGCCAAGGTTTTAAATAGCAATTAGCGGAAGCCTAGCCGTGCATTATTTTTATAGCAATATCGGAGATATAATGAACGTTACATGCTAAAAACGGACGCTACATACTAAGTTATAAAGCACTTAAAATATAAAAATACTTAATTTTAAATTATAACTCTCAACCATAATTTGTATAAAATATTCAAAATATTAAATCCGACAAGCTTATATCTAAGATAACATCAAAATTATAAAAGTCATATAGTGTTTTGTTGATTAATCTTCACCCTACGATGATGAAAATAGGAAATCAATGTACCCTTGTTCCTTCTTTCCTATCCACATGGAGAATCTGTATATATTGTTTGGCTTCTCGTTATCATTTGATAACCACATGCTTGTCGTATTTGGTAAATCATATAAGTAAATAAATCAAGGATTAGACATATCTTATTTGAGCTCTTATGGGGAGAAATTTTCAATAGGTAAAGAAAGAGATGGAATGTTATTAACTAGTAAAACTGAGGATTGTAGGAACCTAGAAGGTTAAGCGCTCGTTCTTTCCAGCTTATGGCTTATGGCTTATGATACAATAACTACCTCGAATATAACAAATGTTACATACTAAAAACAGACGCTACATACTAAGTTATAAAACACTTAAAATATAAAAATACTTAATTTTAAACTATAACTCTCAACCATAATTTGCATAAAATATTCAAAATATCAAATCCGACAAGTTTATATCCGACAAGTCATATAGTGTTTTGTTGATCAATCTTCATCCTACGATGATGAAAATACGAAATCAATGTCCCCTTGTTCCTTCTTTCCTAGCCAGAGGATATAGGCGAAAGTGCGTGTTCTATCTTCCATGATTTTTGTTGCGTAGTATGAAATAAATTCCGGTGGTAAATTTCTATGGCATGTTAGCGGTCCAAGTGAAGGTTTTGTGTGAGAATTTCAGCTCATTCGGACAACAAATGCTCACCTGTATGGTTGACATAGACGAATGGCGTAGAGAAAAACATGTGTGTTGACTTCCATTATTCTTGTTACGCAGTACATATTGGATTTCGGCGGCGAAATTCTATGCCATGTTAGCAGTGAAATGGGATTACAACATGGAATTATCAGTTGATTCAGATAACAATTGCTTGCTTGTATATGTTGAAATAGCCAAACGGCGTAGACAAAAGTGCATATCCCGTCTTCCATGATTTTTGTTGCGTAGTATGGATGAATTACAGAGGTGAATTTCTATGGCATGTTAGCGGTTCAAGTGAAAGTTTTGTGTGAAATTTTCAGCTCATTCGGATAACAAAAACTTGCTTGCATGGTTAATGGAGACAAACCACGATGGGATAAACATGTATGTTAACTACCATTATTTTTGTATGCCCTGCGTCGTCGTCACTGTCTTCACCGAGCAATAAAAGGAAAAATATTATTAATTTAACGCTTTAATTAGCACTAATTAATCATTATTATTACTAATTAAAGCTTTAATTAATTAATAAATAGCGCTAGACAGTACCAAATAGTGCCGCACGGTAGTTGCCGTGCCAGCTCGCCCAGCGATGCACCACCCAACATGCCGAGCTATAGGGTATGGCATATGATACATGTTATCTGTCACATATTTCGAGTTTAGGCCCCACTCATTTTGGCTTGAGTTTATGGTTTCTGGCTTATTTTTCACTATGCAACAATTTTGTTTTTTTATGGTTTTTTGACTTTTTTTATCAGTTCTTTTTTCCCGTATTCGTTTGTACTGTCCGTGACGGGCTAACCTGTTTTTTCTATTTTTAATTTTTTAAATTTAATTACGCTGAATAAATCACCGTTAGCTATAGTATTTTTCAGCCATAAATCACTTAAAATAAGTCATTTTGAGCAGTACCTTAAAAAGGTCTATTTTTGAAAAAAAATTTGCTAGGGTCAAAATTGAAAAAAAAAACTTGCTAGGGAGCATACGTGGGAACAGATCCGCGTCAGAGGCTCGATACGGCGCACATATTCTTCGCTTCGTTGCGTTGCGTCGCGTTGCACTTGCACCGTCTGCGAAACATGCAGATGTAGCAACCTGTCTACTCGTCTAGTACTGGTCTGGCACCTGTGGCTGTGTATACTTCTCATGGATGTGCTGTGCCTTGTGACCTGTGTGACCTTTGATTAGAGTTGTGACTCGACAGTGGAAACAGCAAAGGTAAAACAACACGCCAGTTTAGTGGTGGTATGACTGGCATTCATTTAACCAGAAAAAGACTGTAAAAGCATTGTAGCTGACAGAGACTTATTTAGTATAATTAAAATTAAAAAAATTAAAAATAGAAAAAATATATTAGCACATCACGTATAATGTAACAAATACGGGAAAAAAGAACCGGCAAAAAAGCTTAAAAAATCAAAAGTTCATAAAAATGAAATTTATAAATAGTGAAAAATAAATCAAAAGCTGAAATCGAAACAAGCGGCCCAGAGTCGCTACTCCCGTTTGGATGGGTGAACACAAGCGTCGATGGCTCTTTTGGACTGTACCATGCATTCACATCAAGTGATGTTACACTAAACATTATTACTCATGACTTTGTGGGCCCTATGGCCACTTTTAAAAACCAACTTTTAAACGGGAAGATTTTTAAAATGATTTATATAAATTATTTATAGAAGTCATTGTAGAAGTCGTTTTGAATAAAATAGTTTTTCAATACGAGTATCTCTTACTCTCTCAATCTCTTTCACAGTCAGTCAAAAGTTAGCTTAAAGTCATAACACTTTCCGGCTTTCAATTTTTAGAAATCAACTTTTAAACGAAGAGGCTTTTTAAGATGATTTCTATAAATTATTTATAGCAGTCATTGTAGAAATTATTTTGAATAGAATAGTTTCTCAATGTGTTTCAACTTTCAAAGAGGCTCTTACATACATCGGACACGGAAAGAAAAGGTTAAGATATCAAGGAGTACTGTTCCAAGTACTTCATCATTTAGGCTTTTTTGTGACTTAGGGCTAAAAAGCACTGTAGTTGGCTGAAAAACTCTGTAGCTGATAGAAACTTATTTAGCATAATTAAATTTAAAAAAATTAAAAAATATGTTAGCCCATTACGTATAATACAAATAAATACGGGGAAAAAAGAACCGGCAAAAGAGCTCAACAAAAAGCCAAAAGTTCAGAAAAAACGATATTTGTGAATAATGAAAAATAAGCCGGAAACTAAAAGCTGAAGCCAAATCGATACAGCAGACCGTTGAAGATTTGGTCCGATTGCTTGCGTTGCTCGCCGTCTGCCCATCTTCCTAGTCGCAATCCCAGCACTATTCTCGTCATCTCCAAGCTCCACTCCGTCCCCTGCTCCCTCGCTCTGCTAATCGCCAACCACAGGCTCATGGAGCACAACTCTGAATGAAATTGGCCTTGGAAGGCATCGCAAACAGCTAGCGCTGCACTGCCGATTCATGTTTGCATTCTACACGTTTATAACATGGATCGACACGCGTCTGGCAGTGAGTAATCACTAATCGGCTGTACCAAAATCGAAACGCAATACAAGTAGGCTACGGCTACACGCGATTGCATCCGGCTTCAGAGCTGAGATTAGCACCAAGAAAATGCGCATCAGGCCAGAGAAGCAACAGAAGCACGGAAAAGCTTTTGGCTACAAGTAAAAAACACAAGCCAGAGATTCAGAGGAGAGCTATGCACCTGCTACTCGATCTGGATTCGGCAGAATTTAGGACTGACACGTTCAAAACCATACATCAGAGAAATGCTACATGGTCTACTAAACTCCGTGGCAGCCTGGGAGGTAAAATTTGAATGGCCTGTTTAAATTAAGGAGATTTAAGTGGGATTTAGTTTTAGATTTGAACTGAATCCCAACCATATGCGCAAAGCAGCAGAAACAGCAGGCAACAAAGGATTGCAAACGACAATGTTTAGCTCGAACTTGCAGGTGTTCCTAACCAAACTTTTGCCTAAACCTCTGAAGTCCCGTCCCTAACTAGTATTTAACTACTTTAGACAAAACTTCTGATGTTCAGTGGTCTAGCGAGTGCTGATGATGTATCATGTAGGCAGGAAGATAACAAGAATGGTACAGCAATTGCTGATGCCATTATTTTCTAGCTATGCTACACAATGCTGCAAAGGAGAACAGCAAAATCAGATCATACGACTTTAGCTTGGCCTTGAACTGAAAATGCAAACTTCAGCATTCCATATTTTGCTTGAGAATTACAAGCCAAATTTATCTTCTGCTAAGCAGCAATATTAATACACTCCAGTTTAAGCAGCAGCTAACAGCTACTAAAGCAAATGTAACAGCCAGTACCAGTTCACATGTAAATTCCTCTTGCTTTCTTCCATTACATTTCCATTTTTTTAGAACTCTTCCATTTCATTTGTACTGAGAACAGGCAGCAACAGGCCGTGGATAGACCGTAGATTACACAGAAAGATGGCGAAAAGATGATATTTTTCTCTGGATTACATGATAAGGTTATTCACATCATCACATAGGAGAATCAAATCCTGAGTGGTAAAAGGAGACTAAAAAAGCCCAAGCAAGAATTATCCATTTCTATCGAGATAAGTAGCATTTAGCAGTAGCAGCAGCAGCGCCGCCGCATTAGCCCAAGAACAAGGGAGTAGCAGTAGCACAATCCAGTACCAGTTCGACAGTTGTTGCTGCTGGTTGGTTCTCGGAGGCTAGAGGCGGAGCAGCGTGTCGCAGCGCCAATCCATCTCGTCGGCCGCCCCCGCCGGCACCGGGGCCGGCAGGTTCAGATCGAACGGCAGCGGCGAGCAGCGGGGCGCGGCGGCCTCGTCGCCGCCTGCGCCCGAGGCGCCGTCTTCGCAGAGCACGGACGAGGAAGAGCCGCAGTAGCTGCGGCAGTCCTCCTCGGCGGCCGGGGCGCCGCCGCGCGCGGTTGAGGCGGCCCGGAGGACTCCGCCGGCGGGCCCGCCACCGCTCCAGGACTCGACAGTGCTGCTGTGGCTAGAGGTGGCCGCCGCCGCCG
This sequence comes from Dendrocalamus latiflorus, assembly GCA_017311315.1. Lineage (NCBI taxonomy): Eukaryota > Viridiplantae > Streptophyta > Magnoliopsida > Poales > Poaceae > Dendrocalamus > Dendrocalamus latiflorus. The sequence goes on from CM029634.1 coordinate 18,835,413, forward strand.
GGGGCAAAGGGGGCACCCGCGCCGCTGACGAGGAAGCGGAGGAGGGGAAGTTGGTGCGGGCGGCGGCGCCCCGGAGGGACCTCGCGGCGGCGTCGTAGGCGCGCGCGGCGGCCTCGGCGGAGTCGAAGGTGCCAAGCCAGATCGGAGTCTTCTTGGCCGGGTCGCGGATCTCGGCCGCGTACCGCCCCGAGGGACGCCGCCTCACCCCGCGGTACCTGACCTCGGCCCCCGCCGGCGCCGGCGGCGGCCTCGCCCGGCGCATCGCCTACTCTCCTCACTCCCTGCCTCGACGCGCTCGCCTCGACTCCTCTCGCCTCCTCTCCTCTCCCCTCCCTCTTTTGGTTTCTCCTCGGCGAGTCCGTGTTAGGCTTTCCTCCCTCCCGTGCGCGCCCTGTTTGGTGGACGTCCCCGTCTGGTCTGCCTGCCTGACGCGGCGGCCCTACCACGACCGGCCGTCGCGTCGGTTCTCCCGACCGCGTCCGCGTCTCGGGGTTGGGCCGGGTCAGCACCGCAACCTCATCGCATCTCGGCACGGCGTGTTTCCTCTGCCGCTCGGCGCTGGTGGGTGTGGATTTTTATATGATTTTGTGGTGCGCTTCTGGTGATGCCATCTACCACTAGTGAGGCATATTCGGCTATTCGCCGCAGCCGTGCGTGCGGGTTTGCGGTGCGGTGATCCTTGCGCGCAGCGGCGCAGTTGGTGGGTAAAATTAGTGAAGCTAAACCGAGCTCTTAAGCCTACTTGGTTGGAACGCAGCAAATTGGCGTGAATTTTATTCATCTGGAATTCCGACGTAATATCAATGATCCAAATAGAGTTTTAAAGATTCGTGGGTAGGCAATTTCCATGTGAATATAATCAGGCAGACGCATATAAAAGGCAAAAACGCGGTTTACTGTACTGTACCTACCCCTACAGGAAAAATATGTCGCAGAGCAGTATAAGACTATACGTGGATCCTATGGGAATGATGAATATTTGATATTACTTATGTCTTGCTTTTACTATTTGAGTTTGATTTTTTGCTAATTTGTATTTTTTTATCTGTGTTGTTCTGATAACACCGGTCTAACTAGCTTGGTAGACGCTTTGACCACTGTGTGATTACGGTCAAACCGGCCATGCCTAGGTGGTTTGACCGATGGAGTGTGACCGACCGTGTCAGCGATCGAACCGAAGGAGAGCTAGCTGCCTGACTAGCTTTGTCACGGCGGTCTAATCGGTGTCTGTTAGGATGGTCTGACTGGCTTGGTAGCCGCGATTAGATTGGCCCTATTAAGGTGCGCTGAGTTGTTGATTTTGGTGGTGTTAGTCACAGTGAAAATCTGTGCAAGTGTTAGTTATAGCCTTATAGGGTTTCCATGCATGTGTAGTTATGGTGTGTTTATGCATATGTTTTGCTAATTGAGAGTCAAGTGTATGTCATTTGTGCTTGGATCGACTGTTTTGTCTTTCATGTGCAAGTGCTTGATGATTGATTGCAGCCAGCGGCAAGACTAAGGCTTGATGGTTGTGGCGTGTCACGTAAGTCTGAGTAGAGCATCATCTCAGCTAAGAAGTACAGGAGAAAGACGATGGTCATGAAGAGGTAATGTATGCATATGGTGTGCTAATTGGACTTGTATGTTTCAAGTGGTGACAGTTCTCAGAGCAGACAAACGATCTTGTCAGCAAGAAATTGAACATCATGGACTATGGTGTGAATGATGAGGTATGCCATAGGACTCGAGCGCTTCAAATGGTGATGGCATCAACGTAAGCGTACGATCTTGGTGACGAGGCGTTGAACATCACATCTTTTGTAAAAAGCGGTGGGTGGCAACTATGGAATTGTCCAATAACAGGTGGAGTGACGGTTTGCAAAACTGCGACTTTGACCTAAGTAGTTTTGATTACGTCTTTATGGTTGGAATGTTTTATTAGGCTATTGGAGCTATTGTGAAGTCGTGTTTGAAAAGTGTGCAAGCGTGTGAGTGTTAAAACTCATTTGTGTGTGGGTTATCGGGTTTCCTCATATATAGTGGTGTGATCTACTAAGGAGTTGATATTTATTAATGTTAAGTGAGAGGTGAGAAGTCTCCACTATATAAGTTCTTGTGTTGAGAAAGAGATATATGACTTGAGATATTAGGGTTAGAATTTACTTGTGTTGGAGCCTTGTGTATGCGCGCATTGTAGGTTTAGAGCTCTCTCCTCCAAATGGAGTGGTTGTAAAATATTTCTCTCTAGGTGAAGCGAATATCCAAAATTTACCCAAGTGAGTTGTGCCATGGATTCTTCTTTGTGCTTTTGCATTGCTTGGCTTTCTTATTTCGATTTCTCTCTTCTTGATCTTTCCTAGTGTGAAGGATGTGTAAGAGCTGGAGATATCTCTTGGAAATTAGATTACATCCAACAAGACACCTTCTAGGGAGAGTTCTTGCATTTATTGGTTTTTCTTAAGAGTGGAGATTATGGAGTTTTGCTCTTGTGAGTGATTTGGATTAAATTCGTGTTATGATCTAGATTGCTATGACATGTGAGAATCTATCCAAGGCCATCTAGATATCACAACTTTAGCAATGATTCTCATGATCGTTAATTGGAATGGATTCGTAACATCTTAGAGAAAGTGTATGCCAAGTTTGAAGTTATTTGTATTAACAGATCAAAAGTTACATGAATCCTTTGATTTGAAATCATGCTAATATTCTATTCTAAGGTAGAGGTCTGTCCGCTCCCATATAGATGTCAGTCTTGTGTAGGTTTGCAATTCTAGAGTTTTGCTTTCTTTGACTCTAGGTTTTGGTGAGCTTATGAATTTGTGTTGCCATTAGTGTTGTTGCTGATACTTGAAAGATTTTGAAGAATCATACACCCTTCTCTAACTCACCATACTCCATCCTACCAGTAATGCATTGGGTGTAGCCCAGCAACGAGAGCACATCGCTTTGCTACCCTACACTGCTGAAATGGAAAAAACGAAAGCATTCGAACAAGAAAATGCTACCCTCCTATGCGTACGACAATACTATTACAAATAATGTAATATACGCATATATTTATATTTAATTCCAACAAAGTAAAGCATAATTAGAGAATACTTCTAGCAGAATATAAATGACATAAATTGCATAAAAACATGTAATTCTACCATGTCATTTATACAAAAACATATATTCACCATATGAACCAAAATCACAGCTGGAATGACCATGTAAAACATTCTCATGAACATGGAAACAATTAGCATATAGCAAAATTTAATTATTGATTAGTGCTCTCAGATGTAGGGTTACATAAGGTATAATCTTGGCCGTTCCGGTACTATGGTCTATACTCTTCACTAATTGAATATAACAAGTGAGATTCAAACTTTGAGCTCTTAAGAACACTTTGACAATCTTAATTTCAAATTATCAACAACATATACTTTCGGCCAACAAAGCTATCATAATTATAGCTTGGAATTAAACTCATTTTACTCAACCGCACAATGGCCTCAAAGTTAACATGACACAATCATGAATGCCAAATATCATGAATTTTATTGCAATGGGAAACATTATATATGTTTACATTATTGAGATCAAGAATGGATAAGCGGAACATGCCTCCGCTATCATAGCTTTTGCCCACAAAACTACCAAATTTGGTCAATACGACCTTATTGGACTCAAATACAAGCATTATTCCTTGCCTACACAGCATTGACCCGCTCAAGAGACTGCGAGTTATCGTAGGCACATACAGTACGTCTTTGAGGATGAGTGTTTTGCCTGAGATAAACTTCAGGCATACCTGTCCAATCCCACATACTATCGCAGTGGCTCCGTTGCCCATTAGAACAGATCTACCACCTTTACCGTGAAATTAAAAGAAACAAGATCAATCAGCACATATATGTCTAGTAGCACCTGTATCAATCCACCAATCAATAGATGGACTTGCTATAAAGGCCTGAGGTACATACTCTTCCGAACTAGAGCTAGCCAGTGCGACATTCACTTCTGCCTTACGGCCTTTATGCTGACCAGGGGAAGGATCTCTGCCTTTGCAATTGCGGCAGTGATTGTCCTTGCGCCTAGCCTCTCCGCAAACAAAGCAGATAATGTTCTCCATTTTCTTCTTCAATTTTTTTGGTTGGAGCTTGACTTGGGGCTGATTCTTGAACTTTTGGCTTCCCAGAGCCTCCAGTTCTCTTGACATCCACCTGATGAGCTTAGACTTAAGCCTTTCCTATGCCGTCACCAGCTTTGGCATACTCTTCAATATTGATAGCTGCTGACAGCTCATTGATTGTCAAGCGCTTCTTTATGTGTCTATGAGCGGTCACGAAGGCGGTAACTTAGCCAGAATGACATTAACTTGAAACTTCTCTAGCAGGATATAGTCGTAATGACATAAGTCACGTACATGGAGTTGAAGCTTGTGGAATTGCTCCATCACCGACCACCTCTCAACCATCTTATAGTTCAAGTAATTAGCTATTACGAATGAATTATTCCCATTATCCCCTTCGGAATACTTCTCATCAAGTTCGTCCCAAAGTTATTTGGCATCTTTAAAATTCACGTACACATAGAACAGCCGGTTGAATAAGACGGCTAACAAACAAGTTAAGACTGAGTTGTCTGTGTCCTCCCATCGCATCATTTCACGAATTTCCAATAGGAATATTGGAGGATTCGAAATGACCTAAAAGAGTTTGGAATCAGTTAGCCATAACTTCATTTTAGCCTACCAACGCTTAAAGTTGACACCGTCAAACACTTCTGACTTAACGACATCGGACGATGTTCTGGATTGTTGTAAATAATGCGGTATAAGCATATATTTAGATTAATTTCCAACAAAGTAAAGCACAATTAAAGAATACTTACAGTAGAATATAAATAACATAAATTGCATAAAAACATGTAATTCTGCCATGTCATTTATACAAAAACGTATATTCACCATATGAACCAAAATCATAGCTGGAATGACCATGTAAAACATTCTCATGAACATGGAAACAACTAGCATATAGCAAAGTTTAATTATTGATTAGTGCTCTCAGATGTAGGGTTACAAAAGATATAATCTTGGTCGTCCCGCTACTATGGTTTATACTCTTCACCAATTGAATATAACAAGTGGGATTCAAACTTTAAGCTCTTAAGAACACTTTGACACTCTTAATTTCAATTTATCAACAACATACACTTTCGGCCAGCAGACAGGATAGAGCCAAAGTAATCACCAAACAACACCTACATTAGCCAAATAACTTGATATACTCTCAGAGAGGATCACAAATTTAACAAGCTATGCAACAAGCTAAATCGGCTAACAAAGGTGTATGTATCAAGATTACAACATACATATATTCCGAAAGAATCTAACTGCAGGACAGAGATCTAATTATCAATAGTAACAAAGATCTAGAGTTCAAGTTTGAACATTCAATTTCAATATTAGACCATATTTATCCTCATCGAGCTTAACCCGAGCCACAAGCAAATAATGTCTCCTAGTACTAGAACATGTAACAGAGATTAATGAACAGTAAGAGGAGCAGAAAAACTCACGGTGCAGACGACACTCAAAGCCGTCCAGAAGTGAATCAAGTCGGTGAAGGCACAATTACCAACAAGAACCAGGCAAGGCACACCTAAGAGTACTGTCCCAGAAAACCTAGCGCTCCTCTATACCGACGCCAGAGAGAAGCGAGGTAGACGAAGATACAATGCCACACTCCAACCTCGTATAGCCGAAGCAGTAGTCGAAGGTCAGGGTAGATGCCACACAAGACCACCAGAGTGCACCGATCGAATGCACTAAAAAACAACAGAGGATCATCACGGCCTTCTTCCTATCTCAGGTCAACCTTCTACCTTTGATTTCTCCTCAAATCCCACCAAACGATAGGGCTCACTCGGGAATCCGAAGGCAAAAGATCCAATCGGAGATGGCATAGAAACACCAAAACTCCTCACAACGCGAAGTCCAGAGAGGAAGAAAACCAAAGAGGAGCAGATTGAGATCGAAAGAGATGTACTCACGGAGGAAGAAATGGCGGCCTTAAGTAGAGCAGGCAGGGGCTGCGGCGTGGTGACGCAAGCGGCCGGCTCCGAGGAGCTCAGGCCAGCCTGCGCGTCCGCCACCGCCTCTCTAGTCTCTGCCTCCCCTCTCACCGCTCAAATCGTCAACCGAGGCAAAGCCAGATCCAGGCGAAGAGAACGCGCACGGGATTGTGTCTCCTCCCCCTTATCTTTTCATTCGGCCCACTGACACGTGGGCCCTACCTCTCCCTTTTTTTTATTTTTCCTTTTCTCGTTTGGGAGATTACCGAAAATCCCTCACAAAAACCAACATATACAACAATGCCAATGAAAAAACAGCCTATGCATCTCTGAATATAGTGACATTCTTTCAGTTTTGACACAACGGCAGGCAGTTAGCAACCGTCTACATCTCTCTCTTAGGCCTTACAACTGACGAGAGGTCAGTATAAGTTCACTTGTAAGGGTTACTGAAGTTCTTGAGGAGCTCTGGGATGTCATATGCGAGCATGTCGTCCACGGCCTGCACCATCTTGGGCTTGATCTTCTCGAACTTGTCGATGCTGTACCCACCCAACACCTCCTTGAAGTGCTCCACGTCGGGGAAGTCTCCGGCTGGAAGATGGTACTCCCTTTGGACCTGTTTCCACCGGATTGCTTGTATCAGTCCAGCATGAATGTTGCACAAAAAGACAAGAATGAAAATAGTTCGAATTCAGATGCAAGCACGTGAAGATTATGTAGCATCAATGCATTTGATTTCCCCGCCCAATGGAAGAACTGAAATGTTCTAACAACTCAATCTTGAGTCGCTGTTGCCTGTAAGTACCTTTGCAAACTCATCTTCTAAGTTGTCTATGAGTCGCTGTTGAGCCTTAGCTTTCCCCATCATTGTAGGCATCTCCTTCTTCAGATGGCCAATTATATAGGCATGAATCTTGGCAGCTCTAGCACGTTTAACAAACTCATTGACCTGCACATACAAATGGTGACATTCATTTGAAAATTCAGCACTTCGTAGAAGAATTCAGAGTTTCAGACAAATGAGAGATAACAACATACCCGGCGGTCGCAGGCTTTCTTAGGTATGTCTATGAGGTCAGAAAGGAGATCCTCTTGCTCTTTCTCAAACAAGTCCTCTCCAATTGGCCCAACAGCTGATTCCTTGACCGGTTTGTCATTGAATGACCTGCAAATATTAGTTTGGAAGTGAGTTTCAGGTTACAATGCAAAACCATGCACTGACAGTGCTGGATTCAAACATTTTGTTTGTATACTTTAATGATCCACAGATAACAAATGTGGAGATTCATCTACACCCTAATGCAAATCAAATATATATTTTGGACTTCTAGAAATATTCAACATACAGGATTTTTATTGATAGTGTACTTGAGCTGTACAACCTCCAGTCTCTAGAAGTAAATTACTAAAGCATTATAGATAGAAAAATGATGAAGAAAAGAAGACATCAGAAGTTACCCGATATAAACGCGTACAACCTCAGGTGTATTTAGTACTTTCCCAAGAGACCACATCAGTGCACCATACACTCTCATAAGCTGCAGCATGAATAAGGGGAAAAGGTTATTCATATGACAAGGTTAACATTTCGATAAACAAAAAAAAGCACTGACCTAATGTGCCATACAAATTGATTGCAACAAAGAACTCTACCTGCTGAGTGTCAACTTGATCTGCCTTGTTCAGCACTACACGTATTTTGTCATCATGCCCGCGTAAAGATGCAATGACACGTTTGAACTCATCACTGATATCGAGCTTGTGAGGATCAAACAGAAGAAGAATAAGGTCACACTTAGCAGCAAACCATGAAGTTACCCCAGTGAAATCATAGCTACGTTGGGCCCTTTGCTTTTCACCAGAGAGAACACCGGGAGTGTCGACAAAGGTGATATGCTCTAGTAGCTTCAGAAAACAAGGCAGGCATCAGTTTCTCAAATGAATGTTTTCTACATGTGTAAGTATCACAGTTAAAGCTTACCGGATGTGGCATCTGAGAGCATTCAAACTTTGACAGAAATGCACCCCCGAATGTTGTAAGAGCAGTGAATGGCATGTCAACTTGAACAGCAATAGTATTGCCAGGAATAGTCCTTCCATCAGATCCTGACTGATGTAAGGGAAAAAGTTAATTGAGATATCATTGGGATAAATATAAATATATCCTAACAGTAGCAGCCAACAGGGCAGTGTAAACTTATTAGATTTGATGTAGAAGGTCAGCATCATATCTTCTTTTGAAAAATTTAAAATGAATCGAGAAATATTCTACAGGTGTGTGCCACGATGGAGGAGGATAAACAAAACAACAGTTGTGTTTTTGCCGACATGATATTTTCACTAAACAAAGAACCCAGATCCATTTGTGCTATAATCCTCTCTTTCTCAAAAGTATTGGATTGTTATGTTTAAGACCTCATCGAATTATGTTAATGACTAACCATAGAAACAAAAGCAGTTATCAAAATTCTCACATGATAGGTCAGCTGCTGAGCATAATTCATGCTACAAAACTTATTAAGCTGGACGAGACATACTTTAGGAATGATCGGTTCATATGTGAATACTGCATTTTAGAAGAAAGGGAGTACAATGTATGTCATCATTGCATCTTATTATCTTACAACAGAAAGAGCTGATGTTTGCCAGCCAAAATAAAATAGCTAACATTGATGAACTTTTAGCACTGATGAATAGTCCATTGACGACGAACTAGCCTAACTTGGTAAAAATGCTAAAATGGTTTATTGGTTTAACAAAAATGGTATTTTGAAAGCACAAAGTGTAAAATTTTAATTTGCACACGAATTCAACATCAATTATATATGTTTGGCATATTTTAGAGAAATTCCCTCATAGTTCACATGCTCAAATAATAACTATACGACATATCCAATATCCAAACATTTACCATGACAACTACGAATCTGTCAGTAGTTGGCTCTGGTCCGACATGAGCTCCTGCAATTGAAAAGGGAAAGCTAAAGTTACACTCTGACACTACCAGATGAAATTAACACCAAAGACGGATGGTGTGGCTAGGCTTAGGCTTCTGGCTTATTTTTCACTATTCAACAATTTCGTATTTTTCTTGTTTTTTGGCTTTTTTTTAGCTTTTTTAACAGTTCTATTTTTTCCTGTATTCGTTTGTACTGTCCGTGACGGGCTAACCTATTTTTTCTATTTTTAATTTTTTAAAATTTAATTACGCCAAATAAACCACCGTCAGTTATAGTGTTTTTTTCAGCTAGCTACAGCGATTTTCAGCCAAAAGCCACTCAAAATAAGCCCTTTTGAGCAGGGCTTAAGACTGAAACTCAAATATTATGTATTAGATAAAGCTGAACCTGGGTAACTTGTTTTCAACAGATGCTTAATAAATGTTGTTTTCCCTGTAGAATATTGGCCCAAGAGCATGACCATCGGCTTTGCATCGAAATCATTGTTTGTCTGAAAAATTGTAGAAACAATGTAATGCCATGTAAGTAATGGCATAACAATACAGTCAGCATAAAAGAACTCGAGAACATTGTCATTTGAAACTTTTAAGGAGCCTAAACTGTGAACAGAAGTCTATACCAGTAATGGGGAAGCAAAATCGTTGAACCAGTATTCAACTTCCAAAGGCTTCAATTTTTCGATGTATAGTCTTTTTAAGCCATCAATTACAGAAGTAACAGCAGTCAGAGGCATTTGAGTCTGCAAAGATCCAAATGAAGGTAAAAAACCATTCAATGTTGAACTGCAATGCTCCACTTGGCATTAGAGAAAACTATGACAATTTCTATGATTCAACAAGCTATAAGAGTTCAGCTATTTAGCCAAGAGTGCAAAATTGATAATCGCCCTGATGATAAACATGGTGTAAATTAAGCTCACAACGTGTACAAGATCTTGAAGCACTTCATAAGTCTAGTACCTTATTTGCTGATTTTGAACTGAACCAGTGGTTTGTAGGTGCTTGGACCTGAGGGGTGCCTGCACGAAAGAAATGGTTAGCATCACAGCCGACTAACCAATACATGATTCACCAGGCAGGAGCATATCTTACCATTGTCTTCTGGGTGAACCCTCTTTACCATGGCCTTTGATCTCTGAAAAGCAATCATCCATTTAAACATCATAGTGTGCGAAGTGGATAATGCGTTCCAGTGACACATAAGCTGTAGATTATATAGACTTACAGCAAGTAGTTCATCGAGACCTTCCATCACAGGTGGATCCGAGCTACTCAGGTCTGCAAGAACCACCATAAAGTATCTAGTTTATATACCCACACAGAAATACACTCACAGAACAAAAAGGGAAAACAGATGTAGCTCAGTTTACCTTCACGCTTCACACTGTCCTGCGTGATCTCATTCCCCGCTTGCGCCAGAGACACGAGCTGTGGTTTGCAATTTGGAACAGACCCAACAATCAGCAACGCAGAAGCGCATCCGCATCTTTCCATACAAGCAGCACAGGCTACGATTGATGCATAAACACGACGCGAGAGAGGAGGGGAAGTAACGGAGCAGACCTGCATCGCGGTGACGAACTCGCCGAAGCCGAGGTACCCCTGCCTCTTGGAGTCGGCGATCGCCCAGACCTTGGATCCACACAGATTTGCCAAAACTCAAAAGGGATTAAACTCTATCAACCAACCAGCAGAAACCCTCGAGGGGCCCGAGGACTCGGGTAGTGGCGGACGCCTGGCTCACCTGCTTGAGGTCGGCGCGGGAGAGGCCGGACATGGCGAAGAACTTGGTGGCGTCGGCGCCCGTGACGCGGCCGTCCCCATCTGCATCAAGGCCACCGGGGGAGCAAGCAAGCATCAGGGTTTCGGCGCGGATGCGGGAGCGGGAGCGGCACGGCCTACCTGAGTCGGCGAGGGAGAGCCAGCCCGCGTAGATCTTCTGGTGCTCCTTGGAGCAGCCGACGGCGGCGGCGGATCGCGCGATCTCCATCCCTGATCCCCCTCGTCGCGGCGCTCGAGTGCTCGGCGGCGGCAGCGAGCATTTGAACGGGGCGGCATTTGAAAACGGTGGACCCCACCCACGTCACCCGGCGCTCGCACGCTCCCCTGTGAATTTTCCCCCCATTTTTTAATAGGGCCGGACGCTCCCTTTTAAGGTCTGTTTGGGACTGCTCTGCTCCAGTTTTTTCAACTCTGCTCCACCAACTCCACCATGGAGCAGCTCCACTGTGGAGTTCCTGGAGCAGGTGATCCTGTTTGGCACACAGCTAGCTCCAGCTCCAGGAATGTGAGGTTTCCCTGAGAAAGGTCCAATGTGCCCCTGAATGATGTTTGGTGTATGTTTTAATGTCTGCGGAGCATATGTAACTGATTTTTTTTTGCCAATTGAAATATGACGTAAAAATATTATAATCGCAATTAATTTATTCGAGAAAACCAAAAAAATAAATATTTTGGTCAAATAATTCCATCCTTTTGTCCCATGACCATACAAGTATTTTTGCAATGCATACAACCATGACCATGAGCAAATTTGCATGCAAGCATACCAGAATATTTCCATGTCAGATCAACATAACACAGGATTGGGACACCACTGCACTTTGGCTGCTTGAACCACCACACACTAGTCACACGCTGACACACATGCAAGGAACATCAAGATACTGCCGAAATTCAAGCAAATAAATTTCATTGGGATGTGAACTTTATTACAGCAAGGAATCCATAATCCAGGAGTCCAAATATTACACTTAGGACTCCATGACTAGCTAGCCTCAACGTTTCGCCAACACATACATGAGTGTTTTCATCCATGTTTCTCCTATGAAACTGTAGACTCAACTCAAGAAAACACCCATGCCTATGAACCAAAGTCAATCAAAAACAATTTTACACTATGAATTTAGTTACCACATCCATGTATTGTGCACGATAATTTGGTTTTAGACCAAATAACTGCCTTAGCTATCCAATGAAGATTTCAAGAGTCTCCATGAGTTCCTGTTTCATATAAATATGTCAGCAAATAATGCTCTTGCAAATAAGGTATATCATGACTCAGGAGGGTGAGCATAGCATATCAACAGGCTAACATGTCAAAAAGGCAAGAAAATGATAGATTTCACACACCTGCGATGACATTTTGTTATGTGTAAAAATTCCAACAGCAGCAGCACAAATAATAGGACAAGAAGGTTCATCTTTGCTAGTAGCTAAATACAACCATAGAACCTGTAATTGATTCTAAATAAGGAAGATAACAGATGTTCATAGTCAGTATTGCTGACATAACATTTACCATTTACACATTACCTCATTAATAGTCCAATATGTTGTATTTTACATAAACAGCTTATCATATCACAGTGCAAAGGTATGTTTTGAAATTTTTAAGCAAAGCAGATAAAGAAGAGAACATCTGTACAACAACAGACCCGCAATAATTTGTAGAACATACTCAAGTCAAAAGTTTTGTTCATACCAATCATAGACCCAATCGTTTGGATCAGCATTCAACAAGCTAAACGAAAGAACAACATTCCCATCTAAACCAACTGGAATGAACTCTCATTTCCCAATGCCTGCCTCACCCTCCTCAATACCTCCATTCATGAAATACTTGACAAATATCTTGCCAATAACTGACAAGGCATCAGCCTCATCAAGCTTCCCGACCACCCAAGTGTGCCGGTGCTTTCGAAACCCGTGGCGGCCGCCTCTGCTGCTCCGAGGAGTGCACGACGGAGGAGCTACGGGGGCGCTTGGAGCGCCGCTGGGAGGCACTTGAGCCGGCGGCGGGGCCCGTCCATGGGGCGGGAGCTGATGGGCTTGATGTTGGCGGCCTCGACGAGGGAGGAGCGGCACGCGCGAGGCGGCGGCGAGGCGTTGCCTTCGTCGCCGCCGTCGTCGTCGGATGCGGCGGCAGCGGAGTTGTCGGAGTCGGAGTGGAGGCGGGGGGAGCGCTCGCGGGTGCGCCTCGGGGAGGGGAGGCTGCCGTCAGCGCCGGAGTCGGAGTCTGAGGCGGCCGCGAAGTCGGCGCCGACAGAGGCGGGGGTGGAGGAGAGCGCGGCGGCGTTGGGGTGGAGGTTGGGGGTGGGGTCTTGGATCGGGAGGGGGAGAGTGAGGGGCTCGGGGAGGGCGGGCGGGGACGGTGGTGGCGAGCCGCATCCGCCTCGCCATCGGAGGCGTCGGAGGCCGAGCCCAACGCGGCGGCGGAGCGCTTCGGGAGGGGGGCGGAGGAGAGGAGCAGCGCGGGTGGGGGGCGGAGGAGAGGAGCGGCGCGGGAGGGGGCGGACGAGAGGAGTGGCGCGGGTGGGGGCGGCGGAGGAGAGGAGCGGCGCGGGTCGGGGGCGGACGAGAGGAGCGGCGTGGGTGGGGAGGAGAGGCGTCGTGCGGGTGGGTGGGGAGGAGAAGAAAAGAAATTGATGAATCGGTACGGAGGGAAGATTGTATAATGGCAGTGGTGGGTAATTACCCTCCAACTCCACGAGAAGATACAAAACGCTGGTTTCTGGAGTACCCCTTGAGGAGCTCCAGGAAAAACGTGGAGTTGGCCCTCAACTCCACCTTTTTCTTGGAGCGGAGTTTCTGGAGCTGGACCTATTTGGCTGGGTAGTTTAGGAGCGGAGCTGCAAAAGTGGGAGCAGAGCAGTCCCAAACAGGCCCTAAGGACTCGACCCGTGCTCCATCCTTCTTTCAAAAGCGACAGATCGGCTTGCCCGAGTGGCCCAATAGGGCCCGTGGTCCTTAGGCCATGGGCTGTCTTCTCGATTCGGGCCTAATTCATTGGACGACGATATTGGCTAAGCCCTCGTTTGATCGCCTTCGACACCGGCCTCTTGAGTTGTGGAGTCTGGATATGGCAGAAGCTGAATTTTCGGCCTGATTTTAAAGGGCGTCCTATTAGCTTTTTTCTGATGTGTTTTAGCTGTGAGTTATAATTTTTAATTAAAAATAAATAGTAATGGTTAAAAAAAGTAGTATTTGGAAAAATAGAGAGAGCGGTGTAAAAAGTGTAAAAGAGATGTGTGAGTAAGAGGAGTAGAGTGCGTAATGCACCCTTGACCTCCTGACTTATCTTTAGAGTGAGAGTAGTGAAGAAACTGCTTTAAAAAACCAAGTATTCATATTAACTTTTGATTTTTCTAAATAGAGATCAGAAATAAAAACCAGCATGAACTTCATCAATCCCTCTCTCTCCCAATCTCTCCCAGTAATTGAGTAGGCCCTGTATTCACTACTAAGTGGGTGACCGAATGAGTATCGCCGTATCGGTTACTATTTTTTAGATTAAACATGATTGGAGATTATCAAGGACGGTGCTCAACATGTCGGGCTAGGTGTGAAGCTTCTCTCTACAGCTTTCGGAACAATCCGTGCTCCAACAGTCCAACTCTCTTTTATGACAGGTGGCTTTCTTTTTTTCTGTTTCTAGAACCCACTTACATATTAACTAGTTTTTTTACAGTAACTAATTTTTAAACAGAAAATCTTTTCAAAACATGAAATAGATACTCAATAACTTCATTTATATCGACCAAAATTACATGTGAGTCTCTCTCTATGCTCTCTCTCATATACAGTTAAAAACTATAAACCGAAATCAAAAGAACAAAACTGATACACTTTAGCTTGTAGAGCTTTTGCATAAGCTAGGTGTACAAGCTAGAGTCGTCCCCTAACCAAACGCTCCTTTAAGGTAGGTGACGCGCGAGTTGCCCTTAACCAAACACTCCTTAAAGATAGGTGACACGTTGATAAATAAACAACTTGTGTAAGGGTTTGTCATATATTTTCATACCAAACCATAGTTCAGTTATCTACCATATAGTAGTCCAAATGTGGCAGCTAGTATAGTGTAACCTAGACGGCTAAAATCACACGATCTCTCACATTCTCTGTTTTCATATATTATTGACTTCATGTTGTCATTTCATTTCGAGTACACAAACTTTATATGTGCCCCAACAAACATTAGTCAGCGAAAAAACATATCTTCAAAGATATATAGTAAGGGGGGACGCCACTTTTTTTTTGATCTCGGAAAGCTTGTTTCCCTTAAACACTATCTCCAGCCAGATCACTGGAGACCAAGCTGGAAACAAAGGTGGGGACTTGACTCATAAACTCCATTGAGCCAGAGCTAACCACGCTCGCCCCATACATTGCAAGGCGATCAGCCACCTTGTTGCAATTTCTCGGGCAATGCCGAATGCTGCAGTAATCAAAGGAAGAACCAATAAGATCTCTGATTTGCTTGAGGAGGCTTCCATGCACACTTTGATCAAGGTCCAGCGAAGTCAAGCCCCGTACTAGGTCAGACGCATCAGATTCCAGGATAATTCTTGACATTCCCAAATACGCTATCCTCTGCAGACTGTACAGGGCCCCCAGTGCTTCAGCTTGGAAAGGGCTGTCCACTCTGCACAGGTTGCCACAACCCCCCTGAAGGAACTCACCAGCACTGTCCCTTGCGATATAACCCCAACCTCCCTGACCCGAACCAGCTTTAAAGGAGCCATCAATATTAATCTTATAAAAATCTTCCGGTGGCGGCTGCCAAATCTTGGGACTGACTTGTTGCTGACTCTTCGTTGTTTTCCTTCCCTTTTCAAATTCTGACACATAGAAGGTTATAAGAGAACAGACCTCAGGACATGTCAATCTTTTTTCTCCAGCATTCACCTTATTCCTCACCGACCACCACCTCCACAAAAGGACCACAATTTGTAGCTGGGTTGGCTGTGGGAAGGACCAGATTCTCCTCAGCAAATCCCGCCCAGAATGACAATCTGCTAAGGTAATGCAATATTCCTCTAAATTTAGCCCTCTCCAGCACTCTTTAACTTCTTTACATCTAAAAAAGAGATGCCCACAGTCTTCATCCAGCCTATGACACATGGGGCACAGGGTATCCTCCTTCATCCCCCTACGGCTCAAATTCCGCCGAACTGCTAGACTATTATGGGCTACGCGCCACAGAAATATTTTCACTTTGTTTGGGACCTCCATATTCCAAATTTTATCCCACCTGAACTGGGAGTCCCCATTTGGGTGTGGCTCAGAACTAGCTGCATTTCTACCAAGCTCATTCTCCCTGTTCTGAATCGCCAATCTATATGCTGACTTAACTGAGAAGATTCCGTTCTTTTCAAAGTGCCATGCCAGTCTATCTACCAAATCCTGGTTCACTCTCAATTTTAGGATAGCCTCAGCATCAAACTCTGAGAAAACATCCTGCACTAAGGTCTCATCCCATGAACCCAAGCTCGGGTCCATCAACTCAGCCACCTTTGTCAAAACCGTTGACCCCCTATTTGTAACAGGACGTCTTGTATTGCCGTGTGGAATCCAGGGATCCGTCCAGATATTCACCGACTCACCGTTGCCAATGCGCCATATGAGCCCCTGTTTCAGGAGATTCACACCTTTGAGGATGCTCCTCCAAGTGTAAGAAATCTCATCCTGCACCGCACACTGCAGAATACTACCATTGGGGAAATATTTTGCTTTAAGCACTTGGCCACACAGTGTATCCGGAAAGATCAGAAGCCTCCAAGCTTGTCGAGCCAGCATTGCCATATTGAACAAATAAAGATCCCGAAAGCCCAATCCTCCCTTATTCTTAGGGAGTGTCAACTTATCCCATGCCAACCAGTGGATCTTATTTTTCTTATCATTCTGGCTCCACCACCACCTGCCAATCATAGAGTTCAACTCATCACACAACCCTTTCGTCAGCTCAAAACATGACATAGCGTAGGTTGGGATTGCTTGGGCCACAGCCTTTACTAGGATTTCCTTGCCAGCCTTAGAAAGCAATTTCTCCTGCCACCCTTGAATACGAAGCCACACTTTCCTCTTGATATATTCAAAAGCTTTCTTTCTTGATTTACCAATAGAAACTGGTAGCCCCAAATATCTCTCACTCTTTGCTTCTTGCATGATGTCAAGGACCCGTCTCACCTCATCCTTATCAACAGAGTCAGCGTTTGGGCTAAACAGAACAGACGATTTATCCCTATTGATCACTTGTCCAGAGGCTCGCTCATAAGCCAGCAAAATCCTCCTCAATTCCTGAGCATCTCCTCTACAAGCTCTCATCAAAATCAGAGAGTCATCAGCGAAGAACAGATGATTAATCCTTGGAGCTTCCCTGCACACTCTAATGCCCTCAATCTTGCCCTCCACTTCTGCCTTCTGTAACATTGCTGACAAACCCTCCGCACAAAGAATAAAAAGATAGGGCGACAAAGGGTCCCCTTGGCGAAGACCCCTCTGTGGGTGGATGTTGCATGAGCAATCCCCATTGACCTTGATGCAGTACTTCACTGTTGTAACACACTTCATCACCCTTTCCACCCATGGCACTGTGAACCCCAATTTTAGCATCATCTTCTCCAGAAAGCTCCACTCAACACGGTCATATGCCTTGCTCATGTCTAACTTAATTGCAGCCACCCCCTGTTTTCCCCACCTCCTTTGCCTTAGATAGTGTGTGAGCTCATACGCCAGCAGGACATTATCAGTAATAAGTCTACCAGCCACAAAGGCACTCTGAGATGGTGAAATGATCTCCGGGAGCACCATCTTCAGTCTGTTTGCTAGCACTTTGGAGATGAGCTTGTACACTACATTGCATAAGCTGATTGGCCTAAGATCCTTCAATCTCTCCGGTGACTTGGTTTTTGGGATAAGAACAATAACAGTATCATTCCACCCTTCCGGCATCGCAGCCCCATTAAGCACAGCAAGAACCTCTTCTTTGACCTTTTCACCCGCAAGAGACCAGAATTTCCTGTAAAAAACCACCGGCATGCCATCAGCCCCTGGGGCTTTCAGCTCACCCATATCCTTCAACGCCTCCCAAACTTCGTCACTAGAGAACGGTGCTGTCAGGTTGTCATTCATTTCTTGAGTAACCTTCACTTGAACACAATCAAGGACCTCCTCATCCTGGGAACCTGCAGTGGACATAAAAAGTTTCTGGTACTGATTAGCAATAAAGTTCTTCAGATGTTTTCCTTCCACCACCCCACCACCCTCATCTTTCAGCTTGCTTATAGCATTCCTCCTTTTCCTTTTCCGAAGCCTGAGCATGGAAGAATTTTGTGTTACGGTCACCTTTGGCCAGCCAAGTAGAGTGAGCCCGCTGCTTCCAGTAAACATGCTGCTGATCTAGGAGACGCTCAAGCTTATAGCGCAACAAGTGCTCCTTGTTTATATGCCCTTGGGAAATAGGGGCTCTCCTGATCCTCTCCAGCTCCCTTTTGGCATTTTTAACTCTCTTCTGCAAGGCTCCAAGGACCTCACGGTCCCACTGCCATAACTCCCCCAACACCCGAGATTGGATTTCCATCAGACTAACCCCTCCACCTCTAATCGCTTTACCCCAAGCCTCCTCCACCCTCTCGCTACACTCCTCCTCCTCCAACCACCTCGCCTCAAACTTCTTCATGACCTCCAGAGGTTTCCTCCAATGGACCTTTTCCTTCGCACCTGGAATCACAATGATGGGCCTGTGATCTGAATGCCGAGGGTCACCATTAATCACACGGACCAAAGGAAAGCGAGTCCGCCATGCACTATTCGCCACCGCCCTATCCAGTCTTTCCCTGGTATAACTGAGAGCATTTTGATGATGGTTCCTCCAAGTGAAAGCATCCCCCACGAAGCCCAAATCGTGCAAGTCACACTCCTCCAAAACATCTCTAAACTTTACCATACAGCTCTCTGCTCTAGGAGCTCCCCCTTCCTTCTCACAACTGAAAAGAATTTCATTGAAATCGCCACAGCACAGCCAAGGGAGCTTACTACGATGCTGTAAAATTCGAAGCAACTTCCATGTTTTCTCTCTTTCTTCACTACGGGACTCGCCATAAATCCCAGTAAACCGCCAAGCACAACCATCCTCCTCCTTGATTTTGGCATCAATATGATACCTAGACCAACTCAGCACCTGCAAATCCACCTCCTTCTTCCAAAACAGTGCCAGACCACCCTTCGCCCCTACACTATCCTTCACCACCATGTATGGCATGTTCAGCTTCCACTTGAAACCCTCCATCTATTTCTCACCATGTTTTGTTTCAGAGAGAAACAAAACATCGGGGTCCTCCTTCTTCTGGACATCCAGAAGACCGCGAACTGCCGGGCCGTTCCCCAACCCCCGACAGTTCCACGCCACAAGCCTCATTAGGATCGGCCGGGTTGACCATGCAGCCCCGCCATCAAGGAATTTCCCTCCCCCATCTCCTCCTCCACAGGAACAGACTGGAGCTTAGCCTTCTTCTTTCCTTCCTCCTCCCCACCGGCCTCCTCTCCCCCTCGCTTCCGCAAAACAGACGGGGAAGGAAGTTGTTCCCCCAACGGTCTCCCAAGCTCACGCGGACGGCGTTTAAAGGTAGACCTCATATTTTTTACCTCGCTTCCCCCAACCTTGGCCTGTTTAAACTCCTCCACCGGCCGCTCCTCATCCCTGCTTAACCCTACTCCTGCCCCCTCCCCTAAGGGCGAAGGACCCACCTCATCCACCTCCATGCCGACCTTTTCAGAAACCCCTGGCAAGACCTCCTCCTGCACGTTGAGACCTCCACCTCCTCCCTCCCCTTGTACCAACCCCGACTCCCCCTTTCCTGCTGCGACCTCCCCCCGAGCCCCCTCCCTCGCCTCCAGTACCAACTCCACCCTGCTCTCCTTGTCAGTACTTGTACTGTCCCCAAAAATTAATTTTTTCGGTACTCCTCCAGATGTAGTATTGTTTGACGGCAGCTTGAGCGGGCTCGACCCATCGTCACGAAGCTCATTTTCCTCCAAGACCTTCCCCCTCCTTTCTTCCTCATTCTGCTGCAATCTCCTCCCCACCTCCCCACGCCTCCAAGAACCTGACGACTTGTGCTGATGACTACCCCCTGAGCTGCTACCCCCTGACCAACGGCTTCGCTGATCACGTTTCTTTGCCGGAGAAGCCCTCATCCAGTCCCCAAACTGATGATCGTGCACCTTCCAAACCTTCTCATCACATTCCTTTTCCACATGGCCCAACAAACCACAAGAATAACAGAAATTTGGTAGGAATTCATATCTGAAATTACACCAACAGCTTGGCTCACCCTCCCCATTCTCCACCATCACACCCCTGAAAAGCGGCTTGCGCACATCAATTAGAGCTTTAAACCTAAGAAAGCTCCCCACAGCCGACCCATCCTCATCAGTTTCTACTTCCAACGGTTTCCCTACCTTCGCCCCAATCGACCGACCTGTGCTTTCATTCATCAGACCTAGGGGCAGGTTGAAAACACGAATCCATACCGGAATGTGAGTAAACTCCAAATCCTTCAGCCTCTTAGTCTCATCAAAATCCACCACAATGAGCAGATCACCACCAAACTCCCACGGACCCTCCGTAACAGCTCTTCTCTTGCCCCCCGGTTGAAGGAAAGCAAAAAGAAACATGTTATCCCCCAGCTCCTTGCACCGGATTCCTTTCGCCGGACACCAGATTTTACCCAGCGTCTGCACCATCCCTTCCACATATCTAGCCTTCGACGAGAACAGCTTGCCCACCGCCTGAGGAGGACGACCAGCCTCCCTCGAATCTGATTGCCAAGCGCCTTTGACAGCCTTCCGCTCCTCCTCCGAAAGCTTCAGACCACCCAACAGACCCTCCAGGTCCTCCGCACCCTGCTTCCGCCCTTTCTCCATCCGACCCCCAGCACCGACCAGGGCCTCCAGCTTCAAAACCGACCCAGAAAACCACCCCCTCCCGACGCACCCCAGCCACGAACCTCCTCCGCCACAAGCACTGGACGCCCCTCCTCCCCCGACCACCACCAGGCTCCCCCGCGGACCGCCACACCAGCCTCCCCGCACCACCACCGGCTTACCGCACACACAACACCCCCAGGACGCCCCAGCTCCGGCCACCCCTCCTCCCTCTCCCTTCGCCCGCCAGATAGGAAACCACCAAAGAAAAGACCGAAGCAAGCTCTCGGGAAATAAATTCCGAACCAAACCCAAAACCTCAGCCTGGGCGCGGAAACAAGCTCCGACTCGAGAGACCGAGCGGAGACGGTAGCAGTGGTGATGATGTGAATTGAGCTTGCTGCAGCCTTCACGGCGACGCCCTTCTGGCTGGCTGCTAGAGGCAGGGAGGGTTAGGGTTGGAGGCGGAGGGGCGAAATGGGGAGCGGCGGCGGCTGCAGATGTGGTGAACTGGTGAAGGTGGCTAGGGTTTGGCGAGGGGAGAGGTTGGCGGCGGGGGAGGACGGGGTGGCGGCGGCGGCGGGGAAGGAGTTCCTCGGCGACGGGTGTTAGGGAGTGGCTTGGGAGGAGGACCTCTTTTCTCTGGTTACGATTTTTGGGTTTTTTAGGGTTTGGTAGGGTTGGGAGGAAGAGAGTCTCGCTCCCGACTGCGCCGCGTTAGTGTTTCTTTGTTGGGGCTACGCCACTGCAAAAGTGAAACCCGGTAAATTGTAGCCTCTTGTCTCTCTCCTTCGACGTGGAGACTGGAGAGGGTTAATATGTTGAGGTGGCTTCATCCCAGCCACCGAAGGGAAAAATCAAGGGCTACAAAGCCTACACTACAGTGGAAACAAATCGCCCCTAGTCCAACCAGAGAAAGCAGTGTTGTGGCGAGCCGGATCTCCATTAAAAAACCTCGCCTCTCTCCAGTCCCGCCGCTCAGATCACCTCCTCATTCCAAACCCTAGCTCCACGCTGCCTCCAGCCATGGCGGCGATGATGGTAAGCACCACCAGGAAACCCTGATTCATCAGCGCCATAGCGCCGCCACTCTCGTAAGCAAGCTTGGGATTGATGATTCTGATGGGCTGCTTGTCTCGTGGGGTTTTGGTTTTTGGTTCCGCAGCAACCGCAGATCATCCTGCTCAAGGAGGGGACGGACACGTCGCAGGGGCGCGCGCAGGTGGTGAGCAACATCAACGCGTGCACGGTTGTGGCGGACACGGTGCGGACCACGCTGGGCCCCCGCGGCATGGACAAGCTCATCCACGACGACAAGGGCGGCACCACCATCTCCAACGACGGCGCCACCATCATGCGCCTCCTCGACATCGTGCACCCCGCCGCCAAGATCCTCGTCGATATCGCCAAGTCGCAGGACTCCGAGGTATGCATCTACCTGCTCGTTACATGCATCAGGCAAAACCGGTCTCAAAGCCCTCACATTGGGGCATTTCTGGGGCACTGGTAGTTGATAATGTTCTACCCGGATAAATTGAGTCCAGCATATGCGTGCAATTGGTCTGTAGTTTGAGCTTTCCAGGAGGTGTATGAAAACATGCATTGCTGTTTGCAAAGGAAACTGTGATGTATTTTTTTTACAAGATTGCCTGTTATTTAATCTGAGTTAAGTAGAGTGAATTCGTTAGAATGCAATAGCCTACCCTGTTTGTTCTTGGGACTGACTCATGAGCTCACAATTAGCTCATGGATGGACTCCGATATTGACCCGGAAGATGCGAATTTGCGATTTGAAATATAGATGAGGGGCATCTAAATGTGTCATTGGGTCATACATTGATATCTGAGGTTTGAACTCAAATTTGTCCACTATTTGTCCAGGCTTTGGTACAATGAAAAGGTATCTTTTAGAGCTTTTATTCCATCAACGTGGTGTTGTGTATTGTATGTTGCACTCTGTGTACTTATTTGATTTGTCCCCCCACCCTCTCATGTTCAAGAAGTTTCTTGCTTCTCTGTGAAACATATGAGCTTCTGCTGCCACCCAAACTTGATTATTATCTTATAATGAATCATACTTTTGACATTCATACAAGAAGAAACTATTTCTGGTTTTCAGGTTATATCTTGCTTGCGATGATTGTATTTTGTTGAATATGTGCTTAATTGCTCATTTGTAAGAAGCAAAAGTGTTATGCATTGTAACAGTTGATTATTTTTACAGCTGTTCCTATATTGTTGCTACAATGCTGTCTTAGTGACTAATTTTGCCTTTTTTTTCTTGTCTGACTAATTTTAGTAACATAAATCTTTTGGCTGCTTGTGATGCCGATCAAACTTGGACTTTAGGATTAAATCAGACCTGTCTCTTGTTTACTTCAGGTTGGTGATGGGACAACCACTGTGGTGCTTCTTGCTGCAGAATTCTTGAAGGAAGCAAAACCTTACGTTGAGGATGGAGTGCACCCTCATAGTCTGATTCGTAGTTACAGGACTGCTGGCAATATGGTTTGTAACCAGCTTTACTTTTCTTTCTTTTGAATGACTGGCATTTTAATTCCTGCAAAGTTTGGAGGCCGACTCCTGCTAACCTGATACCTTCATCAGGCGATTCAAAGGGTTAAAGAACTGGCAGTCAGCATAGAAGGGAAAAGTCTTGAAGAGAAGAAATCATTATTAGCCAAGTGTGCTGCCACAACACTCTCGTCAAAACTGATTGGTGGCGAAAAAGAGTTCTTTGCTTCTATGGTTGTAGATGCTGTCCTTGCCATCGGCAATGATGACAGGCTTAATCTTATTGGAATTAAAAAGGTAATTTCGTGCAATGGTCCCTTCCATGATGTTATTTGGCCTTTCTTCTACTCATACAAACTACAGTTTTTCAACATGCTAGAAGTAATATTAATTTAGTATTGATTTGATTTTTCACTACAAGATATTAAAGCTTGCTATTGTGATACATTGATTCCATTAGGTGCCTGGAGGTACCATGAGAGATTCCTTCCTTGTTAACGGAGTTGCATTCAAGAAGACATTTTCGTATGCTGGATTTGAGCAACAACCGAAGAAGTTCCTGAATCCAAAGATTCTTTTGTTGAACATTGAGCTAGAATTAAAATCTGAGAAAGAAAATGCAGAGATCAGGTACCCTGAGTCTTTCAACCACTTCTCTACAGATGTGCAGTGAATAGTATGTGTGTTTCCATCCTTGCTTATGTTACTTTATGTTACCCCATATCTATAGATTGTCAGACCCTCTGCAGTACCAATCAATTGTTGATGCTGAATGGAACATTATTTATGACAAGCTGGATAAGTGTGTGAAAAGCGGGGCAAAAATAGTTCTGTCTCGGCTGGCTATTGGTGATCTTGCAACACAGGTATCCTGACCTTTCTTATTGTAACTGTGCAGCTTTTCTGCTACTCTTTCCTGTAGCCTAGCTCAGTTAATTTGCTTTTGTACAGTATTTCGCAGATCGAGACATTTTCTGTGCTGGTCGTGTCACAGA
Source organism: Dendrocalamus latiflorus (assembly GCA_017311315.1). Taxonomy (NCBI): domain Eukaryota; kingdom Viridiplantae; phylum Streptophyta; class Magnoliopsida; order Poales; family Poaceae; genus Dendrocalamus; species Dendrocalamus latiflorus. Next base: position 18,859,638 of record CM029634.1, read on the forward strand.
AGAGGATTTACAACGCGTAGCTGCAGCGACAGGCGGAACTGTTCAAACTTCTGTTAATAATGTCATTGATGAGGTAAACATGGCTATGTTTGAATTATTTTATTCTATTCAGACATCTTCTGCTGATTAATGTTTGATTGGATATTGAGCATATTTGGTTTATATCAGTTGCTTGCTACTAAATGCAAGCTGATTAAGTTTGTCATGGTTTTTGTTGCTGAAAGGTGCTTGGTTCCTGTGAGGTTTTTGAGGAAAAACAAGTAGGCAATGAAAGGTTCAACATATTTAGTGGCTGCCCATCTGGTCAGACAGCAACTATTGTTCTTCGTGGCGGTGCAGATCAGGTCTTCTATTGCTATATATCTTATTATCTCTTTAATTTAGTTCATAAAACTGAAGATAACCGTACTTAAGTTGTTTTTAATGCTGTGCTAGTTCATAGAGGAAGCTGAAAGAAGTCTCCATGATGCCATCATGATTGTGAGGAGAGCTGTTAAGAACTCAACAGTTGTGCCTGGTGGTGGTGCTATTGATGTGTGTCAAACTTGTCCAGTCAATATAAATTATTCAAATCATCATACAACTTTATGCTGATCTTGTAGATGGAAATAAGCAAGTATCTCCGACAGCATGCACGGACGATAGCTGGGAAGTCTCAATTTTTTGTAAATTCATTTGCTAAAGCCCTTGAGGTACATCTTCCTAGCTCTCTCATTTTTTCTTACCTAATTTAGGTACTTGCTATTTGTATATTGTTCTGAAGGATGAACTTTCTTCAAATTGACCCTTTATTTTGCTTTGTTATCCTAAGGTCATCTCTTTGAACTTTGGAAAAAATAGCTAATTATGCAGTTTACCGTATAACATTGTTAGAAATAGAATTGCCATTGCTAGATCTAGCATGATGTACATGCACATCTAGATATGGTTTATAGTCCATTGTCCACGGAGAGAAGGAAAAGGGCATTAATTGCAGGATATACTTTAATGTAGTAAATCCCTAGTTTCAGCCAGCCCTCCGCAGAGAAAAAATTAAACTGCTGGAAATGGATACGAGATGAGTTAAATTAAGAAAGTGTGCTATCTGATTTTTCACGTTGGTCAAGCATTATTAGGGTTTGTCGTATTCTGACGCTGATTATTGCTTTTGGTATTCTGTCAGCAAGTTGTAGCTACAGTGATGAACTATTTATCAATTGTTTGGTTGTGTGAGCTTTCCTGTGTTACATCGCATATTTTTGCAACTTTAATTATTTTCCACTCATTTGAAATAAACGCATCCTGCAGGTTATTCCAAGGCAACTTTGCGATAATGCTGGATTTGATGCAACCGATGTTCTCAATAAGCTCAGGCAGAAGCATGCATCCGGTTGGTTCTTTTTAGCTTTATGTTGAATTACTGGTACAGTTTTCTATAAAGTTGTGAAGCAGCAAACTGTCTATTGTACTAATACATAGTTCAGCTGTTCCAGGTGAAGGTGCTAATTATGGTGTAGACATCAACACGGGTGGAATTGCCGATTCCTTTGCTAACTTCGTGTGGGAACCTTCAGTTGTGAAGGTAATTGTGCTTTCAGTTTTATTCATTGGCATTTAAGTATCTTTATTCTTATGTCGTTGATATCTGTGAACCTTTTTTTTATATTTAGATCAATGCTATCAATGCCGCAACTGAAGCAGCCTGCCTTATTCTTAGTGTTGATGAAACAGTGAAAAACCCAAAGGTAAAGCAGAACAGCAAATGTCTATTGTCTATTATAGTAAAAACTAGATCCTCTCCTTTTCTTTTTCCTTTTTGTTTCTTGAGTGGAGACTCTCATTTTCTTGTGCCAAATGCCAATGCACTTTCATAGTGGTATAATCGTATGCTGCTCAATATGTTCAATCTTGTGTATTAATTTCCCCTTGTGCTGGGAACACTGGAGCCAATTTAAGAGAAAAAAGGGCATATAAATGCTGTTTAGTTAGGGACTGAAGAACCTTATATCTAGCTGGATAAATTATTAATTAATAATTATTCACATGTAAGTTAATCAACTCATCCCCTGTTAAGGGCCTCCGTTTACTGTCTCAACGGTATATTTTCAAATCAATTAAAATCTTTGAAGTTCAGTAAGACCATAGCACTGATGTAAATATGCATTGTAGAGATCATGGCGGTCTTCTCCTAATTATGCCTTGACAGCTTTGTGAGCCTTTTGTTTCGATATAAGCTTGTGCTGAGTTCTTGTTAGATATTTGCTACCTCTAGATCCCTTTTGAACAATAAGTGTTTTTTCGTTTCAAAGTTCATTGTTTGCAACAATTGTGTCTCAATTTTTGTTACTATTCACACCTAATTTCTATGTGAATTTTAGCATTTGACGTTTACAACAGAATCGATATCACCTAACTCGCTCCCTTTTTGTATCTTGCTCTAGTCGGAGAGCGCACAAGGTGACGCTGCTGCTAGTGCGATGGCTGGTTGTGGCGGAGGGGCGATGCGAGGCCGTGGCGGGAGGGGCATGCGCAGGCGGTAATTCTATAATAACGTCAGCCCTGTAACCTTATGCCGACCTGGTGGGTCAGATTTTGAATTTTCTTTGTGCGGGCCATTCTATCATCGACATCCAGTTTTTGTGGACTTTGCATGTCAAATGTGAGAGCTTCTAGTGTTAAAAGCGTGCTAGAACATGAAACATAGGTCAGGCGTTTATCTATGTAGTTGTTGCCGGTTGTGGTATAACACGATTTGTGTTTGCTCTATGTTGGAGTTTTTGTTTGTTTTCACGAGGCAGCTGTAGTCGATGTTACATGCTGACACGCTAGTGGGGTGCTGGTGAAGCCGTGATTGCCTGATGCTGATTGATGGACGTGTGCTTTAAATTTGTGACGAAAATCGTCTGCCAAATCGTTTTGCTTTATCTATTACCATTATAAAAGAGTTGATGTTAGTACGTCTATTCTTCTTCAACCACTCTATTCACTTAATTTCTCATCATTCTCTATTTTTCAACCGATCAAAGTAACTCTTTTCTATAGCAAGATTCTCTATATATTCAATGAATTTCATTGTAATGTACGGGTATGTAACTAGTATATGAGATAATAGATTTTATACCACTGGTGAGTGGTTGATTTGATAAACTATTATCGTGAAGGGCTTAACTACTATATGTCATTCGGTTTAACCGAGATTCTATTATATGCTATTGTCATCATGTAGATACGTTTGTCTTTGGAAAATGATGATTTTGCCTTCAATTCAAATATGCTCCTATTATAAAAATTAAATATAGGATGAATTGGCTTAGTCAATAATACTGAATTTTTTTGGTAAATCATTGGGGTAGTGTATACCTTAAATATAAAATTTCGTGAACAATCTTCCATTTGTTCTATTTTTAAAATTCAGAACAAAAGCAGCCTATTTGAGCTATTTTTAAACTAGGACAAATTTACTGTAGCAAAATGGGAAATAATATTTTTGGAAGCTATGTGACATCTTAGGAGCATGTGGGAATTTTTTTCAGAATTTTTCGTCCTCATTTAATATCTATTTGTAAATAGTAGCCTTTATTAGCATTTAAATTAAAACTCTGAAAAATTTCTTTGAATATTGCCTTGAAATTTTTTCGTAGCTCACTGACATATTGAATAACACCCTTATGAAGCTTCATAATTTTTGGAAGTTGTTTGTTATTTTAAATAAATTGGATCTTTGGTCTTTTGGAAGGGCATTTTGGTCTTTTTTCCAGAAGATAACGGCTAACCCTAACGGTAGTTGCATACAGTAGTTAGACTCTTTGTCGATAGCAGTTTGTCAAACCGACCACTCACAAGTGGCATAGAATCTATTCTCTCTATTTATAATCACCTTCGCTACTCTTGAACTAGTCACACAAAATGGTGCGGTAGCTTTTTAAAAAAATTTGGCATTCGGACATCTATTTTGATAAATCTAGCATCTTGGACCGCCGAGCTCGGTAGGTTGCTGGCTAGTTGCACACTAATTAGTGTGTATGTTTAATTAGTGCTAATTGTGTTTAATTTGTGATTAATTATTACTAATAGTATCTATTAGCGTTAATCATGGCCACTAATTTTGTAGCATTTTTTCTTCAAATTTGGCATTCGTACATCTGTTTTGCAAGTCTAGCTTTCTCCTTAGACCTGCCGAGCTTGATAGGTTGTTTAATTAGTACTAATTGTATTTAATTAGCATTAATCATGGTCACTAATTTTGCTGCGCAGTGGGGAGGTCAGTAGCTTTTGTTGCTACTGTGGGGCACTCGGCAGCTCCTGCTGAGCTGTCCTGTAGTTCGGCACGTGACATATGTCGTTTGCCATAGCAGCTTAGGGAGGAGGTTAGATTTATAAAAATAAACTTCAAAAGCTAAATTTGGGGAAAAAGATATTGCTACAGTATGATTTATGTAAACAGACGCTCGAAGAGGAGGTTAGATTTTTTTAAAAAAAAACTTTGAAACCTAAAATTAGGAAGAAAAAATGTTGCTACAGTACGATTTATGTAAACAGTTCGCGGCTCGCGAGGTGTGATTACTGAATACCCAGGCCCGATGGGATCTAGTAAGTACGGTTGTAACACAGTTACCATCGAACAAGATTGAGGTTAGGTCACGAATTATAGCTTTATCCCTGTGAACGTGCAACAGCGGTCGTCGACAAAGATCAGATCGACCTCTGATTCCATTCCAAGTATGCGTGCGACTTCGCTTGGCGACTTGGCGTGTCCGGGGGTTTGATCCTGTGGGCCCCACCTGTCATTCTCCGTCGAAACACAACCGTGCCCATCCAATTCAAGGGTCTGGTCGGCCATTCGTCAGCTGCAGTCCAAACCACATCTGACGCAATCATGCAACGAGCCAACCAATGTCTCTGATTTACCCGTGCCTAAATGTATCCATGTCAAATCCCCCAATTAGTTAGCTACACTTGCAAAGTGGACCACTAAATAAATTGGATCTTTGCAATTAATTATCCCATATCGCTCGCGAGTCGGCGCAAACACCATCTCTTCTTCATCCCCCTCGTGCCGCGTCCGCTTCCCCAGATCCCAAGAAAAGAAGAAACGTCCCCTTCCCTCGCCGCGGCATTTCCTATGGGCTCGCTCCCCGTGCCTTCCCCGCCGGAATGCGCGCCGCAGCCGGCGCAGAGCCGGGTGACGGTGGCGGCGTCGGACCTGGCGCCGCTGTTCGACGCGCAGCGGCGCCACCTCGAGCACTTCTTCGAGCGGCTCGACCTGTCGCAGGCGGCGGCGTTCGCGCAGGCGCTGCTCGACTCGCCCGGCGCGGTCTTCTTCACCGGCGTCGGCAAGTCCGGCATCGTCGCGCGCAAGCTCGCGCAGACGCTCGCCTCGCTGGGCTTCGCGCGCGCGGGCTTCCTCGCCCCCGTCGACGCGCTCCACGGCGACATCGGCTCGCTCTTCCCCGGCGACGTCCTCGTCCTGCTCTCCAAGTCTGGCGCCTCCGACGAGCTGCTCGCGCTCGCGCCCTGCGCGCGCGCCAAGGGCGCCTACCTCATCTCCCTCACCTCCGCCACGTCCGGCGCCGACTGCCCGCTCGCCGCCGCCTGCGACCTCAACGTGCACCTACCGCTGCAGGGGGAGGTGTGCCCCTTCGGTCTCGCGCCCGTCACCTCCACCGCGATACAGATGGTGTTCGGCGACACCGTCGTCGCCGCCATCATGGAGGCGCGCCGCCTCTCCAGGGACCAGTACGCGGTCAACCACCCCGCCGGCAAGATCGGCAAGACCCTCATCTTCAAGGTATACCTTAATAAACAAAAAAGCTACCTTCATTGCAAACATTGGCAGATTGGTAATTTTGTTTTTGTCTGCAGCCACCCAATGGGAAACATAAACATCCTATCTCAGATCTTACTGCTACTAGATTTTACTTTACCCATTTCGTGTAGGTGGACTTCGTCCAGTAATTTCCCGGGTGAAATGTTGTACACATAATACAGCTCATGCTCGTTATGATATGTCGATTTTGTCACTATCCAACGAATATTTTGTTTCTGCTTGTGGTTACTTACTTGTCACAGCTTTTTTGGTAAGGACTCCTGGAATTGTAGCTATTGGGGGTTGTTATTGATAGATCATTTTCGCATTCTTTTTGTCCTACAAGGAAGATAGATACTGGACAACACCTCATGTTTTGCATGATTTTACACTTTCTTCATTCTTGATGATTTACACATGCTAGTTATGCCTGTTCACACATCCATTAAAATCTCCTTTCGATGTTCTTTTTACATGTCATTGTATTAGCGGGTTCCACATGAGAGCACTTCTATTCGATTGATTGCTTGTAACCGTCGGTGATGAGAAAGGCAGAAAGTGTGGGTGCCATGAGCATGCCACTTTTGTAGAAATGTTTAGTTCATGCGGCAAATGTAGTTTTCATTGGGACAAATGCTGGAGTCCCATTATTTGAAGGGCTCTCAGTTATGCCTATTTCAATTTAGATGCTCTTTCTTTCCACTTGTGGTCAACAGAGGTGTGAGGTGCACCACCTGAGGAAAAGAGTAAATTGTCCAACGGATATTGATTATGTGTCGAGATTTCAGAACTGATTAGTTATTTGTTGAAGCCTGGTACTTTCATTAAGTAGGAATCAATTATTGTAGTGGCCAGTGTGCAATCAACATTTGACAGTTTCTTTTTCTATAGCTAAAATTTGTCTTTCAGATCTTTTGTTCATACAAATATTTTCACAACAATAGAACCTTGGCTTAAAAAAGGAATAGAGGATTTTGCTTGCCTTTCTTGATAAAATGGTTACACAATTTAAAGCAAGCCTACATCTTTTTGTCCAACTGATTGAACGTTGTGACATAAACGTGTTTAGCTGATACATCTTCATGGAAAATTTGAAACAAATATTAGCAGCATGTTGAGTTTACCAAAACAGATAGTCGCACCTGTGTTCCTGATTTGTGGCTTCGATGTGGCCTGTGAAACACAAACACTGCATCTTATAATTATGAGTAGTTCTGTATTATCTTTGAATTATCAAAACTATCTACGGCTTAGGGTTTTAGCATTATAGATTTTATTTCAAGGCTCTCGTCTCTTTGACCTTGATGAGGTTTCATTCCTAACCTACCTCAACTTGTTGGGGGACAAAAGGCTTTGTTATTGTTGTTGTTGAATTATTAAAACTATCGATTATTTCCTTGTATGGAGCTTGGAATGTTTTTCAGCTAATAGTGTGTCAAATCATAACTTGCAAAACTACCCTGCAGGTTAAGGATGTTATGAAGAAACAGAATGAGCTTCCTTTGTGCAAGGAGGGAGATATGATAATGGATCAACTCACCGAGCTCACTAGTAAAGGTTGCGGGTGTCTACTTGTGGTTGATGATGAGTATCATTTGATTGGAACTTTCACTGACGGTGATCTCCGGCGTACACTCAAGGCAAGCGGACCAGCTATCTTCAATCTCACAGTTGGAGAGATGTGCAACAGGTTTGTCTTTGCTCAGTCTATATGTTTTATTAGTTTTGCATGGATCATTTTTTATACAAGTGTAAGGTGGTCTTTTGTAAGATCTTTTTAGTAGAACCAGGTTTTGGAAAACTGGTGCCAGACCAAAAATTGGATGGTTGCCCTGCCACCTTGGTTCCTTTTCTTTTGTTTTTCCCTATTTTCTCAAATTCTTGTGTTTCCTTAACCATCCAAGTCACTTATATGAATATTCTGGAGTAATACTTTGGAAAATGGCAAACCAGGCCATAACATCTATGGCTGGCATAAGGTAACTTTAGGAATAAGATGAAGTAGCTAAAGTGTTGGAAATAAAAACCAATCATGATAAAATACTCCTTTTCTTTCTATCCCTCACCCTTTAACATGTGGTTTTCCTTAAAATCACAGGAAATTATGCTAAATATTATTATGTGATCTAAATCTACAAATGTGCCATTTTCCAAAGGATTGTGTCATTTCTTAAAATATATGCCCAAATTATGTTCCCATGACAATATTCATTTATAGTTTTAATAGGAACAGTATGTTAGTGTCCAACATTACTACTCTGACAACTAACTCACTATGAGAATGGACTACTGAATGATTTTTTACAAGTTCAGTTTCCTTTGTTCATAGTTAGTTTTACGCAAATTGTCTAGTTGAATCTTTAGTGCTCCACAAGTAAACTTTCTGCCTGCAATGGTTGTCTTCAACTTTGTAACGTTCCTTTTGTTCTCTCTCAGAAGTAATTTGTTGTTGGGCGTTGGCAATCCAGTAATGTACCTTTTGTTATCCTTATGTGGTGCTATAAGATCTAGTGACAGTCTGACAGTTTTTTGTTAGACCTTGACCTATTTTTCTCGTCTCATTAAAGGACAACATCCTCCTGTGGGTTGGCATATTGTTCTGATTTTCGAGTTGATATACAGGACAGTGTGTTCATTTAGTCATTGTAAGTTGAGTGGGCACCTATCTTTGCTGTAAACCATGGTCCCCTCCTTATATCTGTGAGGCCACATGTGCTGGTGTAAATGTGCTGTGGAATTAGTTTTGAACATGATCTAGAGCCTTGTCTAACTGGCCTGCTTGATCTTTCAGGAACCCAAGGACAATCACTGCAGACGCAATGGCGGTGCAAGCCATGGAGAAGATGGAATCGCCCCCTTCACCTGTGCAGTTCTTGCCTGTTGTCGACGGCAACAACGTGGTGTGTGGGATCATTACATTGCATGGATTGGTCTCTGCTGGATTATAAGCCTTTATATTAGCTTGCCCGGTTCTTTATGATTCTTTGCATCTACTTGGTCCAAGACTTCACATTTGATGAACTCTTGTCAGTTCCGTCTACATCCGATGATGGCATTTTATCACTGCAGTAGTCTAGAGTCTCTTGGTAGTATGCGGAGACACTACCAGTGTTTCCCTATGTATAGTGCTTGGTAAGAGGAATATGCAGCATCTTGTTCGTTGGCTGCTTGCCGATGTTTGTACTCTACCCCTTTGTAAATGAATGTTGAATAAGCTTCCAGTGTTGAGAGCTTCCGGGGGGCAAGAGAAGAGCTGTTACGGAGGGTCCGTGGGAGTTTAGTGGTGATTTGCTCATTGTGGTGGATTTTGACGAGACTAAGAGGCTGAAGGATTTGGAGTTTACTCACATTCCGGTATGGATTCGTGTTTTCAACCTGCCTCTAGGTCTGATGAATGAAAGCACAGGTCGGTCGATTGGGGCGAAGGTAGGGAAGCCGTTGGAAGTAGAAACTGATGAGGGTGGGTCGGCTGTGGGGAGCTTTCTTAGGTTTAAAGCTCTAATTGATGTGCGTAAGCCGCTTTTCAGGGGTGTGATGGTGGAGAATGGGGATGGTGAGCCAAGTTGTTGGTGTAATTTCAGATATGAATTCCTACCAAATTTTTGTTATTCCTGTGGTTTGTTGGGCCATGTGGAAAAGGAGTGTGATGAGAAGGTTTGGAAGGTGCACGATCATCAGTTTGGGGACTGGATGAGGGCTTCTCCGGCAAAGAAACGTGATCAGCGAATCCGCTGGTCAGGGGGTAGCAGCTCAGGGGGTAGTCATCAGCACAAGTCGTCAGGTTCTTGGAGGCGTGGGGAGGTGGGGAGGAGATTGCAGCAGAATGAGGAAGAAAGGAGGGGGAGGGTCTTGGAGGAAAATGAGCTTCGTGACGATGGGTCGAGCCCGCTCAAGCTGCCGTCAAACAATACTACATCTGGAGGAGTACCAAAAAAATTAATTTTTGGGGACAGTACAAGTACTGACAAGGAGAGCAGGGTGGAGTTGGTCCTGGAGGCGAGGGAGGGGGTTCTGGAGGGGGTTGCAGCAGGGAAGGGGGATTTTGGTTTGGCAGAAGAGGAGGGAGGAGGAAGAGGAGTCACCCTGCAGGAAGGTGCTCTGCTAGGGGGCTCTGAAAAGGCAGGCATGGAGGTGGATGGGGTGGGCTCTACACCTTTAGGGGAGGGTGCGGAGGCAGGGTTAAGCAGGGATGGGGAGCCGTCGGTGGAAGAGCTTAATCTGGTCAAGGCTGGGGGAAGCGAGGCAAAAAAGATGAGGTCTTCTTTCAAACGCCGTCCGCGCGAGCTCCGGAAATCGAAGGGGGAATTGTTCCCTTCCCCGTCGGTTTCGCGGAAGCGAGGAGGAGAGGATGTGGATGGGGGGGGGGGGGGGGAAGAAGTGAAGAAGAAGGCTAAGCTCCAGTTTGTTCCAGTGGAGGTGGAGATGGGGGAGGAAAACTCCTTATTGGCGGGGCTGCATGGTCAGCCCGGCCGGTCCCAATGAGGCTTGTGGCGTGGAACTGCCGGGGGTTAGGGAACGGCCCGGCAGTTCGAGGTCTTCTGGATGTCCAGAAGGAGGACCCCGATGTTTTGTTTCTCTCCGAAACAAAACATGGCGAAAAATGGATGGAGGGGTTCAAGTGGAAGCTGAACATGCCATATATGGTGGTGAAGGATAGTGTAGGGGCGAAGGGTGGTATGGCGCTGTTTTGGAAAAAGGAGGTGGATTTGCGGGTGCTGACCTCTTCTAGGTATCATATTGATGCCAAAATCAAGGAGGAGGATGGGTGTGCTTGGCGGTTTACTGGGATTTATGGCGAGCCCCGGGGTGAAGAGAAGGAGAAAACATGGAAGTTGCTTCGAATTCTAATGCACCGTAGCAAGCTTCCTTGGCTGTGTTGTGGCGACTTCAATGAAATTCTTTTCAGTTGTGAGAAGGAAGGGGGAGCTCCTAGAGCAGAGAGCAGCATGCTGAAGTTCAGAGATGTTTTGGAGGAATGTGACCTGCATGATTTGGGCTTTGTGGGGGATGCTTTCACTTGGAGGAACCACCATCAAAATGCGTCCAGCTACACTAGGGAAAGGCTGGACAGGGCGGTGGTAAATAGTGCTTGGCGGGCTCGCTTTCCTTTAGTCCGTGTGATTAATGGTGATCCTCGGCACTCAGACCATAGGCCCATCATTGTGGATCCTGGTGCAAAGGAAATGGTCCATTGGAGGAAACCCCTGGAGGTTATGAGGAAATTTGAGGCGAGATGGTTGGAGGAGGAGTGTAGCGAGCGGGTGGAGGAGGCCTGGGAAAAAGCTATTGGAGGTGGAGGGGTTAGTCTTATGGAAATCCAATCTTGGGTGTTGGGGGAGTTATGGCAGTGGGATCGTGAAGTCCTTGGAGCCTTGGAGAAGAGAGTTAAAAATGCCAAAAGGGAGCTGGAGAGGATCAGGAGGGCTTCAATTTCTCAAGGGGGTATAAATAAGGAGCATTTGTTGCGCTATAAGCTTGAGCGTCTCCTGGACCAGCAACATGTATATTGGAAGCAGCGGGCTCGCTCTACTTGGCTGGCCAAAGGCGATCGTAATACAAAATTCTTCCATGCTCAGGCTTCAGAAAGGAAAAGGAGGAACACTATAAGCAAGCTGATAGATGAGAAAGGGGGGTGGTGGGGGAAAAACACTTGAAGAGCTTTATTGCCAATCAGTACCAGCAACTCTTTATGTCCACTGCAGGTCCCCAGATTGATGAGGTCCTTGATTGTGTTCAAGTGAAGGTTTCTCAAGAAATGAATGATAACCTGGTAGCACTGTTCTCAAATGACGAAATATGGGTGGCTTTGAAGGATATGGGTGAGCTGAAAGCCCCAGGGGCTGATGGTATGCCGGTGGTCTTCTATAGGAAATTCTGGTCTCTGGCGGGCGATAAGGTTAAAGAAGAAGTGCTTGCTGTGCTTAATGGGGCTGCTATGCCGGAAGATTGGAATAATATTGTTATTGTTTTAATCCCAAAGACCAAATCACCGGAGAAATTGAAGGATCTTAGGCCAATCAGCTTATGCAATGTAGTGTACAAACTCACCTCCAAAGTGCTAGCAAACAGACTGAAGTTGGTGCTCCCGGAGATCATCTCATCGTGTTTCAGAGTGCTTTTGTTCCTGGTAGACTTATTACTGATAATGTCCTGCTGGCTTATGAGCTCACACACTATCTAAGGCAGAGGAGGTGGGGAAAACAGGGGTGGCTGCAATTAAGCTAGATATGAGTAAGGCCTATGACCGAGTTGAATGGTCCTTTCTGGAGAAGATGATGCTAAAATTGGGGTTCACAGTGCAATGGGTGGCAAATGTGATGAAGTGTGTTACAACAGTGAACTACTGTATCATGGTCAATGGGGAATACTCAAACAACATCCACCCTCAGAGGGGCCTCCGCCAAGGGGACCCTTTGTCGCCTTATCTCTTTATTCTCTGTGCGGAGGGTTTATCAGCAATGTTACAGAAGGCAGAAGTGGAGGGCAAAATTGAGGGTATTAGAGTGTGCAGGGAAGCTCCAAGGATTAACCACATTTTCTTCGCTGATGACTCTCTGATCCTGATGAGAGCTGGTGGAGGAGACGCTCAGGAATTGAGGAGGATTTTACAGGCATATGAGCGAGCCTCAGGACAAGTGGTCAATAGGGATAAATCGTCTGTTTTGTTCAGCCCAAACACTAGCTCTGTTGATAAGGATGAGGTGAGACAAGTTCTTGACATCACGCAAGAAGCAAAGAGTGAGAGATATTTGGGGCTGCCAGTATCTATTGGTAAATCAAGAAAGAAAGCTTTTGAGTATATAAAGAGGAAAGTTTGGCTTCGTATTCAAGGGTGGCAGGAGAAATTGCTTTCTAAGGCGGGCAAGGAAATTCTAGTAAAGGCTGTGGCCCAAGCAATCCAACCTACGCTATGTCCTGCTTTGAGCTGACAAAAGGGTTGTGCGATGAGTTGAATTCTATGATTGGCAGGTGGTGGTGGAGCCAAAATGATAAGAAAAACAAGATTCATTGGTTGGCTTGGGATAAGTTGACACTTCCTAAGAGTAAGGGAGGCTTGGGCTTTAGGGATCTTCATTTGTTCAATATGGCCATGTTGGCTAGACAAGCTTGGAGGATTCTGGTCTTTTCGGATACATTGTGTGGCCAAGTGCTTAAAGCAAAATATTTTCCTAACAGTAGTATACTGCAATGTGTGGCACAGGATGTGATTTCTTACTCTTGGAGGAGCATTCTCAAAGGGGTGAATCTGCTGAATCAGGGGCTCATATGGCGCATTGGCAATGGTGAATCGGTGAATATCTGGACGGATCCTTGGATTCCTCACGGCAGTACAAGACGTCCTGTTACAAGTAGGGGGACGACGGTGTTGACAAAGGTGGCTGATTTAATGGACCCGAGCCTGGGATCTTGGGATGAGACGTTAGTGCAGGATGTTTTCTCAGAGTTTGATGCTGAGGCCATACTAAAACTGAGAGTAAACCAAGATATGGTAGATAGACCGGCGTGGCATTATGAGAAAAAGGGGATCTTCTCAGTTAAGTCAGCGTACAGGTTGGCGATTCAGAACAGGGAGAATGAGCTTGGTAGAAATGCAGCAAGTTCTGAACCAGGCCCAGATGGGGACTCCCTTTTCAGATGGGATAAAATTTGGAGTATGGAGGTTCCAAACAAAGTGAAAATGTTTCTGTGGCGCGTAGCCCATAATAGCTTGGCTGTCCGGCAGAATTTGAGCCGTAGAGGGATGAAGGAGGACACCCTGTGCCCCATGTGTCATAGGCTGGATGAAGATTGTGGACATCTCTTTTTCAGATGTAAAGAAGTAAAGGAGTGCTGGAGAGGACTAAACTTAGAAGAATATCGCAATATCCTAGTAGCTTGTTATTCTGGCCGAGATTTGCTGAGGAAAATCTGGTCCTTTCCACATCCAATCCAGCTACAAATTGTGGTTCTATTATGGAGGTGGTGGTCGGTGAGGAATAAGGTGAATGCCGGGGAAAAAAGAGCCACATGTCCTGAGGTCTGTTCACTTATATCTTTCTATGTTTCAGAATTTGAAAAGGAGAGGAAAACCACGAAATGTCAGAAGCAAGTCAGTCTCAAATTATGGCAGCCGCCACCGGAAGATCTGTACAAGATTAATATTGATGGCTCCTTTAAAGCTGGTTCGGGTCAGGGAGGATGGGGTTTCGTCGCGAGGGACAGTGCTGGTGAGTTCCTTCAAGGGGGGCTGCGGCAATCTGTGCAGAGTGGACAACCCTTTTCAAGCCGAAGCACTGGCGGCTCTGTACAGTCTGCAGAGGATAGCACATTTGGGAATGGCAAGGATTATTCTGGAGTCTGATGTGTCTGATCTGGTACAGGGTTTGACCTCGTTGGAGATTGATCAAAGTGTGCATGAAAGTCTCCTCAAGCAAATTAGAGATTTCATTGACTCTTCCTTCGACTACTGCAGCATTCGGCATTGTCCGAGAAATTGCAACAAGGTGGCTGATCGCCTTGCAATGTATGGGTCGAGCGTGGTTAGCTCTGGCTCGATGGAGTTCATGAGCCAAGTCCACTCCTTTGTTTCCAGCTTGGTCTTCGGCGATCTGGCTGGAGATAGTGTCTAATGGAAACAAGCTTTCCGAGCTCAAAAAAAAAAAGAGAATAAGCTGTAGATGCAGCCCACACCAGATATTGCAGTCTTCAAAGTGTTGCATCCTCAGCATTTGTGACCAGGTGTTGGTGTTTCACCCTAATGCATTCTGGTTTACGACAGATAATGATACTCCATCCTTTTGCAGTGAACATTAGATCGCCGATGATTGCGGCCATGTTAACACATAAAGCACAGGGCGTCAAATGCAAGTCATAGGCTCATAGTCATAGCTAACTCGACTAGTAATTTGCACTTAGTAGAATGGTGCAGTTGGGACACCCACTGAACAAACTCAACGGTTCATGGTGACCGAACTTCAATCTAATACAAACAGATCCCTAAAATAATTAGGAAGGAAACACAGTTCAAGCATCCCAATCTTTCATATTTTCTATCATCAACTCGTAGTGATGTTTAAAATCCTCAATCTGGTGCTACAAGGATGCTTCACCTTTCCCACTCCGAATCTGGGTGTGGGCGCTCCACCCTGGGCTTGCTAGCTGAGGAGGGTCTTGTATGATGATTAGCCAAGACCTGGTCCCAGCCCATGATGTGCGGCAATGCAAACTGCGCAAATACACAGACAGAGCAGTCAAAGAAACATAAATGAAGCCGTAAGCAGAATATAATTGCAGGGGAGCAATATGATTAAGCAATAACAATGATGTATACGGTGCACCACAGGTCCACAGCCTCAAGTAGCTTGTCATGAGTCATGACTACAGTATCATAACCATAACATTTCCGGGGGATTCCGGCCTCCTCGCGGTGGCCACGTCGCCCCGCCCGCGCGTCCGGCCGGCGCATGGCGGGGGGATTTCTGTACGGCCAGGAGAGGCCATTTCCTCCAGTTTTCCGGAAATTACGTAAAAGTCCTTTTTCCTCGCGAAAAAGGTCCCTGCAATTTTTTTAAAAAAATTTTGGATAGCGCCCCGCAGGTTCCCGAAATTACGTATAGGTCCTTATTTACTTACGTACAGGTCCTTACAAGTCCTCGATTTTTTACGAAAACCCCTTTACCTTTCTCGAAAATACGTATGTGCCCTCGATTTTTTTTTAAAAAAACTCCTCACGAATTATCGCCTCTTTTACTTCGGTACACACGGTGACTGGCGCGGCGTGTCGCCGCGCCTATGAGGCTAGTTGTAAACACTTAAAAAGCCCCCAAGTATGAGCACCAACCATTCCAATGACTAAGTAACCTAGGAAGTAATGTATGCCTGAATACACTAAGTAATGGACTGTATGGTAATGCTGATAGTTCAGTGCAATGGAAGGTATCTTAATGTAGGCAGGAAGTAGCCATTAATTAACTTGTGAAAGCGAGAAAATGAAGCCATGCTGTATGAGGTAAACTTGGTGCTATAAAATGGCATGGACTGTGTCCAATATAGAACATAGAACTATGATCAAAGTAAACCGGTATGACACCAAATCTATTGATTCTTAGTTATCTATTGCTAGGATTTAGGTTAGTTGGACTAAATAATCTGTCAGTGATTCAGATAGCAGCGGTAGATTACAAATGGCAACAGGGAAACTTACACTCAATGCTGTGCGCATGACTGCAAACTCAGCTTTTGTGACAGGGACTGAAAGGCGCTCAGTTGTCTTCTGCATATTGTTCAGAACAGCTGCAAAGAAGATTGTGATGTATCTGTTACCAAAACCATGGCGGATGCGATGGTGACTAAATATATACCAGGAAACATTTCCTTTCTTTAAAAGAAATTCAGGCAGCCATTTTAAGAGTACAGAGAGACAAAGCCCTCAACAGTCAATTAATTCAGGAGATAGAATTTGAGCACACAGACAATGCCTCAACGTAAGTTTTCACCAGTTGACCAACTCCACGTCCTGTTTGGTATTATAGCTTTAGGCTGCAACAGACTGATGTCATAGCTTGAGCATTCTGCATATTTAAAAATGTCAACTAGCCATAGGCACAAAGTTCTTACAGCAGGATCTACAATGACCCCATAGTTAATAGTTGTGCCTGATGAAAGTATTTTGTAGTTGCCTAATACACTGGATACATCCTTTGGAAAATAAAATAGACTATGTATTGAGTAGAGCAATTTCACCACCACCCTGGAAATGCTAACAGCGTGGACATGAACATCTTAACATAATGTTGATCAGTTGATAAAATGATTTTTAGTCAATGGCAATGTGTTGCTAACAATGCAGCTTGGTCCATGGAGAGATCAGATATTGAACATCATGAAAATGAGAAACAATTAATAATAAGAAAGCCACAGTTAGAACTTAGATATGCAAGATGAAAATCACTTACTTATATTAAGAAAGTATCCACTGTCACTGCCAAGAGGAGTGATCGACAATGATTTTTTCACTTGACCTTCATGGCTAGTAAAGAATTGGTTGGGTTAGAAGGCCAAGATTAGAACTTAGAAGCACAAAGTAGCAATATTTTTTCTTGGCGGTACCATAACAAACCTTGATTTCATGGAAGGATCATGGAAAAATTCACAAGATTCAGCAGGTCCAAGACTTATCAAGCTTCCGACTTCAGTAGGTGATAGAGCAAAGAGCTGTATTATAGATGTTCCAGAACAATAAAGCCTCATACAATTTAGAGTTTTTAAGGAAGTAAATTAGTATAATAATTACAAATTGTTGAAATATAAACTACATTATTCTGCGTTGCGTATAAAAAACAGAGGCACAAAGAAGGAGCTTAGAGAAAAAGAAGCAAAAGGGGAAAAATCAGTCTTTTTTTCCATTGCCAGCTATGAGCCTATGACCAACCCTCCAAAAAATGGAGCAAAAATGGGAGTTTTCCTGGATTATCTGACTACAAGACAAACCCTCCCTCCCTCTTGACTGAAGCGCAGCGAGTGTAGATAGTTAAATCATGTCAAATGTAGCCATTAACTCGTGCATTGACGGTAGCAAACATTGAGCAAATTCATTTGCATTGGGTTTATGTGTTTATCAGAAATGCAGACTTTCTAACTTCTGAGTTGAGTGAATAAGCAACATACAAAGTAATAGTGATAGGCTGATAGCCAGGTAATGGAACCGTACCTACTTTTGTATATATACAGGTCAATCATCTATTATGGATTTGACCCGAGTCCATCCCAAAAATATGGATACAAATTTGGCATGACTAGTAGTTAGTCTGCGTGTGACCAATGCTCACCGCTAACTACACAAGAAATTATTGTTACCTGTTTCTTTGTGTAGTCATACTTCCTTTGTCCAACAGCTGGGAAAAAAGTCAACATTACTGACCCATTTTTGTTCACACGAGATCCTCCAGACTGATGAAACAGACAAATAATACAGTGGAAGTAAGGCATTATATCATTGTATTCTAGAACACAAACAAATAAAAGTAAACATACTTCCAGTTTGCTGAAATTAGGCAGTATAGGATGTATAGAAAGTGCGGCCTTTCCCTTGAACACGGTGTAGCTTGCAAATTTTCTACCAGATGTGTTCTCTGCTGCTTAAAGAGTAACCAATAAATTTAGCACATAAAGGTTTTGATGAAACAAGTAGAAGGCTAAGTAACAATAAGTATACAAACTATGGCTTTACCATCAAGATTTGCTGTCGAAGTCGAAACAGCATGTTGGAAGGTCAAGGAACCACTCCAGAGAGCATCCTTCAGGTCAGAGACTCTCCTGGGAAGGGGAACAACTTATTATACGTTTGTTGCAACTGGCAGAAAACTGTAGAGCCATACCACAATAAAGGATTGACTTGTGTGCTGCTATTTAAGATGTGACCCTCTATGCTCATACATTAATACGAGAGAAATCACGAACTCTGTCAAACAAAATGAAAAGCTGAACATGAGTAAATTTGACCAAGTACAATCAAATTGCCAATTTACAGCAGTGTCTTTCTTTTTCCAAGGGCATGGTAAGCGGCATTAAGTTTAATCATTAAAAAATTCCTGGTAGCATTAAATTTGATCCTAGCAATGTAGCTACGATTATTATTTTTCAGTGAATGAATTAGGCATTTATACACTCAGAGCACCGAATAGCTTCGAAATTTATGCCTAGAAACAACAAAGTCATACACTGCAAATATTGAAAGGTGGAAGAAGGAACAAATGGATAAACAACTCCGTCCTCTGAACAGTCCATCACCACTCAAAGACCGACACCACGAGAAGGCTGTACAGAAAAGTAAATTTTCAACACTCTAACACCCCATCAACGCTCAAAAACGGACGCCACGAGACCACTGCACAGAGGCATAAGGTGTTTGGTTGCCAGCCACAGTTTACCACGCCTAAGGTTAGGCAAGTTTGACCAACTTTAGGAGCTGTTTGGTTGCAGCCACAGTTATGGCAAGATTCCCTTCCAGCAAACTAAGTCCCACGCGTCAATGACTCAAAAAAGTGTGGCTAAATTCTCTTAGACTTGCTAAGGTGTGGCAAAGAATTTGAGCATCTCAACTTAGGCCCTGTTTGTTTCCACTTAAGATTATTATAATCTAGCTTATAAATCATAAGTGGAAACAAACAACCCAGATTATAAGGTAACTTATTATAATCTAATAGCCCAAATTATTGTAATCTAATAAGCTCAAAAAATGAGCTTATTTCAGCTTATAGATCCACCTTTTATCTTAATGACCATAAAACTTTAGAAATATTACCCACATTTGCCATTCACCCAACCCTCAACTCTCGTACCTCTCTCTCCCAGGGCATTGTAGTCTTTAAACATTCGAATACAACAATCCATAACTCTGATAATCCAGACTGTCAAACATCTGACAGCTTATTTCCCACCAGCTTATTATAGGGGAACTTGATCATATACCCTCCCGTTTTTTTGCAAATCTAGGATTTACCCTCCCGCCTCAATGACATGTGGGGTCATCGTAAGTCACTGACATGTGGGCCAGAAGGGTAAATCCTGAATTCTCATCTATGAGGAGGGTATATGATGAATAAATCCCTTATTATAAGCTAGCTTATATAATCCCCACCTATAAGCTATATTATAATAATCTTAAGTGAAAACAAACAGGGCCTTAGGCAAATGTGGCAATTTTTGTTGGCAAAGTGTGGCTAGCATCCAAACAACCCCTACATTTTAACACTCGCCTACATCCCCCCCCCCCCCCCATGAAATCTTTATCTGCCACAGCGTCTGTAGAAGGCGAAGGCAACAACAAGGAGGCCGCCTAATCCTACCGCTGAAACCTCAAAAACCCCCAGTCATTTGCATCTTTTAAGTCGATTGCAGAACAAAATACAGTACGCTCCAGACGCCGTTCCCCACCCAAACGAAACCTCCAATCGCTTAGCTCAGTTGCTAGGGAACTGGAATCGGCGTCGGTAAACCTAAGATCGGAAGACACACGCGCGCTCGCTCGATCAAAGGGCCGATCGACACCATCAACCACACCGAATAAAGCGCCCCCGAAAAACCGCACACAAAGATAGACGAATCACGAATGGTACGGTGGCGGCTACGGATGGTTGGTCTCTCAGTTCGTGCGCGAGGTGGGGGCCGAAGCGGAGAGGGGAGAGGTAGTGTTAGAGCTTAGGGTGGAGACTGACCTGGAGGCGGAGGGGAAGAAGAAGCGGGAAAGCCGCAGCATTGTTGTCGATGAGAGGAGGAGAAGACTGCTCCGTTGAGGAAGAAGACTGCTCAGTTGAGGCTTTTTTTTTTTTTGAACTCGCTGCTCAGTTGAGGCTGGCAGGCAAGGCAAAGGTGGTGTTCTGTCTCGGGGAGAGTAGACGTCTTTAAGACCCAAAACCCGGAATGGGCCGGTTCAGGACCAAGGCCCAAAACCTTTCTCTTGTCCGTTTTACATCTGCGTGCGCACCCCAAGGTTCGCGGGCACGAATCGAGCTGGAATAGCTCGTCGTGTCCAAACTTTTTTTTATAGCCTAATTGGCAACCAAATTAAAAGGGAATCTTCGGTGTCGAAGAGCCATGTGAGAAGATTCAGATTAATATTCAGTGTCAAGGGCTATGTGAGAAAGTTCAGATTGATGTTATGATGAACTATTGATAAATTTGTGGAGTACATATTTAGATTTTGTAAAGTTTGCATTTTTGTCGATTTTGCTATCACACTGTCTACTCTAACCGCTGCCTTGTTGCCGGTCAGACTACCGTTGTTCTACCGGTTAGACTGCTCTGAGCGGTATGACCGCAGTAATCAGACCTTCGGACCGCGTTTAGTTGTCGGTTGCAATTTTTCAGAGTGGGTTGTTTTCATTGTTTGTGATCGGTCTGACTGGCCTTTCGCTGATGATCAGACTAAGGTAGTTAAAGTCACGATCCTACTCATAGAGTTGTACGATTCTATGAAACCCACGACAGGTTTATCATAATGATATGTACGTGGTAGCCGTGAACTCGTGATCCAAAGCATAGAACCATTTAGAATCGCGATTTTGTAGCACTATAAAATCAAATGATGAAATAGGTTCCTTAGATGGAATAGGTTCCTGAGACCATAATCAAGATGTGTGCAAAATTTTATCTCATTTGGCTACAGATTTTTGGAGGTGCACCAAAGGTATTTTGGATTTGGGATGATTTTATGTTATAGGAACAGAGGAGCGGCCATACTGCTGTGAGCTGAAGAATTTCTCTCTTTGGTTCTCAAGGTTATTGCTGTGTTTTTCGGTTTAGAATACTTAAGGAAAATTTTATAAAGCACTATTGATCCTCCTCTGTTGCCATCTGGTCCTACGAGTGTAAAAGCTAGATACTTATATACTTTGTTCACGTGCTTTTTCACCGTAAATCAGATGATTTGCTAAAACTTACGAGCTAATATTTCCTCCCAACATGACTTAAATTCTAACTCCACCGTTAAACCTTGCTTATTTAGGGCTGGGATATGGTGCAATGGAACATCGCATAAGACTTTACCCCAAGTTATAACGTGGTGGGTGGGTATTCTAGCTTGATTGATTGGACATCTATGTACTTTCTTCTTAAAAATTGTCGTTCCTGCTGCCGAATGGCATGCATGCAGTGCAAGACATTTCCGCGCTCCACTATGGAGTAATCCTTGTTTATCCCTTGTTCAATTATCCCCATGGCCTCTTAATTTTACAGATGATCACATGCATATGCATGCAATGCATTCACAACCATCGGTCGATCCATCTCCACACAAAAAATTACAATGGCTAGCTAGTTACTAGTTCGCCTTCTTGGCGGCGGGCGCCCGGCAGAAGGCCTCCCGGTTGGCGCCGCCGCCGCCGCGCACGAGGAAGTGGCCGAGCGACGGCGTGCTGGTCCCTTCCGCGCGGTTCTCCTCGCACAGGAACTCCCTCGCGCACGCGCTCTCCACCTCCCTCTCGTAGTCGTGCACCAGCACCTCCGTCTCCGTCCCTTTGGTCCGCGCCATCACCGCCGCCGAGTAGATCGCAGCCATCCTCCCCGGCGACCCCTCCGTGTACCTGCAAGTCGATCACAATAGGCACGCATGTCAGTGTGTGATGAATGCGTGCATGGCTGCATGCATGGTGATTGATTCGAGCGTAGGCTACGGCACGTACCCGCGTGGGCCGTCGACGAGGATGACGTCCCAGGCGACGTCGTAGAGCTGGTTGGGGAGGTCGTTGATGGCAAGGCGGCAGTCGGAGAAGAGGAGGTTCTGGACGGGGCGGCACTCGGCGGCCTGGGAGGCGCGCGCGGCGTCGAGGAGGTCCGGGAACTCGCGCACGGCAGTGGCGTAGGCGACGTCGTAGGCCTCCAGCCCCGGGTGCGCGCCCTCCAGGTGCGCCACGTAGTACGGGTTCTCGTCCAGGAACACCGTCCGCCCGCCGTGGTTCAGCGCGCGCCACAGCGGCGTCTCCGCGCCGAGCCCGAACACCAGCAGGCTGCACGGCGCGCGCCGCCGCAGCACCGACGCGATCGCGCGCACGTCCTCGTCCGGCATGCTCGCCGTCGAGTTCCCCGCGGCCGCCGCGTACTGCACCAGCGCGTCGAACACGTACGCCGGCAGCCCTCCCCCCGCGGCGTCGCCGGCGCCACCTGCTCCCCCTCCGACTCCGGAGGCGGCCGCGCCGATCGTGAAGGTGACCCGCTGTGGAGCCACGCCTGATGACGCGCGCGCTGTGGAGAACACGGTGAGGAGGGACACGCAGGTGAACAGCGCTAGAAACACGACGAGCCAGAGGCAGCGACCGGACATGGACATCGACGACGCCGGCGACGTCGCCGACAGTGACACCACCCCGTTCCCAGGCTTGTTCGACGACGGGTGCACGACGAGCAGCTTCGGCCCAGCCATCGCCTTCATCTCCTCAACCACGCCTTCAATATATTCTCTGCGTGACAATCCCTCCTTGCTTAATTAGGAATCAATGGCGCAACTGCGCAATCGGAGCTGGCCGTGCTCAAGCTCGAGTTGCCTCTTGTGTGGTTGTGTTCTTGAGTGGGTGCTTGGAGTGAAGGGATAGTAATAGTTTTGGTAGATGAGGTGGTGTTGGATGTCAGAATGGCTCACCTGACCTGACTGACATTTCAGGTGTTCTTGACAAAGAGTTGGCGAGGAATGGAGGTTGGGGCAATAAACATAATTAAGCAAAGTAAAATAAAGCCTGTGTTGGATTAGTAGTTGGCATGTTTGGCAAGAAAGCAAACTAAAAATTCCTTCAGGTTTGCTTCAAAGTGGCTCAAATTTTCGGTAGGTTTGGATGGCACTCCTTTGATTTGGACACTGGATCTTTCTTCCTCAGAAGATGAGCTCAGTATACACCACACCAAATTTTGTTTTCACAGTTAACAGCAGCACACAGATTCAACTGAGCTCAGCTAGAGACTGGCCAGACCAGAGTGCAGCAAAGAACTTGCTGGTCTCAGGTCTCTAAATTATCATGTCAAGGCACTTTCTTAGGTAAAGTGAGGACCCATGGTTTGTTGTATGGAACGCACAAATGCCAATAGCTGGTTGTAGAGGAGCATCAGTAATTGCTTGGAAAGCTACAGAAGATGGCTCCTGGTTTTGGAAGACAAGCGGCTTTCTGGCAATCAGGCATCAAACAAAAAAAGTCGCAAATAGAACATATCAAATTTGGTGAGAAAAAACGTTGAAGAAAAGAAGACTGAACCTCCTATGACAGGGGTCCGACAGGAAGATGCTGTCTGTTAACACTTCGAATTTAAGTCACGGGTGTTGCAGAAACTAAAGTTTGTAGATGGGAGGTGGCTGTCGGTCTATTTCTCTGTTGTATTCAAGTGAAGCCTCGGCCAAAAAAAAAAAAAAGAGCATGGAACACACTGCCATGTACACTCCTGAACTATTTCATGCTTACCGGTTACCAGAGCAGATGTTTACGCCAGTAACAATCTCACATAAGCATGGATTGGTCATCCAAACAAAGCACCAGTTGGTAAAGAGAAATTTAAACATAAAGTGAAACCATAATTAAATTTTTGGTAACAGGCAGACTACTTTCTTCTTGCAGATTTGCTTGCGGATACCACTACTCGTCCCGGTGTTCGAATCAAGAAATCATAACTAAAATGGACATAATATCAATTGATTACTTTCCCACCAAGTTTAACTCTGTTTAAGTTAACGAATTGCATTCCTGATGCAGAAATCGGGTGTGAGACAGTATTCCACCCGGGAGCATAAATGTTTTCTTCTTGCAGATTTACTCATGGATACCACTACTCGTCCCGGTGTTCTAATCAACAAATCATAACTAAAATGGACATAATATTAGTTGCTTACTTCCCACTGAGTTTAACCCTGCTTAAGTTAATGAATTGCCCTCCTGATGCAGAAATCGTTTGTGAGGCAGCATTCGACCCGATGATTACCAGAATAAGTTCCGTAAGTTCAAACCACTTAACCAACAATGAATTGATCTTTACAATGTTCCCCATGGGGTAGTGCATGACGGAGCCCACGCTACATGTTTGACTTCATCAAGTGTCAGCTCTTGCGTCACAAAATCATAGAACATCAAGGAAGGCCTGCGTCCGAGTGTGTACATGCAACAAATGCGGGTGAACCAGCATTTTGGAGAATTTGGTTCCTCATCTTTTCCAACAGATTAATGAAGTCTAGTGGGATTTTTTTAAATACTTTATCTGCATAGTTGTGCCTTATTATGTTTTTGATATTACTTCACCTGAAACCAAGGTTGTCAAACATTCACCTGAAACCAAGGTTGTCAAACATGCACCCTCTTTGTATTCTAAGTAAGCATGTGTTATTCTTGTTATAAACTATTCATCAGGATTTAATTATGAAACAAGCAATTTCAATTTGTAGAATAACCTGACAACCACAGTAAATAACATGCATGTTTGGCTTCCTATAACCAATCAGGTGGGCCTGCATAAGAACAAAAAGGTATTATTCTACTGTACTAAATACTAATCGGCATCCAAACATATCTACAACACTATAATTATCTATGCAAACATAATTTATCTCGTTTCTAACATTGTTGTAGTTAGAGACTAAACAATGTGTAGATAGTCTTTAAGAGACTGTTAGATGGAGAAGCAAAAGTGCCATGCATACGGGTGAGGGACTACATATAAAAAAGAGAGACATTTTCCTTCTTTCTTCTCCTTTACATAACTGGAATAAGGGTATTTTGGTACTTTCCTCATTGAATAAAATATTACAACTAATTTATTCACATACATGCGTTTCACAAGGACATAAAATGTTTTCCTCTATAAATTAATTTATACCCTTTAGATATATCTTTATCTCTAATCTATAATAATGTGCAAAATGAAGCACAAGAGAGTGCTACATCATCACATTCGCCTCTTGTCGTTCGATTCCAATTCAACCAACACAAATGCACAAAAATACACTTAGCAGAGCATAAGATACCTAGTGACACTTAAGGTTATAATTGAGAGCCATCTACATATTTATATGGAACAATAAAACTTATAATATAAATTTTCCCTGCACTAAATTGCAAATAGAGAATAGTATTGTAACACCCCGCCCACCCTTTAGGCCTAGAGTACTACCATCATTGCATACTTTTATCTTTTCTTTAATTGCTAATTATTTTAAGCAAACTTTACTTTATTCATAATGCAGCGACCACTTTACAACATATCATTTTAAGCAACTATTCTACCATACTAGTGGAGTTTAATCATACTATCAAAAGCTGATGTGCGAAGTGCCGTTAGTACGTGAAGTTATTCATGTGCCACTCCCGCTCGTGAATGACGTCCTCATCGATCACCTAAAAAACAAACAAAGCAATGGTGAGTCCAGAGACTCAGCAAGCACACGATAAAACAGTGACGTTAACACACCACTTTAATAATTTCATTTCTGTGAACTGTACATCACTATCTCTGTAACTGTTTTACTGTTACCATTTTTCATTTATGTGAACTGTACATCACTAACTCTGTAACTATTTTACTGTTATCACTTCCTATTTCTGTGAATTGTGCATCACTATCTCTATAACTGTTTCACTGTTATCACTTTTATGCAATGCATCTACAACTGTATCACTGTTTTGTTCTGTTTTCATGCAATGCGATGCGTCTGTAACTGTTGCTTATACCGGTATAGCGGAGTGTTCACCCGTCGATGCACCACTCAATCCCTATCCTCTTTTATACGGGGATCCAAACTCCACTCCCGTGGAGCACCTACCGAATAGGTCCCGTTGTTTGTGTATGAGTGCAATATATGATGCAACATGCTTTCAATGTTGGCATTTAATCATAAGCAACGCTTATCAAAGTAAGATTAACATGTAATCATAAGTACTGTAGAACATGGCATGGCAAACATAAAAGACCAATCATTCACCATAATCCATTATTCTACCATGCATTTGCCTGATTAACCTCAGGGAAGATGTGTGGATGGCTCCGACCCGGGACCTCCACCTATACAAACGTCAATCCGACTCAATACATCATATCAAAACCAGTGCTTAAGCGAATGGCGATGACTCTACCCCCATTTTTATTTTATTTTTCTCTTATTTTCTTTTCTTTCTTTCTTTTTTTCCTCCCTTCCTTTTCTTCTCTCTTCTCTTTTTTTCTTCCCTTTTATTTCCCTTCATCCAATTCGGCCGAACCGGCCTTATCTTCTCGTCATGCCCCTCTCTCTTTCTAGCGCTCCTCCAAGCATGCGACTAGGCTCGTGGTGCGCTCGGGTGCCCCGGCCCTTCCTCGCCGCCAGTCGCCGAGTCGCCGCCGGCCACTCCTCCTCCACGGCTCTCCCTCACTCCCTCTCTCTCCTGGCAGATTAGCGCGCAGGGTCTCTTAGCGCGTTGGTCTGGAGTGCACCGCCAGCGACTCCTCCCAATCCGGTCGGTCAGGGCCAGATCCGGCCGTCGCCCTGCCGTCGGCTGCCTCCCCTCCGACCACTCTGCCTCCCCTTTGGCCCGGTGCAACCCGATTGGCCCCGCCGTCTTCGGAGGCTTTGGACGTGCCGCCTTGGGCTTGCCTTTGATGGTGCCCCCACCGTTGGATTTGCCGGCGCCGCCACCTTTCCTAGCGTCGCCCCTGGCCCGGCTGTAGACACCATGGCTCAGCCTCCCCTGACCTCCCGGTCGTTGGCCTGCCCATACGATCATCGTCACCAGCCGTCGGTGCCTAGCGCTGACCACGGCTCCGGCACCGCTTCCCCCCGCGGTTCAAGCTCACCGGCCATGGCTTGCAGCCGGCCGGGAGTCTCGACACTGGCCTCAACATCAGCCCTCTCGGGCTCACCGGCCTTGGCTCGTAGCCTGCCGAAAGCCCTGTGTCTCCTCCACCTCCGGCCACTACCCAGATCTACCGACCGTCGGTTTGATTTACTACTACCCCTTACTCCATGCATTTTCTTCTAGTTACTACTTTCGTCTTGCTTTGCCCCTAGCCACGCCCGCCTGGGTAAGCCTAAGGTGGCCGCCGTGATGGGACTTGGTGGAGTGCATGTGTTGGGGAGCATGCACCTCCATCCAAGGGCGCACGCCCGCCGATGCATTTGAAGGGACAAGGGGAAGGGGTGGTAGCCTTACTTGGTCGAGGTTGGGAGGGAAGGGGGCTTGCCAGATGATGGGTTGAGGATGGCGAGGTTCGTGGACGACGACGATGATGGCTACATTGCGGTTCAGTTGGTCCTTCTCTCGCTATCGTGGTCTGCCACGTCCTTGATCCTCTCCTTCATCTTCCCCTTCACCTCATGCTCCTGTCCTCCGATCTCACCCTTACATTATCTATGTGGTGGTCTTTGGTGGTGTGGACATGCTTGGGTTTGGGGCTTGCTCTCGGTCTTGGCAGCGAAAAGGAAATGGGGAGTGGTTTGCTCCCTCTGGCTTTGCTCTTACCTTGGCTGAGAGAGGATGAGGTAACAGATGAAAAATGTGGGCTTGTTGGCTGCTTGTGAGGGGAATGGCCATGACTCTCTCTCTCTCTCTATATGTGTGCACTGCCATTTATACCCTTCCCATCTAGCCTTGGCTGGTTATGTGCCACATGGACCTTTTGGTCCAAAGGCAGCTCTATACTATTTGGGGCTTTTCTACTGCGGCAAGTAAGTTGGTAAAAAGGTAAGAATGCAATTTTCTACTGGATGATGAGAACCCAAACGCGAGATGGTGCCGATCGGCATCGGACGGTCTGGGAACCTCTGTGAGCGCTTACTTTTATTCGGTATTCTAAAAGTCGATGGGTCTGACAACAAAACTTTTCTTTATTTCTTTCATTCTCTCTTTGCATTTTAGTGGTATTACAAGTATCGATGCAATAACATGCAAGCACAATCCTAGTTTACAGTGTATTATATATGTGTGTTAGTGCCTATTTTATTACCCCTCAAATATCTCATTAGAGGTTTCTACATTGTATGACTTATCTACTTTAGGTGCAACTTAGGTCTACACAGTGTAGGAGTGTCTAGCTTAGGTGCACTCGTGTTTATTGGATCTGGTATTGAATGACGGGGAAAAAAAACGGTGATATGGCACTCTATTGTGCTATGCATGCACTACTATTTTAAATATCTCAATAAAAGGTTCTAGGCAATTCGATAAGAGGTTTATAGTGTGTATGGTGATGGTGTGCAGCTTAGTTGTAATTATCACGATGTGGCGCTATTTTATGTATTATTCTGCATTTCTGCACTCAACTTCAATAGAAAAATCAAGATATTTTTTGTATGGAACATGCAATGACAATATGCCATTATATGATGACAGATGAGCATCATTAATTGCTTGAAAAGCTACAGAAGATGGCTCATTTTAGAAGACAAGCAGCTTTCTGGCAATCAGCAGACATCAAACAAGAAAGTTGCAAACCGAGAACATCATGTTTGGTGAGAAAAATGTTGAAGAAAAGAAAACTGAACCTCCTTTGACACGGGTCCGATAGGAAGATGCTATCAGTTAACACTTAGAATTTAAGCCACAGGTGTGGCAGGAACTTAAGCTTGCATATACGAGTGGCTGTCGGTCTATTTCTCTGTTGCCCTCAAGTGAAGCCTCGGCATAAAAAGAAAAAAAGAAAGAAAAAAGAAAAAGAAGACCAAAAAAAAAAAAAAAGAGGCAAGAAACACAAACTGCCATGTACACTCCTGAACTATTCGCATAATTACCAGAGCTGATTCCAGATAGAACTTGCAGATACTCACGTCAGTAACAATCTCACATAAGCATTGGTTGGTCATCCAAATAAGCATTAGTTGGTAAAGAGATATTAAAACATAAAGTGAAATAATACTTAAAAGTACGGTAGCAGGTAGTGATAGCAGAGTTTTATCTTCTTGCAGATTTGCTTATGGATACCAGTACTCGTCCCGGAGTTCGAATCAACAAATCATAATTAAAAGGGACATAGTATCGGTTGATTATTTCTCACCGTGTTTCACCCTGTTAAGTTGATGAAAACAAATTTTAACTCATTCAACTATGGGAATTTGACGAGCTCTGAGAGAAATAAAAAAGGAGAATGCTTAACATATCAGCATTTACAACCAGCAGAAAGCGCAATATGAACACAGTACAAGAAATAGAGGTGGCATGTTTAGTCCATAGCATTCTGCATTGGCAATGTATTTGCTTCGGTGAACAGAATATGTATCTCTGGCATCTCTGTAGTAAAGAAGCGGTAATTGAAAAAGAGAAATGGTTTACAAAATCTCACAGGTATCATGATGATCGCCTGAGGCGACCACAGATACACGGTAGTAAGGAGCCAATGAGGTGCCACCAGGATCATGCAGTCCCGCACCAGTAGGCCAAGTGCTCATCTTTGCGCGATGTGCTAAAGAGCCCACCACATTTCAAGCAAATGAAGCTGCTGCCATCGGCAAAGGCATCCAAGATGGTCTGCTTCCTTCCACACTCAGAAAGTATGCATGCCTCATCAGAATCCAACATCATGACAGGGTCAGAACCAGGTGCTTGTGGAGCATTAGTGTTTGATGACTGAGCATCTGCTATAGCGCATTGTGCAAGCAAAGAAGCGAGCTCATCAACACTAGGACTGGCCTGCGATCTCTGCCTGTAGAGTTCACGTGCACGGTTCAGTGTCTGCATGAGAGCCTTTCGCCACCTTGAGATCTTATGGCCAAGAGAACCTGCATAATTTTAGCAGTTGAGAATCAATATAAGGAAATGAGCTTCATTTCTTAACAAAACTAGGAAAAGTTGAAATGGGCAGGCTAAATTAATTAGCACAGGACTAATCCTAATACATCGCAACCAAGCAACTGTACAAGTCTGGCAACTTCCTATATTTGCACCACGCCTAGAACATAATTTTCATTGAAGTGTACAAGTTAAAAGGCAGATTGCAGGCCTCAGGAATACTTATTCATGATGCACCTTATTTTAATGTACGTAAGGTTTGAAAAAGTTCTCACTTCTCATGCAACAGCAAGCACAAAACAAAGTTCGCAGCAAACCACATCTCAAAAGTATCCTTTACAGAGAAGTCTGGCCATTTTAGCTATCTTCATCAATGTACTCGGTTCATTAAAAATGAGATCAGGAATGTACTGACTACCAACACACACGCCCACAGACAGAACAATGGCAATGAAATGAAAGTCTTTGGGAAAATTCATCATAAAAGTGAATCCCATGAGACGTACGGCGTGAATACATAAAAGATCTAGACCGGTCATTATGAGTTAATGATATATTTTAGTAATTAATGGTAATCATATTGCTGGAATATTTTTCATGAGTTGAATTAATAAGTTATGTCCTATGATGATGAAGACTTTAGATAATTTTATGAGTTGATCATTGTCAAGGTTCGGAATGAAGGATGACATCATGTGTTAATAAATATCAAGGGTTGGATCTGCGAATGAGTTTTGCAAATAGTTGAAGGTCATGCATAATCTTTATAGCATGTGGCTTGAATTTGCGAATATATTTTGCAAACGGTTTAAGTCTATGTCTTTAGTATTTATGTCATGATTCTAAAGTGTGTGAATGTGTTTTGCAACTTGTTGTGAATCATGTTTTAATCTTTGTGTGCATGTTACTATAATTTGTGAATATTTTTTTGCAAAATTTGTTGAAATACATGCACTCTTATCTCTACTGGAAAATGCAAGGCGGTATGACTGCCCTTTGTGTGGCAATATGACCAAAGCAGTACGATCAGCTCTGCGTGAGTAGACGGACTGACGGTACGACCGACTCTGTGTGAGCGGTTAGACTGACCGACGATTTGACCGACTTCAAGCAAGCGGTATGGCTGGCCCTCTCCGAGCAGTCGGACTAGCCATGTGTTGGTGGTCTGACCGGACATTGCAGTACTATCGGACTACCAGACATTAGTGGCCGGTAGCAGTTTTCTATAGAGCTCTTTTTCTGGTTCTTGGTCAAGCAGTCCGATCGGCCTGTGTGGTGGTCCAACCAGACCTGGCGGTTGTACCGAATCCTGTGTGGGCGGTACAACCGACAGTGGCTGTAACAGCTAGATTTCTAGCCGTTGCAAGGAGGGAGGCAATACCAGCCATTAGTTGGCAATAGTACCGGCCTCTTGTTGATTTTGTCTCCAACGGTTAGTTTTTGTGATGGGGGTTATAAATACCCCTTTGGCCGGTTGGGAAAAGGTGGTTGCTGCTCTATTCTTCACTCTTGAGCTAAGAATAAGTTATCTCACCTCTTATGTGCATGTATTGCACGTAATGAGATTAGAGAAGAAAATCCAAGCGCATGTGTTGCAATTGGTGGTGGATTTCGTATCCTTGAGCTGTGGCATTTGATTCATTCAAGTGATTGTCTCCGACTTAATACTCTTGGAGGTTGCTGACTCCTAAACGGCTTGAAGTGTTTCAGTGATCTTCTCAAAGAAGTTTGTGAGAAAATTCAACGTGTTGTAAAGGTTGAAGCCCATCTACTCAGAGGGGGGGAAAAGCTACCATTAGTGGAAATTGAGGTGTTTGGCTTAATTCGTAAAGCCTGTCCAATTCGTTTGGTCTTATCTCAATGTGGACTAGGGGAGACCGGCAAGTCTCCGAACACCACAGTAAAAGATTGTGTCAATTGTGGTTTACTTTTTGAGTTCAAATTTATATACTTGCAATTTATATTCATAGAAATCAAACTGATTGCTTGTCACACTAGGGTTATACACCTTGACATAGACTTAGGGTATTAGTGCACTTAGGTGAACCTAAATGATTTTGGATTTAATTGTGCAAAACCGATTTGATTTACGCTTCCGCACATAAACTCGGTTTTAGCCAAGGAGTTAATTTAAAAAAACGTCTATTCACCCTCCTCTAGTCGGTCTCCTTGACCTTAAAATACATCAATACCACAACCATGGGATCTGACAATTAGTAACTCTATTGGTGCAATTTGCACATTTTGATGAGTTGTTGGTATCAATAGGCAATTCTACCCACATACAAAAGAAACAAGAAATGCTAATGAAGTATTGCAATCATGGATCTAAAAGGCAGCCTGGGGGCCGCCCGGGGGGGGGGGGGGGGTCCACTGGGCCTTGCGCGCCAGTCGGGTGTGTAGGCAACGAGGCGGTCCAAGGCGGCGTAAGGTGGCCTTGGCGTGGCGGTTGGCCGGGCGGGTACGGCGGCAAGGCGGGTGTGTCGGCCACCTAGGCGCTCTAGGCGGAGAACTGTGGGGGTATAACAAAGGAGGAGAAAAGACTAGTTAGGGTTTAGGACACATACCGGTAACCAATTTGGACTTTGGACTCGAGTCGGGCGTCACACGGAGGGTTTCTTCGCGAGCGCACGGGGCCGCTGCCGCCGATTCTCCGGATTCTGCCGCCGCTGATTCGCCGGATCTCGCATCACACAGCTGCACAGATGCGTTCCACCTCCCTTCCCCTTTGCCGTCTTCTCCGCCCGTCTGCTGTTTTCTCCAGCGGTCTAGCCATGCTTCCCCGCTGCCGCACCGTCGTTCCCTTCCGCGGCTCCGCTCCGCTCTGTTCGGCATGGGGCCACGCCTCCCCCGCTCAGCACGGGGAGATCTGGAGAAGGCGAGGGCAGACCAGCAGAGAAGGCCAAGGCGCCGCTGCGCCGATGGAGAGCAGGAAATGGCAAGGCTACATCGTTGTGTGGGGGAGAAGTAGAGATGGCGAGAAGCTGAGAAGGAGCTGTCGGCGGTCGACCTCAGGCTCAGCTCTCGGCTGCTCGGCCTGTTGGCCAGACTTTTATTTAGTTAGATTGCTTTTGCTTGCTACAATGCTGCTGGTTACTAAGTAGTAGACTAGTAGTGCTAGTTCCTCTTGGTTAATCGGTTTACAGTATGGCTGTATGAGTAAGTGTAGTACTAGTATAGTGTTTAGTTGACACAATTGTTAACTTATTATTAGGAATTTGCTATGTGTGGTTGAGAACTTTTAGTGTGATATGTTGTGAATTATGTCTACATGTGATTGTGAACTTGTTTTATATTTTTATTTTATCAATGTGACTATGTCTTATTGTCTTGCAGTCATTTCTTATTTCTTTCATTATTTCATACGTACATAGAAATCTAAAGAAAAATAATTATATCGTATTATCTATATACCAAGAATCTTATGTATCGTGTAATTCTTAATGTGCAGGTTTACAATTACATGAAGCATATACATCAAGAATTTACACCAAGTGATGAAGTGTCCATCATTATCTATCGAATTTACAACATTATAAGTTATTCCAAGTAGCAATATTTTTCTTTCAATTACCACATATGTCTTGATATCGCCCGTAGCGCACCATGCCAAAGTTGGCCGCCTAGGTGGCCTAGGCGCTAGGCCCCTGCTTGCCACCCACCTAGCGCCTACTTGAACATTAATTGCAATATTGTAGATGGGAAGGTCTTTGTGTAGGATTTCGATTGCTTCAATCCACACCAAGACCACAAAATGGGCCATCCACACATTAGGTAGGATATCATAAATATCTCCAACACAAACAGGTCATGAATGTTACAATGTTGTGTTGCATATTAATGCAAATTTAGTAAGATTCGGTTAGTCACACATTAGTATCATTGGCTCGAGTGGTTTCATTAAAGTAGCAAACCCTAACTTGTTGACTTTCTTTTCATTCACGTCTTTTGTGCTATATCTTTTAGCTTTACCCTTACCCATCTACAGAGGGTTTAAATGGTCTTTTTGTGACTAGCAGAATTATGCTTTACCAAATGTACTCTGCATATATGAGCTAGGAGCCTAGGACACCACGTGCTTTGCGAAGAACATAAGACATCCTGCAAAAGCCTAAAATGCATCAAAGCTATTATTGAGTTTAGATCATGCTCAAGTACACATTAAGTATTCTGCCTAAGTCATTGTGGCCTCATGAAAGCTCAATAGTATGAACAGCAGAGATACAAACTTCACAGAACTAACAAAGCCCATCGGACAAGGGAAATAATCCCCATTCTTAAAGTTCAAAACATGCTCGGTTGATTGAGGGGAAGTTGGCTCCCCACTTTGGGTGGTGTACTAGCGTTCTTGCTCAGGCAAAATCAATTTCTAGAACCCTCTTTCAGAAACAATCTTTATATATATTCTGAATAATAAATTAATATCAGTAGGCTCTGCAGACATTCCTATTTCCCACCTTAACCAAAGGAGAACAATCTTGAAATTGCCACAAAATAAAAAGGAAAGAAAAAACTGTTAGAAATCCCACATTAATCGACGGAAAAGGAAATAGTGGAGAAAGAAATTGTGTAGGGGACAAACTCTAATAACTAGAAAGGAAACATCGAAAAAGGACATTATGCATAAAACCAACTCAAATAATTAATTTCTCTAGAATTAGCAGAATTGGCTGCACAATTGCGCGGGAAACGCAATTGCATGAGCAACTCGGCTAGTGTACTCTCTAAATTATGGCATGGCAATGATAATCCGATAGATGATCAGTTGACCGGGATCAACATAACAGATTTGCATGGCTACAACGAATCCTTTGGACTTCCCCAACTTTGCATGGCCAATCTCCATGCATTTGTCCACAACATGGTTAGTGCCTACTCAGTGTGCAACTGGAAATTCAGTTGTGAATAGCAAATTGAACCGGACATACTGAAACCACGCATTTCCCTGTGAATGCATCACTTCACAATCTTCCTCCCTCTTTGCTAGTCTAAGAAACAGGGACATGACCGAAAGGGATAGGTGCAAAAGTAGGAAGGCAACACCTAGGCACCAAACATCTTCTCGAACGAATCATACCAAACAAATCCCAAACCCCAAGGGCTAGAACCCTAGACCTAGAACGAATCACACCTAAACCCCCCTTTTTGTCCGTGTGTGAAATTTCAAGCTGGATTACGCCATGGAGAGGACGATCCAAAGCGAAATCGGATCAGAAAAAAGCTCACCGCGATCGTCTAATCGAGTGATCAAACTCCGACGGGTACGATACGAGACGAGAACCTCGCGAATTCCCCACTCCAGCACCCTGCGAGCGTCGAGACGCGACATAGCACACGAAACGGAAGCGGAATGTAAAAGGGGAAGGGGAGGGAGACAGCTCTCACCGCCTGAAGCGCCAGGGACGGCTTGCCCCCCTCGAGCAGCGCGCGGGCGCGGGACAGCATGCTCCACCATTCTCCCGCCTGTGGCGGCTGCGGCTGGGGCGGAGGCTCCGCGGCCTCCATCTCTACGTCGGGCGGGTCCATCGGCGGCGCCTCGATCTCGCCCACCCGCTCGCTCGCCGCCTCGCCTCTGTGCTTCGACGCCGGGAGGTGCACGGCGATGCGGGGAGTTCGTCACTGCGAGCAACGGCTGCAGTGCCACGCCTCCGGTTGCTTCCAGGTGTGCATGCGTCCTCGCGCGGCTTCGTTTTGGTTTCCTAGAAAAAGACTCACAGAAACGGAAACCACCGCGTGTTTTGCTTTTTCACAAAGATATTCCTGCTTTGCAACGGAACTTATATAAAATATTATTATAAATTTTGAACTCACAATATTGTAATTGTGGGTCAGTTGGTGTATACATGAGTTAGAGTAGTTGTGCTGTCATGTGGTTCTGTATGTTTAGAGTTTTTTTCTAGTTTTTTAGGAGGTTTTTAGATAGGGTTTTTAGGGTGAGGATGGAAGGATTGTTGAAGAGGGTGAGACGACGGGTAAACTTTTCTTTTATATTAGTAGAGATATTTTACAGGTTTTTCTTTTTTTCCTATATAGTTTGCAAATAAATTTCAGTTTTGCAATAAGTTAGAGCAATATGTTGTTCAAAATATAGATATGCAAGAATACAACAACAAAACTTTTTGTCCCAAACAAGTTAGGGTAAGCTAGGAATGAAACCTTCTCAAGATCAAAGAGATGAGAGCCTTGAAAAAATCTACAATACTAAAACCCTAAGCCGTACAATCTGCTATCTGAGCCGAGAGTCTAAAACACTGTCCTCAACTTTCTTATGGTTCCGGTACGTAGATTGCTAAGTTCCAAGCGCTGCTATCCAAAGCTAATTCTTTAGATACATTTCAATCCCTCAAGTCTCTTTTAACTGGTTCCTCCCACGTCAGTTTTGGTCGACCTCTGCCTCTGCTTACGTTTTCAGTACATCTTAAAATTCCACTACGTACCGGTGCCTCAGGATGCCGTTGTTGGAGATGTCCAAACCATCTCAAGCGATGTTGGACAAGGTTCTCTTCAATTGGTGCTACATCTACCCTATCACGTATATCATCATTGCGGATGCAATCCCGCCTTGTGTGACCACAGATCCACCGCAACATCCTCATCTCCGCTACACTCATTTTCTGTATATATTGTTTTTTAGTCGCCCAATATTTTGCTCCATATAGCATCGCGGGTTTGATCGCCATCCTATACAACTTACCCTTTAACTTTTGAGGGATTTTTTGTCACACACGACACTAGATGCTTGACGCCATTTCACCCACCCCGCTCTTATCCTGTGGCCCACGTCTTCATCAATCTCACTGTCCTACTGTAGCATCGATCCCAAATAATGAAACATGTCCTTTTAGGTACTATTTGTCCATCCAATCAAACATCTGCCCTAGCTAGCACCACTGAAATCGTACCTTATATACTCAGTTTTAGTCCTACTAAGTCTAAACCCTTCAATTCTAAGGTCTTCCCTCACAACTAGAGCTTCATATCAACACATATCCTACTCTCATCAACCATCACCATATCATCAGCGAAAAGCATACACCAAGAGATATCTCCTTATATGTCACGTGTGACCTCATCTATCACTAGAGCAAAAATGTATGGACTCAATGCTGACCCTTGGTGTAGTCCTATCTTAATAGAAAAGTCATTAGTAACACTACCACACATTTTGACATTAGTCACAACATTTTCGTACATGTCCTTAATTAGGGTAATATATTTTGTTGAGAATCTTTTCTTTTGAAGCGCCTACCACATAACCTTCCTTGACACTTTATCATATGTTTTCTCCAAGTCAATAAATATCATGTGAAGATTATTCTTTTGCTTCCTATACCTCTCTATCAACCATCGTAGCAAGAAAATAGCCTCCGTAGTCGACCTCCTAAGCATAAAACCAAATTGATTTGTCATCACGCTAGTTACTTTTCTTAAACGATACTCAATCAGTCATTCCCAGAGCTTCATTGTGTGGCTCATGAGTTTAATTCCTCTATAATTAGTACAACTTTGAATGTCTTCTTTATTTTTGAAAATTGGTACTAATGTGTTCCTCCGCCACTCGTTTGGCATTTTGTTCAACCTAAAAATGCTATTGAACAACTTAGTTAGCCAAACAATCGTCACTTCTCTTAGGCATTTCTACACCTTAATAGGGATGTTATTAGGCCTTAACGTCTTACTCACTTTCATCCTTTTTAAGGCCTCTCTAACTTCCAACTCCTGGATTCTTCGAACAAACCATTTATCGGTGTCGTCAAAAACATCATTTAGTTCAATCATACCATCATCATTATCGTGATTGAACAACTTGTCGAATTAATCTCTCCATCTATCCTTGAGCTCCTCATCTTTCACCAAAAGTCTATTAGTGTCGTCTTTGATGCATTTAACTTGATTGAAATCTCTCGTCTTCCTTTCTCGAATATTAACCATCTTGTAGACATCCTTTTTTTTCCTTTCTTTGTACTTAGTTTCTGATAAATTTTCACATATGCCTTATCTCGTGCCTCACTCACCGCTTTCTTCGCATTCTTTTTTACTACTTTATATTTTTGTATATTGTCATCGCTTCTATCATGATACATGTGCTTTTATCATATCTTCTTTTCTTTAATAGTTTTTTGCACTTCCTCGTTCCACCACCATGTATCTTTTAGTTCTCCTCTTGTCCCTTGGGTTACTCGAAGCACCTCCGTAGCCACCTTCCTAATGCGAGTTGCCATCTCTGTCCACATACTATTCGCTTCTCCCACGTCCCACGTCTCTTTCGTAACCATCCTCTCCTTAAACGCCTGCGCGGTATCTCCTTTGAGTTTTCATCACTTCGTCTTCGTGGTTCTGGCGATCTTAACTTATTAGACCCGTAATCTAAAACGAAAGTCGGAGACATGCAAGAATATTACTCAAAAAATAGAGGCTGTAGTTGACAGAGACATTTAAGACGTCAATTCGTATATACGAAGGTTGTTGATGTGTTTATCATATAAAGCACAATACTGAACAATGTTTATCGTATATGTTACAATTGAGGATTTTGGCAACAATGCATGTTCGAAGTCATTAAAGAAAATAGGCAATGAGTAGAACTCGTTACAGGGTTTTTTTTTTTTGCCGCTATTGTATCCTTAATGTCCTTTGTGGTCACCAATGTTGAAGCAGAGAATTTATAAGTAGGATAAGTTGCCATAACCTACACTTTTCAGCCATTAAGTTAGGATACAAGAGCGATAAAAAAACCTATGGAAACTAATATAAGGTTCTTTTCTCTAATCCACTATGTATCACTGTGACAACTCGTCACATCTTGTAAGTGATAACACATCTTCATTATTAAAAAATACGACATAATATTGGGGCTCGTAGAAATGATCAAGGATGCTAATATTATCTAGGATACCGGATGAGTAGGACGTGCGACAACCATAGTTTGGTTTGGACCCTGCTGTTGAATCGAAGAGTAACAGTGTGTGCATCTGAAATAATAGAGCGCCAACTCAAGGTCTTGAAGTCTTTTAGGGTTTTGAGAATACGAGGCCTTCATTTTTTTTGTTTAGATTTATTTGACGGACGAATACCTATCTATAAATAAGCTTATCATATTATTGAGATATGCTGTGAATGACTTTCTTCTTTTTAGCTTATAGCTTCTTTCAAATAAATAAACGAGATGTTTTCTCTATTACTATTTCGAAACGACTTATTAAGATAATATTTTTGAAGCAGTTTATCAATATTTAGCTCGTTCACATAAACACTCGTGTTAGAGTAAAAAATTATAAGCCACAGTCAATAATTGAGCAAAAAGCAAAATTGCCATATCTGCTCTGAAGAAACCAATGCACTAAGGCTGTAACTTCATATGGAAGAATGTTGTTTAATTGTGTAAAACACCTGTCCACAAAAATGTTTTGGTTTCAAAACTAGATTGTTTTTCCTAAAAGAAAACTAAATTTGCTCAAATTACCAACTCAAAAATCCAAGAGGAAGAAAACGAGCATTTTTCTGACCCAATGTGTCTTCATCAATCAGTTCATGCCCGTCGCCACCACTCGCAAGCAGCGAGAGCGAAAGTCTGATGAAGAGGGCACACTGAAAACAAGTACACTCCCACTACCGCACAACGGCTGGCGGCGGCCATGGCAGAGCTGCGGCACTCGGCGGCGGCGGCCGCCCGCTCGTCCAACTCCCCCGCGAAGCGCGATTCCGACGCCTCTGCCGGCCCCTCCCCCTTCTCCCCCACCTCCGCCCGTGGCCGCGACGACGACGACGGCAAGGACGCCCACCGCTCCTCCCCTCTCCTCCCGCACCACAATCACCTCGTGCCGTCTCCCCTACGCTCCCTCCTTGCCCTCGAGGACCCCAGGTCCCCCTCCGCCTCCCTCTCCTACCGGATCTTGCTCGCCGTCCTCCTGTTACTCCTCCTCGCCGCCCTCTTCACCGCGCCCTCCCTCTGGTCCCGCCTCGTGAGTTCCTGACCCCTCCTCCCAACGCCATTCGAAGTCCTCAGGATCCCAACTTGACACTTGCTACGTGTTGTTTCGCATTTTTCATCCTAGAACGCGCCCTACTTGTGCCAGAAGGAGGGGATCACTCTGCACTGCCCTCAGGTGAAGTGTTCTTCATCTCAGCAAGCATTTTGGAGAGACGTGTTCGCATCAGGAACTTTTGGTCTGAAGAATTCTTGTTTTTGGATGCAGACGAAGGAACCCCTCTCGCTGTGGGAGAACCCGCGTGCTGCTACCACGTCCTGGAAGCCCTGCGCAGAGCGCCGCAGCCATGAGCCCTCAGGCAAGTCCAGCATTCACATTGCTTAAAGACGACAATGTAGCATATATTGCATCGTTTCATACGTCTTTGGAGGAAAGGAGTAGCAGTCTTGCTGTCAATCAGTCACTGTAAGGTCACTTATTGCACAACCTATGTTTGTGTAGGGTTAATTCTCTGAACTCTTGGTGCGATTAGTGATTGCTGTGCTGTAGTACACAGTTTGGTAGACTTGCTAAAATCTAAGTTTCCAGTGCTCTTTGATAATAAGTCGAATTGTGATCCATATTTCCATGTAAGGTGGCAGATCAACGAGACAGCATATGGCGAATTTAATCCATGTTAATTGTTT
Source organism: Dendrocalamus latiflorus (assembly GCA_017311315.1). NCBI lineage: Eukaryota > Viridiplantae > Streptophyta > Magnoliopsida > Poales > Poaceae > Dendrocalamus > Dendrocalamus latiflorus. The sequence continues at coordinate 18,900,235 of CM029634.1, forward strand.
AGAAATATTGCCAACAAAAGTGTGGTGGTGAATTTATAATGCAGTTCCCATGCATAGACTTTTGTGAGTAATATGAGTCAGATAACATATACTTTCCTTGTGCAGTACTATGCTAGTTCTAATTAACTCTCTGTCTACAAATAGCTTGGCCTTTCTTCTAGCGATGTTTTGTAATACTGTCCCTTAGAGCCCTAGCATTTCTCTGCAAGGAAGGACCCTTCAAACAGTGTGGGACGTGCACCCTCTGTTATGTACATGAAATTGTCTACATTTGTTTTCTTTCATGATTGTGCCCTGATGAGTGATGATATCATATATTTCTATATCATGCAGATGTCCCACCTGAGAACGAAACCTCTGGGTATATTTTTATTCATGCCGAAGGTGGACTGAATCAGCAACGTATAGCTGTATGTATGCACTTCTGTTTCTCTCAGCCTTCCTCTCCTTATTGTGTGTGAGTGCTAAATATTTGTCTCAATGCTGCAATGGTTTTTGCTACCTAAACATAGATTTGTTGCAACCTGCTGATGTCTCCAAATTTTGTTACTTGAGAATTCTTTTCACATGAGGGTGTTTCTTTGCAAAAGCATAATCACAAGGGGATGTCTATTTATAAGGTGACTTGTGCTTTATTAAGTATAAATCACATTTTTAACCATATGACCAAAATAAAAAAAATCAGACACACACACACGCACATGTTTCAAAGCTAATCCAAAGGCTAGGAAAATCAGGTTAAGAGTTAATAAAAGCCAGACAACTTATAAATAACAAAACCATAATCTAGTAACTTCTTTTGATATCATGTCTTTGCCATGATCTACTATATTTGGTTTAAGAAAAATATAGAGATCCTCCTGTTGTTTAATACTATTTAAGTTCCTCTCTAAGCAGGTCATGCTAATTTCTTGAGCAATGGTAATTAGTTTCCTAAAATGGCATTGAGTTTAAATCACAGCAGAGACCCATCTGTTAATTTCACATATTGGTGTTTTTGCAGATATGTAACGCTGTTGCAATTGCTAAGATAATGAGTGCAACACTTATTTTGCCAGTTCTGAAGCAGGACCAAATCTGGAAAGATCAGACGTAAGTGTTGTTTTCTGTTCTAAGTTCTTCCACTTGTCTATTTCTCTGCTGGTATTTAATCGATAGTTCTATGATATAAAATTTGCTTCAATAAAACTCTAATGAATTTCGCTGCTAACTCAGCATAGTGACCAGCTAGAATGTTGTAAAAATGAAACTTTTGTTATTTTGATCAAAACTACAGTCATGTCAGAGTTTGGGAAATCAGAGATATTTGCTTTAGGTCTTATTTTCTTATTAGTTCTCAGAAATCCAAACATTGGTGTTCCAAATCTTTGTAAAGGAGATACATTTGGAACAGCTCAGTAGTGCTTCTCTCTCTCTCTCTCTCTCTCTCTCTCTCTCTCTCTAAATGCTGAGTAATTTTTCTGCATACATGTGGCTCCAATGTACTTCTGGACTGAGTATTTGTTTCTTCTAAAAGATAATTTTCTTTTCATACTACTACCAGATTATCAAAGTATGTGCTTCTAAAAGTCACTCTTCCCTTCTTCATGATTATCTGTGATTGTAGTGTTGTCATGGAGTATCCTGGGCAAATCTTCTGTGATGTTTCACTTGCGAAGTAGTGATAACTGAAAACAAAGAAATGTATAGTTGATCAGTTGATCCTACCAAATGTGGAACACTGTAACTTTTTTGCCTGGAAAATTTCTCACTGTTGTAATGTGAATTAATTTATGGTTGGTAAATCAGCTAAGGAAGCATTTTGATTTTGTGATGAAAATGTACCAAACTAGTAAATAGAGATTAAGACTGCAAATTGAAGTTATTTTAGAACATTTGAAGTTCTAGTAGTCATGAACTTACAAGCACAAAAGTTTGTGATGTCATGTTCTGTAGGTCTGAAATATTTTTTATTCCCATACTGGGTGTTGAATCCTGAACTAATTGCTATGGGATATGATGTAGTCATGATTCTCTTAGTTGCAATGTCACCTGATTTGACTTAAATGCATGTGTTTGGCCTTTTTCTTTTGGTTGTTAAGAACATTTGTCTTCTGTGCAGGAAATTTGAAGATATCTTTGATGTGGATCATTTTATAAACTATTTGAAGGATGATGTACGCATTGTCCGAGACATCCCTGACTGGTTCACTGAAAAAGATGAGCTTTTCACCAGCATAAAGTAGGTGCTATATTTTCACTTACTCCTTGCCTTAACTAGCTCTGCTTTCAGAAATTGATGTTACAACATGCAAACACTGTTGACAGAGAACTTTGCATTAGCATTTTCTGTCATCAGTAGTGTGCATTTATGATTTTGGTTAATTCATCTAAATAGGTATGGAAAATCTGAAATTACATTCATGTTGATGTACCATTGTACTGTAAATCTCATGCGTTCTTAACTGGTCTTCTGGGAGTTCATTTACCTTGTTTTATAAAATTGAAGCAGTTTTTGCTTTAAGGTTATGCTTGTTTCTGTCTCAAAATTAGTACAACTGGAATTAGGGCTGGAATTAGAGATTACATGCTAAAATTAACTGTTATGGATTATAGATGCTGTCATCTGTTCAGTTCGATTTAAAATCTGATTACTGCCCACGCTATGTTTTCATGCCTAAGAAAATGGAATCAAGTGTATACGTCCATTTCCATTTTTAACAGATATTCAAATGTTGTGTTTTCACACAACTTATGCGACATGTAGATTAACACAACTATTTTTCTAGTTTTCTGTCCTGTGAAGTAAAATGGAGTTTGAGAAATGATTGGAACTGTTTATTTTTTTTCACTAGTTGCTGTCTCACCTTGTCTTATAGTCACTATTGAAATATATTTGTTTATTTTAAATTGTTTCTCATTGTTCATATTATTCTGCTTATACAGTAATGTGAGTCTTTGAGATCAAACAACTGCATCGTATTTATAGTCTGCTTATGACACTGTATTGCAACGTGTTTCTAATTCTAACAGGCGTACTGTGAAGAACATCCCAAAGTATGCATCTGCACAATTTTACATTGATAACGTACTTCCAAGGATCAAAGAGAAAAAGATAATGTCTATTAAGCCATTTGTCGACAGGCTGGGGTAAGTCAACAATTGATTGCTGACTATCTTGTGGCAATTGTTCGTACAATTTAATTTCTTAATCCAAAATGTCCAATGTGTAGTTTGTGCTGTACAAATTATAATGTGCCATTGTGCCATATCTTTGATATGCATTGAGTAATCTAAATCTAATGTAAACCTTCAATTTCAGGTATGACAATGTTCCAATGGAGATTAACCGCCTAAGATGCAGAGTTAATTACCATGCATTAAAATTCCTACCTGATATTGAAGAAATGGCTGATAAGCTGGCAGCAAGGATGAGAAACCGAACTGGCCACATAAATCCATACATGTAAGCTATAATTACTATCTTCTGTTCGACCTATCTGGATTTTTTTTAAGGATTATCTGGATTTGACAACTTAGGTTCATTTCATAGTTTTGAAGGAAAGGTTTATTTCATAATCAAGTGTTGACACTTCCTTTTAAAGGGCACTTCATCTGAGATTTGAGAAAGGGATGGTGGGCCTCTCCTTTTGTGATTTTGCTGGAACACGGGAGGAGAAAGCGACGATGGCAGCTTATAGACAGAAAGAATGGCCACGGCGCTATAAGGTCATGTGAACTTTCAGTTATCTGATTATTTTGAGTCTTCGAACTTTAAAGTGATGAAGTGCACACATTATAACATTCTAACAGCTTTGTCTGTTGTATGTGCATGCAGAATGGATCTCACCTGTGGCCATTAGCACTGCAGAAGAGAAAAGAAGGGCGTTGCCCTCTTGAACCTGGTGAGATAGCTGTGATCCTGCGAGCAATGGGATATACAAGGGGAACGCAGATATATGTTGCATCAGGGCAAGTGTATGGCGGCAAAAACAGGATGGCTCCCCTCAGAAGCATGTTCCCCAACTTGGTAAGTAAGAGTACTTCCCCAGTTCAACAGCGAAATGCTATCGTGTTCATTTTGCTTCAAGTCTTGAACATTAGCACAGACAGCTATAAACTTCATGTTATTGATCAGTGATTCACTCACCCAGTCCATTCTACTGAACTACAAAGTACAGCACACATGATAGACGCTTGCATTGTGTGACAATGTTGCTGCAGGTGACCAAGGAGGAACTGGCGAGCGCGGCGGAGATGGAGCACTTCCGGAAGCACGTGACGAGCCTGGCGGCGCTGGACTTCCTGGTGTGCCTCAAGTCGGACGTGTTCGTGATGACGCACGGTGGCAACTTCGCGAAGCTGATCATCGGTGCGCGGCGGTACCGGGGCGGGCACCGGCTCAAGTCCGTCAAGCCGGACAAGGGGCTCATGTCCAAGTCCCTGGGCGACCCCTACATGGGCTGGGCGTCCTTCGTGGAGGACGTCGTCATCACGCACCAGACGCGCACCGGCCTCCCCGAGGCCACCTTCCCCAACTACGACCTCTGGGAGAACCCACTCACCCCCTGCATGTGCAGAGCCTGAACTCTGTAGCCCTCGACTGAACTGAAATGAACCCCCTCAAGAACTCGTTTTTGACTGCCATTGCTTGTAGTAATACCTTCTCCTTTCCTTTTGTTTTCTTTACTTGTAGTTCAAGGAGTAGTGCTACTATCTAGCCTTTTTGTTGAGATAATTAATCTGTAGTATCTCATCTAGATTGGATCTTGCTGGAGTTGTTGCAAGAACTAGGCCCGTTTATTTCAGCTTCAACTTTTAATTTCTGGCTTATTTTTCATTATTTATAAATTTCATCTTTTTCTAATTTTTTGCTATTTTTTTTGAGTTTTTGTGCCAGTTCTTTCCTCTCGTATTCGTTTGCGTTCTCCGTGATGAGCTAGTATATATATTTTTCAAATTTTTTAAAATTTAATTACGCCAAATAAAATTTTCAGCCTAACCGAGCGGATCAAGAACTGGTGTTGGCTGCGGATATGATGTGGACTAGTCGCTAGATTGCTCTCCGAGGAGGACAGAGACACCAGATGACCAGAAGGTTTCTGTATACGCGGCGGATAGGCAGCGCCATGCAGCCTCCCTCCTCGACACATGCTCCTCCCACTCGATACACTCGAAAGTGTTATAAACTCCTCTCGAAAACACGTGTCTCTAGTGCTTTGCACATCTTCGCGCGCACACAGGGGGAACGAGAGAGAGAGAGGTCAGCAATGGCGCAGCTGAGAGCGTCCGGAGATGAGCAGCGGCAGCAAGAAGCGCTGCACGGCCAAGCCCACGGTGGCGACAGCAACAAGAAGGCGCGCGCGGGGCTGTGCGGCGTGCTCCGGGAGCGCAAGGTGGTGGAGCTGGCTCGCGCCAAGCGCCGGCTGGTCGAGGTCCCCTACACCGCCACGCTCGCGCACACGGCCAACGCCCTTCTCGCCGGAAGCTTCTCCGCCGTGGCTGTGGCTGCGCCGCCGGGCCACTGGGTCGGCGCCGGTGGGTCCATGATCCTCGAGTCCGACCCCGCCACCGGCGCCGTCCGCAAGCACTACATCGGCATGGTCAACATGCTCGACATCCTCGCTCACATCGCCGAGGCCGGCGATGACGCCACCACCGGCGCCGTCGAGGCCCAGGCCGCGCCCGGCGAGGAGGTCGACCTCGACCGCCGCATGGCCGTGCCGGTGTCCTCCGTCATCGGCCACTCCTTGGAGGGCCTCACCTTGTGGACGCTCCACCCAAACACCAGGTAGGCACACTCATCTCGTTTCTTGAACTGCAACACGTAATTTTGCACTACTTTTGCCGCCAAATTAGATCATAAATTGCTACCAGTAGCACAACTACATGGAGTAGAATATTTGTCTGTGTAATTGAAGATCGTTTACGCATCGACACATTGTTGTGAACTGCAAGTGTGCTGGATTGCATGGAGACATTCAGCAAGGGTGTGCACCGCGCGCTGGTGCCTCTCGAGTCTCGAGAGCTCGGCGGACAACGTCGTCGCGGTGGAGCTGGTGGAGTCCGCTCCAGGGTACAAGATGCTCACCCAGATGGACGTGATCAGGTTCCTGCGGGCTCACAGCGCCGAGCTCAAGGGCATCCTGTCGCGCACCGTCCGGGAGCTCGGCGCCGTGAACGAGGCCGTGTTCGCGGTCGCGAGCCGCACCAAGGTGATCGAGGCCATCAAGACGATGCGGGCGGTCTCTTTCACAGCCGTGCCCGTCGTGGATGCCCCTGTTGATGCACAGATTCTGCAAGATGTGAGTTAGTACATTCCACAATTAAAGTTCACTCGCTCGTCTCGAATCCAAGCAAGAAACGATTTTGATTCATATGGACTGTGTGTGATTGTTCATTTGGTTCTTGTGTTTTTCAGGGAAGAGGGAAGAAGGTGGTGGAGACGTTCTCGGCGACGGACCTGCGCGACTGCCCGGTGGCGCAGCTGCAGTCATGGCTGGGTATCAGCGTGACGGAGTTCAAGAAGGTGGTGGCCGAGTACAGGGCAAGCAACCCCGTCGACACGAGCAGCAGAGTCGCCGGCGGCGCCGCAGCCACGGACACCGATGCTGACACCGCGTCCGCCACTGACAAAGAGAACAAGGAGGATAGCCACCACCAGCAGCACCAGCAGATGGTGACATGCTCCACGGAGAGCACCCTCGGGGATGTGATCGAGAAGGCGGCGGCAAGCCACGTGCACCGGCTGTGGGTGGCCGACGAGCAGGGGCTCCTGCTAGGGGTCGTGTCACTGACCGACATCCTCCGCGTGGTCAGGGAGGCCGCCCTCGGCGAGGACCGGGAGCTGCACGACATCGTGTCGTCCTAGAATCAAAGCTGGTAGCTGCCCTAGAATTGAAGACGTCCAACGTCATGTATATCCGCGACGATGGGCGTGTTCGTTTGTGACTTTGCTTCCTGTTGCTATCTTAGCTAGTGTAGTGTAACGGGTCTGTTGTTTGTTTCAATATACTTTGCTACCTTATCCGACTTGTTACTTTCGACTTCTACTTTCTGTGAGCGCGAGTAATAGAGCATTAGTTTTCTTTTTCTAAAGTTTTTCCAGCATAATAGAGCTATAGAGAGAAAGAATAAAATATTTTTAGAGATAAGATTATGCTGGGTGAGCATAACACTCATAGAAGATTTTAGACTGAGATAATTTTTATTGCTTACTATGTGTCTAATAGGGTGTTCTTGAGATCTTCCTTAGACAAGACTTCGTATGAGTTGATATTTGATCATAAGTCTAGTGTTTGTCATTTTAAAATATTTGGTTATAAGTGTTTCATTCTTAAACATGTTAATTTTGATAAATTTAAATTTAGATATTATAATGGTATTTTTTGGATATCCTGATCATTCTTATGGCTTTCATGTCTTTAATTTAAATACTAATAAAATTGTTAAGACTTGTGAATTCACTTTTAATGAGACTAATCATATTACTAGTCCTGGCAAGCATCTTTGTCGACTCCGACTTGGAGGATGGGGATCCAATTTTCCTCTTGCACCTCCTGAGTTGGTTAGAGATCTTATTAAACTACACCAACTTCAATAGAGTAGGCTCCTTCCATTTTTACCGACGCTACGAGTGGCTCTGCTTCTACCTATAGCTTATAAGGTAGATGTCACGTCTGTATCAGTACCACCACTTCATATTCAGTGACGACACCCTTAAGAGCAGATGATTAGAAATCTCCATGAGCGAGTTACTCGCTCTAAGTTTATCTCTCCATATTTCTATACTTATTATGCTTTTATTGCATCTTTTGAGCCCTGAGGTGTCGCTTATACTTTATCTGATTTCACTTGGATCAATGCTATGCATGAAGAGCTTAAAATTTTTGAGAGAAACAAAGTTTGTACTTTAGTTGAATTTCCTCCTAATCATAATGTAATTGGTAAAAAATGGGTTTTTAAAAACAAATAAAGTGATGATAAGTTAGTAGTTCGTAACAAGGCTAGGCTTATAGCGCAGTATTTGTCTCAGGTATAAGGCTTAGACTTTGAGAAGACCTTTGCATCTATAGATAGATTAGAAACCATTCATATTCTGCTAGCATTTACTGCGTTTAAAGGCTTTAAGTTGTTTCAAATGGACGTGCAGAGTACTTTTCGGAATGGTTTCATAGAAGATATCTATGTCAAGCAACCCCTGGTTTTGAAAATCCCAAATTCCCAAACCATATGTGTAAGCTCTTCAAAGTCTTGTATGGATTGAAACAAACCTATAGAGATTGGTATAGTAGATTTAAGAGTTTCTTGCTTAATAATAATTTCAAAATAGGAATAGTAAATAAAACACTGTTTACTCTCAGGCATGGTAGTAATTTTCTTCTTATCCAGATTTATGTTGATTATATAATCTTTGGTGGCTCTTCTCATGCATTGGTGTCTAAATTTTCAGATTCTATGAGCAGAAAATTCGATATGATATGATGCACGAGCTAATCTTCTTCCTTGGTCAAGCAACATCAGGAAGGGACATTTATTCATCAAAGTAAGTATACTAAAGACCTTTTTTGATGCTTTGATATGGGAAGTAGCAAGCCAATGTCTACTCTAATTGCCACATCTACTGTGCTGGATCCTGATAAGGATGGAGAGCCCATGGACTAGAAGAAATACCGCAGCATGATCGGCTCTCCTCTTTACCTCACTACTTTGAGACTGGACATACATTTTGTTGTGTACCTGTGTGCTCGATTTTAGGCTTCCCTTCATGCCTCTCATCGTCAAGAAGTGCGTCATATTTTTAGGTATCTTTAGGACACTCTTGACTTTGGACTCTGGTATTTTTTTAATTCTGTACTCTCTCTTCGCATTTTTTTATGTTGATTTTACGAAACGTAGAATAGATAGAAAGAGTATCTTTGGCACATGCTATTTCTTAGGCTTATTTCTTATCTTTTAGTCATCTAGGAAGCAGTCCTCTATTGCACAGTTCACTGTAGAAGCGTAGTATGTAGTTGCTGCTAGTAGTTATCCCCATGTTCCCTAGATTTTATCTACTTTAGAGAACTATGGCTTAACTTTAGGTAGTGTTCCACTCCTATGTGGTAACACTAATGCCATTAATATTGTCAAAAACCCAATACAACACTCTCACATTGATATTAGATACCATTTTCTTAGAGACCATGTAGAGAAGGGGATGTTGTTCTTCAGTTTGTAGAGTTTGAGTACCAGATTAGTGGCATTTTCACTAAGGCCCTTGATTTATCTCATTTTGCTTTTTTGCGGAGGGAGTTAGGGATTATTTATCCTTTCGGCTTGCTTTGAGGGAGAGTTTGACTCTTTTGTATTCATTATATCATATTGCATATTTAAATTTCAGCAGCTTGCATTATATAATTTAAATGAACTTTTCACTATTATTCTCATGTGACATGATATCTTACTTTATATCTTACCATATCTTGTGCTGTTTTTACTAGATTAATTATATCTTTCTATATGTAGCTTAAATTTTACCATGCTAGCTTGCTTAAATGGACAAAGAATTAAATCTTGTCAATATTAGATCTTATGACTAGTTTTGCTCTATTGTTTCTTTTATGATTCTTGCCATGTCAAATAGGTAAAGTTGAGTCTTAAATCTAATTTGAGTTTTAGATTAAACTATGCTAGCTTTTTTATTGAAGTATGAGTTAATTTCTCTTAGGCTTTCGCGGCTCAGGTCGGGTATTGCTTACGGACTAAGGAGTAGCATATTAACTAAGCAAATAAAATAAAAAATGATCTCTTTTGTAAAAAAAATTTTAATCCCACCAATATTTGTTGCTGCATTTAGGAGATAAGAGGCGGATTTTATGCACTGATTATATAAGATTAAAGTAAATACGGGGCCCACCACCACTCTCTCTTCCATTTAGAAATATGCTCCCCGGTTGTTTGAATTTTGAACCTTGAACAACATACTCCGTACAAAAATGCATTTCATCATGTTACATATAAGAAGTATATTACAATAGTGCATAGTATATATACAGTACATATGCGAGGAAAATTTTACAACAACACAAGTGCTCGGTACTGTATTTTATACTCACACGCACAATCCACTGTACACAAGCATACAAGCAGTATATGAGGTAGTATTTTACTAGTACCTATGTGGGGGGAATTTTCCTATAGTCTAGAGTATACATACTATACACATCTAAAAAAAGCACACATATTGAAGGACCATGTAGAAGGTTTAGGGTTTCATTGTAATGAATCATTGCCATTTTAGAGAAGTGAAAATTTAGAATTTGTAGATTTTCTAGACAGCTTGCAGAGGCAGCGGTCTGACCGACTAGCTTGTGTTGCTTGGCTAAAATGAATGATTTTAAAAAATTTGAGTCATGAGATGATTTGGTTTGATCTAGGTCTCTACATATGTGTGGCATGATATATGCTTCAGTTAATATGGGTCAAGTAATGAAGAACTTATGCTCAAAGATAATTTCTTAGTCTTTGGATGTGGAGGGGCGCTTGAAGTCAATCATGGTCAATGGCAAGGATGGGGACTACGCTCATGGAGGAACCAAGGCGCAGAATGGTTAAGAATGCCGGGTGAGATGACTAATCTCGAGCATGGCACAAGGAAGACGAAAAATATTGAAGAGAAGTTCGAGTGGCAGGTTGCACCATATACCTTGGTCGGTCCAAGTGAGGCGTGATCTGATGGAACTGAAACCTGAGAGACTTTCCAATGCGTAAAAAGCCACTGGTGCATTTACACGTGACAAGCATGACAATTGATTGCAAGAAAAGTTGAAGATCAAGTCAAGAAATGGAATTTTAGTAAGTTGACTAAAATAACATAAACTGCTTTGAATTTAAATCACGACACTTGGGAAGGTAGTTTAGATCAAGGAGGAGCTGAAATGATTAAGTGGATCAAAGGCGAAAGACTTAGTGGATTCAGGCTTATGTGTAATGTATGAGTAAAACCCATGTTATGTGGTGGTTAACTGGTTTTTTTCCCCATTTATACTAAGTGGATAATATCTATTAGAATTAGATATGGTTGGTTACCTTGTCTACTTAACGAGTTGGGATGGAGACTAGCAAGTTAACCATCCTAGCTTTACTCATTGAAGCTAAGTGTTACGGTTTGAGAAATATGAGTATTGTGGTGTGCTCTCTTGTTCTTTAGGTGGAGTCGCTATAAAACCTTCATTCTCAAGTATTAATATATCAAGTTTATACATCTCTCATGGATCCCTCTTGTTTTAATTGATTTGTTCTTGCTTTGGTTGTTTTTGATGTTGCCTTTTCCCTTTCATAATCTTGCCAGATGCCAATGATGAGTTAGTGATGGATATATACTTTGTAAATCAATTCCCATCCATCTAGGTATTACATTTGGCAAGTTCTTGAAGTTACCCGGTTTTGCTTTATTTGGCCTCTCCGAATGATTTCTTGATCTAATTATTTTTGCCTTAATTTTTTGGGCATTCTAACTTGTTGTGACATATAAAAATATATCTAGAACTATCTTGGCCATCATTGGCTCATGAGCAAGTAATATTCACCGTTTTTTATTTTTATCCGGTTTTAGTGCAACCTTCTTTCAAACGAAAAGGTCAGAATTTTGGTAACGAGTTTCTTGGTCATTGATTAGAATATGTTCCTGACATATTAGAAAAGGTGCATACAAAATTCAAGTGATTTAAAGTCTTTGTTTGAGAGTTTGTTCAATTTGTGATTTTGGCCCGATTTTGGTGCAATAGAGCTTCACAAATGAAAAGATCTAAATTATCTTAAGTTCTCTCAATATTTTTGATTGGGATAGGTTCTCATGGTCATGATCTAGACTTGGTTCAAGTTTGAAGTTATTTTGATCTATAGATTAAAAGTTACATGAATTTTTGGATTTAAAATAGTGTTGTTTTTACTGCACATCGAGCTGAATTTACTGTAACATAGCGAATTTTTGTAATTTTAGTTTCTTGATCTTCATAGCTTTTTATAGCTATTGGAGTGAATAATTGTCGAATACTTAGAAAATTTTTGAAGGCACCATTCACCCCTTTGTTGCCATACCAGTGCCACACATACTGTACATCACTGAGGGGTGAGGATCATGAATTGTGTAGTGTACTTGGGGTTGAGGGTGATGATGGAGCAACAACAACGAGGACGAATGCACAAAGCGGCGGCAACAACACATACCTAGGGCAACCTTAGTGGACATAGATCACCTCGGTGCAGTCCACGAGGAGGATGGGGGGTGGTGCACCTAAGACACGTGGGAGAGAGGTGGAGCATCAGCATGGGTACATGTCAGGGTGGAGGTGCACGGGCAACACCGATGGACGGTGTACCGACAAAGAAGATGACGACAGTGGTGCACTGCGCATCGGACATGAGGAAGATGTACACATCCGGGGGGTGGAGGAGGTGAACCGCCAACACCAGAGCACATTGGAGGAGTACATGGCAATGGCAGCAAGAACCATGGTGGTGGAGGAGTACATGTGAACTCATTGTTGGATCGAAGGAGGATGACCCCGGTGGTGGTGTACTCCTCGACGACACTAACATCGGCAAGGTGGACAACGATGCTGACTGATGTGGAGGGTTAGCATGGCCGATCCGAAGGCACCCAGGTTAGGGATGGCTAGATTTGATGGCGAAGACCACCTCAGCGGAGCACGTCGGCAAGCCGATCAAGTGGAGCACGTTGACACGCGGGTCAAGATCCGTCTCGGATTTGGTGGAGGAGGACCACGAACCTGGTGTTGCCTCGTCTCTGGGAAGGTCCATATCTGACTGTGCCACCTAGTCGCCGAACCGGGACGGCAGTAGCATCCAACAATTAGCGAGGGCAGGCTGTCTAAGGATGCCAAATTCATCATTTGCTCAGTTGGTGTAGACTGGCAGTGGCTAGCTTGCCCGCCTGGGTTTGAGCTCGGGTGCTGCATTTTTCGGGAGGCACTGTTCACTTGAACAGTATTAGAGCTGTCATGTGAACACTAGCAAAGCTGTTCACGTGAACAGCGCCATCTGAGTGCTCACGCGCAGTTGGTGTATTCAGTGGTCAAAGTGCGTATCCGCATTCCTAGAGATCTTGAGTCCCCGTCTCATCTTAAGCATGTGTATTGGACGTACCTATATGGATATGAGTGAGTGAGTGTGCGGTGTTAATGTGTGTGCGTATGTGAGCAAGTCGTGAACTCCATAAAAAGTACGAAGCATCGGCAGCGCTTTCGTTGGCAGTTGTGCTCGGCCGAGCTGTATCGTCATCACTAAGTCAGTGCAGCCGGGAAGAGCATCTCCATCTATCTCGATGTGTTCTGTCTAGCTCGTGGATGCACGATGCCACCGCCGTGTGGATATGCGTATGAATTGAATTCATCGTCATCTGCGCGCTCCATCCAAACGGACAATGAAGTTGGGGTGGGTCATGGTCCGATCCGTTCGGGTCATGGGTGAGTGCACGCAAAAGAAAAAGAGAGCGTGCACAGAAGAGTGGAGCCGGTGAGTGAGACCAGGACGGACCAGCACCGCCGTCCCAGACCACAAACCGACCCCGAGAGTGGCCGAGACAAAACCGTACGCGGAGTGGAGTGAGTGCTGCGTCCGCACGCCACGCACGCCGGCTTTAGAGCCTTTCCTCTATCTGCTCGTCGCCCCACATCATATTTTTTTGCGGCACAATTTGACCGTTGCACGCAGCCGTCGTCGTCTTTCACGTTTCCGCCCGGTCCCCACCTCTTTCAAACCGAACCAATTATGCTTGTGGTTTACATGGCCCCGCTCGGTTGTGCTGAAAAACTATGACTTATGACTAAAATTATACTGTAACGACTGAAATTTCACTGAAACTGAAGATGGCTTATTTGGGGTAATTAAATTTAAAAAATTTAAAAATAGAAAAATATGCTAACTCATCACGAACAACGCAAACGAATACAGGAAAAAAAGAACCGGCAAAAAAGCCAAAAGTTCAAAAAAGGACGAAATTTATGAATAGTAAAAAATAAGCCAGAAGCTGAAGCCAAAACGAGCGGAGCTTAAACGGATTCAATTTCTAATTTTTTTTAGTTTTGAACTTTTTTAAGCTAGAAACCAATTAACATGTGTCTTTTACTTTTTACCGTTAATTTCTGCTTATTTTAACTTTTTTTGTCTTTTACTTTTTACCGTTATTCCTTTACATTTGTCTGTGACGATATAATGATTTTTTTTCTTTTTTTCTTTTTAATTAAATGATTCAGAAAAATTGACGGTTATTATAATACAATTTTAGCCAATAGTCAAAATCATAAAACAGAGGCTTAAGCTTGTTCGAGCAGGACCGCCAATGCACGCAGTGCAAACGACGTGCATTTCAACCCATTTTCCTTTCACGGTTCTTCTCTTGTTCTTCTTTCCTTTGCAAGGATTCTCCTGTTCTTCGTTGTGCTGGAGACTTGCGCTTGGGTTCTCACAGGAATCTTCATGAATGTTCTTTTCAGCTACGGTTTTACTTAGGACGGTAACGGATGGTTTTTAGTTATAGCGTGAGCACTTGTATGAACGAATCAAATACCGATAAACCAATTTGAAAAGATTGTCCTAATAAGCCACTTCGAAACAGCGACGGAAAAATCGTTTGATTTATTTGTTTAAAAGAAATTATAAGATATAAATCGTAAGTTAAAAAGAACGGTCCTTCTGCTACTAGATCCGCCGCTGCACGCGCTGGAATTGCCTCCACAGTTCCACCCTCTCTCCAGAGTGACAAGTCTACACAAAACAGCAACTATGTAGGGATCTCCGTAACACTGGATCAAGAGATCCTCCATTTTTTTCTTTCCCCCTAAAAGAACCATCGGAATTCATGAGCTACATTGCATGCATGCCTGCAGGCTGTAGTAATAAAGCATGTGGCAGCAGCGAGACTCCTGAGGCCCTGTCTGTCACGAGGCCTGTCCTGACAGGGTTCATTAACAAGGTTAGTTAGCCAATCGAGCAGATCAACTAATCAATCCTACTTTGCAGCCTCTTACCAGAAAGGCTAATTAATTCCGCTCAAAAGAAAGAGGAAAAGCTATTCGATTTTGGACGAGCACTGTAACTCCGCCAACTAATCGTGCTGTACGTCGTCCTTGTACACTGTCTTGAGTGTTAGTGAAGCCACCCCGTTTCGCGCATCTTAATTAATAAAGCTGATCTCTCCTGTTTTGTTGTTAGTTCTTTGCTGTTGTTAGCTTCCATTAACACGAACTCGCAAATGGCATAAATATAAGCCATTGTTCTTTCAATCTTGTTTGAGTCAAAACACAAGGTGTACATGTGAATTTGATGGTCTTTTTTCTCATTTATCTTTCCTATCTCCAGCATTTACGGGTAAACATTAACACTATGCATATATGGACATTTTTCTACACAATCCTTTATTCTTGTGCTTAGTGAAAATACGGAGTATAAAAAGAAATGGATGGAGTACTTATACATGGTTAATCATTCCATGAAACAGGGCTAAGTGGAGCAGGATTAGTCAGCATTGTGTCTGGTGGAGTGGAGATAAGAGCATAATCTATGCCATATACTAGTACCAGTGACAGCCTTATTAATAGTGATCAGTGTGATTAAGATTCTCCACCTACATGCATTACATGTGAAGTCTTCAAAGTGGACATTGGGAGGGAGATGCACTCAGTTTTGTTGGCACTAATTTTAATCTGTGGGGGTCCAATCTGGTGAGTGCACTAATTACGTGTACAAAAGTGCACAGGAAGCATATTGAATGCATTTTCTTTTCATTTCTGTTGTGGTTTTACTTCATACAGAAAAAGGAAAGAAAATTAAAAAAGGAAGACAGATCATGCAAAACAGAAGATGATCCTTGTCTACTAGAGAAAAGAGGTCTAGTTTCGGATGCACGTTAGTATCATTTCTGCCATTTAGCATGGTGGTAAATGTATTTTAGCACTATCAAAAATTGCTCATGGACAACAATAATCATTTCATTACTATCATTACTATTATAAAAAAAACGAGTTGGTAGTTGTACGTCCATTCTCCTCTAGCCGCTCTATTCACTTAACTTCTCATCATTCTCCACTTTCTAATCAATCAAAATAACTCTTTTCTATAGTACGATTCTCTATTTTCATTGCAACGAACGGGTATATAACTAGTTTCTTAGAAATTTTCTGTTTCTCCTGCAATGTCTGCTTTTCACTGTTCACAACCAGTTGAAGTTGAAAGAGTGTACATGAAAGGATTCAGAATGTTAACTGCACCATTCCCTAAAAAAAAAAGAATGGTAACTGCACCACAATTTGGACAATAAAAGAGTATAAATTTCGGACAGCAGTTATTTCTTCTCTCTGTAAAAACTCTCTTTCTTTTCTCATTTTCCCTCACAAAAAATACTAAAATTAATTTTGTTTTCTGAGACAGAGAATGAGAGCTCTGAGCCACCTGGCTTCTCTTCGGCAACAGCTCACATTGATTTCTTTCTTCTCCACTTTCTTTCTTCTCCACTACCTCCACTTCGCGCAGCCCCCCACCCCATCCTCTCTCTCTCTCTCTCTCTCTCCTCACAAATCCTTTACTTCTCTCCTCGCTTTTTCATGCTTTGACGCCACCATTCTCAGCTTTGGCTTTCTCTCTCTCTCCCATCTCCTCCTCCGCCACTAATTAAAGCAGAGGGAGAAGAAGAAGAAGAGAACAAAAAGGAGCACGGGAGAGGAGGAAGGAGACGGGAAAGATGTTTGATAGCTTGCTCAACTCCAAGTTCTACAACAAATGGTATAAGGCTCTTCTCTGTTGATTCAGTCTGGTTCGTGATTGGTAAACTTCAGGTCTAGTTTGTTCTTGAAGTTGGCTTGGCTGTTCTTCTGGACTGTCGGGCCAGAAATCGAATTCTTGACTTCTTTTGTTGTTGATTTGTTGATCTTTTCACGTTGGGCAAGTTAAAAAGGCTGAATTTCTCGAGGCCAGCAGCCAGCGCTTGTTCGCTTACTGGTTTGCTGCGTTCGTGGTTCTTCAATTGCTTGGATTTTGAATTTCTTAGCTCCAATTCTGACCCTTATCTTCATATTGAAGGATTCTTTCTTGGATTTGCGAACACTTCGGGTCTGGTCCTTGATTTGTATTACTGTTGCTTACTTCTGCTCGTTCTGCTTTCCTGGCTTTTAGAAGGATTGATAATATTTCTCTTTGGAGATTGTGTACCGTGTCACTTGTTCGGATCGCTACATTTTCGATTTGGATTGCATTTGTTGGATTTATTGCTTTCTTTTTGTCTAATTTGCTGAATTTGTTATTGCTTGATGCAGCAAGCACGCGATCAAGTGCACCCGGACTCGGCTGGATCTGGTGCGGCGGAAGAAGCAAGCGATGGTCAAGTTCCTGAAGAAGGACGTCGCCGACCTCCTCACCAATGGCCTTGAATCGCATGCCTTCGGACGGGTACTGTCTACATACTGAAGGCATCAACTTGCATTGTTTATTACTCTTAGAAGTTAGAAGGATTTAACTTGGTGCAAACTGCGCAAAATTGATATCTTTTTAGCATGAGATGTGTCGGTGCAGTGAAAACGTTGTTGTTTTGTCCAGAAAAATCTCTGGTGAAATGCAGAACCATTTGATAGTTCTTCAAGTGATATATTCCTGATTGCTGTTGTTGTTTTCTCCCCTTGATTGCAGATGGAAGGACTGATTATCGAGATGAACCAAGCATCCTGCTATGATATGATAGAACAGTACTACGAGTACATAGTGAAGCAGCTCAATAACCTGCAAAAGCAGAGGTATCTCTGATGTTTATTGCTGTCACAGGACAAGGGGAACAATGTTGCGATAGACCATTTTCAGCCTGCCAATTTCTGTTTTGGATCATTAGCTGTCGTATATCTCATTCGATCATTGACTCACAGATGCACGCTCTACATTTGTTCATGTGTTCGTGGTAGGAAGAAAAAAGAGAGGAAAAGATCATAATCCATCCACCTTAATTATAGAGAAAATCTATAAAACGCTAATACCTTTTTGCTGCAATTCGACGGTATAGCTTTGTCTCCCGCAGCTCTCTCCTCTCTCCCGCAAGCTCTCGAGCTCCGGCAAGGGGGGTGCCACCGCTGCCGCCGCCTTTCCTAGACGGGTTCACCGCAGCCCCCCGGATGTAGAGGGAGGCCGTGGAGGCGGTGGGCGGTGGTGGAGGGCGTCGGGTGGCGGTGGAGGGCGGCACGGTGAATTTTAGGTTGGGCAGGGTGGGGACCGGGGGGGGGGGGGGGGAGAGGGCGGCACGGCGAGGTTGCGGGGTCGCTGCCGGTGGAGGAGGGTGTGGGGAGAGGCGGAGGAGGAGCGCGGAATTGCGGCCGGTGCTGGAGAAGAAGGCGGGGAGGGCGGCGGGTGCAGAGAAGAGAGAGGGAGAGGAGGGCGACAGGTGGCGCCGAAGCAGGAGAAGAGGGGGAGGGGAGGGGGAGCGACGGCGCTTTGAGAGAAGAGAGGGAGGGGAGGGGCGGCGTAGTAACCCTCTTAATTATAATAACTCTGATTTTTTCCCTTGAAATATCCATATACTCTCCTGTACCTAATTATGATGGCTTAGAAATCTTCCCTTTAAATAATACTAGTTCTTTGTGAATTCCTAGCATATGGGGAATGTTTCGAAATTCTTTCTTTAGTGTATAGCCATAGCTTTATTCTCTCAATCAGTTCTGCACAATGCATGCCATAGTCCAGTTTTGCCATGTGCATGCCGCATGTATCCTCCAGATTGAGGACCTAAATGATGCAAATTCAGTCATGGTGGCTAACCAAGCAGCTTAGTGTTTGCTGTTTTCTTTTGCTGCTTGCGTGGTGTTTCCAACCTGTCATACTAGATTCCTCCCAAAAAAACACTGTCATACTAGATGAGTTTTTTCATGGTTTGCTAGATCAATGAAGTATGTGCCACTCGCAAAAGTTAGAAATACTTCTCATTGCATTCAATTTACATTACATAACTTTCTATCTGCTGCGATTGATCACTAAATCTGTGATGGTCCATTAACAGTGAATGCCCTCAGGAAGCCTTGGAAGCTGTGTCGACTCTAATTTTTGCTGCTGCAAGATTTCCGGATTTGCCTGAACTGTGTGACCTCAGACATATATTCACCGAGAGATATGGGAGTTCCATCGAGTCTTTTGTTAGTTCTGAGGTGCTTAAGATACTGTCCTTTTTGTTGTGTTTGAGTTGCTCTCTTGTGTTGCACCTATGTTGATTAACTTAACCTTTCTGTGGACAGTTTGTTCAGAAGCTTCAGAATAAGTCATTTACTAATCAAGAGAAGTTTCAAGTGATGCAAAACATTGCTGAAGAATTTGCAATCCCGTTTAATACCAAGGCATTGGAACAGAAGATAACTGGTGTACCTCAAAATAAACATGTAATATTTTAGTGAACTTACTGAATTATATCATTATATGTATTCTTTTTATTAACTACTCAAATAATCATTTATTAAATATATATATGGTCATTCACTTTTGATCTTGGATTCTTCTTTCATCAGGATTTTCTGAAGAAGGGTTCATTTAAAGGGGTAGAGGTCGAAGCATCAGCACGCAATGGACAAAAGGTGCATAGGCATGCTGTGCATGAAAGAAAATCCAAATCTACAACTGAAAGGCATGAACAGAAGCAGGAAATGCAGATAAAGCCAAAAGATATTCATGTCATTCCTGATGGCATTGGTCATCTTGGCGAGAAAAGCAGGAAGAACTACTCAGATAAACCTAATGTGAAGAAGCATGTGGATAATGACCTGCCTCCTTTGAACATGAAGCAAATGAATAGTCAAAAGGAGACTAAGAAAGATGACAAAAAGGATGGTCACCGTCGGAGGGAACTGATGAATGCAGAGGAGTTAGATCTCAATGGCTTGAAGAAACAGGAGGTTGGTGTAGTGAAATCTCTTCAAGGAGAAATCAACAGAGTAGTTCCTCCATACACAGAACCAAAGGAGGCTGAGAAGAAAGACACTACTGAAAAGGCTGATGGGAAAGGCTACCATGTCCATCGGTCACGCATGGCTGGTGGCCCTGATCATAATTGGGGACATGCTGACTTGGGGTTTAAAACTCTGGGCCTAGAAAAGCAAGGAATTGAGTCAGCTAGCACCTTGAATGGTAAAACAGTTAACAAGGCTCCTCCTTATTCTAAGCCCTACAGAGCAACGCGTGAGAAGTCTGCTGAAGAAGAAAAAAATAGTTTGTATAATAGACCACAACATGTAGGAGAGTTTGGACAGTCGGTACAAGATAGGCAGCAAGTGCCAGAGAAGGCGGTCAATATGCGGCCTCCTTATGTTAAGCCCCCTGCATATGGTGATGAAATGACTAATGAGGAAAAGATGACAAGCCAAACACCCGGTGGCCGAAGAAGACATTCAAGCAAGAGGAATGATCCCTATGATGATTATGATCACAAAGGTGGTTATATCCAGCCCCTAGAAGGTGTCAGTAACGCGAGGCATGTCCAGCGAATTCCTAGAGAACGAAGAAAACACACAAGCAGGCAGAATGGATCAGCAAGTGGCAATGATTACGAGTCAGACGAGGATGAGATGAACAATGCAATTGATTTTGGCAATCTTTTGCCCCGAGCGCCTAGTTCACATCAGAGACACAGGAGTAGGAGTGATCATGCCCGCAGTGGAGGCCGTGATGATGAGGAAAGGATGATGGATAAGCTCCTCATGCACTACAGCAAGAAAGGTGCAGATAGGGAGGAGCACAAGACAAGAACAAAATCCCGGACCCCTCGACTTCGAGCTGATCAACCTGCTGATGGCATCGGAGAACGATCTAACAGACAGAAAGGGCCCATGCACCCTCCAGAAAGAGCTGTATCTCTACCTACAGAATCTTCTACCCCTGATGCGAAGCCGAGAGTTACTGCTCGGTCCATCTCGATGCAGCCTGACATGTCTAGAGGGAACGTGCACCCAAGAATGCCGGATTTCGATGAACTGGCTGCGCGGATCAGCGCTCTGAGGAAGGCATGAGCTGCGACAAGACTGTCTTCAGGCTTCAACATGTTCTGTGTTCTTTCAGGAAGTTGTATCTTAGCATCTTATGATGCCAGTCACAGGAATGAGTGATCTTGAGGTACTTGCATTGCATTACCCCTTGTGGCCTTGCAACCTTTCTTGGTGGTATACTTGCTTGCATTGCTTCCAGCGTGTCTAGAATCTAGATAAGATAGAGCATTGGTAGGAGCAGTTAAATGGCGATTTATGGGCATACCATACTATATTGAATTGGATGTGTTGGTTTGTTGTACTCATAAAACAATGCTTGTGATCATTGTATAGATGCCGTTGATGAGGCTATAATGATAATGATTGTTCTTCTTTGTTAGCACTGGCATGTGAGTTTGTATGCATTTCAACCTTGTGCTGTAGCCTGGGAGGAGAAAAGTGGGTTTCACATGCTCAGTACGTCGGTCACCGCTAGCTGGAGGTTGAACCGGAGCAATGGAGGATGCTTTACGATGCGCACTGCCGGTGCCAGATGTGGCGTGAGGAAATGGGTCTTTAAGATCTGTGCTGGCACATGAGTTAGAGCATTTTGGGGACCAAATGGACTTTGGCTCAGCTTCATATCTGATGTTGGATTGGAGACGAAGAGGCTGTCTCTTGCAAGATATCAAGGCTGTCTCTTGCAAGATGTCATAATGATGCTTTCATCAACATGGGGTACTACAGGGTGCCAGCTGCAAAAGGATATCATGCACACAGCATCTATAACTGAGCAGATGCTAGTTTCTCCTTCAGCAAAGAAAACAAAAGCAGAATCATGTGACATGATATGATATGAATTATGTGCATATTACCTGCTGAACTTATTTCTCCCAGAAGACCACGTGGCCGTCGCCGCAATAAACGGCGCCGACGCCAACAACTTCTTACGAGCAGAACTGCATGATACTATTCAAAGCACGTTCTTCTGGATTCCCAATCACAGTAGTGTTCTCTCTTTTACTCTTCATGCAGAGCCTCCAATGAATTGAGTACTAGATTGTCAACCGAACTAACCGGCAGCCCTATTTCATCCCTAAAATTCCAAACATAAATAAAAACAAAAGCAAACAAACTGACATTGCTCTTACATATTTCACTAGCCAAGTTAAAGATTACTTCCAACAAATGAAGGCCAGCATTTCCCCTAAAAACCGAGGGTCAATTAATTTTGCATGTTCTTTTTTTTCCTTCTAATTTTGAGTTAGGCAGCTGAGGAACTGAGCCTCTGCGCCCATAAATAAACTCTACCAACACAATACATGCCGTGACAGACAGCTACGTGCCAAACATCACCCTTCTATCCCATGTTTGCAGAATGGTAGGTCAGCAGAGGTAGAACCACACCGCGAACAGGATAGACTTTAACATATAGTGTAGAAAAATATCTAGTGTACAGTCCGGGTAAATTCAGTCCAACTTAAGTAATATTTTTATGGTCTAACCTAGATAGTCAGTTCATTTCACCACTAAACCTGAGGCATAACTAAATCCTGGTTCCACCACCGTAGATCAGTAGTTCAGTACTGTCCTAGACCAAGAGTCCAAGACTCTTCGCCGTGTAGCTAGGTAGTAGCTACTGTCTAGCCCAATTACCTCATCACAGTGATGACGAAATGTAGGATGTAGTTGTCGCCGCCGTCGAGCAGGTCGTCGCAGACGAGCCGCTCCAGCCCGGGGTCCCTCGGCAGCGCCCCGCCGTGGTACAGGATGGTCGCCGCCGGCCGGCTCGCCAGGCAAGCCGCCAGTCTCGCCACCGCACGAAGGAACAGCGGCAAGAGACCCTGCACTTACGGAGACGTACGCGTAACGTGCGTCGATTAATTCAATCTGCCCCCAAAATAACAACTTGCTGCTACCAATTAAGCAAACCACCATAGATCAAATACAAACGAAATGCAATGAAATCGTAACTCACCATATGAATGTATATGCATGTGAGATTTGAAGGATTAATCGTGTGTGTTTATATATATACACATGCATCGGGACCATGTAATGGGAGGTTTAGAATCGGAGAAGCAGCCGCTGTGATTAGAGAAGCCAGCTGAAAACAACCTCGACCAATCCTCTTCGTATACGGATCGAAAGCAACTTCGATTCTGCAAACCACACAGTTTCCGAGTTGGAATTGGAATAGGGAATGCCTGCCGGATTCTGTTGTGCACATGAGCAGGCCTACATATTGATTCCCTGTCTTGCCGGAGCTTGCATCGCTTCAATTGATTCCTCGAGACAAGTTTTGCTTGTCCGCGGCCGTCCTTTTGCCGAAGAGAAAAATGGCGCAAAGGCCGCACAAGAAGGCGCGGACGTCGTCGTGCTCGCGGCCGGTGCCCTGGTCAGCCCTCCCGCTGGACCTCGCCGGCGAAGTCCTCCGCCGCCTCCCGGCCTATGCCGACCGCGTCTGCTTCGGCGCCGTGTGCCGCGCCTGGCGCTACTCCGCGCGGAAGCATCCCACGCCCCCACTGTTGCCGTGCCTCTGCTTCGCCGACGGCACCTTCCGCGGCTTCCCCGAGCATGAACGCCCGTTCCGCCTGCCTGCCGCCGCCGGCTACCACAGCTCCTGCGGCGAGTGGCTCGTCTTTGAACGCGGTGACGGCTCCTACTCGCTGATGAATCCTTTCTCCAAGGCCACCATGGCGCCGCTCCCCAGCCTGTCCCGCGTCCACGTCCGTCACGACACCATCGTGGCCGTGGCCGAGCGAGTGCTTCCGGAGTATAACCTGCACCGGCGGATCCAAAGGGACGGTGAGCCCCAGATGGTGTCTGTACTCAAGCTAGTCGTCTGCTCGGCTCGCCTCGTAGCCGCGGTCATCGGAGAAGGGCAGCTCGGCACGTTCGCACTGTGCCGACCGGGGGCGCCGTCGTGGTCGGTGATCGCCCACGACCAATGTTGGAGGCAGCTCAAAGACATGACCATGTACCAGGGCAAGCTCTACGCCGTCGACCACAACGAGGACCTCCTTGCCATCACCGTAGTCGGGGACAACGACGGCGTCGACGACGATCCGGCCGTGTCTCGGATCCACCGCGTCATCGAGGGGGCTCCCCCCAGTTTCGATCCCCACCGTTGCGTCACGCTGCATTACCTCGTGGAGTCCGGAGGCGAGCTGCTGTTGGTCCGCCGAGAGATTTGCCGTGCAAGGCCGCCGCGGCCGGGCACCTTGCTGATGTTCCTGGGCGCAATGGAAGAGCGCTTCACCGTGTTCGAGGCCGACTTCCGGTCGTCACGGTGGTCGGAGGTGAGCACCGTCGGCGACGACCGGGCGCTGTTCGTGGGGCGGTGGTGCTCCAGAGCTGTCCGCGTGCCTGACGAGCGTCGCGAGGAGTGGGCGGATCGTATCTTCTTCCTGGAAGACGGCACCGGCGACGAATGGCCCGAGAAGTGGCGGCGCTACTCTTTGAGCGTCTACCACATGAACAGAGACAGCTTCGCTTGGTGCTGCTACCCGCCGAGGTGGGGATCGGAGCTGCTTCTGCCGGTGATGTCGCGGGACGGTGATGACTTGCCGGCGACATGGCTTTTCCCCCAGGCGGGGAAATTGTGTGAAGCTGCTCCTTGATGAGCGCATGCGTATGTAGAAAATGCATCAAACTATTTCAGAAACAATTCTCATAAGAAGCTAATTCGGAACTTCGTATAGTTCAAAAGTCACGGTTTCTTTTGAGTTCTGATAAAGTTCGTTGTGCATGTGCTAATTGTAACGGGAATTAATCTGGCAAGTTTTTAACTGAAGTCGCGATTTTAATTTACTCTTTCTTTTTTTTAAGTTGCTTAGGTTTGACTTTTGAATTGTTTGTGTTTCTGTTAGATCACAGAGTTCAACTACAAAACATGGCACCATGGTGGCAAAGGCGCGAGGTTGGTCAGGCGGAGCTGAGCGCGCGACGTAGGCTGGGCTTGGCGGCGGAACCGAGGCAAAGCGCAAGCTGGTAGGGAGGTCAGCCGAGCACCGTGATGGAGGCTGAGCATGGTAGCGATGCTCGACATACTGGTGGGGGTGTAAACAAGATCTTACACCATCAACAAGAAACGATAGACTACAGATGGGGGTGCGGTTGTAATCACTTTTACACTGCCAGGTGAGGGTGTGTGGTTGTAATCACATTTTTATGTTTATAGGGTTCCAAAAGCAAAAGCTTAGACTAATGAGTAATGTGTAGAAATGTATGGGCTTACAAAAAACTGTTTGCCTAAAGTGCAAAATGTTAACAGAGTTGTTTTTTACCATCTAAATAAGATTCTTTTAACCCATAGCAACGCATAGGCAACTGACTAGTTTACATAAATAAATTATTGGAGAAATTCAGAAATCAGTCTGCCAATCAGATGTGGCATTTGAACTAGTCTTTACTCATGCCCTTTCATTTCTTTAATGATACCTTCCGCAAGGGAATCTGCGTCATAATTAGGGGTGAAAACGGATCGGATACGGACGGATATTGCTCATCCCGTATCCGTTTCCATATTTTTTGTCGGAGTCAGAATCGGATAGTGCCGGATACGAATACGCATGCGGATATTCTCGGTCACGAATACGGATCGAATACATGCCGCTTCGGATACGGTTAGTCTCGGTCACGAATATTTAGTCGGATAATGCGCGGAAGCAAATTTTACACGATGACAGAGACAAATTAAGCAACTAGTAAATTCTAACTAGCAAAGTAGCAACTAGCAAGTAAATTGTAGATGCTAGTTAAACAAATAGTAGTCTAGTAGCTAACTAGCTACATGCCTACATGCAACACAGTTCAAAAGTACGAATTGCTCATAAAGTAGTCTAGTACATCACTAGTTCATCATAGTTCATCACATTTACATCACAAATGACCAACTGCTGTGGAAGTGCCAGCAGGGGATGCTCCTGTGCTTGCACAAATGCTCGCACTTCCACTTGCAGCAGCCATCTCAAATTATCAATATCCTACAACCAAATTAGAAGAAGATTATGCATTATCACATCTCAGGGGCAGTGCTTTCACCGGATGCTCTTGCTGACATGATTAGAAATGAGAAAAATCAGTGTCTCAATTACAGGCATGAAGTAAGAATGAAGTGAATAAAATAGCCAAAGCTAGCAGACTTCTGCATGTGGTGCAATTGCAAAGGAACTTCAACGAAACATCAAATTTCCAAAAGTGATCTAAACCACTCATATATCAATAATGACTGATGAGCATTTGTGCAGCCAACTTTTTTTGTTGAAATAATACTATGCTTGGAGGAAAACACAGCTTTACATGCCCCAGATCCAGATACAGCAATAGAAATGTAGTAATATATGCATGCAATACAATTCTAAGAACAAGGATTAACTGTATGACACTGTTTGCAGCAAGTGACTGTGCATATATCAGTTTGGTGATTAAGCTCAGCTGTCATGGCAAAGCATCCTACCACAGCAAGCCAAGAGTTTAAAGTTTAAATAGCCGATCATTCAAGGTCTAAGTCTTTCCATACATTTCTTAATGCAAGATCATTCGATTAATTCCAACATCCAGAGCTACAAAAGCAATTCATCTTGCTTATGAAATGATAATTATCAAATAGGCTCTCTGAAGTTAAATCCATAGGCACATAAGGAACAAAATACGTTATGAATCTCGACCCTATAGCAGCTTATCAAATGCAATCAGTCCTAATGATGATACCTTATCAAATGCTGACAGTCTTTCTCAGGCAATCCCTATAGCAGCTTGGTTGGCCATAGCATTAGCAATGAAGTTGGTTTGCCACCTGTGAAGGAGAGGCGGGAGCTGACGGCGGTGGCGTTCCGTGGAGGCAGCGGTGCTGGTCCGTGGGGGCGAAGGCGGGCGGCATCGGCTCCGGTTTGTGGGGGAGGAGAGGCGGGCGGGCGGCGGCGCCGGTCTGCGGGGACGGAGATGGCGGAGAGGCGGCGCCGGTTTGCGAGGACGGAGATGGCGGAGAGGCGGCGCCGGTCTGCGGGGGTGGAGAGGCGGCGCCGGTCTGCGGGGACGGAGATGGCGGAGAGGCGGCGCCGGTCGCGGGGGCGGAGAGGCGGCGCCGGTCGCGGAGGCGGGAGGCGGCGCCGGTCGCGGGGGCGGAGAGGCGGCGCCGGTCGCGGGGGCGGAGAGCCGGCCGCGGGGGCGGAGAACCCAAATTCCCGATCTGAATTTTCAATTTTGGGCGCCGCTCGCCAGGGATGCAGGGAGGCAGGAATTAGGGTTCGCCGGTAGTGGGCTGCGCCTAGCGTCGCTCGGTCCGTCGGATGCATTGGGCCGGGCCGTTAACGTTATTCGGATAGTTACCGGATAATAATCCGGTAACTATCCGGGAAATTATCCGGATAGCTCCGTATCCGTCGGATACTGTTTGTTCCGAATCCGTATCCGTATCCGACAAAAAATATCCGAATCCGTATCCGTATCCGACAAAATTCCGGATATCCGAAAAAATGCTCCGAATTGTATCCGAATTAAAACGGACGGACGGTCGGTCGGGAAATATCCGCTCCGTTTACACCCCTAGTCATAATTCTTGCCATAAAATTTGACAAACTTCATCTTTGGATTCATCAAGTACCTGAAAGTAGATGAGCAAACAGTATCTCAGCAAGTGTTCGAAAAATGTGAATTGTAGTGGTTACAGATCAAACAGTGAAAGGAGAGTGTGGTAGTGGAGATGACAAATGAAAAATGCTTACCCCTTTCCCATGCGCAGGGCAACCATATTTATATTCACATGCGGAGTATTTTACAATCATGCCCTTACACTCATGCACTCTCTGTAGAGACATTTATGTCATTATACACCTCCTATTTTGGTCTTTGCAATCCTTTAGCAGGCCGGCTGGGTTTAGGTGGGGCCACCTCTACAACAGGAGCCTCTCATGGTGAATGGCTTCACGGGCCGAAGCCATGTCGCCGAGTCATTTGACCCCCTCCGTCCCTACGGCCTGTGACCTTCTGTGTTCTTGGGCTGAAATTGTTTTGCCGGTGCAGCACGGCCTAGTGGCATGGACGAGAAGTCGAAGTTGCTGCCGAAGGCGTCCTCCGGTCACGAGATGTATGCTCCCAGCAGAGCCGGTCCATCGAGACGAAGCCGAGTCAGCATCCGGTTTCGTTCCGCGGACATGCAGGCTTTGAGCGGTGTTGTGCTCCGCCACAGCTCATTAGCGCAAGGCAGGAGTATGGTTCCATGGCACAAAGCATTATATGCCAATTTAGAATTGTATGTGCCGTGAGATGTCCAATGCCAGATGACGGAGTCTGGGACTCCTTGCTGTAGCTGAACCTAAGCTAAAGCTGAGCAGAGAACAAAAAGTCAGAGATGGCGCTCGGGCTATAGGGTCCATGCAAATCCGTCATCCACTTATTGTTGGAAAGAGCTTCTTGAATCCTGGTCAGCTTTTTTCGAGAGTTCTTAGCTCTATCCCAAATGGCCGGAGCTAAATTACGAACACTACGCCCTTGTAGACAAGCATCGGTCCAAAACAGTGTTGAGGCGCCATCCCCAATCTCGACGGTCACTGATGACTAAACAGGTCTTTAGTTGCCTGATCTTCCTGTAGACGAACGCGCTTCCATAACCAGGAGGGGTCAATGTGTGTTAGACACTAATCTTGATTAGTATTTAGTTGCATGTTAAGCAATAAAAATATGTCTGCATTAGCTGAGACGTGTGCGTTGAGGCCTTAGTGCGCAAGTAGATGCACATGTGTACGTCTTGCATGCTTGCATGTTTGGTACCTGCCCAGTGCTTGGTCGCCGGGAGAACAAGTCATGCGCGCGCAGAGCGGATCATGGCGAACGAGTCATGCACGCGCAGAGCGGATCGTGGCAGAGTTGCATGCAAGTATGAGTTTCTTATATATCCCTGTACCCGTGAGTTCTTAGTTGAGAAGAACAGAAAAGTAAGAAGAGTTTGGCTATGCGGTTGCGGCCAACAGAAAAAACTCTGAGTTCTTACTCCGATCATCTTCTTGCGTGTGTATTCATTTTCTTGTACTGTGCCCTATCCAGCAATATTCAGAAAACAACAGAGCGTTGCGTCCAGAGACACTAATCTTGTGTTCTGCTTTGTCCACCTCCTGAGTGAGTGCATTCTTGAGTGATCTTCTGAATTTTTTTTCTCCATTGAGTGTGCAACGATCCTTGGCTTGAAACCAACAATGTGTGCCAAGCACTCCTAGCGTGCTCAAAAGGTAATGCTTGCTAGCTTAAGATCGACAATACCCAGCCCACCATACAAATATGACTCTTGAGGCCTTCTTGCCGGCGAACTTCATGGGCGACAAATCAGCTGATCGGAGCCATCAACAGCGAATTCAAATTTCGAATTCCAAATCGGAGAAGCCTTGCACCTCTCTGTTGATCGAACGCGCCCGAGATTTTGGAAGGTCTTGGTGGGCCTTATTACCAACTGGGCCCAGGGACCGAAATAGGGTATTGGTGTGTGGGAATACCTTAGTTCATCCGCCGCCGAAAGCTTCTGACGGCGGTATCTCTTCTCCCACCAAAAAATCGATCTGGTACCCGGGGGCGCCGTCGTTCGCTGAGGTCGTCGTCATGCCACCCTACCCTCGATCATTTGAGAACCGGCACGGCCTAGGTCGGGGGCGCGGTGAGGGATTTGGGGGACGAGGTCGTGGCGAAGTTCAATCCCAAGGGGGCCGCAGCGATGGAAGTGGTGGACGAGGACGGGGAGAAGGACACGATTATGGCCGGCAGGATGGCCATTCCCAGGGTCGCGGCGGTCATCATGATCGTCATGAAGGTCATGCTGGTCACGAACTTTATGGCCGCAATGCTGGTGCTCAGGGTCGTGGAGCTGGCCGGGGCTCTTCTGATCAGAGGATGAGCCACCAACCACAGCGCTACAAGCCCATTCCCAGCAGTGGTCGCGACATGGCCAGGTCCAGCCAGCAAGGGGAGGTCAGAGACACTGAAGAACAGCAAGCCGATCAAGGTATTGTCAAGAAAAAAAGGCCTTTTTGTTTCAGATGCAAGAGTGGAGGGCACTTAAATGAGGAGTGTAAAGCAGACCTTGATTGTCTCATATGCAACAAGAATAATTCCCATTTGTCATCAAAGTGTCCTATCCTCAAAATGCCTAAACCAAATGCTACCTTTTTCGGTTCTGGACAAAAGGACTTTGGCTTCATTAGGATTTCAGATATTGACTATAAGCTCGAGGCTCCGAACCCTGCACCCACTGCTTTGGTCAGAGTCTTGGGAGGACATTTATCACCAGAGGTTGTACAGGCTGAGTTGGCAAAAATATCCAGGGCTGATTGGCGGTGGGAAGCTTTACCTCATGGTGAAGATTCGTTCCTTGTCGCCTTCCCGACGGAAGAAGAGTTACAAAGGATGACTGACATCGGTTATCAGCTCAAGAATCTTGGTGTCACCCTCACTATCGCAGCTTGGCAAAGTGCAAATGATATTATTCCTACGTATCAATTGGAGGAAGTTTGGGTACACATTACTGGAGTACCACATGCTTTCAGACACTATTTGGTGTTTTGGGCGTTGGGAAGTGTCATTGGAGCGACTCTCGCTGTGGACATGCTAACATATAGAAAAAAGGAGTCATTCGTGTTCGAGTTGGCATGTTGGACAAGAGTCAGTTACCTTTCACCACAGACCTAGTCTTTGGGATAGAGGGCTATCATATCACTTTCACCTTGGAAGATGACAAGTTTCAACCAGCAATATCTCCACCTGAGGAGCATGACCCAATGGATCGGGATGACATAGGGGAGGATAAGGGAGGCTCTTCCGAAAAGGGACCAGAATCTGCATCATCCAAAAAATTAAAGCATGGTCCCAGTGATACTAATTCAAGTCATGCTCCCAGTGCGGTTAAGGAATTTTCCTCGGGTCCGACACCAATGCAATCTCTTGTAGCGGTGACACCTTTGGGGAAAAATCGCCCTTGCCTGCCAGTAAAGCCGGTACCTCTGAAATCATCCAAATCCTTGTCTTCCATTTTGGTGACAAGACCTAGGCAAGGCTTTACACCAAGTCCGGGAAGCAAAACAAATATAAATCAACAAGGAGATGAGGCTGGGGTGGATCCGTTTCGGGTGATTGTTTGCAGCGAAGGAAGGGCTGGTTTGTCACCTAAAATGGGGATGGAAGCTGTTACACCACAGCGTCACCAGGACCTGATTGTGAGTGGGGGTCAGGAAGTGTCTTGCGGAAGGATGACTATGGACAAAACGACAAGTGATGTCGCCCTACAGTTCCCTTCAGTGAGCACTGATAATGAGTTGAGCACTCCAATTAAACCTACCCAGACCAGCACCACAGGTATGACTAGTTTTGGGTCGGTATTTTTGGATGGCAAACGGCGTAGTGCTCGCTCAAATTTCTTTTATTCTGCAGGAGGCCTTGCTGCAGCTGATGAGCTTGTTATGGAGAAAGCAATGAAGAGAGCAGCGCTGAAAAACCTGGATAGCAACAAACCATGTGAAGACAAGGGGGAACATTTTTTTCCATCTGTGACTTCATCAAGTTTCTCGCCACAGGTAACTCAATATCGCCATCTTTTCTACAATTATCAAGAGAAAAATGCATTTCGAATCTGAATAATGTTGGTTTCTCTCTGGGTACTAGTACTAATGCGATTAATCTATCTCTAAACGCTCTTACGAGAATGGAAGTAGATAGGTTCACTGTTTTGCCAAGAGTAAAGGGAGATGCGCAGGTTGCAAGAAATTGTGAGAATAACCCTTTTGCACCAAGTGATGATGAAGAATCTAATGAAGGATCTCTTCTTACTCACTTGGTTAAGGAAGTAACAGATGAAGACTTAGACGATTTGGACCTGGCCACAAGAATTTGTGATCTTAAGGCATCAAGTCGTAAGTCGAAGTCTTTGTCCAAAAAAGAGAAGGAACGAAAAAAGGGTAAAAAATCTAACAAATCAGTTTCACCATGAAGGGAATCTTTTGGAATAGCAGAGGTCTTTCAGACTTGGCTAAATTTCGATACATTTCTGAGGCAATCAGGGACCTAACACTTGATTTTGTGGCTGTCATGGAAACCGGTAAACAGGATATGTCCAAAGCGAATATGTCTCGTCTTTCGGGAGGGGTAGATTTTGTTTGGCACTGTCTCCCCCCTAGGGGCCGGTCGGGCGGGATACCTCTCGGGGTCAATACAACGGTCCTTGATTTAACTTTAATTGTGGAAGGGGAATTTTATATCAAATTCCATCTCCGAAATAAACACGACAACTTCCAATGGATCCTTATGGCTGTATATGGTCCAGCACAAGAGGAGTTCAAATCTCCTTTCTTGTCTGAACTCGTCCGTGCATGCCAACAGAACCCATTGCCTACCCTCATAGGAGGGGATTTCAATATTATGAGAAATAGTAAGGAGAAAAGTAATAGCCGGTTCAACGGCCGATGGCCTTTCCTGTTCAATGCAGTCATAGATAGCTTTGATCTTCGGGAAATTGAGTTAACAGGCCGTCAATTTACCTGGGCAAATTCCTTACCACAACCTACCTATGAGAAGTTGGATAGGGTATTAATCACGACTGAATGGGAATTTAAATATCCGTTGGTAACAGTACAAGCCCTTGATAGAGGGCTCTCTGATCATACACCATTGCTTTTAGACACTGGCGAACCTTCCTACTTGGGAATTGCAAGACAGTTCAAACTGGAACTGAGTTGGTTCTCCCGAGAGGATTTCTTGGATCGTGTCACAGAAATTTGGAGCAAGCCGGTACATGGCCAAAACTCGGTCCAAAGATGGAATAGGAAAATGGGGGCTTTACGAAAGCACCTCCGGGGTTGGGCAGTCCATACCCATGGAGAGTACAAACAGCAAAAAATCCATTTTCAGTCTATAATTTCCTCACTGGACATAGCCGCAGAAGGTCGTGTGTTGTCTGATGGGGAGTGTAAACAATTACAAACAGCTCGTGATAATCTGGCTAAACTCCTACGGGAGGAGGAGATCAAGTTCTACCAACGAGCTAAGGTCACTGATGTGCTCCTAGGAGATAATAATACTAGGTACTTTCACATGGTGGCTAATGGTAAACACAGGAAGAAACGAATCTTCTCGTTACAGCATGACAATGGAAAAATTGAGGGACAGGCCAACCTTAAAAGCTATATCACCCAATTTTATAAAGAACTGTTTGGGCCTCCTGATGAGAACTTTTTCCTGCTGGAGGAACACAGGATAGAGGATATCCCTCAGGTTGGTCAGAGCGAGAATGCATTCCTAACGGCCCCTTTCATTGAAAAGGAGATTAGGGAAGCAGTATTTGACATGGAACACAATAAGGCTCCAGGTCCTGATGGATTCCCAGCTGAATTTTATCAGAAGTGTTGAGAGATCATTAAACAAGACCTCATGCAGATGTTCCATGATTTGCACAAGGGTGATATTCCCCTGTTCAGCCTTAATTTTGGTGTCATAACCCTTTTGCCAAAGGTGCATGACGCAAACAAAATTCAGCAATACAGACCAATTTGTTTACTGAATGTGAGCTTCAAGATTTTCACTAAAGCCGCAACGTTACGGATTAATTCAGTTGCAGACCACATTATTAGCCCAACTCAAACGGCATTCATGAGAGGACGTAATATCCTCGAAGGGGTAGTCATCTTACATGAAACCGTTCATGAACTTCATCGTAAGAAACTAAGTGGTATAATTTTCAAAATTGACTTTGAAAAGGCCTATGATAAAGTTAGATGGTCGTTCTTATTACAAACACTACGGATGAAAGGTTTCTCATCTAAATGGATTTCTTGGGTGCATTCTTTCATATCGGGTGGAAGTGTGGCGATCAATGTTAATGATGATATCGGTCCCTACTTTCAAACAAAAAAAGGTCTCCGACAAGGGGACCCTTTATCACCAATTCTCTTTAATCTTGTTGCTGATATGCTTGCAATAATTGTCAACAGAGCCAAAGCAGATGGTCAAGTTAGTGGGGTGGTGCCCCATCTGGTAGATGGTGGTTTATCCATACTCCAATATGCTGACGATACGATCCTCTTCATGGAGCACGACCTGGAAAAGGCTACTAACATGAAGTTGTTACTTTGTGCTTTTGAGCAAATATCCGGTTTGAAAATAAATTTCCATAAGAGCGAAATTTTCTGCTTTGGAGAAGCTAAGGAATGCGAGCCCCAGTACATAGATCTTTTTGGTTGTAATCCAGGAATTTTCCCAATGAGGTATTTGGGTATTCCTATTCATTATAGGAAACTAACAAATAATGATTGGCGAAAAGTAGAAGAACGTTTCGAGAAACACCTCAGTAGTTGGAAAGGCAAGCATCTATCAACAGGGGGACGACTGACTTTAATAAATTCAATCCTTAGTAGTCTGCCCATGTATATGATGTCCTTCTTTCAGGTACCAAAGAGCGTTCTTAAAAAACTAGACTATTATCGGTCCCGCTTCTTTTGGCAATGCGACGAGCATAAAAGGAAATACCGTCTATCCAAATGGGATATCTTGTGCCAACCTAAAGAGCAAGGAGGGCTAGGGATTCAAAACCTGGAGATCAAGAATACAGCACTACTCAGTAAATGGCTGTATCGGTTGCTGAAAACAGACGGTACTTGGCAACAAATATTACGCAATAAATACTTGGACACAACACCTCTTGTCCAGGTGCAGTCGAAGTGTGGGGACTCTCATTTCTGGGGCAGCCTGATGAAGATTAAACGAGATTTTCTGCGGTTTGGATCTTTTATTATTAAAGACGGGTCGCAGGTACGGTTCTGGGAGGATAAGTGGCTAGGAAATAGAACTTTTCGAGATCGATATCCTCAACTATATAGCATAGCACGCAAGAAACATGATACAGTGGCCGAAGTGTTGAGCTCATACCCACCAAATATATCATGGCGCAGAGACCTTATTGGTCACAAGCTAGAGTCGTGGAACAATCTCCTTTCACGACTGACCAACATTGTTTTGAGCCAAGAGGAAGATGAATTCCGATGGAACCTACATAGGAGTGGAGAATTTTCTGTAAAATCTCACTATCTGGCATTGATCCATCGGGATGTGCCCAATTCTAATGAACGCTTATGGAAGTTAAAAGTACCTTTGAAAATCAAGATTTTTCTGTGGTATCTTCGACGGGGCGTTATTTTAACAAAGGATAATTTAGTGAAACGTAATTGGCAAGGCAGCAAACAGTGTTGTTTCTGTCATGAAGATGAAACGATCCAACATCTGTTTTTTGAGTGCCGGTTAGTTCGTATGGTTTGGGCGGTGGTCCATGCGTCTTGTGGTCTTTCTCAGCCTCGTAGTGTGTCCAATATGTTTGGCACTTGGCTACAAGGGTTTCGACAGGACTTACAGTTTTTAGTTCTTCTTGGAGCCGCTGCTACTTGTTGGGCTATGTGGTTATGCCGGAATGCAATGGTATTTGAAAACAAACAACTTTCATTTTTGCAGGTTATTTTCTCACTTTCGCATTGGCTCCGTACCTGGACTATTCTACAGAAGACCGCTTCGCAGGATATGGTTGTGGCGGCCTCGCATGCCTTGGAGAAGGTGGCCAAGGAGTGTTTTACCCGGGCACATGGGTGGCGGTCTAATCTTCGGATTGATAGTCATTAGTGTATCCCTTTTATTTACCCTTTTTGTAAGGTTGTGTGCCGCCCAGGCAGAGGCCGGGAGGATTTCAAGATGATGTATCACCTTGATTTAACATTCTTGAAATCAATAAAACTTCCCTTTTCGAAAAAAAAAAGACTGACGCCAACTGACGGGGCATCTCCCTTTTGCTGATAAACCGTTTCCAGCCTAGAGGAATCCCGGTGCATCTTGTCGATTGATTTGATCACCCAGTCAGGACACACCAGAGTGATTAGCGAGTAAATTGCCATGGCAGTGAGTACTGTCTTGACGACAATAACCCGTCCTGCATGTGACATCAACCGCGCTTTCCAGAGTGGCAGACTGCTCTGGACTTGTCAATGAGAGGAAGAAGATCTTGACGCCGCAATTTACCTGTTGCCAGGGGCATTCTGAGGTATGTGAAGGGGAGGACGACAGTGCTGCATTGGAGGATTTCTGTTGCATCTTGCAACTCCTGTTGTGTGCAAACAATCTAGATTAAGGTAGATTTGTGCATATTTAGGCGAAGACCTATAGCATTTTCGAAAAGAGCTAGAATTTGCTGGACAACAATGAGGTCTTGAGTGTTTGGTTTAATGAAGATCATGACATATTGAAGTCTCCCACGATGCACCAAGGGCCTGGATGCGAGGCTTTGAGTTGGCGTAACTCCTCTAGGAACTGTTGTTAAGGAGTAATTTGAAGTGGGCCGTAGACACTGATGATCCACCACTGTGAGAGGTCATCGACAACCTGAATAAGCATGGAAACAAAGTACGTGCCGACGCACGTATCAAGCACTACAATGTCAGGTGCCCAGCAAGCAACCAGAACGCCCCGGCCCCCTCTAGTATCCGAAGTCGGGAGGTAAGAAAATTGTTTGAATTGAGACCCATGCATGGTCAAAACAACAGATGTCGGCCTGAATACAAACGACAGTGGCTTTGTGATTGTCAACTAACACGCGTACCGTGTCCTGCTGGCCCTTGGAATTAAGTCCTCGGGCATTCCACACTAGCACATTACAGGACGGAGTGTCCATAACAGCTAACTACTAAAACAGGACCTGCGTGGGGAGCTAGGCTTGGGAGGTTTCGGTTGGCATGCTTGGCAAGCTGGGCATGGCCGAGAAGCCTCCTTGGGACAAACTGAACAAATCGTGTAACGCCTGGAGGTGGTGCCGCGATAAAGGCTGGTGAAAGATGGCCTCATACGATGCGAGCTCTTGAGCACTCGGCGTGGAGTCCTCTGCAATGACCCCCAGCTTGCGCATCAGGACAATTTGCGCTTTGTCTGAGGGGTCGCGCGACGCTGCTTAGCTGCCAGGCGTGTGCTGCGGCGCGGAGTTGTCTCGTTTGACGGCTGGTTGTGCGAGAAGAGTCTCGGCGCCTCGACTGGGGGCTGGTGACCAAAGAAAGGAAGCGTCGGATGGGGGATGAGGTTGGGTAGGAGCCCTCGTCCGCCTTCGGATCATGGGCCTCTGCCGTGATATGGCGAATGCCAGCCGCTCCCTTAGGCGCCTGCAAACAACTGGCTCGGAGCCCCAGCGCGACTGTTGCTGAGCGATCGAGAGCGGGAAGGCAGCTGGGAACAGATCTTGTGTTGTCAGGTGAAGCTCTGCGGACGGGCGCCGTCAGGTTTGCTCGGTGCGGGGGCGGGCGCAACCTCTTAAGCACTGGCCCCTAACCTAAGAACTTGCCATGGCTCCTGTCGGGGTTTCCCTCGTGGCCGTCATCCATGTTGTCGGACGGCGGCGAGCGTCCGTTGGAGGACGATGAACGCGAGTGAAAGTCTGCGATCTGAACAACACGGACACGAGCCCTGTAAGTGAGTCCAGCTTGCTCTCGGCGGTGCGGCTCTACTCCGGTGAAGATCCTCTGCAGACCCTCATCCGCCTAGGTGACGTGAAGTCCTGAACCGCTGGCTCGGCGATGAAAACTTCAACGGATCCCGGCAAGGAGAGCGGGTCTTTCATCCAGGCTTGAACATGGAACTCAGAGGAAGTTCCGAGAAGCTTCGAGGAACTGCCATGCGGGGCTGGCCCTATGCGTTCAATCCAGCAATTGGGAAGAATCGATTGTGCCGCGGTAATGCTCCAAGCATGGGCAGGAAGGCCCTCGATTGCAATGTCCACCCTGAAGCGCAGCCTTGAGAACTCAGCTTGAAAACATCTTGTCCAAGGCCTGAACGAAAGCCTTTTGCTGTCAACCCAGATGTGTCGCAACGGAGGACGTCATCCCTGTCGGCACTAGAGCGAAAGGTGAAGAGCAGAGAGTTTTGTTCGAAGTGTCATACAGTAAAAGCTGGGTGCGAGGAATGTTGGAGCCTGAATTGAACTGCCGCTGCGACACGAGCAAGGTTGATCGGAAGGTCCGAGCTCGCCTGGAAGGCGATAAGGGCCACGGAGAAACGTTGCTCCTCAATCGCTAACTCTGACGACTAAGGAATGTGCACGGTATGGAAGACCTGGTGTACTCCCGGGGGAGTCACCCAAGTACCTTGCACGGCAGGCGGAGACGCCCCGCGTGGGGTGAACGACGGCGCGGCTGCATCTAAGTTGCTTGGCTTGCAAGCTCATGTAACGCCCCCGTTTCCAGGGGCGCGTACGGACACGGCATTCCGCAACTATTCACGCATAAACAGGTATGGAGTGTCGCGCAAGAGTATACCATTGCATGCTTACAACAAAAGTCCAGCATATATTTTACATAAGGATTAACATCCATTTGACAGCGGGGCGTGCAAACCCAAAGTATAAATACATTACAAAAGACTTCCAGAATCCGCTTGAGCGCGGCGAAGACCTAAAGCCACGGGTCCTCGTCGAAGAAGAGATCCTCCGGGACTTCTTCAACGGGGAGACCTTCACCTTCGTCTTGATCCTCTAAAGAGTTGATTAAGCAAGCCGTGAGCCAAACAACCGGCTCAGCAAGTCCCAAAGGGATCTTAACTTACTACATGCACGGAAAGTCAAAGGAATGGAGTATACTTGGTTTATTAACTTTGAGTGTATGCAGTTTTATTTGCAAACATTTTAATAAAAAGGACCCAAAACTACTTCTCAAGATCTCAGGGGTTTTTCAACAAAAGTTAAATAACCAACTAAACAAGTTAAAGCATATACAAAACTACTTAAGCTTTGCTGCTGGAATCACCCAAGTGACACAGCTCCATTAACCGGGAGCACGGCGTATTCGAATACCATTTATTAGACTCTGCAGAGTTTGCTCAGCTTTACCCACACGATTCCTTAACCCTCATGACTGAGTTAAGAAAGCCAGGTCGTTTCACTGCTCATCTCTTTATATAGGCTCTACCCGGTAGAATTCACTCGGGTCTGGCACAATAAACTCCCGTCCGCTTCGAGTAAACTCTACCGTTGTTAGGCACCCACAGTACGGCCTACCTAACCTCGCTTTCCCAAAACCAAGCCTTTACAATACCTGTAGAGTTTCAATTGAGTTGAGCAGCTACTAGACCAGTGTTGACAAGTCAACTCCTGTGGTTGAGCGATCACTATGTCATTTGCTCAGCGTAAGGGTCTCGTTCTATATTCTCACATGGTCCGCAACCTTGCCAGGCCCGTGACCCTACCTAGGGTAAGCGGTGGGCGAAAGCCGTCTCGCGGCGCCCCACAACACCCTTACCCTAACTTCAAACCTAGGGTAAGAGTTGGGCGAAGACTAACTCGCCAGCTCTTTCCCCAACCCTTACCCTACCTTGTGCACGCCGGCACTCTCCGCTCTAGGGCACGGTGTCCCATACCACCCTACTCTAGAGTCGGGTTTGCAAATTCTATTGGCCCGCAGCCATGACCTTATCAGTGTAAGACTTTGCATGATGATAATAATAACTTACAGTTATCTAGATTAACAGATAATTATTTCTAGGGTTTCAATGGTATGGCTACGAATTAAACATGGCATTTATCGGTGGTAGGTTTAACTATATCACATGTCATTCTAAACATTTTATTTTATTTTTGAATTAACATTTCAGAATTAGCTCAATGCAAATAGCATAATAATATAATTAAATAACATGGGTTGCAACATGATCAAAGGATTTGGAACTTGCCGACAATCCGGATGATCTCAGCTAGCTCGAACGTAGAAGCTCCTGGGTCCTGAAACTGCACTTGATCTTCCGGGATCTTCGAAACTAGCGCAAACACATAAAAGAAATAAGTCCGACTTGAAACTATTCAAGCGAGGGAAAATAAACTAATTAAAATGGAGTAAAATGCATAAATTCTCAAATGGGGAATTTTTGGAATTTATCTGGGATGAATCTGTGGGAGTGGAGGCCAAAAATGGGTCCAGAATATTATTTGGAGCAAAGTGGTGAAATTTGGGAATTTTTGAGATTTTCTGTGATTTTCTAGGATTTATTAGGATTTTCTGGGATTTTGGAAATTGGAAAAGTGCTGGAAAATCGGTGTGAACAGTGAAAGGCCGGCCCGGGGCTACAGCGCAGCCCGGGCGGAGAAATAGCCCGCGCGGCCGGACGGCCCGCGCGATCCACGGGCCCACGCGCGCGCGCAACGCGGCCGAGCAGGCCTGGGCGCGGCCCACTCGCACGGTGCGCTCTCCGGTCGGGATGACGGACACGCGGCGCTGGCGAACGGCCTAGATGGGGTGGGAGCGGGTGGACGAGATGCGACGGGGAAGATCGGACGGCAGCGACACAAGGAAGGCGGTGAAGGGGTATGGGAGGATCGGACGGATGCAAGGGGAGGAGTCAAGCGGGATCGGACGGCTTAGAGTCAAGGCCATCCGACGGTCGAGTTTAGACAGCACAGTAGGGAGAGGACGGTCGGGATGGAGCCACGTCCTCCGTCTTCTTCCTCCCGTCGCGCGCGCAACAGAGGGGCAGAGGTGGCGGGGCTGCTGCGCTCCGGCGACGGCGATGGCCCCCGAGGAAAAAGAGGGGTACCATCGGGTAGGACTTGGTGAGGGGAGTCCATTTTAGGGCTTTGGAGGGTGAGAGGACCAGAGGGGACGGCAGGAGGGAGAAGGGGGTGGTTCGGTCATTTGGTGTCGAGGAAGGTCACCGGCGGCGAGGGAGCCTAAACGGCGGCGGCCACACGGACAGGGGGCCAAGAGGCTCACATTGGGGGTGGCGACGGGAGCTGGGGAGTTGCGGAGTGAGCTAGCCACGGGAGAGGTGGATCGGCCGGCGGGGTGCAATGGTGATGGAGCTCCACAGGGACTCTCCTGGCCAGGGACATTCACCAAAAGGATTAGCACATAGAAGTGATGCTTAGGGTCGAAGGAATCAGAAAATGGGGGCGGAGAGGAGAAGATCCGCTTTACGGGGTTGTCGGCGCAAGGGACGACGGCGGCGGGGCCTGGGGCAGCGAGGCTTCGATTGGTAACTCGGGGAGGTAGCTGGGAGGAGTGGGAAGTGAATGGGGGTGTTGGGGAGGCGTGAAGAGCAAAAGAGAGGGAGGGAGCGGTGAGGCGGCATTTATACCCGAGCGGGGGAGGAGAATCCTTCGGGGAGAAGGAACGGGCGGGGCGTGGAGTCAACTGGAGGGGACGGGGAGTTGCTCGGGCGTCTCCTCCGCGCAGTGGCGGGGGGGTGACGGAAGCATTGCCAGGCGTGTAATGGTGAGGCGACGGCACGGGGCAGGTGAGCGGTGGCGTGGGCGAGGGCGCGTCCGTGCGCGGGAGGGGGAGGCGCGGCGACTGACAGGCGGGTCCAGGGCAGAAGAGCGGCGACGCGTGGCGCAGAAACCCTGCCAACTTCAGACCGGGGAAACGGCGGGGCGCGGGCAAAACCGCGGGCGCGGAGGGCGGAGAGGCGGTGCTGGGCGGACGCAGGCGCAGCGCGCACGCGCGAGGGAGAAGGCGGGGAGGAGCGGGGCGCCTGCGGGAGAGAGGGAGCGGGGAGAGGCGCTGGGCGAGGGAGGAAGCGGAAAGGAGGCGGGGCGCCAACGGGCTGGGGCGGGCGCAAGGGCGCGCGACGGAGGGGAAAGGCAGAAACGGGCAAGGCGCCGGAGGAGAGGGGAGGCGGCATCGCCCGGAATGGAAAGCGGTGCGAGGGGAAAACTTTCCCGAAAAGGAAAGTTTTCGAAATTCACTCAAAAACCAGCAAAAATTCACAAAAAAATTTTGGGGTTAAAATTTTGGGGTTTTTCAGCTCAGCCGACGGAGCAGCCTGGAAGGGCCGCCTAGGAGCGCCGGCTCTGCTGGACGACCCCACTGAAGTTGGGGGCAAGCGCGGCCGCTTGCAATATCTAGAATGACCGCTTATGCAAATAAACTGAATGTCAATATACCACTTAAAAAATTATTTCAATAAAACTATTTTTAAAAAATAACAAAAAAATTCTAATTCATTTATTTGTTTAAAAAAAAGCCGCGAGCCAGAAAAGAGCCGGTCAGCAAATGCTTACTCTCCTTGTCACTAAGCCATAGAAACCTCCTGCTTCAACGGACCAAACGAAAGCTAACGTGGCAAAGCATGATGGGCTGACTTATATGCAATTAATTATCAGCTTCTAGAGGATTCCCTGCAAAGATTTGGACTTAAGTCTAATCAAAACAAAGAGCATGCACATTTGCGATAAATGCAATTTGGGCCGGGTCATCACAACCACCATCACAGTATAGTTGCTATATGACTATCAATCAGTGTTACTATAGTTACAACAAGGCTCTGAACGTCTCCATGCAAGAATGAACCACCGCCACAGTAGAGTTGCTATATGACTATCATTCAGTGTTATCACTACTGGTTACAACAAGGCTCTAAACGTCTCCATGCAAGAATGGACCACCACCACAGTAGAGTTGCTATACGACTATCATTCAGTGTTATTACTACTAGTTACAACAAGGCTATAAGCTCTGCAGTTTCAGCCTAGTGAAAGACCCAAGCTCTCTGGTGCATTCTGCTGAAAGAACGATCCTGGATTCCAGTGCCATGTCCTTGGGTCAGCAGTGGTGAAGGCTCTTTCCAGTTTCGCCCTTTGTGCTGAAAACAACAGGAACAAGTTGTTACAATGAAATTTGTGCATTTACATCTTCCAGAGTTTGTTCTCATAATGAAAAAAAACAACTTCTAGAGTTCAGCACTTACATGGACCAGATACGGATCAAACCCATTTTGTTACCAGTGTAAACTTCATTTAGATCTTTGTTGTATGAAATTGTGGTAACATCGCTCAACAGTCTAGGGTCACTTGGACAGATCTTTTGGATGCATCTGCCACATCCTAAGCAGCTCATATTTATTGAAATGGTACCCGAACCTGCAGTTATGATAATTCTATATAAATATAATTCAACCAATTACAATATTAACATTGTGTGCTTATAGATGGCCGAATACTCACCTTTGCAGACAGAGATTATCATGTCATCATTCATGGTAATACAAGTGTTGTCGATGTTGCAATCGGCATCCAATAGTATATGATTCTCGAACTTTCTCACAACATTTCCTTGGAGATTCCAGATCCGACTAACCCTTTTCTCCAAAGTTAGAAACAGATTTCTCCTATGCAAAAGCTGAAAGGTACATGGACTTTTCACCCTTGCGGATTGAACCTCAATGTTCCTGAAATTTTGAGCCTTCACCAAAACATGAATAAGTTGGAGATTCAATACATGTATCAATCATTTTAAGAGATCATCAAAGATTTAATACATACATCAATCAATTGGAGACCCCTATTCTTTTCCTTTATCAGAACCTTTCCATTTAGGTAGGTTACAAGGTCAAACTTGTTATTGTGGAAGTGATTTAAGGAACTCATCACAGCTCCATTTTCAGCATTCCTGATCTTCAACGGGAGAAGATTTGAACTGCTTTCAAATTTTATTAGCATGCTTCCAGAGCTGAAAGAATTTGAAAATTCAGAACGAAATGTGAAATCTGCTTAGATGAAGGTACAAAACAATCCAAAAAACCAATTCGCATATAATACCTGCACTCTATCTTGTCTAGATTTATTTCAGGAACCGAATACAACAAGGTGTAGTCCTTCAGATCAAAGACACTGTATTTACTGCAAGAACAGTTTTTATTTTATCAGAAAAATGAATAAAAACTGCCATCAAAATAGTTTATTTAAGAGTTTGTACCAATCTTTCTTTGAAACAGTGACAGCTTTTTCATTCACTTCATCAAACCCTACATATCCGGGCCAAGATACATTTTCTGTTTCAAATATTTCAAATCCCAGATTCACTTGATTTCTTCTTACGTATCTGCACAAGCAGAAAAGTTATCTTATAGAATCAATATTGAGTAATCTGATATGCTCAATACAAGTTAGTAAAAGTGTTAGTTTCTTACTCAGTTTTAATTGATTTGCATCTTCGAGAAGTGTAATCATCCGATCGATAAGATGATACAGTGATCACTGAGTCATTCAATTGGTTAAAGAATACTGTCTCAATAACTTCATCTGGTATTTGATTTAATACCGCAACTGGTCGGTTTGTCACTGTGGGAAACAACCATGTCAATGATTAGAATTTTAGAATATATCATTTTCCTTACATGTATGGACAGTTGACATTTACCTCGACAAAAAGTAATTGCTAAGCCTGTTACTGTTCTAGCAATTACAAGGTCTTGTGCAGCAACTATATTGCTAATTGGATTTCTGTCCTTCAGAAACTTAGGTTCTAGAAAATCAATTGCTTTTTGATCCCCGAAGACATCCAGCGCTTCCTGCAATCACAAAGTTACGGTCATTATAATATTTCTGCAATATGTCATTATTGAGAGGACACGACTTATGTACAGCCTTTCAAATAGGAAATGACAAATGGTTCTGGAAAAAAAGAGTTTCAGAAGGCCTTTATGCCATGAACAAAACAGGACATCTCAGAATGTCATACAGGAAATATACAACCTTTAAAGCTATCAAGGACATAAGCTACTTGCCACTTAATTGAAATTTTCAAGAAGCTATTTGCCTCCATTACCCTCACTCATACTCATCTGTAGTACTAATTACTAACTAGCTAGTCGACTGATATTCAGTTCAGACAATGACATAGGGAAAATCTAAGGACAAAAAATCCCCGAGGTCACCTATCATAAGTTTCTTCACTCTTAATTTGCTTGCCTGCACAGTCCAGGTTTTTAGGAGGGAATAATGTAATTGCTGTTTCACGGCACAAAATTCTTAATAGATGCATTTGTGCAAAAGTTCAATTTGCTTTTCGTATTATTTTTTTCTTTTTGTATTGTATAAGCAGCATTGTAGGCCAA
This sequence comes from Dendrocalamus latiflorus, assembly GCA_017311315.1. Classification (NCBI taxonomy): domain Eukaryota; kingdom Viridiplantae; phylum Streptophyta; class Magnoliopsida; order Poales; family Poaceae; genus Dendrocalamus; species Dendrocalamus latiflorus. The sequence continues at coordinate 18,945,069 of CM029634.1, forward strand.
TGTTATCATCAACTAATACAAAAAAAAAAGCAATGCGCTTTGAGGTCCTCAAAAATAACACACAACATACCCTGCAAGCAACTCAACAACAGGAAATACCCAATCCCTTTTAAGAACATGGACATACACAGTAGTAAACGATCAATCGCAGCAGCTAAAATTTATAAACGGAGGGAACAGAAATGGCATAGGAAACACACATTAACAATCAAGAAAGTGATAAAATATAATTAAGCACAAAAAATATATGGTATGCACCTGGGGGCAATGGATTTTGTCAAATATCTCCTGGGCAAAGGAGTGGGCAGTAGTCGGGGCAGAAGCGATGGCATTAGCAGCGACAGAGCAGCCACGACTCGCTAGTCCCATCTCCCGAGACCTTAGCTTCTGTAAGGTATTCAACTCGTGCATACAAGTCCCCCTCGTCTTCTTGGCACTGCAATTTTCCTTCTTGACGCAGCCCCTTCCATATATGCTCATTGGCCCCTTGAACATAACGATAGCAAGTCAAGAAATTGACAGGAAGAAGCAATCAGAAGAAACACCGGCAAAGAAAGAAAGCAAAAACTCACCTGGTGATGATAATCGCAGAGATACTCCTGGGCAGAGGAGGTGGACGCAATGGAACCAGAAGCTATGGTACAGGTAACAGGTCCACCATAGATTGTCGTTGGCATCTTTACAATCTCGAGAACATCTCCGTCGAAAGCTTCAGCCCTCCCTTCTCTTCTTGCGATTGTTTCTTGTTCCACCGCGCCGCCGCTCGCATCTTCCCGGCCAATCTCGAGAACATCTCCGTCAAGAGCTTCAGCCCTCCCTTCTCTTCTTGCGATTCTTTCTTGTTTTGCGGCGCCGCTGCTCGCATCTTCCCGGCCAATCTCGAGAACATCTCCGTCAAGAGCTTCAGCCCCCCTTCTCTTCTTGCGATTCTTTCTTGTTGCTCGGCGCCGCTGCTCGCATCTTCCCGGCCATTGCCGCTCTCTTCTTCCTCCTTTCTCATAGCCCCCAACATCTCCAGAACGGGGATTCAGTCTTCTTGTTCTTTGATCCTTCCTATTGATCGTGAAGCTTCGATTTTTCTCTCTTGTTCTTCGCTCTGCTTCTTGATGTCGGTTTGTTTTCTTGTCTTCCGAGAAAGGAGACGGGCGGAGGTAAGGAGAAAAGAGCAAGGCGCGATGGGGTGTGGGATTGAAGGCGCGCTCAAACAATACCGGCTAACGGTCGGGCTCGGCTGGGCTAGTCTGGGCCGGGCGCTTGCCACAGGTGTGTTGTGTGAGCCTCTGAGGTGAGGCCCTATACCTGCTCCGGCTGGGCTCCGCACAAAATGGGCTCTCGCCTCTCGATAGAGAGGCATTACGGCCTACAGAAAAGCCTGAAATTGGGCCGGCATCGCAAGCAGGGTGCAGCCTGTCGGCCCGAGAAGCGGGCGCTGGCCACCGGCGGCCACGTCGCCGCCGGCTGCGGAGAGCTTGCCTGCTGTTGACATCTCCGCCGGATGCGCGACACCGCCGCCGCGCGGTGGCCGCATGGCGCTTCGGCTTCCCGATCTCCGCCTTATCCGGCCAGCCCGACACGACGAGCTCGCTTGGCAGTAGGATCCGGACATAGCAGTGCGCTGGGCGCGGGCATTGGCGAGAGGAGGAGAGGAGAGGACATTGGCCCTTGGCGCTGGAGCAGCTTGTTCACCTGCGCCCATGATGCCCATCTCGCCGGCGGCGGCGCTCTGGTTCGGGTGGGCGGGGTGAACCGTGAACGAAACGGTGGGGGATGGGTTAGGCTCTCTCAACGCAATGGGGTTGTTCTCTTCAGGGCGCGCGCACACGGCACTACCCAGTCCTTGTCCTGGTCCGACTGCACCGGTTCCTGATCAGCCAGGCCAGAGCTCAGGTGCTGAACCAATGCTCCCTGTTCTTTTCTATCCGTTACATTTTTTTTATAACTTTATATTAATATATACTAATAAAATTATTTATTAGTATTGTGGGTACAGATCAAATAGTAGAGAGGGAGACTAGAGAAGAGCCAACAGAGAGATGGTATGTGTGAAATGAGTCGGTCTCCCCCTCGTGCCTCTCTTAATAATCACAAAAGGAAGGGGTACTTTGATACGTTCCTCTATATTATTGGGTTTATTACATATTGGGAAAAGACCTGGTCATGGAGGTTGGGTCACCTCTGCAACCGGGTCACCTCTACAACCGTTAGCAAATATTTTTAACTATAAATGTAATAATATAGTTTTATATAGATAGTTTTAAGTATATGAGTAGATAGTTTGACCGTACAAATTATAAGATGTCAGACACAAAAGAACAAAGGTAATAACAGCAGTACCGTAAGAAAATATTAGTTGAATTAACTAGGGGTGTAAATTCAATGCGGTTCACCACGACAAATTCCTCATAATACAGTATCTAGAGCTCTGGAAGCTACCGCATGAAGTCTAACCGAAAGTTCAGACCTCCTTCTGGGTCTGGTGGGTCGCGCAGAAATAAGGCTTTGAATGCAGATGGTGTCTTCTCCTTAGTCTTGCACTTGGTGGCTAGTTAGTGTTGCATATTGGGCTGATTTTTTTGTTTTTTTTATCTATGCCGTCGACAAACCAACCCAGAGAGCGGGTGATCAGGTAGCAAATTGGAAACCAACCCAGAGAGCGGGTGATCAGGTAGCAAATTGGAAACCAACCCAGAAAGCTGAACAGTGATCAGAGATGGGCAAGGTACAATACAACGCACATGGCAGGCGCTGGTAACCTTCCTAACTTGTTTGATGCCTACCTTGTTGAAGCTGTGGGAAAATGCAAAGCCACATGTATATGTGGATATATACATATATATATCATCGGATCTGCATGTGACCATGTCATTGGTTTGGCGGCAGTGGTGTGGGCTATTTGAACGGAATGAAGTGTGTTTTCATTTCAAACCACTGAAAAATCTGATCGAGATAATTTGTTCTGTTTGCACTTTTCTCAAATATAACTCTTCGGAAGGGGAAGTCTGCGAGTGAAAGTCGGCGATCTGAACAACATGGACACGAGCCCTGTGAGACCAGCTTGCTCTCGGCGGTACGGCTCTACTCCAGTGAAGATCCTCTGCAGACCCTCATCCACATAGTTGACCTGAACCGCTGGCTCGGCGATGAAAACTTCAACGGATCCCGGCAAGGAGAGCGGTTCTTTCATCCAGGCTTGAACATGGAACTCAGAGGAAGTTCCGAGAAGCTTCGAGGATCTGCCATGCGGGGTTGGCCCTATGCGTTCAACCCAGCAATTGGGAAGAGTCGCTTGTGCCGTGGTAATGCTCCAGGCATGGGCAGGAAGGCCCTCGATTTCAGTGTCCACCCTGAAGTGCAGCCTTGAGAACTCAGCTTGAAAACATCTTGTCCAAGGCCTGAACAAAAGCCTTTTGCTGTCAACCCAGATGGTGTCGTAATGGAGGATGTCATCCCTGTCGGCACCAGAACGAAGGGTGAAGAGCAGAGAGTTTTACTCGAAGTGTCATACAGTAAAAGCTGGCTGCGAGGAATGTTAGATCCTGAATTGAACTGCCGCTGCGGCACGAGCAAGGTCTATCGGATGGTCCGAGCTTGCCGGGAAGACGATAAGGGCTATGGACAAACGTTGCTCCTCAGCCGCTAACTCTGACGACCAACTGTTCGGTGACAACACTTCTTGTCGTCTAACCGTTCGTAATAGGGTCTCACTGCCGGTCGAGCCAAAGAAGAGGAGAGGAGAGGAAAGAAAGAGAAGAGATGAGAGGAAAAAAGAAAAGAAAAAGAGGAGAGGAGGAGAGGGGAGAAGGAGAAGAGGAGACAGAGAAGGAGAAGAGGTTCAGTTATTTCTGCGAGTAAAGATTCATCCATAAGGTAAAATTTTTTATCTTTTAATATATATTTTTGTAGTAAGTAAATAGTTTATTTAGTGTAATGAATAGTATAATTAGCATTCGTAGAAAATTATAATTAGAGAAAAAATAGTATAATTTCGGTGGCATGTTAGATCCTGTGGCGTATAATTAATTTATTTAACTGTGAGGATCCCATGGTATGTTAGAGTACTGTGAAAAATTTTGGTAGTCACGTTAAAATACAAATATTAGTAGACAATATTTATAATTAATTAAGAATATCGTAAGTACATTGAAAATTCAAGCGTACCATTAAAGCTGGTATCAATGTTTTAATATCGATCCTACGTAATGATTTGTTTGGGTTCTGGAGAACTCTTGAAGACCTAGTTACGAGCCTACGACCACGTAGAGAGGAGACACAGAGATTTACATGCAGGTTCGGACCTTCTGCAGCAAGAATAACAACCCTACTTTCTGCATGAATATTGCTCAATGAACTGATTATAATAGAGAAAGTAATACGAAATAGCCCTGCTCTATTCCTACTCTCCCTTGGGTCTGTGTCGAATCCTCCCTCTTCTCCCTGACGTCCATCTTTATATAGCTCGCATGACGGAAGCAGTTTCTCCTCGCTTAGGGATGCCTTAATGCCTCGAATGATAACTGTCGATGGGAATTATTAGAGACGTGGTATCGTGCGGCAGTTTCTACCATGGTGAAGTTATGTGCACGTATTTTAGAGAATAAATACTTATGTTAACTGCCCTGTTTAAACAGGCCCACGATGCAATGGGTTGTCGTAGTTGGGTTAGTCAAAGTTTGGCTTAGTCATAAGAGGATTTACGACTACAAGGTGATCGTAGAATAACTTACGACTATGCCATGGTGATAAGAGAACTTACGACTATGAGGTGATCGTAGGAGAATTTACGACTAAGGTATTATCGTAGAAGAGCTTATGACTACTTTGCGAAATCTCTCCCTTATAGATAAGGGGTATACTTGAGGAGCATAATGATGTAACCATATCATTTTTAGATAAATAATAATTTGAGGATTGGTTATATCCTCGTTATCTAGCCCCCTCAACTTCAAGCGAAAATAACTTACTTGGGAAAGAGAAGTCCTAGATGAACAAAGATCGAAAGCAGAGTCTTTTCGATCTGATTCGACCAGAAACAAACTTGGTCAAGAAGGTAATTTTGCTTAGGTTATAAAGACATATCGACTCCAAACAAAGGAATACGAATCAGTTTCCACCGATCTGTCCGCTTGGAACGGTTCCTGAAGAGGTAATAACTGACCCATATGGTTATAAAAACTTACACAGAGGTAACTTTTCTTACTTTTCCCTCCTGCCTCAATCCTCTTTGAGCTTTTCGTTGACGACCAAGCCTTCTTCTTTCCTCAATTTAATCTAAATCCAAACCAACCGCTTAGAGAAAATGACGAAATCTTCTTCGAATTGGCCGGTGTTGGAGATGGATTAGAAGAAAATGAAAGTCTTGGTCAAAGTGGAGAAGATCCCTTCAAGGAAATATGAGCTAACCATTTTGGTTGTTAATGCTGCTCTCCCAAGTAATGTGAAATGGTACTTGATAATCTATTGTCATTTAGATATATAAGCTAACCATTATTTTGTTTTACATGCCCTTGATTCATTTCAGTAATATCAACTCTGGGTCTTAATCCTAGAGCTTGAAATGTTAATTTTGCCTTTTGGTGGTGACACTCCTTACAGGTCAAATTGCTTCCCTTTTTTTGGCCTCCAAATTCACTTTATTTATGATGTTTCTACTGATCACTAATGGTAAGTGGTAACCAGGCCAGTACTGGATGAAGTCCATGTCAAAGGTCGAGGACATCGCAAGACTTGGCCAGCAAAGAGGGGAACATACTATGAATAGATAGCTTTAAGTCCAATTTATTCATTTTGGCAATAGTCCTTTTTCTTTAAAAAAAACTGAAACATTTCGTTTACATGCTAAATACAAAACTTGATCAGAATGCCTTATATTGTCAGCAAATGAGCATGATATACCTTAAACCCAAACATATAAGCCGGATGGGTTACCAAATACCCATCCCTACCAGTAAAACTGGTTGGTACTGCCTTACTGGTTGTAACCAGCAAAAAATTGGTTGGAGGTAGGGGGTGCAAACGAGTCGGATTCGGACGGATATTGTTGTTACCATATCCTAACCCATATTTTTTCTCCGGATTCGGTATCAATCGGATTCGGTAGCAATCGGATTCGGTGCCGGATCGGTCGGGATTAACCCGTTTGTAAGGAATGCATGCAGTACATCAAATGGAGTAGGAGGATATACTGTCAAGAACTTGATGTTACTACTTAATAGCTGATGTGGAAGATTTTATTTTACCATTGCAAAAGAAAATGAAACGTCAAATAGTAGCACTAACATGAAATCAAACTTGAAGACGTATCGGATTCGGACGGATATTGCTGTTACCATATCCTAACCCATATTTTTTCTCCGGATTCGGTACCAATCGGATTCGGTGCCGGATCGGTCGGGATTAACCCGACCCGTTTGCACCCCTAGTTGGAGGCCTATCTAGAACACTATTGAATGCTCCTCTGACTTGTAGTCCAGTTTTTTATGGGAAATTTTACCATCCTTGAGGGGGAAGAGGTACCAAATTTGAGCCGTTGATCACACTGATCGAACGGTTGAGATTTGGCAGTACCTAGTGGTACCGGACGCGAGGTACCAAGAGGTACCAAATTTTGAGCTGTTGATCACACTGATTGAACGGCTGGATCTAATTTGGTACCTTGTACCTCTTGGTACCTCCTCAAGGATAGGAAAACTGCTCTTTTTTTATATGTTCATTGTGTCTATGTTCTTCTGAGTATGTACACTGACTGAGACATCCTCCCACCTCGTAAGATCAAAGAAGTTAACGCAAAAAATAAAAAAGGTTTGGGCTTTGCTGTGCATGATCAAAGCAATGTTATAATGAGAAATTTCAGCAAAGCCTTCTCTTAGATATGTGTTGGAAGGTAATCTCACCAAGGTTACCATAACCTATCTCATCCACCTTTGTCCATCCAATCAAATACAAAATTGGTTCATCTCATCAACCACATCTCATCAACTAAACAATAATATGTATTATCCCATTCACCTAACCAAACAGCCTCTTGAATCATCCTATCTCACCCTCATTAAATCCTAGATCACCATTCAACCAAACACACCCTAAGTCATGGATTGCTTGCAGGCTCTTGAGAATATTGGGCGGAACATGCATGGGCATTGCTGGTATGACGGATCAGCCTGGAGGCAACTAAGAGCAAGTTTAATAAGGCTGACTGTGCTAGCTATAAGAGAATCCATGTCAGCATAGTCCTATGTGGAGGGGAGAGAAAAGGAGAGAGAGAGCCAAGCCGACTCTCATGCAAGAGTCAGGCTATAGCACAGGAAAAGAGGCATTATCCATGCATGTACCTATAGAACTAATTGTTATACCCATGCATGTATTAAATTATCAATACCCATGTATGTATTAAATGATTGAGAGCTCTTGTGGAGACAACTTAGGGCATCTCCAATGGTTATAGCTAGCAACTAACTATAAGACTTCCACATCATCTATATAGTACACACTAAAGTTAGCATTCTAAAGAACTATCTATAAGGATAGCTATTTGATGCTTACATGCACACACAGAATTTATGGAGGCTGCCTCGTTTGGCGCTATAGACTATCTCTAGAGCTGTAGAGAGCTGCGTTCTCTTTCTTCATTTAATATCTTCCACGTAGGACAGTTGATGACATGGACTCTCTTGTAGATAGCTGCTATAGACCCATTGGAGATGCTTAGCCAGCTTATTGTATGAGTTGACTGCATCATTATCTTTTGATGACATGGAAATGTATTGGAGGTAGCAGCTATCTATACTATTAAACTTGCTCTAATAATCCGTGCGATTCTTTGGTCGCTGAAGAATCGGAGAAGCGGCCGCTGTGATTAGAGAAGCCAGCTGAAAACAACCTCGACCAATCCTATTCGTATACGGATCGAAAGCAACTTCGATTCTGCAAACCACACGGTTTCCGAGTTGGAATAGGAAATGCCGGATTTTGTTGTGCACATGAGCAGGCCTACATATTGATTCCCTGTCTTGCCGGAGCTTGCATCGCTTCAATTGATTCCTCGAGACAAGTTTTGCTCGTCCGTGGCCGTCCTTTTGCCGAAGAGAAAAATGGCGCAAAAGCCGCACAAGAAGGCGCGGACGTCGTCGTGCTCGCGGCCGGTGCCCTGGTCGGCCCTCCCGCTGGACCTCGCCGGCGAAGTCCTCCGCCGGCTCCTGGCCTATGCCGACCGCGTCTGCTTCGGCGCCGTGTGCCGCGCCTGGCGCTACTCCGCGTGGAAGCATCCCACGCCCCCACTGTTGCCGTGCCTCTGCTTCGCCGACGGCACCTTCCGCGGCTTCCCCGAGGATGACCGCCCGTTCCGCCTGCCCACCGCCGCCGGCTACCACAGCTCCTGCGGCGAGTGGCTCGTCTTTGAACGCGGTGACGGCTCCTACTCGCTGATGAATCCTTTCTCCAAGGCCACCATGGCGCCGCTCCCCAGCCTGTCCCGCGTCCACGTCCGTCACGACACCATCATGGCCGTGGCCGAGCGAGTGCTTCCGGAGTATAACCTTCACCGGCGGATCCAAAGGGACGGTGAGCCCCAGATGGTGTCTGTACTCAAGCTAGTCGTCTGCTCGGCTCGCCTCGTCGCCGCGGTCATCGGCGAAGGGCAGCTCGGCACGTTCGCACTGTGCCGCCCTGGGGCGCCGTCGTGGTCGGTGATCGCCCACGACCAATGTTGGAGGCAGCTCAAAGACATGACCATGTACCAGGGCAAGCTCTACGCCGTTGACCACAACGAGGACCTCCTTGCCATCACCGTAGTCGGGGACAACCACGGCGTCGACGACGATCCGGCCGTGTCTCGGATCAACCGCGTCATCGAGGGGGCTCCCCCCAGTTTAAATCCCTACCGTTGCGTCACGCTGCATTACCTCGTGGAGTCCGGAGGCGAGCTGCTGTTGGTCCGCCGAGAGATTTGCCGTGCAAGGCCGCCGCGGTCGGGCACCTTGGTGATGTTCCTGGCCGCAATAGAAGAGCGCTTCACCGTGTTCAAGGCCGACTTCCGGTCGTCGTGGTGGTCGGAGGTGAGCACCGTCGGCGACGACCGGGCGCTGTTCGTGGGGCGGTGGTGCTCCAGAGCTGTCCGCGTGCCTGACGAGCGTCGCGAGGAGTGGGCGGATTGTATCTTCTTTCTGGAAGACGGCACCGGCGACGAATGGCCCGAGAGGTCGCGGCGCTACTCTTTGAGCGTCTACCACATGAACAGAAAGAGCTTCGCTTGGTGCTGCTACCCGCCGATGTGGGGATCGGAGCCGCTTCTGCCGGTGATGTCGCGGGACGGTGATGACTTGCCGGCGACATGGCTTTTTCCCCAGGAGGGGAAATTGTGTGCAGCCGCTCGTTGATGAGCGCATGCATATGTGGAAAATGCATCAAAATATTTCAGAAACAATTCTCATAAGATCTTCTAGAAAATTACATTCCACTGATTAGCACAGAAATGTATTGTGACAATATAAATAACACATAATGTGCACATTTTTGGATCTATGTTAGATAAGTTTTGCCTCAAAATTCAACACGTTCGCCAAATTGCTGAAATAAAATGCCATAGCTTTTATAAACCACTTCTATCATCTATTACTATTCATCGGCTATTACTTTTCGCTTTCACATGTTGCAGTGCATTTCGTTACATCATTTTTCTTACATAATGTACTGCTATTCATCAGGCACTACTATTCATCAGTTGTTTCTTCCAGTCACTACTATTCATCAGCTGCAGCTAAAAACCATCAGTAAAAGTCAATACGAACATGCCCATTGTGCTGTTTACCAATATTCAGTCCCTGAGAGCAAGTTACTCCATATAAACTACTAAGATGGATCAATTTACCATGTAACTATTATGTTGGCTTAATTAATTCATCTTCTTGATAAATTAGATACAAGACCGTTGGTCGTAGCTCCGACAAATGTCTATTCTGTAATCTTTTCCCACAAGTCAAGAAGGCGTAGCACCGTGCAAGTGACCGGGTGAAGCTTGTGAAGGCGAATGACCAGCCTAAGAGCAACTCCAGCAGGAGCCCTCAAATCAGAGCCCTTACTTTTGATTTGAGGGCTTCCCCTACTTTTGAGGGCCCTGTTTTTTGAGTTGAACTCCAGCAGAAGCCCTCAAATTCAATCCAAGTGAGAATGACATGTAGGGCCCACTCGTCATTCTCAAAATTCTCTACTGCTCAACTATTGTATTCGCTGCACTGCACCTGCCGCCGCTCCCCCTCGCACACCACCGCCGCCGCATCTCCCGCCTCCTCCGCCACGCACCTCCTCGCCGCCAAAGCCCCCGGGCACAGCCTCAGCCTCGAGCGCGTCGCCGACATGGATGTACAGGCCGTCGCCGTGGTTCTTTTCGAGCTCGCGGAGGCCAAAGAAGTCGCGGGCGAAGCCGAGGACAGCGAGGGAGGGGCGCGGGAGGAGCGGTGGGAGGATGGCGAAGACGTCGAAGTAGGTGGAGGTGAGGAGCCGCCGAGGAAGGGGGCGGCGGGGGAGGGGGCGGAGGCGGCGGTGGAGGGGGCGGAGGCGCCGGGGGAGGCGGGGACGGCAGGGGGAGGGGGCGGAGGCGGAGGCGGCGGTGGAGGGGGCGGAGGCGCCGGGGAAGGGGAAGGGGGCGGCGGGGGAGGCGGGGACGGCAGGGGGAGGGGGCGGAGGCGGAGGCGGTGGTGGAGGGGGCGGAGGCGCCGGGGAAGGGGAAGGGGGTGGCGGGGGAGGCGGGGACGGCAGGGGAGGGGGCGGCGGGGGAGGCGGGGACGGCAGGGGGAGGGGGCGGAGGCGGCGGTGGAGGGGGCGGAGGCGCCGGGGAAGGGGAAGGGGGCGGCGGGGGAGGCGGGGACGGCAGGGGAGGGGGCGGCGGGGGAGGCGGGGACGGCAGGGGGAGGGGGCGGAGGCGGCGGTGGAGGGGGCGGAGGCGCCGGGGAAGGGGAAGGGGGCGGCGGGGGAGGCGGGGACGGCAGGGGAGGGGGCGGCGGCGGGGGAAGGAGCAAGGAGGAGTCGGGCGGCGGCGGGGAAAGATGCAGGTGGAGGCGGAGGCGGCGGGGAAAGATGCAGGCGGGGGAGCGGGGGAAGTTTCACGGTGCGGGAAAAAAACAGGAAAATGAGGGGTGGAGGGGGAGCCCCTAGGAATGAGGGGTGGGAGGGGGATTTGAGGGGCTCCTCAAATTTGAGGGCTCTAGTAGGGGCCCTGCTGGAGTTGCATTTTTGCCTCAAGCCCTCAAATTTGAGGTTTGAGGGCTCAAGTAGGAGCCCTCCTGGAGTTGCTCTAAGAAGCTAATTCGGAACTTGGTATAGTTCAAAAGTCACGGTTTCTTTTGAGCTCTGATAAAGATAGTTGCACATGTGCTAATTGTAACGGGAATTAACCTGGTAAGTTTTTACTGAAGCCGTGCATTTTGGCCCACTTACTCCAATATGCGATTTTAATTTACTCTTTCTTTTTTTTTTTGAAGTTGCTTAGGTTTGACTTTTGAATTGTTTGTGTTTATGTTAGATTACAGAGTTCAACTACAAAACATGGCACCAAGGTGGCGGCGGAGCTGAGCGCGCGACGTAGGCTGGGCTTGGCGGTGGAACCGAGGCAAAACGCAAGCTGGTTGGGAGGTCGGCCGAGCACCGCGATGGAGGTTGAGTATGGTAGCGATGGCTCGACATGCCGGGTAGGTGTAAACAAGATCTTACAGCATCAACAAGAAACGATACAGGCTACAGATGGGGGTGTGGTTGTAATCATTTTTACACTACCAGGTGAGGGTGTGGTTGCAATCACATTTTTATGTTTATAGGGTTCCAAAAGCAAAAGCTTGGACTAATGAGTAATGTGTAGAAATGTATGGGCTTAAAAAAATTGTTTGCCTAAACTGCAAAATGTTAAAGTGCTGTTTTTTACCATCTAAATAAGATTCTTTTAACCCATAGCAACGCACAGGCAACTGACTAGTTTACATAAATAAATTATTGGAGAAATTCAGAAATCACTCTGCCAATGGGATGTGGCATTTGAACTTTTCTTTACTCATGCCCTTTGATTTCTTTAATGATACCTTCCGCAAGGGAATCTGCGTCATAATTCTTGCCATAAAATTTGACAAACTCTATCTTTGGATTCATCAAGTACCTGAAAGTAGATGAGCAAACACTAACTCAGTAAAGTGTTCAAAAAATGTAAATTGTAGTGGTTACAGACCAAACAGTGAAAGGAGAGTGTGGTAGTGGAGATGACAAATGAACAATGCTTGCCTCTTCCCCATGCGCAGGGCAACCATATTTATATTTACATGCGGAGTACTTTACAATTATGCCCTTATACTCATGCACCCTCTGTAGGGGCATTTATTCTTGTAAATATTGCGGTATAAGCATATTTCTTAATCTAATTCCAGCAATTATGATAATAGTCCAAGCATGATAAACATGGCATATAAATGACTTAACTAATATATCAGCATGTGAATAAATTAAGTCATTCCAAAAATAACATATACTCAACATAGATGTTACATATATGTACAAAATTAGCATGATGACAAATAAACATGAGAATCTACATGCTAATCTCATTGAATCATTAACATATATGTTTGAATCTAGTATATGTTCAACAATTTGAAGTAAAATAGGTGCTCTCAGAACAGAGTTGCACAAGATTGCAAATCTTAGCCTTCTCATGCCAATATCAAGACTCTTCATAATTGATCTAATTCCAAAATTTAGGGTTTGAGCTCACAGTTTGTTCTCTACTGTCACCACTGATTAAACACAGGAAAACAGTAATCTTCAACTTTCGGTATGAATCTTCACTGAAGTAAATCACAGACTAAACATACAGCATCTAGAAGATGTACCAGTAGCATATATAGCAGAACTGTAGGTGATCCCAAAAGGAACCTCCTCTGAAACAATTAGAACACATCACGGCAGGAACTTAAGTGCATATGAACAAACCTAGCCAGCCGAAAGTCTGCAAGTATATAGACAGTAGAAAACTAATTTACTAGAGCTCAAAATCCTTATTCTGTAATCAAGATCTATTCAGTCTTTGACTAGTTCTTCACAGAGCAATTACCAAATCCACACACATAGCATTCTCCAGTATTTGAACCGAAACAAGAGCAAATACTGCTGATACTGCTAGTAGATGAATCAATATACTTACGGCAGGGGTGATATTCAAAATCACCTGAAGAAACCAAAAATGAGCAAGGCACGCAGAAGCGCTGTCCCAGAAAACCAATGCCCCCCACAAACCGAGTAGGGAGATAGTCGCCGGAGATACAATGCCCTTTCCTTTCGTCCGCCGAAGCCAGCAGGTAGTCGAGGTAGGGGATTTGCCGCACAAGACACAAGCCACAAGAGTATTCCGGCCAAGAACACTCAAAGCACAACTCAAACCTCACGGTGAATCTCCCGGTTCAAGCTCAAATCAAAAACCCTAACCACGGGTCAAGCCTCACGGCTGTCGGCGGAGCACAGAGAGCCGGCCAACCGTCCAAGAACCCGAGATCACCACCGGAGAAAAGAGAGGAGGGGAGAGAGCTCACCGGATTTCACTGGGGTTCCGAAGAGAGGAGAGGCCCGGGCTTTATAGCCGAGCGGAGAGCAGAGGGGAGCGGCGGGCTGCAGTGTGGCTGGCATCGAGATGCCCGCGCCGACGCCGCCTCCATCGCCAACGCCCCAAGACCCGGCCGCCGCCGTCGCCGCGAGAGCATCGCCAGATCCGGGTGAAGCGGAACCGCCCGCATCGGCGCTCGGGGGAGGAGACGAAGTCTCCTCCCTTATCTCCTCAATCGGCCCACCGGTACCCTTTTATTTTTTTTTCCTTTCTCAATTGGGAAATTCCCAAAATGCCCTCGGTTATACAACATTTATGTCATTATACACCTCCTATTTTGGTCTTTGCAATCCTTTAGCAGGTCGGCTGGGTTTAGGTGGGGCCACCTCTACAACAGGAGCCTCTCATGGTGAATGGCTTCACGGGCCGAAGCCATATCGCCGAGTCATTTGGCCGCCTCCGTCCCTACGGCCTGTGACCTTCTGTGTTCTTGGGCTGAAATTGTTTTGCCGGTGCAGCACGGCCTAGTGGCATGGACGCGAAGTCGAAGTTGCTGCCGAAGGCGTCCTCCAGTCACGAGATGTATGCTCCCAGCGGAGCCGGTCCATCGAGACGAAGCCGAGTCAGCATCCGGTTTCGTTCCGCGGACATGCAGGCTTTGAGCGGTGTTGTGCTCCGCCACAGCTCATTAGCGCAAGGCAGGAGTATGGTTCCATGGCACAAAGCATTATATGCCAATTTAGAATTGTATGTGCCGTGCGATGTCCAATGCCAGATGACGAAGTCTGGGACTCCTTGCTGTAGCTGAACCTAAGCTAAAGCTGAGCAGAGAACAAAAAGTCAGAGATGGCGCTCGGGCTATAGGGTCCTTGCAAATCCGTCATCCACTTATTGTTGGAAAGAGCTTCTTGAATCCTGGTCAGCTTTTTTCGAGAGTTCTTAGCTCTATCCCAAATGGCCGGAGCTAAATTACGAACACTACGCCCTTGTAGACAAGCATCGGTCCAAAACAGTGTTGAGGCGCCATCCCCAATCTCGAAGGTCACTGATGACTAAACAGGTCTTTAGTTGCCTGATCTTCCTATAGACGAACGCGCTTCCATAACCACGAGGGGTCAATGTGTGCCAACCACTCCCAGCGTGCTCAAAAGGTAATGTTTGCTAGCTTAAGATCGACAATACCCAGCCCACCATACAAATATGGGCGACAAGACTGACGCCAACTGACGGGGCATCTCCCTTTTGCTGATAAACCGTTTCCAGCCCAGAGGAATCCCGGTGCATCTTGTCGATTGATTTGATCACCCAGTCAGGAAACACCAGAGTGATTAGCGGGTAAATTGCCATGGCAGTGAGTACTGTCTTGACGACAATAAGCCGTCCTGCATGTGACATCAACCGCGCTTTCCAGAGTGGCAGACTGCTCTGGACTTGTCAATGTGAGGAAGAAGATCTTGACGCCGCAATTTACCTGTTGCCAGGGGCATTCTGAGGTATGTGAAGGGGAGGACGACAGTGCTGCATTGGAGGATTTCTGTTGCACCTTGCAACTCCTGTTGTGTGCAAACGATCTAGATTAAGGTAGATTTGTGCATATTTAGGCGAAGACCTATAGCATTTTCGAAAAGAGCTAGAATTTGCTGGACAACAATGAGGTCTTGAGTGTTTGGTTTAATGAAGATCATGACATCATCCGCATATAAAGAGCATTGCGTCGAAATTGTTGGAGCAGGGGTTAAGACTTGGGCTTGTAAAGCCGAAATGAGCAGTTTGTTAAGAACTTCCATTGCAATGACAAAAAGGAGTGGGGATAACGGGTCCCCCTGGTGCAATCCTCGGCAGTGCTGGATCATCTTTCCCGGTATGCCTTAAAGTAATACTCTAGTCGTTCCAGCGGATAGCAGGATAGATAGCCAGTCTCTCCACCGAGTTCCAAAAGCCATTGCACACAGAACCTTGAAAAGGAAGGTCCAAGAGAGAGTGTCGAATGCCTTGGCGATGTCAAGTTTGAGGAGCATCATCTTCTCTCTTTTAGACCGCAGCGATCGGACAGTGCCGCGCAATAGCTTGAAGCTGTCTTGGATTGTGCGGCCCCTAATGAGAAGCCCCTTGTCTTTTTGGCAGTAAAATGATTAACACTGAATTCAGCCTATGGAAGCCCCGATAGTCCGTGGAGAAGAAAGCCTGTACCCCAGCCATGATGTCATCTTTGATGATGGACCAAGCTTTCTTGTAAAACATTCCAGTGAATACATCCGGACCTGACGCCTTCTCAGCTGGAAGTTGATCGCTTGAACGATCTCTTCTTCAGTGAACGGCTGCTCCAGGCACTGCAATTCAAAATGCTGTAGACCTATGGCCGCCAGGTTAATCGCTTGCGAGGCTGGGTCGTCCATTTGTAATAGCGACTGAAAATGATGGTGGAGCAGTGCTGCCATATCGTCATGCGTTTGGTAATCTATTCTGTTGTGAGTGAGGGAATTGATTCTATTCTTTTGGTTGTGGTATTTTGCATGAGAATGAAAGAACACTGAATTCACATCTCCTTCCTTTAACCAGAGCAGCCGTGAACACTGCTGTAGTATTGTTCTTTTGAGTGAGCACAAAACCAGGAATCTTCGCTTTAAAAGCTTCTTGAAGTCTCCCTCCTCAGTGCACAAGGGATGACTGTCCTGGGCTCACTCCAACTGAGAGATGATTTCTTACGCCATGAGGACTTGAAGCGCTACTTTACCAAAGTGGGTTTGGCTCCATTGTTGAAGCACTTTGGCTGGGTGCGGTATAAACAGTCCAAACGATGGAAAGGAGAGGAGCATGGGATTTGAGTCTTCCATCCTGCCTGCACTGCTTGCAAGAAATCAAGATGGGAGACCCAGTGACTATCAAAGCGAAAACACCCACCACGCTTAAGGTAGAATTTGGTGGAGAGGAGTAGAGGTGTGTGGTCCCAAACTGCCGAAGCCAAAGAGGTGAGGAAGTAGTGCGGAAAGGAGTCCACCCACTCTTGCGAAACAAGAACCCTATCGAGTCTCGACATGGTTGGATTCCGATGTTCATTGCTCCAAGTGTAAGCTCTCCCGTTGAGGTGAATGTTAGTTAGGTGAAGATCAGTGAGCAGCCGACAAAACCTGCCGATGCTTGCCCAATGCACATTGTCGTTGTTTTTGTCTCTGGGATTGAGGGTCATATTGAAGTCTCCCACGATGCACCAAGGGCCTGGATGCGAGTCTCTGAGTTGGCATAAGGCGTAACTCCTCTAGGAACTATTGTTGAGGAGTAACTTGAAGTGGGGCGTATACACTGATGATCCACCACTGCGAGAGGTCATCGACAACCTGAATAAGCATGGAAACAAAGTACGTGCCGACGCACGTATCAAGCACTACAATGTCAGGTGCCCAGCAAGCAACCAGAACGCCCCCCCTCTAGTATCCGAAGTCGGGAGGTAAGAAAATTGTTTGAATTGAGACCCATGCATGGTCAAAACAACAGATGTCGGGTATCTTTGTCTCCTGAATAATACAAACGACAGTGGCTTTGTGATTGTCAACTAACACGCGTACCGTGTCCTGCTGGCCCTTGGAATTAAGTCCTCGGGCATTCCACACTAGCACATTACAGGACGGAGTGTCCATGAAAAGCCCCTAAAATTCAAAAGGAGTTTTCTAAAATTTTTGTGGATTTTTGTGTGTAAAATCTGAAACTTACCCTTTTGGGAAAGTTCCCCCTCTTCCCGCTTTCCCTTTTCGGCAAGGCGCCACCCCCTTCTCCTTGGCGCCCCGCCACTTCCCGCTTTCCCCGCTCCCTCGCTTCCGTTGGCGCCTCTGCTCCCTCCCCGGTCTCCGCTTCCTCTCTTCTCCCGGCGCCTCCCTCTCTCACGCTCGCGCTGGCGCTGACTCCGCCCTCTTCCTCGCCCAACGTCTCCCCGCTCCCTCCCTCTCGCCGGCGCCGCACTCCCTCCCCGCCTTCTCCCTCGCGTGCGCCCGAGCCTGAGCTGCGCCCGCGCCGCGCCTGGCTCCGCGCTGCCCCTGGCTTCTCGCGCGTGCGCTGCGCCTGCGCTCGCCCAGCACCGCCTCTCCGCGCCCGCGGTTTCCTCCGCGCCCGCGCCGTCCCGACAGCCTCGGTCTGAAGGGGTGGACGCCCGCGCGCCACGTCGCCCGCCCTCACCTGCCCCCGTCGCGTCGCCCATCCCCTGTGCAGGGCCGTGCGTCATTCACTGTGCGGAGGAGACGTTTGCCAACTCCCCTGTCTCCCTGTTGACTCCCCGGTCGCGCCCTTTGCCTTCTCCCCGAAGGTTTCCCCTCTGCTCACTCGGGTATAAAACCCGCTCCCCTTGCTCCTCGGTCTCCTTTGCTCCCCAAGCTTCTCCGCTGTCCCCGTTCTCCTCCCACTGCTCCCAGCTCCCTCCCCGAGCAAGCAATCGAAGCCGCATTGCCCGAAGCGCCGCCACCGTTCTCCCCTGTGCCGGCGTTGCCCGTGAGCCATTCTTCCCCTCCCTCCCTCCATTTGCCAATTGCTCGCACCCAAGGCATCTTCTGTCATCCCCAAACACGCTGCCGTCCTCCCCTGGCCAGATGAAGCCCCGGGGAGCTCCGGCGTCGAAAGCCTCCCTCCGGCCACCGCACCCCTCCCGTGGCCAGGCCACTCCAGAGCCTCCCCGCCGAAACCAACCCCGCCATCATGAGCCCCTTGAGCTCCTGCCTGTGTAGCCGCAGCCGATTTGGCTACCTCGTCGCCGGTGACCCCCTCCGCCACCGCAAACCCGAACCTCCCCCTTCTCCCTCCTGCCATCTCCAGTGATCCCCTCACCTCCCTGAGCGCCCCATTGGACTCCCCGTGTTGAGCCGCACCCCGTGGCCCCCTTCCCCGCCGCCGGAGCCCCTCGCCGTCGCCGGAGAGCGGAGGCTCCTCCGTCTCCACCCCCTCTGTGGCGCGCACCCGTCGGGAGGAAGACGACGATGGCGTGGCCTTATCCCTGCCGTCGGATCCTTCCGTTGCCCTCTGATCGCAGCCGTCCGCCTTCCCGTACCGCTTCGCCCGCCATTCACCATCCTCCGCCGTCCGATCCGCCCCGCTTCCATCCAGCCGCCCGCTCCCCTGCCATCCCCGCCGTCCGCCAACGCCACGCGTCCTCCATCCGCTTCGGGTGGGCGCGGACGCGGACGGGCCGCGACCTCCCCGGCCTGCCTCGCGCAAGCGCGCGCGCGGGCCGCGTGGGCCGACCGGCCGCTCGGGTCGTTTTCCCGCCCGAGCCGCACAGTGTTGGGCTACACTGTAGCTTGGGCCGGCCCGACACTGTTTATCCCGATTTTTCCAGCATTTATCAATTTCCAAAATCCAGAAAAATCCAAATAAATCCTAGAAAATCCCAAAAATTCCCAAATTTCACCACTTTGCTCCAAATAATGTCCTGAACCCATTTTTGGCCTCCATTTCCCCCATTTCATCCCAGATAAATTCCTAAAATTCCATTTGAAGGATTTATGCATTTTACTCCTTTTTAAATAGATTATTTTTCCTCGCTTGATTAGTCTCAAGCTGGATTTATGTTATTTTCAGTGTTTACGCTAGTGTCGAAGATCCCGGAAGCTCAAGTGCAGTCGCAGGATCCAGGAGCTTCTACGTTCAAGCTAGTCGAGTTCGTCCCGATTCACGGCAAGTCGCAAGTCCTTGATCATGTTGAAATCCCATGCCATTTAAATTATGTTATTATGTTATTTGCATTGAGCTAATTCTGAAATGTTAATTCAAAGTAAAAATAAAATGATTAGAATGACATGTTATGTAGTTAATCCTACCACCGTTAAATGCCATGTTAAACTTGTAGCCATGCCTTTGTAACCCTAGAAATAATTATCTGTTAATCTAGACAATTGTAGGATAATATTATCATCACGCAAAATGTTACACTAATAAGGTTGTGGCTGTGGAGCCAATAGAATTTAGAAAACCCGACTCTAAGGTAGGGTGGTATGGGACACCGTATCTTAGAGCGGAGAGTGCCGGCGTGCACAAGGTAGGGTAAGGGGGAGTGGAAACCGCAGGGCGGTCCTCGCCAATCTTTTACCCTAGGATTGAAGTTAGGGTAAGGGTGTTGTGGGGAGCCGCGAGACGGCCTTCGCCCACCGCTTACTCTAGGTTGGAGGTCGCGGGCCTGGCGAGGTTGCGGACCATGTGAAAATATAAGGACTGAAACCCTTACGCTGAGCAAATGTCACAGTGATAGCTCAACCACAGGAGTTGACTTGTCAACACTTGTCGAATAGCTGCTCAACTCGATTGAAACTCTACAGGAGGTTTAGCAGTGAGGTTAGGCAAGTCGTGTTATGGGTGCCTAACAACGGTAGAGTTCACTCGAAGCGGATACTGTTTTCTTTTGTGTGGGTGTGTGTGTGTGTGTGTGTGTGGAAATCCAGACCCGAGTGAATTCTACCGGGTAGAGCCTATATAAAGAGCTGAGCAGTGAAACGACCTGGCTTTCTTAACTCTGTCGCGGGAGTTAAGGGATCGTGTGGGTAAAGTTGAGCAAACTCTGCAGAGTCAAATAAATGGTATTCGAATACGCCGTGCTCCCGGTTATTGGAGCTGTGTCACTTGGGTGATTCCAGCAGCGAAGCTGAAGTAGTTTTGTACATGCTTTGACTTGATTAGTTGGTTAATGAACTTTTCTTGAAAAACCCCTGAGTTCTTAAGAAGTAAGTTTTGGGTCCATTTTAGAAAATGCTTGCAAATAAAACTGCATCCACTCAAAATTAATAAACCAAGTATACTCCCCTTCCTTTGTTGATCCGTGCAAGTAGAAAGTTAGGGTTTCCCTTGTGATTTGCTGAGTACGGGGTCGGAGTACTCAGGCTTGCTAAATGCCACAGATACCAGAAGGAAAAGAAGGCAAATCAAGTTTTCCTGTTAAGAAGGTCTCCCCGTCGAAGACCCGTGGCTTTAGGTCTTGGCCGCGCTCAAGCGGATTCTGGAGTTTTTGTAATGTAAGTATACTTTTGGCTTGCACGCCCCGCTGTCGAAAAATGGATGTTAATCCTTATATCAAATATATGCTGGACCTTTGTTGTAAGCATGCAATGGTATATTCTTGCGCGACACTTCATAACTGTTCATGCGTGAATAGTTGCGAGGTGCCGTGTCCGTACGCGCCCCTGGAAACGGGGGTGTTACAGTCCATAACAGCTAACTACTAAAACAGGACCTGCGTGGGGAGCGAGGCTTGGGAGGTTTCGGTTGGCATGCTTGGCAAGCTGGGCATGGCCGAGAAGCCTCCTTGGGACAAACTGAACAAATCGTGTAACGCCTGGAGGTGGTGCCGCGATAAAGGCTGGTGAAAGATGGCCTCATACGATGCGAGCTCTTGAGCACTCGGCGTGGAGTCCTCTGCAATGACCCCCAGCTTGCGCATCAGGACAATTTGCGCTTTGTCTGAGGGGTCGCGCGACGCTGCTTAGCTGCCAGGCGTGTGCTGCGGCGCGGAGTTGTCTCGTTTGACGGCTGGTTGTGCGAGGCGAGTCTCGGCGCCTCGACTGGGCTGCTGACCAAAGAAAGGAAGCGTCGGATGGGGGATGAGGATGGGTAGGAGCCCTGTCCGCCTCCGGATCATGGGCCTCTGCTGTGATATGGCGAATGCCAGCCGCTCCCTTAGGCGCCTGTAAACAACTGGCTCGGAGGCCCAGCGCGACTAAGCCGTAGAATCCTCTGGTCAAATGCCAACCTCCTGCTTCAATGGACCAAACGAAAGCTAACTTGGCAAAGCATGATGGGCCGAAGGCCCAGCACGCATGCGCCTTCCCGCGCTGGATGGCCGACACGTGGCCAGCACGAGCGGCGGTGATGCCCCAGCTGTGAACGACCCGGATTGAAGGCGTTAAGTGAGATCGGATGGCCACAAAGAGGGACCATCTGATGGCTGAGGTTAGACGGCAACGAAAACGTAGACGGCTATGATGTGCCCACGTCGTCGTCAACCTCTCGCCTGTCGTTCTCGCCGTGAGGCAGAGAGCGACAGCGCGAGCAGAATGGCGCCGGTGGCACCTTCCGGCGGAATCCAGGGGGTAGCACGAGGTGCCTTAGGAGATGGGAAACCCATTTTGGGGCTTTGAGACGGAAGGTGAGGCTTTGACGGCGGCGAACGGCTGAAGTGAAGCCGGCGGCGACTTTATGGCACCAGAGGCCATTAGCGGCGCTCCAGGCAAATTGATGGGGTTTTGAGCATCTCTGGGGTGTGGGGTTCACACTGGCGGTGGTGGTTTGAGCGGAGGAGCTCTCTGCCGAGCTATACACGGTGGCCTCTCTTTAGCCGACGGCGACCTTCGTCGACAGGGCAGGAGAGAAAAGCTCTCGATCAATGGAGTTCACCGGCGTGATCAGGGAGCAAAGGAGATCGTATCAGCGTATGCAATTGGATTTTAGACAAGAAATGAAGGAGTTGAGCTCGCGGGTTCACCGGAGCTAAGGAAGCTTGCTGGCGTCGATGCGCTGGCTCAAACTCAAATCACTGTCTCTGGTGTAGACTAAGGAGTGGCACAGAGGTTTTGGTGGGGGTGGCCGGGCTTAAAAAGAGGAGAGGAGAGTGGGCAGCGGGGAGCGGTTCGACACTGCCTGAGGGGAGGTGTAATAATATAGTCATGGAGGTTGGGTCACATCTACAACCGTTGGCAAATATTTTTAATTATAAATGTAATAATATAGTTTTATATAGATAGTTTTAAGTATATGAGTAGATAGTTTGACCGTACAAATTATAAGATGTCAGACACAAAAGAACAAAGCTAATAACAACGGTACCGTAAGAAAATATTAGTTGAATTAACTAGGGGTGTAAATTCAATGCGGTTCACCACACCAAAATTCTTCATAATACAGTATCTAGAGCTCTGGAAGCTACCGCATGAAGTCTAACCGAAAGTTCAGACCTCCTTCTGGGTCTAGTGGGTCGCGCAGAAATAAGGCTTTGAATGCAGATGGTGTCTTCTCCTTAGTCTTGCACTTGGTGGCTAGTTAGTGTTACATATTGGGCTGATTTTTGTTTTTTTGATCTATGCCGTGGACAAACCAAACCAGAGAGCGGGTGATCAGGTAGCAAATTGGAATGGACGAACTACGGCGCTAGCAGGGTGGCACGGTGAGCTGAGGGAAGTGACCGGGCGTCGAGTCCGCGAGATGGCGTGGCGCTAGGCGCGTGATGGAGCGCGGCGGCAGGTGAGCGACCGACATGGGCGGTAGCGCATCGCGCGGGGAGGGGGAAAGAGAGCAGGGGCTAACGAGCGGGACCACGGTGACAGTGGAAAAGTCAAGGGAGTGGGCGCGGTAGGGACGGCGGCGACGGCGAGCCGGCGCGGAGCGCGGCGCGGCGAAGGGCTTCGCGCACGGCGCGGGCGCGATCGCGAGGAGAAGGCGGAAAAAGGAAGGGCGCCAACGAGTTGAGAAGGCGAAAGACTGAGAAAGGAAAGCGGCTTTTGCCGGGAGTTTCCGAATTGGGGAAGTTTTCAAAATTTACCCAAAAATTCAGGAAAAATTCGAGAAAAAATTTGAAAATTTTCAGGGCATTTCAGGTCATCACAACCACCATCACAGTATAGTTTCTATATGACTATCAATCAGTGTTACTATAGTTACAACAAGGCTCTAAACGTCTCCATGTAAGAATGAACCACCACCACAGTAGAGTTGCTATATGACTATCATTCAGTGTTATTACTACTAGTTACAACAAGGCTGTAAGCTCTGCGGTTTCAGCCTAGTGAAAGACCCAAGCTCTCTGGAGCAGTCTGCTGAAAGAACGATCCTGGATTCCAGTGCCATGCCCTTGGGTCAGCAGTGGTGAAGGCTCTTTCCAGTTTTGCCCTTTGTGCTGAAAACAACAGGAACAAGTTGTTACAATGAAATTTGTGCATTTACATCTTCCAGAGTTTGTTCTCATAATGAAAAAAACAACTTCTAGAGTTCAGTACTTACATGGACCAGATACGAATCAAACCCATTTCGTTACCAGTGTAAACTTCATTTAGATCTTTGTTGTATGAAATTGTGGTAACATCGCTCAACAGTTTAGGGTCACTTGGACAGATCTTTTGGATGCATCTGCCACATCCTAAGCAGCTCATATTTATTGAAATGGTACCCGAACCTGCAGTTATGATAATCCTATATAAATATAATTCCACCAATTACAATATTAACATTGTGTGCTTATAGATGGCCGAATACTCACCTTTGCAGACAGAGATGATCATATCATCATTCATGGTAATACAAGTGTTGTCAATGTTGCAATTGGCAGCCAATAGTATATGATTCTCGAACTCGCTCACAAAATTTCCTTGGAGATTCCAAATCCCACTAACCCTTTTCTGGAAAGTTAGAAACAGATTTCTCCTATGCAAAAGCTGAAAGGTACATGGACTTTTCACGCTTGCGGATTGAACTTCAATTTTCCTGTTATTTTGAACCTTCACCAAAACATGAATAAGTTGGAGATTCAATACATGTATCAATCATTTTAAGAGATCATCGAAGATTTAATACATACATCAATCAATTGGAGACCACTATTCTGTTCCTTTATCAGAACCTTTCCATTTAGGTAGGTTACAAGGTCAAACTTGTTATTGTGGATGTGATTTAAGGAACTCATCACTGCTCCATTTTCAGCATTCCTGATCTTCAACGGGAGAAGATTTGAACTGCTTCCAAATTTTAATAGCATGCTTCCAGAGCTGAAAGAATTTGAAAATTCAGAACGAATTGTGAAATCTGCTTAGATGAAGGTACAAAACAATCCAAAAAACCAAGTCGCATATAATACCTGCACTGTATATAGTCTAGATTTGTTTCACGAACCGAATACAAAAAGGTGTAGTCCTTCAGATCAAAGACTTTGTATTCACTGCAAGAACAGTTTTTATTTTATCAGAAAAATGAATAAAAACTGCCATCAAAATAGTTTATTTAAGAGTTTGTACCAATCCTTCTTTGAAACAATGACAACTTTTTCATTCACTTCATCAAACCCTACATATCCAGGCCAAGATACATTTTCTGTTTCAAATATATCAAATCCCAGATTCACTTGATTTCTTCTTATGTATCTGCACAAGCAGAAAAGTTATCTTATAGAATCAATATTGAGTAATCTGATATGCTCAATACAAGTTAGTAAAAGTGTTAGTTTCTTACTCAGTTTTAATTGATTTGCATCTTTGAGAAGTGTAATCATCCGATCGATAAGTTGATACAGTGATCACCGAGTCATTCAATTGGTTAAAGAATACTGTCTGAATAACTTCATCTGGTATTTGATTTAATACCACAACTGGCCGGTTTGTCACTGTGGGAAACAACCATGTCAATGATTAGAAATTTAGAATATATCATTTTCCTTACATGTATGGAAAGTTGAAATTTACCTCGACAAAAAGTAATTGCTAAGCCTTTTATTGTTCTAGCAATTAAAAGGTCTTGTGCAGCAACTATATTGCTAATTGGAGTTCTGTCCTTCAGAAACTTAGGTTCTAGAAAATCAATTGCTTTTTGATCCCTGAAGACATCCAGCGCTTCCTGCAATCACAAAGTTACGGTCATTATAATAGTTCTGCAATATGTTATTATTGAGAGGACGCGACTTATGTACAGCCTTTCAAATAGGAAAGGACAAATGGTTTTGGAAAAAAAGAGTTTCAGAAGGCCTTTATGCCATGAACAAAACAGGACATCTCAGAATGTCATACAGGAAATATACAACCTTTAAAGCTATCAAGGACATAAGCTATTTGCCCACTTAATTGAAATTTTCAAGAAGCTATTTGCCTCCATTACCCTCACTCATACTCATCTGTAGTACTAACTACTAACTAGCTAGTCGACTGATATTCAGTTCAGACAATGACATAGGGAAAATCTAAGGACAAAAAATCCCCGAGGTCACCTATTTTGCTTGCCTGCACAGTCCAGGTTTTTAGGAGGGAATAATGTAATTGCTGTTTCACGGCACAAAATTCTTAATAGACGCATTTGTGCAAAAGTTCAATTTGCTTTTCGTATTGTTTTTTTTCCTTTTTGTATTATATAAGCAGCATTGTAGGCCAATGTTATCATCAACTAATACAAAAAAAAAAAAGCAATGTGCTTTGAGGTCCTCCAAAATAACACACAACATACCCTGCAAGCAACTCGACAACAGGAAATACCCAATCCCTGTTAAGAACATGGACATACACAGTAGTAAACGATCAATCGCAGCAGCTAAAATTTATAAACTGAGGGAACAGAAATGGCATAGGAAACACACATTAACAATCAAGAAAGTGATAAAATATAATTAAGCACAAGAAATACATGGTATGCACCTGGG
Organism: Dendrocalamus latiflorus; assembly: GCA_017311315.1. Classification (NCBI taxonomy): domain Eukaryota; kingdom Viridiplantae; phylum Streptophyta; class Magnoliopsida; order Poales; family Poaceae; genus Dendrocalamus; species Dendrocalamus latiflorus. The sequence continues at coordinate 18,970,994 of CM029634.1, forward strand.
GGGAATGGATTTTGTCAAATATCTCCTGGGCAAAGGAGTGGGCAGTAGTCGGGGCAGAAGTGATGGCATTAGCAGCGACAGAGCAGCCACGACTCGCTAGTCCCATCTCCCGAGACCTTAGCTTCTGTAAGGTATTCAACTGGTGCATACAAGTCCCCCTCGTCTTCCTGGCGCTGCAAGTTTCCTTCTTGACGCAGCCCCTTCCATATTTGCCCATTGGCTCCTTGAACATAACGATAGCAAGTCAAAAAAATTGACAGAAAGAAGTAATCAGAAGAAACACTGGCAAAGAAAGAAAGCAGAAACTCACTTGGTGATGATAATCGCAGAGATATTCCTGGGCAGAGGAGGTGGACGCATTGGAACCAGAAGCTATAGTGCAGGGAACAGGTCCACCATAGATAGTCGTTGGCATCTTTACAATCTCCAGAAAATCTCTGTCGAAAGCTTCAGTCCTCCCTTCTCTTTTTGCGATTCTTTCTTGTTCCACGGCGCCGCCGCTCTCATCTTCCCGGCCAATCTCGAGAACATCTCCGTCAAAAGCTTCAGTCCTCCCTTCTCTGCTTGCGATTTTTTCTTGTTGCACGGCGCCGCTGCTCGCATCTTCCCGGCCATTGCCGCTCTCTTCTTCCTCCTGTCTCATAGCCCCCAACATCTCCAGAACGGGGACTCGTCTTCTTGTTCTTTGATCCTTCCTATTGATCGTGCAGCTTCGATTTTGCTCTCTTGTTCTTCGCTCTGCTGCTTGATTTCGGTTTGTTTTCTTAATTAGTTAAGCGGAAGGCGGGACGCGGTTGACCGGTTGTAGACGGTAGTAGGGGGGCTGGAGGAGCCGACGAGGGGCAACGGTTGACCGGTTGTAGACGGTAGTAGGGGGGCTGGAGTGGAGGGCAAGGAGCTTCGAAACCGGTTGTAGACGGTAGTAGGGGGGCTGGAGGAGCCGACGCGACGAGGGGCAACGGTTGACCGGTTGTAGATGGTAGTAGGGGACTGGAGTGGAGGGGCAAGGAGCTCCGAAACAATACCGGCTAACGGCCGGGCTCGGCTGGGCTAGTCTAGGCCGGGCTGGGCTAGTCTGGGCCGGGCTGCTTGCCACAGGTGTGCTGTGTGAGCCTGTGAGGGTGAGGCCCTATACCTGCTCCGGCTGGGCTGGGTTGGGCGGATTGCCGCACGAAATGGGCTCTCGCCTCTCGATAGAGAGGCATTACGGCCTACAGAAAAGCCTAAAATTGGGCCGGCATCGCAGGCATATTGGGCCGATCCGAGTGGCCAGATAGCGCAAGCACGGTGCGGCCTGTCGGCCCGAGAAGTGGGCGCTGGCCACCGGCGGCCACGTCGCCGCCGGCTGCGGAGAGCTTGCCTGCTGTTGACATCTCCGCTGGATGCGCGACACCGCCGCCGCGCGGTGGCCGCATGGCGCTTCGGCTTCCCGATCTCCGCCTTATCCGGCCAGCCCGACACAACGAGCTCGCTTGGCAGTAGGATCCGGAGCAGATCTAGAGGGATACGGGAATACGGGATGGCAGGGCATAGCAGTGCGCTGGGCGCGGGCATTGGCGAGAGGAGAGGAGAGGACATTGGCCCTTGGCGCTGGAGCAGCTTGTTCACCTGCGCCCATGATGCACATCTCGCCGGCGGCCGGGCTCGCGGCGGCGGCGCTCTGGTTCGGGTGGGCGTGGTGAACCGTGAACGAAACGGTGGGGGATGGGTTAGGCTCTCTCAACGCAATAGGGTTGTTCTCTTCAGGGCGCGCGTACACGGCACTACCCAGTCCCTGTCGGCCTGTCCTGGTCCGACTGCACCGGGCCAGAGCTCAAGTGCTGAACCAATACTTCCTGTTCTTTTCTATCCGTTACATTTTTTATAACTTTATATTAATATATACTAATAAAATTATTTATTAGTGTTGTGGGTACAGATCAAATAATAGAGAGGGAGACTAGAGAAGAGCCAACAGAGAGAGATGGCAGGGGCGGATCCACAGGGTATGCCAGGTGGGCCACGGCATACCCTGGGGCCCAGCCGTATTAGCTGCAGTCGCCGCCGCCTAACCCTGACGAGGACGCACTCTTCGCTGAGTTCTGCCGGCTCGGAAGCCTCTACCTGTCGTCGGCGCGGGCCGAGGCGATCGTGCCGGCTCCAGCCCCGGACCCGGAGGCCGCGGCGCCGGCGGTGGTGCAGCCAGGGTCGGGGTCCGCGGCGAAGAAGCGCCTGCCACGGTCGTCGGAGTTGGTGCGGGTATCCTCGCTGAGCGTGCGGCACCAGATCTACTTCCGCAACCTCCGGTCCAAGGGAAGTTCGCTAATGGTGGTGGTGGATGTGAGTGCACCGAGAATTGTTCAGTCGGATGTTATTGTGGAGAGCGGAATGTGGGTGAGTTTGCATATGATAAGGCTGGTGTTCTGCTACGGGGAAAACCACTTGTGTATGAGTGTGGGCCGTATTGCCAGTGCCCGCCTAGTTGCCCCAACAGGGTTAGTCAGAAGGGGCTTAAGAATAGGCTTGAGGTCTTCCGGTCAAGGGAGACTGGGTGGGGGGTTCGGTCTTTGGATCTCATTAAGGTCGGCACGTTCATTCGTGAGTTTAGTGGGATTGTGCTTACTCATCAGCAGTCAGAGATTGTATCTGCAAATGGTGATTGCTTGGTGCGTCCAAACAGGTTCCCTCCAAGGTGGTTAGATTGGGGTGATATCTCTTATGTGTATCCTGAGTATGTGGCTCCGAACTATCCTGCTGTTTCTCACTTGAAATTTTCAATTGATGCGTCAAGGGCAAGGAATGTGGCTTGTTATTTCTCCACCTCATTGCATATTCAGTGTCTACTAAGGTTCATAAACCCATGCATGGTTGTTGAAAAGATTAGATGACATGATGCATGGTTGTTAATTTTCTATCAGTTGTCAATGTCATGATGGTTTCTGGAAAAATTTACTCTTCAGCCTGGTCTATATTTAGAACCGCTGTTATATATTACTACACATATTGACCTCATATCATGTTGCTGTTACTTGCATTGTTTCTGGAATCTGGAGGTGAAAATTCACTTGCATTGTCTAGTCACATTCATTGAGTGGGATATTTTCGTTGAAGTGGATGAAGATGATATAATCGAGACTTTCATATCCTTTAGAAAGCGTAGGCCAAAAAAATCAGACAAGTAGTATTGTAAGTCTCTTTTATGTATATTTGAGATTATTAGTATAGTGTTTGAACTATTTATATTGTAATTTATGCAAGTTTCCAACTTAATCCTTGAATTTAAGACTTATCATAGTATTTAGTGCCTGTATACCGAATTACGGTGCAAATTTTATAATTATTTACCGAATTGCATATGAAAATTTTGGTGCGGTATACCCTTTGGTAAAATCCTAGGTCCGCCACTGAGAGATGGTATGTGTGAAATGAGTCGGTCTCCCCCTCATGCCTCTCTTAATAATCACAAAAGGTAGGGGTACTTTGATACGTTCCTCTATATTATTAGGTTTATTACATATTAGGCCTGTTGAAAGACCTAGTCATGGAGGTTGGGTCACCTCTACAACCGGGTCACCTCTACAACCGTTAGCAAATATTTTCAACTATAAATGTAATAATATAGTTTTATATAGATAGTTTTAAATATATGAGTAGATAGTTTGACCGCACAAATTATAAGATGTCAGACACAAAAGAACAAAGGTAATAACAACGGTACCGTAAGAAAATATTAGTTGAATTAACTAGGGGTGTAAATTCAATGCGGTTCGCCACAACAAATTCTTCATAATACAGTATCTAGAGCTCTGGAAGCTACCGCATGAAGTCTAACCGAAATAAGGCTTTGAATGCAGATGGTGTCTTCTCAGTAGTCTTGCACTTGGTGGCTAGTTAGTGTTACATATTGGGCTGATTTTTGTTGTTGTTTTTTTGATCTATGCCGTCGACAAACCAACCCAGAAAGCGGGTGATCAGGTAGCAAACTGGAAACCACCAGTGGGAGCGGTGCTAAAGCTGAACAGTGATCAGAGATGGGCAAGGTACAATACAACGCACATGGCAGGCGCTGGTAACCTTCCTAACTTGTTTGATGCCTACACTGTTGAAGCCGTGGGAAAATGCAAAGCCACATGTATATGTGGATGTACGTACTATCCTTGCCTTTCAAACTGATTTATCCAGTGAATTATGCCAAAATCATCGGATCTGCATGTGACCATGTCATTGGTTTGGCGGCAGTGGTGTGGGCTATTTGAACGGAATGAAGTGTTGAATTATATGTGGGCCAAGCCCATATAAAAGAATAATTCCTACATAAAATCTCAAAGGCCTACTCATGCAAAGGAGGCATGCATATGAACTATAGTACCACATTGCTAGTTCTAGGAGAGGAAGACCACCTTAAAAGGGACGGTGCACTCCTAGCCACTTGAGGCATGTGTGGGAGAGAACTAGAGGATCACACATGCGCGCTCGCTCGCCTCGCCGGGCGGGGTCACGCGCGGGCACACGGCACCTGCGTGAATGGTCCGCCAAATTTGGCTCCAGGTGCTTGCGCAGACGCGGCTTCCTTTTGCAGTTTTATTTTTTGCTGTTTTGAGTGGCGGTGAATCCGGATCGGTTACGCGTGACTAATCCGTTTCGGTTACGAGTTATGGAGAACGTGCAGGCGTCTTGATCACGCGTCCTGATTCTTCTATAAATACTGAGTCGCCGCCTCCATACAGTACATGCGAAAATCAATCTAGGGTTTTGCCTCTTCCATTGTGCTGCGCCGTCCCACGTAGTCTACTCCGTCCCGTTCGCCGGCGTGCACTGTCGTTCGGGAGAGCAGGTCTCCGGAACCGTCGCCTTCGAAGTCCTGCACCGGGAGAGGGCGAATAAGGTTTTTGGGAAGCGCTCTGCGCGACTGCTTGCTGTAGCTCTGGCTCGTCTTCCTCGTCGTTCGGCTTCGGCGAGTCGTCATCGACTTCGTGTCATCTGCACCGTTCCTGCAGCGTCAACATCAATAAACCAATCAGAACAGAATCATCAGTACGTAACAGTCATGTTCTCCGTATTAGATCTATTCATGTATAGTTTCCTGATTTACATGTCTAGATCTTTTATGCCTGTGATGGTTCTGTTATTTTGCGTGCATGATGTCATATTTTATTTATGGAATAAATTAAACCTACATGTGCTTAAATTTTCAACATGAAGTGTGTTTTGATTTCAAACCACTGAAAAATCTGATCGAGATAATTTGTTCTGTTTGCACTTTTCTCAAATATAACTCTTCGGAAGGGGAAGTCTGCGAGTGAAAGTCGGCGATCTGAACAACATGGACACGAGCCCTGTGAGACCAGCTTGCTCTCGGCAGTACGGCTCTACTCCAGTGAAGATCCTCTGCAGACCCTCATCCGCATAGTTGACCTGAACCGCTGGCTCGGCGATGAAAACTTCAACGGATCCCGGCAAGGAGAGCGGGTCTTTCATCCAGGCTTGAACATGGAACTCAGAGGAAGTTCCGAGAAGCTTCGAGGATCTGCCATGCGGGGTTGGCCCTATGCGTTCAACCCAGCAATTGGGAAGAGTCGCTTGTGCCGTGGTAATGCTCCAGGCATGGGCAGGAAGGCCCTCGATTTCAGTGTCCACCCTGAAGTGCAGCCTTGAGAACTCAGCTTGAAAACATCTTGTCCAAGGCCTGAACAAAAGCCTTTTGCTGTCAACCCAGATGGTGTCGTAATGGAGGATGTCATCCCTGTCGGCACCAGAACGAAGGGTGAAGAGCAGAGAGTTTTACTCGAAGTGTCATACAGTAAAAGCTGGCTGCGAGGAATGTTAGATCCTGAATTGAACTGCCGCTGCGGCACGAGCAAGGTCTATCGGATGGTCCGAGCTTGCCTGGAAGACGATAAGGGCTATGGACAAACGTTGCTCCTCAGCCGCTAACTCTGACGACCAACTGTTCGGTGACAACACTTCTTGTCGTCTAACCGTTCGTAATAGGGTCTCACTGCCGGTCGAGCCAAAGAAGAGGAGAGGAGAGGAAAGAAAGAGAAGAGATGAGAGGAAAAAAGAAAAGAAAAAGAGGAGAGGAGGAGAGGGGAGAAGGAGAAGAGGAGACAGAGAAGGAGAAGAGGTTCAGTTATTTCTGCGAGTAAAGATTCATCCATAAGGTAAAATTTTTTATCTTTTAATATATATTTTTGTAGTAAGTAAATAGTTTATTTAGTGTAATGAATAGTATAATTAGCATTCGTAGAAAATTATAATTAGAGAAAAAATAGTATAATTTCGGTGGCATGTTAGATCCTGTGGCGTATAATTAATTTATTTCGTTGTCCCTGAGAGAAAGGTACTCCATATAAACTACTAAGATGGATCAATTTACCATGTAACTATTATGTTGGCTTAATTAATTCATCTTCTTGATAAATTAGATACAAGACCGTCGGTCGTAGCTCCGACAAATGTCTATTCTGTAATCTTTTCCCACAAGTCAAGAAGGCGTAGCACCGTGCAGGTGACCAGGTGAAGCTTACGAAGGCGAATGACCAGCCTAAGAAGCTAATTCGAAACTTGGTATAGTTCAGAAGTCACGGTTTCTGTTGAGTTCTGAAAAAGTTCGTTGTGCATGTGCTAATTGTAACGGGAATTAATCTGGTAAGTTTTTACTGATGCCGTGCATTTTGGCCCACTTACTCCAATACGCGATTTTAATTTACTTTTTTTTTTAAGTTGCTTAGGTTTGACTTTCGAATTGTTTGTGTTTCTGTTAGATCACAGAGTTCAACTACAAAACATGGCACCAAGGTGCCAAAGGCGCGAGGTTGGTCAGGCGGAGCTGAGCTCGCGACGTGGGCATATTCTTTTCTGCTGAGGCTTATAGCTTTTGGCTATGACCAGGGGTGGGCCCAGCAGGTAGTCCATATAGGCCCAGGACTACCCTGCAATTTGGCCCAAAAAACTACTACTATTTATCTTTCAAGGCCTAGTTGATGAAAAGCCAAACAAATAATCAAAGGCCTGCCTCAATCCCTACAGCCATCCTGTGTTCCTGACTCCCGGTGCCCTAACCCACGGCGTCGACCCGACTGTCCCTGTCGGACGCGCCGCTCGCGAAGAAGCGAAGTCGCGGGTCGCAACTCCCGGCGGCCGGCTCCATCCGCCTCCGCCAGCCGCCTCCGCCAGGCTCCCTCCCTCGCGAAGAAAAATTACTTGCAGTGAGTTGGCCGAGAGGATTTATTTCTCTTTCTGTTGGCAGCTTAAGCTTTCTTATTGCAGATGCATTTTTTTTGTTTTAAATGATGAAGTATCTGAGCTTCATGCCCCCTTGAAAGGATTCCTAGAACAACGTTAGTTCCATGATGGTTTTTTTAACTACAAGAAGAGAAAATAAGCATGTTGCTGAGTAGTGAAGTGGAAGGGTTTTCTTTGGCGTATTTGGTACATACTAGAATTTGAATGATCATTGTTGTGCAGATCCTGAAACAAAGGAGCTCATCAAGAAAATTCTTTCAATTGGGCATGTGTCTTATGAAGTTCTGCTACCTGTATGTTCTCTATCCTTCTGCAGTGGTCTGGCAAAGCATTCTGATGTCATATAACCACTGAAACATTAATTTGCAGGTTAGTTTTTTAGATATTTGGGAACCAGCAGTATTGGAAATAAAGAGGGAAGGTTACAGCATTAAGTGTAATGGACAGCGTGATGTTGTTATAACTGAGAAATTCCAGCATGACACTGCTGTATGGTTCCTAAAATTCATTGTCCTTAATATTCCTCTTTTTTTCTGATTAAAATCACTCTGTTCTGACTCCTGATTATACTCTGTTCAGTCACAAAAACTGTCATCATGGGATTTGTGTGATTAAATCTTTAAACTATGATTAACGATATCCTTTTTAAATATTTGGATTACCTTTTTTGTGATGGAGGTAGTAATTGTTAGTTTTATCTTTATATATGTTAGTACTTATGGGATCTTTGATGTTGAACTGAATTTTGCATTCCATTGCTTGCTCAATATGTAATGATTAGCAACTAATATTGTACGATGTTTCCAGATCAATATCCCATATGGGAGTCCTACCGAATTTTCAATTCAGTCTGCTGATGGTGCTGAGTACAGTCTGAAGCCTGCAGAAAATGCCCTGTGAGTTTCATACTAAGTCACTATTTGCTTCAGTAGAAATATTTTACAGTTGTTTTATGGTACATTGAGTTACATTTAGCAGTTCCTACATGTAATCATCAAACCTTTATTTTGCACCGTGTTGGATGCTATTGAAAGAATACCGGGATCAGTTTATTATTCTTTCCCAACCATTACTCCCAATGATTACAGTCTTCAGAACTTAAATCCAACATTGAATTCAACAGTTTGTCCTTGGCAGTCGTTCACTTGTATTTTTGTATGACTGCATCTGACACCATTGTCGTTGTTGTTTATACCTTCGTGGTAGACTGGTAGTTCTTTTAGAGTGATGGCCTAGGACATACAAATCGAACCAGCATAGTTACTAACCATCTAGTTGAGTAGTGACTGGTGAGTACAGAGAAATAGAGTATTGTTTACTGAGTTTGAGACTTTGAGTAGAGACAAATGTTTGAAATTGGCGATTGCTAGATGGATTGGGGCATTACATTTGACTTTACTGCAATCTTCTATTTATGTAAGACCTTATATTACATTTGAACAATTTATATTATCAATTATGCAAATTTCGAACTTATTTGTTGAATTTAAGGTATTATGAGATCTTTTAGATATATTATGCTTTTTATCGAACCGTTTACCGAATTTTTGTATTAGATTATATCATATTGGATAATAATTTTTTAGTTAGGCATACCCTGGATTCAAATCCTGGGTCCGCCACTGGCTATGACATGTGATTTTTAGATTGTTTGTACAAGAGATTACAGAGTAATAGAAACTCACGTGCGGTTTTTACCAATATAAATAAAGTCGGTATAGTATGTACTATAATTAACTAGCAGACCCCATCTTAAAAAGACACTCTGTTTAAAAACTAGTTACTATAGAAAAACTAAAAACTGAAGCTAAAAAGTGAAAAAGAACATAGCCGTAGACCGAGGCAAAGCGTAAGCTGGTAGGGAGGTCAGCCGAGCACCGCAATGGAGGCCGAGTATGGTAGTGATGGCTCGCCATGCTGGGGTAGGTGTAAACAAGATCTTACAGCATCAACAAGAAACGATAGACTACAGATGGGGGTGTGGTTGTAATAATTTTTACACTACCAGGTGAGGGCGTGATTGTAATCACATTTTTATGTTTATAGGGTTCCAAAAGCAAAAGTTTGGACTAATGAGTAATGTGTAGAAATGTATGGGCTTACAAAAATGGTTTGCCTAAACTGCAAAATGTTAAGAGAGTTGTTTTTGACCATCTAAATAAGATTCTTTTAACCCATAGCAACGCACAGGCAACTGACTAGTTTACATAAATAAATTATTGGAGAAATTCAGAAATCACTCTGCCAATGGGATGTGGCATTTGAACTAGTCTTTACTCATGCCCTTTAATTTCTTTAATGATACCTTCCGCAAGGGAATCTGCGTCATAATTCTTGCCATAAAATTTGACAAACTCCATCTTTGGATTCATCAAGTACCTGAAAGTAGATGAGCAAACAGTAACTCAGTAAGTGTTCGAAAAATGTATATCTATTTTCTTACTATCACAATGATGGCAGCAACATCTACAAATTGAGGCATCCTAAAGTTAAGACTTCAAAAGGGGAATATTACTATGGCCGGCTAGTTTGCTACTTCAGGATTAAGATATTCCATGTATTTCATCAGAAAATAAACCAACCACACTTGATTCAACTTCCCCAAGTGCAGCCTCCAAGGTAAGATGTGAAGGGTACACGTTCACCGTATATAATTGTTGGTCTCTCAGCTGTCAAATTTAAATTGGACAGTGAAATTTATCACAATATAGTCCATGTAACAATATGTGACCAAGGAAATGAACTGCTCATAATCATGCTTGCCTGGTCCAACTTGAAGTATATCATCATACGCATGATTATAGGAATGGAGGGGTTTGTCTATGGGCCTGTTCTTTTTTGCTGCGGCTTGTGGCTTTTGGCTGCGGCTTTTGGCATTTGAGCTGTTTGTACGAAAGATTACAGAGTAACAGAAACTCACGTGCGGTTTTTGCCAATATAAATGAAGTAAAGTATGTACTACAATTAACTAGTAGATCCTATCTTGAAAAAATACTCCGTTTAAAAGCTAATTACTGTAGAAAAGCCGAAAAGCAGCTTTTAAAAGCTGAAAAGAACAAGACCTATATGCTGAACCTATTGGATGCTGCAAGTCCTGTACCTAACACAATTATTTTTCAGTGTGCTTCCTGGCCTCCTGGGTCTAGCATAGATGCCTGGATGATGACTGTTAAAGGTAGTTACCAAAGTAAAGCATATCCCTAGGGCCAAATTTCCACTTCCGATGGGAATATACTGTTAGTTGATCGCTACCTTTTGGAATTGTCAAAAAAAATTGTTGATTTGCTTTAAGAAAATATGCATGGTATTCATCAGCACAATTTTTCCATAGCTTTGAACTAGCTAAGACTTTGCTCCTAGAGTTGCTTTATGTCAATATAAAGTAGCGGCTACATATGATTTTGATCAAGTCTTCATAAACAGTAATTAACTAGCTAACATATGACATAAGCATAATATAAACTCCAAATATGACATATCAAGCTGTTTGTTTGTTAATAATAAAATTAAGTATATCTGAAGTTATGAGACCTTTGATTGATCATTAACTGCAGCAGTATAATAGTTGGAAAAAGACACGAAGGCTAAATTAAACAGATCATTCTGGGTTGTAGATGGTGGATTTGCCTTATCATACAATGAAAGGTCAGTTTTATCATTTATCTCAATTGCACACCATTTGGCACAGTCAAAATTAAACAATGAAACTGTACAAGAAAATATAGAGATTAAAAGTAGCATACATGACAATTGAGTGATCAACAAGATAATCAGAACCCTCCTCCTCTGTCTTCATATAGTAAACTCGATAAGCACGAGCAACCTGTCTGATCTCATCTGTTGTGCCCGTCAGTCCTATTAGATCTGGGTGGAACTCTGCCAAACACAAATTGCTCATCATAATTGGCAATCAAACGAAGGAGATGCTATAGTTAATCTTGGAAAAGTTACAATAAACTCTTAAGAGATGATAAGATATGAATGTCAAAATGAACTGTGGATATCATCGAGAGATGCAAAGTGCGTGAAGCACATACCATTAACATAGTCACGAACTTGCTCAACAGTATCTCTCTCAGGATCAACTGTGATGAAAACTGGCACAATTTCCATTTTTGCCTTTTCCTCTGAAAGCAAGAAAACAGTCTTATAATGATTGTCATATACAGCACCTCAACCAAAAATACAGAAAGGGGGGAATAAATTATGTTATGAAACTGTCTAGTAGAGTCCAAGCTCCAGCAGGGCATATGAGCTGTTCAACTAAAGCCAAGTACAGACTAGACTTCCAGCGGAAAGTGGAAACTTTCATTAGTTCAGTTAAATAAACAAAAATAAACTTTTAAGTACATTTCAAACTGTCATGCATATTTATTTTGGTGCAATTTATTGGTACAGTAGTCAATAGCACACAGCCACACCTTCTAAGTTGTAAGCAAATAATATAATGATAACACAAATCTCCTTTAGTTGGTATAAATATATTTACAGTGGCAGCATCATGCTACATAGGAGAAGGACGCAAAGATGATTGGGTACATAATAAGCACATATAACATGATTTATCAACATAATTGTATCCAAAGCATAGAAATCAAATTGACTTACTCATTTTATTGATTGCTGCAGCCATCTTCTGAAGTTCATCTGGACAAATGTCAGGGCAGTGTGTGAATCCAAAATATAGCAGAGTCCATTTGCCCAAGAAATCCTTTTCGGTGACGGGTTTCCCATTATGATTTAGAAGCTTAAATGGGCCACCAATGGCTGCAGTGCCTACTGATGGTTCTTGCTTCACAGCACTTGTTCTATTCTTCAATTCTGGGAAAGATGGGTTGGGGAAAAAACTCCATGAGAAGCTCAATAACAGGCACAGGCAGGATTACAAGATGGCAGCTTTCTATTATGCAAATCAAACTTTCATGAAACACCTGTCTCCATTTGTTAAAAAAAAAAGAGTGTTTTGGTAAATACTAAACATAGCAAATTCTGAACCCAAGGAAAGATTATATCAGAATGCACATAGCATGGAACATAGGGCATTCACTGTCCTATAAAAGCTTTAGGCATATCAGATATGATTTGGATGAAGTGTTCAGACATTGATTTCACTGACCTATAAGGGTTTTGCTGATGAGACAAGAAAGCAAGATAAGCAACAAGCCAACAACCTTTATATCTCTTATTTATTGAGTTTAATTTTCCTCCTTTTCTTCCTAAGCATACGCATATAAAATGCAGCTATGTAGGAAGAAGCCAGAGTGATTACAGAGAAAATATAAAGGGTACAAATAACTGTTCTTGGACATTATTGTAACATTAGTTCTCTAGTCATGCCCCTACGAAAGGTAAACAAGTTTATTTGTGCAAGTTCTGTGAAGTTGGGCAGGCTCAGGCAGCTATTGGATTTTGGTTTCCCATCTTATATACATGGATGATAGGAAAGCTTGATGAAAATGCTGGGTTTTTTATGTGTTTGTTTATATGTAAGCAATTGACTGTGGACAAAAAAGAATGCACGAGACAATATATCGATGTTTCTTAGCTTGCCCCACCATAGCTGCAACAAGTTCAGAAAGGTGATACTTCCCTAGATGATATTTTACCAATACTTCACATAACTTTATTTTCCAAATCAACAGAGCCCGTCAGTCCAATATCACATAACTTTATTTTCCAAATCAACAGAGCCCGTCAGTCCAATATGGGTTTGATACAACAGGAAAATCGATAATGGATTACCAGAGGCAGCAGTCCTAGCATGACAACAAACGAAAACAACTCACCATAGTAATCTACCTTCAATGTGACGCTTCTTTTCCTTGTCGTAGTACACAACTATCCCTCCTCCAGTCACGAGAAGCAGGAGAAAGCTCAACCACGATACGGGCTGCAAGGGAAGTAACAATGTTTTTTGGTAAAGCACATCTCTTACAAATCATAGTTTTTTTAGAACAAACAACATAGAGCTTCTTAGCAAGCAGGCAAGGCCTAAAAATTGAATAAGGAATAGCTCAAGAAAACCATCCGCTAGATGTGCACTATGCTAGATCGCAGTTGCGTCGTGCGAGATCAACCATTTTAGGCAATTGCCTCGATTTGGCTCCTACATAAGAATCCAATAAGGCATTTGAGGTCACATCACACTCACCCCTCCTCGGACGGGTTTTCCGGCGTCCGCTTGCTCAGATTTCCCGGACTGCCCGTCATCCCCTTTGCCGCCGCTCACACCAGGCGCCGCCGCAGGCTTCGAGCTGTCCTGCGCCGCAGCCGAGGCGTCGCTGGAGAAGCGCGCGCGCCCCAATAACGCAGCTCCGAAGCGAGAAGCACCCAACTCAGTGATCTGCTGCAGCACAAGCAACAAGCAATCCACAAGCCATGTTGGTCGCAGTGTCACTCCCAAAAGAAGAGAAGATTCCATGCTAAGGACGAGAGATTCTAGGGCACCTGAGCGCGAGGGCGAACAAGACTGGGAGAGAGCGCGCGCGCGAGGAGGGCGTGGAGATGGGACGCCTGCCTCCTCCTCATCATCGTCTCCGCGCTTCCACTTCTTCGGATCGGAACTGGAGATGGGGTTGATTGCTACTGCTGAAGGTGGGCGTTCGGCTCCGTCTCCAAGCGGCGGCGGCGCCCGTGGGATTTGGGCTTTTCTCCAGAGTGGTTTCTTCGCTTCCGGTCCAAGAAGAGCCGCTTCCAGAAGAGAAATTTCGATATTTGACACTCAATACGTGCGCCTCTCAACTTTTAACCCCCAATTCGCACGCCTTTGGAAATTTAACCCTTTCACTGCGAATTCTTTTTATTCAAGGGATTCTCTTCATTTTCACAGTGACAAGTGTCAACATATAAAAGGAGAGAAAATGAGTAGAATCCCTTGAATCAAAAGAATTCGCAGTGACAGGGTTAAATTTCTAAAGACGTGCGAATTGGGGGTTAAAAGTTGAGAGGCGCACGTATTCAGTGTCAAATATCGAAATTTCTCCTTCCAGAACGCATAATAAAACATCTCATTAAGCTACGACTCCCTCTTAATTAATTGGCCACGTAATATATGTTGCCTTTAATTACCCACCTAAAACGCTCTTGATCAAGACATTTCGAACTCAAGTACACCGTTAAATCTCATGGCTTGGTCCAAACACTTTCATTTCAAAACAACAACAATACCGTTAAATCAAATGTTTAACTGTGATTTTGGTTTGGGTGCGCCGGGGGGCTGTAGTGGCGAGCCACTGTAACAGACTTTTCAAAACAACAACAATAAAGTCTTTTATCTCAAATAACTTAAGGTAGATTAGGGATAAAATTTTCTCAAGATCAAAGAGACGAGAGTCTTAAAATAAAACCTGCAATGCTAAAACCATAAGTCGTACATCCTGCTATCTGAGCCGAGGGACTAAAACACTACCCCTAACTTATGGTTCCGGTATATGGATCACTAATTTCTATGCGCTCATATCTAACGCTAATTCTTTAGATATATTCCAATATCTCAAATCTTTTTTAACTGCTTCCTCATACGTTAATTTTGGTTAACAAAAATAAATTTAATGTCAAAGTGAGCACATGCCCCATATATTAGATGTTAAATTGGTAAGAGCAAGTACTACACTTGAGGGGGTTTTTTTTTGCATTTTCTTCTTCACATGCATAATATAACCACGTATATGTAATTGAGCATAGAAAAATTTATTTTATTAGAGGGGAGCAAAATTTCTTTGTTACCTAAAAGTTTTTCCTGCTATAATATAACTATGCATAATATATCCATGAATGGTTGTGTAATTACCTAGAAGTTGTTGCTATAATTGCAACCCTCACTTGTCATTCTTGATGTCTATGGGATAGAATCCTTTTTTTCATCTCATTGTAATTTCGAAGATTAGTTGTGTGACAAGCAACATTTTTTAAAATGTGAACGGAACAATAATTTATGTGTTGTATGTAACATCCCAAAAATTCAGGTAATCAAAAATGTGAAATTTTCAAAACTTTTCTTACATTTTTGCTGGCATTCTATTTTCTTCTGAATATTCATTTCAAATCTTTCTGAGTTTTGAAGCATGCAAATTAATAATCAAGGATAATCTCAATTGAAATAAGATCATTCAAGTCAAAAGAAATAATGGAATATATCTCTAATGGCTAAACCAAAAATCCCTCTTTTTAAATTAAATTAGCATGCAAAACTCAAGAATTGAATACTCAAAAATTTATTTAACACAAGATAAAATAGAATTTAAAATTTGAATAACATACAAAACTCCTAAAAATCAGTAAACCCTAATGCAAATTAAAGCTTAAACCAAAAGTCTAAAATTTCAAATTTTGGAATCAATGATCTTAAATAGAAAATAGAAGTTCAAAATACGAATTAAAAAACCCAAATTCTAAGCCCTTCCCTCTTTTCTTTATTTCTTCCTAATACATGTGGGCCCCCTCATTTCTCTTTCCTTTCCTTTTTCCCCTACTTCCTCTCTGCCCAACGGGCCCCTCCTGCGCAGCGCGCCTGGCTCCTGTCTTCTTTCTTTCTTTTACTCCTTCTTCCTCCTTCCGTGGCCGAGTGTCCTCCACGTCTCCCTCTCCCTTTTCTCTCCTGCGCCGAATCACGCCCGAGTCCCTCTTGGGATTTTGCCGCGCGCTGCCTCCTCACTGCTTTGCAAGCGTCGCTCACCCAGTCACATCGCCACCGAGCTCCGCGCCCTGCACGCCTCCGCCGAGCCCCGCGCCTCGTACGCCCGAGTGACCACGCCCACGCCGCTGTGTCCCATCCCCGCGCGCGCTTGGCTATAAGATTCCTTAGCCGCCTCTTTCCTCCCTCCATTGCCCCGGCTCCTTCCCTTGCTTCTCTGCTTCTTCCCCATCTCCGCCATGCGCCGGCCGTAGTTGCCTCCACGCCGCCCCGGCCGCTCCGGCCATCTTCCCGTAAACCGCCCGCGTCACGGCGTGTCTGCGCCTCCCCTCTGCCCCCTCTTCAAGCCGATTGAAATATCGCCCACTAGAGCACGCGCGCCGGCCATCTTCCTCACCGCCGACCAACTGCGCCGTCACCGCCCCCGTTTCTTGCTCGTCGCGCTTCGGTCTAATTCCCCTCACCGGGAGCAACACCAGGTCGTCGCCGAGCTCTTCCGAGCATCGCCTCACCCTCCCCTCCGCTGTAGGCCGTCGGCGACGTGAGCTCCTCTTCGTCGCCTCCCCGTCCATGCTGCCGGCTCAGCTCGGTATCTTCCCCGCCAAACTGCCGCCATGGTTGAGTTCCTCCCGACCCCCTTCTACTTGTGCGCCACCCATTCCTCCTTCCCTCCACGCCGGCGCCGCCGTCTCCGTTTCCCCCTCATCGCCGCCGCCCGAGCAACCACCCCCGCCGACCTGCGCCATCCCGGGCCGCACCACCTCCCCCACCGGCTTCCACAGTACTCCGGGAACCCATTTCGCCGGCCTACCCCGCCCCTCTGCCCCCCCTCGCCGGAGCCCCTGCCGCCGGTCGTGCGCCCCCCACATCCTCTGTTTCGGCCGGCTGCTCTGTTTTGAGTTAGCTTCCAACAATTACTTCATCTACCGTAACCCCCACTCTTTATCACAAATCGGGCAACGCCCAGTTGGTCACCGTGCTTGCTGCTTAACACTGTCCCCGTGAGGTCCCAGGTTCGAACTCACGGTCCGCAACTCTTTCATTGTATTCTTGTTTTTATTTTGATTCATTTCAGTTGAAGAAAAATCAAGGAGAAATATGAAATTAGCCCATGAAAGTCAACAAATTCTATTAGGATGCAAATGGGGATTATTTAAGATTCAATATTTGGTTAATTACCATATATGCATAAGTAATATGCCCTTATTATCAAGTAAAGGCATTAATAAAAGATAGTTCTAAATTTAATAAAGACTCCAATTAAAAGATATACAAGTTAAAGTTAAGGGAATAAATTCGGTATTATGTTTGGCTATTAAAAAAAGACTTTAAATGAAATATTTTCTTAATTATAATTAAATTACAAATCCAGCCGCTTCATAGAATTAACTAAACAATATGTTGTAATTTGGAACAAAATTCATATTTAAAGTTAGAAAAACATAACTTAAAGTATAAACCCCGCCATTAGCCGTAATCGATAAATAAGTCTCCACGGCAACATTAGTAAAGTGGTAGTAAATAAGAATATACACAGATTTATTATTAAACATCAATGAGACAATTAAAAACTCACGTGCATCAATGAATTATTGAATTAATCATTAGGAGGATACTTTAAGTAATTAGTAAACCAAACCCCATAAAATACCATAACTTAAGTCGCGAGGAATACATACCCTAAAGATAAAATTGATACACTAAATTCTTACACCAGTCTATAGGTCGAACCCGACTCCTGGGATCCCTTCAATAAATACAAAAATAATAAAAGAGATTATTAATAAAAAGATCAAGTTTCTCAAGTTGCTATCACTGAACTCATGTAAAGTGGACTAGAAAAATTCCGAAGAGTCAAAATCTAATGCTCATGAAGACCCATTCTTAATGGGTCAATCACAAAAATCATTGACTCTGTCTTATGGAGACGAGAGATGAAATCAATTTCATCTGTCTTCAACCTCGAGTAGAGCTTATTCATAGTAAGCTCACTCAAGACAGTG
Source organism: Dendrocalamus latiflorus (assembly GCA_017311315.1). NCBI lineage: Eukaryota > Viridiplantae > Streptophyta > Magnoliopsida > Poales > Poaceae > Dendrocalamus > Dendrocalamus latiflorus. The sequence continues at coordinate 18,988,853 of CM029634.1, forward strand.
TTGTCATTGATGGATGTAATATTTATCCCTAAACTTTCATATCTAAGGCATGAAGTATCTGGCGTGCATTCTTAGACTCAGAGCAAGTCAAGCCAACCACACGTAACTTGCTGAGAATCTTGATGGGCCTAGAAAACAACTCATTTAAAGATTCACTAAGCTTTTGCTCAGATTTGGAGTATTCTTTCTTAAATTGATTATATCTTACTTCCTTGATAGTTGTGGAGCCTATTCTCATGGTAGTCAATAAGGGTCCTCCATATCTCGTGAATAGATGCTAAGTGAGATACTCGATCAAATTCAGATCTACCAAACTCTTGAATTAAGTAGTTACATGCCTTGTTGTTTACCTCCATATCAGCAAGATTTATTGAAGTGATCTGATCATCGGCAAGCATGATATAAACTCTATGACGCCCTAGTCTGACATCAAATCTGAAAACTTATAAATTTTTACAAACTTAAATTTTAACTTGACATGATTACCAATTGCTCAACATAAATAAACTATGGATATTCTCAACATGGTTCTTGGTAATCTCACTTGCATCTTACTCTGTAGTCTCGTTTTAGCATCACCTGCTGTTTGCCTGTTCTATTGCGTATAGGGGACTCTTTCGAACAGATGTCATGAGAGATGGTGCTCCATTGCTAGTTTGGGCCTATAGTTATTGGGCCTCCAATAAGCATCCGAAAGGGTCCAGGGCCCATTTAGTTTGTGAACAATCTGGCAACATATACAAGATTGTTGCAAGAAACCGGCCCATGGCCAAGATATTTACCATGTCCCTCGTCTCGCTTTTTCTCGCTTTTCCGGAATCTCATAAACCACTTTCCTTTTCCCTTTTCTTTTTCAAAGCAATACCTGTTCGAAACGCACTAGTTTCATGGGAATTTTGCAGGATAGAATCATTAGATGCGGAGAAAATTTATGTGAGAATCCCGCGTTCCATACGGGGCCAAATATGTGCTGCAAATAATACTGATTTAGCGCTACACAAGGTTTGGATTTGAACAAATCTGTCAGCAAAAGAAGCCAGTAGCACTTCCAAACTTGACAATGAACTAAACTCGCACACAAGACCGTAGGTAAATTAAGTTTCACTCGTACACGAGCAAAAGCGCTCAAACACAAGCAGAGTCTTACAAGGATCTGTAGCTCCAATCCAAACTACAAACTATATAGTACATGATACATCCATCACGCCGGTAGTCTGCAATGTACAGTGCAAGCGCACACAGCTAAAACTGGCCAGCAAGCTAGCAGTCAAGCAAACAGCAAACACTGGAGCAAGGAAAAGGAGCAGCTGGTAGTCTAGTACAGTACAATCCAGCCGGCCGGCCGCCCGCTGGAGATTAATGGAAGGCTCATCACTTGGGCCCCCAGAGTAGGAGGTGCATCACCTTGGCCGTCTTGCCGCCGTCCGCGCCACGCCGCCCCGGCTCCCTCCCCGCCACCGCGCGCGGCAGCTGCTGCTGCAGCTTCGCGTCGCGCGACAGCGCGAAGCGGAGGGTGGGGAACTCCCACCTGCGCTCCCGCCCGTTGCTCATGGCCACGCCTTGCCTACCTACACACCCGCAGGCACCCGCCACACCACCTCAGGCTCAGACCTCCTCCCTTCTCATAACTTGTGCTGGCGTGCCGCTACTAACTACTAGACCTCACTGGCTGGTTATATAAGCAGTGAAGCACTAACGAACCGTGCTCGGCTACTGCTAGTAAAGCTAAGGAGTTGCTCGGTTGGGTTTAATCATTATGGTTTATGGCTGAATTTTATTATAGCCGGTTGAAATTATAACTGATGGTGGCTTATTTAGTATAATTAAATTTAAAAAAAATTAAAAATAGAAAAAACGGATTAGCCCAGCACATGTAATGCAAACGAATACGGAAAAAAAAGAACCGGTAAAAAGCTAAAAAAATTAGAAAAAATGAAATTTAGGAATAGTGAAAAATAAGTCGAAGCCAAAACGAGCGTGGCAAAGCGATTAACGAGAGAGAGTATAGCTACGTCATTAAACATCTATATATAATTTATTTTCACTGATACAAGTATTCCTTTAAGTATTTAGATGTTGTGTTATCTATTAATTAGATATAATTATATATAAGTACTCGTTAAATACCAGTGTCTATTTAAATATTAATGCTACAATATAAGAACATTATCTATCCTACGTGACAAGAAAAAATATATTTTTTAGCTACTAAACACATCTTTAAACACTTGCATCGTAGGAACCGAACAATAGCTTAGGGTGTGTTTGGTTGCCTGAATCTCCTTCGTCCTGACTGGGTGGATCCGTATAATCTGAGAAAGAGCCTGTTTGGTTGCCTGTATAAGTGGATGCGGCCTGCATGAGCGGATGCAAAAATACGTCCTCATCCTGGATGGTTGGATACGCTCAAAATGGGCTTCACTGGCCATCCTGGATGGGTTGATACAGTGTATCTTATGCGGTACCACGTGTCAGTCTCTCAGGTTTGGTAGACTGCATCCGCTCATACAGGCAACCAAACATCATCTCAGTTTTTTTGCATCCGTTCATGCAACCTCACCAAACATCTTCTTTTTCTGAAATACGATTCCACTCAGCCTGCATCCACTCAATCAGGATATACGATACAACCTCCATCCACGAAGCAAACACACCCAAGTTTGGATGTTACGAATTTACTAGTCCCTAGTTCGACCCTGGAGGATGGAATAAAGGATTTTCTACCGTTTTTTCTGAGCTACATCTTGAACAAGAAAGTACGTGTGTACTTAAGATGTTCTATGGTTAAAATGTGTGGCTATGCTTAGGGGTGGAAAACGGTAACGGATAATTCGTTTTATCCGATATTCGTATCCGAGAGAAATCCGAATATGGTAAGCAAAATCCGTATTCGAAAATATTCGTATTCGAGAATATTCGTATCCGTATTTGAGAGTACTCGTATTCGCATTCGTATTCGAGAATATTCGTATCCGTATCCGTATTCGAGACTATTCGATTCGTACTCGATCCGTTTTTAGAACCCATGAAAAATCTGTACAAATTTTGTGATTCAAAACTTGAATTTAGGCGGTTTAAAACTGGTAACCGGTCAAAAACCGATGAAAAATTGGCAAAACCCTTAGGCATCCGTTTTATCCGATATTCGTATCCGAGAAAATCCGTATTCGAAAATATCCGTATTCGTATTCGAGAATATTCGTATCCGTATTTGAAAATATTCGGATTCGTATTCGTATTCGTTTTAAAAATATGGATTCGTATTCGTATTTGAGACTATTCGACCGTATCCGATCCGTTTCCACCCCTAGCTATGCTCTATGAGATTTAGATATTTTCTAATTAGTTGTGTGCTAACGTATCATACCCAAAACATTTCCGGCCTGCGCTCCCGCCCGCTGCTCATGGCCACGCCTTGCCTACTACCTACACACCCCGCAGGCACCCGCCACACCACTTCAGGCTCAGAGGCTCAGACCTCCCTTCTCATAGCTTGTGCCGGCGTGCCGGTACAAACTACTAGACCTCACTGGCTAGTTATATAAGCAGTGAAGCACTAACGAACCGTGCTCGGCTACTGCTAGTAAAGTTAAGGTGTTACTCGATTAGACTGAATTATTATGATTTATGATTAAATTTTATTATAGCTGATTGAAATTACACTGTAACTGATGGTGGCTTATTTAGCATAATTAAATTTTAAAAAATTTAAAATAGAAAAAACGGATTAGCCCAGCATGTGTAATACAAACGAATACGGAAAAAAGAACCGATAAAAAGCTAAAAAAATCAAAAAAATTAGAAAAAAAATGTAATTTAGGAATAGTGAAAAATAAGTCGAAGCCAGAAGTCAAAGCAAAAACGAGCGTGTAACGAGAGAGAGTATAGCTACGTCATTAAACATCTATATATAATTTATTTTCACCGATACAAGTATTCCTTTAAGTATTTAGATGTTGTGTTATCTATTAATTAGATATAATTACATATAAGTACTCGTTAAATACCGGTGTCTATTTAAACATTAATACTACAATATAAAAACATTACTTATCCTACATGACAAGGAAAAAATATTTTTTAGTTACTAAACACATCTTTAAACACTTGCATTGTAGGAACCGAACAATAGCTTAGTGGTAAGTTTGGATATTACGAATTTACTAACTCCCTAGTTCGATCCTGGAGGATGGAATAAAGGATTTTCTACCGTTTTTTCTTAGCTACATCTTGAACAAGAAAGTACATGTGTACTTGAGATGTTCTGCGATTTAAAACGTGTGGCTATGCTCTATGAGATTTAGATATTTTTCTAATTAGTTGTGTGCTAACGTATATATCTATACGTGGATGAGTTAGGATGAACGTGCAGGATTCTACTCTCAAGTGTCAATGGTTATGCAAAAAATATCGCGAACCGTGAATCTATGATTGAAGCGATCGAGTGGCCAGAGTTATCCGGGTGACGAGACCCGGGCCTGATTTTTTCTCCCCTCGTCGTCGGCGGCACGGCGCGGACTCCGTCTCGATATCTCCATGCGCTGTCGTCAGATCGGAGGTCAAGTCCTCGAAATCACTGATACATAAATGATACTAATCAGTGAGGTGTCGTCTTCGCCGGTGCGGCGACTTTCCACAAGGCACCACGCGCTGGCTCACGGCCTCACGATGGTGTGGGAGCGGCTCGCCCGGTGGTCGCGATCCGAAAGGGCCGGGTGTTTAATGTGCGTTTGGGAAAAACGGGGCTCTCGACCAATCCGGAAGGAACCGGTGGTTGGCTGTGCAGCCGAGGGGGTTGTGGTGCAGGTTCTTCCTCGCTTCACCCTTCTTGCCGCGGTGAGTCTCTGGAAAATGCCAATTTGGAAAACTTGACAAGCATTAGCCAACTTACCTGTGCTTGACTAGTGTGTATAATTAGCAGTATATAAACAACAATTCATTGGGGATTCGAAAAAAATCATTGGGCAGATTCAATTTGAAAGGAGGGGCAACGCCCAGGTCGGATCGCATGAAACCCCACCCTAGACCCTCGTAGCAAGTATACCAATATATATCATAGGTCTCTTTTTATCAGTTTTTAAAAGCTGTTTTTCGAATTTTTTTATAATAACTAGTTTTCAAACATAATACATTTTCAAGATTTAGTCTACAAGTGGATTATAGTATACACTCTAACGACTTTACTTATATCGATCAAAACCGCACGCAAATTTCTCTTACTTCAAACTCTCTTTTACGAACAGCCCAAAAGTCATAAACCACAGTATAAAGAACGGACCCTAGAAAAAGAGCTATACAACCTGGACTGTTCAAGTATGACTAACTTATTGTTGGGCATTTACTGTAGTATGAGCACTGTATAAGTCTGATAATTTTACTATTGCAAACGTAATTAGACGACTCGACAAATATGTGGCCAGATGTTATAACTATAGTGCCTCTTTTAGCATGTGTTAAAGGGGTATTTGGTTCCATATCTAACTTGGTCACATATGGAGTATGTAACTTCAGTCTCACCACTTCTTATTGTGTAACTTTTTAGTCTCACCAATTCTTATCGAGCATGTGTTTGCCTGCTTCGCCATATTTTCTAACCGTACTTGCGGCAACCAAATCGATCGTCATAGTTAGCATGGTGAGCTGCACTTTGCCTAATTTTTTTGTTTTTTAGGCAAACATGATCCATAGAGTCATTAGCTCTGGATTAATATGAGAGTGACAGTACAATCACCCTGAATATTACAGAAGAGTCCTTGTGAAGATAAAATATTATAGATCGGCCCTTGGCTTTGAAGAAAAGGACTAAAATGAAATATAAAGTTACTTCACAGTCCTTGAGTAGCTGAAAACAACGCTATGGAAGTGGAAGAAGCTGCAATCTCTGTCCTGTGGCCTCCACACTTTGATTGCTCCCATCTGGTCATAGCTCCACCACCTGTCTGCGTTTGCCAGCAATCCAAAGCAGTGGGAGGATAAGATAGGCCTCTTTTGGTTGGAGGTTGGAGAGTACACCGTAGGATATGCAACGGCGAGGAACGTCGGCGATGGACTCGATGGAACTTTAACTGACCACCAGGAACTAATGTTGTTTGGGTCTTCAGTCCCGACAGCTACTGAGGCAGAAGGGAGGGAATGGCTGGTGGAGAAATCCAGAGATAGAAAGAGGGGGGAGATATACACAACGACCGAAGGAGGCAGCGCACCAGCTAAAAGGCAATAAACGTCACTACCACAACAGGAAACATTTTATTAAGGAAAAATTGCTCCCCTGCCCCAAAGTTTAATGTCGTTTGCTCATTTGCCGCATGATATCTCACTGACATGTGGGTCTAAGGTCCACATGTCAGTGAGACATCATGAGGCAAATGAGCAAACGACATTAAACTTTGAGGCACATGAGCAAATCCGCCTTTTATTAACCAAGGGGGAGGGGAGGCTAAGCTCACTAGCAGCGTCGGGGAAAAAGGCCTCTCCACGAGAGAAGCACGACGACAGAGAGAGCTCCAGGGCGATGCGAGGACTAAGAGGGAGCAGCAGACGCAAGCTCCACTACAGTCTATTGGACCGCACCAAATGGAGGAACACTAGTAGGGGAAGCTCACTCCCAAGCTTGAGGACCACCAAAACTGCTTCAACCAGCAACAGGGAGGCATAAGCCTCTAGATTTGCACCAGCCAGCGGTGTAGAAGCCAGAGAGAAGGACGACAGCCTAGGAAGAGTTTCCTCTGGATCACTCGGTTGGGAGCCTCAGCAAGAGAAATAAAGAAAAGAGTAATGTACAAGTAGTAATAGAAGAAGTCGGTGGGAGGGACTCCCTCTCTACTCGCCGCTGGCGAGGACTCCAGTGGACGGAGCTAAGCGTGTGTTTGGTTTGGAGACGTGGTGGGATGGGATGGACCCATTCCTGATTTCTGGGATGGAACCAACCCAGTTCTTGTTTGGTTGCTGGGATGGGATCGACCCTGTTTTCTGTTTGGTTGAGGGGATAAAAGAGGATGGAATGATCCCAGTCACCTGTTTGGATAGAGGGATGGGGATAGGACAGAAGATGTGGTGACCTTCTGGTAAGGTTACCTCTGTGCTATTAATCTTTTGTTTACATTTTTTAGAAATTGTTTAGAAATTTCTGGAGGAGCATCCACTACAAGAAAGTCAATTTCCCCCAGTCAACATCCTTTAGAAATTGTTTGATTAATCCATTCTTGCGAGTATTTAAAATGGATAAATACTGAAGTACATGCCAAAATGGATAAATCAAGAATGGAAAATTACCTATTACAACCTTCAAGCGCATATTTAAAATTTTAACTGCGATGTTTTGGTCCAGTTCAGATGTATCATAAATAAAGTACAATGGTAACTTTTTTATGGCATATTTAAGATCTCATCTTCTTGCTGATGATTACATTCAGGTTAAACATCTAGCTTTAGCATTGACTGGAGTCACACTGCAATCTTGCTACACACCCTTTAACATCTATAAATAAAAGTACAAAACAGGAATAGATACTGATCACAGCAGTAACTTCCTCATCGATCTGGAATTATTTAACCCCCAACATTTTCTACAGGCATATATAAGGCAAGTCATTCGAGCAACTGTACTAATTATCTCAACACACTGATTCAAGTAAAACATATCAAACTGTAATATCTACCATATCCATCTTCTATAGTAGAAGATAAAACAGATCACAAACCGAACTAAACTAACTCAAAAACACAAACAAATTGAGCTAAATGATACGAACGAAACATCCATAAGTTATAGCATTCGTAATATTACACCACAGTGCATAGTTATATGTGGTTCCACCAAAAGAAACGTCCTACTCCAAGGCGTACATAATACATCGAATTCAAGCCACACAATATAGCAAGTTCAAGGCTTGTGACATTACACAGTACATAAGATATAGCATTCCTAATATTACACCACAGTGCATAGTTATATGTGGTTCCACCAAAAGAAATGTCCTACTCCTCCAAATCACCTTCACTGTCCTGGAAACCTCTCACTAATGAACATTGCAACCCAGTCTAGCTTGTGCTCGAACGGCAGGAGGTAGAAAGCCTTTCCAATGTGAGGGTTAGCCACCAAATAAGCATAGTAGAAAGATATGTGGGTCTTATCAAACCCAGGAAGGCTTTTCAATTGGTCAAATAAGTCTGCAGGCAATTCATTTTCAGGTTTAGCGGCCATCTTTATAGCATTGGCAATGTTCTCACCTACACTTTTGAAAGCACTAATCAGCCCATCGTCTTCAATCTCAGCTATCCTGGCCCTCTTGTTGGTCTTGCTTGCAGAAGATGTTGCCCCATGATTATCCGGAATAGTACTCCCATCACTCACATCATGTGCAGGAATATCATCAGTTTCAGTTCCTCCATCTTCAATACCTAGAGCTGCACTTGAGTCCTTGGCAAAGTTTCCTGTAGCCATGCTGTTGCCAAATATTGTTTGCATCTCACCATAGTGGTCTAGAGGCTTGTTCAGATACTCAGCATCTGCCTTGTGATCCTAGGATATGGAAAATAAATAAATTTCAGCAAGCCCCAATTATGAGCAGACCAAGTATTGAAGTATACCTGCACATGGTTATTGTAGTGCTCAGCATCAAGTGTGATAATGAAGTTATCTTCATCCCAGCCAGCAGCACTCAGCTTCCTAAGTCTATTTATCTTTGCAAACTTCCTTGACCATGTTTTCAAATGGTTCTTGATTTGCTCACCAGTGCGCATAGTGTTGAACTTTTCATTGAGAGCCCTAGCACATGCATTGAGATGGACTTTCTTGAAGCCCTTTGATGTCTTAGCACCACCAGCCACCACATTGGCAAGGTGAGTCAGCATGAAAGCTGACTGAGCCGATGTCCATGTAGCATGGCCATTAGTGCCCCCAAGTCCTTCAACATGTTCATCCATTGTCTACCATGCCAACATAGAAAATACACAAACAATTAAGAAAGCCTGGAATAATATTAACTTCAAGAAAGATGTTCATACACCTCAAATTCATGATGAATTACAAGCAATAGGTCCTTACAACTCAAATAAAACAAATAGGTCCTTACAACTCAAATAAAACAAGCAATAGATCCTTACAACTCATATAAAACAAATACAAATCAGTTAACATTGTTGTTTTGACGGTCTGCCCACATCTGGTCTGCAATTTGTTGCCTAAAATTGACCATAGCTGCATGCTCACTTGCTTGACCAGTATACGTTGTAGAATGACTATAGTGTGGCCAATTAGAATCAGTAATAATAAAGTCATCGATCCCGTCTTGTATGACCCAATTGTGTACGATGCAACATGCAACAACAATGTCTACTTGAGTTGGGAAAGGGAAGAATGGAGTGGCATCATCAAGAATTTTGAATCTCCTTTTAAGTGACCCAAATGCACGCTCTATTGTGACACGAAGAGATGAATGTCTAAGATTGAACAACTCCTGCTCATTTTGCACTGGATTATTCCCCCATTCATTCAAGTGGTAGCGTACACCACGAAAAGGGGGTAAAAATCCCGGCTTGGCTCCATATCCAGCATCAACTAGGTAGAATTTGCCTAACATATGGTAAACAAGTTGGTCATTGTCTACATTTCAACATTTTTATGGACAATTGAGGTAGTACTAAGGTAGTATTAATCTATTACCTTGTGGCACTCGAAGGTCATTCTCACGCTCTAGAGCATCTCTTAAAACTAGAGCATCATGTGCCGTCCCCTCCCAACCAGCCAAGACATAGGTGAACCGGAGATCAAAATCTACAACGGCCATTACATTTTGAGTGGCATAGGTCTTCCTACCACGAAAGGAGTGTTCCATTTCCTTAGGAACAGAGGCTCTTACATGTGTGCCATCAATAGCTCCAATACAATCCTATTATGTGTTCAATAAAATCATAAAAATATTAGGGGTCAGATAAGATTATATTACTACAGAAACTACAAAGAAGTAGGGATGAGCCTCACCTTAAAGTAAGGATCCCACCTTGGGTTCCCTTCTATTTTGCTTGGAGTGTCCAATGAAGGAGGCCTAATTAGTTCCCCTCGTAGCTCACCAATGGCACGAAGTACTTTGTTAAAATAACGGCTAACCGTTTCTCCGGATCTATCAAAATTAGTTCCAACTAATCTATTCCTAAGGTTATGCCCCACTGTATTTAGAAACATAGCCACTTGTTGTTCAACACACATATGGATGGTATCTTCAAGCAAACCACGATTCCTAAAAAGGTTACAAAACCGAAAGAACTTTGCTCTATTAAGTCTTAGCATGTTCACACAAGTTGTATCGTCTTTCCAAATTTTATTGTCGAGGTACTCAAGTCTCATCCTGTCCCTTTCATCCATTGGTCCATATGTTATTCCTACTCTCCTTGCATCCCGTTTACGTTTTCTAGACTCAATAATCATGGCCATCATTGCTAAAACCATATATCCAGCAGCAGCAAAAATTAAAAGCTTTCTCCTTTTTTCCATCTACAATACATGAAGCAAACACAAAAAACATATCTCCATGTCATGATATTTGGCCACCTTAGTTGCAACAAGTTTAATAAAAAATAATAAGCATATGTTAAGTGTCACGCTGCATATTGTCAACTGCACAATCAAGCAAGTTTACAGTGGAAATCAATGTCTACTACTGCACAATTTGTCTACTGCTGCACAATTTGTCTACTACTGCTCAATTTGTCTACTACTGCACAATATCAATACTACTCCTCATCCCAGGAACCAAACATATGCAAAATGTGTACTACTGCTCAATGTCAATAATACTTCTCAAAATCATCTCAATCTCAATATTGTTTACTGCAATCATCTCAATCTCAATCGCCATCGCAGCGGCCATCAGGCACAGGGCAAAGAATGCGGCTCGGGACCGGATCCAGAGAGGCCGGGGGATGAACAAAACATATGCAAAATGTATACTACTGCTCAATGTCAATAAAACTTCACAAAATCATCTCAATCTCAATATTGTTTACTGCAATCATCTCAATCTCAATCGCAACACATCCTCTGCAAAGAAGAGACAGGGACTAGGGTTTCCATACCAGCCCAGATCTCGCCGGCCTGGCTTGTCCTAGAACCGTCGCCGGTGGGGAAGAACAGGTACGGATCGCCGAGGTTGATGGAGACCGTCGCCGGTGTGGAAGAACAGGTACGGATCAAGCCAAACCCGCGGCCGCAAGAATCCCTGGATCCAAACCCAAGAAAAGAAACATGAATCGCACAAATCCAAACCCAAAAAGGCAGAAAATCACCTGATGTTCATGCACTGACGCCCTCCCAAGAACCAGCGGCGGCGCGCGCACTACGGGAGAAGACGAGCGGCGGGATGGAGGAGGAGCTGTGTGTGCCAACTTTACCCGTCCCAGCCGGTGATGCGCCGCCGCCTGCCTTTCCCTTGAGGCGAGCGGCCGTCGCTGAATCTCTGCGGGCGCGGAGGACCGCCGCCGGCCTGAGATCGACAAGGGGAGGAGACGCGAGGGGCGGAGCCGCTGGGTAGAACAGAAACGAGGAGGAGATGCGAGGGGCGGATTCGCTGGGGGCCCGGGGGGGTGACCGCACGCGTTTCTTTCCCACGCGCCAGGCACGTGACGCGCGGTGTGGGATGCGGGACGGCCCCGTCCGGCCGATTTGCTGGGATGGCGCGGTCCTCCTTTTTCCCCCGAACTGGCGCGGCCCCGTCCCAGCAATTGCGGGTGACTCCGAACCAAACACCGTTTTTTTGGGGATGGACCTATCCCATCCCCCATGAACCCAAGAACCAAACACATGCTAAGAGAGGGGCCCAGATTTGGATCTGGTTGAGGGGCGGAAGGGACGAGGTACAGAGCAACGAAGGTTGTGTATTCCCAAATTGCTATAGCCCCCCACTATGTACTACTGTACATACCAACTTTGAGAAAGTGCTCAGTGGCTGCATGCCTAAAAATAACAATGCACATCGAAAAGGGAAAAAAAATAAAATCTACATTCACACCATGCACTTCATAGGAAAATTATTTCTACGTTGTGTAGTGGAGAGTGGAGTTATTCACACATGTAGTACTTGACGAGGATAGAATAATTCTCAAATTATTATGTCACTATATCTACCGGATATACCCCTTATTGATAAGAGAGAAGATTTACGAAGTAGTCGTAAGTCCTCATTTGACTATTTTATGGTCACAAGCTTGTCTACGACCATAAAGTCATAAGTCCTTCTACGACTACTCCATGGTCGCAGGCTCTTATACGACCATGAAGTCGTAAGTCCTTCTACAACTACTCCATGGTCGCAGGCTCTTATACGACCATGAAGTCGTAAGTCCTTCTACGACTATTCCATGGTCGTGAACTCTTCTATGACCATCAAGTCATAAACTCTTTTACGACCTCATAGTCGTAAGCAGTCCTATGATCACCTTGTGATCGTAGACTATTCTGTGGTTTTTATATCTCCAATCAACTTGTCAAACGATGTCTTACTACATCGTGGGAGCATATGATAAGGCGGTTAGAATGTGCATTTATCTAATAAACACACATGATCTCTCTCTGACAATAGCCGTTGCATAGTGAGTAGGCCACTACGTCTCTCTAACAATAACTTCCGTTAGACGGTTATCATCCAAAGCGTTAAGGCGTCTTCTAGCACAGCACAACAGTCGTCGCTTCACCACCTGTTTAAAGGTTAACGTCGGAGGGGAGAGGAAGGGGCACCCAAAGCCAGATTAGAGATAGTGTAGACTCTTTTCCACATTTCGCTCTTGTAATCATTTCGTTTGATTAGTAATCACACAGGACGTAGGGTTATTATTCTTCTAGGAGAAGGCGGACGTAGGGTTATTATTCTTCTAGGAGAAGGTCCAAACCTGGATAAAAATTCTCGTATCCCTGTTCCGTAAGACCATAATTTAGTCTTATGAGAAAATCTTCGGATCCAAATAAATCATACGTAAAATCAGTATTAAAACACCAACATCACTATAGCTATTTTTTTTAAATTTAGTCTCTTCAGTTCTAACATCCGTTTTTCCAAATATAGCCCTCTTCCCAAGCTTGGAAGGCTCGAAAAGCGACTGTGTCACCTACCTTGTCTGGAGAGCTCGGCAGGAGCTGACAAGCACGGTAGGTGAGGGCTGCTACCGAGCACCGGCAACTCGACAGTGCCGGGGGCCACCCGCTTGTGTGCTGTCGCGTCCACTTGTTCCTGCTGTGCTCCTCAGACATAGCAGGTGACATATGTCATATGTCGTGTTTTCTAAGAACTAAGAGAAGACTATTTTTTAAGTAAAAGCTGATGTTAGGGCATCTCCAATGGTTATAGCTAGCAACTAACTATAAGACTTCCACATCATCTATATAGTACACACTAAAGCTAGCATTCTAAAGAACTATCTATAAGGATAGCTATTTGATGCTTACATGCACACACAGAATTTATTGAGGCTGCCTCGTTTAGCGTTATAGACTAAGAGCATCTCCAATGGGTCTATAGCAGCTATCTACAAGAGAGTCCATGTCATCAACTGTCCTACGTGGAAGATATTAAATGAAGAAAGAGAACGCAGCTCTCTACAGCTCTAGAGATAGTCTATAGCGCCAAACGAGGCAGCCTCCATAAATTCTGTGTGTGCATGTAAGCATCAAATAGCTATCCTTATAGATAGTTCTTTAGAATGCTAACTTTAGTGTGTACTATATAGATGATGCGGAAGTCTTATAGTTAGTTGCTAGCTATAACCATTGGAGATGCCCTTAAGGAAGAGCTGGCTCGATTTTTTTTGCATACTCTCTTTCCTCCACATATGATATATGCTGATCTGTACATGCATATAGATAGCTGACTCAGACCATTGGAGATGCCCTTAGGATGTCAATTTTTTTTTAAAAAAAACGTGACCACGTTGCCAATTACGTGAACCGTTCGCTGAGAGTGTACAAATTTAAAGATTCTCTACTGCGACGCTTTGGCCACTTGCATCGACCTTCCGCCGCCCTGCTTCCTCGGCAACAGTGAGTAAGAGCGCCCGTTGGGTCCAAAACCGGCGACTCGCTCCCTGTTTTGCCCCCCCCCCCCCCCCCCCCCCCGTTTCACCGCTGGCTTCGCGTCCGATCGCGTATAAAACGGCCGGACTCCTCGTGCACTCCCCGCAGAGACCACCGACAACCACTGACTTGAGCAGTGAACCGAGTGCGGGAGGAAAGAAGCAAGAGCGAGGGAGTAGGGCCTGAGATGGCGTCGGTGGGGAGCAAGAAGGCGCCGTCGTTGGTGGTGGCGGCGAGCATGGGCGCTGTGGAGGCGCTCAAGGACCAGGCGGGCCTCTGCCGCTGGGACTACGCGCTGCGCTCGTTCTACCACCGCGCCGCGGCACCCAGGATCCAGGCTCTGTACACGTCCCTCTCCAAGGCTACGCCGGCCGCCTCGCCTCCGGGGCAGCAGGCCGTCGGGGCCCGGCCGAGGCGGCCGGCGTCGGCGGAGGACGTGAGGCTGCACAAGGCCTACCACCTCGTCTGCTGGGGGCCCAACTGACTGATTCATCAGTCGGTCTCAACTCTCGTTCTTCCTTCTTTGGATCTTTGTAGCCTTTTGCTTTCTTTCTTGTTGATCAGGAGCGTGCGTGCGTCGGTGCATTGTCATTCTACCGTTTACATGTGCACTGTTGATGGAAATATAATCTAGCTCGTCGTCCTCCTCCTCCGCTGCTTGTACGATTCGATTCTGTGTGCAAAGTGTAAACCAAATTAACAAACTGTCTAATGAACACCAGGAATCGAGTTGGTTTGCAAGTACCTTGAGAATGAAGTAGATAGAAACCCAAACACGCACCTTGGCATGTCCCTCAGATCATTAACAAACTGTCTAATGGGAAGCTGTTTCGTCTTGTCTCTCAGAAATCAGAATGACGACGTTCGAGGGCACAAAATTGGACAGCACCTGTCTGATCTGCAGGCTTCGCCAGAGCGCAAAGGCGTGATTGAGTGCAGAGCCGGTGAACCGTTCCAATTTTCAGATCGCGTGGAAACGGTATGGATGGATCATGATTCATGGCCGATTCATCAACGCTGCACTCAATGACGCCTTTGCTTCTCTTCCTCTTCCGTTTGATTTCTCTTCCTCTGAATCTGTGCTTCAAATCGTTTAACATAAATAAACGCAGCAATCATCGATTAGCTTTTGAGACAGGTAGCCCCATTTGTACTACAGGTGGGGAGTGAATGAGTGCGATGATCTGTTGTGTGGTATGCTTTGTTTGTACTGCTTTTCAGACAGGTCATCCCCCTCGTTTTGTACTGCCTAACGTTGTACTACTACCATTATACGGCATCTCTCATCACTCATCAGGCTGCACTAAGTTTGGCAATTGTAGTACGTCTTGTTTTGTAGGATGTGTGTGTGTTGTACTTTGCCTAGTGTCTAGTAGTACATTCTTCAGAGCTGGCGTGACGTGGCATCTCCTCACGTCATGGTCAGGGATTTATAAGGTACTTGACTTCGATCTTATTGACTAGTTCAGATGACATCTCTGAATTCCGAACGTGTAAGCAAGGCTGCTTGTGGTAGCCGCCATTTTTCAGGCTTTTCAGAAGAGACCAGTTCATATGCTTGTCGTAGCGGCTCTAGAAGTCGTTTTTTCCTCCAGATTTCAGAGCTTGAGCCGGTGATGATTTTTTACCAACGATTATTAAGTTTTGCGGCCGAAGGGAAGACAGTACGGCGTGTACAGTGCATGCATTCCAGCATGGATATAGCGAGTACATAGTGAGTGAGTAGTACAAACTGTACTGCATTATATATGCCAGGATCCCATAGTAGTAGTACCACTTTGTAATATAGAGTTTTTTTAAAGTTCTTTTGGCCCCTTTTCCTCTTTTTACAAATCTGACCCTGTTGGCACTTTTTTTTAATGAATTTAACCCTCTCCTAAGCGCGGGAAGAACAAGAAGTGACGTGTAGCGCGTACCGTGCCACCGAAGCGCAGCACGCTTGGCCCACCGCGGCTAGGCAAGCGAGCGTGACGGGTGGCGTGGCCCCCGTGCGCCTATGCCTTCCTACCGTGTGAGGCACGCTTTGCTAGCCCCCGTGTGCCTGCGCCACCCAACTGCTGTAGTCGCCACGCATCGCCGCGTGCCTCGCTGGTCCCCATGCGCTCGCACCCACAACTGGTGCATCCACCACGCGTCGTTGCATGCCTCACTAGGCCCCTCGCGCCTACGCCACCAGACCGTGGCAACCGAGCGGGCACCACACGTTGCCTCACGCGTGCCTGCGCGTCACTAGACCCCGTATGTGGTGCACGTCGTGCGCAACAAAATGGTCCCGACCAGTGCTTTGCTACCATTCCGGAGTCTGTTTGTTTAGTCCCTCGAGAGCGACTCTAAGAGACCGAGAGAGGAAGAGAAGAGAGGCCGTCAAGTTCTTATTGTTTTGGTTTGGAATTTGAAGTTCGTGCAGTTACAGAGGTTGTAGATCGGCCTGTGAGCATCAAGAAAATGTAATTTTTATCCACATGTGAATGTAGTTTCAGTAATATGATTAGCATGTAATTAACTAAGTGGTATATTGCTAAGTAGAAAAGTAATAGTTAGCCTTGTATATTTAGTCTGTGTCCTTGGTTCACTTACAGGATATAGTATTGTTAGTGTTATTAATTACTTATTAGTTTTGGTAATTACGTATATGTCGTTGCCTACATACGGCAAAGGCCATCGCCGGCGCCGAGGATGGCAGGTTCTGGGAGGCCACGCACACTCGGCGCGGCAGGCGCGGCCACTCCACTGGTTTTCCATTCTCTCGTGCGCCTTGGCCAAACGGGGTAAAAGCCACTCCTTTTTAGAGATGGCAACGGGCACAAACCCATTGGGTTTTGCTATTCCAAACCCGTGCCCATGAAAGTTGGACGTGCCTGCTAAAAAACCCATGCCCATGACGGGTCTAGATTTTTGCCCAAACCCATGCCCACTCGGGTAACGAGTACCCACGGGTCGCCCGTGGGTACCAAAAGCTGTGCAGATTGCAGACAGTGCAGTGCTTAACAACTAGTATATGTATATGCTGTTGTGCATAGCAAGTCAACAATAAGTTCAATTTATATGCTACTATGTATGAAACAAGCAACGACAAATCCACAATACATAGTGGAGTGGCCGAGTGGGTGAGGGTCTGAGAGCTAGGGTTACTACGTATGCGGCGTATGCGGCGTGGAGGGCTCCTGCGGCCTACCTGGGAGGCTAATGGGCTAAATGGCTAATAGGCTAAATGGCTAATGGGCTGGGCTAGTTTGCCTGGGAGGCTGGAAGCCTGGGTTTATAACTCCTATGGATCGGGTTTATATTACCCATGGGTTTACGGGTTTGGGTACTATAGGAACGTACCCGAACCCGGCAGACCCGATGGGTTGGGCTTTTGCCCATTAAGAGACCCATGGGTTAGGAAACTGGCTCAGACCCATGCCCTAATAGAGTAAAAACCCACCGGGTTTCGGGTTTTGGGTACCTATTGCCATCTCTACTCCTTTCTAACACTCCCACACATTTCTGACACTCTTTCTCCTTTGTAAGCCACTACTGCAGTTTTTTATGCTCTTGTGGCAGCAATTACATTCAAATTGACTAGTGGCGGTGCTCATTTGGGCTTTTTTGAGTGGCTTATGGCTGAAAAACACTGTAGCTGACAAAGGCTTATTTAGCATAATTAAATTTTAAAAAATTATAAAATATAAAAAATATGTTAGCCCAATACGTATAATACAAACAAATACGAGAAAAAAGAACCGGCAAAAAAGCTCAACAAAAAGCTAAAAGTTTAGAAAAAAACAAAATTTATGAATAGTGAAAAATAAACCGGAAGTGCTGATGCCTAAATGAGCACAGTCTTAACCAAGGGACGTTTGATCATTTGCCCCACAAGTGGATTTGTGATTAATGGTTTGCCTTTTTTTGTCCAACGTGTCATCAATTGCACCCTCGAAACAAATGATCAATTATTTCAACTAAAAGGGCAAATTTTTACAACGATGTTTTTTAAGGCAAATTTTTTACAGCTTTTGACAAGAACAGGAAAGAAAGCAAGAATTTGTATCAGTATTAGATGGATAGAAACGACACTTGAAACTGAACCCGATCCGTCCACTGATCTAATCACCCTCCTAAAAAACGAGAAAATTGGTTTTTTACCATCCGAAACATTGGGCTTCGCAGTTTTGCCATCCCAAACATTGGTTTCGCAAATATGCCATCCGAAACATGTGCTTCTTGATTTCTTTGCCATTTCTGACTTTTCTGTCCCTAAAGCTTGCTATTTAGAGTTTTCTGACTTTGCCATTTAGAGTTTGCTCTAGGGACAAAAAAGTCAGAAATGGCAAAGAAATCAAGAAGCACATGTTTCGGATGGCATATTTGCGAAACCAATGTTTAGGATGGCAAAAAACCAATTTTTTCCCTAAAAAACTGACCACTGAGTACGGAGTGAGACCTCAGCATAAAGAAATGCTTCCTTGCAGGCAGATGCAGGTGCTTGCTCTAGCTTAAGTCAACATCACCTTCTACGATGGGCCGGCTCCTTGCGCCATCAGGCCTAAGTACCGCCTAACTCGTGTGCCTCTCAAGTAAGAGTTTCTACGGCTTTGATTTTCTTATTGCCGTTCTTCTATGTGTTCTTAAACAAAGCAATAGGATTTGACAACTCCAGAATCTAGGTAGCGCTAGGAAAGAACTCAGGGCTCCATCCAGGTATCCACAGCCGTTTCTTGGGTCAAATCCCATTTGAACAGCCGCAAAGATCTCCTCCCATAGGCTCTGTAGTCTGTAGAGGCGAAAAGATAGTTTTTTTTTCAAGGAGAGACGAAGAAGTGGTCTAAAGGTGGCAGAAGTCATGAAGAGGTTGGGGTTCATGACTTCATGATGCTGCTGGTGGCGGCGGCGGCATTGATCGAGCTGTCAAGAGGGGGAGGGGGGGGGGGGGTGAACTTGGGGCATTTCTTATCGGGATGGCGGCGCCATCTTTCTTCTGCATCTCCTTCATCCTCGTTAGTTCTGAATGGGGATCTGGTAAGACCATCACAAACATTTCAGATTTTCAGTCTGCGTTTTTATTCTAGACGAAATGTTATGTACCAGTGATTGATTGACTCAAATTGTCTTTACTAGATTTGCACTCGAGAGTTGCAGGAACTTGCCAATGTGACTTCCCCTATGCTATCCATTTTTTTTCTTCTTGAAAACACAGGAGCTTTGCGTTTCTTTGTAACGCCTCCATTTTTAGGAATAGGGACGTCGAGCCACCCTCAACAGCCTAGAAGTTCAGTTACGGATAGAAGGAGTATCATGTCTGCTCACGAGCAATTAAAAGAAGTTAATTTGATTAAAATAAGATCTAATGGCCAACTTTAGTAACAATACGAATGTCTAAGCCCAAAACTCAACCTACATATAGAAGAGCTGAAGAAAATTTCACATGAACGCTTGAGTGCGGTCGCAACTCTAACACGAAAACTTGCAACATCATCTTTTCCTCTGATATCTGTTGTGGTGGAGACATTGCAAGAGTGAGTACCATCAACCGTACTCAGCAAATCACATGGAGAAATGTTGTATAGCTACTTGCCAGGATTCTCAAATGATGGGAATATATATAGTTGTTTCATATGATGTGCATGCAATTTTATTTGTCAATATTTTTTTACACAAAATAATAATAATTACTTCTCAAAGATTTGGGGTTCCAAAACTAGATTAACAGACCTCAACCTTTTCAACTTATTTCCAATTCTACTTATACCTCGCAGTTGGAATCACTCATGAACATAGCTTCTTTTACCGGAAGCACGGCGTATTCGAGATACTATCGTTATTACTCCGTAGAGTTGCCTAGCTTTTTTCACAAGAATTTCTTAACCCTCATTACTGAGTTAAGAAAATAAGGTCGTTTCATTACTCATCTCTTTATATAGGTTTTACCTGGTAGACCTCCAGCTCAGACCCGGGTATCCGCCGACACGGCCAGATATCTTCTGCCTGTCCTGAGAGGAATCTACCGTTGTTCAGTACGATTTTACCGTTTCTATATTAATACTTCCCACTCCTGTAGAGATTTAATCGATTTGAGCAGTTAATAAACCAGGTTTGGCAAGTCAAAACTTGTGGTTGGACGGTCACTATGTTCTTTGCTCCGCATAAGGTCATCATTATTTTCTCCAACTTTACCGTCACTCTACTCTGGGACATTATCTGCACAAATTATCAGATGTCAAGGGTGCTGATGGAAAGACCACATTGCTACACTTTGTTGTCCATGAGATCAGTCTCTGAAGGTGTCCGTGAAGCAAGGTTGGCCATGGAAAGTGGAAGAAGTCCACCTCCTAGTACTTCAGAAGACGATTCGAATGGATCTCTCCAAGAAAATGGCGATTAATATTCCAACTTCGGCCTTAAGATTGTATCAGGGCTTAGTAGTGAGTTGGACGATGTCAAGAAGATAGCTGCACTAGATGTTGAAGCTTTGTCAGCCAGTGTCGTGAACCTCAGACATGAGTTGCTGAAAGCAAAAGAATTCCTGAACTCTGACATGTCAACACTAGAAGAGAACACTGGGTTCTACCGCTGGTTAGAACATTTCATAGAACATGCAGAGAATGAGACCAACTTTCTGTTGAAAGAAGAGAAGAGATTGAGATCATTAGTGAAGAAAACAATTCGATATTTCCATGGAAATGATGCAAAAGATGACGGATTTAGCTTGTTTGTCCTTGTAAGAGATTTTTTGGTGATGCTAGATAAGGCATGCAAAGAGGTTGGGGCATCACAAAAGAAGGTGACAAATAAATCTCAAAGCAGTGGCAAGTATAACCCAGCACCCCAGTCAAATCCCCAGGAGCAACAGTTTCCTGTAGTTTTGGATCATCATTTAGATAGTTCGGATTCTAATGATTGACAATGAGATATGCACTTAGATGTGTTATTTTAGATGTTTTGTTTTGCTCATGACGATTTTTTTTAAAAATCCATTTGCAGAGGCACTATATTAGTATACATACAGATACCACACACATCTAGATTGATGGAGTACATGGTTATATTATACCCTACATTAGTATCTAATGATTTTCATGCACTCATTATCTAAAAAAAATTAGCTTAGCATATTATAGTATTATAGCTCTACATTAGTATCTAATGACTCATTACATATTATACCTCTAGATTTGGCAATATTTTCCTAAAAATAAATTAGCTTGATTGTTAAATATAAGAGCCAACTCAAACTTATGAGAAATACAATACCTAAATGCGAGTATAGCAGGAACACATTGAAAATCACTAAATTTAAAGATTTTAAGAAACAAGGTGTTTGAGGGAAATCTTCCCCAATGTCTAAAAAGGAGACCTTACTCTTAACATGGGAACACCCTGAATACACCTACACACACGTCCTTAATATTTACAAAGTTTAGGCCTGCCTCTTGCACACGTACGCCGTATGCCAGCAACAAGCTTCCTGAGTTTTGAGGCCACACTATTTATGTATCAAATCTATGATCCTGAAGATTGCGATTAAAGAGAAAAATGGAAAGAAAGAAAAAACAATGTACGTCCCTGTAACGACCCACGTCGTTAATTAACCCTAATTAGCGAATTAGGACGTTAAGTAGGATTAATTACATAAATGAGAATCTAAAAATACGAGGGAATTTAAAATTTTCCTTGTAGTTGTTTAAATCAAACTCGGCAAGCGACAAATAATTGTAATACGCTTAGAATTTTAACGGCAAGGACGAAAGCATTTTTGTAAAAATTACGTGAGCGAAAGCATTTAACTTAATTAAAATATAGCTAACAGTCTATAGTACAACTGTAATTAATTACTACATGTTTATGATAAAATCAATTGCATCCGTTGTGCGACAAATTAAGACTTATAACAAGATAAATAAAAATATTGCGACTGGTATTACATGACCATGATAATACAAATTACAATAAGTATACAAATTCATGTCTTCACTAGATAAACAATTCAAAGCTAAACAATAACAATATAATTGCCTTGAGTCAAGTAGTGCATGATTTAATTTACATCAGGTTCATTTCATACATAGTCTTTTGCATCCAAATCAACCGAGGATATAAATTACATTTACACAGCAGACAATATTATCTATACCTCGATATTAAGAGAAAGCCCAAAATTACATACACGGTCATTTCATACATCAGAAACTGTTGTCGAATGGCCACCACACGACTATTCCATTTGTGAACAAATCATTAATTATAATACCGAAAAAGACCGAACAAAAGAAAATAATTAAAAGAAGAATTGCCGTCAGAGCCCTAGGGATTAACCTTGGGCGGGGTAATCCGTTCACGGAGATACCTGACCGTCCGGGGGCCAGTCGGCACCTCTCACAACCATAGGCTCATCACACGGTTCATATATACAAACCTGTTCTGAACATAGGAATCCAACCAAGGCAAAGACTAGGGAGTATAAATCATTCCAGCCCAACCCCAATAGAGAAACCACCTGTCAAAGCCCTCACCATGCAAATATCCACCACAGTGAAATAGATAGCACCTGGCCAGAGCAGTCACGCCCAGAGGGCATTAGCAGCCAACAAGCTCACGGGCAAGCCATCCAACAAATATCCCACATTGCATACCAGTAGTCAAACCGAGAGAATAGAGCACAGAGGGACAGAGGAAAGGTAAGGTAGACTTCCCCACCACCAGCCAATCCCCAGACCGCAGCGGCGTTCGTCACCGAGTGGAGCCGAAGGCCAGGGAGTGAAGACTCGACAAGCCGAAGGAAATGGGGACGTGACGGCCACAGGAGAACCGCAAGCCAGCATCAAGCGTCAGCCACCGCCAACCGGCCACCACCCCAACCCCAAACCCTAGCATCCCGCACAAGCACCAGTGCAGGTAAACCCCACAATCCCAACATCCGTATAATGCCATTACCAATCCATTCAACATAGGCTAGAAACCATAAGCACTCACCACGGTAGAACACATGAACCATAAGCATGTCACCGGAGGTAAAAGAAGAGGAGAAGAGGGTTACCGTGGGGGCGGCGGCTGCGGGATTCCCGGCCGAGCCACCGGTTCACCGCCGTCGGTACTCCCCCGGCGTACGGCGACGGTTCACCAGCGGGGACGGCCACGGTCACCCGCCTCCCAATACCGAACCCTAGGCAAAAACCCCACAAGTTAGCAAGTTACAAAATTAAATCAAGCAAGGAAATGGGGAAAAAGAGAAGGAGCATCCGATTTGGCCAGATCTGGCCGGAGATCCCCAAGCGGCACCGGTCAGCCCGGCGGGAACGGCCGGCCAGAGGAGGCGTCGGCGGGGAGCCGGCGTGAGGGGGAGCGGCACCGAGGAGAGGCGCCGAGGCGGGCGCGAGAAAGAGGCGGCGTGTGAGGGGAGCCAAACCGGGCGGCGACGCTGGGACTCGAAGGCGGGGGAGAGGCGGCGTGAGGAGAGAGCAGAGAGGCCGAGAGAGTGAGAGGGAGGGGGATAGAAAGAGGGAGCCGGCGGAGTGGGCGAGAAAGGAGGAAAAAGGAGGGGAGATGGAGTGGCGTCGGCAGAGGCAAGAAGAGGAGGCGTCGGTGGGGTAAAAGAGGAGAGGAGGCGCTGGGGGCGGCGGTAGAAAAAGAGGGGAAGCAGAGGAGTTGTGGAGGCGTCGGTGGTAAATGGGAGGAGGGGAAAAGGCACAGGCGGCGGAAGAAACGAGAAGAGGAAGGGACCGGCGAGGAAAAGAAAAGAAAGAGAAATAAGGAAAGAAAGAGAAGAAGAAGAAGAAAAAGGGAAGAGAGAGAGGAGAAACGTGCGCATAATAATAATCTATCGTCGTAAATATTTAGCTAAGTAATCGATTGTAGATTATACTGCTCGAGTGCATTGTGCTCATATGAGGAATCAAATTGGTAAAATTGCATACGCGAAGATTGACTAGGATTAATATTAGCAATTAAAATCGTATAGGATTAATATTAGTCGTTATAATTGTTCATGCATCTAGTTAATCAGGTATAATCAAGATATTGCTAGGAAGTAACAAAACGTTAAGCATACCTACTAGATCAATCATATCTCATGACGCTAGCGTGATAATGTCAAACGACGAGTAGTGTACCAAAACTAACCTTAATTACCGCAATCGGGTTAAATTGAGCGAGATCTGACCTTAGGGGCACAAACACATCGATAACTTGTATTTTATTATACTTCCATAGATTAAATCGTAGTCGACATATTTAATTGCAGGCGACAATCCAAGCTACGGGAGTGTTTTCACCTGATCCTACTTGAATCCGAATTTATGGTTGAAATCCAGGCAAGCATTCCTTTGAACATATCTACAGAGTATATTCGTAAAACAAATATTTTGTATTACTCTAGTATCACTTGCATGAAAGAAATAAAAAGGTTTTAAATCGGGCAATGGCTATGTGTGAATGGAAAGGGTTAGATGGCGACTGATGGAGCAGTTGGCCATCTAGGTTAATTAAGAGGGTGGGCAGAGGTTGCCAGGGCAGGTGATAATGGGGCAGGTATGTGACCTCTGCATAAGAATAAAATATAAGAAACCTACCAACTTCATCCGTGTGAACAGACCGTACCACACCGTATCAACCAACATTCCGTTTTGACGGACAGACTAGTAGCTCTATCAAAGTATTATATTCTCCACATGGGTAAGTATTAGTTAGGGAGTGGAACCCACAAGACTGGTTCGTTATCAGCAAGGTGGGCTATCCACAGCCGCGTGTAACCCAAGACTGGTTCGTTATCAGCAACGGGTGCGGCGGATCGCAAGAACCCAAGACTGGTTCGTTATCAGCAACGGGTGAGCGATGGGCGATATATTACGCCGTGGAGTGTTGGGAGATGGTCAGGAACCGCCCCAGCCAACAGTTAATGTCGCTTTCGGTGGGTCTGCGTGAGGGTGGTACACCGCTCCAGGCTACCGATTGTGAGTAACTGGGTGGAGATATAATTACTGAGATAGATGCAAACGTACTGTACTCTGATCTGGGCGCCGCATCTAAGGAATTGCGGAGAACCATGAGCCACCAGGATCAAGAGTGGTGAGGGGTAAAGTGATACAAGCTTGCGCAATGCTATCCAAATCATGAATTCATGCCTGTCTCCGGGAAAGGAGAATTACGGAAACTTATGGGGGTTTTTGCTGTTCATGCGTATGTTCAGTAGTTTTCTAAATTAATAAATGTGATCTTTCCAAAACCAACAAACCTTATTTTCTATAAGTCATGGAAAGGAAATTGACGATGAAAAAGAGTATTAAGATTGAGCATGAGATTGCAAAGAGGAATTGATGTTCCTACCAGTGTAATTGATGAGCATTTGGTGTATTTTTGTTAATAACGCTTGCTGAGTACTTTTGTACTCACCCTTGCTATTATCTCCCCCTTTGCTTAGGAGCATGTCAATTCAGAGAATGGCTAAGATCAGAAGAAAGCTACCTGGATGGAATACCGTGAACTCGGATTACAATTAGGAAAAGGTGGATACTCCGTATGGAAACATTTTTTTTGGAAGTAGTTAGAATATTTTGTCTAAAGATTGTAATATTTAAGCCCTTGAGGCTTTGTAATCAATTTTAGCCCTGCGTGGCGATATTCTTGTAATATCGTGTTTTGTCTCTAATTATTGTTCTGCTGCAATACTCTGATAGGCTTATTATTCGTTAGAGCGATGTTTTATCGGCTAAAACGAATAATAATCCGTTGACTGGCGTTATTACCCTATAGTAATAATGCGGGTCGTCACAGGCATATCTTGTCTACCAAAGAACCCTAGATGATCTTTTAATTAGATCATTTTGTTAGTTTTAACTATTTTGACGCTGTTCAAATCTATGTCTACATGCCATGTCACTACATGTGTTGGGTTAATCTATTTCTCTTGCAATGTCATTAACATGAGCATGCGTAGTGGCAACATTCCATCCATTTTGACATTTTAGCGGATGGTGCAAAACGTCGACCACCAAAAGGAGATCGGCTAGAGGTACGATAGGATCACCGTCATATCGACAAAACTTACTATTTGCAATCACCTCAGGATCACTATTTTTTAAGTTGTTGTTATTGGTAACTTGTCGAAGAATCTGATAATGTCATATAGCCTCTTTAATAACATCAGCATAATACATGGGAAAATCAGAAAGATTTTCTGCACAATAAACTGCAATTACCATTTCATAAACACTCCACGCTACAATACAAAATGCACTTGCATTTCCTCTCTTTCTAGCCGTCTGATCAGCTATCTTCCATCCAAACACAATCCCAACAGTCCCTTTCTAATCAAACGGTACCTTTGGCACATAGACGCACCCTATTCATTTCACCAGGCACAGCACAGCATGCTCGTGCACCAGTTAGGAGGGAGGGTCTAGGCCGTGATTAGGGCTTATAATATGGAAATTTTTACGCTACATTCTATTGATAGTAAAAGAGTAATAAGTAAAAATTAAACTTGACTATTGATTTGTGAGGGCAAAATAAACTTTTTTTGTAAATCTATATTTTGTGAGGGTATTATATACTTTTTCTCTGAATCTATTATTAATCATTTTCGTCGCCGCGGCCGTCTCTCGTACGCGTGCTGCCGCGCCGTCATGTTGCCGCCGAGGTACCGATTGAGCCGGTCTAGGTCGTTGACAGCATCCATCATGGTCGCCCACATGGATGCACTCTTCTGGGCGCAGAGAATGGCGAGCTCCAGCAGCTTGCCCATGGCCACATCCGACATCCTCCTGACCTTAGGTGTCTGGTATCGCACCATGCGTGCCAGCGTCAGGTTGACCACTGTGTCAGCCTAGCCATGGTACTCGCTTTTGACCCCACTTGTGCAGGCTTAGCACCACCTCGAAAATGTCGTCAATTGGCTTCCTCCTGTCACCATCTCTAGCACCAGCACGCCGAAGCTGTACATGTCACCCTTCGTCATCAGGTTTGAGCTGTAGCCGTCCTCTTCAAATCATGATCAAGAACCACTCAGAATGATTCACTGTAGGAATTGCTTGCGATTAATTAGCAGTTTGAAAAACTTACGATTTGATGGTGTGTACATACTTAGAGGAATATAGCCAATGGACCCGCACAGATGTTAGTGGCTATATATTCTCTTTACAATTTTATTCTTATTAGGATTCTATTGCTATCCATGATAGTACAAGTAAATTATAACTAATCTGATTTATTAAATTAAAAAGAATAGACGGACTGTAAAAGAGCACTTATAATGAATGGGTTCTTTTCGACTTTTAGTTGGTTTATACTTATACTGTCTATAGCAACTAGCTTTTAAATGATACGTTTTTTTAAAACGGGGTCAACAGGAAGATTATAATAAAAAATATATTAAATTCAACTTATTAACTAAAATCACATAATATTTTTCTATGTATAATCATAAACACATAGAATTCTAATATTTAAACTATAAGTCCTAATCCACCAGCAAAGAAAAAAAAAACCACCCAATATATGCCGCCTCTTCGCGTTGCTTCCCAACCCCAGCTCTTCCCCCCATCCCCTCGACCTTCGTGCTCCGCCTCTAGGTCTTAACTCTCGTGAGCGGTCGGAATTCCCCAGCCGGGAGCCCGGGATCGATCACCGGAGGCGGAGGCGGCCGCGATGCTGGGCCCACCTCGCCGCGGCCCGGCGTACAAGACGAAGCTGTGCGCGCTGTGGCAGCGCGGCCACTGCAACCGCGACACCTGCAGCTTCGCCCACGGCAACGGCGAGCTCCGCCGGCCCCCCACCTCCCGCTCCTCCTTCCCGAACCACGCCGGTATGGAAGCCCTTTCCTGTTCCCCCTCGTGTCACCTTGTACTCCTCCCCTCGCGCTCCTGTTCGGTTACCCGTAGTTTCTATTTGAGATCCCCACCCGGGGTTTAGGGTTTCTGGTATTTAGCGAGAAGCGGAGAGGGTGAGATGCATATAATTCCTTTCTTTCCTTGGTCAGTTGGTTGATAGGTATAGATCTATGGATAGCTAGATGCAAATGAAGTCTTGAGAAATCAGACTATCGGAATGCTGTCAGAAATAGATGACTGCTTGAAAGATTAGATTTCAAGGGTTTGGATCCAACCGAGAATAGTTCATGAAAGCCAGGTGATTTATGTCGTAACGAATCTAGCATCTTGGAACTAAGCGGTTGCACCTGAAGAACATGACAGATGGACGGTATGACTTATGAGATTTTGGCCTGCCATGCTAAAAACAAGTCATCAATACTACGAGTCGCGGATATGTTATGGTTTCAAGAGGAGATCCAGTAATTGGGAGGGAAGGAATTAGGAGTCCTAATTTGCCCATGCTTCTGACTAACTAGACCACTCAAAAGAATGGTATACATGAATTGGATCATTTATGGATGACTATCTTTGGAGTATTTTCTTTTTAATTTGGGACATCGTGGTTAAAAGGGAACTTTTTGCATGCCTGATGATTCATGATAGTGTGCTGTCTGTGTTTTGTCTTGTCTTATTGTGCTTGTGTGATTTACTATATTTTTCACACTAGTGCTTGAATTGAACCTCAGTTGCTGCAGATAGAAAATAGTTCTAACAAGTGGAAGCTTGTTGCAGAATTAGGTGGCATTCTTACTGGTTGTCTTTATATTTAACTATCATTCCATTAGCAGACTCCTGAGCAGATTTGTTAGACTCAACTGCTGCCAGAGGATAACACGACCTTTTTCATAGATTCTTCAGTTGGTATTTCGACAATTTGTCATGACTATAATTCCTGTGCTGTATCAGAAGGTGAACTTTTGAGGGTCTTGGATGATGCCTCCGCTGAGTGATGTCCATGATATATTCGCTGTGCTATGATCATGTGATTAGCAGATTTTGCAATTAACTGAGTCACATATGCTTGGATTATGGTGCATCAGCTAGTTTTGTTCGGAAGTATTCTTGTCAGTGGTAATTCCAAGTTGTTGTGATTCTTCGCAAGTCGTCACCGAAGATATCTGGACAAATGGTAGTAGATATATGGTGATATTGGGATTATGGCAAACCTTTCTTCGTCATAATTGCTGTATGAGGTTGATTATGGAGCTTCCATCCATTTCACTTCAGATGATCAACATTATGAGTATTGGTGTTATCTTAATGGGTGCATCAGTGGTTCCTTGTCGTATCTTGGTACCTGCTTGTGCATTAATTTTTTGGCCCTACTTTTTTTGTGGCTAATGGCATTATCCTGGAGCCCCTGCTACTAATTGCTAATTCAATAATCTTGTAGCTCAAGGTTGTGGTAAGCTTAACAGGCTTATGGGTGTCCTATCTCCATATTGCTCCATTTTCATTTTTTAGTGACATCAGTGCTTCCTCGTATAAACTTGCGCCTTCTGACTTCTAGGGAGAAGAGATTATAGAAGTAGTGACTTCAGAGGCAGGATTGATAGGAGGTTCTCACCTCGTAGGAGGCATTCCCCTGGAAAAGATTCCAGGGGCCATCGTGCCCTTCATGATCGGAGACCAACTTCTCGAGAAAGGGGTAAACAGATGCTCTCTCTCTCTACATCTATGTGTGTGCGTGTGCCACGAGTGGGTGGGGTGCTAATTATTCTACATCTGTAGCTGCTCACTTCCACATTCTGATTGAACCTGCTATAAGTTAATTCTATTTGTAATATCATAAAACTCTTAAATTTTACTTGCAGAGTCGAGCTATTCACGGTCTCCCAGCAGGAAGAGGTATGTAATGCATTTCGGCATATGATCTTGATTTTTTAAAGCCATTTAATTCTGAATATACTGTGAACACATGTATGTGTATCTTCTAGTAAAAATTTTCCTTATATATTCTTATTTATTGATTCATTATTATCTGCCTTGTTTGTGTTATTGTTTATTGTGCAATTTTAGTTCTTCATTATTGTTATTCACCATTTGATATGCTGGAGTTGATATCTATACAAGCTATGATTTTAAGTTCTCTAGTTTCGCGCCACGCCACCACGCGTATCGATTGTGCTACTGTGAACAATCATCAAAGCTTTATTCTACTATAGAGTATTGTGTTAAAAGCATCCTCACTGGAATGGTAGGTTTTTGTATTTTTCCTGCAGATTGACCTTGGTGACATTTGTTACCTATATTATACGCATAAGCATGTCCCCTAGAGGCCATGCAAACACTGTGTATGCTGTATTTTGTGGCCACAACTATTAAACCACCAGCTTATTGTAGTCATGTTATTTGTTGACCATCATCTAATGCTACTGCACATAGTTCCTGTTTTCCATTTTCAGTTCTTCTACTTGTGAACACAATTGGCTCCTCTGATAAATTGTCCCAAATAGAAAATGATACCTCATTACTGGCATTTCCATCGGATTTGTTGGTTTAATGGATGTATTCTATATCCATCTTAAATGCATGCAAGTCATGTTGATCTTGTAAATTTACTTTTCCACATTCTATTCTCTATTGTTCAGTGAGAGGAGGTATGATAAGAAGACTGATGATGGTGAAACCAACTCATCTAGGAGTTTGAGTGTCTCTGACAATAATGATGATAGGAAAAAGGACAAATTCTCTAGTGGTGACGAGAAAGAGGGTCACGAAAAGCAGGTCTGAGCTGTGTAATGCAATTCAGCTAAACAGGCGCCTTTGGCACATCCTGCCATTAAATAGTTACGAATTTTGTGCAGCTGAAACAAATAAGACTGGATATGGAGGTTTTGCGTGAAGATAAATCTCACCTGGAGGTCAGTTTCTATTGCTTCAATGCATTTATTACAGTACAGTCTTTCCATGAGTATCCCCAAGAACACATCTACGGTCTTCCTATGAGTAGCCCCAAGAACACATCTACGGTCTTTCCATGAGTAGCCCCAAGGTCACATCTTTTTTTTTTTGGCTCAACTTGCGCTTCTAGTTTGGCAATGATTTCTCTGTGACCACTTGTAACCTGCTTTACCACATAGCTGTGCTTGAAGTGCCTTTCTATTTTTTTTTCTAACTGTGTCATGGTATATTCTCCAACTGAGCTATGGAGCAGGTCTGCAGGCACACTATGATATGTTGTGTCGTCCTCAAGGTTGTCACGGTGCTCTGGCCAGTCGTGGTGCCCCCAAGGCACGAGGACGTCCAGTGCCTAAGCGCACACCTAGACGGTGATTAGCCGGTAACATATATTAGCCGAATCAGCACATATAACACACATATAAAAGAGAAAAAAAATGAAGAATAGATGAGAGACGAGCCACTACCCACTCGAGCCCACAACCTCACTAGGGCCAAAAGCCCATCTAAGTCATTCACTCCCTCCTCCCGTGCCCTAATACCACCATGTTGCCACCTCATCCTCTCCTGGCAGATGGGCGAGCAGCAGCAACCAGCATCACAAGCAGCAGAGCAGAAACACGAGCGGCAAAGTAGAGAGCATCGGAGTAGAGGACTGCGATGGGCGATGAGCAGCAGAGCAGATCAGGGGAGAGGGAGGAGCAGATAAGAAAGGAGAGGAAGGGAAGAAATCTAGGTTGCCCGGATACGCGATACTGTGATATGCCATTTCTCCAAAAACACCGATAAAAAAATTAAAATAACAAAACAAAAACAACTGATTTCTTATAAGGAAATGGACAGTTCAACCAGATCATCACCACATCATAACCAACCAGCTCACCAACAAAGAACAACCCACCAGCCTACTTATATAAAGCAATACACCAACATACCAGCCTACCACAGCTAGCCACTTAGGGTTACCTATTTCGATCTCTCTCTACTCCCATCTACTTAGGGTTACCCATATCGATCTCTACTCCCATTTGTAGCCGCCACCCCACACTAATCTCATCTCTCTCTCTTATTCAACAAGCACAAAGAAGAAATAAAGAAGAGAAGAGCGAAATGAGGGGGAGGAGCGCAAACCGGGAGGAGGTGATGACGAGCCAACGATGTCCACCAAGTGGCGACATCTAGAAACTAGGACTCTTCCTCCATCTCCCCTCACCAAATCCAGTCACGGATCTGAGGACTAGGGGGAACGGGAGCGGCGGTGGCCGGCGAGTAGCAGCGGTGTGGGCAAGGGAGCAAGGAAGCGGTGTCGGGGTGAGAGGAATTGCGTGTGTCTGTGGGAACAGAACGAGTGAACAAACGACTTCATAGCGAGTGGAATAAGAGCAGGGTTGAGAGGTATCCTAGGCCTGAGCCCTCTCCCCTTTCTCTTGAATCACCCAGAGGCCAGATCTGAGCCCCTCCTAGACTGCTGGCCGACTGGACAGCATGTTGTCGACTAGGCGACGCCATGGTGACACCGTGACAACTATGCCGTCCTACACTCCCAACTGTTTCAAATGTTTTTCCGATCTATATATGTGCTAATCTTTCCAATAATGGTGTAGGCATTTGATTTTTCGTTGCATTTAATAATTGACGAACAATAATTGCTATCTTACAAATATACTTCCACCTATTATTTGATTTTATGGAATGATATTTACGTAACGTGCTACTTGGTTGGGGCTTTGTTTTGCTAAAGTAGCCAGTTCTTATTTAATGCTACAGCTATACACAGATTTATGAAACAGCTATACACTGATTTATGAATGATTGTGCATGATTTAAACCAAGTTTTACAATTAAAGACACCATTTAACAATATTATGTAATATGCAGAAATATGGATTTTTTAATTAAAAAATGACAGCTTTTTGCTGAAAGTAAGCCAGACATCTTTCCCAGACTATTTTCTGGAAACTTCTAATGCTGGTTCAGTATTTGCCAATTTAATTATTAAGACTAACTAGTATCTGTGACTAGGGTTGAATTTATGCGCCAGACAGACCAATTTTGTGTTGCTAAATTTATTGAAGCATATGTCTGATGTATGTCCATGTTATTTTAAAATATATTTGCTGTAGTCTTAATTTGTTAGTAGTTGCTACGCATTAGTCACCACCTTACTTCGCCACTGCTCATTGCCTACTATTGAGTTCTATCATCGGCCATTTCTTCTTACTGTCTTTATCTGCTTTGGTGTGGATAATATTTCTTTTCGTACCTCCACCCTTGGTTTATTACACAATTTGGCATCATTCACACCTTTTTTTTTCTAGCACTGCATACCAGCGATACTCAATGTTTTATCATTTACATTAGACAGATCTGGTAGAATCTGAACTTCACACTCTAATTACCATTCCTTTTTAGATCATTTTGGATGAGAAGATCGATGAAATGCGCAAGATTTCTAGCAAAGTAAATGATCTTGACCAGCAACTGAAGAGGGAGAAAGAAGAATGCCATAAGTATTTATACAACACTTGCACATGACAATGGCGCATGTCTTTTCTTTATTATATGAGCTTGGTGGTGTTATCAAGTATACTATTCTCGCATTGTTTTTTTTCAATGTAGGATGACCTCGAAAATGAAGAAGTTCATCAAAGCTCATGCCCGTTTTTTGAAGGCACAGGAAGAATTGAAAAGGTATATTCTACTTTCATCACATTTTAACTTATAACGGGAACAATTTTTTTTGCTTGACTTACCACACCATTTTCTTTCTTTTTTGCATGATTATGAATTTATAATTATTGACTATTGGAGTTGTGCAGGTCACAAGCTCGTTTTGAGAGACTTGGTGATTTGCTTGCTTCAGATATTTTGAAGCGTGGTGCTAATGAAGAAGTTTCCAGTGTCAATGTTGATGAAGATCCAAATGGTCCTTATGAAAGGAGTCCAAATGCTGCTGCAACTAAAAAGAGATCAATCCCATACTCAACAAGTGAAGAAGCAAAAGCTGGTAGGTAGCTTAGTTTCTTGGGGGAGATGATGGTGGCCATGTTGTTTTGCATTAGTACAATTTGAATCTTGTTATCAACTAGTGCCTGTTTTTTTCCCCTTCCATTGGCATTGAAATATACGTGTCTAAGCAAGCCCATCCTAGTAGGCAGTGGCTAAAGAGTTCCTCTATGTTAACCTTAAGTATTAAAATTGGCAGTAGCTAAAGAGTTCCTCTATGTTAATCTTAAGCATTAAATTGATGTGATTAGTTAATTTTTTATATAGAAACACTGAAGGAAGTAACTTTTCCTTTTACAACTCTTAACAATATTTCTTTCTGTACATTTTTGAAGAAATGTCTTCCTTTTGTATTAGTTACATACTCACTGTCTGATCTTTTGTCTCATTTCTCAGTGAAGAAAAGAAGAGGCCGAGATTCTGATACAATCACTAGGCCAGAGAAATATAGGTCAGAAGGTGCTGTTACAGATTTTGATAAAACAAGCAAGGGAACCGAGGCAACAAAATCGTTATATTTGAAGAAGAAATTGTGGGAAGAAAAAAATAAGTTAGGAAACGTTTCCTCAGCCAACGTTTTTTCAGACAAGGTGCAATATTCTTCCCGGTCTAAATTTTGTGATAAATGATGCATATCGTAATGAGTTCGATGCTTTATTTGGACATTCTTACTAACATATGCTCTCGATTCTGTTCTAAATCTATAACTCAAGAATTAGTGTAAGTTTGGAAAGTATGTTTGTTTTTCTTGTTTCTCACTATTGCTTACATCTAAATAACAAGTGCATCTGAGTCTCTTACCTCATCTTGGCCCTGTTGACAATGATTAGACTCATCCTCTTGATCAATTCTGCATATTGCGAGTGAAGACTTTGTTGAGTAGAGCTTTTTAAACTTTCAGGTCAAAGATTCTCCAGTCAATCATGTTTTGCCCTCCACTGGTATGGCTGCTCATGCTATAGATGATCTTAATGAAGCTGTTGAACTGGAGGATAGACATGAACCAATAGATGCATCGCTAGAAAATGATGCTGATGACAAAACTAGATCACCTGTTATGCCCCCACAACCTCCACCACCAGTGGTTCAAAATGCTTATGTGCAGGTGATTAAATTTGCATCCTCCAAGAAATAGTGAACTTGTTTATATGCACATTCAAATGCATGGAATTACTATTTAAGCTTTCATATTCTCTTTCCACCTATAATTTTGTCGCTTCTTTATATAGATCTGCTGAACAAGTATGCTCATAGTTTTTTTTCTTTCCCAGTATGAGGGGGATGATGAGGAAGTCGATGTGGAATAAGTGGAATGCCGAGTTGGTAGGTAGAGGCCTCTAACGATAAATTAAGCAAATGGCGATTGGCATCTACTAGCCAGTTCATGGGAGTCAAGCTATTAGCATCGTCGTGTACAAAGTGCTATCTATTTGATATTGGGACTTTAGCTTATATCCAGAACCATCCTTTTGTAGGAACATCCTTGGTAATGAGTTGTGAACTTGTGATGAAGTCAACTATGTGGAGCATAAATTATTTCGTGAATGTCAGATCCTGAATATCCTTTGTGGTAGCTAGTCTTGTCAGTGTTGGGGCACGTGGCACTGCTGCGCTGTATGGTTCCTCTGGCCAGGGAAAACTCTATGGCGTCGGAGGGTAGCGATAGGGCCGAGGTTCTTTTGTTTTTTCGGCCGAAAATTTTAAATTAAAATTTGAATTATGAAATTTGTATCGGCTATAATTGATTGAAAAGTGGCCGATTTTTTTTTTGATATTTTGCCGATTGCCGGTTCTTTTGTTTTTTGGTGATTTTTTTTGAAATTTTAGCAAAATTTAAATATGTTTGAAAGTTTTTGACCGATACGTATTTTACCCGTGCTCGTCGATAACACCGATTTTCATCTTCATCGGTAACCATCGAAAATTTTGGCGATACAGTTTTCCTTGCCTCTGGCTGTTTGCCGCACCAGATGTGTGCGTCAACAAACTCCGGTGGGCCACTGGTGGGAAATCTGGCAGCCGGCGTGAACATTGGCTTCACGCTCACCGTCGACAGAATGGTGGTGGTGCACCGCACTAGCACTACATCGGAGTTGGGACGCCTTGGCTTTTGCGGGACAAAGACGTCGTGTGGTATACAGTGGCCAGTGGGCGACTGATGCTCGTCAAGTTGTGCAAACTTTTCTACGCCCCAGCAATCACGTCGGAAGAAAGATACGGCCATTCGCCTAAATGAAGACCACTGGGAGTAGACGACTGACCATGGAGTGCTGATCATTCTTCTGCTGCAGTGCATGCAATTAATCTCTCCCTCGACCCCTTTATGTTCTTGCATGCACTCTGCTTACCTGTGCTGGGATGAACAAAGTAAATCGAGGAGGAATACACATGCGATCAAAATTCATCCAGCCAGCCACCTGCACTGCAGTGAAGGTGACGGTGGTCCCAACTCAAGAAGCTCTTGCTCGTCTGTTTCTGCCTGCTGCTATGCCTATGCCTACGCATGGCCAACGCAACCATCAGCCTGGAAGGGGAAGCAGAGGCAGAAGCACTCCTCCGATGGAAGTCCACGTTGCTCAACTCCAACTCCACCTGCACTTGGCTCGGCGTCACCTGCGACGACGCCGGCCATATTACCGAGCTCGACCTTTCCCGGAGGGGCCTCAACGGCACGCTCGACGCCTTCTACTCCGCCGTGTTCCGTAACCTCACCAAGCTCGACCTCAGCTACGATAATCTCGTTGGCACCGTCCCGGCAAACATCTCCATACTGCTAACCCTGACCTACCTGGGCTTGAGCAATAACAGTTTCGTTGGTGCCATCCCCTACCAATTCGGCGAGCTTTCACACTTGACGCGCCTTGATCTTTCTACCAGCAGATTATCTCGGCCGATGCCATTGTCGCTCTCAAGGCTCAGAGAGCTCGAAGCACTCATCTCGGACCGAACAACGCTGATCTGGTTTCTGCTCTTCCGCCCGAGCTGGGGAACCTTACAAATCTCATGGCCATGGACCTGTCATGGAACAAGCTCTCTGGAGAACTGCCACCGTCCTTTTCCAGGATGCAACAAATGCAAGCTTTTTATGCGGGGAACAACAATCTCACCGGCGGCATTCCACTGGCATTGATCACAAACTGGACCGACCTCATGGTTTTCAGCATTGCAAACAACACCTTCACCGGAAGCATCCCACCAGAGATCTGGCAACTGCTTCAATGGAACGATCCCTACTGAGCTAGGAGGATCCTTGCCTATGCTAGACTTGTCCAAGAATTACCTTACTGGCATGATACCGTCGGGGTTTGGTAATTTATCATCCAGTTTACTAACCCAAGTACTGAACTATGGATCATCCAGTGTTGATCAAGTGGCAGTTTTAGCACTGCCAGGCACCTCAGCTTGTAAACACAGAACAAAGGCATATGAATATCAAACTGAAAATCACTTACTGGCCTTCCAAACTAGAGGTTACCTATTTTTGCAAACTACTACTCCAACAGGAGCACATTCAGAAAACAAAAACGTCAAGATAATGCTTTATGATCACCACAAACTACCCAAATACTCAGTTCCTGTAATACAAATGGATAAATAATACACCATGCATCACCAAAATCTAGAGAATTTCACTCCAAAATAAAAAAAATCACTTGATACATGTGCCTATTGTTTTCACTTCCACAACCAGAAAACTAGTAGGAACAAGAACTTCAGATGGTTCAGTCCCGAAACAGAAGCTACAACACACAATTCAGTACAGAATTCAGCAGCTACAATCCACAAATCAGAGCATGACTGAAAACCATATATATAGCATGATGAGCCATCAGAAACTAGAAATAACCAGTTCCATCAGAAACTGGAGGCTGCCCGCTGTAGTGAGCCAATAGGAATGGGTTACCACACTTCAAAAACAAAGTTTCCCAGACTTCAAGCCAGATAGAAAACAAGCAATTCAATCCTAAATAATACGGTTAAAATGACTATGTAAGCAAGAAGGGATGCAATTAAGCAAATTAAGCACAGATAAGTTCAGTACTCAATTATTCATATAGTTCAACCAAACCGCTGTACCTCAGCAACTGTTTGCACAAAACCAACACACACCATGGGGACTCGATGGTCCATTAAACCATATAACTAGACTTACAACACCAAACGACAGATACTTTTTTTAGGACAACAGAAGCACCAGACACGGACGCAGACGACCAAGGTACAGCAGCAGTTCCGACACCTGACGATTTACTGGCCACCACGGAGGCGGAGCACCAGGTGGAGGGTGGACTCCTTCTGGATGTTGTAGTCGGCGAGGGTGCGGCCGTCCTCCAGTTGTTTACCGGCGAAGATCAGACGCTGCTGGTCCGGGGGAATACCCTCCTTGTCCTGGATCTTGGCCTTGACATTGTCAATGGTGTCCGAGCTCTCCACCTCCAAGGTAATGGTCTTGCCTGTGAGTGTCTTGACGAAGATCTGCATACCACCCCTGAGACGGAGCACCAGGTGGAGGGTGGACTCCTTCTGGATGTTGTAGTCGGCAAGGGTGCGGCCGTCCTCCAGCTGTTTGCCGGCAAAGATCAGACGCTGCTGGTCCGGGGGAATACCCTCCTTGTCCTGGATCTTGGCCTTCACATTGTCGATCGTGTCCGAGCTCTCCACCTCCAAGGTAATGGTCTTGCCCGTGAGTGTCTTGACGAAGATCTGCATCCCACCCCTGAGGCGGAGCACCAGGTGAAGGGTGGACTCCTTCTGGATGTTGTAGTCGGCAAGGGTGCGACCATCCTCCAGTTGTTTGCCAGCAAAGATGAGGCGCTGCTGGTCCGGGGGGATGCCCTCCTTGTCCTGGATCTTGGCCTTCACGTTGTCGATCGTGTCTGAGCTCTCAACCTCCAAGGTAATGGTCTTGCCCGTGAGAGTCTTGACAAAGATCTGCATACCACCCCTGAGGCGGAGCACCAGATGGAGGGTGGACTCCTTCTGGATGTTGTAGTCAGCAAGGGTGCGACCATCCTCAAGCTGCTTGCCAGCGAAGATGAGACGCTGCTGGTCTGGGGGGATGCCCTCCTTGTCCTGGATCTTGGCCTTCACATTGTCAATGGTGTCAGAAGACTCCACCTCAAGGGTGATGGTCTTGCCGGTCAACGTCTTCACGAAGATCTGCATGCCTCCCCTGAGGCGGAGGACAAGGTGAAGGGTGGACTCCTTCTGGATGTTGTAGTCAGCGAGGGTCCTGCCGTCCTCAAGCTGCTTGCCGGCAAAGATGAGACGCTGCTGATCTGGGGGGATGCCCTCCTTGTCCTGGATCTTGGCCTTGACATTGTCGATGGTGTCAGAAGACTCAACCTCAAGGGTGATGGTCTTGCCTGTCAACGTCTTCACGAAGATCTGCATTCCTCCCCTGAGGCGGAGGACAAGATGAAGGGTGGACTCCTTCTGGATGTTGTAGTCGGCGAGGGTCCTGCCGTCCTCAAGCTGCTTGCCGGCAAAGATGAGACGCTGCTGATCTGGGGGGATGCCCTCCTTGTCCTGGATCTTGGCCTTGACGTTGTCGATGGTGTCAGAGGACTCCACCTCAAGGGTGATAGTCTTTCCGGTCAAGGTCTTGACGAAGATCTGCATCTGCAAGAAAGAATCAACAAACAGCCAGGGTAAGCCTAAATTTGGGTGGGTGGGAGCAGGATCAAACAACAAACAGCAACCAGGAGACAAGCCACAAAGAATAAACAAATGATATCATAATATCTTCAAACGGATACTAACAGGCGATAGGCTTCTATACATAAACATAATATTGTTCCAATCAGATCTAGAGCGACAGATCAAGCAACAAACGTCTGGAACCAAACAGATCTTAAGCCGAACTCGATTATGCCCAATCTGGCGCACATATCAAGTAGGGGTTACACAGATTATACGGGTGTCAGGAATTGAATAAAAGAACCAAACCTACACAACGAGCATCACAGATCATGCAGAAGATTTCCCCCATAAATCTCCTAAAAAACGTAGGATCTACATACGAATACGAAAAAAAACCGCAGCAGCACCACGGATCCAAGAACAACGAACAGATCGAGGCCAAAACTTCTCCTCCCACCCATCAAACCATCAGATTAAGCGCCTAAGAACACGCAACAACGAGCAGATCTAGAGGGGATGGGAGAGTGGAAGCACCGTACCTTGAGGCCGACGACGAGACTCGCCTGGAGCGGATTAGGGATTGGGGAATTGGGGATCGTGTGCGTTGGGAAGCTGAGGTGAGGAGGAGAGGCGAGGAGGGGGCGGGTATTTATAGCGGCTCGGGACGGCCGAGTGGGGAAGGAATCCCGTGCCGTGACGGTTCCGTTCCGTTTGCTTGCGGGGGTCCGTCTCGCTCTCGTCCCCTCCCCGCCACGCAATTTCCGCGAAGAAGCCGACGAGGCGAGCGAGCGAGCGGTGCGGAAATTTCGAGAAGGATGCCGTCGTCTCCGTTTGGCCCGGTCTGCTTTGCGTGGGTTTGAGCGAGTGGTTTTGGTTTGTGCCACGCTAGCACATTTCAACCAGCCAACTTTGGCGGCTCGTCGTGGACATGTCGTTTGGTTTTACAGCCACAGTAACCGCACATCACACTTTCTTGGCACTAACGTCTAACCTGCTTGTCATGTGCAACACATCTTCCATATTCTGCTTACCTTGTGATGGTCAAAAGATATGCCATGCCATATCTTTTTAAAATTAGTTAAGTATCCGTGTATTACTACGGAACATCTTAAATATATTTTGAAGTCTACTAGTGAGCATAAATAAACAATTACATTGCAACGCGACATGGATATTAGTAGGGTAAAACAAAGACTCAAGCGCTCACCAATCAAACTTCTAACATTAATTCCTCTCATAAAATACATGAATTTATTTAGCATTAATCAATGCAGAGGTTTGTCTGTCACCATTTCTTAGTGATGAAGATCCAAACAAGACATCATATGAAATTTATGTCTAAAGAAAATACATCTAAAAACTAGTACATGAATTAAGTAATTGCCAAACATGAATTTACAACCAAGTGATTAATACCTTGTCTATGATATGAGGCCTATTGTAGACTCGTTGGTCCATCTCTAAGTCAGTGTTCAGTGAGTCACGATATTCCTTGAGGTTTTCGGCTTGGCCTAAGCTCCTGAAAGTCCAAGAGTAGGGGTTGTCCCAGAAACCTCCTCATTACTTCCTGGTCGAATTTAGGCCCTGTTTGGCACAACTTCATCAACAGCTTCATGAGCTGTTGTGAGCTGTTTTTTACCAAACACCCTTTTTGCAAACAGCTTCATGGATGAAGCTCCTTAAATCATGCTCTCACAAGGGAATGGGGTGGGGTGAAGCTGAAAATAGTAGCTTTTCACAGCTCTCTCCCTCAGGCTCGCAGTTCTAGGAACCCACTGCCCTTGTAGTTGACAGAAATTACAACACTTTACCACTGGGTCCCCACGCCTGTTTGCTCTCCTCCCGTTCGCACTTCTCTACCGTTCGCACTTCTCTAATGATTTTAATTTTTTTATTTTAATTTTTTAATTCATACTCATTCAAATATATTATTTTTTAATTCATATGACCATATACAAACATACAACTCCAAATGTTAGAACAAGTCAGGTAGACAGGGGCATCTTGGACAATTGCACTCTTTCAGCCATGCATGAAGCTGTTGGTGAAGCTGTTTTGCCAAACAATTTTCCAAAACAGTTTTAGCTTCACCGGTGAAGCTGCTCGTGAAGCTGAAATAAAAAAAACAGCTTCACTAGTGAAGCTGATCTGTGCCAAACGGGAGTAACAAAACCAGTGATTCAAACTGGGGTTGTAATTGTAGAAATAGAGCTCCAAATGCTCCGGACTGAGTTGCTCCGATCAAAGGAATGTACATTGTGGTAAATTTGCTCGTGGGCTCGAAATGTGTACACTCCAAACCTCATGTTAGTGTAGTTCTCATCAAGACTCATGCCTAGGGTAGTGAAGGAATGCATCTCATGTTGGTTGCCTAAATTTAAGAATATGCAACCAGGCAAATTAATCTTGGAACCAAGGGTTGTAACCATAAAACTGGAGTTTTAATTTGGTGCTAAAAAGAAATCGATACCAATGTTTGCCTCAAACCATCTCTTCATGTATTGCAGTTTTAATATTGTACTTCATGTACTAGAGTTTTAATAAGGGCTCTAACCCAATGCAATTCATCAATCACATGCACTCCCTTCAGCAGTAAATTGCAAGGTCTTGTCCCTTATTTGCAAACCATTACATAAATACCACTGGCACAAATGGATGCTAAAACATATATGCCCAAGAGTGACATAGAAGAGAACCAAGGTAACTATGAATCAAGACATAGAAGA
Organism: Dendrocalamus latiflorus; assembly: GCA_017311315.1. Lineage (NCBI taxonomy): Eukaryota > Viridiplantae > Streptophyta > Magnoliopsida > Poales > Poaceae > Dendrocalamus > Dendrocalamus latiflorus. The sequence goes on from CM029634.1 coordinate 19,031,032, forward strand.
GAACCAAGGTTCTTGGTTTATATGACTGTCACCATGTGTCAAATTAATCAGTCATGGGTCCAATTGTAACTTATAAGTTTATCTCTACGCTCCAATCAACCTTAAAATTCTTTCTTAATTACCATCCTTACTAAAAACAAAGGGGGCATGATCTGATTATCAATAAACAAAAGGACTCACTGTGCTGCTAGTGTACTTCTCACAGAGAGAGTCCCTCCATGATACAAACAGTCTATAGAATTAGAAAACAAATTAGGATGTGAAACAAAATTCAGAGTCAAAAGTTCATATGACCAAAATAAGTTTATTTAAGAAACTGAAAGAAAGAATCATGGAGGCTCTTCGTGCAACAGAGAAAGGAGTAGGAGGTTGAGATGGAGAAGGATAGCTGCAGAGAAAGATATGGCATAAATACAGAACCAGAGAATTATAAGGCATGTTCTTTTTAGCTTCGGTTTATAGCTATAGCTTATGGCTTTCGGGCTATTCGTGAGAGGGTATGGAGTAACAGAAACTCGTGTGTGGTTTTAGCCAATATAAATAAAGTTGCTACAGTATATACTATAATTAACCTGTAAACTCCGTCTTAAAAAGACATTCCGTTTGAAAACTAGTTATTGTAGAAAAACCAAAAAACAGTTTTTAGAAACTGAAAAGAATAGACCCATAGAATGGAAAATCACCTAATTGTAGCCCTTCTGTTGCTTGACCACCTGACCTCCAACCCCATTGTAGTTGTCTTGATCCACCTAATTGTTGCAGAGGTAAAAAAAGAAGCAAATCAATGTCAGGAGCAAGAAGCGAGCATGGATGATGGAGACGAGATGCCCGATCTTTCGATAAGATTGATAACTATCGATTTTGGGTGGGGGTGACTCTCACGATCCGACTACAATTAACCTAGCCATACTTAGCCTTATTTAGATACCCTGGAGCATTAACTTGCCCTGACATCATTTTAAAGATGAAAACTTAGTTTTGTCGGTCACTAGTGAGAAGTGGTTGGTATGTTGAACTCAATTATTTTATTATCCTAAAAATCTTAAACTTGCTTAAATATCTGAACAGATGGTAAGGGAGAGGCTGGTGCGGTTGAAGCACGAGATTGTGGTTTGTGATAGAATCGCTCAAATAATCCTAAGGACTGAATCTTGTGACGACCTCCTAATGCAAAATTGTACAACCATAAGTCTATAATAGGTACGATCCGACCAATTAATTTGCATCAATCTAGTACCGGATACGCCATCTGGTAGGACACAGTTACGTGAGCTGGTTGTAAGCCTTTGACGTGACGGCGCAAGAAAGAGCTAGCTTCTGGAAAAGGTGGTTGGAACCCTATAGTAGTGAAAAACTTAGTCAGTGTAACCTCATTAGGGAGATGCATTGTAAAGGGCTTATGGTGATCTTCTTGATTTGCATGTCTACGAAAACATGTGGAATATAATAGATCAATTATCTCTTATAGGTAAAATATGTAATCTCTATAGAGTGAAAACTATTTGAACAAACATGCCCACGGTCATAGGCGGGCATGGGAACTCACTCGAATTAGTGTCTATTTACAAAACAATCATTGTGGATGGGATGAAAAAAGAAAGGGTGGTGGGAATCCTGGCCTTGATTTCCCCTGGGTGGTTGGAACCCGATGATTATAAAGGGTGGTTGGAATCCAAGAAACAACTATAACATTTGGTGTATGGAACTATGCTCTGTAAAACGTGAATGGAACCTGCACTACTACTATTATTTCACACATTTACACTTATGTCTCAGGAATTTTCTATATCTATATCTCCAAATGGTGATGTTTTCGCAAATAAAAGAACCTTAAGCCTCCCTTGTTCCGCTCTTCATATATTATTATTGTATTTTGTGTGGTGGCTTGCCGAGTATATTTATACTCACTGTTGCTCAATTAATATTATTCAATAAGTCAGAAGGAGAAAGAAAAAGCCATGCAGTCATGTAAGGGCATTATCAAGACTGGAAGATGATGAGACCACGAACTAGATCGTGAGCCTTAATTAGTTGCCTGTGGGCATATCCTGATGGTCTCACTTGGGTGAAATTTTCATTTTCGTTGATGCTCTTTAAAGGTTTCAGTCTGATCGGCCCATATATAAGTCTACTACTGCATTAGTTCAATAATATATCTGTGAGCACTATCTACTGATCCAGAGAATAATGCGGTGAAATCATAGATGATTCTAGATCGTAAAATCTGGGTTTGACAAATTTTGATTAAGATAATGCAAGTCGGCATTTCTATCTGCAAAATAATTGCGCTCTCCCATGGTGCATGTCTCTTTTGCTTTCTTTTTTGACAGGCACACAATTAATAGAGATCACTTTCATAAATTGTCCCTGATGAACAGTTCTCATCTATGTAGCTATAGCAAAGGAATTGTGTTTTGGCTTTTGAGTTGTTAGCCACTATCCAGATTTTAGTATCCCTCCCAAGAGGATGTACAAATTTTGGTAGTGCCAATCAAGTCAGTTTCAGTTTATTGTGAGGTTGCATTGGAGCATCTCAAGAGAGATGCATTTCTTGCCGTTCTCGTATTCTGAACTTGTAATGGTTGACTGGTTGTTTCGCACTCCAGATATTAACTTGCCGTGCCGGTTTCAAATAAATTGTGCCGACGGTAAGGTAGCCAGGCGTCCAAGGTGAAGTTCGCTTGCCCCCAAAAGATACAAAGAATTGTTTGATTGTTTGGATTGAATATTGATGCCCATTTTACCATACCAAAATTCTAATCGTGTCCCATTTGCCCATATCCCATTATTTACAGAAGCATTCGTCGGTTTCTTATTCTTTTTCTTATTTAGAGAACCAGTTTCTTCCGGAGCAAAGCATACACGGCATAAATTGTCACGGACCGGCTATGGGCTGGGTCAGTGTTCTTAATGAAGGATCATGACAACCTGACTGGGACAGAGAGCTGCAATGTATTTGTTTGGTCGAAGCCGATGCACCTAATGCTGAACCATTAGATGCTCGGGAACAGTTGAACTAACTACGCTGCAAATTAGTGGTTGGTGACTAGTATTTGTCATTACAATACCAATGCAGCGTTTTTTAAAAAATTAAATAAGTAAAACCAATGCAAAGGAGACATGTCGCAGTTTCTAATGTCATAATTTGGTGCCACCAGTTAAAATAAACATAAATGTTCCCCACTCATAGTTCTTGTAATAAACAAGCACATGCGCAAGATGATTGTGCTGAGGGCCAAGAGCTAGTGCTTATTTTTAGAAGATATGATGCCTTTTGAATAAGATCAATGGACGATGCCAGCCTCTTAATTAGCTGGATTTATAAAATGTACATTTCTGCTGCTGTTTTCTGACGAATTGAGAGAGCAAGGCAGCAGGCAATGGTGATTCATTGGACATTCTGCATATATTCTAGAGCATGTCATGCTTGAAGCCGACTGATTTCTATTTTGAACTATGGTACAATGCGTTCTTCATTTTCTACATTTTAACTTCCATTTGTGTCACATAATTGCACATTGCCATCGTTTTTTTTTCTTTGCTAGTCTGCTGTACTCATCTCCAAAGAAAATCATGTCTCCTGCCTGGTGTATCAGCTTTTGAAAATGGAATGGGTGTAACTTTTTATTTATGTGCAACACAGGGCCACCCAAAGTATGAACCGTCTCCGACCACAAGCAGTTTAGTCAAAAATTTGAGCGATAAGCCAAGGAAGAGGTACAGTTCTTCCAGATACCAACAGCTCTTACAAGTTACAGGCTACAGACCTACAGCTGTACAGAACCAACAATAATGGCACATTGAGCTGCCAAGATTAGCCAGTACGTTTTGCACCATTCAGTGCTTCAGCCTGAAATGTGCATGAATTGGTTGTGTACCAAACAACACAAAAATATACCAGATCGCCTAAAAGGCATATATGAATACAACACTGATCGAAAGAAAACACAAAGTGGGATTAGTGCAATTAAGCGAAATAGCACAGATGCTGATGTTCTAACATTGTCACTACCAATTTAGCATCAATTTGCTGACATCAGATGTCCCTGAATACCAACAAATAGAGAACTGGAAATGTATTCAAATAGCTCTTCGATAGTATTATTACTTTTGCAACTAAAAAGACGCCATAGGCTCACAGCCTTCAAAGTATCACTCCCGGGCCAGAGTACTGAGATACTAGCAAAAATCCACTGGAGTTTACTCTTTTTTCCCAATCCCGTGAGACATGTTGTAAATCCCACGACCCTGTGTGCAAAACAAGAAAGTCACTGGCTGAACGGAAACAATAACAAAGGAAACAAGTAACACAGGCGGTGGTTCAAAAAATTCCAAACTTACAATCAGGAACAAGCTGGAGGCAGCAAGCGCAAGGGGGATGCCAATGGAGGTGATCACATCGTAACGCCCTTTCAGGTGAGTGTGCTTGGTCAAGTTCTGGAAATACTTCTGCTGCTTAAAGAGCTTCTCACGTGGCAAAAATGGAGCTTCCGTCATCCTGCATTACAACAACAGATACTAAGACAGCCTGTAGCAAAATGAAAAAAAAAGAAGCTCTCTCTTATGCAAATCTTCAGAGAGAAGAGTAATTTCCATGGACGGTTTTAGTATAATCACTGTGTTATTGATTTCAAGAGCTGTAAGCATTAGAATTTAGACATCAACACTATTGGCCTTAAAACTCCTGTACTGACTAAACTCTTATACAGCCTTCTATTAGTTGTCCGCTTGCTCCCATTAGCACCTATGAGAAGTGGAAAATATTCTTTAATCTAGAATTCACTAAAGTAATTCATCTCCCAAAGCCTTTCTGAATGTTGGCAATTCTCTTCAAACATCTATATATATTTGGCACATAAGCACAACATTTCCATGTGAAGCAAATTCGAGAATTGTAGGGAATGACAATCTGTACTTGAACGAAATAACTAGTAAAATTAATCACCCCAGACGGCCAGCATGCCAACATGCAGGCTACATAAACAGTTTACTTGCCATCGTTACATATTTACATGGCTGATCATGACCAGATCCTTAGAGGTAAGGATGAATCATCAATACAGGAACCCCAAAAAAGTCTTATGGAATAAATCACTCATACATGTCTAAGCAAAATTCCACCCAAACAATATCTCACAAATTCACCTATTTAACACTAATTATTATGTGACTTCACACACGAACATTATATACCTTGCATCTACCATTTGCTCAATGCCAGACGACTATGTTATTTCTCTTCATAGTGCCTTGACAAACATAAACACACATGCATGCTACAAAAATTTGATTATGCCCAAACAGAAACACTCCCACCTATCAAGCAAGATCGAACTAGATCATGATTCATGCAAGCATATATTAATTGGTGAACAAGTACGGGTTTCACAGATCATACGGGCATCAGGAATCCAAGCAAAGGCGAGCAGATCCTAAACGCATACAATGAGCTACACAGATTACACGAAATATCCCATCCATGCATCACCTAAAACGACCGGGGATTAACGAACGAAGATGCTACGGATCGCATAGATCGCTCGAGCATCACATCATGGGTTCAAGAAACACGGATAGATCTGCACCAATATTAATTCCTACTCCCAGTACCATCAGATCAAGCATACTGGAACAGAACCAGGAAGACCTAACAGGAGGGAAGTAGCGCACCTTGAGGAAGGAGTAGGATTCGACGATCCTTGCAGCTAGTTGGGGATTGGGTTGGATAAATCATCCTTACCTCTAAGTGATTGGGATCCGGAGCGAGAGAAGAAATGGGGAGAGGAATGGCGGTCAAGTGGGGGAAGGGATCCCTAAAGGCCTAAGCAGAATGAACAGACAATGAGCCTACATATGTGAGGCTTGGCCCATTCATTGGATAAGGGCTCATTAACTTGTAGCCCAACATGCAATTTACTTTGGGCTCTTTATTTTCCCTTCAATCTATTATTGTTTTCCTTTCCATGCCTATTTGAGAGGCAGACATTTCACAATAATTTTGTATAAACATTATGGACCCGTTTGAAACACATAAATTTCATAAGAAATAGTTCAATTCTCATATGAATCGGGAAAAGTCCTAGGTTCCAAACACTTTCTATATGTGTGGCTTGCATATGTTTAGGAATTTCCCATGAAGCAGTCCAATTCCAATATGAATCTTGGGAAAATCCCTGCGTTCCAAACAGCCCTTGTGCCAAAATGGACCAACTAACTGCTAGATCTTGTTTGGGACATATGATTTACATAGGAATTTTGTTCGAAACCTCCCATCCAGTAAAAGTGGTCGCTTCTTTTCCTACGAATTGCATATGGATTTTTGGTGTTCTAAACTGAGCATAAACCTAAAACCTTTAGTTAATATTATATGCGCGCTATGACAAATTACACAATCTCGAGCAGCTAAGTTTTGTTAGATGAACCATCTCCATGTCCGTCACGACAATGAGTCCACCCAGAATGGGTTGCTTTCCTGTTCGACTCGGTTTGTGCATCGTCCAGCCGCTACCACCTGTCTTGTGCATTGTCCGATAATAGGAAAGCCATCAGTTTTGTTTCCTTGCTCTTGCTGATATGACTTGCTGTTTCCCATAGATTCCTTATATAGTTCATGTACCTCTTGACATATACGTCATCAACTCTTGTACATGTGCTATATATATATTGAGGTAATGTAACTGATCAAGGGATGTGATTGCGACCTTTCATGGTATCAGAGCCTCGCATTTTTTGAAACACATCTACCGGTTAGTCAAGCGCTCGTGTGAGGCACACATCCAGCAGGCTAATTCATCACCATCTCAAGCCATGAGCGATAGCCATGGATTAATCTCCTTGGAGATCTTTGACATTGTCATGCAACCTAGCACCTCCGCCCAATCCGTGTAGGATACACTTGAAAATTTCTTCTGCGACAAGAAGAAGAGTCATGCAATCCAACTTGAAGATGAGTTCCGTGCTTGGATTCAAGGTGACAAGACCATCATGGAATATTGTGCCAAGCTTAAGACACTCACCGATGTTGGCCAACCTGTCTCAAATGAGACACTCGTTCTCACTTGCCTTTGTGGGCTGCATAAAGACTACTCCGAGATCATGACCATTGTCCCGCCACAAAGACCTTTCTTGTCATTTCTTCAAACATGGTCAATGCTCCTACTCAAGGAAAATCAAAAGCAACATCAAGCAAAGAACTTTGCTATAACTGTTCTCCTCACCATCAATGTTACATCGTCCAACCGTGCCAATGATCGCGATGGTGATTGCTCCGATGGTAATTGTGGTTCTCCTGGAGGCCACAGATTATCATAATCACTTCGACAGCAATCATGGTTCTTCTGGAGGCAATGGCTACAATGATTATCGCAACAGTGGTGGTTGTGGTGGCACAGGTCGCAATAATCGCAATAAGGGGAGCGACAACACCAATTTTACTCATGGCTTTGGAGGACATCTGGGCCATCAATCTGGCACACTTCCATGGACCTTCAATCCATAGACTGGTGCCATGCAGTCTTGGGGCTCTCCATGCCATGGTCCGCAACCCGGTGGCAACACTTCCAATTTTCGAACTCATCCATCTACGTCTTCTCAAATCTATGCTGCTTTTGCGCCTGGTCAGCATCCTTCACCACCGTCACCATCTACGTACTCCAATCACATGTGGGATCAAGCGGCCTTCATGAACGCTTTCAACAACATGCAGTTCTCAAAAACCTAGAGTAGTACATGGATTCAGGAGCCACATCTCATATGACTCTAGATGCTGGTAACTTGCCATCATCTTTTCCTTTAATTTCTTCTAATTCTATTACTGTTGGTAATGGTTATTCTATTCCTATCACTCAAACCAGTAACATGTCCTTTGCAACTCCCACCAAGTATTTGCATCTTTGTAACGTCCTTGTCGCCCCTCACCTTATAAAAAATCTAGTTTATGTCCGCCGTTTCACTACTAACCACAATAGCTCAATTGAATTTGATCATTTGGGTTTTTCTCAAAGGATCTCCCAACCAGAACTGAGATTCTTTGTTGCATTAGTACAGGCGGTCTCTACTCCTTCTGTCCACCAACTCAAGCCCTTGCAGCCAACGCTCATTCCTCCATCAACCTTTGGTATCATCGTCTTGGTCATCCTGGTCAACCCATCATGTCTATTTTTTGTCGGTCCCACAAAATACAATGCACTAGTTCTAATCCCAGTCATTGTCCTGCGTGTCAAGCCGGTCACCATGTCAAACTTCCTTTTCATTCTTCTTCCTCCACCACGTCAAGTCCGTTTGAACTCATCCATTGCAATTTATGGACATCCCCTGTCATCAGTCTCTCTATGTTCAAATATTATCTTGTTATTCTTGATGATTTCGATCACTATTTTTGGAGTTTTCCTCTTCATCTTAAATCTGATGTGTTCACCACACTCCGTACCTTTCATGCTTATGTTGGCACTCAGTTTAATTTGCCATTCAAAGTTGTCAAATGTGATAATGGACATGAGTTTGATAATTTCCAAACTCGTTCCTTCTTTCAATAACATGGTATACTTCATCTCTCTTGTCCCTATACTTCTCAACAAAACGGAAAGGCCAAACGAGCCATCCATACCACCAATGATGTCTTGCGATGTATTCTCTTCCAAGCATCCATGCCTCCAACTTTTTGGGCCAAAGCTCTCCATACCGCTACTTATGTTCTTAACCTTCGCCCCACCAAATCTATCTGCATATCTATTCCTTTTCAAAAATGTTTTGGCAGCCTCTGTGCTCTTATCTTTGTGTTTTCGATTGTTTGTACTATCCAAACAACTTGTCTATTTTCAAATATAAACTTTCTCCCTAATCCCTACCATGTGTATTTCGTGGCTATTCTTCACACCACAAAGAGTATCATTGTCTTGATCTTGCCTCTTGTGAGATTATCATCTCTCATCATGTTGTTTTTATGAGGATGTTTTCCCTTTTACCTTGGTGTCCACACCCTCATTGCCTGCCTCTCTAGATTTTCTCCTTGATCTAGCCACTACTGGCTTTCCTACCACTGTTACACCAGCTAATGCGCCTGCTATTGCCATACCGCTGCCCAGTGTTGTGCCACATCTTACTACACATGCTGTTGCCGAGCCCTTGCCACAGCCTGCTATCGTAGATGATTTCTCCACCACGCCTGTTGTCATGGTTGCCGCTCCACCTACTGTGCCTATTTTTATATCTACCATGGCAGATATCGTGACTCGTACACATACTGGTCGTCTCGTTATTCCTTTGGATCAGCGACACCTTAACTTGCAAGTAATCTCAGCTCCTATTTCTCATTTGTCAAAGACCTATCGCTCTGCTCTTCGAGATCCCAATTGGTGTTAAGCTATGGATGAAGAATATCATGCTTTACTTCAGAACCATACATGAGAGCTTGTTCTTCTCCCACCTGGTGCTAACATAGTCTCTGGGAAGTGGATTTTCCAGCACAAATTGAATCTAGATGGTTCTCTTTCTCACTATAAGGTTCACTGGGCTGTTCATGGTTTCTCGCAATAATTGGGTATTGATTTTAATGAAACTTTCAGTCCAGTAGTCAAGCTTGCTACTATTTGTGTTGTTCTTGGTCTTGCAATTCGACGATCATGGTCTATTCATCATCTTGATGTGAAGAATGTGTTCCTTCACGGTCATCTTGATGTACTGGTTTATAGCCAGCAGCCATTTAGGAATTCTAATTATGATCATCTTGACTATTCATGTCATCTTTCCAAGTCACTCTATGGTTTGAAACAAGCGCCCCATGCCTAGTTTCAAAGGTTTGCAAGTTTTGTGCGCACACTTGGATTCACTTGTTCCAAGTTGAACCCATCCCTATTTGTTCTTCGATGCGGTGCAGATATGGCTTATCTTTTCCTCTATGTTGATGATATTATTTTGACTACTTCATTTGGATTGGGAGCTTTGAAAATTATCCAAGTCAATTTAGAAGGTATTTCGCCAAGCAGATCTAATTAGCTTGTAGAATCATATAAGAACATATATAGCAAAGCAAATCAAGACTAGATAGAAGTGATTATATGTATTAAATATATGTCAAGCTATCTCAAAATCACAAGTATAACTAAAGAGATCTGAATCTGAGTCATGACAAGTTAAAGTGCAAAATGAGCTAAGGTTCTAAGTCAGGCAAGAAATATGCTAAAGAGCTCCAAAATGACTCACTTAAGCTAAAAATCTATTTGAGCATTGCAATTGACAAGATTAAGCACTTATCTTGGTAGAGAGTCCTAGATTAGGGGTCATCTACAACTATCCCCCAAGCTTCGGTCCAAATTATAACTTATATTTCTATGGTCTATCTTAGTAAAGCAAGTCATAGACTAGGAGCCAGCTAGAACTACCCCTGAGCTTCAACCACTTCGTAGTTTATATTTGTATGGTCTATCTCAATAAAGCAAGCCATAGACTAGGAGCCATTTACAACTGCCCCTTGAGCTTTAACCAATTTGAAGTAATTTCATTTAGTCAATTTAATTAATCTCAAGCTATTGTTAATCATATCAAACAAAAAGCTTAATAAAATGGTTTTGGTCATACATATCTCTGTAGGATCAAGGATACCGACTAGAGGGGGGTGAATAGGAGGTTTTTAAATTTTTCTTGTTCAATTTATTAATTCTTTACAATTTAAATGACAAGAATGTAAAGCAATTAATCCTACGCAATTCTAGTAAATAATATAGCAAACTTAGCTCTAAACAATCAAATGATCACAAAGATGCAAATAAGTAAGAGCTAAGCACAAAAGAACACAACCGATGTTTTACCGTGGTGATCGGAAACTTGCCGGTTTCCCCTAGTCCACGTTGAGGTTAGCCCGAACGAATCGAATCGGCTCCACGAATTGAGCCAAACACCTCGACCACTAATGTAGCTCTTCCCCGCTCTGGGTAGGTGAGCTCCAACCTTCACAACTTGCCGGGTCTTCTCACAAGCTTCTTGAGAAGATTACCAAGCCAAACTTTGCCCGATCGTCCAAGTGCCGGTAAGCACTAAGAGTAATAGACCAAGGGCTTCACTTGAATGCAATTCTTGTGCTAAGTGGATCAACAATTGAAAATCTTGCACTAATTGCAAAACCACCTCACTTTAATGCTCAATGAGAGAAAGTAGGTGGAATGAATGCTCTTGGGCCCAAGGAATATGCAATGAGTCTCTAACCTTAGCCCTTGTGTAGTGGTGGGGGTATTTATAGCCTCCACCAACCAAAACTAGCCGTTTGACACAAATTCCAGAAAAAATTCTGGTCGAGCGGTACTACCGCCCCCAGGGGCCGGTACTACCGCAATCAAATCTTCGCGCCAGAACGGCTATGTCAGAGCTCTGCAGTGACCGTTGGATTTGGCGGTACGGTACTACCGCCATTGACATTTGCGGTACTACCGCTCCCCGGTAGTTCCGCAAAGTCGGCGCGGTACTACCGCTCCAGCCAAACTCCAAAAGGTCCCAATTTTGGCATTCTCTGGAAAAATTGATCCGCTCTGAGGCCGGATCTTCCGGACTTCGGAAGTACCGCTCTGGACAGCGGAACTACCGCACACAGCGGTAGTTCCGGCGTTGGAATCGTCGGTACTTCCGCTCCAGGAAAATCCAGACTTCATCCGGAGGGTGCTCTCTGGAAAAATCGATCCGCTCTCCCTCCGGATCTTCCGGGATCCGGAAGTACCGCTCCATAATGCGGTACTACTGCTTGGTGCGGTAGTTCCGACATTCAAGTGGCCGGTACTTCCGTTCCCGCAAGAGCTCAAGTGCATCCGCAGGTGCTTTCTGGAAAAATTGATCCGCTCAAGAACCGGATCTTCCGCTCGCCGGTACTACCGCATTTGGGCGCGGAACTACCGCTCGTCGGTAGTTCCGACGTTCAAAACTGCGGTACTACCGCCCTTCCAGACAGAGCACATATTTTGTTTTAAAACTGATTTTTGATGGATGCAAGTTTCTAATGTTGATCCATATGGCACAAGAAGTATGTTTTCAAGCTACTTGCCAAGATCCCTCTTGATGGTACGATCATCTATCCTATAATCCGGTCTTCCACCATTCACCTAAGACCGGTAAAAATCAAAAGGATCCTATGCTAAGTATACCTTTGTCTTGAGCCAATTTGGTCTTCGTAGATATCCTTTGGCTTGCATCTTGTCGCTCATAAGTAGCCTAACCAATATCATGCTCATAAAACACGTTAGTCCCATATTCACATAATTTCATTAATTACCAAAACTATTTTAGGGGCCTAGATGCTTTCAATCTCTCCCTGAGTTCATGCAAGTGCAATGGCAATCAGTCTTATAAGAAAGAAATATCGAGATATAATTATAAACACAATTAAGAACATTTAAAGTAATAAAATGACAAGAGCTACTAAATGCTTCATAATGGAACTAAAAAGCTCTACACAAGCTAGACAGGCCCATTCATATTGGCTTTTTAGTGGTTTTTGGCTTTTAAATAGTAACAGCTTCTAGAGAAGTTGTACATAGAGAGACACTCGCGTGCGATTTTGATCAATATAAATGAAGTCATTACAGTGTCTACTACAATCGACTAGTAGACGCCGTCTTGAAAAGACACTCCGTTTAAAAGCTAGAACTATAGAAAAGCCATTTACTGTAGACAAGCAGCTTTTAGCAGCCCATATGAATAGGACGAAGACTCAAAACTTAACTAATCACTTTGCTAAGGCAAGAATCAGAAAATGATCACTAAAGCTAAACTATTCAAATGATTCAGCCTTGACTTGTTTTAGTTGAAGTTGAGCAATTTTATTAAGCTAGTTATGACACATGCTAAGCTACACATGTAAGCATATGATAAAGAAATATTATTAAAGCAGACATGACCGAATACAGAAAATAGCATGGATAATAGACAAACCTCTATATTATATTGCAATGCAAGACTAAAAGGTAAATATGTAGTATATTATATATGTATGCAAATGAAGTGAACTCCCCCTCAAGTTAGTCACATAGGATGAATAACCCCTAACTATCCCTACAAGAAAACAAAATGAGAAGAATTTAACAGTTTTGTGAAAATATCAGCAACTTAGAGTTCAGACTCAACAAAGTAAAAGACAGCATCCCCCTTTTTCACATAGTCTATAAGGAAGTGATACCTGATGTCTATGCGCTTGGTCCTGTAATGTTGCACCAGGTTCTTAGCTATATTAATGGCACTAATATTATCATAGAAGAGTAAAACACTATATAAATCTAACCCAAAATCCCTAAGAGTATATGAGATTTAAAGAATCTGAGAGCAACTATTGCCAGTAGCTACGTATTTAGCCTCAGCTATGGACTGTACAATAGAAGACTGCTTCCTAAAAGGTCAGGAGATGAGAGAAGTGACTAGGAAATGATAAGTGCCCGAGGTACTTTTTCTATCTATCCTCTAACCCCAAAATATGCATATAAGAAAGCACGAAGGGAGAGACAGGAAGAAGAAGAGTACCAAATCCCGAACTCAAGGGTAGACTGAATGTATCTGAAGATGTGCTTCACCACTTGGCAGCGAAATGCACGAGGGGAAGCCTAAAATCGAGCACATAGAAATACTGATAAGTGTATGTCTGGCCTTAATGCCGTGAGGTAGAGAAGAAAGCTGATCATACTGTGGTACTCCTTCGGATCAACAGGCTCAATGTTCTCATCTAGACCCAAAATCACCGTAGAAGCCATCATGGTGTAGATTGGCTTGCTACTTCCTATGTCGAAGCATTGAAGCAGGTCCTTGGTTTGATGCATGAATGTACCTTGCATCATTTGCCTGATTTGGAATCCAAGGAAGTAAGTCAACTCATCCATCATACTCATCTCGAATTCCCTATTCATGGTATCTAAAACTTTAAAACTAAAGCATGAGATGAGTCACCACAAATAATTTCATCCACATAGATTTAAACTAAGAGAAGATCACTATCATACCTAAGGGTGAAAATGCCTTGTCTACTTTTCCCATTTGAAAATCATTTTTAATAGGAATGACTTAAGCCTATCATACTAAGTTCTAGGGGCTTACTTCAGATCATACAAGATTTGGACAGTTTTTAGACATGATTTGGAAACTTTGCACTCTCAAACCCAGGAGGTTGCTTGATATAAACTTCTTCTTCTATAAAAACCATTAAGAAATGCACTCTTAACATCCATCTGGTATAGTCTAAACCCCTTAGAGGATGCAAATGCTAAGATAATCTTAATGGCTTCTAATTTGGCTACAGGCTTAAAGGTCTCTTCAAAGTCTAAATCCCCTACCTAGGTGAAGCCCTGAGCTACAAGTCTTGCCTTATTCCTAACAACTACCCCATCATTAATCTGTTTATTCTTGAAAACCCACTTGGTTCCTATAATATTGTGACCATGGGAGGCTCAACTAAGGTACAGACGTTGTTCATCTTAAAGTTCGCTAACTCCTCAAGCATGGCATTGATCCAAAATTCATCAGTAAGTACATGGGTGATATCACGGGACTCAAAAGAAGCTATGAAAGTAGAATGAGCATGTGAGTCAGGAGAGATAAACCTGGAGCGAGTAAATTTCTCATGAAGTCCTTCAATGATCTGATATGGAGGATGTTACTGCTAGAGATGCTGAGACATTCCTGAAGTCGAGGTGGTATCTACCTCACGGGATGTGGAGATAAGAGTAGAGCCATACGGTGCTGAGAAAGAAGTAGGGGCAAGCTGGCCAACTAAAGGTGAAGTAGTTGAAGCAGGTGCTTCAGCTAGCTATAAAGGAAGTAGATCAATAGCCTCATCTTCTTCACCGCACTTCTCAAGGAAGATGCCTTCAGAATCTCTCTAAACATGTGTTCTTTCAATGTTTGGTTCAGCTCTGAACTAGGCTCATCAAAAGTAACCTTGCATGTCTCCACAATTTTATTAATCTCAAGATTAAGCATGCTTCAGCATTGAGAATCGGTAGGATAGCCTAGAAAGATCCCATTTGAAGATCTAGCTCAAACTTATCAAGATTGCCATATTTAAGAATGAAGCGCTTGCAACCAAAGATTCTAAAGTGAGACACACTAGGCTTATGATCAAATCTCAACTCATAGAAAGCCTTGTGCAATGAGGTTCTTAAGAATACCCTGTTAGATACATAACAGGCAGTGGAAATGGCCTCAACCCAATACCTCCTAGGAGTGGTATGCTTATCTAATATAATCCTAGCCATCTCATTTAAAATCATCTTTTTCCTCTCAACTACACAATTTTGCTAAGGAACTTTAGGAGAGCAGAACTAATGCTCTAGACCATGTTCAAAACAGAAGTAAGAAAAGAATGAATTCTTGAATTCAGTCTCATCGTCACTCCTAATAACCCTAAGGACTCTTGAAAGATCAATTGACAATCTAAGAGCTAATTCTCTAAAATGATCAAATGCCTCATCCTTAGATGCCAAGAAGCAAACCAAGAGTATCTAGAGTAATAATTAATAATGACTAGGATATACCGCTTTTCTCCTACTAACTAAACTCTAGAAGGACCTACAGTGTTCAGGTGCAAGAGATGTCCTAAACCATCTACCATGGCCATTATAAAAGGTGGATGTGAAACAATAACTATCTTATCATATCTACAGGGAGAGCAAACTAAATCCTTCCCACACTTAAGTGTAGATAATCCCCTAATCAGATCCATGTAGTTGACCCAAGCAAGGTGATCAAAATCAATGTATCCAAGCCTCTGGTGCTAGAAAACCAGATCTCTAAACTCTGAAGCAGCAAGATACCTAAACCTAGAAAAGGAAGACTCGGCAAAATCAGAACTAAAAATTCCCCCAAGATGAGAAATTCCAAAGACTAGATCCCTATACCAATCTAGAACTCTACAAGCACTCCTGTTAAAACTCAACTTGAGACCATCATCAATTAATTGTAAGATAGAAAGCAAATTGTACATGAGCTTGCTTATTAGGGTTACATCCTTGAGTATGAAGTTATCGTTGATGCGGACTGTGTCCTTGGCCATCATAGTCCTGGTAGAAGCATCTTTGAATATGATCAACTCATCGTCGGATGCTCGGGGTGAGGAAAAAACCATCTTGAGTTTCCAGTCATGTGTCAAGAATATCTGGATTCCACTAACCACAAGTTCGCCTTCCTCCCCTGTCGGACCTACATCACACAAATACAAAACCTCGAGGTGTCAATACCGGGGTTAGTTATAAAAGACTTGGAAATTCAGTATCGAGACACATGAAGAGTAGAAGCAGAACTAGTAAAAGCATGAACTGAAGATGATGTAGAATGAGACAAAGCATGAACACCATGAGAGCACACCCTCTGCATGAGTACTACCCTAAATCCACCTGAACTCTTGCCTAGGTCTAACAAAAGCTTGGCACTCACCCTATCTGGTACACACTCGTAGACCTATCCTATCCTCATGGTAACCTATGCTTAGACGAGATTTTGATCTGAAGCCATCAAAGAAATCCTCAACAAATCTAGATATGATACTAGATCTTGGGACACTTTGAACAAGAGTAGTCCTAGCTCTAAGGGCTCTCTGTATCCCTCTTGGTCCGTCTAAAGTAGAACTGAACCAAGTGATCATCCCTCTCACAATAGGTGTAGTGGTACTCGAGAGGAGTCTATCTTGATGAAGAAGAAGCACCCACTGTACATGAGAGATATTGTGCAATGCAAGCAGAATTGAAGATAATCTTGCTTGGTTCAGTCTCTGACTTAAACAGGTCACTCTCCAGAACACTCACTACTTTAGGAGGATTTTTCTTGGCATACTCTAAGGTATTGAAACCTAGACTTCTATTCTTAACACTTACTTTAGACTGGTCTAGGATCATATTGAAGTTCCTCTTGCCACCTGAGAATTGCTTTAAGGTTTTTCTTATGTAGTCATTTGCCTTAGCTAGGGTGACACATCAGCTACACTCACTCTTCTTCACCATTGTAGCATATATCTCCTAATGCACAGCTACCTCAACTTTGGGAGACTCATAAGACACATAAGTGGCTTCTCTAACTCTTCTAAGCTACTGATCAAACTTGATTATAAATGTCTTATGCATCTCATCTAAATCCTGACATATCTCAGCACAAAATGCACATATAATGGATGTCATAGGATTAGACTTCTTAGACACAGAAGATGCATCAAGTTTTTTCTTTAGCAGTGGGATCATTTATGGTTCTAGTCAATGCATTAATTTTAGCAGTTAACTTAGGATGGTTTGAGCATAAAAGAGTTCTAGAGTGAAGCGTTTCATCAGTTAATTTAGTAATTTTACTCATGGCACTATTAAGTTTCAAATCTAGCAAAGCACACTTAGAGCAAGATAAATTAATAGCATTCATGTCCCCAGCTACTATGCACATAGAAGAATTGCTACACTTGAGTTGAGCAATTTGATTATTAGCATGTTTGAATTGTTTAGCACGATAAGCTTAGCATGGTTATCCCTAGTGACTAGCAACTCATCAATAACATAAATATGTATAATACTGCCAAGAGTAAAATATGCTTACATCTTCTCAAGTTTATACAATGCTACTCTAAGCTGACTAGCAACATTAGAATGAATGGGCCTTAGCTTGTCTAACTTAGAGTGCATCACTAAGCAAGATTCATAATAATTATCATTAGGAATTAACGATCTAAGCCTAGCAATTTCAGCATTCAGGCCCTCAACCCAGAAATCATGATTCTTTATTTTCTTTTTGCACTTTCTAAGCTCATGATCAAGATGAACTATAACATGAGATATCTCATCATATATTGGCTTTACTTCATCAAGATCGTTGTAAATATTATTCTCATCGGAGATGTCATCAGCCCTCGCCATGAAGCACATGTTAGTGAAATCATTTGCCATCTTCTTGCCTTGCGGCTCGTCCTCCTCATACTCAGTTTCCATGTCCACGTCGCTCAAGTCAAGTTGTTCGAGAGTGGACATGACTCAATGGACTACCTTGTGGTAGCCGCATTTCTTTGGCTTGCCATCCCAAGGTGATGAATGCTTGTGGTACTTTTTCTCCTCCTTACCCTTGATCTTAGAGCAGTAGGCTCTAATATGGTTGAGATCACCACACTTGAAGCACCGGATAGGACCTCCTCCTCCTCTCTTTCTCATTCTTACAGTATTTAAGGCTCTAGTGAACTTGATGGATAGGAGGGCTAGGTCATTCTAAGGAATCTACTCAAGTTGGTCATCTCTCATAGCATGCAGGGCAGACAAGGAGAATAAAAAAGAAGCAGATTTGTTGGATCGAAATCGGCGACAGAGGGGGTGAATGTCGTCTTTAAAAAAATCCCCAAAAAGTATTTCACAACGAAAATCTCCTCCGATAGTTACAACAACTATGAAGAGGATATGTTCATGCACACTGGAGACTCAAAATACCAGAGTAAAAAGTAAGACCAACAAAAGAGCCAAGAAATACAAAGACCAGGGAACATATAGCATGAGCGGTCTGACCGCTGAAGACCGGGCGGTCTGACCGCAGAAGGCCGGTCTGACCGGTGGTATAACGCCGGTCTGACCGCCGGCGAATACCCGGTCAGACCGCCACAAACTAACAGGTCTGACCGCTCGACGAATTTCAGAGCAAACATTCAACATGAAAAGTTGCAGTGCTGACCTGAAATTTCAGATTTCGATGAAATTGAAAAAGAAAGTAAATCCCTCAAACCACAAGCTTCAGAATAAGACCTAAATAGTAAAGAGACCCCAGAAAACAAATTAATTCAACCAAAGAGCAAGAATTTCAGATTATGACAAAAATCTGAAACTTTTGTAAAATCTGAACCAAAACCCAAATTACTCATCGATCTTGAATCCTTTTCTCATGAGCTTTTGCATTCACCTTAGCAATGATCTCAGGGCTAGACAAACAAAATCTTAAGTCATTTTCTGCAGGGAAACATGAGATTCCAATATGTCCTGACTAGAAACCCTAGAAAAGCTTGAACAGAGCAATTTGGTGAAAAGGGAATCTATGAATTTCCTGCTGTGCTCTTGGGAGTTTATCTGATCAAATGATCTTGAGGCACCCTCCCAACATGGAGCAATCCATTTTTCACCTTCTTGGCGAGAATCAACTCCAAAACACAAAAAATGAGAAATCAAACAGAGTAAAAGCACGAAGAAGGAAACTGGAGACAAAAGCAAACCAAGTCAAATTGATTCATTCCCATGAATGATTGAGTACAGAGGAAAGAATACATGGAGTATCAACTCATATCCTCTCTACTGCCCCATACATGATTGGATTGAGAACACAAGCTACATGCTTCACACTTGAGCATTCCTCTCTCCAAGAACACACGAGCACTCACAGAGAGAGGGCTCAACAGCCTCTACCCTCCTCACCAACTCATACCAACTAAAGCAAAAGAGAAGCAAAGCAAAAAAACAAAACCCAAAAGCATGAAGACCATGCAGGAGACACCCTCCTTTTATAGCCTCCAACTAATGGGTTTGATTCTCTCTTTACCCACTAAGCCTCCACCAACTCTAGTGCTTTATCCATAATCCGCTTCCTTTAGCGCAGCTTTGTGTATTCACCAAAACGCCCCTCTTGCACCTTCAGGGAAGCTTCCGTATTCCTTGTCGTCCAAGCCTTGCAACCACCTCGAGTCCTCGCCGTCTTCGGCAACCTCGACCGTTCTGACCTCGGCACCGCCTGCGCCTAGTCCGGTCATCCCGTGCCTCGCCACGACTCCGCCTCGACGTTCTGCAGCCATCACAGACAAGAAACACATCACATAGCACCGCTCGACACATGTAATCACAATTAGCATCAATTAATCATACTCAAGCATAAAATGGCCCAAAAGCTCAAACAGGAAGAAGAATACACCTCAAGTCCGACTAACCAAACCTGACTGAGCCAAATGCCAACATGACACGGAATGCACAAGCCAGACTCAAACTTTCCAAAATACTCGTCAATTACTCATCACAAGCATGTGGTCACGTCCACATGGTCTCTCAAGATTCAACTGGGCTAGAAGTGGAAGTTTTCGGGGATCAGTCACAAGTGCCATCTACTCAGACTTGTTCTTATGAAATATCAAGTCGATCTCATGAGTCTTCAACCTTGAGTAAAGTCTATCCAAGGTGAGACTGTTCATGACAGCAATATCATTGATGGAAGTAACTTTCATCCTCCAAACTAACATGTCCAAGGCTCCAACGACCTGATGTGCATTTTTAGAGTCAGGATAGACCGCATCGACAGCATGCAAGTGACTGAGGATATTGTGAAAGTGAGCAAGGAACCCATCTAAAGATTCTCCAAGCCTTATCTCAAACTTCTGGTATTATTTCTTGAATTGGTTCTGAAGCACCTCCTTGATAGCTGCAGAGTTCTCATGGTAATCAGTGAGAGTTTGCCAGATAATGTGCACCGAAGCAAGATGAGACACATGGTCAAAACTCATTTTTTTTCGAGTGCCTGAATCAGGAGGTTCCTAACCTTGCTATTTGCTTCCACATCCGAAAGATTTGCCGAGTGATCTGATCATCGGTAGGGACAACATAGGAATTCTTGACCTTTTCTCAGATAGTATAGCCTTAAGTTTGAATGTATGTAGCCATCCTCGCCTTCCAATATAGGATGTTGACCCCATCAAAGATGAGTGGCTTCGTGGAATACCTTATGTCATAGCTCTTAAGACCGATTAAGATCTATGAGAAAGAGGTTAACTAGACTCTAATACTACTTGTAGAACTGATACCGGCAAATAGGAGGTGAATGATTCCCTAAACTTTTGCGCTTAAGGTATTCAAAATCTTCTCTCAAGTGACTATGATAGTTACCAAGTTTAGATCACACCAACACAACAAAGAAAAACAAAGCTCACAACAAGAGCTAACAAAATCAACCTCTTTAATAAGCTCAGTCAGATCATTGTTGATAGGCCATGTCCTACCGCCGGCTTGTGACCGATCACACTAGCTGCTTGGCCTGACTGCAGGTCTAGTGTCAGTCTAACCAATTTCCTATTCCAAGACATGAACACCTCTCAGGACAAAACTCAAATACTAAGAACTTACTCAAATCTCATTCAAACACTTTCAAGTTTTGTATGAGACTTATTCAAGGCAATAAAAATCTAAACCAATCAAGAATCACAGAGTTCTTGAGCTCGAGTTCACCAATTTGAAGAGAATCAAATCTAGGTCACAAGAACACCAAAAACCCTGAATCTCAAATTACTTCTTGCTTGTGATGATATAAGATATGAAGTCTTTCAGATCTATTCTCACATGTCCTAGCAAGGTAATCCAAGTAAGATTGGACTAGAACTCCCATAAACCAAAAATCACAAATCAAGCTCAAGAATAAGAACAACTAAGTAAGAACACAAACAAGAATGTGATTGAGACAAAACTTTAATCTATTTCAGTGGAGGATGAGGTTTACATACTCATAGGTGTTTACAAGGTACAGTCAAAGCACCACCCTTTTCTCTCTCAAGATCTCTCTCACACAACCATAGAAGGAAACAAGGTGACAGAGCAATACCTAACCCTAGAATCCTTTAGGCTACCACCTCCTCCCCTTCTCTAAATAATCAGCACACCCCTTAATGAGCCCAACTCATTAAGCTTACCGGGAAAACCTGTCAACCCCACAAACATGGGTTCTACACACTCATACATGTTTCTCAAAGCGTTTAAAAGACTCAACCCGCTAACTATTTAGCGTTTGATCTACTTGTCAAATCCAGCTCCCCTTGACCTAAACCACACCTCCTTGTGCCCCTCCACACCTCAGTTTTAATCAAGGCACCAATCCGGCATTTGGCCAACTACCAAAATACCCATGACAAAGCTTTCGAGCACATTTCCATGACTCCATCTTCAGCTTCACCTCAAAACATCTTCACATGTTTTGACACGTAGCCCCAGTGGCGGATCCAGGAATTTCAAAATGGGTATTCGAAATTACAAAATATTGTTCAATTGAAAATATAAAGGTCCACAATAGCGAAAATTAAAGTACAAATATTTATATTAGAGACAACATCTCAAATAATATAAAGAAATTCTAAAATAATCAAAAATTAACACGACGATTTTTAATTCTATAATAGAGTTGTACAATCACAACGAGATGCTTTAATCAAATTAAAAGGCAAATCTCTTTATTAGATTTTTGTATTCTCAAGCGGAAGTTCAAAAGTGCTTTTATCGTGAACATACTTTGTTGAACGGTTTCTAACTAAGTAACTTAAGTAGTATGCTAAACAAAACATGGATCAGACAGCCAGACATCAAAGGGGATCAAATCCTCCAAGTGTCCAACACAGCAAGCTACATAACAAACTTGATAACACTTACATATTTTCTAAATAATTGATACATAAGTCATCAAAATATAATCAACTACTATGCAAAAACTTTAGAATCATTATATATACCTCACTTCTTTAAGCAAAATACAACTTACGTTTTTATTTAGACACATAATTTTGCTTCAAATCAGAGATCGTTAAGGGAGTAGGAGACAGAGGGATTATCGGATTAGAGATATGGGGCCATGACGCCATGGGGTCACTAGGTCGGGGAGGGTGAACCTATGCAGCTGCACTGCATTGGCGAGCAATGATGGCAAGGTGATTTGCGTTGCGAAACGGCCGCTCCAGTGCTCCTTTAAGACCAGAAGCTCATGCTTCACCAAATGGAGAGAGACAGAGGAGAGACTTGGGTGAGAGAAAAGACTGAGTGAGACCTAGAGTTTCTACCATGTATCATGTGAATCACTATAGTGGCCTAGTGGGTCTAGGCCAGTGTTTGGCACCAATTTGGGCTTAGGAGAGGGAAATAGGCCAAAAGAATCTAGTAATAATTTAGACTGACTGGGTATGAACAAGATAAATTTGACCTAACTACTAATATACATATATATTATACCTTGTATACAGTAGATTTTTTGACAAAAATTTTGGGTATTCGACTGAATACCCTTGACTTACTAAAGAACCGCCCATGCGTAGCCCGTAGTGCCCGATGATTAGCTGTCACGTCTTTATGCACTTGGACTCCCCCAAACAGTCTCTATGTGTATCGATCTCATCACTTGGCATACCACACGCATCAACTCACCTCTCTACAATCCTTGCCTTCTCTGTTATCCCATTTGAGCCACATGGCCTCACTCAGACTTACAAGACCGCTCGAACTTCAGCTTTCCCTCCTAGACCCGGTCCATTGCCATAGATAGCTCCGTCCTCCAAGGCACCTGCACATCCAAATACGAAGCAATCATATCGAGCACAAATTCTATGCACTTGACTGACGCTAGTCAAAACCATGCATCATGCAATGTAACACAAACCCTCATTGCTCCCAAGCCAAGAACCGACTTCAAACCAACTCAGCTCAACTCACCTTAATCTCTAGCCACAGCCACCGGTCTGACCGCTCTCTTCACGCCAGTTAGATCACCCTAGTCAGACTGCCAACCACTGCCTGGTCTGATCGGCCACTCGGTGTGACCGTATTTCCAATGCCAGATACACCGGCTAACTCCCTCTGTCTGACCGCCAATCATGGCCGGTCTAACCACACGCGGCCAACTCCAAAACACGCTCTCTAAAAAGGCAACCGCTAACTAGAAATTGATTATACCGCCCAGACATTCTGATTGTTCCCAAACTCCGGTCATACCGGACCGCCAGTCAGAACGCCATTCATAGGCCGGTTCGACCGCTTCCTCCTAACGGTCCGACGGGTCCCGCTGACTGGTCCGACCATCAACATTGCCAATAAATCTTACTTTTCTAAAACTATTATAAAATTCAAATTTAACTCAATCAAAATAACAATTATTCATCACAAACATATTTTAGGTCTAATACATCATCTCCTATATCTTTTTCAAGACATACAACTGTAAGGACCAGTCGGCATGCCTAAGTAATGCCATTGATCATGACATGTATGGACTAAGACCAAGTCCTATGAACTGTTTTTCCACGCGAAGACACGTGCTATTGACATGATGCAATGGTTCATCACGCGTTTAACACTTTGTTCAAGGGTGTACTAGCTGCCCCCTTTTACTCCTTCAGAGAGCATGCACTAATATTATGGGCTACATCAGCTGATATGAAGAGCATTTGGCAATAAGACAAAAATCGTCTCTTGTGATGCTGCATCTGCAGTTTGTTTTCCTTGCATATGGGCAAAGAATAACATTCTTTTTTAGCTTTTGACTTTTCTATAATAACTAACTTTTAAATGGAGTGTCTTTTTAAGATAGAGTCTACTAGTTAATTATAATATATACTGTACCGACTTCATTTATATTGGCAAAAACTGCACGAGGATTTTCAGTTACTCTGTAATCTCTCACATGAACAGCCTAAAAACCACAAGCCACAGCCAAAAACCACAAGCCGCAACTAAAAAAAACATGCCCATCATCATCAAGGTGAAGAACCCTATGCTATGCGGAGATGAGCCTTGCTAGGCGAAAAAGGAAACTTTTGGAAGGGGAAATTTTTATCTTCAATTTACTAATCAGGTCTTTGCGCTAGTCACCCCGCTCATTTTGGCTTAAGTTTCTAACTTCTGGCTTATTTTTCACTATTCCTAAATTTCGTGTTTTTCTAGCTTTTTAGGTTTTTTGAGTTTTTTTGCCAGTTCTTTTTTCCCGTATTTATTTACGTTGTCCGTGATGAGCTAACTTGTTTGTTCTATTTTTAATTTTTTTAAAATTTAGTTACACCAAATAAGCTACCATCAGTTACAGTATAATTTTAACCAACTATAATATAATTTTCACCATAAATTAGTTTATTAACCGACTGGCACCTTAACCAGATCGTGAGTGCAACGCTAAGGGCCTCTGTCCAAGTCGTTGCCCAGAGCTGACCAACGTATCGTGTCGCACCACGTGTGCTACACACCATCACTCCTTGGAAAATGACACTTTCCATGAACCAGAGACCCAGTGGCACTTGGCAAGACTTCAGCTCAGCTGTAGAGGAGAGGAGCCAGACGGCAGACCCAATACAAGATGGAAAGCAGAGTTGCGCTATGCTTTGCAGACATTATAGCTCAAGTTGTCCATGGAAAGCAAAGCACCCCACAGCTTGTAAAACCCCAGCCCCCAGGAGTTGAAACCTACAAATACCCGGCAATCCCGGGCTCTTCTCATCATCCAGTAGAAGCACCTGCCCAAGCTAGCTTACTTAACTATCTAGCTTAGTTTAATTTGCAGCAGGCATGGCAAAGGCTACTAATCTGTATATTCATGGCCTTGGGCTGGCTTGCTTTTCGCTTGTGGTTGCCATGGCCGGCGCAACTCAGTTCAAGGTAGGAGGTGACAATGGCTGGAGCGTGCCCGGCGCCAATGCGGAGTCGTACAACACTTGGGCGGGGAGGATCAGGTTTCTGAAGGGAGACTCGCTACGTAATGATCTGACACAAAGTTGACTCATCTTCTTGAAGTTTTGTGCCATGATCATGGTGTAATTTAATGGTGCGATGTGGATTTTGGTTGTGCAGTGTTCTTGTACCCAAAGGACAAGGACTCGTTGCTGCTGGTGGAGCCGGCCGACTACAACGCGTGCAACACGTCGTCGTACGTGAGGAAGTTCGACGACGGCAACACCGTCTTCACCTTCGACCGCTCCGGGGCCTTCTACTTCATCAGCGGCGTCGAGGCCAACTGCCGAGCCAACGAGAAGCTCATCGTCATGGTCCTGTCCAGCCACAACGGCACCGGAGGGGCGCCGCCGCCTTCCTCCTCATCCCCGCCGTCGTCGGCCCCTCCTCCGTCCACTTCCAGCCCTCCGCCGGCGACGTCCCCCTCAACTCCTCCCGTGCCCGCTCCTACAGCTCCCACCGCGGCTCCTCCTACCGCTTTTCCTCCGACGACGCCAAGCACGCCGCCATCTGCTTCACCATCATCTCCCCCAGCTCTTGCTCCGGCGTCTCCGCCCTCGTCCACGCCATCTGCTTCACCTTCATCTCCACCAGCTCCTGCTCCAGCGTCTCCGCCCTCGCCCACGCCATCTGCTTCGCCATCATCTCCACCAGCTCCTGCTCCGGTGTCTCCGCCCTCGCCCACGCCATCTGCTTCACCTTCATCTCCACCAGCTCCTGCTACGCCGTCTCCGCCCTCGCCCACGCCATCTACTTCACCTTCATCTCCACCATCTCCTTCTACGCCGTCTCCGTCCTCGCCCACGCCATCTGCCCCGGCCGGTTCCCCACCGGCGCCGTCCTCGGCGAACGTTCCGAGAGCCGGGCTCACGGTGGTCGCCGGCCTCGTGACCTCGGCCGGAGCCTGCATCATTGGCTACGTCATACTCGCTCTCTGAAGTGGACTGACTGAAGTGCTGTGCGATCGATCGAAGACTTGGAAAAAAGGTTGCATATAGCTTTTTTCTTGTGCGAAGGAAGAGTGATTAATTATGTGAAGACTTATGATTTGTACTAGGGTTTTGTACTATATCTATCTCTTTGTATTCGTTTTCCAGCGGATGAATAAGAAACGGAACGATCGACGATCGGTTACGTATGCCTAAATTCGATTGTTTTTTCCCCTCCTTCTTCTCCCAATTAATTGGCTCGATACAATCAACGCACGACGACTCAGACGAAGGAAATTACCGCAGTAGAACAGGAAAGCGAAATGGGGACGGTGACGCGGCACCAACCGCGGACCGATGGCAGGCGGTCGTGCCGACGATCGCACGGCGCGCGGGCGGGGGGGGGGGGGGGGGGGGGGGGGGCTCACTCGAATGCTGGTTGGGACGCGCGCACGGTCGTTGGCGAACGGGAAAACGGCAGGACGGGACGTGCCCTGCCGGCTGCCGTTGCCGCGCGACGCACGCGCACCGGCGGGTTGGGCTCGGCACGGTGGACGCGCGTGGGAGACTAGCAAATCGCCGTGTGCCGTGTGCGATGGGGCCATGCCGTGTGCCGACGGTTGATGAGTCGACGGGTCCGCTCTCCTCCCGAGTCTCTGTCCTCTCTGGTCTCTTGGGCCTGTGTCGACCATTGGGCTGGCACGGTTCTACTTCTGGCCTAGCTTCCACACGGAAATAACTCTGCTACGGCACATCATGTTTTCCAATTTTAACTGGCCCGGTCCAGTTGCAAAAGCCTACTACTAACTTATTTTCCTCTCTCTTTTCACTTTTTTTTGGTCTAGAGGCAAATTGGCCCAGCTTTATTGAAGCTTTTCGTCTCTTTTCTCTCTCTTTTTGGGGAAAAAGGAAGATATGATGCGTTACGGGTAGGCTACGCTAGCATAATTTTAAAAATTCTACCGCATAAACATGGAACCTCTGCTAGTAATAGATAACGGGCTTACCATTAGACACGTAGACTCGTTGAGGAAGTAGAGTCGATGTGGTGTGTTGGTGCCGTAGTAGTTGTACTAGCCACACGTCTCCTCCTCCAACTCCTTCAAGTCATTACGAGTTGCGGATCGTCTTAATGCTGAAGCTTTGCATCAACACCTCCAAGGTATCCATATGTATGGGCAGGAACACCATGTGCTGGAGTGCTAGTCTGCGTGGTATTACATGGGAAGGTGTGGCGACTAGGGTTTCGAGAATTCCGAATTCGCTCACATAACCCTATGCCAACGCCCCTCTATTTATAGGCATCCATAATGGTTCTCGAACTTGAGGCTCACTAGGAACTCGTGGTCCACATGAATTCAAATCACCATCTGAATTATATCCCAGCCCTTCAAGTGTGCGATCCTATAGTTTCACGTACATTTGGACATAGCCCGAATACTCCTACTTGTTCACTAATCGGTAGCGGCCCCTAGTAAGACATGCCGACTCCCAAGCATACGTAAATACCATATCGAACGATCCTTAACAAAGCTCATATGCATTTTCCTTTGCCTCACGATATCGGTCAAGCTCAAGATGAGTACATGCCATCCTTGTTGGTTAGCTTGACCACTCTTTCTCAATCATGTGACTCGAATTCCCCGACGGCGGTTAACTCTTTAACCGTGAGTAGCATGGTCATGAATTTCTGGAATCCAATCACTCGAGAGGTCTCGAGATATCTCTCTCATTGCACGGAGGGGTAAATCCTATTTTGATCAACAATGCCTCAATGCATGCATCATGACAAAACCCGAAAACTACCTTTATAACTACCCAGTTACGGAGTAGCGTTTGGCAACCCCTAAGTTAGCCATTATGCATCACGAGTACGTACGACGACCTGAAGTCTACAAACATAGCATACGCATTGTAAATGAGATCAACTGATGACATGTAAGAATACAACGTTCTCGTAGTGTCTCATGGTGGGTCGATCCAACCCCATGTTCTCTAACATGTGTCCATATTATTAGTTTGATATCACCATATCGATGACCCGTGAAATATGGTCATCAGCCAATACATATGCTAGTCTATTCATGTGTGTCTTCATATATTTTCAACTAGGGATCATTTAAGAATAATCATCGCAGAAATATAGAGTTTCATAATCAAGTCACATATTGGATAACAAATATTAACGATATTATTCAAGGAACAAGATAACATATTATTCAATAAACCATGAACATAACGAAATACAATAATCTCTATGATTACCTCTAGGGCATATTTATAACAGTCTCCCACTTACACTAGAGTTAATCATTTAGTTATCTAATGCCAATCGCTCTTGTGTGCGTCTCATACTTTGGCTGTGTGAGAGGTTTTGTCAACGAATCAGTAACATTTAAGTCCATGTATACTTTGTATATCTTTACATCTTCTCTATCCAAAACATCGCGAGTAAGATAATAGCACCTGAGTATATGTTTGAACTTCTGATGGGATTTAGCCTCCTTAGCTTGCACAATGGCTCCATTATTATCACAATAGAGATTCATTGGGCTCGAGGCACTCGGGATTATTCCCAGCTTAGCAATGAAATTCTTTATCCAAACACCTTCATTCGTAGCTTTAGAAGCCATAATATACTTGGCCTCCGTCATAGAATCAGCAACCGTCGCTTGCTTGGAACTTTTTCAGCTACTGCTCCTTCATTCAAAATGAATACAAAACTAGATTGTGAACGGTAATCATGTTTGTCGATTCGAAACCTTGCATCAGTGTAACCATTTACAACAGGTTCTTCATCACCGCCATAAACTAGGAACATATCCTTAGTCCTTCCTAAGTACCTAAGAATGTTTTTCACAGCTATCCAGTGACATTTACCAGGATCAGCTTGGTATCTGCTTATAACACTTAGAGCATATGATACATCTGGTCTAGTACATATCATGGCGTACATGATATATCCAATAACTAAAGCATATGTAATACTATTCAAATGGTCTCACTCTTCAGTCATCGAAGGACACTGACTCTTGGTAAGACTTATGCCATGTGACATAGGCAATAACCCCTTTTTGGCATCCTGCATGTTAAACCATTTAAAAGCATCTAGGCCCCTAAAAATAGTTTTGGTAATTAATGACATTATGTGAATATGGGACTAACAAGTTTATTGAGTGTTTAAAAGGTTTAGTCTTGACGACAAATTTGAGATGCATGCTAAGGGTCAATATGAAGATCAATGTGCCTCAACTCAAAGATATAAGTTGTCTAGGATCCCTCTTTGATTTACCGATCTTAGGAGAAAAGATGAAAGATCAGATTATAGGTTAAATACCATACCATTAGGAGGGATCATGGCTACTAGCTTGACTGCATGTCTTTTGAGCATTAGGATCAATTTAGGATCATGCATGCATTTAGAACTAAATTCAAAAGCCAAACTGTGTTCTGTCAGGATAATTGGAAGTACTGGTGTGTAAATAGCAGTACTTCCACAAACTAGAAGTTCTGAAAATTTGGGTGGTACATTTTTCTAGAGAGCACCCACTGAAAACACTTAGGGTGTGTTTGGTTGAGTTGTGGCTTCTGAAAAAGCTGCTGTGAGCTGTGGGCTGTGGAAAAGCTGCTGTAGGTTGTGGGCTGTGGAAAAGTTGTAAGCTGTTTGGTTCAAACAAGTATAAAAATTACCTCCGATCTCTATTTTCCTTGAAACAACTGTGAAACAGCTCTCTATTTTCACCATTTCAAAAAGCAGAAAGCCTGTCAGACCCCAGATTTTACAATCCGGAATCCACTGTGTTTTACTGCACTAATCCCTGGATCAGTAGTTAGTGCACACAGATTACAGTTCTGATTATCAAAGTTCATATCATGCGGAAGCGTAAATATAATAGTAAACTTACTCATGGGCCGATTAGGCCGAAATCATTAACTTGCAGCAGCGGAAGAACGAAGCACACAGGTGGGACCTTCAGGACATGCCCACAGGCAGCCAACTGGAGGTTCGCGACCTAGCCCTTGACATCGTCATCTTCTCGGCCAGCTTGTCCAATCTTGTTGCTGAGGTGAGGTGATTTGATTCCTGATTCTGAATTTTGTCGCAAAAGCGAGCATGAGCACTCCGACCCCGTGCTCCGCGAGCCAATACACAGAATGCAACTAAATAGTATGCATGGCTTATCAAATGAAGGCTCGGGTTATTTTATTTTTGCGTAGAGTGCTTTTGAATACAATTACTTAAAAATCCCTAAGACCTAGCAGTTTGAACCAAATCATAATGTACAAGGAAATGCATTATTAATATCGATTCAGATTCCATCCACCGTTACATGGCATCTGCACCATATAGCAATTTCTTCAGCGTTATAGCCGCTTAACTTACCACTGGGACGACACCCAGGACAATTCCAAACCAGGACAGTCCTTCGCCCTTCAAGTTTCCATTCCCAGTTTCCAATGTTTTTAAAACAGAACTATATCCAGTTAAGTTCCCATGTCTGCCCTTGACCGTGGGCACGGCTATTCGAATAGTTTTAACTCTGCAGAGTTTGTACACTTTCACCACAAGAGACAATCAACTCGTTGCCCCACACAATTCCTTAGAAGTGTGGTTAAGTAGATCATCACAGTGACTTTTCAAAATATCTAGTCCTTTCTCCCATCTCACATTATGGGTGACCGCCCATTTGCGATGGGTCCCATCTGTGCGCGGGATGTTTTCCCCAGACTCTAACGCAGCTCGGGCTCCTACTTCCCGCAACATTAGGAAAGCGGGAAAACTTCACCCTCCACTGGTGTCCCTTCAGGCCCCCTTGCCATAGCATAACCCCATCAATCCACTACCAGTGAGATGAGTCCGGGATTTCGATAAGTCTACTTAGCCAAGTTGTATTTTACAGACTTGTGGTTGTACTGTTTTACACAGGAGGTCATGACAAGATTCGGTCCTTAGGATTACCTGAGCGGTTCTACCACACTCCATAATTTGTGCTTCCACTGCACCACATACAAGCCCCCAAACCATCCGCTCAGATATTTAAGCAAGTTGGGATTTTTGAGAGCATAAAATAACCATATCAAAGGATACCAGTCATTCCCACCATGACTGCCCAACCAATTTTTCTCAGGATTAAAAGTGATGCTTGGGCGCTCTCGCGCCCATGAGTATCTAAACAATACTAAGCATGGCATATATTTAGGGACTTATTTTCCAAAGGTTACTATTATAATTTTTCTAGGGTGACAATGTTCTCATGTTCAAATATTCCAAAGGAGGGGCAATATTAACCAAGTTAGACAATAGGCATTTAACTAGAATTCTAAATTAAACATGGATTTGCATATAAATTAACAGCATGCAATTTGATAATTTAAACAAAATAATTTGCAGAAAATGTAGGTTCAACATGATCAAAGTATTGACTCGCCTGGCGTGGTTTACCGCTGTCTTGAGCTCACACAATGCTTTCTCTTGAGCTTTTGGTCTCTATCTTCACTTCGAGCTTGATCTCGCTTGATCCATTGAATCTTCACGACTCCCGATTTCTAATTACGTGACAAACGACTGAATCCAAATAAAGCAAATAACTCAAAAAGATCCAAATAAATCCGAATAAACTCAATTTAGTTTTATTACGAGCTAATGGGTGATTCGGTGAGTTGAGGCAAGGTTGGTAATAGCATACGATAACTTGATCTTTTTATTAATAATCTCTTTTTATTATTTTGTTATTTATCAAGGAAGTTCCATGAGTCAGGTTAGACCTGTAGACTGGTGCAGGAGCTTAGTGGACAAATTCTATCTTTAGGGTATGCATTCCTTGCAACTTAGGTTATGGTAAAGGCAAACTGGACTGATGGATGAGATCTGTACTTATTCTATAAATCTTTTAGTCGAAGGTATTATAACATTTGGATATCTTTATTAAGTTTTTAGACTAATCTCTGATATAGGCTTTCACTATTAATTAGATTAAGATAAATAGCAAGGGCTCAATATCTATTCTTATTTGGTAATTAGTTAGGATTTAAATCTCTAACAATCCCATTTTCATATTTTATGTATCTTCATTCATAGCTAGGCTAAATTTAAGTTGAATTAGGATCCACTCATATGGGTCCTAACTTGTTATATATACAATTATGCTTAATACTATTTTGTACTAAAGCTAGCGTCAAGATTTAATTAGTGGTACCATTACCATTTTATTTGCACCTTTGTTATTATTAAGCTTAACTTTATTTTTAATTTTTATTTATCTAGCAAAGCTTGTCATACAGGGTTATATTTCAGTATTTGCTAATTAGCAGAATCCACCATTAGGATTTATTTATTGGCAGTATTTTAAATATTGACCTCGGTTCTACGTATAATTAAGGGTAGTTTCTAATTTAGAGCCTTGACTTGGTATCTAAGTATAACATCCAAAGCCGTTTAACTTTATTTGGAATTTCTTTTCAATTGAAATCTTATACTAAATTTCAATACCAACCAAGGAAACTTTTCTTTACTAATGCCTTTAATTAACATTTAGTCCTTGAGTTAAATATTACTTATTCATATGTGATAACTAATCCATAGTTACATATTAAATAAGCTGGTGTTATAATCTAGGCAGAGATCTTTGTACAAGGTAGTATTCTATTATTCTATTTAATAAGGTACATCACGGAGATTTATTAGGTGACAGCATGATAAATATTGAACTTATGTTTTAATTATGATTTAAGAGCATATTTACTAAGTTTGGATGTTTAGCCAAAGTTGTTCCTCTTTATCAACGCCTTAACTAATATTTAGTCTTTTCAACTTATTTATGCAAACCACATTAAATATCACCAAAAATTCAATGGACCTCTAAAATTTATGGTTTCAGTTCCACTGGACAGATCTTGAATTTATATGAATTTAGAAATTTGTTTCACCCAATTTGGAATTAAAATGAATAAGTTATTCCCATTTAAAGTTCTCAGTTTAATTAAATCCAGAAAATGCTAAATCTCTGACAGGTGGGTCCCATTTTCCAGTTTATAAGTTTCTGTTTTATTTTTTTATTCTCATTCTCTGTGCCATTGACATGTGGGACCAGCTACTGTTCTTTAATTATTGGTGGGGTCCATATGTCAGTAAGGGGTTTCTAATTAGTAATCCAATTTCAGTACGTATGACATCATTAATTAATCCTCTGTCTGAACTAATGAGCTTGTTTATATTAATCTTTAATACTCCCATTAATCCTTTTTAATATTTCCTAATCACTTTTTAACATTTCCTAATCATTCTCTCGGTTTACTGTAGCTCGGCAAAAATATCCAAAAAACCTATCCTAAATATTGCGGCCAGAGGAATCGAACTCAGGTCTTTGAAGCGACAGCGCACGCAGCTAGCCACTCAGGCTCGGGTCTAACCTGACCGTAGCGGGCGAAGGAACGCAACTGAGCTGGACGTGGGGGAGGCTGAAGCAGAGGAAGCTCGGGGGCGGTACGGCCGGTGTCGTTGCCGGCGCGGGGTTGCTGGAGAGGAGCAGGCGACGGTGGAAATGGGTTGTCGGTGACGAGGGAAGGCCGAAGGTAGCACCGGAGAGGACCGAGGAGCTTTGGAGCGGGCCGGCGGCGCTGAAGAGCGGACGACGGAAAGGGTGAAAAGGGCGCCGGCGACTGGGAAGAAGAGGAAGAAATTAGGCGGGAGCGGAAGCACAAGGGAGGTAAGGGGATGCTCACCGAATGCTTGGCCGAGCCGGAGGGAAGCCACGGCGAGCTGGCGGCGATGGCCTACGGCGGCGCGGGCGAGCGCACGGCGCCGACGAGTTGGGGTGGGAGAGAGGCTCCGGCGACAGTCGGTGGGGGTTCGGGGCGGTGAGAGGGTGCTCCACTGGCGTGGAATCGACGGGAGGTCGACCGAGGAGGCGGCGGCAGTGGGATTGGCGGCGGCGGCCGGTTTCGGGGAAGAGAGCCGCTCCGGCGAGCACGGTGGCACGAAGATCCAATTAGGCTTGAGAGGAGAGGGAGGGAAGGCGGACGCACACCGTGATATAGTCCGGCGGCCGTGGCGTTTGCCGGAGGGCCGAAATGGCAAGGGGCGGCGTCGGCTTGCACGGGCGGAAGGAAGGAGAGGGGAGGTGACGCGGGGCTACTTATGGCCACAGGTCAATGGCGAGGACAGTGGGCGCGCGTGGGGAAACGGTGGGCGACGGTGGGCGAGACTGTGGGCGGCTGAGGCAGCTTTGCGTCGCGCACGGCAGGCCGCAGAGCTGGGGCGCCGCGTGGCCGGCAGTTGCTGCGGAGCGGGGAGAAATCCCGTGGGCGGGATGGTGATACCGGGGCGGTGTCCGAGCGCGCCGCACATGCGAGGGGACTACTCGGGAGGCGACAGTGCCCGGGGCATGCATGGAAGCCACGGGGAAGAATGGTGCAGAGCGGAGCAGACAAACATGATAGCGCGGGCGCACGCGAGCGAAGAAGGGAGAAGGGAGTGCGGGCGGGGGAAGGGGCCACCGGCCAGAGAAAGGAGACCAGGAGAGAGGAAAGAGAGAGAAAAATGAGAGGTGACTGGCTGGGGCCCACTTGGCATAGAGAGAAAGGAGAGGAAAACCTGAGAATTGGGATTCTGAATTTTAATTTTAAATTTTTGTTTCATATTCATGATTACTGATTTTTGCATGACATTTAGAATTTAAGCTTTAAATTTTCAGATATTAAATGAGAGCTTCTATTATTATTGTGTCTGTTATATGTATATATTTTCATTATTATTTCCTATTGCTAAACTCTTTCTTGCACAATTTGTGTATACACATGTTTGTATATATGCATGTGTGTTTGTATTTTGGTTCATCCGCTTTTATTGCTATTTATGCCATTATTTTCAAAATGAGATTATATATATTTTTAACTCAGGTTTCTCTCTTCTTATACTGGATCATCTTTTCATATTCGCATTTTAAATCTTGATTTTCTATTAATTAAATATGTTTGCTTCTTCTTGATCCTTTTTAACTTTTGGAACCTTCACCAAATTTCTCAGAAAATCATCATAAACTCCCAATTCCAATAAAACATATTGCAAAATAATTCAAAAGCTTCACATTGTATATTCATTTGAGGTAGTTGAGACAAATTAAGTGTATTTCATCTTTAGATTGATCCTTGGCACTTGATCATCATCAAGCGAAGTTGTGATTCATTACTCTTGGTATTTGTTGGCACCTGGATGGCTTGGTGGGAGATTACGAGGTGACCTCTTTAAGAAGATTGTGAAGAGGCCCGGTGCTGACTTATGAGTGGTTTCGGTCCACTATCTCCAAAGCGGAGGAAGGACAACCACTAGTGGATTGAGGAGTTGAGGCTTAATTTGTGGAGCTAGTCCAAGTTGCTTGGACTTTCCTTAACGTAGATTAGGGGAAATCGGCAAGTTTCGAAATTCCACAGTCAAGCATTGTGTGTCAAATTGATTACTTCTTTGTCTCATCATTCCGCACTTGTATTTCTAACATATAGTGATCATTGTGATTATCATATTTATTTGTACTAGAGATATACTTGTAGAAACTTGTGATTGTGGTATCTTAGACATACTAGTATTGTGTAGGTTTGAATTGCTTTAAGTTCTTGCTAGACTATAAATTGTGGTAATTGTTTTAGAAGGTAAGATTTTTAGAACCTACTATTCACCACTCTCTAGTCGGTTATCCTTAATCCTACACCGTTTCAACATCTTGTCAATATAAGTACTTTGGCTTAATCTAATTAGCCTTCTTAATCTATCTTTATAGATCTTTATCTATCCCTAAGATATGTGCTGCTTCTCCTGGATCCTTCATAGAAAAACTATTTTTCAATGAGTCCTTAATAGATTCCAACAGAGGAATGTCATTCCCAATCAATAATATGTCATCTACATATAAGATTAGGATTACAAGTGCGCTCCCAATAACCTTCATGTAAACACAAGGTTCTTCTTCGTTCTTGATGAGACCAAACCTTTTGACCTCATCATCAAAACGTATATTCCAACTCTGAGATGCTTGCTTTAACCCATAGATGGATCTCTGAAACTTGCAAATCTTTCTAGCATTTTGGGGATCAACAAAATCTTTAGGTTGTGTCATGTACACATCCTCATTTAGGTTTCTATTTAACAAAGCCGTTTTGACATCCATCTGCCATATCTCGTAATCGAAATATGCAGTAATAGCTAGAACGATCCGGACAAACTTAAGCGTAGTGACGGGCGAGAAGGTTTCATCATAATTAATACCTAGAATTTGTTTGAATCCTTTGGCCACTAATCATGCCTTATGGATATAAACATTTCCATCTATGTCTATCTTTTTTTTAAAATCCACTTGCACTCAATAGTTTTTACACCATCGGGTAGTTCAACCAAGTTCCAAACTTAATTATCATATATGGATTGAATTTCGAATCTATGGCTCTAAGCCATTTCTCAGAGTCTGGGCTCATCATCATTTCCTCATAAGTCTTAGGCTCATCATTGTCTAACAATAAAATGTCATATCAATACCTTATCAGCAATTGATATGGCCTTTCAGACCTACATGGGGCTGGTGCCTCTTGCACAGGTTCTACAACATTAGAAATATTTTCTGATGGATCTCATATTTCTTTGAGTCTCATCGTGCTCCCACTAACTAATTTTGAGAGAAACTCTTTCTCCAAAAAGACACCATTTTAGGCAACAAACATTTTGTTCTAATCCATTTTATAAAAGTAATATTCTTTAGTTTCCTTATAATACCCCACAAAGAAGCATTTATCAGATTTAGGTGTGAGCTTGTCAGACATTAAATGTTTTGCATATATTTCACATTCCCATATTTTGAGAAAAGACAAACTAGGACTCTTCCCAGTCCACATCTCATATGGTGTCTTATCTATTGATTTAGATGGTACCCTATTTCAAGTAAAAGCGGCAGTTTCTGGAGCGTAACCCTAAAAAAGACGATAGCAGATCAGATTGGCACATCATGGACCGAACTATGTCTAACATGATATGATTCCATCATTCAGACACCCCATTTCATTGAGGCGTTCCCGGCGGAGTTAGTTATGGAACAATTCCACATTACTTTAGATGATCACCAAACTCACGACTCAAATATTCACCTCCACGATCTGATCATAGAGCTTTAATTCTCTTGCCAAGTTGATTTTGTACCTCATTCTGAAATTTCTTGAACTTTTCAAAGAATTCAAACTTATGCCTCGTTAGATAGATGGATAGATGTAACCGTATCTACTAAAGTCATCGGTAAAAGTTATGATGTACTAAAAACCACCCCTGGCCGTTCAACTCATTGGTCCAAATACATCTGAATGTATTAAGGCCAACAAGTCATTTGCCCTCTCACCTAGACCAGTGAAAGGTGCTTTAGTCATTTTGCAAAGTAAACAAGACTTACATATTTCAAATGATTCAAAATCAAATTAGTTCAGAAGACCATCTTTATGGAGCTTCGCCATGCGCTTCTCATTTATGTGACCAAAACGACAATGCCAGATATAAGTGGGATTCAAATTATTAGACCGAAGCCTCTTAGCATTAATGTTATAGACATGCTCATCCTCAAGATTTAAAACATATAATCCATTCATCAATGGAGCATGACCATAAAGCATATCATTCAAATAAATTGAACAATGATTGTTCTTTATTCTGAACTCATAACCTTTTACCCCCAAACATGAAGCAAAAATAATATCTTTGCTTAAGACATGAACATAATAACAATTATTTAATTCCAAAATTAATCATGAGGGTAAAGATAATGGTAAGTACCAATAGCCAACGAACAGTGATTTTAGCACAAGTTCAAAACCA
Organism: Dendrocalamus latiflorus; assembly: GCA_017311315.1. Classification (NCBI taxonomy): domain Eukaryota; kingdom Viridiplantae; phylum Streptophyta; class Magnoliopsida; order Poales; family Poaceae; genus Dendrocalamus; species Dendrocalamus latiflorus. The sequence goes on from CM029634.1 coordinate 19,069,215, forward strand.
AGAATCGATGGAACTTTTGATCTGTAGTCCCAAATGATATAAAATTTTGTAGAGATCTTCTCTAGGGTATGGTGAACCTATTCCAATAAATGATCATTATAATCATAGCCAAAGTTGGGATATTTTTCAGTTTGTTGTAATGTTTCACCAAAATCGAGTTATAACCAAAATCGGTGAATACAACTTACTCGTGAGTGGATAATGACCAACATAGGTCTAGATATATTACCGCATGTCACAGCAAGTTAGAACACCAAAGAAATCAAATCAAAAACCCTCGGATCAAGAAATTGCTCAAGGTGGCTAAAATCAAGCCAAAACTGGGTTTCCTCAAGTACTTCTATTAGATCATGCCTAGGTGGATGGGATCTTGTCTCCGGGAGATACCTCGACCTCTTATACGTCCTTGGCACCAAAAAAACCTTAAAAGAAGAGAAATCCAAACAAGAAAGCCAGAAAGTCAAAAGCACATGAGGGAATTAATGGCACAACTCATTGGGCAAAGTTTGGATATCTATTTCACTTGGAGAGGAATGTTTTTAGGGCCAATCCCTCAGGATTGCAGAACTCTAAGCCTAGAGCGTGCACACACATAAGACTCCAATCCAAAGAACCCTAATCTCACATGGGAGAGAGGAAGAGCTAGCCACCAAAAGGCTTAACCAACAACCTCAAACCCTAACCCTTGTCTCTCCTCCCCTTATATAGCCTCACAACTTGAACCAAAACTTAATGAATTCACCCATTAGGCTAAACTGAGGATAACCCGTTAACCCCACCTAACACTGAATTTTACTCTCTCACTTACACTTCTCAAAGCGGCTTACAACCATTAACCCATACTTGATCACTTCACATTTTCAGTACATATAAGACCTAAACCACTTAGGCCAACACGTGGTTTCACATACACCGCCACTTTTTCAGTATTGGGCAATTTACCAAAATAGCCCTTTACCGTTTTCCACGAAACTTCCCGCTTCCTTTTCCAAGAAGCATCGTGCATGCTCCGCCATCTTCCACATGGCCCCAATGACTTGTTGCCAAGCCTCTCACATGTCCAGATCCCACCAAACCCTCCTCACTTACAAACAACTAAGTCACTTGGCGCACCACATGCTTCTCCTAGCACATGACGGCACCCGGCTTTCTTGATTGCACAGGACCTCGACTCCTCCCTGAGCCTAGTCCTGGTCCACCTTACCGTTGCCCGTCATATCGACCACCAGTAGCTTCCGCTCCGGTTCCTCGTCGTCCCGGCTTGCAACCACCCCATAAGTATCGATCATCTTCGGCGTCTCTTTGACCGTTCTAGACCTCAGAACCATCCTGTGACTAGTCCCGGTCCTCCTGCGCCTCATCATGACCTAACTCCGAAGTCCTACAACCAACAACAACAAGCAAACCATCACGTAGCACCGTACAATACACAAAGTCATCAATTAACACAATTAATCCATACAATAAGGATCAAACAATAAATCCATGTGCACACAAACAACAACACCCATACTATGACCACATAGTCATCCCAACTTAATCCATAATTCAAAACCTATAATCCTGTTTTTCTATGAAAATTGGTAGTACTGTACGCAACATGCCGGTACTACATGCCTTGCAATCTCGTAATAGACCTATCTAGAAAAAAACGTATCGCAACTTAGATCGGAACTATTGTTCGTGCGGTATGACCGTGCTCACAACGTCGATACTACCGCATAAACACCTACGGTATTTCCGATTTTCCTGACACTTTTAGAGAATAGCCAAAACAAATTGCAATCTTTGTAAAAACACTTGACCACTCTATAAAATTTACAATGATTCATTACAATATTATTCTAGACCTTCTCACCTGGTTCTTCATGTTCACTTCCCATAAGATTTTTTTGTTACACGTTTCTTGACTTTTCACAAATCAAATCTTTTTTGCGTAGATTCGATAGACGTGGTTGTGGCTCGTTTGGAATGCTGTAATTTCATAGGATATAGTTAAATTTCCCCAAGAATCTAGAAAGATTCTTACGCTCCAAATCGGTGCATAACATACCGATCTTACGATTACAAACTATAATCGATCTCTCATTGCAAAAAAAGAAACAAATTTTTGCTGGGGAAATGTACCCTCAATTTTTTTACTAGTACGACTAATTAATTCCCTGTTCTTTAGTTAAATGTTCCAGTTCTGTTCGCGAGGCGACGTTGGGTTCCAGTCGTGTTCGTCAGACGAGAGTGGCACGGCGGAGGACATGAGCTGCTGCATCTGGAGGTTCAAGTCATCGTTCGCGACGGCCGACGGCTTGTCCGGCCACACCACCGACTCGTTGACGCCTCCGCTGCCGAGCCATTCCCCCGGGAAGACGCCGAACAGGTCGGACAAGTCCTCCTCCACCGCGCTCGCCGTCGCGGCCCTTCTCTTCGCAGGCTTTCCATCATCTGCATTTCGACCACAACGTATATCATCGTTAAGTTACCAAAGGAGCAAGTACGTGACGTGACATTTTTGGGCTCAGATGAACTGACCGAAGAAACAGTCTCGTTTCCCGCCATAATGTGAGGTGACGTCGCCTTCAGATCGGCTGCCACCGCCGCCGCCGAAGCCGGACAGCCATGCCGAGTCGTTCTCGTGGCACACCAGCTCCGGCATGGACCCGACCCGGAGCAGGGCCGCGCCGCCCTGCTGCTGGTCCTGCTCAAGGACCAACATCTCGAGCAGCCCGCAGGCGCCCATCGCGTCCGACGCGCCCGATTGGTTTGAAGGGAGCTCCTGCGTCCTGGGGGGCAACGGTGGCAGCCCCAGCGCGCCGGCGTAGTAGTCGCCGAGGTCGAGGCCGGCAACTTCATGGTGGTACGGTGGTTGCGCCGCGATGTTGCCGGTGAAGTGCAATGGCTGCCGCTCCTGCGCTACGTTGCTGGAAGGGTAGAGCGGCGCCGGCGAGGCGAATGGATCGGCCGTATGGGGAAGGAGCGGCGCTTGGTGGAGGCTGGCATTGGGGTTGGCGTTGCCGTCGGCGTCAACGATGGGGCTGAGCCTGCCGGCGCGGATGAGGGCGACCTCGCTCTCGACCTCCGGCGGGTACATCTGGAGGTTGGCGCGCTGCCGGCGCTTGACCCGCGTGTTCCAGTAGTTCTTGATCTCGTTGTCCGTCCTCCCCGGCAACTGGCACGCACGCAAAAGATCATCATATCTTGCCGCGAGACGAGATTACGAGAGATCGATCGAATTGCAAGCCAAGCCATTCATGGCGCGGCACTGTTACGACTTACGTGTGCTGAGATGCGCGCCCACTTGTTGCCGATGAGGGCGTGGAGGCGGAGGATGAGGCGCTCCTCGTCCGGCGAGAAGGGGCCCCTCTTGAGGTTGGGGCGGAGGTGGTTCGCCCACCGCAGTCGGCAGCTCTTGCCGCAGCGCCGCAGCCCCGTCTCCCGCCGCACCGCGTTCCAGCTCCCTTCCCCGTGCCGCCGCACGTGCCCGAGCAGCAGCTCGTCCTCCGCCGGCGTCCACGGCCCCTTCTTCAGCCCGCCACCCTCGCCTGATCCGCCCCTCGCCATTGATCCACTCCCCTGATCAGCCTCCATGACAGCTTTACAGCACCCCGCGTGCCGCTCCCCCAGTGAGTCTTCCTCGGTGATGTGACGAACTGGTGGCCTCTCGTCTTTCGTCTCCCCTTCCCCTCTTTCTCGAGAAGGGAGAAGAGGGGGAGAGAGGCAGATGATTTCGGCGCTTACTTCCTGTGCATCGCGCGGTTGCACAAGAAGGCTAGCAAGAAATGGATCCAAGAACCATCGAAATTAACAAACTGGAACCTAGCAGCAGCTCACATTCCCTACAGATTGAAGGGGTGCTCGCATTGCTAGGAAAGATTCCAAGAACGAGGGAATGGCCTTTCTCGGCAGGGTGGGCAGAAAGAAAGAAAGAAAGAAAATGGAGAGAAGGGCATGCAGATAATGGCGCTGCCGCTGCGGGAGGTCGGAGGCAGGTGAGGTCGAGGAGGCGGTGGCGCGCCCGTTGAATCGCTCCAGTCTCCACCATTTTCTCGTCACCGTGCATGATGCAGCCATGCATGCAGGGGTGCGTGGCGCGGCTCATCCGCAAGGCCCTCTCTTGGCTTCTCTAAACTTAGGCATGTGTGGTGTGGTCAGCATTTCGAATTGAAAATGTGATTGAGATTTGAGAGGGACCAAGAACCCTAATTTTAGATCCGCGATTTGTTTTCTAGTAACACTCATCCGAACGCAAAGGGGGAAAAAAGGAGAGATTTTAGTTTTGGGCCCAAATCATCGGCTGTTTCTTGGTCCAGAGTTTGGCAGCAGGGGTCAGTCTTGTCCACAACCATATTGGACAGATCACTTAGCACCAAGGCCTTGAGTTGGCCCAAACACGATGTGTTGACTTGTTAATAATCAGATTTTTGTAACCAAAAACTTAATCATCACACAATAATGACGTGCAAGTGCTAGCTCCTCTTAATCACCCACCATACCACCACATTTGCATCACGCAATTTTTTTTTCTCTAACTAACCTAATCCTAGGCTAGTCTCATCATCAATGCAAGGTGCCACCTTACTCTACTGTAGCAGTCGAATGCCGGATTCTAAACCTTGATTAGGCAAAGGATCCTATCTTTGTGTTTTAATCAAGGACACGTGGCTGAAGTTTTTTAAAAGAAAACCCGCACATGATTAGATGGGGTTTTATTAAATATTATCCGGATGTTTTCCTCCTAACTATCATTCAGATTTAGGATTGTTGGATTAAAGATTCAATGACCATGAATTTCCCCTCTCTCTCTCTCTTGAATTCTACTCCTCTCCTGTGAAAAAAATCTCTTCCCTTCAAAAATAAGAGGTCTCTTGATTTCTGATCTAAAGATCATAAATTTAGATAATAGTTACAAAGAAAACATCTAGATGATATCTAGATTTCCTAATTAGATTAGTAGATGTGATTTGGCCATGCCATTGCTCTGTCCTACCTGCCAAGGCCACAGCGCACGGCGCCACCGACCCACAGGCGCAGGAGCGAGGAGGACCACCACCACACCGAAAGCGACGCCACACCAGCACGGCGGTTGGGCCTTTACGTCCGAAGCGAAACCCCCACCTCGCCTCGCCTGACCTCACCATCCTCCTCTGCAGCTAGTGGAGCTGCGTGCGTGCAGGCGGCGACGCATGTGAAGCCATCGTGGAGTGCTGCGCCGGAAAAAGACGAAGCACTTACTCCTAGTGAAGGGCTCTGTAATTCTGAGCCGTCTGTGGTGTGGAGCCTGGTCTGGTGAGTGACTGATGCCGATGCATTTGTTTTACCTGCCTTCTAGTCCTAGTTCGCAGTCACTGCTGGTTGTGGTTGGGACGTTGGGTTAGTTTAATCAATGCGGCCGGGCAAATGGCGTGCTCCAGTGCCTTGGCCTGACCTTTCGAGTGTTGCTACTTGCATCTACCGACCCGCACCCACATGGGTCATGGCAGGGGGAGGTGAGGTAGAGCTTGCCTGCAAGACTCGTCAAGGGACAGGAACAAGAAGCCAAGAACTCCTCCTCCGTCCTCCGTCCATCGACTCTGGGAGGTGAGAAGACTGAGGAGGAGGTGGTGGGATAGCGGCAGCCATGAGCTGGAGAAGAGGGGGAGGGGATGGAGGGGTGTCCAGGAGGTGGGCCGTCCTGCTCTGCGTGGGGAGCTTCTGCCTTGGACTGCTCTTCACCAACAGGTAATCAATCAGCTGCTCCAATTCTTGGTCTCTTCATGTGCTGGCTCTTCAATTCCAGACTCGCATCTCAGTATGAGGAGCTCAGCTCCGAGGGTGCTAGTTTGAGCTTGGTCTAGCTCAAGATCTGTGGTGTTTGCCGAGCCTCCGCATCGGGGGGATGGCACACATGGGACTAGCTTGTTGCGCCTCTGTGTATTTGTGATTCTTGGTTTGGGGATTTCTTGATTCTGTGGGCATTCATGTGTGTTTCGCTAATTTGGTTATTATGTAAATACTTTGATGCTATCGATTTGGAGTGTTAAGTCTCCATGAATTGACAATTTAGTGGATTGCCACACTAGGCCATTTTTCTTTACCAATTGTGGCCGATTACAATTGATCCTGCGCAGAATCTAGATGTAAATGTGCTTTTTAGACGAGCTATTGCTAGGTGATGTATCCTCATCCAGCATTGAATATCTTTACTCTCTAGTGGCCTCCTATTGCAGCAGTATAACCACATTTTATGGACGTCTAGTTCCATTCTCACAAATTTAACTAGACTTTTTCATTGTAATGCTATCCGACTTGTAAGTTTACCAAATGATTCTTACACTATCGCGATTGTTTGTTCCAGAATGTGGACACTGCCTGAGGTAAATGAGATTGCTCGACCAAATGGAAACGGAGAGGAAGGCAACGTGCTAGTTGCTGGAGAGTGTGGTTCTAAAAAGGTAGTGTATTCCTCCCCCCATTAATTTCTCTATGTATTCCATTGTTGTGGGTCTATTTATATTGGTTTTTGCCGATGTTTTTTAGCTGCGGCTAATGAATAGTAGTGCATTATGTAAGAAAGACGGTGCAATAAAAGTTACTACGATATTCGGACCGTTATGCGACTTACGGAATTTTTATATAATCAAATACAAAGTATGTTACAATATGTGACAGTGAAAAGTAGTTACTGATGAATAGTGGTAGCTGATAGAAGCGGTTTGTAGAAGCTGGGGCGTTCGTATTGGATTCTGATTCTGGAAGCAGAAGCTAGAGGCAGAAACATGCCTGTCTATTTCTTACACAGTAGCCACCACAACAATTCAGTGTTAGAAAGTGTTAGAAAAACCAATCCTATCTGTCAATTACAATGCCATGTGCAGTCATTGTTGATACCTTGTTTGGTTATCATGTGTAGGTTCAAGAACAACAAGATTACAAAGATATGTTACTGGTTCAAGATACTCATCATGATGTACAGTACGTACTAACCCTGCCTTTCTTGAGCATAACATTTGTTCCATTGTTGAAAGTATCAATTTTTGTAAACTTCTGATTGGCATTTTCAATGTTTTGGATGTAGAACACTAGATAAGACAATAGCAAGCTTAGAGACAGAACTCTCAGCTGCAAGAGCTCTGCAAGAATCCTTGCTCAATGGTTCCCCTGTTGCAGAAGAGTTCAAAGTTTCTGAGTCAATTGGGAGGCGAAAGTACCTTATGGTGATTGGCATCAATACCGCCTTTAGCAGTCGCAAGAGAAGAGATTCCATACGTTACACCTGGATGCCTCAAGGTTGTTGACATTAAACTTTACTAATCTCACTTGGTTTAGAATATTTGTTATATTGGCACACTCTGAATTACTAATAACGAAGTAATGAAAAATAGGTGAAAAAAGGAAAAAACTTGAAGAAGAGAAGGGGATCATAATTCGTTTTGTGATTGGCCATAGGTATGATGCGGATAGACTTTATGTGTGTCTATGATATGCTATTTGAATGTTTAGAAGTTCTGGATTTGTTTATTTCTTCAACCATGATTCATGAAATAACCTATCATAAATTGAACATAGTTCTTATCTTTTATCACACCTTTTTGCCAATTGCAAATGTATACATTCAATAGCTGTTTCATTCAACTTTACCCTTGAAACACAAGAAAATATTATGTACAACCTCAAATTCTAATATAGCTGATAATGCTTCCAAAGATAATTTCTGTACGAGGATCTTTGAAAAATAATGAATCTGAAAGGGTTACTAAAATCACAAGTTTTGAGGAAAAGTTTGTTCGAGAGTATGAATTTCAGTCACACAGATTTTGAAGGATCATCTATCTATTTTCCTCTTCTGCAAGATAAGGCTGTAACACAGTGGGTTTTGAAGCAATGTAGCCTCAATTTTCACCTTTCTAACCATTACTTTATACAAGATATTTGTCGAAAGATAATATTGTCAAAATAATATTTATTCTCAGATGGTTAGAATTAGAAAGCAGTGCAATATTATAAAAGTTAAGTGCAATATTATAAAAGTTAAGTCTATGCTGATAATCAATGTTAAAGTTAGAATTTCTTGTAAGTCATGTCTCCTTGTTCTACCATTTTGTATCTGTTAAGACAGGCATAACTTCATTCTCCACATGTTTTGCAGTGCTATATCAGGCGGACTTGTTGATAGAACAATTGAAGCAGAGGACAGAAAACATGGGGATTTCATGAGGATAGTAAGTTGTTTGTTGATTAAATGTCTACTAAATTCACATGGGAATGACCATGTGATTATTGTTCTCGGTTTCACTAGGAATGCTGTTTTGCCTCCCTATTTATTGTGGTTGCAACTTTATGCAGGATCATGTTGAAGGATACCTTGCGCTATCTGGAAAAACCAAGACTTACTTTGCTACGGCTGTTTCGTTATGGGATGCAGACTTTTATGTGAAGGTTGATGATGATGTGCATGTAAACATAGGTAAATCTACATGTTCTTTACGCCGTTAGGAGCAAAGTGATCGTATGTGCCTGCAGCTGTCATGTCTGTGTTTAAAGCTCCTCATTGACTCCCAGATGATCATCATCGGTGCCCCCTTTATATGTGTAGAAGTATTAGCCAAGGTGTCAAATACTCAAATACTTAATAGGATAACATGCGGCATTTTCTTGGCAAAACATCTTTGCATTGTTGCATGCAAAAAGGGCTTGCTTTAGTCAATTGATTCTTTGTGACATCGAAGGCTCGCATTTGCAGCAACGCTTGGACAGATTTTATCCAGACATGCATTGAGGCCCAGAGTATATATTGGATGCATGAAATCTGGACCCGTCCTATCTGAAAAGTAAGTACATTGTATGGATCCCTCGTTCTCTTGCGTCTCAAAGTTGTTAAGATGTGTTAGTGCTTTTCTCCAGGGGGGTGAGATACTATGAGCCTGAGAATTGGAAATTCGGCGAACCAGGAAACAAGTATTTTCGACATGCTACTGGTCAGCTATATGCTATTTCCAAAGATCTAGCAACCTACATATCTATAAACAAGTGAGATAGCATCTGTTTTCATGTTACCCCATATGTAATCCCACACTTTGATCTTGTATAATTTGTGTGAAAACTAACTCTGTTGCCGCTAATCCGATTATACTAGGCATGTCCTGCACAAGTATGTAAACGAGGATGTTTCATTAGGATCTTGGTTCATCGGGTTAGATGTTGAGCATATCGACGACCGGAGACTTTGTTGTGGTACTCCACCTGGTAAGCTTTCGTTACCTCATATATTCATAAATCATAACTTCAGCTTGCTTGGTCATCATGCTTTGCTCACTTAAATTGCTTTCTTGAACCATAACACTTGGACCCAGTACACAGACAAGAAGAGCGCGAAATATTTGGGCAGATTCACATCTTTTTCCTGTCTTTAACCACAGATTGCGAATGGAAAGCTCAGGCGGGGAACACCTGCGCCGCGTCATTCGACTGGAGGTGCAGCGGCATATGCAACTCCGACGGGAGGATCTGGGAAGTGCACAACAAGTGCGCCGAAGGCGAGAAGGCGCTGTGGAATACCACTTTCTAGCACAAACGGAGCACCAGCAGAAGCAGAAGCAGAAGCTGTCCTGCTGCAGTCGTATACTAGATCGTCCACTGCGTGTGCTGTACATTGCCCACAGTTTGTATGTAATTCATTTGTAGGTGGTAGCTGCGATTGATTTTGTGAGTGTCTAGGCTAACACCGACGAAGCGGACCACAGTTTTACGTAGCGTCTGTCCGCCGGTGCCGGCGAAGGTGAAAAGGGTATATACGAGCAAAGCTGATGCATTCTTTCGAGGATAAATGTTTAAGGTGGCCATTTTGTATCCATCTCCTGTACTGTATGGCTGCCGAGATGTGAGACCGAAATAAAACGTCCTGATGCTTCATTTCAGCGATTTTTTTCGGGGAAATTCATTTCAGTGAATTTAGGAATACCCTTTTATGATTATATTGATAGTAACAGCTTAGACTCATTCTAATCTAATTGTCCAGTTCAAACTAGGGGGAAAGCAGGTCTAAAAAAATCTAGGGGGAAAATAGCCTGAATTTGCTACTGAATTTATGCAAATTTTGAGCCAATGAAATATTGCCTACGCTGCTACAACACTTCTCCGACTCCGAGTTCATCCTCCCTAAACACAAATGGGGCACACCTGTCAGTGAGACGGTGCTCGGCGGCGTGTACCAAAGCGCTGTGCTCGTAGTGCCAGCAATAGCATCATCTCCTTTTCCAATTTCCCTCCTGTTTTCCTTCCCGCCATAGTTTCCCTCCACGACTCACTCCGTCGCCTCCTTATTAAATCTCCTACTCGTCCCCCGCGAATCCTCCCCCACGCGATTCCACCCCTCCAGGAGTGAACCAACCAAAATCCCTTCCCCTCCACCTCCGGCGATGGACCGCCGCGCCCGGGCCGCGCAGCGCACGGAGGAGCGCCTCCACCGGTTCCTCCGCCCTGGCGCGCTCGCGCGGCTCCGGGACTCCAGGATCGTCGCCCGCTCCCTCCGGTCGGCGGAGGCCGCGGGGTGCCTGCTGCCCCCGTCCGTCCCTCCGTCCCCCACGCCGCCGTCGGTCGCCGCGGCGGCGGAGCAGCATGGCGGCGTGCCGCACTTCCTAGGGCCCGCGAGGGGGCTGGGCGGCGGGGCGCGATACCCGCTCAGAAGGAGGATGGTTGCGGCCAGGGCCATGGTGTTTTTGCCTCCGCCGCGGCCGGCGGCCTCCACAGAGACGTTCTTGCCTTCTTGGGCGCGTTGACGCCATCGTCGGTCGTGTCGCTGCTCGCTGAGATTAGCTGGGGACATGCGTTTAGATTTGTGTTTAGTACTCTGTGCAGATGGTTTGCAGTTGCTTGGTTTATTTAATAGCTAGGATTTGAGGAGGAATAATGTTCTTGATCTGCTAGTGTTATGCTTTAATTTGCTCTGTAGAATTGAGGTAACCTTCACCTCGCTCGGAATGCAATGGCGATGCTAATTGTCTCACTGTATAGCCGCATGCATTTATTTCCCCTTGTTCTGCAATTTTAGGGAGAGTTTCCTAAAAAGAAGTGTGATGACACCCCAATCACAAGGACTAGAATTCATAGATTTGGATTCAGAACGCTGATTTCAAGCACTGGTGTGGTGTAGCATCTTTAGCGTCCGTTCAATCCGGTTTTTTTAGCGGTTTTTGATTTTTGTTTGTTATCTTTTGTCAGAAATAACGATGATTAGTTTTTTTCTAAAATATTTTATTAAATATAATAAATAAACATAAGATAAAATAAAAAAAATTGACGGACAATACGAAAGGGAAAATACCTGAAAAATCGAAATTTAGAAGCGGCCATTCCGGCTTCGGAACGAACGCGTTGAACGGGGCCTGCCTTGCGTGCTTGACCTGACCGGAAACCAAGCAAATCCCAAGGCGAAAGGCATGTGACATTGAGCGTTTGAGATGTTTACGGATTCAGTACGCCAATGCTCGCAGGCAGCTGCACGATACAAGGGGAGTGTATAACCCCCAACGTTACCGACCGGGTTGCCATACCTGACACGTCTGCCGCTTGATGAAACTGTGGAAGTGGGAAAGAGAAAGTAGCAGCACAACACACACACAAGCTTGTATTGATTGCTGTATTTATACACGTACAAAGGCACAGTAAATATCTTAACAGAAAGAGAAGGAAGTGGGCGAGGTGAGCCGAGCCATCCGGGAGCTGGTATCGCATGCAGAAGGATTGCCTGGAGAACCGGAAGCCGTTGCTGCTAACACCCCCCCGCAGGTTGAGCGTCCGGTGGCCGGATGCACAAGCTGGAGCGAAATTCCGTGAACGCCTGCGTGGGCAATCCTTTAGTCATAATATCGGCAAACTGCTGCGATGTTGGCACATGCAGGACTCGGAGCTGCCCGAGAGCAACTTTCTCGCGGACGAAGTGTATATCCAATTCGATGTGCTTAGTTCGACGATGATGGACTGGATTGGCTGCCATGTAAGTCGCTGAAATATTGTCACAGTACACCACGGTAGCTTTGTCGACGGGAACGTGTAGTTCGCCAAGGAGCTGTCGCAGCCAGCAGCATTCAGCAACGACGTTCGCAACCGCCCGATACTCGGCCTCCGCGCTTGATCGAGAGACAGTTGCTTGGCGCTTCGATGACCAGGACACCAGTGAGTCGCCGAGGAAGACCGTGTAGCCTGACGTGGAGCGGCGGGTGTCGGGGCATCCTGCCCAGTCCGCGTCAAAATACGCCACGATGTCGAGGCTTGGCGACTTGTGGATTTGGAGGCCATAGTTCGTCGTGCCACGGACATACCGAAGGACTCGTTTGACGAGTGCCAAGTGAGCAGCCCGGGGATCATGCATATGGAGACAGATTTGTTGGACGGCATATGTTAGATCATGCCGTGTCATGGTCAGGTATTGGAGTGCCCCTGCGATGCTGCGGTATTCAGACGAATCATCCACTGGATAACCGGAGATGGAGGACAATTTGGAGCTGGTATCCACTGGTGTGGAAACGGGCTTGCAGTCCGTCATGTTGGCACGATCGAGCAGCTCTTCGGCGTATTTCCCTTACGAGAGAAAAAAGCCAGCCGATGAGCGAGTCACGCTGATGCCGAGGAAGAAGTGCAGCGGTCCCATGTCCTTGATGGAGAACTCGTGGTGAAGCTGTGTGATGATGGCCCGGAGAAGAGCAGTAGTCGAGGCTGTGAGGACAATATCGTCGACGTACAACAGTAGAACCGCCATTTGGTGACCGCGCCATAGGACGAAGAGGGAGGTGTCGGATTTGGTGGAAACAAATCCGATCGAGCGGATGAACGAGGCGAAGCGTTCATACCATGCCCGCGGCGCTTGCTTTAGCCCGTAGAGAGATTTGGACAAAAGGCAGACATGGTCTGGAAGCTTGTCGTCGACAAAGCCCACCGGCTGTTGGCAGTAGACACGCTCGTGAAGAAACCCGTGCAGGAATGCGTTGTTCACGTCTAGTTGATGCACAGGCCAGGCACGGGAAGAGGCGATGCTGAGCACGGTGCAGATTGTGGCTGATTTAACAACCGGGCTGAACGTTTCGTCGAAGTCGATGCCCAGCTGTTGGGAGAACCCACGAACAACCCACCGTGCCTTGTAACGCTCGAGGGTGCCGTCGGCGCGCGTCTTGTGCCGAAATACCCACTTGCCGGAGATTACGTTTGCGCTAGGAGGACGAGGGACGAGCGTCCAGGTCCTATTTTCCATCAACGCCCTGTACTCATCCTGCATTGCCGTTAGCCAGTTAGGATCACGTAAGGCCGATCGCACGGATTTGGGAATGGGAGAAATATTGGAGGAGGTGACCAGGTTGGCGTATTTTGGGTTGGGTTTGTAGATGCCGTCTTTTGCCCGAGTTGTCATCGGATGAGATGGTGGACGCTCAGGGGGAGGAGCTTGTATAGGCGGAATGCTAGGCTGGGATGGTTGGCTGCTCGACGAGCACGGGGTGACAGTCGAAGCGAGTGGAGAACACGGCACCGGGATCGGGTGAGCAGGAGCCGACGGAGGACCAGCCGATTGAGCTGGCAAGAGGTGAGCAGGATGAGGATCGTCGAGGAAGTCGAGAGATGGGGAGAGTGGTTGTGGCATGATTTGCTGAAACGGAAAAGTGGTTTCATCGAAGTAGACGTGGCGAGACACGAGGACGCGTTTGGTTGTGAGATTATAGCAGCGAAACCCCTTGTGATCCGTGGAATACCCGATGAACACGGAAGCAGCCGAACGAGGGGCGAGCTTGTGCGGAGAGGTGGCCGTTGTGTTGGGATAACACAGGCAGCCGAAGACCCGTAGAGCTGTGTAGTCCGGAGGAGCACCGTACAGAAGTTCGAAGGGTGTGGTGAGATGGCGAGGTCGACACGGTCGTCTGTTAAGGAGAAAGGTAGCCGTAGCAAGAGCTTCAGCCCAGAAGGAAGGTGGCATGTGGGCATGGAAGAGAAGAGTACGTATTGTTTCGTTTATGGTGCGAAGAATGCGCTCAGCCCGACCGTTTTGGGGAGATGTGTAAGGGCATGACAATCGTAGCACAATGCCATGTTGGGAGAAGAAGGATCGGGAGGCAGTGTTATCAAATTCGCGTCCGTTGTCTGCTTGTATGGTGAGGATCGGTAGGTTGAACTGGGTTTGAACGAAGCGATGAAAGTGTTGGATTGCTGCAAGGACATCCGATTTGTGTTTAAGGGGGAAAGTCCAGGCAAAGTGACTGAAATCATCAAGGAGAACCAGATAATATTTGAACCCAGAGAAACTAGAAATGGGGGACGTCCATACATCACAATGCACGAGCTGAAACGGAACATAAGAGATGGAACAAGAACGAGGAAAAGGTAAACGAATATTTTTGCCCAATCGACAAGCATGACAGTTATTCAGAGGCACGTTATTGCATGACGGGGAGAGCTGGCGCAGAGTCCGTGAGAGTGTAGAACGTCCCGGGTGGCCAAGACGGGCATGCCAGAGCTTGGCAGAAACGGATGATGCATGAAGGCTTGTAGAAGGAGATGGCACATCGTGAGGCTTGCCGACGGGGTAGAGGTCGCCGGAGGAATCACAGCGGAGAATCACCCTCTTGGTTCGACGATCCTTTATAGAGAAGCCAAGATTGTCAAATTCAACAGTAATGAGGTTGTCATGAGTGAGAGCACGCACAGAGATAAGATTCTTAATGAGTTTGGGAGAGACTAGAACATTGGAGAGGTGCAGAGGTTGAGAGTGTGTAGGAATGGAGAGATTCCCAGTATGCGTGACCGGCAATGTAGATCCATCGCCAACAACAATGGTGGAAGAGGAATTAGGTAGTTGAATGGAAGAGAGATTACCAGGGGTTGAGGACATGTGGGAGGTGGCACCTGTGTCGAGGTACCATTCACCGGCGCCTGGAACGTGCTGCTGAACGGACATGTTGTTGAGGGCGGCGATGAGTTGGGTCTGGTCCCAGGCGGGTTGCGCAGATGGAGGTGCCGGTGCGCCGATCATACTAGCTCCGGCAAAGGCGGCAGGTTGTTGAGGAAGAGTGGGACGCGGTCCAAGGACACCAGCACCTGGCACGTGGGGGCGCCACGGCATGGGCCATGCGTGTACCATGCCAGTCCAAGGGTACTGTGAAGGGGCGCTCTGACGGCCGGCGGAGTTGGATGAGCCGCGATCGGTGCCCTTGCCCTTCTTGTGTTTGTACTTGGACCGTGATCCTGATGTGGAGATAGATCCGCCGCCGGTGGCGTTCGGCGGAGGGGCCGAGACGTGCAGCGCCGTGTCAGTGGAGGAGGGCGCCGACTGCAGCTCATGACGTTCTTCAAGAAGAAGGAAGGAGCGGACACGGTTGAAGGAGGGAAGAGGCTCCTGCATTGTCAGGACGGGAATGACATGGCGGTGCTTCGCATTGAGCCCCCGCAGCATGTTCAATACCTGAGTTTGATCGGAAACCGGTTGGCCCACGTCGCGGAGGTTGTCGGCGAGGGTCTTGAGTCGCGCGCAGTAGGCAGTGATCGACATGTCCCCTTGTTGCAGGCTGCGGAACTCGGCGTCAATGTAGACTGCGCGTGTGAGTTTGTTGTCGAGGAAGAGGCCGGCAATGGCAGTCCACACGGCATATGCGGTGTCATTCGGTTTGAGGATGATGTTGAGAATCTCCCCGCTCACCGTGGTGTAGAGCCACGAGACGATGGTGAAATCGTCCTGGACCCAGGTTGGATCGTCGTGGTGGTCGTCTGAGCCGTCGACGTGATGAGCAACGCCGAATTTGCCGAAGGCGACGTGGAAGAGAGTACTCCATTGAGCGTAATTGGAGTCCTGCAGATCGAGAATAATAGGCACATGTTGCCGTATGTTGACAAGCTGGAGATTGGTGGAGTGAATGGCCGCAGTTAGGGAAGGTGGAGCATGAGCGCTGGTGGTGGAGGAAAGGGAGGCAAAAGTCCCAGCCATGGCCTTCGTGGGTGTAGGGAAAGAGTTGGAGCGGAAGAGAGGCCGAGGAATTGAAGACTCGGTGTCTGATACCATGTGGAAGTGGGAAAGAGAAAGTAGCAGCACAACACACACACAAGCTTGTATTGATTGCTGTATTTATACACGTACAAAGGCACAGTAAATATCTTAACAGAAAGAGAAGGAAGTGGGCGAGGTGAGCCGAGCCATCCGGGAGCTGGTATCGCATGCAGAAGGATTGCCTGGAGAACCGGAAGCCGTTGCTGCTAACAGAAACGACTACACATCTGTGTCCATCACACGAACAAAAGATGTACAGATTGTCTCTGCGCCAATGCAGATGTGTAGATAGAGAAAAGCAGAGCGCCCGGCGTCGGCCATGACGAAGGCAGCGGAGCGGGACGAGGCCGGCGAAGCTGGTAGGAGGAAGATGACGCAGGGGCGCAAGAAGATCCCGATCAAGCGCATCGAGAACTAGGACGCGTGGCAGCCGGCAGGTCTGCTTCTCCAAGCGCCGCTCCGGCCTCTTCAAGAAGGCCAGCTGCTCTGCGGCGCGCACGTCGCCCTCCTCGTGTTCTCCCCCGCCAAGAAGCCCTACTCCTTCGGCCACCCCTCCGTGCACGCTGTCATTGACCACTTCCTCGACCCCTCCTCCGCCGACTACGCGGCGGCGGAGGCGGCAACGCACCCGGCGGTCGTGCACGAGTTCAACCGTCAGGAGAAACACCTGACCGAGGCCCTCGTGGAGCAGGCGCGCAGGAAGGCCGCGCTAGACTAGCGCCTCGCGGCCGGCGTGCAGCGCTTGGAGCTGCCGGACCTCGAGCCCTTGCTCGCCGCGCTGGAGAGTGCCCAGGCCGAGGCAGCCGATCGCTACCACAAGATCATCGTCGAACAGACGATGATGCAGTGCACGGGCAGCGGCGCCGGCAGCATCATCCACTTCCTCGGCGCCAACACGTTTACGGCTGAAGGCGCTGGAGCGTTCACGGCTGACGGCACCGGCGGTCATGGATACGAAGATGATGTTCATGGGCCGCAATGTCGGCCACGCGCTTGCACCAGCGCACTGCCTTTCGCTCCGATAATGCCACCGCCGCCTCCGCATTTCAGCCATGGCTTTGGCTACAATAACCTTAACCTTAGCGCGGGCTATGGCTACAACCTTGGCGATGGCGATGGCGATGGCAATGGCCATGGCGTCGTGTATCGGTGTATGAAATGGAAGTTGGGTGTTACGGGACTGTTGGGATTTGCCCCTAGGATCGAATACATGAGTACGCAGACGCAACTTCCGTATTCCAAACTCTAATCTCAATAGTCCTAACCCATTTACCACTGTTTAGATCTGATACCAAATGTTGAAACACAGCACCAGTATCACACACACCAGGGTACCTATGGACACATACTATACGGGGAAGTCAAACAAACATAGAGACACGAAGAGAAATTTTTCCCGACGCGAACTCAATTTGCGTCGCTTTTCCTTTTCTTTCTTTTTTCTCTTATTCGATTTACTCTTCTTCTCAACAGATTACAAGGTATATATATAGACAACGAGCCGTACAGGCCACTCACCCACTACAACTCTGACTCTGACGACTATTGGCCTATACCGAGCAGTTCACTAACTGATTGAATCTCCGCGTCATTCCACGACCTCTCGTGCTGATAACTGTTATAGTGACAAACCACATATGACTGTTACAGTAACCGGCCGCACAATGTCTTCGGCCGCACACCTCTACTTTCTAGTAGCATTCAGAGTCTGCCCAACAAATGGCCTACGCGGTGGAAAAGGGCTCAAGGGAGCTGGAAAATTGCATGTACAATACACCTTCCCGTTTAGAATACGCAATCTAGGATGCGCCTTCTGGACTCCACTGCCTGCCCTGGCGTGGTGTTCATTTGGGCTTTTTTTGGTGGCTTATGGCTGAAAAAACACTGTAGCTGGCAGTGGCTTATTTAGCATAATTAAATTTAAAAAATTAAAAAATATAAAAAATATGTTAGCCCACTATATATAATACAAATAAATATGGAAAAAAGAACCGGCAAAAAAACTCAATAAAAAGTCAAAAGTTCAGAAAAGACAAAATTTATAAATAGTAAAAATAAGTCGGAAGCTAAAAACTGAAGCTAAAACGATCACAGCGGGACCATTGCCCTTGCAATTTGCATGGCGCCGCCGCCGCCTTCACCTCCCCTTCCGGCGTGGGCGGCGACCAACGCCCTCTTCCGCCGCCACCGCCGCCTAAGCCCGCTCCTCCTCCCCGCAGCCTCTATCCGCGCTCTCCTCCCCGTCCTCTCCCACTGCCTCGTCTCCGGCCTCGCCGGCAACCCCTTCGTCGCCTCCCGCCTCCTCCTCGCCTTCTCGCGCCTCTCCCTCCCCTTCTCCCTTCTCCTCCTCTCCCACCTCCCGGCCTCCTCCCTCTCGCCGTTCTCCTTCAATTCCCTCATCCGCGCGTCACCTCCCCGCCTTGCTCTCCGCCTGTTCGACCAAATGCGCCACCGAGGCGTTCCCACGGACCCCTACACCCTCTCCTTCTTGATCCATGCCTGCTCAGGTAGTGATCCTCCACTGAGCCAGTCCCTGCACGGGCAAAGCCTCCGCCTTGGTTACAGTTCCCACCTCTTTACGCAGACGGCGCTGATGAACATGTATTTCAGGTGCGGGCTGGCGGTTACCGCTCGCAGGGTGTTCGATGAAATGCAGGCGAGAGATGTGGTTGCATGGACGGGCATGGTGTCGGGTCACGTGGACTCTGGGATGTATCTCGAAGCCGTTGAGGTCTTTCGGGAGATGAGAGGTGATGAGGAGGTTGCGAGGCCCAATGTGGCGACGGTGGTGTCAGTTGCTTCTGCGTGTGCCGGGCTGGGCTCCCTCAAGTATGCTAAGGGGCTTCATGGGCATGTGGAGAAGGTGGGGTTGGAGGGCGAGTTGATTGTGAGGAATGCACTGATCGATATGTATGGAAAGTGTGGTGGCATTGAGTCAGCTCGTGGTTTGTTTGGTTTGATGTGTGAGAAGGACCTGCATTCATGGACAGCGATGATTTCAGGGTTGGCTTCTCATGGCCATGGCAGAGAAGCGGTTGCTTTGTTTTTTAGCATGCTGGAGGTGGGAGTACTGCCGGATTCGACTACCTTCATTGTTGTTCTGTCTGCTTGTAGCCATGCTGGATTGGTGGATGAGGGGATAAGTATCTTCAATTCCATGGAGAGTGAGTACAAGGTCACCACAGATATCAAGCACTATGGTTGCATGGTGGACCTTTTCAGCAGGGCAGGGCTTCTTTCATGTGCTTATCAGTTTATTGACAGTATGCCTTTTGAGCCAAACTTGGCAATTCTCGGGGCATTGCTGAGTGCATGTAGTGTCAATAATGAATTGGAGATTGGGGAAATAGTGCTCAAGAAGATTGAGTCTGTTTGCTCCTATAAAGGAGGTGCTGGTGTGCTTCTGTCCAACATCTACGCTAACCAGAACCTGTGGCATGAAGTTGATTCCATTAGAAGGAAGATAAGAAATGGCACCGTTGCCAGAAAGCCACCTGGTCAGAGCTTGATCGCAGCAGAAGTTCCTTTAAGGAGTTCGTGAATGGGAATTGAGCACATCAACTCTCAATGGGGTTGTTCTTGTTGTTTCACAGGTTAGAAAACTTAAAATATAGATCTAGCTTGAGTACTGCATATATTTTCATCACCTCTTACTTGTTTCAAGATGCCAATATTGTCATGGTTGAACTGTTAGAAAAAATGAATGTGAAGTTGCACAATAGATGCCACTACTCTTCTACAAATTAGATTATGAGCATACTGATTGCTTAACCAAGATATTGGTTCATATAAGGCATACTTGTGTTGATAAGAGAAACAATGTCATGTTTTTTTGTCTGTAGTTCTGTACAGGTAGTAAGACAGGCATTCTTGTGCTAGCGACTCAGGGAGGAGGTCTAAAGCTAGATTATAGGCATATTGTCCTTCCTTGATCAGCCTCAGTGAGGGCTATTGGAACCTGGTGAATCCTAAGATCCCAGTAAAATATTGTATCTTCATGTGTGGTTTGATTATCTCATGTTCTGTCCTGTAGTTCATTTGCTTTTGCTTTTGCTCTTGCTCTTGTCCTTGTATTATTTATCCTCTGAAATAGAAGATTTTCTGGTTTTGATTTGAAAGATAATATTTTAGTTATTATGTGCAATCACTAATGAATCCCCGCTCTATTTTTGCTTCAAATGCAGCGCTGGAAGTAAAAATCTGCTTTATGGTCTTAAAATGTAGCTCTGGAAGAAAAAACCGCTTCCCTGATCATATTGAGAGCTACCAAAATCATGGCCCCGCTGTCCTTGATTGGTCAGAAAATCTCATCACTTGCTTTTATTACAAGGCTACATGATCTCTGCATTGCTTATGGAGTAGATATCACCCATTTTTTGACATCGTGTTGAAATTGCCATGGCTTTAACTTTTGAGTAGAATCGGTAGTGAGCATAAGATACTTGGAAAATCGTAAGAATATTGATTTCACTTTTGTTTGCTTCATCAGGCAGGTGATGAGGTCATTGGACAACAGCTTTTCTAGATTAGCCTTCCTTATTGTGCATGTCAATACTATCAAATTAAGATATGTACTTCTTCCCTGCGAATGAGGCAGCATGGTAAGCACACCTTATTCACTGCCTCCTTGAAAAACAAATGCAGATTTCGCCGCTACACCCGGGTGAATGGGTGATGCTTTCTTGCAGCATCTTCACTGAGAAAGCTCGGGCTTCAAATGTTACAGTATTGCACATAAGCTCTTGACAAATTGCAAGATTGGTGGTTATCTACTCTGCAAAGTGTACGGCCGCTGGATGAGGTCAGAGGAGTGAACACAGGTACTCAGAAAATAAACTGACTCTTTGGTCAATTTGGTTGGGAAGAAATGCAAGAGTTTTTAAGCTTACATTGAAAATCTACGGGCAGCTCACAAAGGAAATCAATGAGGAATGTCAGCAGTGGGGAGTTGCGTAAGGTTCTTGTATCGACAAGTTTTTCCTTGATTATTTTGGTCGTTTAGAGTAGTGATCAGTTTTGCTTTATGTAATTTGAACTTTTCTTGGTTGTTGCCGGGTGGCTGGTGACGGGGCTACCCTGGTTCTGTAACTTTGAACTTCCTCCTTCCTAATGCAAAGGAAATAGAAAACCTCATGCACCTATACTGAACTGGAGAAGTACATCATCTGGGCATGCTACTGTTGCATTCCGGTGTCAACTTGCCGGAATCTAACTTGGATATCATAATGTTTGACGAGGTGATGGATGCTGATCTTTCCCCCCTCTCTCCTATACCGTTCTATATCCATTGCCATATCCTGTCATTTCTCCATATTCTTGCAAAGGGAATAAGCTGGGGTAGGGACAAGGAACAACGGAACAACCGGAGCACCAACTAAGCAGTCTTTTTGGCTGCGGCTTATGACTTTTGGCTGCAGCTTGTGGCTTTTAGGCTATTTGTACGAGAAATTACAGAGTAACAGAAACTCACGTGCGGGTTTTGCCGATATAAATGAAGTCAGTAAAGTATGTATTGCAATTAACTAGTAGATTCTATCTTAAAAAAAATACTTCATTTAAAAGTTAATTACTGTAGAAAAGCCGAAAAGTAACTTTTAAAAGCCGAAAAAAAATAGGGCCTCATGTCCAGCTTTAGCGAAGCGTGAGCTTCCCCGACACTCGCAGCTTTACTTGCTCGTTGGAATTCTAGTGCTGGTTTTAATTTAGTTGGTGAGAGACTCCATTCTTCACGGTTCAATACCGCTTTAGCTCGCTTGATCTGTTGGAGGCCAACCTGGGCTATGGCCACCTCTATAATTCCAAATTTCTTAACAGTAAGCAGCGACATTTTATATCCATGTATTGTTTGGCTTTTTAGATGGCCACCCTTGTCCGTTTCTTAGATTTGGTTCAAGCTACAACGATGCTACGTTAATACCGTGTGCTGATGATTGTGCGGGCCCGATGCTTGTTACGAATTTAAGAGAGTTGCTGGTGTATCGAATCATGTAGAATAAGCTACTTCATCTGTGGAGTATTTTTTTATGGCATAGAACAATTACAACACACCATTTTGAGCATAAAAATACATAAATCCCAGAGTTAGCACACGCTTTATCGTCAGTTTGTTGTTACGGAGTAAAAGAAAAGAGTAAAACGTATCTGACATTATGCGCACCTGGGCTCTCCAATTCAGGGTTTTATTTACACAGAAAATACCCCAAGGCAACCACTCATAACTTAGCAAGAATACATGAAATATAACCTTATTATTTCCCCCAGTTTTACATACAAAACCTCATACCCATAGCATTTCAGGCAAGACCCTAAACGCCTCGGAATCATAAGCATACCATTATCTGAAGAGTGGCTGACTCTTTGACAACGGGAGATCTTAGAGCAAGTACAATAGTATAGCCAACTAATGGCTATAACACTTGTCCATTTCATCTATAGCTTTCAAAAAAATAGTTCATACAATAAGGTAGCTATTACAATAACTATTTGACCCCATGTGTAAGAGAGTGAAATGCATATTTTTACGTGCTATAGCTAGCTGTAATTTAGTAGCCAGCTTCCTTCTCTCTCTTCCTTTCTCTCTCTGCCACGTAAGATTTAGTTGATATTATATTTGCTATAGCCTGCTGACTAAGCCTTATTGTACCTGCTCTAATGCTACTTTTGGCTGCCGCAACATCACATTCAGATCCGGCGGCCAATAGTAACTACTAGGTCAAACAAACGTCGCACACCGCATGCCTCAACTCGCCTTCAGAGCCCGTTGGTTCCTCGCCTCCTCATTCTCTCCCATCTCTGGCCTCCCTGCGGCTCGCCCGCTTTTGGCCCCGTTGTCATGGATTTTTGGAGTAGCCTTTTCTTTCCTTCGTCTTCTCTGAAAACCGAAATAAATAAAACGACTTTTTAAACAGTTTTTTACTTCTTCAAATAGTCTCGAACTGACGTCTGTATTAATGTCTTCACCATCATATCAAAAAACACAATAAAAAAATCTTTACCCGTAACCAAAAGTTACCGGTCACAGCAAAAAGAATTGGAACTTTGTATATCTCCCTCCACTCCTCTAGCCCTCCTCTGCCTGCTTCCTTAATTCCTTCCCAATTCAGAGCTCGTTCAATTCGGACAGGGCCACCCCCATTGGCGGATCCAACGTAGCATGGGTGTTCAGCTGAACACCTAATTTTTTTTTATAAAATACCAGGTATATAATAAGTATTAGATGTATATATTATTAGTTATAGTAAAACTATATTTTATGTCTGCAAATAAATTAGCCCACACTCCCCATATTTCGCGCGCAGCTCATGTAATACATTAGACCCATTTTTCTTTCCACCTCAGCCCTCCTCACGCCCAAAGAGGTAAATATATAAACAAAATCCTAACATTTGTTCTATTTCTCATCTTGTGGCTGTCTGTGTGGGAGGCGACTTTGGCCTTCGAGTGGCGAGTGGGCGGAGGTGCAGGCTAGATACGAGTGACGACCAGCGGACGCGGACGTGGTGCCATGATGTAACGATAATCATGCGTGAGACGGCGCGTGGTGCAAGGTGAGTGTGTGGCAGCGCGGGTGAGCAGAGAGGTGTCGCAGGCAAGCGGGCAGTGGCACAACGAACACGGAGGTAGGGAGCGGACGACAGGAAGGGAGCAACGCGGTAGCCGGGAGGGAACATGGCATTGGGAAGTGAGCAGCACCTTCAAGTTATTGTCATCGTTCTCTCTTCAGATCTAGGTGTGCTCCACCACACTCCACTTATTTACATTCTTGGTCTGTTTTGCTCCATAGAAGGAACATACAATTTCCTCTTAGATGGACAATTCTTGCTGATGGAGAAATAGCAAAAAAAAGCAAGACCAACAAGATATATTACTATTATTTATCTCTATAATTTGTTGTTTAATCCATATAATTATGCTCGCCTTATGTCGCCCATTTCCTCATAAAAATCATTAATTTCTGTAATTTTATTATATCTACATACACATATCGTTGTATCGGTGTTTTTTAGGGGGACGGTGCGCTGCGGTATCGACGTATTCGAGCAACTTAGCTTCGAAATTCGAACACCCATTCTAAAAATCCTGGGTCCGCCACTGGCCTCCCCGAACCCGGACGGTGGTCTTCCGGTTTCCCTCCCGGGCGAATCCCGTGCGGGCTCTTCTTGCTTCTCGGTACGTACCTGCCTGGTGCTGCTCTTTTGCTTCTGATTGGGAGGTGTGATTGATTACGTTGCGGTTTGCCGGTTCGTGGTCCATTCTTGTAACGTCCAGCATTTTGGTGGTCTAGAATGTTGGCCTTTTAGCTCGTGTTCTAGTGAGGAAATTAACCTGCGGTTCTTTCGTTCATGATGGTTGTTCGATTGCAGGAACATGTCCTCGTCGAAGCTCACCATTTCACCGGATTCGAATTAGCATATGCTTCTTCTTTTTGAAACCAAGATTTAGCATATGATGCATTTTGTATATATTTACCGTTGTTTGTCATGTTGCCTTATCGAAATGTTTCACTATGAGCATCTTCTCCCAAGTGAAAATGTCGAATTGGCTTCCTGGTTGAGCACAATTTTGAATTGTCACGTACCGTTTCAGCAGTTAGAACTGAAAAACCCCAAAATTTCAAAATCCAAAAATTTGTGAATTTTTGCCGGTTTTTGGGTGATTTTTGGAAACTTTCCTTTTCGGGAAAGTCTCCCCGTTTCCGCCTTCTCTTTTCGGCCGGACGCCTTCCCCGTTGCTCTGGCGCCCCGCCGTTTTCCGCCTTCCCCGCTCCCCGGCCTCCTCTCGCGCGCGGACGCCTTCTCCTCCCTCCGCTGGCGCCCGCTCCCTCCCCGTTTCTCCCGCGCCTCAGCGCCTTCCCCGCCCTCCCTCGCCTGCTGGCGCCTCCCGTGCTCCCCGCCTTCTCTTCGCGCGTGCGCTGCGCCTGCATCCGCCCCCTCACCGCCTCCACGCGCGCGCGCGGACAGCGCCGCCCTCGGGTCCTCCCTCCGCGCCCACGGTTTCAGACCGCCCCGCCGCGCTGGCCCGACCGCCGCAGAACCCCGCGCCACGCGGCGCCATTCCTCTGCGCCCGACCCCACCTGGCAGCCCCGCCTGTCCACTCCACCGCGCGCGGACGCACTCCCCTCCCATGCCGCAACTCCGCCCCCGCCCGTACTGTCACCTCGCCATTACGGCCGCTCAGCACCCGGTCACCGCCCCGTCTCGCGGAGGAGACGCTCCCCAACTGCTCCCGTCACTTCGGTTGACCCCGCGCCCCGGCCGTTGCCTTCTCCCCGAAGGACTCCCTCTCCCTGCCCGGGGTACAAATACCCCCTTCTGGCTCCCTCCCTCTCCTTTGCTTCCCGTGCCTCCCCGACGCCCTCAACTCCTTCCCACTACTCCCAGCCACCTCCCAGAGCCGTCGATTGGAGCCTAGCCGCTCCGAGCGCCGCCATTGCCGTCTTGTGAGCCGGCGGCCCCTCGGAGCTGATCTCCCTCATCCCTCCCCCATTCTCCCTTTGCTTCTCACCAGAGCATCCCCTCCGTGTACTAATCCTGTTGGTGGGTCCCCTTGGCCAGGTGAAGCCCCGTGGAACGCCGCCGACGAAGCTCCTCCCCGGCCGTCGCACCTCTCCCGTGGCCAGACCTCCTCGCCGCCTCCCAGCTCCTGCCGCCACTACCAATGTGAGCCCCATGATCCCCTCTCTGTGTAACCGCAGCCGATCGAGCTCGTTCGCCGCCGGTGACCTCCCTCACCTCCGAGCTCCCGAACCACCCCCTTCTGTCCCCCGCTCTCTCCGTTGCTTCCCTCGCCTCCCCAGTGCCTAAAATGGACTCCCCAAGTCGAACTCTAGCCGGTGAAACCCTCCCCGGTCTTCAGGAGCCATCGCCGTCGCCGGAACGCCGCAGCTCCGCCGTCCCCACTCCTCTGTCGCTCGTGCGCGGCTGGAGGAAGACGACGACGACGTGGTCGCCCCTCCGCCGACCGATCCCTCCTCCACCTTCTAACATCGGCCGTCCGATCCTCCACTTACCGCTTCGCCCCTCCGTTTTATCGTCGCCGTCGGATCATCTTAAACACCGCCCCTCCCCTCCGTTGGATCTCCTTCCCGTACCCCTTCACCCCGCCGCATCTCCGCCACCCGCTTGAGCCACGCGTCGCTCATCCGAGCCGCGTGAGCGCGCGCGGGCGTGGGCCGAGCCGGCCTGCCCCGTCGCCGAGCGCGCGCGCGCGCCTGCGGGCTGCGCGTCGACGCGCGTTGGGCCGCGCTGGCCTTCGGCCGCGCGGGCCGCACAGTGCCGGGCCGCACTGTAGCAAAGCGGCCGGGCCGCACTGTTCATCCAATTTCCAGAGAATTTATCAATTTCCAAAATGCCAGAAAATCCAAATAAATCCTAGAAAATCACAGAAAATCCCAAAAATTCCCAAATTTCACCACATTGCTCCAAATATTATTCCAGACCCTCTGGTGAAATCCATTTCCACAATTTCATCCCAGATAAATTCCTAAAATTCCATTTGGAGTGTTTATGCAATTTATTTCTTTTTAATTAGATTATTTTTCCTCGCTTGATTAGTTGCAAGCTGGATTTATTTCATTTTAATTGTTTGCGTTAGTGTCGGAGATCCCGGAAGCACAGGAGCAGATTCAGGACCCCGGTGCTTCTACGTTCGAGCTCGCAGAAATCATCCGGATAGACGGCAAGTCCCAAATCCTTTGATCATATTGTATCCCATAATGTTTAAATATGTTAATACATTATTTGCATTGAGCTAGTTCTGAAATGTTAGTTTGAAAATAAAAATAAAATGTTTAGAATGACTTGTGTATTAGTTAGTCCTACCACCGCTAAATGCCATGTTTAATTTGTAGCCATGCCATTGAAACCCTAGATTTAATTATCTGTTAATCTAGATAATTGTAGGATATTATTACCATGCAAAGTGTTACACTAATAAGGCTGTGGCTGTGGAGCCAATAGAATCTGGAAAACCCGACTCTAAGGTAGGGTGGTATGGGACACCGTATCTTAGAGCGGAGAGTGCCGGCGTGCACAAGGTAGGGTAAGGGTTGGGGGAGAGCCGCGAGACGGTCTTTGCCCACCTCTTATCCTAGGGCTGGAGTAGGGTAAGGGTGAGTGGGAAACCGCGGGACGGTCTACGCCCACCGCTTACCTTAGTTTGGGTCGCGGACCTGGCGAGGTTGCGGGCCATGTGAAAATATAAGGACTGAAACCCTTACGCTGAGCAAATGTCACAGTGATCGCTCAACCACAGGAGTTGACTTGTCAACCCTTGTCTTTTAGCTGCTCAACTCGATTGAAACTCTACAGGAGGGTAGCAGTGAGGTTAGGCAGGCCGTGCTACGGATGCCTAACAACGGTGGAATTCACTCGAAGCGGACGTTGTCCTCTTGTGTGTGTGTGTGTGTGTGTGTGTGGATGTGAGCCAGACCCGAGTGAATTCTACTGGGTAGAGCCTATACAAAGAGTCGAGCAGTGAAAAGACCTGGCTTTCTTAACTCTTTAGCGGGAGTTGAGAGATCGTGTGGGTAAAGCTGAGCAAACTCTGCAGAGTCAAATAAATGGTATTCGAATACGCCGTGCTCCCGGTTATTGGAGCTGTGTCACTTGGGTGATTCCAGCAGCAAAGCTTAAGTAGATTTGTACATACTTTAACTTGGTTAGTTGGTTAATGAATTCTTGTTGAAAAACCCTGAGTTCTTAAGAAGTAAGTTTTGTGTCCGTCTTATGAAAATGTTTGCAAATAAAATTGCATCCACCAAATGTAATAAACCAAGTATACTCCCTTCCTTTGACTTTCCGTGCATATAGTAAATTAAGATCCCTTTGGGATTTGCTGAGCCGGTTGTTTGGCTCACGGCTTGCTTAATCCACCCTTTAGAGGATCAAGACGAAGGAGAAGGTCTTCCCGTTGAAGAAGTCCCCGAGGATCTTTTCTTCGACGAGGACCCTTGGCTGTAGGTCTCCGCCGCGCTTGAAGCAGTTTCTGGAGCCTTTTGTAATGTATTATACTTTGGGCTTGCACGCCCCGCTGTAAAAAAAAAAAACTGGATGTTATTCCGTATGTCAAATATATGCTGGACTTTTGTTGTTAGCATGCAATGGTATACTCTTGCGCGACAGTCCATAACTGTTCATGCGTGAATAGTTACGGGGTGCCGTGTCCGTACGCGCCCCTGGAAACGGGGGCGTTACAAGAAGTGGTATCAGAGCAGGCTCTTTGACCGTAGGTTGAGACCTAAGGCAGCCTAGGAAGCGATTTTATCGCAAAACTTAATTTAAGCCATAAAAATGGTTTACGAAAAATATAAGGTTTATTGCTGTCTTGTTCCTCTCTTATTGCTACTTTCCTGTCTTAATTTATTTCTGCTTAAGTTTTAATTTTCGCAAATGTTTACTGTCTCGCTTGTCTAACTTCAAAATTTCGTTTCCGGCAGATGGTGCGTCTCGTCTTCTCCCGCCCCGACCGTAGTGATGGATGGCGCTACAAGCTGTGGGAAATGCGACGTTTCCTCGGAGCAAGAGGAAACCACGGCCCAGTGATCTACGCTGAGGGACAGTTTCGCCAGGACCAGTTCTATGAGTACAAGGCTTGGGTGGTCCTCGATCCCTTGCCTGTCCGCCCAGACAGGAAGAGGAGGTTCACAGCCCGACGGGTGGACGACGAGGATGCTGTTCAGGACGTGGCTCTGAAAGCCGCGCTCTATCTCAGGGACTACTACCACCAGGAGCTAGCAGGGACGCCTTTCGACCTGGTGCCGCGCCCGCACTTTGGGGACTTTATAGTCCCTAGGTTCGGTGAGGATGACGACCCCCGCCTAGCGGGTATCGCCACCCTTATGGCGCAGCAGGTCGCCAGCTACGACAGAGCCGTCGAGGAGGCCAGAGTCTGGCAGAGGCAGTTGTGGGACACTCGTGAGGAGGTTCAGCGCCTCCGGGAGTCCCTCGCCCGCTTTGAGGCCCAGGAGGCAGCAGAGGGTTCAGACAGTGCGGAGTCGCCCAGCGTTCACTCCTCTTGTGCTTCGGTGCAGTCTAGGCCCAAGCGCCGGATGACTGCGGCGCAGTACCGTGCCCGGTTCCGCCCAGCAGCCCCGCTTGCCCTCCCAGCACCAGGGGACGACGAGGAGTAGACGTCGTTCGTTAGTGATAGCCTGACCTTTTGGTGATAGATGTACTTTTGTATGTAATGCAAGTGTAACATGAACCTTTATGTGGTCTGTGCACCACTTGCTTAATGTAAATTATGTTGCTACCTCTTTTAATTTGTTTGCTTAATTATCAGTATGTTCTTCCTGTGTTCAAAGCTTTCTCCTGTCCCTTTCGCTCTCGTTCTTATCTTTTCGCCCTATACTTGCCTTGAAAACTCTAAGTCTTACTTATCTGTTCTTGATTGCCAAAGCCGCTGCAAAGCTAACCTGAAGTTCCCAATCAACAGATGGAGCCAGCAGAGCAGACAGCAGAGCAGACGGGTCAGACCAACAGGCAGGGTGCACCTGCCACCGACCAGAACACACTTGCCAATGTTATTGCAATGTTAGAACGGAATCGATATCAAGGAGAGCAGAACATACTGCGAATGTTGGATCAACAGTCCAGATTGATTGAACAGCTCGCCACCAGATCTCCAGGAGTACAGGGTGGAGGCAATATTCCACGGGATGGTGCTCCAATTACCACCCGGTGGAATGACTTTCTAAAGACACGTCCACCCACTTTCTCCACAACCGCTGATCCTATGGTTGCTGAAGATTGGCTGGCAGATGTAGAGAGGAAGCTCCAGACTGCGCAGTGTGACGATAAAGAGAAGGTGCTATATGCATCCCACCAGTTACAGGGTGCAGCAGCGACTTGGTGGATCAATTATCAGCGCACACTGCAGAATAGAGAGATTAGCTGGGAAGATTTCTCCAAGGCCTTCCGTAAGGCCCACATCCCTGACGGCATTATGGAAGCAAAGCGCCGGGAATTTTTGGCGCTTAAACAAGGTGGCCGTACTGTAATGGAGTATTTACACCAGTTCAACCACCTCTCCAGATTTGCCCCTGAGGATGTTGACAACGAAGATAAGAAAATGAACAAGTTTCGTGCAGGTTTGCAGCAGTCTTTGAGATTCCACATTTCAGCTTTGAAGTTCAAAGATCTGAATGATATGGTTGATGGCTTGATTAACTCTGAAGAAGCCAGAACTGAGATGGAAGACTATAGAAAACGCAAGGCAGCACACAGATCGCAGTCATCTTCCCATACTGCACAACGAGCCAAGACAGCAGGATCTTCTTCATATCGATCCCCATCCTCCCGGCAGTATGTGATGATGCCGAAGAACCAGTCCAGTCAGACTCAGCATTATACTTCCCCTCTACCATTGGCTCTCAAGTGCCCCACTTGTGGTGGGAATCACCTGGCTAGTAGCTGCCCGCGAAGGTCAAACGCATGTTTCCACTGCGGTGAGGTAGGGCACTACAGAGACCAGTGTCCTAGGAAGAATTTGCCATCAGATGCAGCCAAGCTACAAGTTCAAAACCAACAGCAGCAAGAGGCCAAGTCACAAGCAACCCCCGGTACCCCCAAAGGAGGATTCTTGCAGATTAAAGCAGCCAGCTCTCAGTCACCTGCAGGCACTGCAAATTTCTCAGCTACAGGCAGAGGCAGAGGCAGAAGCAATGTCAGACCCACTTTTTATGCCAGAGTGAACCATGTATCTGCAGAGGATGCCGCTGGTGCAAGTGACATCATTGCCGGTATGTTCCCAATCAATTCCATACCTGCATTGATTTTATTTGACCCTGGTGCAACGCATTCTTTTATTTCAAAGAGTTTTGCTGCAAGAAATCAATTACCTTCTGTTGCTTTGCCAAGACCGTATGTGGTGGAAACCCCTGGGGTTAGAATGGAGTCCCACCGTGGGTGTGCGGGACTTAACATAAAAATCCAAGGGGTAGACTTTAGAGCAGACTTGTTGCAGTTAGACATGTCTGGTTTAGATGCCATTTT
The DNA here is from genome assembly GCA_017311315.1 of Dendrocalamus latiflorus. Taxonomy (NCBI): domain Eukaryota; kingdom Viridiplantae; phylum Streptophyta; class Magnoliopsida; order Poales; family Poaceae; genus Dendrocalamus; species Dendrocalamus latiflorus. The sequence continues at coordinate 19,100,200 of CM029634.1, forward strand.
GGGCATGAACTGGTTGGCCAGAAATAAAGGCAAGGTAGATTGCGAGATTAAAACAGTGTCATTGGTCAACCCTGAAGGTCAGAAAATAGTAGTAGAGACAGATCGACAAGTGCTGAAAGATGCTAAGAAACGTATGATCAATATGATAGCAGCTACACCTGACCAAGTGCCAATAGTACAAGAGTACCCTGATGTATTCCCAGAAGAATTACCAGGTAGACCCCCTGACAGGCAAGTAGAACTTGCAATAGAGTTGGTACCTGGTACCAAGCCAATTGCCAAGCACCAATACAGAATGTCAGCTAGTGAATTGAAAGAGCTGAAGAAGCAGTTAGATGAGTTACAAGAGAAGGAATTCATCCGACCCAGTACTTCACCATGGTCAGCCCCAGCACTGTTTGTGAAAAAGAAGAATGGCGAATTGAGAATGTGTGTGGATTACAGAGGTTTGAATGCTGTTACCATCAAGAACAAGTATCCCCTCCCAAGAATTGATGATCTGTTCGATCAACTTAGAGGAGCCAAAGTGTTCTCCAAGATCGACTTGCGCTCGGGTTATCACCAACTCAAGATCCGAGAGCAAGACAGAGAGAAGACGGCCTTCATTACCCGATATGGATTGTTTGAGTTCACGGTCGTACCTTTTGGTTTGACTAATGCACCAGCGTATTTCATGAATCTTATGAACCTGGTGCATATGGACCAATTGGATCGATTTGTGATTGTTTTCATTGATGACATTCTGATATACTCCAAGAGCGAAGAAGAGCACAGGCAGCATTTGCATATGGTTTTAACCAGATTGAGAGAGCATAAGTTATATGCAAAATTTGATAAATGCAGTTTTTGGTTGAGAGAAGTTGCTTTCTTGGGTCATGTTATATCTGAAGATGGAGTGAAGGTCGATCCAGAAAAGATTTCAGCAGTGATGGAATGGAAACAGCCTAAGACAGTAATTGAAGTGAGAAGCTTCCTAGGATTGGCGGGTTATTATCGCCGATTCATAGAAGGTTTCTCAAGAATATCTCGCCCACTCACTCAACTGTTGAAGAAAGATAGACCGTTCACATGGACTGATGCATGCGAAGAGAGTTTTCAGATGTTGAAGACCAAGTTGACAACAACACCAGTGCTGATTTTACCCAATCCAGAGAAGGAGTTTCAAATTTATTGTGATGCCTCAAAGCAAGGTTTGGGTTGTGTGCTTATGCAAGACGGAAAGGTTGTTGCCTATGCATCAAGACAGTTGAAGCCACATGAGGAGAATTATCCCACACATGACTTGGAACTAGCAGCTGTGGTGCATGCCCTCAAAATTTGGCGGCACTACCTGCTAGGAAATCGTTGTGAAATATTCTCAGATCACAAGAGTTTGAAGTATCTATTCACCCAGCCAGAGTTGAACATGAGACAACGCAGATGGTTAGAACTGATTAAAGATTATGATATTGATCTCCAGTATCACCCAGGCAAGGCAAACGTAGTTGCTGATGCACTTAGCCGCAAGGCTCGTCCAAACAAAGGCAGTCAATCAGAGTACCCACCAGAGCTGCAGAGAGACATATTACGGCTGAACTTGGTAATCACAGAACAAGGTGAAGAAACAGCCTTAGAGATTCAACCACTGTTACCAGATCAGATTAAAGCAGCCCAGGATGAAGATGAAGAAATTCAAAAACTGAAAAAGGATATCCAAGGAGAAAATTCATCAGAGTATGCTATAGACGAACATGGAATCCTTACTTTCCGTGGTCGCTATTGCATACCCAACAAGAAAGAGTTGAGAGAGTTGATCTTAGCTGAAGCCCACTCCTCTCAATTCTCAATTCATCCAGGAGGCACAAAGATGTATCAAGATTTGAAGAAAAGATATTGGTGGAACCAAATGAAGAAGGAAGTGGCAGAATATGTAGCTAAATGTGATGTCTGCCAGCAGATCAAGATAGACCACCAAAAACCATCGGGATTGTTGCAACCTTTACCAATTCCCGAATGGAAATGGGATAGCATTGGCATGGACTTCATCACTGGACTTCCCAAGACTCGTGAAGGATTTGATGCTATCTGGGTCATTGTTGATAGATTGACCAAGGTGGCTCATTTCCTCCCGATCAAGCAAACTTATGGGAAGGATAAACTTGCCGAGTTGTATCTGACCAGAATTGTGACGTTGCATGGAGTTCCGAAGAAGATCGTGTCAGATAGAGGAGCACAATTTACATCCAAGTTTTGGGAAAAATTGCATGAAGCTATGGGCACCGATCTGAATTTCAGCTCAGCATATCATCCGCAGACGGATGGACAGACAGAGAGAACCAATCAAATTTTAGAAGACATGTTGAGAGCTTGTGCGATAGTGTATGGAGCAACATGGAACACCTGTCTACCATTTGCTCAGTTCTCATATAACAACAGTTATCAAGCCAGCATCCAAATGGCACCGTTTGAGGCACTTTATGGCAGAAAATGCAGGACTCCACTGAACTGGACAGAAACAGGAGAGCGACAACTTATTGGACCCCAAATTGTTCAGGATGCAGAAGCACATGTCAGAATTGTCAGAGACAGACTCAGAATGGCACAAGATCGACAGAAGAACTATGCAGATAACCGCCGGAAAGATTTGAGTTTCGAAGTTGGAGATTATGTTTACATCAAAGTCACCCCATTCAAAATAGTCAAGAGATTTCAAGTCAAAGGCAAATTAGCCCCAAGATATGTGGGACCATTTCAGATAATTGGAAGAGTTGGGGAAGTAGCTTATCAAGTGCAGCTTCCGCCCAACTTATCCAGAATTCACAACGTATTCCACGTATCCCAGCTTCGGAAGTGTCTACGCCAACCAACAGATGAAGTGCCTTTGTCAGATATTGAATTGCAAGATGACTGCACATATGCTGAAGAACCACTACAAGTACTTGAAACATCAGAAAGGCAACTCAGAAACAAGAACATCAGATTTTACAGAGTGCAGTGGAAAAATCACACAGCAGATGAGTCCACCTGGGAACGAGAATCAGATTTGCAGCGGGATTTCCCCAACTTACTCCCTGGACCAAGTTAATCTCGGGGTCGAGATTCTTTTAAGGGGGGTAGGTTGAAAAACCCCAAAATTTCAAAATCCAAAAATTTGTGAATTTTTGCCGGTTTTTGGGTGATTTTTGGAAACTTTCCTTTTCGGGAAAGTCTCCCCGTTTCCGCCTTCTCTTTCGGCCGGACGCCTTCCCCGTTGCTCTGGCGCCCCGCCGTTTTCCGCCTTCCCCGCTCCCCGGCCTCCTCTCGCGCGCGGACGCCTTCTCCTCCCTCCGCTGGCGCCCGCTCCCTCCCCGTTTCTCCCGCGCCTCAGCGCCTTCCCCGCCCTCCCTCGCCTGCTGGCGCCTCCCGTGCTCCCCGCCTTCTCTTCGCGCGTGCGCTGCGCCTGCATCCGCCCCCTCACCGCCTCCACGCGCGCGCGCGGACAGCGCCGCCCTCGGGTCCTCCCTCCGCGCCCACGGTTTCAGACCGCCCCGCCGCGCTGGCCCGACCGCCGCAGAACCCCGCGCCACGCGGCGCCATTCCTCTGCGCCCGACCCCACCTGGCAGCCCCGCCTGTCCACTCCACCGCGCGCGGACGCACTCCCCTCCCATGCCGCAACTCCGCCCCCGCCCGTACTGTCACCTCGCCATTACGGCCGCTCAGCACCCGGTCACCGCCCCGTCTCGCGGAGGAGACGCTCCCCAACTGCTCCCGTCACTTCGGTTGACCCCGCGCCCCGGCCGTTGCCTTCTCCCCGAAGGACTCCCTCTCCCTGCCCGGGGTACAAATACCCCCTTCTGGCTCCCTCCCTCTCCTTTGCTTCCCGTGCCTCCCCGACGCCCTCAACTCCTTCCCACTACTCCCAGCCACCTCCCAGAGCCGTCGATTGGAGCCTAGCCGCTCCGAGCGCCGCCATTGCCGTCTTGTGAGCCGGCGGCCCCTCGGAGCTGATCTCCCTCATCCCTCCCCCATTCTCCCTTTGCTTCTCACCAGAGCATCCCCTCCGTGTACTAATCCTGTTGGTGGGTCCCCTTGGCCAGGTGAAGCCCCGTGGAACGCCGCCGACGAAGCTCCTCCCCGGCCGTCGCACCTCTCCCGTGGCCAGACCTCCTCGCCGCCTCCCAGCTCCTGCCGCCACTACCAATGTGAGCCCCATGATCCCCTCTCTGTGTAACCGCAGCCGATCGAGCTCGTTCGCCGCCGGTGACCTCCCTCACCTCCGAGCTCCCGAACCACCCCCTTCTGTCCCCCGCTCTCTCCGTTGCTTCCCTCGCCTCCCCAGTGCCTAAAATGGACTCCCCAAGTCGAACTCTAGCCGGTGAAACCCTCCCCGGTCTTCAGGAGCCATCGCCGTCGCCGGAACGCCGCAGCTCCGCCGTCCCCACTCCTCTGTCGCTCGTGCGCGGCTGGAGGAAGACGACGACGACGTGGTCGCCCCTCCGCCGACCGATCCCTCCTCCACCTTCTAACATCGGCCGTCCGATCCTCCACTTACCGCTTCGCCCCTCCGTTTTATCGTCGCCGTCGGATCATCTTAAACACCGCCCCTCCCCTCCGTTGGATCTCCTTCCCGTACCCCTTCACCCCGCCGCATCTCCGCCACCCGCTTGAGCCACGCGTCGCTCATCCGAGCCGCGTGAGCGCGCGCGGGCGTGGGCCGAGCCGGCCTGCCCCGTCGCCGAGCGCGCGCGCGCGCCTGCGGGCTGCGCGTCGACGCGCGTTGGGCCGCGCTGGCCTTCGGCCGCGCGGGCCGCACAGTGCCGGGCCGCACTGTAGCAAAGCGGCCGGGCCGCACTGTTCATCCAATTTCCAGATAATTTATCAATTTCCAAAATGCCAGAAAATCCAAATAAATCCTAGAAAATCACAGAAAATCCCAAAAATTCCCAAATTTCACCACATTGCTCCAAATATTATTCCAGACCCTCTGGTGAAATCCATTTCCACAATTTCATCCCAGATAAATTCCTAAAATTCCATTTGGAGTGTTTATGCAATTTATTTCTTTTTAATTAGATTATTTTTCCTCGCTTGATTAGTTGCAAGCTGGATTTATTTCATTTTAATTGTTTGCGTTAGTGTCGGAGATCCCGGAAGCACAGGAGCAGATTCAGGACCCCGGTGCTTCTACGTTCGAGCTCGCAGAAATCATCCGGATAGACGGCAAGTCCCAAATCCTTTGATCATATTGTATCCCATAATGTTTAAATATGTTAATACATTATTTGCATTGAGCTAGTTCTGAAATGTTAGTTTGAAAATAAAAATAAAATGTTTAGAATGACTTGTGTATTAGTTAGTCCTACCACCGCTAAATGCCATGTTTAATTTGTAGCCATGCCATTGAAACCCTAGATTTAATTATCTGTTAATCTAGATAATTGTAGGATATTATTACCATGCAAAGTGTTACACTAATAAGGCTGTGGCTGTGGAGCCAATAGAATCTGGAAAACCCGACTCTAAGGTAGGGTGGTATGGGACACCGTATCTTAGAGCGGAGAGTGCCGGCGTGCACAAGGTAGGGTAAGGGTTGGGGGAGAGCCGCGAGACGGTCTTTGCCCACCTCTTATCCTAGGGCTGGAGTAGGGTAAGGGTGAGTGGGAAACCGCGGGACGGTCTACGCCCACCGCTTACCTTAGTTTGGGTCGCGGACCTGGCGAGGTTGCGGGCCATGTGAAAATATAAGGACTGAAACCCTTACGCTGAGCAAATGTCACAGTGATCGCTCAACCACAGGAGTTGACTTGTCAACCCTTGTCTTTTAGCTGCTCAACTCGATTGAAACTCTACAGGAGGGTAGCAGTGAGGTTAGGCAGGCCGTGCTACGGATGCCTAACAACGGTGGAATTCACTCGAAGCGGACGTTGTCCTCTTGTGTGTGTGTGTGTGTGTGTGTGTGTGGATGTGAGCCAGACCCGAGTGAATTCTACTGGGTAGAGCCTATACAAAGAGTCGAGCAGTGAAAAGACCTGGCTTTCTTAACTCTTTAGCGGGAGTTGAGAGATCGTGTGGGTAAAGCTGAGCAAACTCTGCAGAGTCAAATAAATGGTATTCGAATACGCCGTGCTCCCGGTTATTGGAGCTGTGTCACTTGGGTGATTCCAGCAGCAAAGCTTAAGTAGATTTGTACATACTTTAACTTGGTTAGTTGGTTAATGAATTCTTGTTGAAAAACCCTGAGTTCTTAAGAAGTAAGTTTTGTGTCCGTCTTATGAAAATGTTTGCAAATAAAATTGCATCCACCAAATGTAATAAACCAAGTATACTCCCTTCCTTTGACTTTCCGTGCATATAGTAAATTAAGATCCCTTTGGGATTTGCTGAGCCGGTTGTTTGGCTCACGGCTTGCTTAATCCACCCTTTAGAGGATCAAGACGAAGGAGAAGGTCTTCCCGTTGAAGAAGTCCCCGAGGATCTTTTCTTCGACGAGGACCCTTGGCTGTAGGTCTCCGCCGCGCTTGAAGCAGTTTCTGGAGCCTTTTGTAATGTATTATACTTTGGGCTTGCACGCCCCGCTGTAAAAAAAAAAACTGGATGTTATTCCGTATGTCAAATATATGCTGGACTTTTGTTGTTAGCATGCAATGGTATACTCTTGCGCGACAGTCCATAACTGTTCATGCGTGAATAGTTACGGGGTGCCGTGTCCGTACGCGCCCCTGGAAACGGGGGCGTTACAAGAACTTGCAACTCGATTCTGTTGACAAGTGGCGCATGTTTTCGAAGATTTCTAGCAGAGCAAGAATGGAAGGTGTTGTTGTGAGGAGGGTTGTCTCTTCAGACAACCGTTGCCTCTTCAATGCTGTGGGCTATGATTCTGAGTTTGTCATAGTACTATGCCATTATTGATTCCGAAAATGAAGCAGTTGCTGATTATACTTTTCAACACCTCTGTTTTGATACTGGCATGTCATGGAGCATAATCGAAACAAGGCTTCTGAGCTCCGACAGGTAACTGCTTCAAATAACTGCTTACCAATATGGTACCTGCATTCCTTTCCCCTACTTTTTTCCCAGGTTCTTAGACTTTGAAAAGATGAAGGTTGCTAGGCTTTTATATGGTGAAAAATGGTAATGCCTCGTGGCATTTTGCAAACTTGAACCAGAACTAGCACTGTGCTGATTACGAAGTTTGTCGTTCTAAAATCTATCTATAGCCTCGTAAAAAAATCTATCTATAGTGTTTGATAAGCACGCTATGCTCTTTCTTTAGTGCATTTAAATTATACCTGTTCTGATGTCGATTTTCTACTAAAACAAATTGTACGATCATGTACAACTGCATTAATTGGAATAGCTTGTTGCCTTGTTGGATGGCACGATCATTTCAATTTGACAATGATATAGAAATATCATATAGATGGGTTGTTGGACATTAATTGAGTTCATATAAATAAACTTCTTTGAGGACTTCTTTCATGGCATGTGCTGATTAGCTAATGCGATGAGATTCAGCTAGCTCCAAGAGCATGTCAGTTGAGTGTTATTTCATTATTTGATCAGCTGTATCAAGTCGATGTTCTTAGTGTGATGGTTCAACCACTGTGTTCTTGACTTGTTAGTCCCTCCTCAATCTAGTACCTATTGCGCTTTGTTCAGTGCTATCTTTCAGTAGAAAACAAAAACCAACGTCATAGATAACCTTAGCATAGCTATGATAAATTAAGCATTGAATTTGCATACCATGATGCTCCTTGTAGCTACAAATTGTTATATGCATATGCAGGTCTGCACATGCTATTGCCATTTTGCTTACCCTCCTAAGCTTCCATACTGTTGATTTAGCTACTTTTTCTCCCGTTTTTGCTTGAAGGTTATAGCAGCAGCAGTTGCTAGTCATCCTGAAAAGTATAATGAAGCATTTCTTGGAAAAACAAATGAATCGTATTGTGCTTGGATTTTGGATCCTGAAAAGTGGGGAGTTTCTGCACTATTAATCCTGCACATCAACATTAAAGCTGAAAATGCTCTTAGTTTGAAGTGTTCTTGTGCTATGTTATTTGTCATACCGTTCAAGGTTCTTTTGGCAAAGTGATAGTCATAAAAAGAAGTACAGGCTCGCTAAGTGGAGTGTACTTTGTAGACCAAAGGACTGTGGCGAGTTGGGTATCCAAAACCTTGGAATTCAAAACAAATGTCTCTTGAGTAAATGGTTGTTTAAACTTATTAATGAGGATGGTGTTTGGCAAAATCTTCTAAGAAGGAAATACTTGACCAATAAAGCCATAACTCAAGTTTATAAACGACCGGATGACTCCCACTTTTGGTCGGGGCTAATGAAGGTCAAGGATGATTTCTTGGCTCATGGTTATTTTCGAATTCAAAAGGGAACACAAGTTAGATTTTGGGAGGACATTTGGTTAGGAAATAAACCCTTAAGGGATGTCTATCCATCCCTCTATAGGATTGTGAGGAAAAAGAATGATACTGTGGCTAAGGTTTTAGCTTCTACGCCACTGGATGTGTCATTTAGAAGATGTTTGGTGGAAGGTAATTTGACAGCGTGGTACGACTTAGTCTCTAAAGTTGTGACAGTTAACCTTACAAATGAGAAGGATGTGTTTGTTTGGAACTTACATAGGAGTGGGTCTTTCACGGTTCGCTCTATGTATTTGAATTTGATTCAAGAGGGAGTCTTACCTACGAAAAATCCACTATGGAAAATAAGAGTGCCTTTGAAAATTAAAATTTTCCTTTGGTATCTCCAAAAAGGGGTCACTCTTACAAAAGATAATCTAGCAAAAAGGAATTGGCAAGGGAGTGTCAAGTGTTGTTTTTGTAACTCTTTGGAGACGATACAACATCTTTTCATTGATTGTCACTTTGCTAGATTTATATGGAACACAGTGCACATCACCTTTGGAATTCATCCACCATCTAGTATATCGGATATGTTTGGCTCTTGGCTTATGGCATCGGGGCAAAACTCAAAAATCAGATTTTACTAGGTGCTGCGGCTCTCTGTTGGGCAATGTGGTTGAATAGAAATGACGTGGTGTTCAATAATGCTAAAACCAACACCTTTCTGCAAGTCATTTTCAGGGCAACATATTGGATCCGGCATTGGTCCTTGTTAAGTAAAGAAGAAGAAAAACCAATCTTCAAGAATGGATGCCAGATTTTGGAGACGGTCATCATGGAGGTCTTTGCAAAATTTGGATGGAAGTTCCGGAATAGGATTGAGGCGTAGTGTTTGTTTTTTCATGTATCTTGTGTCTTTTGTTTTGTGTTAGTTCTTGTGCTCTCGTGTGAGAATCGAGCTTGAATGCTCTTGGATGTAACTTTTAAGCTGCGTACGATCTTCGGATTGTAGAGGCTGGGACCTTTTTCATTCACTTAATGAAATTTTTCCCTTGATCAAAAAAATGTTATTTGTCATACACTGTGTTTTTGCCATACAGTCATGCACTGTGTTTGGTCAAGTGCATGTCATTTGTACGTTGATCTATTTCTTATCCTTTGATGTATAGGTGCTTTGATGATTGTTTTAGCTAGCGGTAAGACCAAGACTTGGCGATCGTGGAGTGTCATGTAAGTTCGGATGGAGCAACATCTCAAACCGAGAAACACGGGGGAAAGATAAGGGTCGTGAAGAGGCAGTGCATGTATGTGATGTGCCAATTGGACTTGTGCACTTCAAGTGGTGACGGTCTCAGCTCTCGATATTGACGATAAGGTATTTGTAATACCACCCAAATGCAAATAGGGAACAACCGAGATAAAGAAGAGTAGTTTTGCCGTCAGACCCATCGGCTTTTAGAATGCCGAATAAGAAACGCTCATAGAGGTTCCCAGACCATCCAAGGATGGTCGGCGCCGTCTAGAGAGCCAGATAAAAGTAGCGCTCTCAGAGGTACCCAGACCGCCTAGGGATAGTCGGCACCGTCTCGCGTTATGGGTTTTCATCATCCGGCGAGGAATTCTACCTTACCTTTTTACCGACTTACCCGCTGCAGTAGTAACCCCCAAAACCAACAGAACCCCTTGGACCAAAATGTCCTTGGGTAGTCAGGTATATGGGAGAGGAATGGGAGGGCATGCCGGTCATTTCACGAATGCAAAGGCAGCCCAACCATGCTCTTAAAAAAGCCATCACATTCCAGCAAGCCCACACTTTCTCACCTCATTTCTCTCAACCAAGGTAAGAGCAAAGCCAGTGAAAGCACACCCTCCCTCGGTTCCTTCTCACTGCCACGGCCGAGAGCCAACCCAAAACACAAGCACATCCCCAAAGCTTGCCACAGCAAGTAGGAGAAGAAGAGGGAGCCCGAAAGAGGAGAGGCAAGGGGAGCGGCCGGCCAGGACGACAAGAGGAGAAATCAACTGCACCCTCAACATCGTCATCGCCTTCTCACCCCCACCCAACCCGAGCCAAGTGAGGTTCATTTTCCCCATCCATGTGTGACAAAAAGTAGAGTAAAAACAAGCTAGAAGTAGGTAGTATAGAGAGGGGGAGACTTCCCTGGTAGGAGCGGCCGACCGGCTAAGAGCCGTGGCCGACAAGCTCAAATCAACTGGGGCCGAGGCCGAGCGCCGACCTACGCTCGCGCAGGGGTCAGTGGCCTAGGGCCGGTGAGCCGAAGCCAGGGCGACGTTGTCGGTGACGGGTGGAGGCGCAGGCGACCGAGGGCGGAGGCACGGGGTGGCCATGACCGGAGCCAAAGGCGGTGGCCGTCAGCCGTGCCGGCCGGGTGGCGGTGCCCAGCGCCCCACCGCCGCGCGCGCATAGGGGAGGCGACCAGCCGGCAGAGGTCAGCCCGATCCGGCCGTGCCGGCCGGGTGGCGGTGCCCAGCGCCCCACCGCCGCACGCGCATAGGGGAGGCGACCAGCCGGCAGAGGTCAGCCTGATCCGGTCGTGGGTGGCCGGATCTGAGGGAGGCGCCGCCAGATCGGCGCAGGGAGGCGTGAGGAGGGAGGCGGTGCGGTAGGGGGTGAGCAGGGGGGCTAGCCGGCGGTGGGCCCGAGGGCCAGCGAGCCGGGCTCGCCCGCACGCCGTCGCACCGCCGGAGGTTTGCCCGAGCGCAGCCCGTGCGCAAGAGAGAGAGGTGAGAGTGAAGGGGGGCTATGGAGGAGGAGTTGGCGGCGGCTGTCGGACCCGGATTTTTCAATCCGAATCTTACTGTGTTTCACTGCACTAATCCCTGGATCAGTAGTTAGTGCACACAGGTACATTGCTGAATCATTTCATACATCGCATAATCATCCATTATATTACATAAATTGAAATACACCACGTCGGGTGATAGTTAACAAAAGGGGCCGAGTAGGCCAAATGTCATTATTACAAATACGCACAGCGGAAATACAGCAAAAGCAAACCCAAATCCACAGGCAAGCGACTGGAAGGTACTGTGTGCATTGTATGTCACCAGCTAACTAGTAACATACGTGCACACAACGCCGGATGTCCACTTGTCCATGTCTAATCAACGAAGCCTACGCCTTAGTTTCCTTCGTCATTCTTCTCCTCCGTAGCGGGAGCTTCCTCGTAGGCGTAGTGGTCTTGCGCTCCTGCTTCTGGATTTTTGCCGCAAAGCGAGCGTGAGCACTCCGACCCCGTGCTCAGCGAATCAACACACAGAATGCAATATGTAACATGTATGGCTAACCAAAGGATGGCTTAGGTTTATTTTGTTTTGCAAAGAGTGCTTTTGAATACAATTATATAAAAATTCCTAAGACCTAGCATTTGAACAAAAGCATAATGTTCAAGGAATATTAATATGAATTTCCATACATATGGCATCACACCATATGCCTAATATCACCACAATTTCTCCATACATACGGCATCACACCGTATGACATTTTTCAGCGTTATAGCCGCTTAACTTACCACTGGGACGACACCCAGGACAACTCAAATCAGGGCTTTCCTCTGCCCTTCCACTTTTTCATTCCCATTTTTCAATAATTTTGTAAACAGAACTACATCTAGTTAAGTTTCCATGTCTGCCCTTGACCGTGGGCACGGCTATTCGAATAGTTTTGACTCTGCAGAGTTTTGCACACTTTACCCACAAGAGATAAATCCACCTGTTGCCCCACATGATTCCTTCGCCATGCGGTTGAGTAGACTATCACAGGATTGTTACAATGCATAGTCCTACTGTGGTTACGCCCGCTAAGGTCTATCTTCCGTAGGATACGACCATCCCTCGGGAAGGGTCCCTCGTGAGCCATCACGGGCAAAGGCGGGGATGCGACCATCCATCCCTTTGCTCGTGGTCATACCTTCACGTAACCACCTTAGAGCCACACAAATTAGTAAACCCTGCCTACATTTTGCCAGCTTGCGGTTGTGCTTGTCATACACGGGTTGACATGACAAGATTCAGTCCTTAGGGTTATCTGGGCGGTCTACCACTAACCCACTTGTTGATCCATCACTAACTCAAAATTTTGTGATTCCACTGCACCACACATACACACCCTCGAACCAATCCGCCCAGATACTCAAGCATGTTGGGGTTTTTGGGAGCATAAAATATCCATAACCAAATATACCAGTCATTTCCACCATGACTGCCCAAACCAGTTTCTCATGAATAAAAGTGATGCTTGGGACAATTTTTTGCCCCGAGTTCCTAATCAATGCTAAGCATGGCATACGGTTACGGACTTATTTTCGAAATGTTACTATTATATTTTTGCTAGGGCGACAAGGTTCACACATTCAAATACTCAAAGGAGGGGGTAATATTATTCAAGGTAAACAATGGCATATAACTAGAATATCAAATTTAGCATGCATTTGCATAAAAATAGCAGCAATGCAATTTGTTAATTTAAAACAAAGTAATTTGCAGAAATGTAGGTTCAACATGATCAAAGTATTGACCCGCCTTGGTCACAGTGGTCGGGATCCGGATTCTCTGGTGCTTCTAGTGTCGCTGCCTCGATCTCTTCTTCTTGTGCCTCGTATGCTATTTTAGCGCGCGCCAAAAATTTGTACAAAAAGAAAAGCAGCAAATCAAACCAAATAACACCAAAAATTCAAATGAACTCTAAAAATTATGATTTTAGTTCAATTGGATAGATCTTGATTTTAGATGAATTTAGAAATTTATCCCATCCAATTTGGAGTTAAAATGAGAAAGTTATGATTATTTGAAATTCTCAGATTGAATTAATTCCATAAAATGTAAAATATCTGACAGTGGGACCCACATGTCATTTTCTTAATTTTTATCTTTTTCTTTTACTATTTTCCTCTGTCTCAATGGCTAGTGGGGCCCGTATGTCAGCGTGTCCGGTCACTGACATGTGGGACCCCCTTGTCAGTGGTCACGACGGTGCTGAGTCACTGGCAGGTGGGACCCAGCTGTCAGAGATGCATTTTAAAAGAAATGCTCGACCGCAGGCGCGGAGCCGGGGCTCGAACGCGCGCCGCGGGAGCGAGGGGAGGGAAAGAGTAACGCTGGAAGCCACTCGGCCGAGCCGAGCGATGCTTACCCATATAGAGTAAGTATACCTTTTGAGGTAGCTCCGGGAGGGAGCCGAGCAGAGGAGGAGGAAGACGGCGGCGCCGGCGGCGAGTGGTAGCCGAAGGGGTCCGGGTCGTGCGTAGAATACAATCCGTGCACGATGGGGAATCTTCTGGTGTAGGCGGCCGGGGTGGAGGAGCACGGTGGCGAGCCGGCGGCGAGCGACGGCGGAGGTTCGGGAAGGCTGTCGTCGCCGGCGAAGCTCAGGCGACGGGGGACCCAGTGGAGGAGGGGGTTAGCTTCGCCTGGCTCCGGAGATGGTTCATGAGCAAGGGATTGAGCTCTGGTGGCTCGGTGTGGTGGGTGAGCGTTCGCCGGAGTTCGGGAAGACGAGGGCGCCGGCGAGGAATTGGGGCACTTCAGACCAATTGCGGGCAGGGGAGGGGAGAGTGAAGCAGGGCGACGCGTTTTCGATCTCCAGGTAGGGCTTTTATAGCCGGAGAGAGGGGCGCGTGGCGAGGTGACAGTGGCCTCCGCCCTGCTCACGCCGACGAGGGGAGGTGAATCAAATCTCCCCGAGATTTGGTGTAAGAGAGAGAGCACAGGGGTGCGCTGAACTTTGCCCGCGGGTGTGAGAGAAGAAAGAGAGGGATTGGCTGTGCAGAGGGAGTGAGCGCGAGGGGGAGCGCAGCGCTGCGGGCGCGTGGAGAAGAGGAGGGAGGAGGAAGAAGGCGCGGGCGGGGCCACCGGTCAGAGAAAGAAACTGGCGCGCGGGAGCCGCGAGGCAGCGGGAGAAGGAGCAGGCGAGGCACGGGCCCGCAGCGCAGAGGGAGAGGCGCGGGTGGAGGCGGGTCCACCGGCCAGCGGAAGGAGGGGCGCGAGAGAGCGGGGTCCGCTCGCCAGCGAGAGCGGGCGCGCGCGAGAAGATGGGCCGCGGGGCGCTGGCCCATGCGGAGAGGAGCTGGGCCGGGGTAACGGCCGGCCCGGCTGTTTCATTTTTTTCTTTTTCTTTTATTTTTGCTTTTGCATTTGAATTTTACACTTACATATACATTTGCACATAGGTTTTGAGATATATACCTATACATGTATTTTTACTTTTCTCTGATTTTTGTGTATGTACCCATATATTAATTTATTTACTCTCTCACATAGTATACATGTACATATATACATACATTATTATTCATATTTGTTTGCACTTATATACACTTGCTAGCCTCCTTTAAATTGCTTGCCAACACTTTTAGGAATATTATTTTACGCTTATTTTCATTTCTCAACTTGGTAGTTTATGGATCATCTTTTCAGATTCTTTATTCGTATTTTAACTTTCTACTATTTAAACATGTTTATTTCTCTTTAACTTTTGGAACTTCCATCAACTTTTCTCAGAAAAATTCCATAAACTCCAAATTCAAATAAAAAGTGAATAAAAATAATCCAAAAGCTTCATAACGTAATATTTATATGTTTCAGGATGTTACAGCGGCCCAACCGCCGGCGGTGAGATGGGGGCCGGCGACGCCGAGCCGGCCACACGCTGCCCCGGGCAAAAACGGTGAGGAGGAGAAGGCCATTCGACCGATTGGGAATAGGGGAGAGAGAGGGAGACAGGTGAGGAAGAAAAAAAGAAGAGCCAGCCGGGTAAGAGAAGGAAAGAGAGAAGGAAAGAAAAGAAAAGAGAAAGAAAGGAAAGAAAGAAAGAAAAAGAAGAAAGAAAAGAAAAGAGGAGAAAAAGAAAAGAAAATGGGGTGGTACCTGCGCGACGGGACCTTAACCCCGTGCATTCTACGCTCGAGTCGAGTCGGCGCGTAGGATCGTTGATATTCGTTTAAGCTCTGGTTTTGATCTGCCGTTGAGTAGGTTTGACATGTGCACAGGTGGAGGTCCCGGGTCGGAGCTGTCCACGCATCGTCCTTGAGGCTAACCAGGCAAGTGCATTGTAAAGCGGTGAATTCGGGTAGTGATTTCTGTTAAATGAATGATGATGCATTGCTTACCGTGTTGGGGGTAAGTTTACTATTTTCGGATGATGCTTTGCTTACCATGTTGGGGTAAGTTTACCATTTCCGGGTGCATGATGAGAAATGATGAATGATGAAGTTGAGACATGGCATGTTGATATGCATAAATGGATAGTTTGCATTGCATACATGTCATGAAAAGAGATAGTGTTGGTCCACGTTGAGTGGACGCTCCACGGAAGTGGAGTTTGAGGTCCCCGTATGAGAATGATGGGCTACTGTGTTCCCCGTATGAAAAAGGACGGGCTTGTGATCCCCGCACGGAAACAGGCGGGCCTGGGTGAGCATCGAGGGTGCTCGCTCTGCTATACCGGTATAAGCTAAAGAGTTAAGTGAGAAGTGCATGTGCATATGCATGATGAATGGTTCATCGGAACTTGAAATGGTTAAATGAAAAAGTGGTTAATGAAACTGGAATGAGTATGGTCTAACGAATGAACCTGTTATTTGCTGTTTTGCTTTGTACTTGCTGAGTCGGTGGACTCACCCTTTCTTCGTTGATATTTTTAGGTGACCGTTGAGGACGTCTTGCACGGGCGGGAGTAGCACATGACAATATGCACAAACCAGCAGCACTCTTTGTACTACCTTTCAGTATATCCTAGCCTTACTAGTATACTAAAGTAATCATTAAAATGCTATGATGTATCTGAACGCAATAATATAAATAAATTTAGTGTTGGTTTAAATTCTTCTAGTGATGATGAAATGGTAAGAGTATGCAGTGGTGGTAGCATTCTGGCCCAGAGGGTGGGCGGGGTGTTACAATATTAGACATCACGGACTATAGTGTAATGTTGTGTGCCATAGGACTCAAGCGTTTTAAGTAGTGTTGACCTCGGCGCAGATGTACGTTCTTGGAGACGAGGTGTTGAGCATCGTATCTTCGTGAAGACCAGTGGGTGGCATTTGAGAAAATTATCTAATGCCAGGTGGATTGGCCGTTTGCACAACCGCGGCGTTGGCCTAAGTGATTTAGGTCACGTCTTTGAGGATTGAGGATGTCATCAGGCTTGTGGAGTCTTGTAAGTCGCACTTTGAAAAGCGTCCAAGCATGTGTAATATAAAACTTGTTTGTGTATAGGCTACTGGATTCTCCCCAATTATAAGTGGTGTGATCCAGTGAGTGGCTAGTTGTTAGAGTTAAATGTAAGGATGAAGCTTCCACTATATAAGCATTGTGTAACTTGAGAGATGTAAGTCTTGGGTTAGGGTTTCTTTGTATTGAAGCTTTTTGTATGTGCTCTAGGCTTAGAGCTCTGTTATTCTGAGGGAGTGATTGTAAAATATTCCTGTCCAAGTGAAATGAGCATCCAAATTTACCCAAGTTCGTTGTGCCATAGATCATTCGTTATGCTTTTGATTTGCTTGACATTCTTGTTTGGATTTCTCTCTTCTTGATGTTTCCTAGTGCCAAGGATGTGTAAGAGGTGGAGATGTCTCCTAAAGATCAGATCTCATCTATCTAGATGCCTTCTAGATGAAGTTCTTGAGTTTGTCCGTTTTTTCTCAATAGAGGTGATTTTGGAATTTTGCTTTTGTGAGAGTTTTGGCTTGAATTCGTGCTGTGATCTAGTTATGACATATGAGAACCTATTTAAGATCATCTAGATCATCAAAGATTCACGAGCAAGCGTAAATCAAGGTTTTCCTCTTTTGCCTGGTTTTAATGTAACACTCCTCTTTTTGGATAAATGTTGGAACTTTGGCATCAATCTTCATGATTTATGATTGGAATATATTTCTGATATCCTAGAGAGGGTTTGTGTTAAGTTTTATTGCATTTAGATCAGTGATTTGAGAGTTAGGAGTTGGGTCTTTTCTTACATGGTGTGCTGATTGTATTGTGGTCAGGCTGCAAGGAACCATTGGTCTGACCAGGGTAATGGTTAGCTCCAGTTTGGATAATGCACTGTTACATTGATATTGACTGTTAATTAAGGTCTACAGATCCATGGGCTGCATGTGGCACCCTGCTTCTCAACTTGTGATCTTTTTCCCCCTTCTCTTTTTGCCTAAGGCGGTTCTATCACGAGTATTTGATGATAGAAGCAGGGGCGGATTTAATGGTATTCCTGGGTATTTCCGGGAATACCCAACTTTTTTGGTATAATCTTTAGTATATATGTATGCATACTTATATATATAAATGTATAATGATGTATTCTGTGATATTTTCGATATTCTAGCCTACAGTGGCCCAAAAACAGCCTATTCTTTATCAAGATCAAGAATCTCCATCGTTTCCGTGTTGACATGTTCTTAAGTGTCATTGATAGGCAGCTTCTGGAGCTTAATGAAAGGTTTGATGAGGTAAACACAGAATTGCTTATTTGCACGGCTTCATTCAGTCCTATCGATTCATTTGTTGCTTTTGACAAAGACAAATTGGTTAAGCTTGCTGGATTTTATCCTAAGGATTTCTCAAGCTTAGAGTTGATCCGTCTTCCTCCTCAACTCAATTTGTACATTACTGATATGCGCACTAATGAAAGGTTTAGAAATGTGAGAAGTCTTGCTGAGCTTTCCATTAAGCTTGTTGAAACAAAGAAGCATCTTAGACATGAAGTTGTTTACAGGCTTCTCAAATTGGTGCTAGTGCTTCCAGTAGCAACTGCAAGTATTGAAAGAGTCTTTTCTGTCATGAATTATGTGAAGAACAAATTGAGAAATAAGATTGGGGATCAATACTTGAATGATTGCTTGGTTACATTTATTGAGCGGGAGTTCTTTCTACAAGTTAAGGACAAAGACATCATCAACCGCTTCCAAGCCATGAAGAATCGCAAGGTTAAAGCAACATTATAGTATTTTGTAAGTTCTTTTTATTACTTATTAGTTTGTTTCATGCATATCTTAGAGCTGAACAATTTGTTATTTGACTATTTTGTGACTTTAATTATCGATAACGTACTACTCTGAACTATATTTTAAATCTATGGATTGGATTTTTTTATGTGAGAGTGGGAATACCCAAGGTTGAAATCCTGGCTCCGCCACTGGATAGAAGATTCTTTTTTTGCAAGATGCATGTGGACTTTGCAGTGCTTCTTAAAAACAATCCTTGTGGGCTCGTTTAGTAGGCAATTGTGAGTCACAATTCATACATCACGCGTTGCAGGTTCTGTGGAGCATACTGTTTAATTTGTCATGTTTCATGTCTCAAAAAAATGTTAGATCATCTCCCAAGTGGTGTAGGCAACGGAGAAAGGGCGGTCGGGGTAGCAAGTCTTGAGGATGAATGATGAGGAGCACAAGGAGTTGAGCTAGGGAAAAATTACATGGGGAATGAGAGCAAGAGATGATGATGGAGCAGTTGTTCATTTGATTGGTTTACATGGCAAACATTCACCACTTATATCATCGTCTGCTCTGCCTCTGCTTTGTGTGTGTGATTTGGATACATTTTGATAGGTCTCCATCATGTGGTGAGAATAGGAAAAGCGGGCAGATGGATGGATGGATCCAACTCAGGTCACCACCGGCACCACAAACCGAGGAATCATCCATCCATCATTCCCTTCTTCATTCATTCCGTTTCCATACCAAATTACCAAGTACAACTCCAGAATGACAGCAACAACTCCTTAATCAAGTAATTACTAGATAAAATTGCTCTTATGTTCAAGGAGTAATCCCCTTGTGAAATCTTCTGGAACACCTGCGAGTCTGGGACTGAGTCCTCACATAACATGTTATTCATTTCTTTTTTTGAAAATAGGAGCAATCATTTCAGGAGAAAATTGATCATTTGCCACTTTGAAGAGTGGGCTTCGCAAAATTGCCACTTTCAAAATTGGCTTCGCAAAAATACATGACATTTACCTCTTGATTACCATGCAATTTGAGCCATTTAATTCATTTAATTTTTTTTTCTAATTTCAGGGGCTGGAAAAGACCTTTCTACCCTTGCTAAGTTTTGCACTGCATGGGCTTTTGGATCCATTGGAAGTTTTGCTAATTTCAGGCACTCCTTAGCAGCTTCTCGTTCTTCTGCGCTGAATGCACCCTTATCACTCTCAATGACAGCAAGGTATTTCTTTTTTGGTAGAATCACAAATTTCCTCGGGGTGTAACGCAGAGGGATGGCTGTTTCATTGAATGTCTCTCCCAGGCGTTCAATGGTGAAAATTCGTAGGGCATCTCCAGCAACAGCAACAACACCTTCTGAGCACTGATCAGAAGAGAATGACGCGGCAAAAGCCCATGCAGTGCAAAACTTAGCAAGGGTAGAAAGGTCTTTTCCAGCCTCTGAAATTAGAAAAAAAATATTAAATGAGTTAAATGGCTCAAATGGCATGGTAATCAAGAGGTAAATGTACTGCATGATATTTTTGCGAAGCCAATTTTGAAAGTGGCAATTTTACGAAGCTCACTCTTCAAAGTGGCAAATGATCAATTTTCTCATCATTTCAGGCCACAGGTAAACTTTTAGTACTCTCGCTGGTCATAGATTGAATCCGAATGAATCAAACATATTTGTCCACAATCACGAGTGGCATGCATAGGTAGAACAAATACGGATTACAGTCTCCTATTTGCCAATGAGAAGCAGGAGGTTCGGCAGTGCTGCTCGCTCGCCGGCGCAAGGCTGCAGCAAGCCGGCGATCCGGTATGGGGAACAGAGCAAGCCGCGAGGCGCTGCCAAGGAGGGAGAGAGAGAGGGAGAGAGGAGAGACGGGAGCGGAACAGGGAGGGAGATCGGGAGGGGAAGAGTGGGGGAAATGAGGGAGGGGGATTGGAAGACCGGATAGCAGGGAGGGATTGCTCACACGCGGCAGATCGGACGGCGCTGATTAAGGGGTGACGTGGCCGAGGAATGAACAGCAGCTCTCGGAGCAGGAGATGTGAGGCTGAGGTCGACCTGCGATGGTGGGCGAGGAGTGCGGGCCTCCGCCTGTGGCCACTGCCCTGCCCCCATTAGAGGCCTTTACATACCCGGCCAGGACAAGCAAGCATTCATTGCTCCGCCTCCTCTCCGTCTCCAACAAAGGAAGGAAGAAACAAACAAGGAAGAGAAGCGAGGAACAGCAGCAGCAAGCAGCGTCCATCAGCCACAGCAGAGGACAAGAACTAGAAGAGGGACATGGCGGACGCAGAGGACATCCAGCCCCTCGTATGCGACAATGGAACCGGCATGGTCAAGGTATTCATTCCTATCCTTTTCAAACGGCTATTCCTACCAAATAAACACTAACATGCATTGCAAGATCCTGCCCCATTCCTTGCCCAAACGGTGGTGCTACTGCTACATCATGAATATGTATGCTACATTGCTACCCACCTTGAAACATCGGCGTGCATGTGCTCCTCTTGTCAGGCTGGGTTCGCCGGAGACGATGCGCCGAGGGCTGTCTTCCCCAGCATTGTGGGCCGCCCGCGCCACACTGGCGTCATGGTCGGGATGGGGCAGAAGGACGCCTACGTCGGCGACGAGGCGCAATCCAAGAGGGGTATCCTCACCCTCAAGTACCCCATTGAGCACGGCATTGTCAGCAACTGGGACGACATGGAGAAGATCTGGCACCACACCTTCTACAACGAGCTCCGCGTGGCCCCTGAGGAGCACCCTGTCCTCCTTACCGAGGCACCCCTCAACCCCAAGGCTAACCGTGAGAAGATGACCCAGATCATGTTCGAGACATTCAACACCCCCGCCATGTATGTCGCCATCCAGGCCGTCCTCTCGCTATATGCCAGTGGCCGTACAACAGGTGGGCTGTTCTATTCATCATGTGTTAATTTGTTCATCTCATCGACAGACATAATCTCTGTGGTACATGATTGTAGCCAGGGTTGTTCATGGCTAGTTGGTAAAAAAAATTGAGACCATAGTGATCTTTAAAGTTTGAACATTGCTTCCCTGCACACTGCCATGCAGAAGAATCAGTTCTTAGCGGCGCTAGCTAGCATGTTTCTTAACGAGTTCATGTTTTTTTCTGTTGCTTAGGAGTTAGTCTCTTATTTCTCTTGTATTTGTTCAATCTAGCTACCTGGGCCATTCATTGTTTTGCCATTCGTCTTCTGTGCTTACGTACTGTAGGTATTGTGCTGGACTCCGGTGATGGTGTCAGCCACACCGTCCCCATCTACGAAGGGTACGCACTCCCCCATGCTATCCTTCGCCTGGACTTGGCCGGGCGTGACCTCACCGACTACCTCATGAAGATCCTGACGGAGCGCGGCTACTCCTTCACAACCACCGCAGAGCGTGAAATTGTAAGGGACATGAAGGAGAAGCTTTCCTACATTGCCCTAGACTACGACCAAGAAATGGAGACCGCAAAGACAAGCTCTTCCGTGGAGAAGAGCTACGAGCTTCCTGACGGGCAGGTTATCACCATTGGCGCCGAGCGTTTCCGCTGCCCGGAGGTCCTCTTCCAGCCATCCTTCATTGGGATGGAAGCTGCAGGGATCCACGAGACCACCTACAACTCCATCATGAAGTGCGACGTGGATATCAGGAAGGATCTGTACGGCAACATTGTTCTCAGTGGTGGTACTACCATGTTCCCGGGTATCGCTGATAGGATGAGCAAGGAAATCACTGCTCTGGCTCCAAGTAGCATGAAGATCAAGGTGGTTGCTCCCCCGGAGAGGAAGTACAGTGTCTGGATTGGAGGCTCCATCCTGGCATCCCTCAGCACCTTCCAGCAGGTGAGCTCGACGATAGATACCGGAGTTTTCATGTATCATATATGCTTGCTCGTTGAGCTCTACAGATTTGCTCACTGTTTCTTGTCCTTCCTTGCAGATGTGGATTGCGAAGGCGGAGTACGACGAGTCTGGCCCGTCCATTGTGCACCGGAAATGCTTCTAATTCTTCAGACACAAGAAGGCGAGCGAAGAGGAACTATCACCGCTCACGTCCTGCTTTTTTGTTTCCATTTCTTCATTAGCATGGGCATGTCTCCGGCGGACATATATGCTATGTTTTTATTTTCTTTCTCCCATTTGGAGAGAGAAAATTGATACTTTGCCATCCTATTCGGTGGGCTTCAACAAAATACCACTATCTAGAATGACCTCTATAAAATGCCACTCTTAACATTGACACTTTGATTATTTGCCATTTTGAGGGGGTTTTAGGATTCTTAATTATTTTTTAACCATTTTCAGATTATTTACTATGGGAAAAGACATATTTGCCCTGGGGTCATTTGCTTGTTCTCCAGCCCTCAACCCAGGCGAGACATTTGGCCCCTCCCCGGCCGGCCACAGAACAAGGCTATGATAAATTTGCTACACAGGATTTCTGACTCTATATGGAAATGAGATGTGCTAAGTGCTAACTAGTCCTGATGGATGTGATTTAAGCATGACAGCAAGTTACATTAATTGATTCCTGTATACTGCGATGAGACTGTGCAATATGATTTCTTGAATCAAATGTGTAGAATGTCTTGGGACAACTCTCAATGGGACTGAAGCACAGAAATGATAACAATTGCTTACACACACGGCCATTACTCGCAGAGGTCGTGCGGGCTGGGAAGAAGTACGCACCGAGGGAGGCCGCGGCGGCGGAGTGGTCGGAGCGGGAGTGGGGCCAGCACAGTGTGCCCCTGCCGCACCAGCGTCCGGGCCAGGAACAAACAAATGGCCTAAGGGCAAATATATATTTTCCTATGGCAAATAATCTGAAAATAGTTAAAAAAAAATAATTAAGAATCCTAAAAAATCCTCAAAATGGTAAATAATCAAAGTGTCAATGTTAAGAGTGGTATTTTATAGAGATCATTCTAGGAAGTGGCATTTTATCGAAACCCACCGAATAGGATGGCAAAGTATCAATTTTCTCCAAATTTCACAGGGGTTCACTTATCTGCATCACTTCATTCATTGGAAAACACTAAATTAAATAGTTCGTTTGTTAAGAATAGCACCTGGTCCATACTAATTTAGTTGTAGAAAAGAGAATGAATTGAAACATGCCTACAAAATAGTGTTTAGCAGAAGTGACCTGAATTAAACTATGTCTTGAACTCAATACCTCTCCAAAAAAAAAAATTGAAGCAGATTTCAGCGTTAGTGGATCATTGATCTAGCTGTGATATATTTTCATCTTTCAGTATGGAAAATAAAAAAATAAATTTCATCAAGGGAGTTCTGAAGGTATTGTTTGTGCAAAATAGCACGCAGGGTGATTGCTCCAATCTAATCTATTGGATAGTGCAAGGTAATCGGAGGTTGCATTCATCTTACATGTTGCAGGCTCGCAGAACAGAAGCATAGCTTTCAGACAGAGTCATTCAGTATATCCTTACTTCCAGCCTGCCATTGATTAGGTTAGTTACTGTTGTAGTTTTTCCTGATACACGCGAGAACTCAGCACAAGCCTGCTCCTGTTCGGGATGCATACTCCCTGCTCACTCCTACGAGTATTGGTCATTTGTAGACCCTTGTACGACATTAATATCAAATTTGGCTTTTAGACCACCGTAATTCCGTTTCAGGCCCCCCTTTCTGACCGCGGAACTCCTCGAAGCCGACACGTGTTATTCGTGCGGTCGGAGACCGCACGACTGCACAACCGCACGACTACTGTGCAGTTTTTTTTAATTTTTTGCACTGGAAAACCAAGAAAATGTAAAAAAAAAAAAGGAAAACAGTAGTCATGCGGTCGGGGACCGCACGACTATTGTAGAAATTATTATTTTTTATTTTTTGTCAAGAAAAGCAAAAAAATGGAATTACGGTTAAAAGGAGGGGCCAGAAATGGAATTACGGTGATCTAGAGGCCAAATTTGGTATTAACATCGTACAAGGGGCTACAAATGACCAAACTTCCACTCCTACCACCAACGTGACCCGCGATGCAACATCGCTTGATGGACAACACCTCTGCTGCGTGGACCAGGCGACGTGAGAATGGCACTCGCCTCTGCTAGCTCTCACGTGTACATGCAAAAACTTTATCTTAGATCGATTTCCAAGAACACCAACTGCTCCGTTTTTCTTTATTGCTCCTTCTCGATTACCGATCGCTAACTCTACCCCTCTCTTGCAAAATGCTCCTCAGCCTTTTAAAGCAAGATTACATGACTCGAAGACAGACACAATAATCCAACTCGGAAACAAACTCAACTCATATCATATACGTACACGGCAACACGTGTACGTATACGTGTACGTCCAACTTGGATACAGACTAGCAAAGGAAACAAGATTACTAACTCTAATAATCACCTCCTTAATCTTATTCCTTCATCTTGATCACGCCGATCTTCTCTCTTGCTTCCGCACCTACGCCACAACTCGATTTAATACCTCCTGCACGGCCACTCTCGTCTTGCTCTTGATGCTCTTGCACCTGCTTTTCTGCTTCCTTCGTCTTCCATTGCTGCCGCATCGGCATTCACATCTGCCCGTTCTTCCTCCACGGGCGTCGTGGGTGACATTTTCCTCTTGCACATGAGACTGCTGCATGCTCGTGGGACCTCCCTGCATGCGTACCTTGCTGTTGTGTGTCTGCTGCATGCGCACAACCTTGCACATCAGCTGCACCTGCATGGGATTTCTCTCAACCGTCCCGAGCTGCCACCTACAGCGCCTGTGATCTCTCGCCTAAGCTCGCATGGGAACCTAAACCAGCTTCACTCGGAGCTACTCTCTTGTGGGGCCCACCATGTTGACCCGAGACACAACACCTTGTGCCTATCTCATAGTCATGGGCGTGGGGTCCACTCCAAAGACCCCCTAACCTATTGACTGCACTTTGCATGTGCCTTGTCCTTTGAACTCTCTTTTGTTTCTTCCTAACTTCTGCAGCATCCACTTGTGTATTCACGTAGGGCCTGGCCAATCCGTTGCCAACTACTCCAGCTGCCACCGCAGCATGACGGCCCTGTTCTCCGGATCCTCGGCCACCTGTGCCAGCTTCTTGCACCCAGAGCCCGCCTTGTGTGCCCCCTTCATGAGCGTGCATGCCGTTGCTTGCTGCATCAGCATGGGGTTCACCACCTCCGAAGCCTTTGCCTTCCTCTGTGTTGGCTGCATGTACACGTGATGTGCCCCCCTACACGCCTTTGGAGCTGCTGCATGCTGCCGCGTCTGCATTTTTGCCAAAACTTGGCTTCTTCAGCTTGCTCTTCAAACAAACTGATTTACAAGTTTTCAGGAAAATCTTGTACAATCGATTTAGAGATCTTTTCACCTTTATTAATAGATCTTTATTCTTGTCGTACACACGCAAGAACTCATCCTGCGGCACCACCCTGCACCCTCTTTTCGTCATCTGTCCGAGACTGAATATGTTGTTGCACAGACTTGGTATATAGTAAATTCCTGTCAATAACTTCTTATCTCTGTTCTTACATTGCAACATCATCATCCCTTTGCCTCTTATCTCTACCGTGGAGCCGTCGCCAAACTTGACCTTGCCCCAAATCTTCTCGTCGAGCTCATGAAGCATGGAGCGATCTCCCATCATGCGGTTACTCGCTCCATTGTCTAAGTACCACTGATCCGTGTGATCATGGCTACCTTCCTTCCTGCATAGTTTTGGAACTACGTTCTCCTCATTCAGCATCACCATAACCGACGCCTTTTCTACATATAAGGAGAGAAGTAGTCCTAGTTCTTTATCTTCTTCTTCGTCTTGGGTGAGGTTCACCTTCCCGTTCTTCTTCTTGCTTCGACAATCCAAAGCATAGTACCCATACTCGTTATAGTTGAAACACTTTATATAGCTGGGGCATCCTGACGCGTAGTGCCCGTATTTGCCATATTCAAAGCACTTGACATGTGATTTATTATGGGATTTGTCACCACCGCCTTGCCTAGCCTTGTCTCCACAGCCACCTCTGCCACCTCGACCGCACCATCTCCCGCGGTTGTTTGATGAGCCACCACTCCTTGTATCTCCCATTATCAGCAACGCTTGCTCGTTATGAGTCTGGGATCCCTACTCATTACTTGACTGAAACCCCTTCAGTAACTCCTCATGCGCCTTGAGGGAGCCGGTGATCTTCTCTATCTCCTTCTCGTCCAGATCAAAGGAGTACGTAAGTGTGATGACAGCAGGTATGTACTTCTCCAGATACACGCGCAGATATTTCTTCACCGCCAGATATTCCTCCATCTTGTCGTAAAAAGAGTTAATCTGATTGTATAACGAAGTCAGCTTGCCAGCGAACTCGTCCACCGACTGGGTCTCTCCCATCTTGAGATTCTTGAACTCGCTCCACAAATTCTGGAGCTGCACCTCCTTCACACGATCGACTCCCTTGTGTACCATCTGAAGCGTCTCCCATGCTTCCTGTGTCGTCTCCTTGCCGATGAGCTGATGCATTATCAAATTTGGCACTGCTTGGTAGATTATAGCTAAAGCCACCTGATCCACCTTGTCGTCCACCTCCTTATCCTTCCCCTTCAAATCGACTGCACCCTAGACACCCTGGGCGCGTATGTTCGCTTCTCTATTACCCACACCGAGTAATTGTCGGTCATCAGAAAAGGGTACTAGAGGGAGATTAGCCCACCCTGGGCCTTCGCCTTATCGCCCAATATCTTCAGAAATCACCAAGATCAACAGGCTCTGTTCCACCACCAACGTGACCTTCCGTGTGACCCACGATGCGACGTCGCCTGATGGATAGCACTCGCCTCTGCCGTGTGGATCAGGCAACGTGAGAATAGCACTCGCCTCTGCTAGTTCTCACATGAACATGCAAAAACTTTATCTTATGTTAGATCGATTTCCAGGAACACCCACCGCTCTGCTTTTTCTTTATTGCTTCTTCTCGATCACACCGATCGCTACCTCTACCCCTCAGTTACAAAACGCTCCACAGCCTTTTAAAGCAGGATTACACGACTCGAAGACGGACACAATAATCCAACTCAGAAACGAATTCAACTCATGTCATATACATACACGGCAACAATCGTATACATATACATATATGTCTAACTTGGATACGGACTAGTAAAAGGAAATAAGATTACTATAACGGTTACCTTTCACCTTCTGCTGCTGTGTCCTAAGGTAATGTGTGTTCTTCGTATCTTCCAATTGGAGCCAACACTTACAGGAATGTTGTGAAATCTTGCATGCAGTCTTTTACATATATTTGTACCTTACGCTGCAATGCTGCAAGTAAGATTTCGACCTCGCTGTGTCTTATGAGGTATTTTCCCTACTTGTGAGGGCTCATGTTTTTTCCTTTGCTTTTTCATCAGTGTCCTAAATCATTAAGAAAGAAGAGATTTCAACAGGCCGCGCAACGGATTGCGGATTTATGTAGCTTTGAGATGAGGCTTCCTTCTGGCTGCGCTATTTACATTTTGAATGGTACCTTTTCTTGCAATTGATACATTGGATTTACCCATTTCTGGGGATGTTCTTTTGAACCACGGTTGATAGTTTTTGGTTGCAGCTAATAGCTTTTATCTACGCTTATCGACACGACAGCGAATGGCAGAGACGCCGATTTGGATAACGCATACAGTTTTGTGCTCAGAAAACCATTTAGAAAATCCGTTTCGAGAGGACGCTCCATTTCAACATTTGTTTTTTTATTTTCGAAGAAGCAAAAAGACAAAAGGAACCGGGCCTTTATCTCGTGTGTTCCTTTTGCATGCAATTCTCACTTACAACTCAAACCTGCAAATTGTGCTTGGTATCTCGCACCTGAAATAGATTTCAGTTTTGATACAAAATGTTCTGTGTAAATTTTCATAGGCGTTTATTGTTGCTTTAGTCTTGTGTAGGACCGAATGATAACAGAGGAGTAAATGATGCCTCACAAAATTTTCCAAGTGTTCTCTAAATCTTCACTTCACTAGCTATTAGAGACTAGAAAGATCATATTATGTCGCCACCAAAGAACTCACATAAGAACGGAAGCAAACAGAGATCAAATTTCAGAGCTGGTGCTACTGCAGGTTACATGTTGGTATGACCAGAGAGATAGTACTACTGGTCTAAGGATGATATGACTAGTGACCGGTAGTACCGCAGGCCAAGGAGCGATCTAACCGCTTCCCTGTTCACATAACAAAAAATTAGCATGAATTCAAACCATTTTTAGTGCAACTTCCAAAATGCATAGCAAAAAGGAATGAAACTTCGCACATAGCTTACTTAGCGTCTCATAAATATATTTCATCTAAGGATTGCTTGAGTTGTTATCAAAGTTCAAACATTTCTCAACAATAAGCAAAGTTATATCAAAGCCGGGCAAAAACCAGAAACTCATAATATAACTTACTCGTCGGTAGAGAGTGGCTAAGATGGCTCTAGATATATTCTCATATGTCACAGCAAACTAAATCTTTCAAAAATTCAAAGCAAAAACCTTAAGATCAAGAAACTTCAAGATTGAACAAAAATCAAACAAAACTATGCAACTTCAAAAATCTTCAAGATATGGTGGCTAGATGGATAAGATTTGATATACATAAGTCATTTCTATCACTTACACGTCTAACACACAGTAAGAACAAGAAGGGGAGAGAAGAGATCAAAACCAATAAGAACAAGAACAAATCAACCAAAACAACGAGACCCCGTGAGAGATGAAAAAAGTTAATGCATTACTACTTGAGGATGAATGTTTTACAGCTACACTACTTAGAGAACAAAAGAGCACATCACAACACTCACTCTTCTAACCCTAATTCTAAGACACAAGGTTGGAATTAGAGATGCTTGGATGGTTAGTTTGCAAGCCTCTGTCCTAATCTATTAAATAGATGAGGCAATCATTCTACATTTAACTTTAATGGATACTATCTATTAGCATATTTGGAAAAACTTGTTAACCTTACACAATACGGGTTTTACTCACATACTTAGCTTATGCACAATTTTCAAAGTACATAAGACTGAACCCACTAAGTTTTCACACCTTGATCCACTTGATCCTCTCATCTTCTCCTTGACCTAAACTGCTTTCCCAAACACTGCAGTTTTGATCCAACACAATTTTGAGTATTTGGTAAATTACTAAACTACCATCGCATTGACTCGGTCTTCATTTTCCATTGCAAGCAATCACTGTGCTCACCACGTGTGGGTGCACCAATGGCTTGCTACCTATAGGTAAGTCTCTCCTATTCCGGTTCCACTAACCACTCCTTACCTGGACCGATCAATCCACTTGTTGCAACCCATCGCTCGAATATTCTCTACAACATTTTTCGTGCTCCTTATGCCATACTTGAGCTGAATCATCTCAACTGGCATTCTTGACCATTCTAAGCCTTGGCTCCTCCATGAGCGTAATCTCGATCCTCATTGTTAACCATGGTTGACTCTAAAGCTTCCTGTACATTTAAAAATAAAGAAATTATTTTCGGGTATAAATTCTTCATAACTTTGTGCATGTTAGCCAAAACATGCATCATACAATAATAATGCACCGACCAAACATAATTCAAATCATCACATGACCAAATTCCAAAAAATTACAAAATCAAATTTTAGGGCCGGTCTGACAGCCAACCAGAAGTCGGGTAGACCAGCCACACTTAGCGCAAAACAGCTACTCTGAACAATTGTAACTGGCAACAAAACTCTATCATACCGGTCGGCAGTTTGACCGCCGCGGTCAGACCGCTTGGCGCAATCTAACCGACAGCACACGGTGGTCTAACCGGTAGCAAGCTAGTGGTTAAACCGCTAGCAAGCTAGTGGTTAAACCGCGGTTAGCCAGCAGTCATACCGGATTGTCTGATAACAAACTTGACAAAAATGCAAACTTTGTAAATTACAATTTTTCACTCCACAAACTTGGTAATGATTCGCCACAATATTATCATGAACCTTCTCACATGATCCTTCATCTTGTTCTCTATATTTTCAGAAAAACTATCAGATGGTATACCGTTAGATGCCAACCCAACGAGACCCTGATGTCGTCCAATGTCAGTCGTCCAATGTCATCCTCATCCAACAATGGGCCTTGTAGCTTTGTTCCAATCCATCCCCCAAAATCATGGCCACCCACAACTGTCTCTCTCTCTCTGCAATGTTGATGGCTACACTTCACTCCTCGGCTCGATGATGGGCACCGCGCTCCTCGGCCCACCGTCGCCAGCCTCCGCCGACTCCACATTTCCATGCGAACGTTGGATCGCATGTGCCATCCGAGTTGGACTTTAGCGTCGTTGTTGCTACCTAGCTCACTATTGTTTGCATCCAAATGGACCTCTTGACAGCTTGGTACACCGTTGGCTCTATGCCTCTCTTCCCCATAATCTCTCTGACTTGAGCTCACTGCCGCCGACATGCTGCTCATCGACGAACCATCCTTGTTTTGATTTTTTTTCACTGAACTTGCCCGAAACTACATGTTCTACTTTTGACAACAAGAAACACAAAATTAGCTTGAAACTTCTTGAAACTTAATGAAACTTGCATGATCTTGAATCATGGAATCTAAAACCTACTGAATCCACATGAAACTTGTTGTCCTATTGTAAGTGTTGAAACCCTCATGTTGAAGCTGTGCTTTGAAACTAAAAACATTGTTGAAACACTATAGCGAAACCTGAAACCTGAGTCTATTGATATATGAAACATGTTGATACCTTGCTACTAAAACTGTAACATTGTCGAAATGTGATAGATGTACTGGTAGTGAAACTTGAAGCCTAAACCATGAAACTTGATCGCTTAAGGACAAAACTTTTAAGAGGTCATCAAACCTAGGAAGAGTAGCGAGGTTCAACAGCTGCCGGAGGACGGCGGCAAGGCATGGACAATGTTCATGGGGGCCACGCGGTGAGGTCTCAACTTGCAACACTTGGAGGTGGCAGATAGCAATGTTTACGTGCTTGATGGAGCCAAAGGAGCTCAGCATGTATTTCGACACACACGGAAAGCACTCAAGAGGATGCGGAGTGGGTTGTCCAATTAGTTTTGACCAAACGGTTGAGACCAATCCTGTTGGGAAGGGATTTGGACGGTATCCCGTCGTGTAGCCGTGTCCATATTTTTAGTGCCTTTTTTCTTATTGTAGATACTCTTTGAAGTTTGAAGATTTAATTGTACTGAACATCCCCTTTTCTTGTGCACAATGCAGGAAGCTGTTGAACATTCACCAAGTCACTGGCCAAGTCAATTTCCAAGAATACTAATGACTGTAGAAGATATGCTAGTTCTGTTGTAAACTGCTCTTCATTTGTTACAATTGAGATAATCTTCCTCGGCTGGATATGGTATATTGTGTTGCAATATTTGTTACAGGGCAAATTCAATAATGGTTAGCTACAGTTTGGATAATGCAGTGTGATACTGATATTGACTGTAAATTAAGGTTCAGAGATCCATGGGATGCATGTAGTAGCCTGCTTGTCAGCCTGTGTTATTTTTCTCTCTTGCCTCAAGTGGTTCTACAACGAATCATTTAATAACAGTTTTTTTTTTGCAAAATGCATGTGGTGCTTATGGTTTGTTTTTTTAGAGAGTAGGTGCTTATGCTTTGCTGTGCTTCTTTAAAAAAGCAAAAAAGAGAAAAGATTTTCTGCGGTGCTGAGGTTAGGTTACTGCTACTCATGGGCCAAACCCAGATTTGGCTTCGAGATCCAGGTGCAGGCCGAACCCAATCGATATTCTTGTGGGCTCGTTTAGCAGGCCTTTGCGAGTCAGAATTCATACATGACGCGTTGTTGATTCCGTGGAGCATACTGTCAAGCTAATTCGTCCTGTTTCTGCTCGTACAAGTGTTGACCACGTTTCTTCTTTTTTTTTTTGGACATTTGGCTTTGGGTTCTTTGAAAGTCGAATCTAACAGAACGTTCTTCTTAAGTGGTTTTTCAAAGTCATTTCTCTAAATAGTTTCTCGAGCCTAAACCATGTGCACCGTCTGTGTCTATGTTTCTATTATCTGTTGGTATCTAAAAAAATATAGATAAAATTCATAAGCTAATGCCCAAAATATTAGGGCAGTTATACGATCAGCCGGTAAGAATCTATGAGTTGGCCGCCGCCGGTCAATCTTTCAATATTCTAAAATGCACGAGTAGAAGGCGACATAAACATGTCAATTAAGATTATGTTTTAAAAATGATGTGGTTTTTAGGCAACATAAACATGTCAACTAAGGTTATGTTTAAAAATGATGTGGCTTTTAGTTTTTTGCTGTGGTTTTTGCCTAATTACGAGAGAAATTAAGGAAGTAAAAGATACTTGCATTGAGAAGCCATTCTGTTTAAAACGGCCTTACAGCGACTTTTAAAAACAATTTATAAAAATTACATTAAGAAACCAATTTGTTTAAAAACTGACTTCTAAAGCCAAAATTTGGAACATGGTGTAAATCGTAGTCCCTGAATCATGAATGCATGCCCTTCTTTTATAAGCAAATTAATCAGGATAGATTATACGTACGTGGGTAGCCAGAGACACAGACGGGGACAAGCTAGATTTCATTTTGGGAGCAAGGAGAGTCGGTGGGAGCTAGAGCACACTGCCTGCTGCAGAGAGACGCAACCATCAAGCTAGGAAGTCACATGTTGAAATCCCATAAATCACCCATTAACAAAATAACCCGCAATAATATAACCCTAAAAACGCAGGTGATCGATCGCCGTGCTTTGCTGGTGGCTGGACTAGCTATGGTTCGGTCATGGTACCTGATTGCAAGGATGTCGCGGGATCAGATCTTAGAAACCACCCATTAATTAGTCGAGAAAATAACCTATTTCTCTCGCTTCTGTATTGTTCTGAGGATAAGGCAGGGGTTACGGGTACATCACACACCCCACTCTTCTTGCTCCCGTCCTGCGCACATATCTCTCCCTCACTTTCCCCACTGCTTGTCCTCTTTTTTAAAAAAAAAGCATTTCTTTCAATCGCAACTATTTATTTTTCAGCCACAACCAATATAAAAAGACCATGTTGGCCATACAATGTTTCATCTTCGGCCTTTGCCCATGCATGCCCAACCATATTACTGTGCAAGACTTGTACAGGGATGGGCCCTGATATATCGCATATATATAGTTATCTCCCAAGTGTTGCTCAAAGATCTATTAGCCTAGCTCGCTAGAGGTTTGAGGATATTAATTGTGTTTTGATAGAGAAATTAAATAAAAGCTAGGTTATATAGCACATCACAATTGGGCGTGGCCTTCCTTTTCAACCCCTTTTTGACTCATGCACACACATGCTCATCCAGTCGATTGATCTCCTAGCTCCTTTAGTCGTTGTCACTTTTCTCAATCCAATTCGCTATTTCCTCGTGACACATCAATTCGATCAAATTCGGCCACCTTTGTTTTGCTTTCCATGTTCAAATGCTAAATTATCACACCCTTTAAATGACGACATAGCATATGATGTACAGTGAGTCTACTCGATCGCTATAGAACAAAATGCTCATGACGTCAGACTGGAAGCAACAGCTGATACATGCATATATTGGACTATCGCTAGTGCAGCATGATACGGTCATGTATACATACTCAACACTATGGATAACTTCTGGATAAGAATGCCCCTGTAGTATATAAACTTACAAATTAAAGATGATACATGTACGTACGTCAGCATTATTGTTAGATGCGTGCGTGGGATAATTCATTATTGCATGGACTAGTCACTAGTGCAAATTGCACACAATGTGCATATACGTGGTGGGATGAGCTTAGTTAATTTCCAAACCTATTATACATATAGACTAAAGAAATACTAAATCTAAACAAAAGTTAATGCCACTAGATCATACATACTTCTACTAAATGGTATACTACAACTACTCAATCACTTTTTATGTATTAGAATAGGTTATAGAGTGGAAATATTGTAATAACTACACTTTGATTCCCTCTATTAACTTATATTATGGGGCGTCTCTTCCCACGAAAATAAACTTATATTACAAGACGGAGGGAGTTATTAGGGCACTTCCAATGGTTCAACATAAGCAATGTAAATAGCATTAATTAGCACGTCAACTAGGACTAGTGTTGAAGTGAATGGGAATTTAATGAAGAAAGAGAGGAAAGTAGTGTCTCATGCAAGATATTGTTTCAGCACACAATCCATCATGAAGACATTAGTTAAAACTTCCATGGGAGGGATGGGATGGCACCACGAGTTCGACGAGCTCACCTCCTCCCTAGCGCTGCTACTCCCCAAGCCTGACGAGTTTCGCTCACACGACAAGCTCGCGAGACCTTTCGCCCCCAATGATAGGCTCACCAAGCTTGAGAACTCCACCGCATCAATTGCCATCACGCAATTGGGTTGCTCAACACTGTGCCCGCTGCGCTCATCGGCATGGCCCCCCGCTCCCCTACCTCCTCACTGTGCTCATCGTTGTGGGATGCCATGCTCGTAGTCAGGGCGTGTGTTGCTGTGCGATCGAGCCATCAACCACTGCGCACGAGTTCATCATCATGTCGTCCACTCACGCGCTCGCCACGTCTGACGCTACGCTGCCTACGCGCTCACCGTCCGCTGTTCCATACTAGTCGGTGCCCCACCGCAGCCCCTTGCTGAGGCCACCACTGCGCCATGGCTATCTCAGCGAGGACATCTTAGATATGGTCCACTCTGCACATTGTCGATGCAGATCTGGGAGGAGGCGGGCAAATGAGGGGAGGAGGCAATGGAGGGGAGACTGAGGTAAAGGGGAAGGAGTTGGCCGGTGTCGGTGAGGGTGGGGGTGGCGACGGAGAAACTGTGGGATGTGAGAGAGGGGGAGACTACGGTGGGAGGTTGCCACGGCTGTCAGAGGTAGAGGGGTCACCACCTAACCAGTGAGCAGGGGAGGCGATTGGTAGGACTGTGGGAGATTAGAGATGGGGCGGTCGATCGAAGGAAGGAGAGGGGAGAGAAATACTAGAGGATGTGTTAATTTATTGGCTGGGTACACTTGTAGATATTATGCATTGGGGAGGAATATCTATAGTTATTTCTAGGTGATGCGGAGGCTATAAGCATAGTGCGCATCAATGTCTTCCACTGAGATGCATCACTACATATGGCACGTAATGTGACGATGGCCCGATCTTCCGAGAGGTACTGATCAGTCGATTGTGGAGAACTCGACGTTGATGATCCAAAGGCTCTAACCAAAACAAATCGAACCCCTCGCAATCACTACACAACTGCTCCGTTGGTTATCAACCGTGCCGAACACGGTTGACCTCGCCAAGAAGGCTATCTCCTGCAAGTGAATTGAGAACGCAAGCAAGAGAGTTCAAAATACAATCTGAAATTGTATTGCGAATAAAGATTAAGTTCACAAGTTGGGGTTCCTCAACCGAACATGCGGTGAAACTGCTAAGCAGAATAATCTCTTAAAAAACCCAAGAAAAACTAAAGAGGTGCGACCTCCTTATATAGTGAAGGGGGAAGCTGCACTTATCTAATGAAAAGGTGTATGGTACTATTCATGGTTACTGTTCACGTGGCCATGGTACTGTTTACATGAACAGTATCGGCCTAAATAGCCTAAGTTACAAGGCCCTCGCTCCACTTTGACTCGGACTGGAAAAATAACGTGACTTATTTTGCAGTTTCTGATCTTCTCGGAGGGAGTTTGGAGGTGAGACTAGATCTATCTGAAAGTAGACTCTAAGAGCTTTCCAACGAGTATTCACGGGCCCCGAGAAGCCTTCTAGATCAAAAGTTATGGCCGTTTGAAGTAGACGCTGTTACAAAAAGCCGAATCTGAGTCGAACTCGCGAACAGGACTTGGATTGCGCTTGACGGTTCCACTTCTAC
Source organism: Dendrocalamus latiflorus (assembly GCA_017311315.1). Taxonomy (NCBI): domain Eukaryota; kingdom Viridiplantae; phylum Streptophyta; class Magnoliopsida; order Poales; family Poaceae; genus Dendrocalamus; species Dendrocalamus latiflorus. Next base: position 19,136,357 of record CM029634.1, read on the forward strand.
ACTTGAGCTCACGTGGTTCTTCCCCATGGTTCCTAAGGATAATTAAATCATCACAAGAATTAAGTAGTATGCCATTATTTGAAACATTTGTATGCAAACTTAGAAATGTATTCACCTGATGGTTAAGTTGACATGCGCGCGCTCAAGTCATTGGTCCTTATATCATAGTTTCAGTTTGTTAAGTTTGTTGTGGAGTTGGCACAATTGTATCTATGAAAAGGATGTCCTCATCAGCACGTGTTGTAGGGATGACCCCACATAAGCCCATCCGACCTATTAGGGACTAAAAGGCCCAGTGGGATATGTACAAGGACGTGTATGCCCCTCTACAGGGTACTCAATTGTGAGGATATTATTATAATCAAGCCTTATGGGCATATGTATGTATGTATGTATGTACCCTGGCCATGGAGGAAGCCCAAGGCTAGTTCATTTCTCATAACCACTCTACTACTCTCCTAGTTTACTGTTTGGCCCGTAGCCACAACAGTTAGCGCCGTCCGTGGGAACGACAACGAGCAAGCCATGGACCTGAGAAGTGATGGTGCCCAAGAAGGCATCGTCGACAACAAAGAGGAAGCAGAGCACGACGGCGGCGGTCGCGAATGCCAGGGCCATAGGTGGTAGGCAGTCTACGCTGGTACCGAGGACCGGCTCCGATGGCAACATCAGTGCGGCAAACGGCCCTGGCGTCAACGTCCGTGTGGGTGTGATCGGCCACCATGAAGACCGCCATGGCACAATAATCGACCCCGTTGGTGGTGTCCGCGTCGGCAGGACTATTGGCGCCGACGCTCACGCCGATATGTCCAGCGACCTCACGGGGGCGACCAGTGGTCCTGACGCTCATGTCGGCCTCATCGTCAGCCATGAGGCCAACCGCACTGATGTACTAGGAAGCTTTGGCGAGCAGGCCGTTATCGTCAGCAACCTCGTAGCGCATACCTCCGCCCTGATAATAGAAGGCACTCTAATGGCGGCCCTCGGAACATTGTAGTGTGAGCTGGTAGGCCTCCGGGGGGCCATGTGGGAGATGCAAGAGGCTCGAAGCCAGCAAATGCCGTCGGCGGCAGTGACGGAGGTCACAGTCAATCGAGCGGACAGCCGTGACACCCCCACATCTGGCGCAACATGCTTCGATGCGTAGATCCAGAGTCTCCACTCTCCACCGGCCTACAGCAGTCGACATGGCCGGAAGACTTCAAATTCCCAACCATCGACCCACACAAGAGTGATACGGACCTTAGGTAATTCGTTTGAGTATGTGAGACAGCTGTCAAGGCCGCTAGTGGGGATGACTCCACCAAAGTGAAGAGATTGCCCTCACCCTCTAGGGGGTGGCACTCTCCTAGTTCATCACCATTGAGCTAAACTCCATAAATACATGGGAGCAGATCCGCGATCGCTTGTACAACAATTTTCAGGGTAATTACGTTGAGTGGGTCGATGCAAACCAGCTCTTTGCCATCAAGCATAAGCCCTTGAAAAAGCTTCGAGAATACTTCAAATGCTTCGCCAAGGTTTGTTGTCAAGTTAAAGATATGAACGAGACCACAATCATCAATGTGGCGATTCTAGGTCTTCGCTTGGGACCACTAGCCGAGTACAATGTGTGCAAACTCATAAAGACAGTTGTCAAGCTCTTCGACAAGATGGAGGAACACGCAAGAGCAGAAGAAGATGCGTAACGATGGAAGGGCGACACCTCTGACACCAAGCAAGCACAGGACCCACCAAAGGACACCTTCAACCATAAGCAACGTAAACCTAGAGGGCCAAATACGTCTTCGGCATCGACGGCGGGTCCGACTACAGCATCCCCGTTAATCGGGGATGGGGTCACAGAGGTTGAGGATATGGATGAGGCCAGGGCCGCGAGGACAGAGTGTGCGGCAACGGAGAGCACTAACAGCATGGGCTTTGGTGCGAGGTACATGGGTACGGTGATCACCTCATTCGATGTTGCCCCACCATCGCAGTGCTCTGGGAGTGCGTCGCCAGAGACAGAGCCCTAGAAGTGAGGACCTCGGTGGTGGCCCACATACAATAGCCCCCAGAGGACCTTCTACAGATACAACCTGTTGAGGGAGAGCAGCGTCGTGTCATAAATGTCATCTCAGGCCATCACTAGAATTCTCATCGCATGGTAGCAGGAGGCCTATGCCTGTCGGGTGCATCACGTGGCGGCGTACCCTGCCCAGGTGCCATCGACTTGGGCACAAAATGACATCACCTTCACAATCACCAACGTGGATGGAGTCGACTTCCCTCATCAAGATCCCTTGGTGATCCAGGCCACCATCGCTGGATGCAGTGTTAAATGCATCCTGGTCAATGGGGGTAGCTCTGCGGACATTCTATTTGCGGGGGCCTTCAGTCAGATGGGAATCCCTCGTAGCAGGCTCAGGCCTCTAGGGATCCTGCTCCAGGGCTTCAAGGGTCAACCCCTGAAAGCCCTGGGTCAATTACAACTACATGTGTCTTTTGGGTAAGGTGATCAAGCGAGAAGTGAGGATGTCACCTTCGATGTCGTCGACCTCCCCTACCCGTACAACGCCATCCTCGGACACTTGACCCTCAACCCTTTTGGGGCGGTCCTGCACCACAACTTCCTATGCATCAGTGGCGGAGCTAGAGCAAAACGGAGGGGGGTGCAACGCGCCGCGCGTGAGAGCATAGGACGGTGGGAGAATAGGCTGGACAGGGTGAGTGAGGGTATTTGTTGGGCTAGGGGTACACCATATTGGACCAAGGGGGTGCACAAAGGGTGAATGTTTACTAGTAATAACTAAAAAAAATTTTGGACCCGGGTTCCTGGGAACCCCCTCCCCTCCATTGGGCTCCGCCCCTGCTATGCATGAAACTTCTAGGTCCACAGGGGATTGTCACCATGTTCGGAGACCGGGATCTCGCCCATCGGATAAAACTCAGCACGCGAGGTCCCCTCTGAAAGGTACATGCCGTCAAGGACACCCTCGACGCAAATACACTGTTCTCCCCGGGGTGGACGCCCAACCTAGGCCTGATGGTGGGGTCAAAAGAATCTCCCTGCATACCGCAGACCAACAAGTTTACATTGGTGAGGGCCTCCCCCCAGAGGTCATGCAGACCCTACTCCAGGTTCTTCACAGCAACGTAGACGTCTTCGCATGGTCACCAGCTAACATCACGGGGGTAGACCGCCACATCATCGAGCACAGCCTCGCGGTTCACCCTGATGCCCCGACTGGCGTATATGACAAGAGCATGTGGTGGAGTGACAACAAAGAGGCAGTGCTATAACACCAGGACGAGCGCACAGGGCAGCAACTCGAGGACCACGACGGCTTCAAAGCCTGTTGTCCACTTTGGCTGCACCTCGGGAACATAACTGGCGAAAACCAGCAGCGCGTGACGTGCCAAACACACACGGCCACGTGCCCCACTACGCAAAAATGGCTGCACGACCCCGGTCAAACTTCATGTCGGTCAGAGATCAACCAGCCCATGATCAATGGCAATACAGGTCACAGGGACGGAGGGGGCCAAAAGGCTCGGCGATATGGTTTCGGCCTGTGAGAAGCCCTTTACTATGAGAGGCTCCTGTGGTAGGGATGACCCCCACCTAAACCCAACTGGCCTGTTAAGAGCTAAAAGACCCAATGGGATATGTACAAGGATATGTATACCCCTCTACAGGGTACTCAGCTGTGAGGATATTATTGTAATCAGGCCTTATGGACATATATGTATATATATGTATATGTATATATATATGTATATGTATATATATGTATATATGTATATATATAACTACACCCGGGTATAATTACACCCTATATCGTATCTCACAATGTAGGGAGTATCTCGCGCAACGGAGGGTATGTACGTGTAGTATACGAGTATTTAATACCATCTAGGTGGTATGAATAATTTTTCAGAGGTGGTATGTACATTTTGTTTGACATACTCCTTTTTATGCGCGTATATGAAGGTATTTACACAATATGCTAAAAACTATGAACTCCTTTACAAGTTTTTCGTGTGGTTCACATTGGAGTATCTTATAATTAGTATACAAATATACCTAAAGTGATAAAGGAGTATTTCAAGTTTGTTTAGGTGGTATAGTAGATGTGGGTGTAATTACACGGGGGTGTAAAAGGTGTGGGTGTGTGTGTGTATGTGTATAGCCATAGAGGAAGGACAAGACTAGTTTATTTCTTATAACCACTTTATTGCTATCCTAGTTTACTGTTTGGCTCATAGCCACAACAGTAAGGCCATACATGCATAGCCTTCTCTTTAATGACATGCATGCAATGCACGACGTCTCCATGATTAAAAGCTAGCTAGCCTCAAGGGGAACATTGATTCCCTCCTAATCATCATCATTTCCCTCTTGGGCTCTAGACCACTCCAGCACAAAGCAAAGCAAAAATATTCTTGCATGATAGTGGCTGATATTATGAACCTCCTAGATATGTATGTCCTGGTGTTAACCTCTCATCAAGGGTAGGCCCACATGGCATATCATATATATTTGTGTGTTGCCCTTATAAGATATGCACTTGCTGCTGGTTAACCCCCTGTGATTGTCCACTAATTAATTAATCCCCTCTCAAATAGAGAGTACCCTCTCTTGATTTTTACAAGACACGTACGTATTTCAAGATTTAAAGTTCGTAGACTTTGACCAACGATTAGTCCCTAATGTACAGATCTTGTGACACAAAAGTAATATTATTGGATTCATATTTAAAAGTATTTTTTAATTATGATTTATAACTATAATAAAGTAGTGTAAAATAAATTAAACAGTCAAAGTTTAACTTTAGAGTCTTAATTTGTGTCTTATAAAAATCAGTAGAGGGAGTACCTAGCTAGATTGAGGTTTAGCTAGACTTTTTTTTGGTAGCATTAGGATGTGCTGTCACTTTCGAATATGCGTAGACTATGATCAATTGGTTTTGTCTTATGTATGATGCATAATTAAGGATGTGATAGTGATGAGAAGCCAATCCCAAGAGTCCCATGCAATTAAGCATGAATAGAGTACTCCCTAAGCTAGTTTGTAAATCTGGTGAGTTATACTACTACAGTCTCTGACCACCTTTGTTGCTTTCATTCACAGAACTAGCTACACCTAGGCATCACTAGGGTTAAGTGGCATTATGTGAAGTACCGGGTTAGGGCACATCCATGTTGATTCGGCTAATGATTTTTGGTTGTAACTAATGATTTTTGACTAAAAATAAATAGTAGTAGTTGAAAAAAGTGGTTTTAGAAGGAGGGACGTGCAGTGAAGAAAGTGAAGAAGAGATGCATGCACGAGAGGAGTGCGGTGCATAATACATCCATAACCTACTGTCTTATCCCCGGAACGAGACAGGAGCAAGAGGAGTGGAGAAGTCATTTCAAAAAGCCGGATGTTTATATTAATTTCTAGATTCTCTAAACAGAAACTAATATGAACAGACCGTTAGTTAAGCCCAAGGAACCCCTCCATTAATTCGAAGAACATAACCTAGCTGAAGTAAATTGGTACATACACATATTGCGTCCACATCCTAGAATGTTAATTGCCCAAATATTTATTTTGCAATCAATGGGCCTGCTGCTACTAATGCATAATTTGCAATCATGAAGCCAGCAGACAGAGACCCTATCTATCTGCTGACCAGATCTGAATGAGCTTCAGAAGTGAACCTTCACCATACTGTGTATATCTGCATTGGCAGGTGAGTGAATCTCATTCCCAAGTATATCTCGCTTTGATGAGAGTTCCAACTTGTTATTACCTTTCACTCTATCTAGAAGTTACCCTAGAAGTAGAACCAAGCAAAGGTGAAAAATGCATGAGAAGGCTGTATCTCAGTATCTGCACATGCCTGCAGGCTAAATTAATATTACTGGTATTAACTGTAATAAGGACCTACATGACATACTTGTAATAAGTACCAGAATATACAGGTTAATGCAAAGATTGAATCTCTTTCAAAATTTGGTAATGTAATGCATAAGAGTTAATTGTTAAGGTCATGGCCCTACTCAATAAACCAACTAACCCTAGAATAGCTATTTCTGGCCATTGCTCCATATTTTATACTACTGATACCCATATTTTATACTACTGATACCTAACCTCACTATCTTTCTTTGCTGATTGACAGTGGGATGTTAGCTAGGGCCTTTGCCCTAACTTGAGGAAGAATAAGACCATTTAGGAAGCATCATTGGATGCCTTTCTTGACTACTTTCGACACTATGTTTCTTCTCCTCTCAATGAAATTGTCTTGTCATGCTTTGCTACCACATGCATTTCTTCTCCTCTCCTTGCTCTCATCTCATGCATGCCCAAGATTTGATTGCCTCAAGCACAGAACTGCAAGGGGGGGATTGGTTTTGCTTGATGGCCCCACCAATTTATTGAGTGGACAGGAGGTTGTGGGGGAAGAAGGTACCTTCATCAAGACTATTCTTGTTGTCAGTTGCTAACTTGCTAGCTATGTTCGACTAGCTAATGTGTCCTACCATTTCTGTGCAATTTTATTTGAGCTGCCAAAGTTTATCAGCTCTTGAATCTCAGGATAAGACAGTTAGTAGGATGCGGCTATGCAAGTGCTGAATCCTGAGTTCAGAATGATTCTATTTTGCTACAACTCATCTCTTTTACAAGATTGATGATATATAGTGTTTGAAACGAAGCTTCATACCCAAAAAAAAAACCAAAGAAAAGAAAACATGCTAAGCTTTTACGGTTTGTTTGGCATACATATGTATGTGAAGGAAAGCGTGCTAATTAGTGAGAAAAATGTCTAAATTAGTCCCTATATTTGACAGGTACGAACCTCATCTGTCAGCGAACGCAAGAAAACAGGAAGAGTCGGCATGAAGAATGATTGACACATTTATACATCGTGATACAGTTCTATCGATTGATCAGACCGTAAGACTGATCAGAGGATGCAGCTAGCCCACGTGGCATCTCCTGGACCTCTCCATCCATGATCCATCCAGTGAAACAACAGTTCCTGATGCTGGTCAGCGAGGAAATTTTGCAACTTCTCCAGTCCATGCAAAGGTTTGGATCAGTTAGCAGAGCTGGTCAGGCTTTTACAACCTGCAGGAGTGTGTGCACTGTGTCTGATGATACATCACTGGGAGTAGCACAGTGCAGAAAATAAAAGGTTGCATTGTGTGGATATGAGTATATAATATTGCAGCTAATCATTTCTAGATTCCTATGAGAATCAGAGGACTGAGACAAACCATCACAGTTCAGAGTGATGCATTTGCAGCAGTGTTCCATAATAGACGTGGAGCTATCTGCTGTAGTCATGCAGTGGCCTGTATGTCAGCCATCTGATCAGGAATCAAAGGTCCAGATTGAGCTAGTAGAAAAATAGATAAATAAAAAAATGTATCCTCACCTCAGTACGTCGTTGATCGTACGATCTGGCGCGAAAATAGGTTCAGTCTCAAACAGTGGCTGTCCAATGGATCTGCATCGTCCCAACAACTTTTGAGTGCCTGCCAAAATTTATATATGTGTTCCCCCATGAGATTAACTTAACAGAACCTGTGAATTATGCACTTAAGGTGGTGATCATTTGGGCTTATTTTTGGTGATTTATGAGTGAAAAGTGCTGTAGTTAGCTGGAAAAAAATTGTAGCTGATAGAGGCTTATTTAGCATAATTAAATTTAAAAAATTAAAAAATATAAAAAATATGTTAGCCCATTACATATAATACAAACATATATGGGAAAAAAAGAATCAGCAAAAAAGCTCAACAAAAAACCAAAAATTCAGAAAAAGATGAAATTTATAAATAGTGAAAAATAAGCTAAAAACTGAAGCCCAACTGATCACCCCTAAATGTTACATCCTAGATCTCATCCTCCTTCCATTTGGCATGATTAGTGTTCAAGTAGTGTAGAAGTCCCGGTCTATGTGCACAGTGCCCCTTCTGGGTGATTAGTCGATGCCAATTTATTTCCCTGGATTCCAATCGGTGGCAATTGTACAGCCCCACCGAGGCCACCCAGTCACATCAAGCTCAATCATACCATTCGGTGGCACAACAAAGGGAAAGGAGAGGAGACCAGACACAGTACATGTGCAGTAATGGGAGTAAAGGCAGGGAATGGTACAATTGGACAAGCTAGCTCCTCCTGTCCTTGTCTCATCGCCATCCATGGCCATTGCAGCTGCAATTGCATCGTCCTTGCAGAAATTTCCATTGGCTGGCTAGCTAGCTATCTACTAGCTATGTAGGAGTAGTTGCTGTGTGCAGTTGCATCTTGCATGGAGGAAAAGAACCTAAAAATTAGCTGCTGTTGCGAGCATGTACAAATTCAGGTACAGCTACTTGGGCGGTTAGAAAAACTTCACCAGATGTAGTACAAGAAGCCTGAATGGGAAAAGGAGATAGTAGATGGAAGAGAGGGTAATTGTGATGTTATTGCGGTAACGTAGAAAGCACGATGCACATTTGACAAGCACTTTTACGAGACATAAGATGTACGGCTATATGCAAGACCTATGGCATGCCTACCGTTTTGAGGTGTTGCCCATTCCTAGTTATGAGAACAGTACTTTGCTATCCCATAGAGCGCTCTCTCTCTCCTAGCTTAGAGGATTCCCAGTCCCGACACAATGTATCGTGCAAATGAATTGGACCTGTCTCTCCGTTGCCAATGCAAAGAAACAAAAAGAAAAGATAATTACATTTGACTCTTGGATATAGTTTCCCATAAACAACTTAGCCCTTTCTCCAAAGTGGCCATAGATCTTGGTGGCTTCTTTTGCACTTATGACTTATGGTTTATAATTTATGCCATAGTAACTAGTTTTTAAACGGTGTATTTTTCAAAGTGAGCTCTATAGGTAAATTGTAGTATAAACTATACCAGATTCAGCTATACTGGTGAAAATTGCATACGAATATTTCTCTATACGTACTGTCTCTCACGAACAGTTCAGAGTTTAAAAATTTCAGTCATAAATTATAAACCACAGTCTAAAAGAACTTATCCTGACCTAAGAGAGGGGGCCCATTTTCTAGGTGTCCCAATAAGAGCAACATGGTCCTAACTACTCCACACTGTAGCCTGCATGGGGGTGAACAGATGGGGACATTTCATTATGAAACTTTACTGTGCAAGGGCCCAAACTATATAACAATCCTTTTCTTCTCCCCTTCCCTAAGTAGAAAATGCATGCTTGCAGCTATCCAGAGAACCAGAATGTAATGTTCCAATTCTTTGTTGGTATCTATCTTTTGCATCACTATTCACAGAGTCCAACAGCTTGGCCAGATGCTGATTTACCAGTTCTCAGATTTGGCAAGTCGTGTGGTAGTTGGATGTATAACGCGTTTTTTTAGGTCAGGATGAACAAACCGGAAGATCTAGTAATTAACTAAAATGTTTACCAGATTATGTTTACTAGCACTTTGGCACTGTTTATTTGTGCAAAAATTCAGGGCAATGATGTACTTTTTTTCTCCTCCCTTGTATAGAACACCTTAACCACGAAATTTTGTCCATGAAGTTAAATAGCAAATAAATATCATTCAATCGCTCTTAGTTTCTAAACCAAATGCCTAATGTTTATTGTATAGTTTTTCCCACCCATACACATGCATGAGAAAGACTGGATGCACTGACATATTACTTGTCACAATCAGTGGCGTAGCGAGGATAAAAACCTATGGGATCAATTTATTTAAAATCTCTAAAATTATATGAACTTCTATGAAATTATTAATAAAAATATATGTGTTTTTTTGTAAAAACCTGCCACAGGAAAAGCGTTTCTCCACCACCGGTCACAATCACCACATGTTTCTTGAGCCTACCCAAAGTCTAGTGCCTGGTCCTGGCACCATGGTGTACACTAGGGAGACCGAATACAGATGGATAATGGTTCTATCATATTCGTTTTCATATTCTCTCTGGATGCAGATATGAATACAGATACCCTAGATATGAATATAAATACGAATAATATTAAATATAAATATGAGCGAATACGAATTGAATCAAATATGGTCACACATGTTTCTCGGAACATGAAAACATTTTAAACTGTATGCATAAAATAAACAAAAAAAACATATATAGTTCATTTGATTTAAATATTTATGAAGAACATTTATGAAATCTTCATATAAGCTAAGGTTCCTTCTCTAACTCTATGTATTGATGTATGTGTTAATCTATAATGGGCTACTAAAGTATCATGTAAATATATTAGGCTGAAATAAAGAATATATGCTATGAATATCTAGCCCCCTGATGTAGGACCGAAATGGCAACAGAGGGGGGGTGAATGGTGCCTTCTAAAAACTCCCCAAGTACTCACACGACAGAACGGGCGAAATAACTAACTTCTTCGATCGAACACACGTGGTCGTAAGCCAACTGATGGTCGAACACCACGTGGTCGAACACTTGCCTGAGCCGACAAAAGAAATCAAACAGTGATAACTGAGAGGATGAACCAAGAACAGAAGGACTCGAGGCGCACAATCATCCGGTAAAGTGAACTTCTCTAATTCGACTCCTGCTCTCGGGAATGAACTGGCCAAGTGGCCTTGAGACAGATTCCCAGTTCTGAGCTAATCAAAGCACACAAAGACGAAAGCAGACTCACGAAGAAGAGATGAGAGAAAAGGATAGCAAGAAGTCCAAGCTCTCAAAACAGATCGCAAACAAGTCAATCACAACATCTCAAGACGACAGAAAACAAATAGAGGAAGAGATATGAATGATTGATAATGGAGGTTTCTACAGCCACTCCAACTGGGAGATACATGAGCACACTTGCTCCATCCCGAGAACCCACATACTCACAAATAACAAAGAAAGAACAGAGCAACTCGGGGATCAGGATCTCACCAGTACCCGAGCTCTATCCTCTCTATTTATAGCCACACACTCACACACCAAAGAGGGGGAACCCGCAAACCCCCACCTAACACCGGGTTTTCAACTCACTTTACCCACTAGCAAGAACGAGCTCCAGTGCTTTACCCGTTACACCCAACGGCTCCACTGCTTTGCCCGTTTAGCGCCAACAACTCCTGTGCATTGGCAGAGACACAGCTTCCTTTTGCAGCTTTCCGCATTTCTCCAAAATGCCACTCCACTGCCTTCCCGGAAGCTTCCTCCTGCCTTGTCGTCCAAGCTTGCAACCACCTCGCAAGACTAGGTCTCCTTCGGCTTCCCCTGGTCGTTCTGGACCTCGACATCCCCCATGTCTAGTCCCGACCACTCCAAGCCTCATCAAGACTTGTCTCCAAGGTCCTCTGGCAGCTCCAGCTCTGGTTCCTCATCTCCTCGGCTTGCAACCACCTCACAGACCTCGTCGTCTTCAGCACTTCCTGGCCGCTCTTGACCTCAGCACCGCCCGTGCCTAGTCTCGGCCCTCCATGCCTCGCCACGACTAGTCTCAAGGTCCTGCAAACATCACAGACAAGCAAACCATTACATAGCACCGCTCACAATAGTATCCAACTACTTGAGCCAGAAAACAGAACTCAAAACATACTCTTACCAAGTCGTATACCACCTACGACCACTCGAAAATAGAGAACAATGAAAGCACACGACATACGACCACAAAACCAAGCCATATGATCAGAAACAATGAGTCTACGATCATCGCTAACTTGCTACGACCAGCCACAACTCGCTACGGCTTTAACGCTCAAAGACTACGACTTCAACCCAAGTCGTTACGACCGATCGAAAAGATAAACCAACAAGTGCACAAGGTCCCTGACTTCATCACAAAGCCCTACGACCAAATTCTAGCTCAAATGGTCAAGTCTGCAGGTCATACGACCGATTCCAACTGCGTGCGAGCACGTCCGACAACGCCAGACTGCTCTACAGACCAAATCCGACCGGTATGACTACAACCGACCGGCTATGACCACAACCGACTGAGTCTTACCCCGACCCGGCCTCGTTCGACCGCTTCACAACATGGTCGAAGTCCGCCGACTTCCCACGTGGTCGCAAGCTCGAGTGCCGTTCTCCCAACCACAGTGGTCGAAGCATCGACTTCCGACCGCAGCTCTCAATAACGTGGTCGTAGGTCATCGACTTCCCAACGTGGTCGTATACCCGAGCATTGAAGCACGTTACAACGTGGTCGTACACTTGTCTGGCAGGCTTTCGACCACGGCCAAATGCTACGATTTAGCAGGAATGTGCCTGATGAAGTCGTAAACGACTCGGCTGGCTCCCGATGCTTGACAACATGGTCGTAGACTTCCTGGCTGGGTTCCGACCACAGTCAAACGTGGTCGTAAGGCTGCTGCTGACTTCCGATCAGCGACAACGTAGTCGTAAACCCTTTCGACTACGTTCAAGTTGCTTTGAAATGGTCGTAAACCATTGGTTGGCTTTCGACTACGGCCAACGAGGTCGTAAAGCTATCTGTCATCCTCCGATCATGACCAATGTGGTCATAGAGGCTTTCGACAACAGCCAATGAGATCGTAAACGTGGTTTCCGGCTTCCGACCGCTGACAGTGTGATCGTAAACAGCTCGACTGACTTCCGATAGCGCACAACGTGGTCGTACGGGTCATTTCGATCATGACCAAGAAACGACTATGGCAAAACCAGTCTTAAACTTCCCTGGAGACCTACGATCACGGCCAAACGTGGTCGTGCTGGCCTTCTGGTGCCCTTCGACCATGGCCAAAGTGGTCGTGCTGGCTGCAGAGCACTTTGCCAGGGCTACGACATTGCAGAACTGGCACAAACCTCAAAAGCTAAACTCAATCTTCCTAGATCAAGAGTCAAATACTCATCACAACCATGGGGTGACCTTCACATGGTCTCTCACCTGAACATCCGGATAATCCGAATTCAAAAATAGTCCGAATCAATCAGAAACTATCCTATCCGTTTTCATCCATTTGGACAACTGTGTCTGCAGTGTGGTACCACAAAAAAGAAGAAAGTATGACCAAAACTACTTGCAACATATAAGACTGTCACCATCTCAGGATTAATTAAGATGTTCATTATATTACGCCACAATCAGTCACCTGGACCAGACAATTCTTCTCCTTAATCAGCACCCTAATCAATTTACGAAGACTGCATTAAAACAAACAAACAGATATATGCATGCATGGCTGTGCACATGCGGTGCATTACCTACTAATCTACTAACGAATTACCAGGACATGCATTGGCAGCCATTTGAGCTCACTGTACACACTTATTTTCTTGTGCCGAATGCCTCTAATCTCCCGTTCGACGCATAAAGCGACCGGCATGTGACCGTGTCCGGCCGGCTAATTGCACACTATACCTCTGTGATGAGAAATGCTAACAAGTATACACATGGGTCACTGACAAATGGCCTCTCCTGGAATTTCCTACCGACGGGTCCTATACATCTATCGTATATAGATATGTCGGAGCCACTGATGAATGGCCTGTCCTTGAATGTCCTACCGACGATCGGAGCCACTGATAAATGGCCTGCCACTTCTTGTATATATGCCATTCAAATGATTTGCTATACTTTCTTATCCTTTTAAGTATATTTTAATAATAATTATAAATTGTTCAAAAGTAAGTTCGATGAAAATTTTCATGAAAATTCACTTTTTATAGCATAATCTGTGTGTATTATTCTTTTATGTATGGAAAAGAGGTATATAGCAAAAATAAATGGCTCGAATGAAAATTTTTCAATCAAATCACATTAGATAGTATCTTAGAATTAATATTTTTTAAATAAGTATAACGTGTTCGTTTAAGTGGTATATTAGAAATAGGAATTTATACTCTCGGGTAGGGCTGTAAATGAGCTGAGCTCGAGCGAGCTTGTACCTATGTTGAGCTTGGTCAAAGCTTGAATAACCTCGATAACAATTAAAAAAATTTAACATGCACTAATTTTTAATAATAAGAAAAACTCGAGCTCGGCTAAAGTAAACTCGATAATAGTAAAAAAACAATTCAATATGCATTGATTTTTCAACAATAGAAAAGCTCGAATTTGAGCTCGGCTTGAGTATGCTCGGTAATAGTTAATATGTATCAACATGCAAGCTCGAATTGAACTCTAATGAGCTATTCGAGCTCGGCTCATTGAAGCTCACGAGCTTGTAATTAAGCTCGAGCTCGGATCGTTTAGAGTTTGAGCCAAGTTTGAATCGAGCCTAGAGCGAGCCGAGCTCGAGCAATTTTTTACAGCCCTACTCTCGAGAGTATGAAAAAGGCTTTATACACACACAATTACAAAAATGGCCGTATGTGTGCTGTATTAGCAACAATGCTATTTTTGCCGCCCGGTGGCCGGGCGGCAACGTTGTAGGGCTGATGCATGTAACCTGCCGCCCCACCATCGGGCACCAGGTGCCTACATGATTGATGACCAACTGCGAGAGTTTCGTATTTATGACCGAGCGAAGAGGGAAATTAGTGTGTTCATCTCGTAAATTAAGGACTTGTTGTTGACGTGCACACAGTGGGGGGAGGGGTGCACACAGTGGGGGCGCCGGCCATTGTCTGTGTTTTGTTGTCCGAGTGGAATCCAATTATCCAAAGCTCCTAGCATATATATAGATCGTACGTGTAAGTGCCGAATGCCGACATGCTTCTTCACATCGGCATCGCCATGTGGAATGTGGAGTTGGCTCGAATTGCGTCGAGAGGGTAAGCGTTTTCATCGGCTTTCTCGTGGCGTTTGGTTTGTTCCATTGTATGGGTTCTAATCCATGCACCAACGACTTCATCCGGGTATGGATTGGTGATCAGTTGGGCTTTTCTTTGTGGCTTATGGCTAAAAGCACTATAGCTGGTTGAAAAAAAGCACTGTAACTAACAGAGGCTTATTTAGCATAATTAAATTTAAAAAAATTAAAAAAAATTAAAAAAATATATTAGCCTATTACGTATAATACAAACAAATAGGGGAAAAAAGAACCAGCAAAAAAGCACAAAAAAGCCAAAATTTCAGAAAAAGACGAAATTTGTGAATAGTGAAAAATAAGCTGGAAATCAGAAGCTTAAGGTGGTGATCAGTTGGGCTTTTTTGGTGGCTTATGGCTGAAAGTACTGTAGCTGGCTGAAAAAAAACACTGTAGCTGACAGAGGCTTATTTAGCATAATTAAAATTTTAAAAATCAAAAAATATAAAAAAATATGTTAGCCTATTACGTATAATACAAACAAATACGGGGAAAAAGAACCGGCAAAAAAGCACAAAAAAACCAAAAATTCAGAAAAAAAGACGAAATTTGTGAATAGTGAAAAATAAGTCAGAACCCAGAAGTTTAAGCCGAATTGATCAAAGCCGCCGAATTGATCAGGGCCATCGTGTCGAAGCTCGACCAGCTAGTCCTGTGACCTGGACTCGACATACATATGGTGGTGATCGGTTCGGCTGAAAAGCTCGTGGCTTATGGCTGAAAACACTGTAGCTGGCTGAAAAAAGCACTGTAGCTGACAGAGGCTTATTTAGCATAATTAAATTTAAAAAATTTTAAAAATAAAAAAAATATGTTAGCCCATTACGTATAGTACAAACAAATACGGGAAAAAAAGAACCGGCAAAAAAGCTCAACAAAAAGCCAAAAGTTCAGAAAAAGACGAAACTTATGAATAGTGAAAAATAAGCCAGAAGCCAGAAGTCGAAGCCGAGTTGATCAGGGCAGTTTCATGGCACAACTAACTCAATAGAGCCTTCTTAAAAGCCCTCACTCAACAAACGCTCAAGCTAATATGGAGAGATCTCTTACAAACTTGGTCATGAAACTTGTACGATCTCATAGCCAGGCTCAATGATCTTGGCTTAATTGAAGTACTAGCTATATAAATACCATTTGATCTTGACTTAAATTTATGTCGGCGACGGAGATAAGATTATTTTATTGGGGTGGTCCGTCCTGCTTTTGTGCGAACGTGCGTGTATAGTTGGAGAATTTTAATGATGCAGTCTTCGTGGTCCTTCATATGTCGTTGATGATAGTGCTACGTATGAATAGTTTGGAGATTCGCATCTTGAATCATATGTATGCCTAAATATACAGGTGATAATTAATTAATCTGCATGGAAGGGAGGGCTTTTGAACAGGCGCACGATAGGAGTAATAATTAAAATTCACTAATCAGGGACTTTTTCGTGAGTGAGATTGTGAGAAGAACCAGATAGACACGTACGTACCCTTGGCCTTGTACGGTACTTTCCGTATCTATACGCACGTATTGTACGTATATGATAGGGATAGTGATTTTTTTCCCCTCTTGAGAGTAGACAGGATGGACATTTTTTTTATAGCTACTGCTTCAAAATTTCAAACCTTGTTTAAAACTCTGGAAATGTTTCCCGCGAAATTCATGTGATTTTGCCTTAATTTGGGCCCGCTTAAAGAAACACTTCTTGCCTATATGGGAAGGACTGTTACTGTACACTGTCACGTTGCAAATAGGTTCAATTAATCAAGTCTAGCTAGACTAGCTTCGAAGAGTCTAATTGCACTTTGACAATAAAACATATCACCACCCATGTCACATGTTGGTTTGACCACACTATCAATTTGCAATAAACAGCTAGAAGGTATATAATAATAAATCGCCAATCGATCAGGATGAATAAACACAGGTCAAAAAGGCAGTATCACGGGGGATCCATGAAATGAAGAAGCCCACTAGATGACCATGACTGAGAATAGAGGTGCCACCTTTTTCATCTCAGCACGTTTCGATTCTATACCATTGTTTTATGTTGGAGTATAAGTGAATTACTCATCTCTTATTATCATTTTAAATTTTTGAGTGAACTAATTAATATATGCAACTTAATATGGTATCAGAGTTATGAGGTCTGAGGTTCAAGACTCGGCTGATGTAATTAAAAAAATAATTCTAGCCCACTTCTATTCCACGTGTTAGGCCTGAGGAAACCTACACGTAAGGGGAGTGTTGGAGTATAAGTGAATTGTCCGTCCCTCCTTACGACGCAATTAAAAAAAAATAATTGTAGCATATTTCTATTCCACGTCTTAGGCCTGAGAAAGCCTACACGTGAGGGGGTGTGTTGGAGTATAAGTGAATTACTGGCCTCTCCTCATCAGCTTAAACTTTTGGGCGAACTAGCTGGTGCATGTAACTCAATAGTTTATCTATGGAGGAGTAGCAGAACGATTGGGCCAAGTACTTTTCGAGTTATAACTTATGGTTTTGCTCAAATAAATAAATGATATAGTTTATTCATCGCTGTTCAAAAGCGGTTTATTAGGATAATTTTTTAAAACAACTTATCAACATTCGATTTATTCACATAAATATTTATATTATAACAAATAATAAGCTATAACCAAAAATATCTCGCCCAAAGTCAAACAGTGTACAACTAGCAGAAATAACTTCTCTTTTTTCTCTCTCTCCTCGTGTATCTTACATGTAATTATGACGCATCAAATGTCAAGAACCACGTGGTCGTGTAGCCGTGTACAAGCGTACGTGCGTGCATACATTGCACGGGCAGTAAAAAAAGAGGTGCAAAAACTTACCAGAAGCATGCTGCACAGAGAAAAGTTGGTTTAAAGTGCATAGAGAAAAGCAATGTTACCGGACCCAGACTGGATTCGGATCTCTGTTGGATTATCGATCGGACCATATATTTTAAAATTAAAAATTTATAAATATATTTATATACAAAAAGTAGAAAAAAACCAACAATACAATAATAGCAATATAAATTAAAGAAAGTGAATGATAAATAACAAATCCAGTGATGCTTATAGAAATAATCAAGAGGTCTATGATAATTAAACAATAAAGTTATGTATAAATCGATAAGATAAAATCAAATAAAAATATGATAAAATCATAACAACCTGAAATCTTATATATAACGTTTTAACTAACAAATTTGTAGAAAGATAACCACTAAAACCTTAGTAATTCTCGAAAGATAAGTATCTTCATTATTTTTTCGAAAAGTTTTTTAATTTAAAAGTAATTTTATCTTTTTTTCTTATGGACAAAATCTGATCGGATTGATGCAAATCGGCCGATCCAGTGTAGGAGCAGCATGACCGGTCCAATATCTTTACTATTATAAAAGTGTGGGTTGGTGGTTGGTCCATTCTCTCTCCTCTCTTCTCAGCCATCTAATTTGATCTGGACCATTCGTCTCTCTCCTCCTCTCTCAGGATACAACCGCCCATCCCTAGGGCTGGCAACGAGCAGCTCGGCTCATGAAAGCTTGGTGGAATGGAGGCTCGGTTCGGCTCGGCTTGGTTAGGGTATCAAGCTTTTTTGTGGGCTCGGTTCGGCTCGTGATGCGGCTCGAGCCAGCTCGAGCCGGCTCGCGAGCCAACAACCACCGAGGGGAGGGGAACCGACGGCAAGAAGACGAAGGCACGGCAACCCCACCGCAAGCAAGCGGCCACCACCACCAGCCCCAAACCCTAACCCTTCTCGCAATCACCAGTAAAGGTAAACCCCACAAATCACCATCCATGTACTACATTCATCCATTATAGCCAACATTGAACTAGAAACCATAAGCATGGAGCATCCATCCTCAGTAGAACACATGGAACCAATCCAAGCATATCACCAGAGGTAGAAGAGGGGAGAAGAGGCTTACCGAATACCGACGAGGATGGCGGCTGTGTGCGACCGTCGGGCGCCGGCCGAGCTCCCAGCTACCACCGGCATAGCCACACCTCCAACCACCACCGTGTACTCCCCGGCGTACGGGCGGCGCCTAGCACCTCGAGCAAACCATTAGAGCAACCCAAAAATAGCAAACTAAAACCGATAGATCGGGGTAGGATATGGGGAAAAGCACCAGATCGACCGGATCTGGCCATAGCTCACCGGAGTCCGGGAAGTCCGGGAAGGAAACTGATAGATCTCCCTCTCGGATCCGACGGGCAAGGAGGCGCAGGAGAGGGGGAAGTCCGGGAAGGAGAGAGAGAGGGCCGAGCGTAGCTGCGTAGGGGAGCGCGGAGGCCGGAGACCGGAGTAGAGGCCGGCGCGGAGGAACCGAAGAGAGGCGTCGGCCGGGGCAAGGAAATAGGGAGAGGGAGGGGGCGCCGGTCGCCGGGCGCGTGAGTGGAGAGACCGAGAGGGAGAGAGAGAGAGCCGAGTGGGGGAGGCCGGGAGGGGGAGGGGGCGGCGGCCGCCGGGCGCGTGAGTGAGACTGTGAGAGACCGAGAAGATGAGGAGGGCGAGGGTAGGACCGCAGGCGGCAGGAGGCATCGCTGCCCTCGGGGCGTCGGTCGGGGGTCGGGACATTTGGGGCTTTGGGCGTTCGGTCGATCGGGCCACGGCCCATCGGGCAGTTGGGCCGAGCCAAGCTGGCTCGCGAGCTGGTTCGGGCTTGTCTCGTTTAGATCCCGAGCTTTTTTACTGGCTCGGCTCGGCTCGTTTCATTCACGAGCCGAGCCAAGCCTTCACGAGTCCGAGCCGAACCCGAGCTAGCTCACGAGCCCGAGCTTTTTTGCCAGCTCTACCTATCCCTTCACTTTTCTCATCTCCTCGCGCATTCTGGCTACCATTCTCTCTCTGTCGCTTACTCTCCGATGTTTGATGTGTGAAGTTGGCCATGCAGTAAGTTCCATCTTATTATTTTTATAACTTCGTTGTAACGTACGGATCTCTAACTAGTAGCTTCTAAGGTGAGGTTTTGGGTTCAATCGACAGGCCGGTTGGGGTTGAGAAAGAAAGGGAAGAGGGGAGAGAGGAGACAGAAACAGGAGAAAGAGCCACTCGTGGGGTTAAAGCCCCAAGAACTGCCTAGGAGCAGCGGCACAAGCGCAGAAACAGCAGCAAGAAGAAGCAAGCAAAGCGAAGCAAGAAGTGAGGAGTGAGAAGCAGGATTCTCTCTCCCTCCTGGTCCTGGTACTAGGAGCGAAAGTTGCAAGCACAAGCAGGAAGCTATAAGCGAGGAGCAATGGTAGCAGTAGCATGCTCCTAGTCGCCCCCTCCGGCGGCGGCGGAGGTCGGATTTGCCGTGGAGCGGCGGCCGGGTCCTCCGGGGTTGCGAGCTGTCGTTTCGGTGCTCGTGGCAGCGAGATCTGAGGTGCCGCGTTCTTCAATCGAGAAGGATTCGCTGTTCCGGCACGTTTCTCGGCAAAGGCAGCGCCTTTGCGCATTTCCGCCCCTTCCTGCTCCTGAAGACCGCAACTCCCTGCAAGCTTCGCAGCTCTCGAAGGTGAAACTGGGGTTCTTGGATCGAGAGGTTCGCGACGTGATGTAAAATTTCGACTTCTTGGATCGAAAAGATTGCACCTTTGGGGGCGGCTGGTCGCGCAGGGCGAGAGGTTTGGCCAGTTTGGGGGGAGGAGAAAGCGATGGCGCTGGGTTCCTTGCTTCAGACCACGCTCATGTTTGGGAGGGCTCGTGATTTGTAGAAAGAAGGGTCCTTTTCTCGATTTCCCTTCCATTCCGTGCGCTCCTGTGTTGCGTTCTAGATCGGTTGTCGAGTTGGCCGAGTGGTGGTGGGAAGAATGAAGCTCTCACCATCGGCCAGCGGCGGCCTCCCCGACCAGCCGGCGTCGCCGGAAGGTATGTCATCTCATCTTGGCATTTCTGTTGATGGTTTGTACCGAATTTTTCCTCATTAATACTCTCCTCTTCCATTGATAGTTTTAAGTTCGTAGGATAAGCTAGTTAGGTTGTTTGCTTCTCTTGCTTTAAATTTCTATGTAAACAGTTTAGTGATCCAAACTAATCCAATGCGGAAGCTATCAATTTATTCTTCATTTGATTTAGTCTTTGCTTTTAACAACAGAAATATTCAGTTATTGTCATAATACACAAGATGTAGTTGTTTTGAAATTTTGATTCTTTTTAGTCTGCTCATTTACATGTCAACAAACAAATGTGTGTGATATTTATTAGTGCAAATTTTTCTTGGCAAAAATCATTCCCCCCATATAAATATGTAGAAACTGTATTGTCCATAAGATGTAGAAATCATGTTATGAACTTGAAATGGATACGTTTATGCGATGATTCCTGGAGCTACTGTTGTTAACTGTTGTTAAATGAACTTTATATTTGCTATGTCTTCTGCTAATGATTTTTGCTTTTCAGTCTCAGAAGAGCAGAAGTGCCTTAATTCTGAGTTGTGGCATGCTTGTGCCGGGCCTCTTGTTTCGTTGCCCGCGGTCGGTAGTAGGGTGGTGTACTTTCCTCAAGGTCACAGTGAGCAGGTTATTCTTCTTCCTCTCACTACAGATTGCTACAGAGATTAGACTGAAATGTTGCAGAATTTCTCTAAGCATCAATTCTGTAAATATTGCGAATTTCCTGTTGAATTCAATATCCTGCAGCATTCCATCGTCAGATCTTAAATGGTTCTGCCTGAACTAAAGATTTTTTGAGGTGTTAATGAACTTACATAAATTTCTACCATAGGTAGCCGCGTCAACAAATAAGGAAATGGAGTCCCAGATCCCCAACTATCCTAACCTGCCGCCTCAGCTTATATGCCAACTGCATAATGTGACGATGCAAGTAAGTCTGGAGCTATATAGCGCATTTGTTTAAAAGCCAAGTAATATCGTTTTACCCTTGTGTCTCATTAGCTTTGCTGTATTTCATTCTTCAGGCTGATGCAGAGACAGATGAGGTCTATGCGCAGATGACGCTACAGCCACTCAGCCCAGTAATACAGGATTTCCTACCTACTGCTATCTATTTGTATGCTTCTGTTTGTTTCTAAAAAGCTTATATTATCTTTCTTGGTTTTCTTTTCAGCAAGAACTCAAGGACCCATTTCTACCTGCTGAATTAGGCACTGCCAGCAAGCAACCAACGAATTATTTTTGCAAAACATTAACTGCAAGCGACACAAGTACACATGGTGGATTCTCTGTTCCACGCCGAGCAGCAGAGAAAGTGTTTCCTCCGCTGGTATGTGTTGTTGATCAGCAATTGTCTGCTGCATCTTTTGAATGGATATGTTTCTTCTTCAGATCAAGTGAACTAAACCATTTGTGGTTCTAAATGTCCCTTTGACAATTCTGTAGGATTTCACTCAGCAGCCTCCAGCACAGGAGTTGATTGCAAAAGACCTTCATGGCAATGAGTGGAAATTCCGTCATATCTTTCGAGGTTAGTTATTTTCCAGCACTTCTGTTGGTTCTTATTTTTGGGACATTTTTGGTAGTGCATACGGCCTTGTATCGTGCCCTCGTTTCATGCAGTCTTGTATGATCCAACACATGTAAGTTTCACAAACCAGTATGATGAAAATGAACTTGCAATATCAAATTCTTGGTGCAGGCCAACCAAAGCGGCATCTTCTGACGACAGGTTGGAGTGTCTTTGTAAGTGCGAAGAGACTGGTTGCTGGAGACTCTGTCCTTTTTATCTGGTATATCTGCTCGTTCAAATTTTTTCCGAACAATCACTCAGTTCTCTCCTTCAGTCCTGCTTAACCTTATTGTTCCAGCAGAGATTTTTTTCTCCTGATTGTATTGATGTATTCATGTATGTCTTTGGTTGATCAGGAATGACAACAATCAGCTGCTTCTTGGAATTCGTCGGGCAAATAGGCCACAAACGGTCATGCCATCTTCAGTATTGTCTAGTGATAGCATGCATATTGGTCTGCTCGCTGCAGCTGCTCATGCTGCATCAACAAATAGCCGGTTTACTATTTTCTATAATCCAAGGTAGAACAATTTCTTACATATATCTGATCATTTTCCTCTCAAATACTCACTTTTCCCATGTGTTTTGTAGAGCAAGCCCTTCAGAGTTTGTCATACCACTGGCTAAGTATGTAAAAGCTGTGTACCATACCCGCATATCTGTGGGCATGCGCTTCCGGATGCTTTTCGAGACAGAAGAATCTAGTGTTAGGCGGTATGTCAAACCTGTGTTTATCTCTTATAATTTTGTTGTGTAGGCATCGCATAGTACTATTTTCTTGTCTTGATTTCACTTGCCCCCATTATAGGATGTAGATAAGTTGTTCGATGCCTTTTATATCAGGTTCTTCGTGTTGGTGCTTAGTGTATAATCTACATATATCTATCTGGTTTTCTCATTTGTTGTAATGAGCTGCATGTTTTCAAACTTACATGATATAAGTGGTCTAAATTGTACAAATGCTCTTACTCACAGATACATGGGGACAATTACAGGAATAAGTGATCTTGATCCTGCTCGTTGGCCGAACTCGCACTGGCGTTCTGTAAAGGTAGATCTTGAAACAAACAAATATCTGTTAGTCTATAAAGTTCTACATGCCCTTTTACACTTGTTTACCTACATGCTAGTCTAGTTTTCAATTAGATGGCATGTTTTAGACATATGCTGCCTTGGCTATGACATGCTTGAAAATTAAGCATGCAATCTTTTTCCTTGAACCATGCAGGTTGGATGGGATGAGTCAACTGCTGGAGAGAGGCAGCCAAGGGTCTCTCTTTGGGTGATTGAACCTTTGACAACTTTCCCGATGTATCCATCTCCTTTTCCTCTCAGACTAAAGCGTCCATGGCCAACAGGCTTGCCTTCCTTATATGGTACAAGTTACGATTGCATCCTTTGCCAATGCCTTCAAGCCATAGCAGTGTACAGTGGTTGATCAATTCAGTTGTTAATGCATTGCTCTAATGTTTTTTGCAGGTGGAAAGGAGGATGACTTGACCTCTTCTCTTATGTGGCTTCGAGATGGCGCAAGCCCAGGTTTCCAGTCATTGAATTTTAGCGGATTTGGTATGAGTCCTTGGATGCAGCCAAGGCTGGATAGTTTCCTACTTGGTCTGCAACCTGACATGTACCAAACAATAGCAGCAGCAGCTTTACAGAACACAACGAAGCAAGTATCACCTGCAGTACTGCAGTTCCAGCAGCCTCAGAACATTGTTGGTAGATCCGCTCTTCTATCGAGTCAGATTCTGCAACAAGTACAGCCTCAGTTTCAGCAGATGTACCACCAAAACATCAATGAAAACACAATCCAAGGCCATACTCAGCTTGAGTACCTCCAGCAAGAGTTTCAACGCTGCCAGTCATTTAACGAGCAGAAGCCACAGCTGCAGCTGCAGCCGCAGCAGCAGCAGCAAGAATCACACCAGCTGCAGCAGTCACAGTGTGTGCAAACACCACAGCATCAACACATGCAACAACAGAAGCACTTGCCCAACTTTCAGTCTGTAACAAATGCACTGTCAGCTTTTTCTCAGCTTTCATCTGCCACTGAGTCTTCACCTTCTGTATTGCAGACAGTTTCAGCATTCTCACAGCAGCAGAACTTTCCAGACACAAATATCAGCTCTCTCTCTCCATCAAATGTCTCGTCCATGCATAACACATTGAGACCATTCCCTTCAGAAGCAGCTTCAAACCTCCCAGCTGTGCCAAGCGCCCCCGTACCTGTTTCTGACCCATGGTCTTCTAAGCGAGTTGCAGTGGAGTCTGTGATCCCTTCGAGACCTCATGTTATTTCGTCCCAGATAGAACAGTTGGATTTGGCACATTCTAAAAGCTCTGCATTAGCACCGTTGCCTGGAAGAGAGTGCTTGGTGGATCAAGATGGGAGCTCTGATCCTCAAAATCACCTTTTGTTTGGTGTTAATATAGACTCTCAATCACTTTTGATGCAAGGTGGCATTCCAAGCCTTCAGAATGACAATGGTTCAAGCAAAATTCCATTTTCCACCTCCAATTTCTTGAGCCCTTCTCAAAATGATTTCCCCTTGAATCAAGCACTAACTAGTCCAGGCTGCTTAGATGAATCAGGATATGTTCCATGTTCAGAGAATTCTGATCAAGTAATTCGACCGCCTGCAACCTTCGTGAAGGTGAGTGAATTGACTTGTCCACCCGATGCACCATTAATCAACAAAGTCGCTTCCTTTTCAATTCTTTTCCCTGAAGCACTTTGAATTGAAAATTATGTCCTACAGGTTTACAAAACTGGAACTGTTGGAAGGTTGCTTGACATCACTAGATTTAGCAGCTATCATGACCTTCGTAGCGAGGTAGGACGCCTATTTGGCCTTGAAGGCCAGTTGGAAGACCCTTTGAGATCAGGCTGGCAGCTTGTATTTGTTGACCGAGAGGATGATGTCCTTCTAGTTGGTGATGATCCATGGCAGTAAGTTTTAACAGCCCTAATAAATTCCTGAACATCCGTCTTTACTGTTTTTGTTCTTGCATTTACGGGGCTTGTAATCTGCAGGGAATTTGTGAACAGTGTGTCCTGCATAAAGATACTTTCGCCGCAGGAGGTGCAGCAGATGGGCAAGCAGGGCATTGAACTCTTGAGCTCAGCTCCTGCAAGGAGGCTCGGCAACAGCTGTGACAACTACGTTAGCAGGCAGGAATCAAGAAGCGTAAGCACTGGAATTGCGTCAGTGGGTTCAGTTGAGTTCTGAAGATAGGGAACCCAAGCACATAGACCTCAGCTTTTAGCTGGCCTGTTCTGTATGTTTCTCCAGCTCTTCCTAGTTTTGTGACCTGGAACCCAAGCACATAGATCAAGTGTAGCTCTAAGTTATCCACTGTCAGATAATTATGTCATATGATATCGACTTTTAGTATTAACTACGGGTCTGTCTATAGAGTATTTGACTGTTTTTAGGGGTTGAAATTAGTCAATTATTTGGAACCATTGGATTGAGAATTAAAGGATTAGATCTATCCTTGGGTCCTTTATATTCTTCCCCTCCTAACCATAACCCACATCCCCGCCGCCAACCTCCGTTGCAGCCTGATCCTGCGGCCCCTTCCCCTGTGCCGCCCCTGCCTTCTCGCCGGCGCCGCCCTTGGTGCTGGTGAGGCCACTGTGCCACCATATCCCCCCTCCTCCCTCCTCCCCCTCTTTCTTCTTACCTGCAGCCGTCTTCTCCATCTCCGATCGGATCCTGCGTCGAAGCCCCCGCCCCGCCCTTCTTCTCCGACTCTGGTGGCTAACGCTGTCGGATCTGCCAGCACTGCCCTCCACCACCTAATGACTCCACGACGTGTCGCCCCCACCGCCTACCCCACCCACCACCCTCCTCTTGCCCACGGTTGAGGCGGTGCCACCGCCGCCTCCACCTCCCACCGCCGGTCCGCCACCGCCCCGGCCTCCCTCTAAGCTCGGAGGCCTCGGGTGAACCCTAACCTTAATGGTGAACCCGAGCTCTAATCCCATGAGGCGGCGGCACACGAGCTCTAATCCCATGAGGCGGCGGCGCACGAAGACGACGACGTTGCCGGAGAGGAGGAAATGCTGGCTGCGAAGACAACGTACAAATCTCCACGAAGATCAAAAGGTCAGAAATTCGACTGATTTTACCCTAAAAAACATTCGAGTGTGGTATATCACTTCCATTATTAGAGTCTTGTTGTGCAGTGTTACACATGCTTGTTTGGGTCATATTCTGTATATTGATGATGTTTTGGTTCCACAATGTACTGTTGATGATAGCAAATTAGCAGTGGAGGGTAGTAAACCTTTATGCACTGGTATAACTTCTACAGTGTAAGTAGGAGGGCATTGCATGAAATTCTGTTCAAGAGGCTAGTGACCGGAGAGCTAATCTTACTATGTTCCACTTGCAAACCTAGAGTAGTACTACAATATTAATAAGCAGCTTATTCTAGAAATGTTGCTACTTCTCTCAAGTTAATATTACTGTTACTGTCATGATGATTAGCAGTGCTATATTCAGTAAAAAGTAGTTTGGCATGGTGATGGAAAGCTCATAGATAGATCCAAGAGGGCGCTCACCTGAACCTTGTATAATTTGGCACTACTACTTGGAGACAATTACTTGCGAAGACATGGACCAGCCCTCCCATGTGCCTTTTGGGTCCCCATCTGACCGAACCTTTGAGTGCCCACCCATTGAACTAAAGGCTGAAAAGACGGCCTCCCTTTCCTTGTGGTCAGTGGTGCCTGTGGAGGTGAATGTGATGCCTCTCCCCCCATCACATATCCATTTCTTCAGGTTCAAATGCCCATCCCTGTTCTGATCCCCTAGCGCCTTCCGCCGTGGCGCCTTCTGGTCCTGCCGACGTGTTACAATTGGTTTGGTTTGGGTTTGGTTGGTCGTGGATTGTGACAAAATTTAAAGTGGATGCATGTGGAGTGCAATGGCACACACACCACCCACTCTTTTCAAAGATATGGGCATCTTCCTCAACCCCATCAATTTCTTTGGTGATTCCTCCATCTCTTCCAGATCTTTGGTTGGGACCCAAATTTGGATTCAGATCTTGTCATTTCCCAATCTTCACTGACTTTTTGCAATGGAAAAATCGAAACCTTGCAATGAAATTGAAGGAGGTGGAGTATCGCCTCACATTTTCTTTGTGCTTTTTCAGATGTCTATCGACAATAGTAATGTGTCAACTGTCAGTTTCTCTACTTTCTCCCTAGCCACTAGGCTAATCAAGAGAATTCCCTGCTGCTGTGTTGGTTTAAGGAAACAGACCCTGACTTGCTTTCTATGGATGTTGTGTGCATGATTGAATAGTGTTGTCTGCTTTAGATGCATATACTAGTGTGTGGTTGAATGGTTTTGTCTGCTTCAGATGCATATGGGCAGTACAGTGTATGGCTGAATAGTTTTGTCTGCTTGAGATTCAGAAGCCACGTGCTTGCTTCTCTTCTGAAAGAATGTTAAAAGCATGAGTGGTACCATACTTGCCTTCTCTACCAATTTAAGCTTTTGGAGTAACTCAAGCTTTGGGACCCTGAATTCCAGATACCAGAGAATTTTCACTTGCTGTTAATTTTGTACTCCTATTTGCAGTCTGTCGTACATACATAGAGCATGACGACCCTGCATGCCTTTGCTGGTGAACAAGGACAATCTATTGCGTGTGCAACTCAAAACTGCGATTGTTACACGAGTAACCAGTGTGGTTCAAAATAAAACTGCGCGAGATTAGATAATAATGAAGGAAATGGCTACCATATTTGCCTGGACTAAATCTGCAACCACACCTGACACCTTATTAGGCCAAGAGGAATCTCTTACTACAATAGTACATGATATCAATTATATCACGCATACTCCTGAATCTACACGCTTTTCTTTTCAGAGAGCATAGAGCCACTAAAAAAATGGAATCAAACTTCTACATTCATGCACTTACAACAGGCGAAAAATGCCACTGCCCACAGACCTTGCTGCATCTTTCGTGCGTCGTCCGTCTGCAAGCAATGCGGCCTCCTGGCACTGAAATGCTGGGCCAATGTAGAACCGAACAGCACACCGGCCTAATCTGCTGTACAGTTAACCAATTCAATAGACAGGCAAGTCAATCACTGTTAGGGACAATCGATTTCACAGGAGACTGTAGAAATCGAATATGGTTAGACGTTACCTCCGCTTGTCGCTGCAAACAACAGCTTGCAACTGCTCGCGAACCCTGTCACCGAACAAACCAGCGTACATACAGCTCTACTGTTCATCATATCGTATATCGTATACATTGTTACAAATTAGTAGAAAAGGCATTGGGACAACAATATTCCTACTTAGGAAGCATTTGAGAGGTTGGAATGCTAATGTTGAAGCTGAGTTGAATACGACCAAGAGGAACTTAATTCATGACTGTGATGTGTGGGACATTAAATCTGAGCATCATAGTCTCACTAGCGAGGAAAGGGATAGTATGCTTTCTATAGCTAAACAACTTGATAAAATCTGCTATATGAAGTTAAAGCTAAACAATGTGCTAGGGATAGAGATATTAAGGAGGGAGATAGAAATACTGAATACTTCCATGCTGTAGCCAATCAAAGATTTAGAAAAAAAGTTGATTACCGAGACAGAAGGCCCAAATGGTGTAGTTTATAATACTGAAGACATGCTTGTTATTGCTGTTGATTATTATAAAAACTTATTTAATTTTGACCCTAGATTGAAGATGACTCTTAAAACTGATTTTTGGGGCTATCAGGACCTGGTTACAAATGATGAAAATGCCATGTTAGAAGCAGATTTTACTAAAGAAGAGATTAAAAAGGCAGTTTTTGAGTCTTATGCGGATGCCCCCCTGGGCCTGACGGTTTTCCTTTTGATTTCTATCAAAAATTTCGTTATCTTATTAAACATGATCTGATTGCTATGTTTAACGGCTTTGTGCATGGAAAACTTGATATCTACGGTTTGAATTTTACTATGGTAACTCTCATTCCAAAGGAGAACAATGCTAGACTATTCAGAAGTTTAGACCCATTAGCATTATCAATTGCAGTTATAAGATCTCTAAGGCTATACTAACAGGCTTGCTGTAGTGGGTAGAAGGCTCATTTCTGAGAACCGAACTGCTTTATTGAAAGGCCATTTTTATTCTTGAAACTGTTGTATCCAAGGCTCAAAAGCCCAGAACTGGATGAAATCCCGCCGGGGGACCACTAACGGTAACCGGCTAGTTACCGAAAAAAATGACCAAAATTCAAATATTAAATTTTGAATTTGAATTGTTTTGAAACCGGTAACCGGAAAAAAACCGGGCAGTTACCGTTCAAAAAACCAGAGAAAAACTGCTAAAACCGGAAAACCGCTATAAACTGGTTACATGTAATTAACAATTAAAAATTCCTAATACATTCATAGCAAAAAACATCGAGTCAAACATAGAAGGTCCTAATACATTGGATTAGTGTTAAACAATGTAAACATCATTAGGGAATCCAACTTTTACGTTCAAAAAATTATAGCAAAAAGTATCAAGTCAAGCACGGGAGGTCTTAATACATTGGATTAATATTAAACAATGTAAACATCATTAGAGAATCCAACTTTTACATTTAAAAATTCAACTTAGAATTTAAACAAACCGGGGCGGTAAATGCTTCCTGGTACCCATCGGTAAATCTGGTAACTCGCCGGTTACCGGTGGGATTTCGAGCACTGGTTGTATCTGCTCATGAGATTATCCATGGTGTGGTTCAAAGTGGTGAAAATGGTTTAGTCTTTAACAGGGGCGGAACCAGGCTCAGCCCAAGCCCCGGGCTGGTCCAGCTGGTTTTCGGCCGACATGGGCTTTCGTTCCTAGACTTTCACACCTAAATCACTATTCTCTATAGGTTTTGGTTTCCATACCTCGGGCTATAGCCCACCTAGCCTAAGGCCTGGTTCCGCCCCTGGTCTTTAAGATAGAATATGAAAAGGCTTATGATAAAGTTGACTAGGGTTTTCTGCTAGAAGTTTAGCAGTTTAGAGGGTTTGGTGGAAAATGGATTTCTTGGATTTTTATGCTTATGTATAATGGTTCTGTTGGCATTAAGATTAATGGTGAGGATAATGATTTCTTTGCTACTGGTAAGGGATTAAGACAAGGAGATCCCTTTTCTCCTATTCTTTTTAATCTGGTGGCTGATGTTTTTACAAGAACGTTAGTTAAGGCTACGCATAAGAACCATATTAAAGGTTTGTTACATGATTTCTGTCCTGGTGGTGTGGTAAGTTCACAATATGCTGACGATACTCTACTTTTCTTGAAGAATTCTATAAAAAATGTTCAAAATATTAAATGTATTCTCTCTTGTTTTGAACAAATTTCTGGAGTGAGGACTAATTTCCATAAAAGTGATTTAATTCCTATTAATATGAATGAGAATCAAATTAACCACTTTACTTGAGCTCTGTGTTGCCATGTGGGTTCTTTCCCTTTTATATATTTGGGTGTGCCTCTTCACTTTGGTAAGCTTAGAAAAGGGGACTTGCAACCAATTGTTGATAAGATTATTAGGAGAGTTGCAGGTTGGAGAGGTAGGTTGCTTTCTTATAGGGGTAGACTGATTCTTATTACAGCTTGCTTAGCTAGTATTTCTGCTTACTTTTTCAGTAAGCAAGTTTCCTAAATGGGCTATAGAGGATATCCATTTACAAATTGCTAACTGTTTTTGGGGGTGATTCAGATAATTGTCACCCTACCATCTTGCTAATTGGAAGATGATCTGTCAAAAGAAAAGAGTTTGGTGGCATGGGTGCCCCCAATCTTAAGAGGATTGGGAGAGGGAGCTAGGATGCTTTGTTTTTTTTGTGGTCAAAACCGGGATGTAATAGTAGTCTTAAGTTGGTTCAGCCACGGTGTATGCCGTGGTCTGATGGTTGATTTTGAAGTACTTCTCTGAACCATGTTGATGTACGCTGCTACTTGACGCCGGTTCCATTTTGAATGAAATGGGACTGGAGTGTGTGCTCTGTTCATCTAAAAAACAACAATATTTCCTGACACCATCATACAAGTCCTTAACAGCTACGAACTACCAGGTTAACCAACAGCTACGAACTACCAGGTTAACCTCGTGGAACCATCATCTGTATCACCTGAGTATTACATCTTCTTCAAAACTGGAAGACTTGTAATAATGCAGGGCCCAAGTAATCTACCACTTGGTTCTAATCTCCGGCGCGGGGGGGGGGGGGGGGGGGGGGGGGGGGGGGGGGGATACGGCGAGTGTCCTAATGCAGCTGATTTTGATGCCGGAAGCAAGTAGGTCACTCTGAACGGTCAGAATAAGAATCACCATTGAACTTCCAACTATCTCAGCAACTATCTCAGCCCGAATCTCCACCGGGACCTCTGTGCTTCTTGCGTTCACTATGCCTTGCCCGCCTGGGTGCTGTTTCCCCGTCGCTCTCACTTTCATCGTCTTGGAAGCTGCTTCTGCCATATCTGTCCTTGGACTGAGACTTACGGCCATGCTGATACTCCTCCGCTCCATGTACTCCACTGGAATTCCCAGCTGTTTCTTGACCCCTGTTTCCTTGGTCTGATGCTGCGTCATATCTGTCACTCCTGTCACCACCTGGTCTCCTCTGATCCCGTTTCGTATGCGCAGGTGGCGGGGCCATGAAGGGAGCCATACCCATGGGACGTCCAAGCCCACCCATTGGCATGCCTCCCATGAAAGGAGCACGATTTGGACCCATCATCATTCCAAGGCCTCCCATTGGAAAGAGGGTCCCCGGCTGGGGAGGCCCAACCGGCAAGGGCATGCCAGGCATAGGACCTCTAGTGAAGTCGCCAGGAAATCTGGGGCCACCAAATGGTGGAAAACCACGAGGAACACCGAAGAGATCTGGCATGCCAAAACCATCACCAAAGCCAAATCCGTCACCCATCATGTTAGGAGGAAGTCCTCGCATTCCAAGCATTGATCCTGCGCTACGTGGCAACGGCATATGAGGCCGCCACATTGCACCCCTCCCTCTTCCCCTTCCTTGAGTAGTTGGGCCAATGCTCTCGTCTTCCTCCTCACTTTCCTCTTCCTCCTCTTCTTCATTCTCATCAAATAGCACAATATCTTGGTTGTCAACTGCCTCATCAGCACCAACTCCCTTTGCCTTTTCTTCCTCCCTCTTGGTCTCTGCAGTGATCAGCACAGCCTGAAACAAAATTCAAAATTTCAACTGATTGGAATGAGCAATTGACAAGTGAAAATAAAAGTGGAGTCTACATGGGATCAGTAAAAAAGTTTGAACGTAAGTGTATCAGAAGATATAAATAGTCAAAATACCATATAATGCAAAAATTTAGGAAAACCAAGATAAATTCTCTAAACATGTGAGACCCTAAGTAGATTAGTTTCAAAATTTCATAGCCCCAAATTTGGCATAAACAAAGTCCCAGATGGAGAGATCAATGCAATGTATTTGTTCAAGTCAAAGAGCATTAACCAGTTACCAAAAAATTACAACACAGATGATGGTGCTTTTGAGTTGTGTACATTTACTACAACTTAGATAGCCTGGATACTTAGTATCTTGGTCATTCCAATCTAATCTTGCGTACTTACTCTCATTATCCTAGTCAATATGAGCCGTGTTTTTTCTTTTAAATTATTCTTTCAACTCTTTCCACAATCATGTTCCATTGGAAAAGGGCAATGTATCACAATTTTGCGTGTAGTGCACCCTACAAAGTTTTGAGTGCTGTTTCTTTGTGCGCATTATGGACTAGATTTTAAAATGCACTTCCTTCACCAGGATTTTAAATATTTTTAATTGCACATAATAGCATTGGTCTGTGGACTTAGTTCCAATTGTTAAACAAATGTGATGCTATAAATGTGCTGTACCATGTTCCATAAACACTAAATAGTTATTGTGTCTGATAAGCAGGAATAACAGCTAAAAGCAAATAACTAGATATCCATAAAAATTGTTTACATTAGTATTTTCTACGTTCTATAGGCGGGTGCTAATCCCTTATAGTTAAGAAGTAAATCCACCCGGTGGAGTTTGATCTGAGCATTTGTTTCCAATCCAACACTTGGGAGTAGTGAAAGGATTTCTGAATAAAAAAAATCTCATAATGGTGGAGTAGCTCCAAGCATTATATTAGGAATAAATTGTGGAGATCAGGTGAAACCCACGAACTCCACCAAAGATAAACCCTAGAGGGTCCCAACCTGAGGCCCTATTCTTTTCAGCTTCTAAAAGCTGATTTTCGGTTTTTCTATAGTAACTAACTTTTAAATGAAGTATCTTTTTAAGATAGAGTCTATTAGTTAATTGTAGTACATATTTTACTGATTTCATTTCTATTGCCAAAAACTGTACGTGAGTTTTATTACTATGTAATCTCTTGCACAAACAGCCTAAAAGTCACAAGTCGCAGCCAAAAGCTATAAGCCGCAGCCAAAAAGAACAGACCCTATAATAAGACTGCATAAGTGAAACCCAGCTGATGGAACTGTCTGCATGTAACTTGATAAATAGGTAAGAAACGAGGAGAATACCATAAGTTCACTGTCTGGTTCTAGATAAAGCAGAGAAGCCAGTTGTTCACCGATGAATGGCTCTAATTCCTGGCAGTCTCGACTGATCTGCAGGAGTAAAGTTCAAGATTTTGTTGTTGCTCGGATGTAATCTTGTCTTGTAAATTAGTAAGGCAAAAGTTAGGCCTAACATAATTAAGCATTCAGCTCAACTTTTTAAAACCAATATGACAGAAGCCACACCAAGAGTAATACACTTAAGTTAATCAATAGAGTTACAATTTCTGCCACTATTTCAATGTATAAAAAACATAGATGTAAAATCTAAAGCAGCAAATGCTACTGAGAATTTGAGAATAGGTGATGCACTGCACCTTCACAGGTAGATTGTCATTGTAGGGATTCCGCAGATGATGCGTTTTCTGAAAGGACAGTTCACAAAGCTGCAGTGCAAAATGGTGTTATAAATATAAACAAAATATGGTGATGGGGAGAATGAATCTGTAAAAATATAAAATTTCTAACGAAATTAGATACCGAGATGGAAGGCTGAATCTCATAATTTTTCATGCAAGAGAATATTGAGATTCTTTTTTTTTAAAGAAACAGACAGGATTGGAAGGAAAAACTGGGTAGGTAGTAGTGCTACTGCAATTAAACACTTGGCTATCTGATATGAATATAGGCTGGATTAGATACTATATGTTCGCACAAGAGGTTACAAAATTCTTCAAAAAAGGTACGATTTCTTCATTATGGTCATTTAATCATGTACTCCTGTATAATAGTCAAGGAGAGACCATGCCACTATATATAAAAATATAAAATAGATCCAAGACAATGAGCATGTATTCAGAGTTCAGACTACAACTATTAGATCTCCTTAAATGGCTTACTGCCTTGCTCTATCAATATCTCCTTATCTGGCTTATTCCAACAATTAAAGATTTGGTAAAAATCCAACATTGGCTCCTCTATTTTGGGCTGAGTTCATTTGAGTTTAAGGTGAAGGAATATAAATTATTGAAAATTTTGTAGTATAACACCTATCGTTGAATATCGCGCTAAATGAATGGCATGGTAAAGAAATTCATCAGTGTTTCTTCAGCCATTAACAGAATTAAAATTAACAAGTATTAGCATGCGACATAGTGTGGTGTGTGTAAATATGAAACTTAAGTATATTGCAATAGCCCATGGGTTTATATAGTACATGAGACATTCAAGGATCCAAAGTCTAGACAATAAGAAATGACTTAAATATCCGTAACACACCCCTCTCAAATGTAAGGCGTATGCAATAGCATTACATTTAAAAAGGGGTAACAGTAAAATAGAAAAAAAAATCCAAAATCTATGTCTTGAAGACGTCGTTATAGCGTGCAGCTCTTGAAAAATTATGTCAGAAAGATTGTCTCCCATCTCAAATGTCTTGAAGAAGGTAGAGGCCTCGCCCGGATCTGGGCACCTCCGCCCTTCTTGGGCCGCTGCCCTTGCGGGCGCCGCAGTCACCGCCTCGGATCCGGCGACCATTGCCATGGATCCAGGCCTCCGCTCACGCCGCCAGCCCGAGCTTGCCTCCGACCGGATCTGGGCCGATTCGGCCGCACCCGCCTCGGCCGCCGTCGCCCCGACTGGGACGTCTTCTGTCATCTTCCACATTCTCTTCGTCGTGTTACCGCGGTTGACTTTGCTCCTGCTTACTTCTACCTTCTTGGCCCTTGCACTTTGTGCTTTATGGGTTGCCGCACAATTTCGGATGGGAGGCGACACAAATAGAGAGAGCTGTCAAATCAAGCCGAAGAGGGAGATAGAAGCATAGTGGCACAGATCGAAACCCGAGACGACGGAGACTCAGTGCAGAAGAAGCGCAACAGAGTCATGGTGCAGAAGAAGCGTGGCGGCGGCTCATAGAGAAGCGGCGGCATCATAAAGACTTCTACGATCTGCAGTGGTTCAAAGAGAAGAGTGGCGACTGTGGCTATGCGAAAGGAAGGAAAACCATAGACTATGGCTAGCAAAGCAATCGGCATGATTTGACAAGGATTTTATGGACTCGCACGGCTTTAACGAACTAAAAGATAGATACTATGGATTTGGATGAACACAACGGAAGACTCAAACGATAAAGACTTGCAGTGGATTATAGCGGAAGCCACACCAACTCCCCTTCTCGCTCCCCAAAACCCAAACTCTCACTCCCACCTCACTCCCCCTCCCTCTCAACACCTCTCCCTCTCTTCACGACCGGCCGGGGGAGGAGGCCAGAGAGGAGGGAGAAGCCGGTGGCAGCCTAGGGCGGCGGTAGCGCGGCAACCAGGATCCGGCGCGACGAACTCTGGGCGCGGGCAATGGATATGACCGAAGACATCGTCTGGCTGGGGCGACGGCGGCTGAGGCAAGCGTGGCCGGATCTCCCCAAATCCGACCAGAGGCGAGCGCGGGCCGGTGGCGTGAACGGAGGCCTGGATCCATGGTGGCGGTCGTCGGATCCGAGGCGGCGGTTGCGGCTGGATCCAAGGTGATGGCCCGAGAAGGGCAAAGGTGCCCAGATCTAGGCGGGGCGAGGACGAATCCGGCGCAGGAGGCCCAGCTCCGGGCGGGGGAGGCGGCGGCCCGGCGTGGAGGTGGCCGAATCCGGCGGGGACAGCATGGATCCGACGCGGGGAGGCCGGATCCGGGCTGGGGAGACACGGATCCAAAGCGGAGACGTCCGAATGCGGCGACGGCTAGGAGGAGGTGCCGGCGCAGGCTCAGGCTGTCGGAGGTGCAGGTGGTCCAGCGCGGCACGACAGCAGCAGAGAGGGCCGCACGTCAGGGGGAGACGGGCCAGATCTAAGCTCGGCGGCAGTGAAGACGACCGTATTAGGCCTGGAGGCGGCCGGATTTGGACTTGGCAGCGTCGGAGGCGGCCAGATCCAGGCGGCGGCATGGCACAGAGGCGTGCGCAGATGCGACAACAAGTTGGCGGCGGGCGCGGGCGCAGGCAGAGGAGGCAGACGCGGCGATCGGTGGCGGCCAACGGCGGCGTGGCGCAGCGGCCGACAAGGATGGCCGCCCCCGGGATTAGCTCCTCCCAGGGTAGTAGTGGAAGGTTCAACCGGAGGTGAGCTAGATTTGAAACCTAGGCTCTGATACTAGGTAAATATGAAGCTTAAGTATATTGCAGCAGCCCATGGGCTTATATAGTACATGAGACACAAATATCCAAACCCTAGACAATAGGAAATGACCTAAATGCCCTTAACAGTGTGAATCTAAAAGCTTATGTTGTGTTAATCTGCTATAAGGTCCTACACTCTGTCAACAAGAAAGAGTAATACTTGTCACTGGGAAAGAAAGTAATATGAAATGATGACAGATGAACATAAATAGCGATAAGAAGTTAAAAAGTTAGCTGTACCTTGAGCCACTGAACCGAAAAGTTCCGACCATAATGTGGAGTTCCATGAGCATATTTCCAATTCCCACCACCAATGTAACCACCAATTCTAGAAGTCATCTTTGCACAGCCCTTGAAAAAAACTGAGAGTTTAGCTGTAATTTGTTATACCCAACTGAATAGCATAATTTGAATTTTAAAATATTCCATTACAAAAAAAATGATAATTTAGTCAGTTACTACCTCCAGCCCAAGTCCAAAATAGATGCCGTTTTATCAAGTTTGTTTTGGTTTTTCAAGGCAACATTTTCCACCAAATGCTCCTATTAATTACTTATTAGTAGACATGTTAGAAACGGGCATATAATTTATAAGGGCAACCTATGTTAAAAACTAGGTCATTAGCTCCTTCCCTGTTCCATATGCATGAAGCTAAAGGACAAAAATTTCACATCGGAGGTAGTACATATTAGGAATAATTCAGGGTGACCAATCCATCTCTACCATCAATTAACTCCCCTAATAACTCCATATTTATTCTCCCAATAACTTCTTTCTTGTGATCTATTCTTGAGATAAATAAATATAATAACTAGTGTAGGAGCATATCTGGAAGAGACATAAAAATTTTACCATGAAAAGATAAAACATAATCTATTTTGTAACAGAGGGAGTATTGTGTTAACTATTTCTAGTTAAGACGAAACATACGCTTTACCTGGAAATGACGAGTTCTATTGATTGAGAATACTAAAATAACATTCTTTGTGGATTCAAAAGCTTCATTAAGTTTAGCCTCATTACTCCTTTGGGTAGCCCAGATGCCCTGCTGAACTGATATTTCCAGATTCTCTCGATTGCAACTTTTAACAATGAAGTACCTAATTTTTACATAAAATCAACCGAAAAGTCTATTAGAGTCATTACAGCATTGGAGAGTTTGTAAAAGGAAGCACTGATATGGACCAGAAAATATGGAAATTTTGAAATGCATGCGAGACCTTCAACATTTTACCTGGATAGGTCAAAAAGACATGGATCTTTCAAGCTCTACCTCTAGATTATTACTAAAAACAAAGAGTACAATAGCAGTCTTGAGCTTTGGATATTTCACACAACAATGCGGAACCACTTTCTACATGGTCCATAGTCCATACAAATATCACATGTAGCTTGGGAATCAGTTTGTGCATTAATGCGCTCTAACAATGCTACTAGCATAATTACAGACCTAAAAGTGCATTAATGTGCTCAAAGGATGCTATGAGCATAGTTCCAGACCACACAAAAAGGTAAGTAACCAAGTGAAGCAAAATTCATGTTCTACTCACCAAATCATTTGTGCAAGGAACCGTTGGGTCAGCAGTGAAATCAATCTCCCGACAAGTACATCTTAAGCTAAGTAGCACTAATCTTGTAGATATAACCTTGAATTGCCTAGCCATAATGTAATTTAGCTTCATAATCCAGAGAAAATTGCTTTTGCTAGCATAATAGTAGAATAATGGATAATGATATTTTGCTAAAAGTCAGTTCAGAACACTGTAAAACAAGTCTGGACAAATAAACCCATCGCTCTATCAGGAAGACAGGAAGCATAAAGTATCAGAACACAGAACACAATGTTTCTGTTTGTAAGACACTAAGGTGAATACAATTGTATGACTATGTTTATCGTTTTCACCCAAAATGCTTGAAAGCTTCATAAAACTGGCCAGAAACCCCCCACACACCTAGATTGCCCTTGTGGAAGGGGGGTTGCAGTTCTAGTGGCTTGGTTTGATGAGCCATTAGGGGCACCTTGCACCTGGGTATTTTGCTGCTGCTGCTGCTGCTGCTGCTGTGGTGGTGGTACATGCTGTGAATTTGCTGTCTGTACTTGTTGCACTACAGGAGCAGCACTTGCTGTCGAATTTTGATTGTGCGGTACCAAGCCTTGTTGGGCTTGAGGTTTCTCCCCTTGTTGATTATAGTTATTACCTCTATGCTGATAAAATCTGTTTGATGAGCCATAGTTAAAAAGATTCATCTGTTGAAGCTTCTGGAAGACTTCTTCAACAGGAGGCGGCGGCCCAGGTTGCTTAACATGCCTGTACCGGCAATCAGGGCCATTAGGGCAAAACCCCATCTTATACCTGCAATTCATATCGAAAAGGCACACAGTTTAGGTTGAAGCATAGACAAACACTCTTTTACAACAGCTACCTGGAAGATAAAATAACTAGCTCTTGAATGTCAAGTCACACAGCACAGTATAATCCTAGTAGAAAAGTATAAGTGGCCAAACATTTCAGAGGCAATACATAACCGTCATATAAATTCAAGATTCCATCAATCACTGACTAAACAATATGAAAACCAGCTTCATGAATGTCAAGTCACACAGCACATTATGATCCTAGTAGAAAAGTATAAGTGACCAAACATTTCAGAGGCAATACATAATCGTCATATAAATTCAAGATTCCATCAATCACTGACTAAACAATACAAAAACCAGTTTCATGAAAGGCTGAAAGGCACTAAAATTTACAGCATTGCATCAGCTAAATTAAAACCTACCAAATAAGGTCAGTTATAAAATTATGTTTCTATCCAAGTATCCATCCAAGTTAGTCACTCCCCAAATTCACACAACACAGGCAATAAATTGGACCAAATTGCATCAATTACTACACATTATCACCTGAAAAGATTAGGATTCAATAACCACTTGCAGGCACTCCTAACACCATGCATTCCAATATGAGAATCCTAGCCAATTATTTCCAGCAGAAAAAATAAGATTCGGAAAACCCTAACTACTACACCTGCCATGAGAACACAACTCTAAAACCCTACTGATGACACTAGAACACTACACACACAAGAACACATAACTCTAAACATTAGCTGCTCAAGTTACTACATTGCATTACAAGAACCCGACTCCACAAAAAATTTCCCCCTGCAAGAGTCAAATTCCAGAGAACCATGACAACTATAAGCTGCTTGTGAAACCTACACAACCCTAAACCCTACCGATCATGCTAACACTACTCCAAAGGGAGAACTGCACATTTGACCAATCTACTTTCACCAGCACCCCAATCGCAATCCCATTTCTAGAATCCAAGTGGATGATCCCCCACCCACCCACCAAAGAAAGCATTGAATTTTGAGAACCGCTAACAATCGCATACCGCAGATCACACAATCACAACTCTAGACCCTACCAATCATAAGAAAATATACACTACCGACCACGTTAACAGCAGCTCAAAACCCCTAGCTAAGCAATCAGTAGGTTTCGGACGACAAAACCGACGGGATTGGGAGTGAGGAAGGGACGGACTGTGAGTGTTCTCACATGTTGCACTCCTTGATGTCCTCGTCGGAGTGCTTGTAGACGCAGTCCTGCTCGCGGCACTCGCCGTAGAGGCGGAAGAAGCGACACACCGGCATGCGGGCCTTGTCGTACTGGTGGAGGAACCCGCACGAGTCGCCCTTCATGCACAACCCCCGCAGCCAGTGCCGGCACACGGTCTGCCGGAAGCTTCCGCGGCCGCGGCCATGGCCATGGGGCGGAGTGTCAGAACTGGTTCATATCTGAAGATTGGAGAAGTTGAAGTCTGAAGAAGAGAGGGAAGCCTGAAGAAAGAAAACGTCCGGCGTGTTCTGTGAAGTTTATCTGTCAACGGCCCAGATGCTTTATGGCGCGTTAGGCATACATCTACGGTCCATATTAACTTCAGTTCTGTAAGCTTAGCTCTGGAGTGCATTTACTTTGTTGGGTAATTAACCTGGTGTTAATCTGGGTGTTGGATGTAATCACAATTAAGACTAAACTCTTTGTACTGTTATATACGCACTCAATGGAAGAGAACGGCATATGATGTTGCCGACATTTTCTAGTCTCTCTTAGCGTAGCTGTAGTGTAGCGTACAAGTTCCTGGAGTTCTTCCCCTTTCCCACGATCAGATTTTCGGTGAAACCCCCTCTCTAGGTCGGATTCCTCCCCGGGATCTGACAAATTGGTATCAGAGCATGACTTTCCTCGGCGAAGAGCGGTGGGGAGCGATTGGGTTGGGGTCTTCGGCCTGTAAAATCCCCAGTCACTTTCCATCCAAATCGGCGTTTGAGCGTCATCTTCCTCGTCAAACCCCGGATACCTCCGATTGGCGGCGGCGGCCTGGATCGGCGGAGCTCGCGCCAGCTCTGGAGCCTCGTTTTCCTCGTCAAGTCCCGAATCCCCTCCCGGCTTTGGTGCCGGACCGGCCTTACTCCTTATCGGGCTATGGCGGCGGACCAAATCGGTGCTCGGTGAAGGTTCCGGGCTCCATTCCGGGTAAAATCCCTAAACCTGGTTCCGATCTGGGAAGGAAGATGAAATCCATGGTGAGGTACGAAGAGGTGGCGTCAGATCCCACGGCGGTTTGGCGAATAGCTACGACGGCCAACCACAAGACTGACAGGGTTCAACACCAGCGGGGTGATTTTCAGAAAGTAATGGCTGGAATGCGGGATCAATTGAACCGGATGGAAATTTTAGCGCAAAGGTTAGTAAATTCTCAAGCTAGAGTAGTTGAAGCGAGAAATATGAAAGATCTGAGGCAGAGTACTCTGGAAAGCATTCAAGAAATCCACCCGATGGGAGCACCAGAAGGTAACCTCAACTCTCCTCTTACTGGTTTTTCAGTAGTAGCAACGGATTGGGAACAGGACCAATTGCCGAATGTGTCTGTGAGAAGAATAGAGTGGGAGAACCCAAAGGATACTGATGAGGGTGATTTTGGAATTCCATCCTGGTTGTTTGGATTTTCTCTGCCAGATGCCGTTGAGCGTGCTAAAGATCTTGCTGTTCTTAAGGAGGACGCCCCTACAGATCTCTTGAAGCCAATTAATGTGGGACCATCCTCAGTTCTTAGAGTTGGTCAGCAATGCTTAGCAATTGGAAATCCTTTTGGTTTCGACCATACTCTAACTGTTGAGTTTACAGTTAAAGATGAGTATTTCTGTCCTGCTCTTGCCCAAGCTGTCAAAACTATGAATATAGAGCAGATGGAGCAAACAAAAGTGAAAGCCAACCTTTGCTCTGTGGATTATCAACCTAGAATGGTTCATGAGAAAAAAACTCTTGAGCAAGAGGTATATGGCATAGATCCATACACACATAATATTCCGAAAGAGATTGTGCCTGTTGATCTTGATTGGTCAATTGATGACAAGGCAGAAGAAAAGAAAGTAGTAAATGTATTTGGAGATGAAGATAAAATCAACAAGGATATTGCTGTGAAGACCAATTTTGTGATGGCCAATGTCCCAGCTGAAGCCAAATTTTATCTAACTCAGTTGTATATGGTGGGAAGGGACGGCAGGTTGTTAAGGAGTATGGGTTTGCTCTGGAATCTTCCACCCTGGCCAGATTTAAGCTTTTGTGAAGTTCACTGGAGGGCGATGGGCATGGAGAAAGGAGTTGGAGCAGTGTCAAAAAGAAATGCTTACAATATGGTTGCTCGGCAGGGCAAGAATCAATTCCAGCCTAAAAGGGACAAACAACTTACTGACTTTGTGAAAGAGTGGGTAGCCAGGGTTGAGCAGTACAAGCTCAAGGACAATGAATGGTTCTCTGCTTTGTACAGCTGCCGGAAGCAGTGGGCCCCTAGGTATGTCAATCATTCATTCTGGGATGGTACTTCTGCTATCAGGAAGGTTGACTGTAAAATGGTATACAACAATGCTGATGAGGATGTTCGGAGCATTTGTCAC
Organism: Dendrocalamus latiflorus; assembly: GCA_017311315.1. NCBI lineage: Eukaryota > Viridiplantae > Streptophyta > Magnoliopsida > Poales > Poaceae > Dendrocalamus > Dendrocalamus latiflorus. The sequence goes on from CM029634.1 coordinate 19,179,159, forward strand.
TCTTTTCAACAGTCACCTACTGTGTACTGTAATCATGCTCTTGCTATTCAGAAGCAAGAGAATGTGTTGATGCTTCCATCAAAGTACATCCACAATCGTTGGAAGAAGGATTTTAGAATACTCCATGCATCTACATGCTCCATCTCTGTGGCATCAGAAAGAGGACTGGGCAATTATGATGATCTCTATGTGTGTGGCCATGAGTTTTTTGAAGATATTATTGACACTGGAGCTATAGAGCTTGAGTTAAAGGAGTTTTTGTTGTCAGTAATGAAGGAAGTGAAGGGTAAACTGATTAGGCCTAACCAGACCCAGCATGGTGACATTGCTGCTTTGTCTACTTTCCGGAGGCCTGAATGCACGGTTGGAGGGAAGGATAGTCAACAAGTTACAGTACATGACCCTGAGGAAGAAGCTGTTATAGGTGGAAGAATAACTGCTACAATTAACTCGAATGGTGATATCTGTGCCATTCAGAAAGCTGGTGGAGAGGGTGTCATGTCAAGCGTCATATGCAAGAGATTTGAGCAATTATACAGAACGCTTATTGAGTTTGGACTGGAAAATGAGTTTTTGGAGTATGGAGGCTCTGATCTGGTTGCTTTCCTCCAGAGTGCTGGTCGTAAGCATCAATCATTTGGATTTGGTGTCCTGTTAAAGGAGCAAGGAGTTAGGGAATTCTCTAGAGTGCTCGGTTACAGTGCCCAGGGGGCTTGCAGATTTGGCTTCTACGAGTTCTTTAAGAAGTACTACTCAGATATTGCAGGGCCTGAGTATACCCAGAAGTACAAGACCCTAATTTACCTTGCAGGGTCAGCTTCTGTTGAAGTAATTGTTGATGTGGCTCTCTACCCCTTTGAAGCTGTGAATGACTATAGGGAGGTTATTGTGGAGTTGAAGGCACCTGAGGATCTCATGAAACACTATAGTCATGAGGTGGATGTTTGGGGTGCCGGTGTCATCATTTACATCTTGTTGAATGGGATCTTTCCATGTTGGGATGAATCTGAACAAGGGATATTTGAACTAGTTTTGAAAGGTGATCGTGATTTTTCTTCTGATCCCTGGCCCAATATCTCAGAGAGTGCAAAGGATTTGGTCAGGAAGATGCTAATCCGTGATTCCAGAAAAGGATTGACTGCACATGAAGCTCTTTGTCATCCTTGGGTTTGTGTTGATGGAGTTGCTCCTGACAAACCTCTCGATTCTGCTGTATTAGCTAGATTAAAACAATTTTCAGCAATGAACAAACTAAAGAAGATGTCTCTTAGGGTTATTGCCGAGAATTGGTCTGAAGATGAAATTGCAGGATTGAAAGCAAAGTTCAAAATGCGGGGAGGTGACAACAGTGGTTCAATTGAGTATGGGGAGTTCTTTACTGCAACTTTGCATTTGAACAAAGTCGTGAGAGAAGATACACTCCTTGCAGCATTTTCATACTTCGATAAGGACAGCAGTGGCTATATTACTCAAGATGAATTAGACATCAATCGGTTTCATAATTTATTTTCAGTAAAATTTAGACATATGGCCTTACCTGGAGAGTATTTGTGTGTTCCACTGAATCTGAATTTGCTATCCCAATCTTGTCTGCATTCCAAGACCTTGTTGGATGTTCAGCATATCAAATGGTTAGCATGGGATGTTACTTCTTTTGATTTTCAGTTAGAGATCCTTGGCTCAACTGTGAATCCTGAGCTACTTCAGAACATGACTTATGAGATGATGGTGATTGTTATGGATTCTGCAACAGAGATTTTTGAGCTGCTTCTACAGGGAGTTCGAGTTGACTGTAAAGCAAAATTTATTTATAGTAACATCCGGATATGCATTACCAAAGCATGTCAGTTGGTGGAGAAGGAGGTTGATGGCTGCTTAATCGGAGCAAGGAAATTCTCTATGGTTCTTTGATCACAACGCTTGAGGACAAGCTGTTTGTTAAGGGGGAAGGAATGTCAGAACTGGTTCATATCTGAAGATTGGAGAAGTTGAAGTCTGAAGAAGAGAGGGAAGCCTGAAGAAAGAAAACGTCCGGCGTGTTCTGTGAAGTTTATCTGTCAACGGCCCAGATGCTTTATGGCGCGTTAGGCATACATCTACGGTCCATATTAACTTCAGTTCTGTAAGCTTAGCTCTGGAGTGCATTTACTTTGTTGGGTAATTAACCTGGTGTTAATCTGGGTGTTGGATGTAATCACAATTAAGACTAAACTCTTTGTACTGTTATATACGCACTCAATGGAAGAGAACGGCATATGATGTTGCCGACATTTTCTAGTCTCTCTTAGCGTAGCTGTAGTGTAGCGTACAAGTTCCTGGAGTTCTTCCCCTTTCCCACGATCAGATTTTCGGTGAAACCCCCTCTCTAGGTCGGATTCCTCCCCGGGATCTGACACGGAGCGGGGCCGCCGCCGTCCGCGGCGGGGACGGGGGCGTCGGAGGATGGGACCGCGGTGGTGGGCCCCCAACAACCGCGGAGGCGCCGGCGCCGGCGGCGTCGAGGCCGCCCTCGAAGTCGAAGCTGAGCCCGCCGTCGCCGTCGTCCATTTGAGGTTAGGGGACGACCGGACGAGGGGTGAAAACGAATTTTTTTTGTTAACCGCCTTGCTTTTTTAGGCGATCGATTCGTCTATACTAATATTTCCCGAGCCGACCCACGGTGCCGGGAGTTTTTTGCTATTATTATAGTACTCTTTAAGTATGATTTCGACAAAATAGTATCCATGTTGTGGGCTTTTTCAAAACGATACCTATTTCGTGTACTCCTCTCTGTAATAGTATTCCCAGGGATTTGAACTCAAATTATTTTGATTTTTGAATTTTATCTTCTCTAAATGACTAAACTACCCTTCCTAAATTTGTTTAGACCTAATCTTTTTAGTCATATGGAGGAGATAAAATTCGAAAATCAAAATAATTTGAGTTCAAATCCCTGGGAATACTATTATAGAGAAGAGTACACGAAATAGGTATCGTTTTGGAGAAGCCCACGACGTGGATACCGTTTTGTCGAAGCTATACTTAGGGGAGTACTATAATAGCAAAAAACTCCTATGCCGGCGCTCTCCCATGCCGATCCCTTGCGCCGCCGCTCTCCCGCGTTGAACCCATACGCCGCCGCTCCGCCCCTGCTCTCCCGCGCCGAACCCCTGCGCCGCAGCTACGCCCCCTCCGCCCCGTGCCGAACCCCCGCGCCGCCGCTCCGCCCATGTTTCGTCCCGAGCTACCCATGCCATGGTTCATCCTCGCCTCCTCGACCGGTCTTGGCTCACCAAGCCCACGACACCGTCGATTCTCGCAGCTCCCATGATCAATCACCAATGACAAAAGTGGATCAACTAGAGACCAGTAGATATTAATAGGAGCTCGATGGCAATGGATCAACAGCGGATCAGATTAATAGAACACGAGGAGCGGCGACGCGATGATGATCCACGGCGACCCGACAGCAGCTTCACGCGATTTCCTTTGGTGAGTCATGAAGGTTGCCTCCCCTGTAACCCCCGATGCCATATCTGACCTCTCTGCATGCGTCTCCCTCGTATCCTTGCCACCGCATGGGTCCGGTCTTGATGGCCGCTGCTGAATTCACTGCACGCTTGACTGCCTGCCTATCGCTGGATGCGATGAATGCCGTCCATGGTGACCAGCAAAGGGAGTGCCAAGGTTACTACTTTCTATTGTTTATGATTTGGCAACCCAAAAGTAGAAGCAAAAGGAAAATATGAGCTAGAGCAGGTGGTGCATGTGCAAGACTTCAGTCTTATATGCCCACAACTTGCTTGAGGAAATGATTCAATCGTTGTAGAGTTTAGCCTTTAGAATTATTGGTTGCACTGTTAGTATGATTCATTCAGTATTCTATCTTTTGTTGGTGAAACTAAAATCAAGGCTAAACTGTGCATTGGTGCAAGAAGTGCATGCTCTTGGGATGAACAGGCAGTCGTCTCTTACTCCATCTCCTCTCTCCATTTTACGCCTCAATATGCTTAATTGTCTCTTACTCCATCTCCTATCTCCATTTTCCGCCTCAACATGCTTACTCCTAAATGGTTGAATATGTAGGTTTGGGGAACTGTTAGCAGCAGATATTGAAGAAGCCATAGCTTCTTCGTGGAGTTTAAACTCCCAAGTAATGTGTTCAGGGCTGCCAAGTGCAAGGAAACCAGTTGGGTATTGCTTCTTAACTCTCCCCATGGTTAATCTCTGTCAATAACTAATAGTTACTCTAGCATGGATGAGCAATTAATGATAGAATTATTTTTGCAAGTACTTATAGTTTATCGTGCACAAAGAGGATTCTGGTTTTCAAATGCTGTGCTCATGGATAATAGATGAGAGGTGGGAGTGCAGGCTTCCCTTCCGATATACCGTGGTCTACTGGTCTCTGTAACCTTTGCGTTAGAATATCTGCACTACCTGAATAAGGTTTTGGCTATATTTTCCTATTTTTGTAGTACATGAAAATTTGGTGACATCATGGGTTCTACGTGGAAAAATTATTTCAATTGCCATTAGGTTTTTTTTGCATAATTTGATTGCAATTGTACTTTATCAGTTCATTCATCTGTATTCTTTTTTCTGATGGTAAAGAGAAGTCTTCTATTCCAGCTTATCACATTCCAAAATCATGTTGCTTGAGGGAGTGTTTTAGCTATCCGGCAAGATAGTATATCTGGAATGGCAAAAATCCCATGCCCCTTTTGTGTGCATCAATGATTACTTGATTTTGTATTTGAATGCTTTTTGTTTGGCATGCCGTGTATGCTTCACCTTCTATCTTTGTTGTTTTTATGCCAAATCAGTTATACATATCTTTATTATTCCCATTGAAGCGCATGGGTTAAGTTCACAATTTTACAAAAGAAGTTTCTGGGGATGGAGTTCCAAATTGGGTGGGTGAAATTATATTATAGTAGATATAGTTTAAAATTTTCGATGAGTTTCAGAATTTTGATACGATTATATATTTGGTGAAATATATATTGAGGGGGAACGTGCATTGAATCCAACTCAAGTTTGATAGAGCTTGGTATGGGCCGGAGACTCCACTTCCTGGCCTTGGAATTGCTTAGTTTACAAAACGGATTGACCTGAACCACTAAAATTCCAACTTGCATGGCTTCAATTTGGATGAATAGAATTAAAGCTCCTCATTGATTCCCTGATGATCATCCCCTTTGTATGTAGATATAGGAGATACCATGCGAAAGTGGCTTACTTTAGGCAATTGTTCTTTGTAACATCGAAGGCTTGTATTTCCAGCAACGCTTGGACAGATTTTATCCAAACATGCATTGAGGCCCAGAGTATATATTGGATGCATCAAAACTGGACCCTTCCTATCTGAAAAGTAAGTACACTTTATGGATATCTCTTTCTCTTGCGTCTCAAAGTTGTTAAGATGGGTTAGTGCTTTTCTCGAGGGGGTGAGATACTATGCGCATGGACCAGTACCATGTCGAAAATACTTGTTTCCTGTTTCCATGTGCGCATGTTTCCAAACGATTATTTTCATAAGCTATGTTATCTTCATTCAAAAACATGGTGCCGTATGGAAACAACCACCATGGAAAGCAAATCTCGGTCAACTTCCTGGCTATAATAACATATAATTCTTGGTTCCTGGCTATTACCGTATGGAACTTCCTGGCTATATTATGATCAGTGTTATGGAAAGCAAATCTCGGTAAAAAACCTGGTGAAGATACCCCTTTTCCATACAATTATTTTTGTAACCTGTGCAACTTCCTGGCTATAAGTAACATATGCTATACAACATGTGACTCAGATCAACGAAGAAGTCCTCACCTTCTCTAGTAATATTTCTTGGTTCAAGCTTTGTACCACTGTAGTATGTTCATTTTCCATCACATCTTCACACCGTACATATCATTTCATTCAAAGTTGATTAATGTTTTACTTCAATTTCAACATATGTTATTGAATCGCAGATTTATAGAATGTTGATCCGCACTGTTTAACTCTATCTCCGAAGACTTCAACAGCCTGATGGGCTCAATCCTCAGTACGATATTCTTTTTCATGCAAACTACTATTTGAACGTCAGTATGCTATTCTTTTTTCATCAGTATGCTACTCTTTTTATTAGTATGTGAATTTACTATTTTCACATGTCAACTTCATTTGTTTTTCAAAAATATATCACCAATGTAGTCACAAATCTGGGCCCTATTGGGTGTTAGGGAGTTATCCCTAATGGATACAAGGTATGCAATACTCTATTTACATGCTTAACAGAAAATGAAATTTAAAATTAATTATATGCCTCGCAACAAAAAAACATCTTTCTAAATTATATATGTCTAATTGTATGTAGAAATCAAATTGGATTCATATGCGTTTACGAGGATATTGCAGAGATATATACATGAGATCTGATTGCATCTGAGCTTGCCAGATACATTTTGACCTCCACCACCCTTGAGGTGATCATGCCTCCAGTAAGTGCAATAAAATTTTTATATTTTTTGTACAATCTTCAATAAATAACATCTAAACATATAATTACATATTACATATAATGATATTTTCATATTATGACTCTACTATTATATAACAAACAGTCTCACCACCACAAAGGACTTAAAACATGATCATCACAGACTATAGTGATTTTGGTGCGCTCAATGGTATATTCTGTTAATTCTCTCATATTCCACCTCACAAATATAAAATTATCAGGTTCAAAATTTATCTTTTTATTACTGTTGTGCATGCAGATGTGAGATATACGTTACAACATGACCCAAACACTCATGATTATGTCAAGAATGTCTATTATATAGAAGAGATGAGATCAAATCAAAGAAATTATCCAACAACAACAAAGACGTACAAATCTATGCAACCAAAAGTCATGCCTAAGGAGCTTTCCATGCCTGTCCCATGATGTGTGCTATGCGTAAATGTGCTTCACAGTATTCAAATCAACCACCAGTGAAGAGATTACGTAAGGGGAAAGAGCCAACAGTCAATTTCGTTGCATGGGTGGACATCATTAAAGTTTCTTCATCCCCTGAATGGAAATGATCATCCTAGAGTTATGATGCCTTCTTTCTGTTGCCTATAGTTATTATTGTAGAGTTGCCTAAAGGGGAAATAAAAAAAATGTATGTTGTTCGTTACTCTTTTTTTCAATAAAGATTACATCTATCAATTCTGTTGCAATGATTCATTACAATGCACTTAAGACATTCATTTCTTGCAAATTATATAATTAATGAATTTTGATCTTCAATGCTTTTGATGTGGATTTCACGTGCACGCTTACTAGTTTATTTTAAACGATCAGTATTGTGTGATTTGGAAGTGTTTATGTAAAAAAATTTCAATTTAATAAAGTAAAAGCTTGTGATACGGGGTCGTCTGATCTTCTTGACGTAGGATTAAGGTACCCACATGTAGCCTCTCAAATCGTAGTGATTCCCCGTTACCAATGCAAGAGCTAGCATGTGGGGTAGTCCGATCTTCTCGACGTAGAATCAAGATACTTCTTTGGATCATTACTTTCATAGAAAGAAAGTTTCACCAAATTGTAGCCTACCACAGTTGTCGAAAAGAAACTATGCTACTATGAGTATATGTGGAATCATGTGAAAATCACTCAATCTCACTCTTTCTTACCCCCAAGCAAAGTTATTACTGTTTCGAAGTGAATTGAGGTCAATACTTACATTTGGTAGTAGTTACAACAAGCAATGATGATGATCAAGCGAATTTAAGAGTCTATCTCAATTGTGCAACAATGGTCATTTAGTAGAGCTTGATAAAAAGTGTTTAACCTATGCAATCTAAAATTCAAGTTATTGTAAAGCTAAGTAATGATCCAAGCTAGAATATTTTGTCTAGGTGCTGATCCAAAAGGTTTAAATGAAGGATATGAATGCATATGCAAAGAAAAAAAATGTGACTTAATGTAAACAATGGAATAAGCTACAAAGAGGTAATATGAAATTGAGATAAAATTAGCTTGTTTTGCACCAAGTACTAGGAGAGATGCTACGAATTGCAATGATACAAATATAAGGGCATAAAATTACTCAAAAAAAATTAAATACATAATCTGAAATTATGGACTAAGTTTCACTCACCAAGTTTCGGCAAACTACTATTTTCTCTTTTCTTCTCACAACCACATGAACTATGCTCTCCCCCCCTTTAGTTATTAGGACAACCGAAAGGAAGAGGGTAGGGGTACTATGTGTATGCGGCCTAAGCTTGTTCCTTCTTTTCTTTTTGTCCTTTTCTTTCTCTCAAGCTGAGGCTTTTGCTTCTAGTCGGCTGCTTTGTTTTTGTGTATGCAATGGCCGAAATAGGGTTTTGCTCCCCTCTTGATAGCGCAAGTCTCAAAAATTCAACAAAGTGTAAATAAGTCTAAGAACAACCCTAGAGCAATATCAAATAGTTAGTCTCAATAGGATCAAAGTATTCGCAAATGATTGACTAGTTCACAAAGGATATAAGTGAAGAAAATTAGTTTAACAACCGAAGAACATGACAAGGCATGCATACTGTATCTCGCATGGTACTGTGGATGCATGGGTACTGTAGCGCGATCACTATTGTTCACGCGGCACTGTAGCAAGCATACTATAGCATGCACAGGCACTGTAGCAGATTAATGCCTTTTCTGTTTTGGGGCTGGTTTTGAGGAGTTCAAAACTAACAATTGTTTTAGGTTTTTGATTGGACACAATGATCAAGCGACGCAAAATAATACTAATATTAGTACTAAATAAAAATTCTAATGAATTAAAGCCTAACGAAACTCATAAGAAATAATAGATTGAAACTAGGGTTTCAGCAATTTTTTGTTGCAATTTTTGGTTTATGAACTCTATGTAATAAGAACAAGAAAGAAAATTAATCTAAAATTAAGGGTAAATAATCCTACCAAGTCAATCGCACTTTGATACCAAGATAATACGGGGTCGCCCAATCTTCTCAACGTAGGATCAATATACCCAGGTGTAGCCTCTCGAATCATAGTGATCCCTGTTACCAATGCAAGAGCTAGCATTTTTTAATTCGCAAGAACACATGTATTGGACTTCACGACAATCAAGCGAAATCCTATCGCACTCCCATTTACCAGCGAAAAGATCGAATGATCTTGATTTAGAACTCTCAATTCCCCCTCAAGTGTGTTCGGCACCCCTTGGAAAGAATGAGAGCATTGCAAGCAATATGCTTTTTTTTTAAATGTGGTCTAAGGAACAATGGGTCATGAATACAATAGTATATATGACCCCTAGGGCTAGCCACAAGGCACACAAACTGACTCCAACTCATCCCTACATGTATGGGACTCAAACTCACACAAAAAAGGAAACCCTAATTTTACCACCGTCACTTTATTTCAGATATTGTGGCGCAACCAGAAGGTTTCTGAGGCTATAACCTTACCCATTGGATGGGCCTTTGAATAATCTTTCAAACAAGCATAAGAACACCCGAATCAGACTTTGTTTGTGAAAGGTATGACCTTTTTATTACGGATCTGTTGGGCTATCTCGAATTAAATCCGAATTGAGTTCTAAGTTGATTCCGAGTTTGAATTCAGTTAAACCTGTGGGAGGTCCAACTTAGGCTTGAAAATCTCATCCAAAACACTTGCTTTAAGTTCTTGGGCTTCTCCTGTTTAACTCTCCCACCGCATTGGCTTCTTTCCTCCATGATCAATCCCATAGGCTGCTTGGCTTTCTCCTTTCCAACCGCATGGCCTTTGAGCTTCTTGTTCTTCATGGGCATGATAGCAAATATGGTTATCCTCCTCTTTGTGCTTCTCCATTGCTTTGGCCCCAACCTCCCCCTCAGTTCCAAAGTCTTCCATTTGTCAAACATGAGAATGCACAAAGTAGTGACATGAGGCAGTATTTCATTCTTATGAATAACCATATTAAGCACTGTTAAGAATGAGTTCACCTTAATGTGAAGCTTCTTTTCTAAAGCTCTAGCTCTTCTAGTAAGTTCATATTGTTCCGACATATTGGATGAATTGGAAATCTCATATAGGCAAAGGTATGATTAGCTAAGGTTAAGGATGTATTTCTAGTCTTTTACCGATCTTGGTGTTTGGTTGGAAGACCGGGTTGCTAGTATAGGATGCCGTACTATTAAGAGGGGTTGCGACTAGTAGCTTAAACGTAGACAGATGGAGCCTCTAGCCAGTAGCCGCTTTCCAAGATTCTTTGTTCTTCACATGCATGTCTTGTTCAAGTGAAAAAAAGGTACTAGTTCTTCACACGCGATGAAGTCCTAACCACGACCTAAAAATATCCTCTTTAGAAGGGACCAAAGCATTGTGAGGTCCATATTCTTGCATAACTGGATTTTTAGCACGTGCTTGAAGTTATTATTACTAAATAAAATACATACTGGCGTTTTATCAAATAGATCTTCGATGCAGGATAAGTGGCATTCGCTAAAACTCGTAATATAAAAAGTGCCTGGAGAACAAATTCGCGAAGAGAGACCAAGTAATCCACCAACAATACAAGGTACTAAGGTCGATGAAAGAAGAATGCATCATTCCTTGAGTGAATCCCCAACTTGCAACCGTGGAATTCAACATCGACCATTTCAACAAATCAAAATTTTCAAGAAAAATAACAAAAGGACAAGATGTAAAATTTCCTTCTTACGGAGCTACCTGGCCTAGTCGAGCCAGTAGACTCAATTCAACCAACCTCGCACTCGACTCGAACCACATGCCACATGTGACCCGACCGACTTGACCCGTCCGACCGATCCAACGCTAGCCTTGTCCAACCCAACCACGGACACGCCCGTCCGACTCACCATCGCCACGCCGGCTCCGGACAACACGGTCACGTGGTCAACGGTTTGACCGGCCCAGCCTTCTCTCTCTCCCCTTCGTTTCCCTCCGCGGAGAGGTCAAATACCACTTGGAACCAAAGCCCACCACAACCAGGCGTCCAAGTCCAACCAGAGCTGCCATTTCCCCCTCGTCTCCTCTCCTCCTCGCGAAGGCGGCGCTCAGTCGGGAGGCTTCGCGGAGCTTCCGGTGGTGGCGTCGCGGGGGCTGGTTGAGCGATTTGGGTGCCAGCGGGTTCGGTTGGCTCTTCTTGGTGAGTCGCTGGAGGTGCCTGCCTGCGCGGGTGGTGATTAGTAAGGTCCGCTCCAGCGTTCTTGGCTCGCGTTGCGTTCTTGGCTGGATTGGGTTCGGCTTCGATGCGGTGCTTGATCAGCTAGGTGAGTCTGCTTGCCTGCTTCGTTTCTCTGTCTGAATTTTGCAGAGAAAGATTGGATTTTTGTTTCTTTTGGGCTCTTGCTGTTGTACTTGACGGTCTTAGGTTTGCTGTTGACCGAGGAATTAATTACGGAGTGTTCTTGCTAGGCTGCTTCCTGTGTTGATTGATCAAAGATTTCTGAATAATTCGTGAGATGAATTAAGGTTCCCAATAATAGACTGGATTTTGTTCTAGATTGTGCTCGTTCCTACAGCTGTTTACTGATGACGAGTTTTTAGTTTTGTACCTTGCCCCGTGCGATAAATACGACAATAGTCTGCGAAATTTGATTGGTTTGGTACTTTTGGTTATATAAGTGTGCTGAGAAATGCAGTACAGCAGAAATGTGGAAAGGTGTGAACAGAACAACAATGCTGAGATGGAATATTCAGTCTGTAATAGTTACCAAAAAGTCTAATCATGCCTTAAACTATTGCGCGCGGGATAGATTAGGTTTATTGCTAGCACGGTTAGTTAGATTATAAAATCAGTTTTTATTGAAAAAGACATCGACGTTTTCCTGGAATTAATTATATGTGTTGGCTGGCAATCAGCTACACGGTGATGCCTGTCCAATGATGTCATCTCTCTGAATAGAAACTCTGAAATATTGACAAGTTATAGTGGACCTAGTCTACTTTGTAGTATTTGTTTCTAAGCCTAAGCTAGGTTCTTTCACCTGCTCACTTGTACGATTTAACTGTGTTTCCATGATTGAAACTCCACGCAAACGAACTACTTTAAGTTTGGAGTACATCAGCCCTACTACTTCTCTCGGTTGAATTCTAAGCAAACAATGGCCTAATGTAGGCTGTAGCTGCTTATTGTAAATGTTCATCAAGGGACTCTGAGAACTGCTACATCTTGTAAAAGTAAGAGTGTAAGACCGGCCTGACATTGTGATAGGCCTAAGACTCCTAACAGAGGGAAATTTGTGGCTGTTGGACACACTGGCAAAGTGAGAATATTCCTTATGTGACCTTTCCTTGGGTTAAATCTGTCCAAAGAAATATTTCCTGTAGTGTACCTGGAGTCCTGGACCTTGTGAAACAAATAGGAAAGCCTTTTCAATACTGTGCCACCACAATACTTACCGCATTCTCGGAGTTGTACGATATGCATCAAATGGCATACATCATGTTTTGCTCTGTTTTGTCGTCACGTACTTTGCTCCAATACCTTGTTTTTAACTTTTAAATTCCCAAGTTAGCACCTTCAGTCTTTTCTTTTGCACAAGCAATACTGCAATAGCATGCACGTGGCACAGGCTTTAAAAGTCAAACATATTCCACAAGGCTTTCAAGGCAACACACCTAAGTTTCATGTACAAGAGAGTTGCAAAGCCAGCTCTACAAGGCCATCATTTTTCAGGCTGTTTTCTGGCACATCACAATTCACAAGACCACCTAGTTAAAACCTAGTAATTATCGTGGAATGTTCTTTGTGACACCATCAACATCAATACTGTCCTGGCTTTCTGGAAGGTTTGCGTAACTTATGTACTGCAGCCAAAGACGACTTTTGTGTTTTGTATTATCACAGGATTCTAGCTATACGTTTAGTTCACAGTTCACACCATTAAATGGAGAATATTGTCCGAAATGATAATAACGAATATAATGTTTGAAATGATATGTATTCAGTATAGCTTTCATTTTAGGTAACCATAATCGACATTCTTTCTTTTCAGGACATGATTGCAGTTTTTTGAAGATTGATGAAATGCATGTGTGGATATCATAAGTGCAAACTGTATTTATTGAACTGACAGCAGTCAGGCGGGTATAATAGTTTGAGAATCTCAGTAATGGGTTGTTTTTCTATCTTTTGCAAGACAAGAAGGGCAACGCGACAGCAAAGTTCTCAGCATAATGAAGGTAGAGATCTCTTACAGACCGAATTCTACACACTTTGCGGATTATGACATGTCCGCCTTTGTCCTTGACATGTTTCTTATTGCAACATTTGACCTTATTTGTACAGACCTCCCTGGTGATACGAATATAACGAGATACACTTATAAGGAACTAGTAAGGGCAACAGAAAATTTTAACCTGTGCAATAAGATTGGTGAGGGAGGTTTTGGATCTGTGTATAAGGTAATATGCATTATCTTCAATAAATAAGACAATTAAATTCTAATGGAATAAATGTACATGTGTTTGACGTTTGACAACTAATGGTGCAGGGGCGGCTAAGGAATGGAAACTTTGTTGCTGTCAAGGTGTTATCTTTAGAGTCAAGGCAAGGAAAAAAGGAGTTTTTGAATGAACTCATGGCAATTTCCAACATATCTCATGTTAATCTAGTCACACTTTATGGCTATTGTGTGGAAGGAAACCAAAGGATCCTTGTCTACAATTATCTTGAAAATAATAGCCTTGCACAAACACTCCTCGGTAACTTGCTTGAATCTTTTATACCATTCCCTTCTTCGACAAATTACATATTTTGCCCAAGAAAGTTATATTCTAACGTCCCTTAGTTTTTCCCTTTTTTAGGTTCTGGCCACAGCGACATCCACTTCAATTGGAGGACTCGAGTAAATATTTGCCTTGGTATCGCCCGCGGACTAGCATACCTCCATGATGGTGTCAATCCCCACATTGTTCACCGGGACATCAAAGCAAGCAATATACTTCTTGATAGGGATCTTACCCCAAAAATTTCTGATTTCGGTTTAGCAAAGCTTCTACCCCCAGATGCATCGCATGTTAGCACAAGGGTTGCAGGAACATTGTAAGTGAACTTTTTCATACGGAACTTTATATATTTTAAGTGAACTTTGTCATACGAAACTTTATATATAACGAGTTATCATCTACAGTGCATGTTTTCCGGTTTCTCCCTTTTTCTTGGGTACCTTCAGAAGCTACTACTTATAGCATTCCTTTCAACTTAGTTGGGTGATCCATATTAAAGTGCATCCCAAAAGTTTTCCTTTCACATATTTTGAAACCATCTATTTCAGATAAGAAGCTCGGGCAATTAAAATTACAAATATCAAATAAGTGCATAGTTTTTCATAAATGATAATTATGGCCTATCAAATATCGATACACTTGCAGCTTTACTTAGTCAGTTTTACTTGACAGAGGTTACTTGGCTCCTGAGTATGCCATTCGAGGACAAGTGACACGGAAGTCAGATGTTTATAGTTTTGGTGTTCTGCTTCTAGAAATAGTTAGTGGGAGATCCAACACCAATACAAGATTACCCTATGAAGATCAGCTACATCTTCCACATTGTTATCCTCCATCATGGCACACTCTTCTCCTTTGTTGTCGCAAGAGACAACACAAACCTCCATGACATTCACTGCAGTATCAGATCGTGAGTAACCTGAAGTCGGTTGCAGATATGAAGACCATGTATAGAGAAAAACGTGGCATAGGCGAATACCGAGGATGTTCTTTTGTGCTGCGGCTTTTAGGGTGGTTGAAATTTTTGAATTTTGGCTGTTTACAAGAGAGTACGAAGAGAGACACTCGTGTGCGATTTTAGCCGATCTAGATGAAGCATTACAGTGTCTACTACAATCGATTTGTAGACCCTTTCTTAAAAGGACACTCTGTTTGAAAGCTAATTACTGTAGAAAAGCCAAAAACTAGAAGCTGAAAAGAACAGACCCACCTTTTCCAGAAATTTTCTCTTGCTGGTTTGATTTTTTATGTATAGATTTACTTCATTTATAGTCTGAACAGCATTGTTGGGCCAAAGAAGTGCATACTACTAGCTCTTTTGTTCAGGAATTGACTTCTGTATGTACAATACTGGATTGGTGACGCAGTTTCGTTGTACATGCACATCCTATCTGCTGTTTGTGTTTGGTGATAAACTGCAAAATACCTGGTGAAAGTTTTGTGTGTAATATGCATACCCTGCATGTATCAATCTAGATGAACTGGTTTTCCACCTGACTTTTAGATGTCACATTACCGTCTTCTACCCTTTCTTGAGAGCCCTCACAATGCATGATGTTCAGCTGTTGCCCTGTAATATTGTGATGCAGAGCACATCTTGCATGTGATCAGTTTCTTGCTACTGCTTCCTGCACACTGTTATAACTAATTTCAGCTTCAGTGGAATTTTGATATTTCAGACACTGACGTATTGTCTCATAGGCCGCCAACATCGTCGCAGGTGTTCTACCATGCAGCAGCTGCCGTGCTGTCTGCATCATCATAATGCAAGCTCTGTGTGCAAGATGGGAGGGGACCCAGGTGCTCCTCCCAAACACCGAGGATTCTAACATGGCCACAGGGCACGGCAGTGTCCTCCTCCCCTCAGCCCTCGCCATCACCATCACTGTACCTTCTCCTTTTCTCCTCCCTTGTTGTCACAGTGGCAGCTCCCTGCATGTATCCTTGTAAAAGTGAAACTGTTCACACATATTAACCTGTAGCAACGGTTTTTTTTTAAATTTTAGTTCCTAGCACTCTATTGTTTTGCAAAAATAGATCTCTCCATAAACTCAAAAAGCACGACAGATGATACGTGTTACCTGCCACGCCCCCTAGCCCGGTAGGCCAAGTGGCACTCGGCCGCACGAGAGCCAGCTCCTGCCGAGCAGCCATACCTCGGTTGCACTATGGCAACACTAATATGCTAATGTTGCTTATTAATTAACGCTAAACACAGTTAATTAGTGCTAATAGCAATTAAATGAATAGTGTAGGAAAAAAAACACGTGTGTTGACTTTTAATATTTTTGTTGTGCGGTACAAAATGAATTCCAACGACGAATTTCTATGTCACGTTAGTGGTTTAAGTGAAAGTCTTACATGAAATTTTTAGCTCATTCGAACAATAAATACTTGTTTGTATGGTTGACGGAGACAAACAGCGTAGAAAAAAATACGTGTGTTGACTTCCATTATTTTTATTGCACAGTACATATTAAATTCCAACGATGAATTTCTATGCCACGTTAGCGGTGCAAGTGGAATTACACCATGGAATTATTAGCTCATTTGGATAACAACTGCTCACTTGTATAGGTTGAAATACCGGACGGCATAGACGAAAGCGTATGTCCTGCCTTCCATGATTTTTGTTGTACAGTACAGAATGAATCCCGGTGGTGAATTTCTATGGCACGATAAAGTGAAAGTCTTTTGTGAAATTTTCAGCTCATTTAGACAACAAATGCTCGCTTGTATGGTTGACAAAGACGAATGATGTAGAGACAAATGACTATAGTACACACATTTTTTCCTACTCTGTTCGTCTCCATTAAACATACAAGCGAGCATTTGTTATCCGAATGAGTTGAAAATTTTATGCAAGAATTTCACTTGAACCGCTAACGTGCCATAGAAATTCGCTATTAGAATTTATTCTGTACTGTGTAACAAAAATAATGAAAGTCAATACATGCGTTTTTCCCTACGCTATTCGTCTTAGTCAACCGTACAAGCGAGCATTTGTTGTTCGAATGAGCTGAAAATTTAACATAGGACTTTCACTTAAACCACTTACGTGTCATAGAAATTCGTCGCTGGAGCTCATTCTATACTGCATGAAAAAAACCGTGGAAGACAAGACATGCGATCAATACTAATTAATTGTGAGTGCAATAAATTATCGTGCATGCTTAATTAGCACTATATGATTAGAGCTAATTAAATATTATTTAACACTAATAAAATACTATTATTTCGTGCTTTAATTAGCACTAGATAAATACTATTAATACTATTTAATTGTTATTAGTACTAATTAGTTGCATATAGCTCTAATTAATGAGTAACATTGGTGCTGCAGCGCGTAATAGTGCTGATACGCTGCAGCGAGGCATGGTGGCTCGGAAGGGGCAGCCGCTCTACGGCGGTTCGGCAGAAGCTAGCTGCCGAGCTGCACGTCGCCCTGCCGCACTAGCTCGTGCAGCCGAGCCCCATCCGATGAACTGAGTTAGGGGTTGCGGCAAGTGAGGTTCATTTTAAAGAAAAAGCGTTGAGGCTAAAATCGGAGAAAAAGTACTACAGGGTCGGTGGACATTTCGGAAAAGTGCATCTTTAGCACTAGTACTACAGCTGCCATTGGAGTGGTCCCTGTCCGGGCATGCATGCAGCAACATGGATTGCTCACCACAAACCAACACATGAGTGAGCTGGTGCAGTGGCCAGTGGGCCTGGCAATGGCATGCCCATCGTAGTTCCCAATCAAGCTCAGCTGAAACTTTCGGGTGAGCTGCAATGCACGACTATGAAAGGGGGTACATGTACGTGCTACATGCACATTGGTATGAGCAGCAGCCTTTTATTAGTTTGGTGTACTTGGCAGCCCAACTTTGTAAACACTGATATGTAATCACTAATTAGCACACGACAGTCACTTTGAGATTGGTTTGGCTACTTGATCCATGTGATAGGTCACTGTGTAAAAGAGCAAAAGTCATTACTTTGTACTTGGCTTTGTGTGAGCAGTTAACTAACTAAGACCCTGTTAATTTTATAACCCTTCGTGAAATGATTTGTAGTGTACTCAGCTACTCACCTGCCGTGAGGCTAGCAGTGATACATAGGGAAAATTAGATCACGGTTGCTGTGATTGCATCCATTTCGCGCCACACGCTGCAATGATGCATGGTGATCAATTAGGAAATCTTTTTCAAACCGACCATATATTTTTGTCGCCTAATTTGTCTCGTGCATGCCATGAGGCATATATAGCTCGAAATTCCTATAGAATCATGTGACATGTGGCTTAATAATCAAGTTGTTCACTGCATCACAATGCCCGAGATGAGCTAGCTTCGCTTTGCATAGTGCAACACAAGCATTGTATTTCTGATGGAATTCCTCACTCATAAACACATCTAGAGAGAGAGAGAGAGAGGGAGGGAGGGAGGGAGGGAGGGAGGGGACCGGCTTTGGAAGGAGAGAAAGCTGAGCTCGAGCTGGGTAATGCGTTGCGTGGCTGACAGGACAAAGGCAAAGGCAAAGGCAAAAGCCCTCAAGTCCTAGCTGTCCTTCTCAAAACGCTGGTCGGTTTGGTTCGCAGCAGCAGCAGCATGTCCTCCGGCTCAAAGGTGACTGAATGAAAGAAGGCCCTCGGTCACTCGCTCACTCCGGCCCCAACACACAGAGAAAAGCATGGGGCTCTTAGAACATAGCATTGCAAATATAGATGATCAAAAGAATAAGAGGTAGTGATTTAACGTAAAAAGCTCTTGTGAAAAAAAAAATCATGAACACATGCATACGAAATTCACAATATAAGTAGATATTACAATATGACTCTTACTCTTCCCTATAGTCTACAGAGGCATATTTATAATGATTACAATAGGACTTCAAGTAGGAGCAGAACTCCGGATTAGGAATGAAAGCAAATCGAATAGGATTTAGATCACAAACTTAACAATCTTCACCTTGACACGAATTCGCTCTTGCAGCCGAAATATCAAATCTCCTCAAAGTAAATTTTTTTATCACTGGACCTTATGCCTCGAAAGTTCACCGGACTAATCTTCAAAAAGAAATACTGGAATAGTCTTATCTAAACGCTTATCTGAAGCAAAATTGAGCAAATCACTAACAGGTTCAAACACATAGCAATCAACAAAGCAAGCCAACAAATTTGGGTCTTCAACAACTCATAACCCAGCAAAGTTTAGGTCTGTGCAACTGACCTCCTGAAACAAATACTCAATCGCCGAATGGCATAAGCAAAAACATCACATGTAGCATTGGATAGATAGCGAAGAACTCAGCTTATGGAATCTGGTATGCTCCACCTGAAATATAAAACTCATCAAGCAATGCTCATTGAAAAAGCAACTTGCACGTGTGTGGCTATTACGAACATTAAACTACCAGCTTCAAAGGTAATTGAACTCTATGACATGGTTCAAACTGTTCCTATAAAATAGTCCGGATGAAAGGAACTCTTCTGTCGTCAATGGAGTATAAACTACAGTAGACCCTTCGTATCGAGCTGCAACAATTCAACAAACGTTGTGCTATCCACGCAAAAAAACAAAACTCTTTCTTGCACTTAAATCCTTCATCTCAAATTGAAATTAAAGCAAAACCTTCACTTTCAGATAACAAAACTACAGAGAGCATCATGCTAGCTGCCATCAGGGTGTCATCAAATTCTTGAGAATTAATGTTTTCCAAGCCTCTATAACAGTCGCATAACCGATCCAAATAGCAACATATCCAAATTATGAATGAAACATCAAATTCAGTCGTCTTCACAACTATATTGAGTTTTTTTTCAAAGTCTCCTCGATCAAGCTAGCCTAAATTGTGTTGAAAAATCTGCAACTACACCTTATACTCTATATATGTGGATCCTGTAACAGTAACTCATAGTAGACGACGGATCGTCAAAGAATCGCCAATAATTATTTCTGCATGGATATCGTAAATAATAGGCATAATAACCTGAATTGCAATGAACTCCACCTCTATCAAAAAATACAGAGTTAAAAAGACATCTACTTCATGTAAGATGAAGATCGTTGACAGAGATAGGGTAATACGACGCTAGGCATAGCGCTGAGCAGCATGGGCAATGGCATTAGCAAACTTAGAGCTGGAATAGTCATCAAGGTAGAGCATAGGTCGACGCTAAATATGGAATCGAGCTGCAGAATGGAGTTGAGGCGAGTTGAAATCACTGAGTCAAGGCTTCTGGAATATCCTAGTACAGTTCCTCGTGTGCACTTAAGTGGATGCCGCCGCTGATGTTGTCTTCGATGCCACGCCCTAATGCTATGCAGGTGACGCCGCGCAATGGCTGCTCCTGGGAGTCACCTCCTCCTGGGGGCCGTGGCAAGGATCTAGAATCCGAAGTTCTGATATCACTTGTTATAAAACGTACGACAAATATAGATGATAAAAAAATAAGAGATACGGATTTAACGTGGAAAACCTTACAGAAAAAAATCACGGATACACAAATACGAAATTCACAATATGAGAAGATATTACAATGAGACTCTTGCTCTTCTCAATGGTCTACATGGATATATTTATAATGATTACAAAAGGACTTCAATTAAAAGTAGAACTCTATATTAAAAACGGAACAAATAAAATATGATTTGGACCCCAAACTTAACAGCGCTTAGCTAAAGCGCAGGCTTCATTTCTGTACGGCCTATATGATATCCACATGCACCAGCTGCAAAGCTGTGATCGAGGAATGAGCACGTACAAGTTCAGGTAAGAAGCCGAAGATGTTCAAGCGATTAATCTGAATTGTCATTTTGGCTGTATAATGCAACAAATGATTGATCGATATTAGCAATTGGATTATCTCTAGCTAGCTTCTGCGGAGGAGATGTAAAGTGTTTTCATCTCGGTACATAATTAGAAATTCATGAAGAAAACTAATTAACCACGATGGGTTGTGTTCCTAGTGGTGGAAACCTGGGTATGCATGCATATAAATCGTGATCATCTGATCTCCTGGCTGGCTAGGTTTGATCCCCAACAAGCAGGGGTGATTAACTCCTAGAACAACTAAGGAAGCCTGAGAGTGTGCACAACATTGGTGTGAAACCATATGGAGATCATCTTTTTTTGTGTGATAAGTATTTAATTTTTCTTGTGTTTCGTTGTTGAAGTTTGAGTTTGATTTAGTAACTTTTGCAATCTCTGGTTTTGCTATCAGGTGACCAGCCGTGTGACTGGCTGTGGACGGTGGTCTGATTGAGGTCTGGTGTGATTGGCCGTGGGCAATGGTCTGATCGGAAATACAGTGTGACTGATTTCTATTTTGCGGTAGCTCTATTCCAAAGATGTGCTCATTACGTTGAGCAGAGATTTTGAGAGTGGTACAATTGGCCATGTAATGGTTGTCCGACTGGAGGTAGTTAGGAGATTTGATCAGCACGGTTGCCGCGGTCATACCGGTCCCTATTACCGGGAGGCTTTAAGTCGGTTCTCGGTGGTTAGACCAGCCTTTGGGAAATTGAGTGAGTTGTGTCGGGTTTTGGTTGTGTTAGTTATGGCGTGAGTCCATACAAGTATTAATCATGGTGAGAGTCCATGCATTGTGGAAATCTTGACGTGGTTGTCAAGTGGTGCATGTTTGCATTGGTTTTATTGATGATAGTCAAGTGCATGTCACTTGTGCTCAAGGCAGTTGCTTGTTCTTTAATGTGCATGATGTTTGCTGATTGTTGCAATCAATAGCAAGATCGATGCTAGAGGAGGTGTCCTGAGGCCATGGAGGGTCACATAAGTCCATGTGGAGCATCATCTCAAACGAAGAAGCACGGAAAAAAAGAAAAGGATCATGATAGGGGAGTGTTAAATAACTAGGATAGTTATGTTTTTACTATTGTTTAGTGTTTCCATTAGTGTGTGTTTTCACTGTTGTTTAGTATTCTCATTAGTGCTAATGTTCCCACTAGTGGTAGTGCTTAGTATTTACATACGAGATGTTCACACTCATGTACTTGTATATAAATAGATGATCAATAAAAGGCAAATATTTATCAGTTGCAAACCATTCTTGTTGATATCTTCTGACATGGTATAAAAGCCTACTCTTCCTATCCAATGACATCTGCAAATACATCTACTAACTTAGGATCATCAATCTCAGGATCGCTCGGCACTCAAGCTGTTAGCCTAATGTCCATTGGTCACCCATCCTTTGGTAATCCTATCAATGTAAAGCTGTCTCACAACACCTACCTGCTATGGAAGGCGCAGGTTCTGCCTGTCCTTCATGGTGCATAGTAGCTTGGTTTGTAGAAGGAACTGATCTGGTGCTGATGTTGATAGAAGATGGAGCCACATAGGTTTCTAATCCTGCATATACCGTCTGGCTCCAACGAGATTAGATATGCCTAAGGCTGCTACTATCCACCCTCTCGTCGAAGGTGTTGGAATAGATGTTGTTTCTGTCATCATCGGCTGCAGTCTGGAATACCATCGAGCGCAAGTTTGTGACTCAATCTAGGGCACATATTATGCAAATTTGACGGCAGTTGGCTATGCTTTAGAAGCGGGACATGGCAATGATCGATTACTTCAACAAAGTCAAGAGCCTTACCGATAGGCTTGTCGCCACTGACAAACCATTCGAAGAGAAGGATGTCATCATTTATCTTCTCACCAGCCTTGATAACTTCTATGATGCGCTAGTGACATCTGTCACCACCCGGACAGAGCCGATCGCCCTCATCGATTTCTGCTCACACATGCTAGACTATGAGATGCATCACGAGCAAAGCAATCTCATATTCCAGTCCTCCGTGAACATGGAGATGCATCACGGGCAAATCAATCTCATATTCCAATCCTCCGTGAACATGGTGTCCCAGAGCAATCAAGAAAGGCATGAGCGAGGCGGTGGTGGTGAACGTGGACAAGGCCATGGTGGTGGCCACGGATAGTACCAGTACCAGGGTACCAATTACGACAACCACCATGGTAGCGATGACTCTAGCATGAGAGAATACAGGGACAGACCCTAGGGGTAATTCGGTAGGCACTGCTAGCGCAAATCCAGGGGCACTGCTCTCTCAGATCCTATGCAAGATATCCTATTGCCTACCAACGCGAGTCCCACGGAGGATTCTACCGGCCTCACATATGTATCTGGTGCTTCACTTGCTCCACGTGTCCCTGGCATGACCATGGAACTTGGCACAACTTCATCTCACCGCCTAATCCTCCTGTACCACTGCTTCATCCCATGCAAACAAGGCTGCAGAACAACATTCGTCAACCAAAAATTCACACCGACAGCACGGTACAATATAATGTTCGCCAGCATGCATTTCTTGCTATGATCAAACCGGCAACTCTTAAGAATGCTCTTTGTGACAAATTGGAAGGAGGCAATAGACGTTGAATATCAGGCACTCTTAAAGAACAAGACATGGCACTTGGTATCATCTCAGTTGGGTCCTAATATCATTGACTGCAAGTGGGTATTTAAATTGAAGAAGAAGGTTGACGGTTCTATTGAACGCTATAAGGCCAGATTGGTTGCAAAAGTATTCGAACAATGGCACAAGATTGATTATGAAAAAACGTTCAGCCCGGTTGTGAAAATTGCTACAATTTGTCTTATTCTATCATTAGCAGTATCACGCGGATGGTTGCTTCACCAATTTGATGTACATAATACATTTTTGCATGGTGTTCTGGAAGAGGATATGTTCATGTGACAGCCACTGGGTTATGAGGATCCACAATTTTCACATCATGTGTGCAAATTGGATAAAGCTCTTTATAGGTTAAAGCAATCATCTCATTCCTGGTATTCTTAACTAAGTTCTTATTTACAAGAACTTGGTTTTGTTCCTTCCTGAGCTGACACATCCTTTTTCATCTACAATCATAGTGGTGTGATCACATATATTCTGGTTTATGTTGATGACATTATTATCACTAGCTCATCTTCTCAGGCTATTCATACCTTGATTCAGAAAATATAGCCAGAGTTTGCTCTCAAGAATCTTGGTGATCTTCATTACTTCTTGGGCATCGAAGTATGTCGATCAGGAGAGGATCTCATCCTTGTCCAGTCTAAATATTCCACCAACCTTCTGCAATGGACCGGCATGACAGCATGCAAACTAGTAACTTCTTCAATGTTGACAACTAAAAAATTATCAAAGTCTGACGAGAGAGAGTTATTAGCTGCAGAAGAAATACAACAATATAGTAGGTGCTTTATAGTACCAAATATGAACTTGACCAGATATATCATATGCGGTCAACAAGGTGTGTTAATTTCTACATATGCCAACCGAACATCATTGGACAGTGGTGAAAAGAATTTTATGGTATGTACGACACACAGTGAGTGTCGAACTCCAAATTTGCAAGTCTACTTCTAGTTTGTTCAGTGCATTCTATACTGCAGATTGTGTAGGATCAACATATGACAGAAGGTCAACCAGTAGTTTTGCGATTTTCTTTGGCTCCAATCTTATATCATGGAGTTTAAGGAAGTAAGCCATAGTAGCGAGATCCAGTACTGAGGCAGAGTACTAGACTCTTGCAAATGCCACATAAAAAAATTATCTGGATACAATCGTTATTGGGAGAATTTGGAATTTATCAATCGCAAGCGCCTGTCATGTGGCGCGACAATCTTGAAGCCATATATCTTTCTGTTAATCCTGTATTCCATACCAGAACTAAACATATTGAGGTGGACTTTCATTTTGTCCGGGAACAATCCGGGAACAAGTGGCAAGAAAGGTGTTAGAGATTCGGTTCATATCATCACGAGATTAATTAGCCGATGGTCTCACCAAACCAAATACAACAACTGAAAATCTTATGACACAATCTCAACATCACTGGTTGTGATTGAGAGGGAGTGTTAAATAACTAGGATAGTTGTGTTTTCACTATTATTTAGTATTCACATTCGTATATGTTTTCACTGTTGTTTAGTATTTCTATTAGTGCTAATGTTCCCACTAGAGATAATGCTTAGATACAAATGTGAGAGTGTTCACACTCATGTACTTGTATATAAATAGATGATCAATAGAAGACAAATATGTGTCAGTTACAAATCATTCTTTTGATATGTTCTTACAGGGGCAAGTGCATACATGTGGTGCGTCATTTGACTTGAACGTTTCAAGTGATGATGGTCCTTGGAGAAGGCATATGATCTTGATGGTAAATCAATGGGTATCAGAGGCTTCGTTGTGCTGGTTGCTTCAAGGAGAAGCATTGTGAAGGTCGATAGATGGCAATTGAGGAAATTGTCTGATACCGGGTGGCGATGCAGTTTACAAGTTGTCTTATATATATGTGTTGAAAGATGAGAGATCTCTTGAGGATTTTTGGAAAGAGGTTAGAGTTTTTTTGTGTTGGAAGTTGTGTATGTGTGCTTTAGGTTTAAAGCTCTGTCCTACATGAGGAAGTGACTATAAAATATTTCTCTCAAAGTGAAATAAACTTCCAAATTTTGTCAAGTAAGTTATGCCATGGATTTCTCCTTGTGCTTTTAATTTGCTTAGTTTTCTTATTTGAATTTAATCTCCTCTTGATCTTCCTTGGTGCCATAGATTTCTCCTTGTGCTTTTAATTTATTTATTTTTCTTGTTTGGATTTAATCTCCTTTTGATCTTTCTTGGTGCTAAAGACATGTAAGAGGTGAAGATATCTCTTAGAGATCAAATCTCATCTATCTAAGCACTTTCTATGGAATGTCTTGTTATTGCCTTGTTTTATTCAAGAGAGGGTGATTTTGGGTTTTGATTTTGAGTGCATTTTGGCTTGAGTTCGTATTGTGATCTAGCTTGCTATGACAAGTGAGAACCTATTCAAGTCTTCAAAATCATCAAAAACTCGTGAACAAAAGCATATCAAAGTTTCTCTTTTTTGCCCGATTTTGGTGTAACCTTTCTTGTTTTGGATAAATATCATAACTTTAGCATTGAACTTTACGATCCATGATTGGAATAGATTTATGATATCTTAGGGAGGATTTGTATTAAGTTTCATCCTATTTAGATAAGTAGTTTAAGAGTTAGCCTTTTTCTTGGTCATGGGCAATGTTGTTTTTTCCTCTGTTCGTGAAGCGGTTAGATTGCCACTGAACCCGGTCTGACTAGCCAAGCGGTCAGACCACCCCTGTCATCCAGTTTGACCGGCCAAGTGGTTTGACCGCCCTTTGCCCGGCGGATAGACTGATTGTCTTAAGTGACTTTGTGATCTTTGGCTTTTGATTTTGGTAAAGCTTGTAGGCTTGAGTTTTTTTATTGTATTATGTTGCTAATACCAGGGGAGATTTTAAGAAGTCATTCACCCCTTCTGACTCGCCATATTCGATTCTGCATTTTGATCCAGGTTAATTTAGTCCCCAGAAAAATGGAAGCCTTCATCGTACTAGTATAGCTGCACAACATATATATGCTCTTGCCTTCATCGATCATACCCTAATTACCTGTAGAGGGGTGTATGGCAGTTCGATGTATGTGTATATATTGAAAGTTCGTCTTTTTAAATAGATCAACTCGTAAGATTGGAGACCAAAAAAATGCCCTTATCTTAATAATCAAATAGACATACAAAGTGTGGTATTCATCGACTCTACTAGCTGATCAAGTCAATTAGTTCAATGGAGGAAACTAAGGAACACAAATAAGATGTTAATTACTGAGTAGAAATGAGATAAATTAACAAGCTAATTGCTTGTGTGCATAGCACACATTTGTACCCCTGGCTATGTATATGAACTTTGTTCTGATGTAAGTACAAGAAAGTAAGAAATTAAACCATATCGATCGATCTTGTCATTCTGGAGTATAGTACAAAAGGCAGTGTAAGTACATGCCTAGAAAATAACGTGCAGTCAGAACTTATGGTACTAAGCTTCACCATTGACAAGGACAAGCTATTACTAATCACTAAGAATTAATCATTTCACAGAGGGGGGAAAATCTAACCAAGAGCCAAGAGAAAAAATTCCAGAGAAATGAACGCCACCTCAAATGACATGCATTCAGCTCATGAGAGCTGATATGATGGTAGGAGTATCATTCTGCCTAGTCAATTAACAGATTCAAAGCTAGCATAAGTTCATCAACGCGCGATTCCAGAAGTTAATTACTGCTTACTTCAAGCCTTCTGCATGTATAGGGCAGAAATATGCTGCAGCTGCAGGAGAATATGTACCCTTTTGCATCATACTAATTGATATTACTTAACTTTCTATCTAGCCACACGGCAACAATTTTAGTTAAGGTACTGAATCCAAAAAAGGCTAGCTCTCTACATTTTAAAGTTCAAACTTAACTCTTAAGGAAGAGCATTTGTTTAACAAATTAGAGGAGATACGAAAATACATTCAAATATTATTTCATTGAGATAAGCATTGTGCATTGATCACATTGACCAACAAATACACAACCATGCATCACCTAGCTAACTCGCCCACCCAAAGAGAATACAAAGGAAAGAACACAAATTGTTGTGTCCATGTCTTTCAAATCTTCTAGCAAAAACACATGATTACTCAATTTTTGAGAACTTTTGCAGATTCAGTGTGCTAGCTAGACACAGCTCTTGCCAGAAACTTGGCAAGCATGAGCATATGATAAGCTAGCACATTGGAGAAATATTCTCTAAAAGGGAAAAAATAAGTGCATTGGAATTAAAGAAAACGAGGAAAACAACTGAGTGAAACATCTTTCACTAGATTTATTGGTAAAATAATTTAGTGGCTAATGAACCTTGCTTGCTTGTATCTTGGCCATTTGTAGGACAAATCCTAAATGATTCCACTTTCATAAAAAAAAATAAAGGGGAAGAATCTATGATACATGTCTGTACGTAACCTCAGAACTACTTGAACTAAATTACAAAAACTGTACATTGCATGTAGAAATTAAAAAATAACAAAACAAAGACAATAGAAACAAGACAGATTCCTCAAGGGATTCATTTAAGATGAATGAATGATCGACCAAAAGGGGACAAAGGTATATTTTATATAGGAGATCATGATTGCATTCAAGCATTTAGTAAGAACAAATAGCTAGCCATCTCTATTAAATCAAGCAGAGGCCAAGCAATATGCTCAGAAGAGCATCAGTCATGTGCTAAAAGCGGCAAACAAAAACCATAACCTCACTGATTTTTTTCGTACCAAGCTAAGTTGATAGAAGAGTATGAAACACATGTCATCAGTCCTTTTCCACCTGCAAGAACTTGGGAACAAATGATCAAAGATTTATGGCATGAAATACATCAAATGACAGAAGAATCGAACAGTCATATGCATGCTTGGCTCCTTGCACGCCACTCAC
Organism: Dendrocalamus latiflorus; assembly: GCA_017311315.1. NCBI lineage: Eukaryota > Viridiplantae > Streptophyta > Magnoliopsida > Poales > Poaceae > Dendrocalamus > Dendrocalamus latiflorus. The sequence continues at coordinate 19,207,191 of CM029634.1, forward strand.
AGCAGGCAACCACATCATGGATTGGGCTACATGTGTGGCATACAGGGAGCCAGGCACACTCGATCTTTGATCAAACCTCTCATTCACACAATAGTGCAGGAAGACCAAGAACAAAAGGGATGTGCATATGTTTCTCTTTCTATCCAGAGCAGTAGTAGTGATGCCAGAAACAAAACCAGATCTTGATGGGCAAAAGCACAAGATACAGGAAGCAAGACAAGAAGGTTACTAGAGAAAGATAGCTAGGTTTAGGGAGTAGAATAGTGCAAAGGTGTGAGGGATGGTGGTAGAAGAAAGGAGGTGAAGCTGAATTTATAGAGAGCGAAGGATATGTTGCTCTCTCGTACGGCTGACTACAACTCTATGGTAGCTTGCTCACCTGTTTACCATAAAGTAAAGCAAGGGCGAAGGACATGGAGCACAAGACACTAAAATACTTCCCAAGGGGATTAAAGGATGAAGCTTTTGATGCCATATTGCCATGCCACACTAGCTATGTGACTATGTAGGCCTACACACTACAACTAGAGTCTTTCCAAGTTTTATATTGTAGACTAAAGGTTAGCCTAATACTAGCCTAAAAGCCACCAGCACCACCCACAGCAACCAATGGCATGCAGAAGAATGTGCCAAGCTTGACCTCTATTTCATAGCTATGGCCGGCTCATCTCTCCCACTCTCTCTCTCTCTCTCTCTCTCTCTCTCGTGCTGATGTTGTTGAGTGCTCTCTCCACCCTGCAGGGCTCGATCGTGTAGGCTTTGATGAGGAGCATCCTGCTAAGATAGGGTACTGTGAGCTTTGGCAACGGAGATGGAGACTACATGGAGGAAATAGAAAGGGAATCACCATTTTCCCAACCTTTCTTGCAGTGGCACAGGCTACTACACACTTGCACACACCTTCCTCTCTCACACAACAAACTCACACAGGAAGGGGGGAGAGAGAGAGAGAGAGAGAGAGAGAGAGAGAGACAGAGAGGAGGGGGGGTGGTGTAGACTTCAAAGCTGATGGCTCTGACTAGTGAAGTGGATTTTGTCCGGAGCACTTGGCCGAGCTCCAGATTCTCTTATCCCAAACCTCACCATACCAGTCAGGCATAAGAAAATGCCTCCAGGGTGCTGCTATGCTTATAGCTGGTTTCGATTGCCTGCAATGCCCTAAGGTCGCTTACTAGTGGGTCCGCGATAGGTAGGGCCTCATTGTCAGGGTGAGTGTATTTTGTCCGAATGATGTATGTGCATGTTCGTACCTAGGCTAGGCCCCCCAAGCCGCTGTCTCTGGCCACTTGGTAGGTATGCTAGCCAGGTATGCTATCCGTATACTTCACAAGTAATTATTGAGATGATATTACCAAATATTATAGATGATTTTTTGTTTGAACTATCTGTGATATTTCACAAACGTTTGTATTACAAATCGTCTGTGATACTTCTATTATATTAATTGCGCACAGACTCGTCGACCCTCTATCTTAAATTCTAGATCTAGGTTGCTGCTTTGAGCTGAAGACAGGGCTTTGAGGCAGCTATTTGGTGAAAGAAAACTATTTGCAAGAGTAATTGTAGATCTATTCATTTTTGACTACCTATGATTATTAATTTGTTCATAATTGCATTATAATTTAGATATATAGCTTTTGGTGAAAGAAAAATTGAAGATGGTTTAGATTGAGCTAGTTTGATATAGAGAGAAGATTATTTACATCTAACATGGTTTAGGGTTTAGTCAATTCATAGTCTATTTCTACTTAATTCAATTTAAATAATTATTCTTGCTACATGTAGCTATTTTCTTACAAAACATGTGCAAAATCATTCATACAAAATGACTTTGTAACCATTGAAACAAAATCAAAATTAGGCATCCAAAGACGAGGAAAATCAGGCAACTTACAAATAGCAAAACCGAAAAGGAAATTACAAGTATATTTGTTTTCTTTATCAAATCTCGTTGTCAGTATTCCTAAAGATTCGACGTATTGACAATTGAGAAATTACATATAGCTACTTTAGATCGTATATATATTGTACACTAATTAATTAATTCAATATTTAATACTAAACTGTTATATGTGTAACGTAGAATCGAAGCTGGATGTATGCTGGGAACCGTGTGAGTGAAGAGTACATTAATGACGTGTATGCTTTTATAAGAGCTATCAAGGAGGATATATTGAATAAGGGGGTAGAATATATATACTGTCCATGTGTTGACTGTGAGAATCTAAAGATGTTTAAGAACCGAGTACAGATTGAAGCGCACTTGATTTGAAGGGGTTTAAAAACGGGGTATGCATATTGGACTAATCATGGTGAAGAGAAGATTACACAGGAAGGCAATAATAACGACCTCGCCGATGAAGTTAATGATATGCCGCCGAATGATGTCGATTATGGTTCCGATTCGGATAGGTTGCATGATGGCAATCTGGATCAGATGCTTCGCGATGCAGAAGAGAACTGTGATGAGAGAGTATGTTAAATTCCAAGGCTTGATGGAGAACTCGAAGAAACCTTTGTTCACGTGCTGTAAGTCAAAGTACATGAGGTTGTCAGCTGTGCTTGAACTGCTGAAATTGAAGGCATGCAATAGTTGGTCCGACAAGAGTTTCATAACATTGTTAGGTCTTTTAGCGGATATGCTTCTGGAGGGAAACGAGTTGCCCAAAACCACCTACAAAGCCAAGAAGGTTCTTTATCCATTGGAAATAGAAGTAGAAAGAATGCATACATGTCCAAACGATTGTATCCTCTACCGTAAATAGTATGTAAATATGCATGTATGTTTAGTGTGCAACGCCTCCCGATACAAGCGTAAGAATCAATCAGATGATAGCAAAGGAATAGAGGTGAAGAGAGCATCTCCTGCTAAGATGGCATAGTATCTTCCTGTACAATTCCCCGTTTGAAGTGGTTTTTTGCGAACCCAAAGAAGGTAAAACTACTGCTTTGGCACTCGAAGGAGCGTAAGAAGGATGGAATGTTAAGAAACTTTGCTGATTCCGCCCAGTGGAGAAACATCGATGGGAGGTTTGCAGACTTCAGTGTAGAACCGAGGAATATAAGGTTCAGATTGAGTATAGATGGAATGAATCCTTTCGATAACATGAGCAGCCGACATAACACTTGGTCCATGACTCTATGCATCTACAACCTTCCTCCTTGGTTATGTATGGAGTGGAAGTATATTTTGTTGTCGATACTTATCCAAGAGCTGAAGTAACCTGGGAATGATATTGATGTGTACCTAACACCGTTGGTGGAAGATCTAAATATACTGTGAATCGAAGGGGTATAGGTATGGGATGCGTACAAACAAGAAAACTTCATTTTATGCTCCTTGCTGTTCTAAACCATAAATGATTATCCTGTCCTTGCTAACCTATCGGGCTAGAGTATAAAAGGAGCCAAAGCTTGTACTCACTGCTTAGATGATACCGAGAGTGTGTGGCTGAAGCACTTGCATAAAACCATGTACATGCGTCACCGTAAGTTCCTTCGAATGGCTCACCTATACCGTAGGATGAAGAAACAATTTGATGGAAAGGAGGATAGTTCAGCTCCCAAGGCATTTAAGTGAAAAAGTGATATATGATATGGTTAAGAATTTAGATGTTGTGCTCGGAAAGGGATGTAATCGACGACCCATGAGAAGAATGTCTGGAAGAAGAGATCAATATTTTGGGACTTACCTTATAGGAGCACCTAGAAGTTTGCCACTGCATTGACATCATGCACATAGAGAAGAATGTATGTGACATCTTGATTGGTCTCTTACTGAGCATTCATGACAAAACAAAGAATGGTGTCAACGCATAGCTTGACTTGGTTGATATGGATATCAGGCTTGAGTTAGCACCGACAAAGACTGATAAAGGACGAACTTATCTTGCCCCTGCTTGTTACACTCTGTCCAAGGCCGAGAGAACTAAACTGTGTCAATGCTTGCATGGTGTGAAGTTATGTCTGGTTACTACGCCAACATGAAGAAACTAGTTTCGATGGAAGATTTGAAGATAATTGGTATGGAGTCTCATGATTGTTATGAGTTGATGACACAGATGCTCCCTATTGTAATTAAAACTATTTTGCCAATCAAGGTCCAAGAGACAATCATGAAGCTGTGTTATTTCTTTAACACAATTGCTCACAAGGTCATCGATCCCAAAAGATTAGATGCTCTGCAAGACGAGGTGGTGACGACTCTATGTCATCTTGAGATGTATTTCCATCCACGTTTTTTGATATCATGATCCATCTCATTGTTCACATTGTGTGGGAGATAAAATATGCGAGCCTATGTTCCTACATAGCATGTACCTGTTCGAGATGTTCATGGGAATTTTGAAGTCCTATGTACGGAATCGATCTCGGCCAGAGGGTAGTATCGTCGAAGGTTATGCAACTAAAGAGGTCATTGAGTTCTGTACTGATTACATAACTTGGGTCAAACTGATAGGTGTGCCTCAATCTTGCCATGAGGGGAGACTCAAGGGTATCGGGACCATTGGAAGGAAAGAATCACTCCAGATATGGATGCGTATGCTTAAGCCCATTTCACAGTCTTGCAACATATGACTGAAGTGTCCCTATATATTGACCAGCACAAGGACGTGCTTCGGCAATAGAGTCCAAAATGGCCGGATGTTTGGATCATGAGACAACACAATAGTCAGTTCAACCAATAGTTGAAGGAGAGACTCGCTAGGAGCTCGTCAAGTGATATGCTAAAATGGTTGGTAAAATGACTAACATTTACAGTTGTGACATGGCAAGGATATAACATAAATAGGTACACATTCTATACGTAGGCTCAGGATGTAAAGAACACTAATCAAAATAGCGGTACCCGCATAGATGCGTTCGGTACCGATGGGTTGAGGAGCTCCTACTATGGGTTCATAAATGAGATTTGGGAGCTCGACTATATGCTTTTCAAGATACCCTTGTTTCAGTGCCGTTGGGTCTATCTCCCACATGTGAAGGTCGACAAGTACGATATCACTATCGTTAACCTAAAACGTGTCTGATACAAAGACGAACCATTCATACTCACTAACCAAGTTGTTCAAGTTTTCTATGTAACCGACCAGGCAAATAAGAAGTGCAACGTAATTCTTCATGGAAAAAAGGAGGATTATCGAAGGTGAGAATGTAGTGGATGAGGAAGAATACAATCAATTTGATGAGTTGCCTCCTTTCAAAAACATCATAAGGGTCGAGAAAGAACAACGTGACGAAACTAGCACATACGCGTCGATTATCATGAAGGGCTAATTTTTAAAGAAAATAAGCAAGTGGAATGATAAATAAATGTTTATGTGTCATATATTTCGTATTTGCGTTATATATGTTTATGAGAATATGTAATATATATGTGTGAATTTGCATATATGTATATAAGAATGTGTGATATATATAGTATAAATAACAGGGACACCATGGTGCCCAGACTCTATGATTGAAACCTTCCATCCATGATTAAGACTTTTCATCCATGATTGAGACTTTCCATCCATGATTAAGACTTTCCATCCTGATATATTATATATCATTGCACTTGCACGCATCTAAAAGCAATCCAAAAGTAGGGAGGCCTGGTGCCCAGACACCACGGTGTCCCATTTCAACGTCCTATACACACACACACATATATGTATGTATGTATGTATGTATGTATGTATGTATGTATGTATGTATGTATGTATGTATGTATTTGCATTTATGTATATGAGAATGTGTGATATATTTGTGAATTTGTATTTATGTATATGAAAATGTGTGATATATATATATATATATATATATATATATATATATATATATATATATATATATATATATATATATATATATATATATATATATATATATATATATATATATATATATATATATGGATGTGAGTAGGGATCATCATAAACGGTTTTAATAAAATTGTCTATGATATTTATAATGACAGACGGTTCTAAATTAAAACTATTTGTGATGTTTTATTATTACAGATAATTTTTATCTAGAACCATCTGTGATGATAACTATCACAGATGGTTCTGAACTATAACCGTCTGTGATTATTCCCCTATGTATATTGCGCCCTAGGGTTTTCCGCACTGTACTAACGCTACACCCCAGCCCCCACTTAACGCCGCTGCCTCCCCTAGCCTGTCGTTGCCTCCCTCGACTCCGGCGGCCCTCCTCCTCCCCTGAGCATTCCGCCTCCCTAGAGCCCGACGTCGCCTCCCCCGACTCCAGCTACCCTCCTCCCCTGCGCCCGACGCTCTCCTCCTCCCCCGAGCACGCCATCTCCCCCAAGCATGCTGCCTCCCCCAAGCACGCCACCTCCCCGAGCCGCACTGTGAGCTTTACTTTACGTTCTTGATTTCTCTGTGAAATCTAATTGTGCATTAGTTAGACGTGCTAGTTTCTCTGTTCATTATCTCTGAAATCTGATTGTCGGCTAGCACTGGGAGAACTATTGCATGATAAACTGTGGATTTTTTATTGCTCAATGAGGAAATTTATCAAGATTAAAATCTCAGTGACAATCTAGGATTATTCTGCTAGTTTGAATTCACATTTGCTAGTTGTATACTTCTGTGCAGTGTAGTCGGTAGCTTTGTCAATAGCTAGTCCTTAGTCTCCTACTCAATATTGCTTACTATTGTTCTTTGGTTTTGCCGAATATATGTTGGTTCTGTAGTAGCTCATATCTGTTACTTGTTTCTGATTTCTACCGAAATCTGCTGATTCTGCATGCTCTTGACATTGATACTAAATGGAGGTAATATTTAATTAGACAATCTAACAGAATTTTTGAGGAATTGTCACTGTGATTATTGAAATATTGACAAGAGTGGAAGAAGGCCAAGCTTAGAACTTGTGCAACTCCTCACCTGAGAGCAAAAACACACTTCTTAATCTGTGCATTATGCAGATTTTCAATGCCTACTTTTATATACTATTTAGCGTATTGTTGTATGTTAATGACCTGAATAGTTTATCTGTTGAGAGATAATACATCTATATTCATGTCATTTTCATATTGTTTTATTTATGCTTTATTGTGGTAATCATTAAATAATGGATTTATGTATGTATATTCATATAGCATCAAAATAGAGTTCAACATTACTAGAAATTGTAATTGAGAAAGTAAGAAGGATCACAAGCTGAGCAAGTGAGCATTTATGTAATCAATAATGTATTGTAAATCAGGAAGGATATGATATGAGCACAACAACACTAAAATTGCATGATGTATACCTAGTTACCTATATAGCTTTTAATAAAAGTAAGACTTGTTGCTAGCGTATTTTTCCTAACAATTCTGGTTTACTTGACACATTGATTTTTGAAACATGTTCTAAATTCACCAAAAATTGGCTCAAGAAAACCACTAGAATTGCTCACTTCCATTATCTTTTGAAGATGTTATCTGCTCATTCTTCGACATCATTGTCGGATGCGTGTGATGCACCATCCTTTGGGAAACCCCGAAAAGGAAGAGGACTATCAAAAAGGCCCGAGGGCTGATTTACCATCATGAATGTCGATGCGTCTTAGACCACTCTCAATCCTCACTGAGCAGTGTATGTATTCTGGAGAATAGTTAGAATAGTTGCACAGGAACATATTGAGATCACATTTGATTTATGGAAGAACATGAACAAAGTTCGAAAAAGTGAGCTGGTGACGGAAGTTTTCGATCGTTCAAGATCTCAGAAGAACACAAGACCTCCATGTAATGACATGCATTGCTAGCAGCATGCAAAGTGTGAAAGAACTTCAAGAGCCTACTTGTCAAGCAATACGTGGAAAAGGATCTGGCACCCTTCCACAAAGTATCCATTCTTGAAACCGCAATGGCAAGAGTTTGTGATGATGAAGACGACAGATAATTTTAGAAGTGAAAGTACGGTGCATAGGGCCCTTCAGGCAAAAAACATGTACCCCCACAGACTCGGCACCGCTGGGTATGCAGGTAAAATCCTGCAATGGAGAATGGAGGATGAGCATGCAAACCTGCGGGACACCTCCCCAACATTTGCTGAGATCACTGATGAGCGCACCCAAAACTGGATAGAAGCGAGGTCATCTACCGTGTCGTTGAGGGCCATCTCCTTTTGAAACCTCACAAACGAGGAACTGTCCCACCTCCTGGTAAGATATCAAACTACCTAGTTTGTAATTACTCCATAACTTGATAGGAAGTGAAATGACATGTCGGGCTCTTGCAAAAAGTGTTGAGTGTAAAATCTTCTGAAGGCTCATTTCAAGCTCTTAGAGAGAGATATATATACTCTCCGCTGCCCTGGGAAGCAAGGAGCACCCAGGTCACATGAGTGGCCTTGGTCTTTATGTTCCTTGGAAACATGGTTTCTCAGAGAACTCTGAAGCGTACTAGAGTAGGAAGAGAGCCAAAGTCGAGTGTGAGGCACAGCTATGAGAGAACATTATGGCATCCCTTATAGATGAGATGCAAAGGTATGTCATAGATCAGATGGAAAGGTAAGGCATCCTGAAAAATCAGCAGGAAGCCCTCGCCGCTCCTATGCTAGGCAGCCCCTAATCGTCGGAGTAGCTGCGCGTCCAACCCTACCTCGGAAAGCGACCACTGATTTCTTATTGATGACATCTCGGTAATAATTATTATCTCTGAAATACTCGATCTACTGATAGGCCTATTGGAGTAGCTAATTTTGTATTGTTATATAAGTGGCTACGAAGTGCAATCTCCAAGTGAGATATGCTTCCGTTGCCCTGTGCACTGCTTGGGGCCAAGCGTATCCATCTGGGCCTGGAGCCTTGGTGCACGGTATAACTCTAGCACCAGGTTTCACAAAAGTGAATGTGGATGGTGTTCATACGAATTTCGAGGTCATCCCACTGCAGATGCCCCCAAATGACGAGGTCGTGACTCTAGGGTAAACCATTGGAACATTCATCCTGTGGCCCAAGAGGCATATTTGCCTAGAGGCTCTTTGTACCGATGGCAAGTCCACTCGAGCTATCTGCACTGGTGTCAAGTCCACTCGAGCTATCTGCACTGGTGCCAAGTCCACGACAGCTATCTGCACTAGTGTCAAGTCCACATGAGCTATCTGCACCGGTGCCAAGTCCACAAGGGCTATTCGCACCAAAGCTACCTACACTGGTGCCAAGTCCATGGGGGCTATCCGCATTGAAGTTACTTGCACCGATGCGCAAGGGCGCGATGCATCTACATATCGTGCTCGGTCGATTACCGTGAAGCAAACTGAAGAAAACCGATGATGATAACCCCTACTTGTCGTTGGATTGGAAATTCATGCTAGGCGAATCGTTGGTCATCCCGATAAAGCACCTCCTACCCCTCGGACTGGCTTGCTAAAGATTGCATACATACTACAAGGAACATGACAACAAGCCATAGGAACAACGGTGCTCGGATGTCACCATCAAGTTTAGCCCGCATCATATTCACCACGATATTCATGATTGTATCTTCATGGTGACCTTTAAGGACTTATTCAATCTATTCATGCTCGATGCCTCGACGCCTTACTCAACTATCACAGACGGTTTTTAGTTAAAACCATCTGTGATACATTATATATCACAGATGGTTTCTACTAGAAACTGTCTGTGATAGTCCACTATTACAGACGGTTACGAGTTAATAACTGTCTATGATAGACTTCATCATAGATGATTCAAAAATCGTCTGTGATGACCTCATGTTATTACTGACCCATAAACTCAGACGACTCATGAAACCGTCTGTGATGACCTTTTCTACAGTAGTGTCATAAAGGTAGCTTTCAGGTTTACTATAAAACATATGGAGGATTGTGAACGATCAAGATATAATTTGCCCCTCCTATATAATAAGAGATATCTATGGGCCCCTCGATGTGGTTGGATTAAGCCAGTGCATGACTATGCCAAATGTGGTTGATGAGTCAATCACAACTGAGTAATCCACTACAGGTTGAGTGAAGGATCGAGCTATCATAGGATGGCACGTTTCTCACCTTGAGTTCGATATGGTATCATGAGGCAAAAGGATTGATACATGAGCGCTATATAGGTTAGTCTGATATGATATTTATGCATATTTGGGAGTTGATATGTCCTTCTAGGGACCACTGCCGACTTGTAGACCAGAAAGGAGTTTTGAGCCATGACCAAATATACATAAACCTATAGTGTCGCACACTTAATGGGTTAGAACACATCAGGTCGGATTGAATCCGTTACTAATGGGCCAAGTGGGCTTCGTACATTATTGAGCCTGTAACATAGGGTTCCACCAAGGGGCTATATTAAGAGAGACGTGGCTCCCACTGAAACCCTAGCTACCACCTCTCACAAGCCCTACCATTCACGATGGTGCTAGCTGTAATGCCCTGTGTTTTTAGAACTAAACCTAATTACTAACCACGTGTTGATAGTCGCATTTAACCGTGTAATTAGCATCATTGTCATAGTCGCTCCAATTATCAAAATTCGCCAACAATTTAATTGAGAAAGGACGACAAAGTAAATTAATAACAACCCCAAGATACAACAAAAATCAAAGTCATATTCATTTATTGCCGAATGCACATTGAGTTCAATAATTAGAATTTACATCATATAGCATTTCTTACATAATTGCATTGAATCATGATATGTAGAATTTAAATTACATACATCGCATTTCAGACATTTAATTACAATTTGCTAGATTACAAGAATTAAATTGTGGTATTAATTGCAAGAAAAATTAATTTGATGATACTGATAAAGACCAAACAAAAGAAGAAAATTAAAAGAAAGAATTGCTGTCATAACCCTAGAATTAATTATCAAGATGGGCATTCCGATCATCAAGGTACCAAACCGTTTGGGGCCATTCGGCACCTCTCGCAGCCATAGGATCATCATTCGGCATTAAAACAAACATGTGTTTATTCCAGAAGTCCATTTTCCCAGCCCAAACCCACAAATATCTCAGGTTCATCCTCCATGGCACAGTAACAATGAGAGCACAGAGATGCATAGCCAAGGGATAAGGGCAACCATTCGGCCACAAGGGAGAGAGAGAGGCAGCATTCAATTAAGCAAAGAGCTAGAGACACACTCCATCGAGCAAGCAAACTAATAGAGAGCCACACCTAGCTCTTTCCCCCATTCCAAATCCACTCCCCCCCCCCATGCCATATTGCTTCGTGCAGCACAAGGAGAGCTCATGGCCAACCAACCAGGAGCAAGGAGCCAAGGGAGCAAGAGATCAAGCCGGAGGAGGGACAAGCACAAGCCTAAGACCTGCACAGTCGACAAAAGGGGAAAAGCAACCACCACAACCACTTCTTCTACCTTTTCTCAAATCAACCCGACAGCCAGCCAGCCAAGGTAGGCCACACAAGCATTCCCAAGTGATTTTTCTACTCAAGACAACATAGATAGCACCATCATCCACTAAGGCACCTATGACCTAGCATCACCAATGTATTCATAGCAACCACTATTGAACATTTCATAGCATTATCGTTCATCAAATGACAAAAGTATCATAACCCAACGCACTAGAATACAGAGCAATAAGAGGTAGCAAGAAGATAGTATTATCGAATGGTGAGATTGCCATAGTGATAGGCATGCTACTCGCACCCAGCAACCAGCGTGCACTCTACAGTGCATGGGACGGTTTTGAGCCCCTCCATAGCAGCCTCAATGCACCCTTTCACCATCCAAATCAAAGCGACGTCCAGATCATGAAAACAAGCATAGGGAAATCATGAACCAAAGTAAGTAAGGGAAGGAGGTGAGGGTAGAGAGCGGTAAAGAAAGAGGCGACATAAGGTTGCAGTCAGGAGTTACGTAAGGCGTCGGCCAAAGTGGTAGCCTAGGGTTTCGGCCGGATGGCGTAGGGAGGAGGTTGGTCGAGGAGGCGTCGACATTGGGCGGCTCTGAATAGACTCGGAAAAGGTAACCATAGCTGGGACTGGAGAGAGAGTGAGGTCAGTGGTGCGTAGAACCAGAGTACGAGGAGGTGATGCTGAGAACCAGGCCAAGGGCAACAACGCCGAGACCCGAGCCAAGGCACCGGTGGGGGAATCAATAGTGGGTGGCACCCAGAGTGGATCGGCAATGATTTGGGGAAGGAGGAGTTGAATAGGTGGGGAGAAGGAGCCGATTAGGAGGAGAAGGCGTCGACCAAAGTAGAGAGAGATGAAGGAGGAGGCGGCCTTGGGTTGCAGTTGGGCGGCGCATGGAGGCACTGGTTGAGGAGTCGGGTGGCACATGGTGGCGCCAGTTGAGGAGGTAGCGGCGCTCAGAGAAGCCATAGCCGGAGCCGAGGGAACCGACGAGTGAGAGCTGAGGGAACCGGTGGGTGAGAGCGTAGGAGACCAAGCAGGGGAGGTGTCCGAGCAGAGTAGCAGCAGCGCAAAAGGGGAAGAGTCGCAATGGTTTTTGATCAGGAGGAGGAGAGGAGGAGTAAGGGGATGACATGGGGAATGAAGAGGCCGATGGCCAGCGGTTCAACCAAAACAGAAGTAAAGGGAAAAGGGGATGGGTCGACCGGGTCAAAAAAGAGGGAAAGAAAAAGAAAAGGAAAAGGGACAGGAAAGAAAATAAGCGTGTGCGATAATTATTTTTACTTCACAAATCCTTAACCCTAAGCATTCCAATTGCATGTTAAGTGACTTCGTAAAGTTCTACTACTCATATTACGTTGCGAAGCACCATTAACAAGCATGAGCATCGTTGGTAGATTAAAATTAGTGTGCATCGACTAAATTTGTATAGTATCGTTTAAATCATTCTGATGCATATTTAAATACATAATTAATTGGTTAGTCGCATATAAATGATATAAACCCCTTTAATAATTATTTAGGTTTTTAATTACCATCCGAAGATTTAGAATTAGAACACAATCAAATAAATTACGTGCAACGATTAAAATTTAACGCGATAACTAAAATAGCAATTGAGTCATAAAATCCACAAATTGCTGAAATAAAATTTGGGGATCACACAGGGACATTCAGTGTGATTTATACGATTATTTACCTACACGTTATTTTCTTCGGCTCCGGTAAATCAAACTCTAGCACGTGTACTAATTATGGGAAAAGAATCGGTACTGGGAGGGAGGATTTTATTCGAGTGACCCTAAGACCCAAAATTAGTTAGAGAGTAGTAAGTTACCAAAAGTAAACAAAATGCCAACACACCTCCTAGATAAGCCACATCTCCTAACGCCAGTACGATAACGCTAGTATCGGATAGAAATTAATTATGATTACCACAACCAGTTTAGATTGACCAAAGCATCACCCTAGGAGAACTAACGCATTGGCACATCGCATCTTATTATGTTTTCATAAATTAAGTCGTAGCCTACATATTTAATTGCATGCGACAATCCGAGTCATGGGAAGGACCTCGCCTGATCTTACCTGAATCCAAATCTATGGTTAAAGTTCAAGCAAGCTTCCCTTTAAACATATGATTAGAGTATCTTCCGTAAAACAAGTATTCACTACTAAATTATTATCATCCTGCATAAAAGTGAAATCATATTTTAATCCAAATAAAAGCTATGAGAAAGAAATGAAAGAGATCACAGTGTCAACTGCTGGAGCAGTTGACATGCAGGATAAAAAAAAGGGTAGGTAGTTCGAAGGCCATTGTCGTACCAAGGATTGAGGGCAAACAGTTAGAGAAGCCACTGTCATACTAGTAAATAAGAGGTTGGTGGGATGTCCCTAGGGCAAGAAAGAAAAGAAAAGGGGCAGGTATGGAACCTTCTACAATGGAATATTATATAAGGATAAACCAACTATCACTCGTGTACGAGCCATATTATCGTATCGGCCATGGTCCTGTTTAGGATGGGCAGAAAATACTACTCTACCAAAGTTAATTATAACTCCATTTAGCTATGTGAGTCCACATAAGACCAAGAGAGGTAAGACCCAATACTAAAAAAAAGTCTTGGGTGGTTGGGCCAGGCCCAAGCTTAGTCGGCCCGGCTTAAGTCACCCCCATAAGAGAGAGCCGGGTGGAGGAGGAGACAAAAGCTGTTTTACTTTCCCCCTGTGCTAACCTTATTGCGACGCCAACACCACCCTCACTTGTGCGGCTACGACGTCACTCAGCCGCCAGTGCCGCCACTCCTCCGGCCATGCCTCACCTTCCCCGTCCCTATCCCCCTACTGCTGGTGTCGTCCCATGCAACCGCGCGCCGCTGCCGCCCATGCACGCCTCCCATCGCGGCTGCGTCACCCTCACTCTATCATTGCCAATCCGACCAAGCCAAGAGGTGACTAGAAGTTGGGTTGTGCATACATGTGTGTTTGCACGGTAGCAATTAGGTAAAATGATTAATTAGAAAAGTTAATTAGCATGATTGACTGAGTAGGTAATTAATTAATATACATGGTTTGTTAGGTGAAGTGATTAATTAGCATATGATTACTTAGTGTATATGGTTAAATTAACGTAATATTAATTAGCAAAACTAATTGGAGAAAGAGAGATTAATTGAGAAAACTATGTGAAGGGAGATTAAGAAAGGGGAGGGAGAAAATCAAGAATGGCCAGTAGAAGTCATTCAGCCAAATAGCATTGAGGAGAGAGATTTAACGTACGTGATGAAACGTCAATCTACACTCGGTTTTGTGCATAAGAACCATGTCGTTTGCTCGTATGTGTATGTATTGCATTAGCGATGAATTGAAATGGATAATACTTGTTCAAGTGAAGGTTCGGGATCCATGCCGTCCACACATCACCCACGGGTTTGATTAGGCAAGTGCATGGTAAAATGATAAATTCGGATAGTGATTGCTATGAATTTGATTTTGATGCACTACCTGCCATGCTATTGTGAGTTATTTATTTCTGTTGGTATAGTGGCATAATAATGGATGGTGAACAATTGTTATTGAAACATGACATGTCGATATGTTTAAATGGAGAAATTGCATTGCATGTATTCATGTCATGGAAATAGATGGCCTTCATGACATCTATTGTCTACTTTGTGTGGACCCTCCATGGGAGTAGAGAAAGACCTACTTCGGTAAGCACCCCATGGGAGTGGAGAAAGACCTACTTCGGTAGGCACTCCATGGGAGTGGAGGTTGAGGTCCCTGTATGAAAGAGGATGGGCTTGAGGTCCCCGCATGAAAGAGGGCAAACTTGGGTGAGTATCGATGGGTGCTCGCTCTGCTATACCGGTATAAGCTAAAGAAAGGAAAGACTTGTGCATGAGCATATGCATTTGCATTGTGACAGGGAAAAGTTGCAAATGCATAAGGAATGGCTGATGAAAAGTGAGAGAGGTTATATGAAAATGAATGGTTAAAGAATCTGTGTTGGATACAGAATGTTATGTGTATCTATTGGTTACTGTTTTACTTTGTACTTACTGAGTCTTGGACTCACGCTTGCTTTGTTGATTTTTTTTAGGTGATCCTAATTGACAGCATGTACGGGATGGGAGTAGACCCTCTTTGCACCGCACTTGTTAATTAACAGCTTAGTCATCCACTGAGCAATTATGTTTAAACTCTTGTTAAGTTGCTTTAGATTAAACCTTAGCTCGAGTCTGCATTGGTATATTGCAGGTGTGTTGGGATGCAATCAATCCCCTTTTGCTTGAAGTGGAGAATGAGTTTTCCTTTTAGCACTGATTCTGTATGACAGGTCTTATGTGGCTCGTCATTTGGTTTCATATGTTTGTGAGCTCATGGTCGTGAGATTCCATGGGCGTGGAACCCAATGTTTTGGTTATGTTATGTTTACCAGTGATTTGAAATCAGTTGTGTCATGTTTATGTGGGATGTGGGATCCGTTGTCATATTGTTGTCATTCCATATGTTTATTGCCTGTCTGTAGTGGTATAAACAGGGGATGTGTTGCTCACATTTTTAGTAGCAGTGTCCAATTGAGATGGTAAGTGTATAGTGGTAGCATTCCGGGCTCAAAGGAGGGCTGGGGTGTTACACCCAGGGTGTGTGCTAGGCGATAGAGAAGCCTCTCTAGCACATGTCAAATGATGGAGCAGCCTCCTTGACACACGGTTAGCAAGGTGGTGACCTCTAAGGTGGGTGCTAGGTGACGAAGAAGCCTCTCTAGCACATGTCAGGCGATGAAGCAGCCTCCTCAACACAGGGGTCAACATCGTGATAACTAGGTGGAGTTATAATATGCTGAAGTAGATAAAACGTTCTGAACTCCGACTTGAATATCGCATCTAAGGAAATGTGAATGAACAAGTGGCAGTCAAAGTCGAGGTGGCTATGGGTAAAGCGATACAAGCCTGCACATCGCTAAACAAAATCGTGAATTCATGCCTGTCTCCTGTACTGGAGGCTATGAAAGCCTACAAGGGGGTCTTTTATCTGAATACGAGTGTTCAGTAGATTTCTAAATTGATAATATGGAATTCTTTCAAAACCTAAAAAACTTTATTTTCTATAAGTTATGAGAGAGAGAATGAGGATGAGAAAGAAAATGAGAACGATAATACGGATGAATGTTCCAAGAGATGATAGATGATGAGCATTTAGTGCATTTTGCTAATAACACTTACTGAGTACTTCTGTACTTACCCTTGCTATCATCATCACTTGTTTAGGACTAAGTCAGTCTGGAGATTTTGCTAGGATCTCGCGAAGTCTACACGGATGATAAATACCACGACAGTGGAATGTCGTAGACTCGGTGTACGATGGGTACGAGGCGGATGCCCCGCATAAAGATTGTGTTGAGTAGGCGGTGGTTGGGAGTCGTTTATGTGAACTAGAGTACATTAGAGTACAACTATCTACAAGTCATCGTCTTTATGAATTATTAGTTAGAACCTCTTTTCTCTCTTAAGTATTGTAGTATTCTAGCCCTCGTGGCTTTGTAATAAGCTTTAGCCCTATGTGGCTATGTTCTTATAATATCATATTCTGTCTCTAATTATTGTTCTGCTGCAACATTCTGAGGAGCTTATTATTCATTAGAGCAGTGTTTTACTAGGCAAACAAATAATAATCCGTTGACTAGTATTTTTACCCCCTAGTAAAAATACGGGTCATCACACTAACACACCGGCACACAGTGTTCCTCCCTGGACGTGTGGACTTTAGTAGAGGCCGTTGTGACTGCGGTGCTGATCGGGATGATCACAAGGAGGAGACGGTTGGCTCATGAAGATCGACTACTTCCACTACATCGACGCGCGCTACATTGAACTGAACTGCTTCAACTCTTCTTCCATTGCACTGTACGTCTAATGGTAACGATTTATGATATCTTATTTGCATGACTTTCTGGTTTATGCGGTAGAAATTTTAATTTGCTCTAGTGTAGTCTACCCTGTATCCCAACATTGGACCATGTTCATGTCACTGTTCACTGTCTACTGCTAGCTGGTAATAGTGTTTCATTACCTCTTGAATGAACCTTGATGAATAGCATGAAGCCGTGAACTGTTCCATCGTACGTAGTATTTTGTGCACGTACTGTTAATTTCCAGGGTTTGAAATTTGAAAAAACCTGCAGCTAGCTAGCCAAAGCGGTTCATGGTGTTTCCAGACGACAATTTACCAGCATACATACATCAAATCATAGTGTAACTAAACAGTATTAATTAACTTATAAGACAGCAGTCAATTAACAAAGATAAAATCTCTTGTTCACTAAAGCATCTACATCTGTGACCTGCTGTAACAACACTAGGTCTTGTCTGCTCCAAACAGTTAAGCCGGGCATTGTTAATTAGGTTACTCATGCAGTCATGCTAAGCCATTGCATTTGTTTAATGCAGGTCTCACTCACATCTTTTGACTAGTAGGAGGGAATGAGTCCAATGGTTAAAGAATGGCCAAAGATCGACTTGGCTTGGCATGCAAGGGAAGAAGACTTGGAGAATGCAGAGAAGCTAGTACACCTTGCCATGCAGGCAAAAGAGAGATTTAGACTAGTATTACTAGCTAGTACTATAAAAGCTACAAATACATGCATGCTTGAGATGGGTGTATGACATGAAAAGATCGATGCGTCTGAGGCCCTAGTTAGCTAGCTAGCTATTCTGCTATTGGATTGGTTGGAGGAGGAGGTGGTGAGTGGGGTGACCGCCGCAGGCTGCTCGACGGATGATGGATTGGATGGTTACAGGCTTGGGGGCAACACATGCATGGCTTGTATTGTAGCACTTGGTGCCTTTCTCCCATGGGGAGGACAAGGGAATGTTCTCCGAATTAGCAGTTGAGATCGATTGAGACGGTTTCACTTTCACATGGCTTTGCTTGCGCCCATGTGTACCAATAAAATAAATTAATTTGGGGGGAGCTATAGATTCATCTCGGAAGGCCTGTTTAGAATGCAGAAATTTCTTATGAAATAGTAAAATTCTCCTAGCAAATAGAAAAATTCCTACGTTAGGGTTTTTCTTTACTTTGCTTTTTCAATCAACATGAACTGCCAACTGAGATATTGCCATGCATATCTATTTGGTCAAAGATCCCAAACTTGTAATTGAATTTCAAAACAAGAATCGATACATTGCTAATGAACAAAAAGGGCGCGGCCGCGATCACGTCACAACCTATATATATACAGTCTCAACCCGGACCATATATCCATGCTAAAGCTATTTTTATTGAAGTAAAAAAAAAAGCCAACTCTTTCTTTTCCCAATACATTGCCTTTGCCGTGTTCATTCCATGTCTTTTTCTAGCACGTACCCACCATTCGTTCAAAGAGCAAGATATATTCCAATTCTGATTTGTATAATCTAATCTAACTACCATGTTTAAAGTTTTGTTGCTTTCTGTGAAGCTAACCAGTGACAAGAATGACATGCACTGTTTTTGTGTCTCCAAGCTCTAGCCTCTAGAGCCTATTTGGTTGACCTCCATGGCCTGTCCAAGTGAAGTGTAGATGCAGTGTGGCAGAAAAGCTCAACTCGGCTCGTTCGGCTTTAGCTTCTGGCTTATTTTTCATTATTCATAAATTTTGTCTTTTTCTGAACTTTTGAGTTTTTGAGCTTTTTCGCCGGTTCTTTTTTTCTGTATTCGTTTGCGTTGTCCGTGATGAGCTAGCATATTTTTCTATTTTTAAATTTAATTACGCCAAATAAGCCACCTTCAGCTACAGTAAAATTTCAGCCGCTATAGTGCAATTTCAACCTAAGCCACAGCTTTTCAGCCCAACCGAGCGGGGCTGACGAGTGTTTTTTCTTCTTCCACTAATTTATCCTATTTTATTTTTAGTGCAAAAAATAGCCTACTAATAAATAAACGCAACACAGTTGATTTTTTTGTGCCAACAAAATTATGGTCTTGAACCAAATATGCATGGCCTCCTTTTTCACAAACTTGGCAAAGAAAGAGGCAAGTGTGCGTGCAAAAGAGAATGTTCAATATATTGCCGTGTATCACGCACAGTATGCATGAGAAGTAAACATCAGGCCGGCAGCGAGGGTTCCACTCTCACCAACCGAGCTACTCCGTGGGAGGATGGCGAATCAAAGTTACTTTTAACATTGTTTCACATTGTATTTATAAAAATATTGTTTTTGCCGTCCAACGGCAGCGCTCGCGAAACGACTTATGGTGCTACCGCCGGCGGCAGGCGCCTGCCGCTCCCTCACTGGACGACAGGCAACCTGCCGCCCAGGGAGCAGTAATAGGCAAGCCTGCCATCCAGCCTACAGGCAGCGGGTAATTAGATCGGCTATTTTTTATGTTTAATGTTTATTTGAATTTTTAAATATATCAAATGAGCTTAAAAATTACAAAAATTTATGTACAGCCTTCTGACACAACATTCATCATAGTGTAATTTTTGGAAAATTTTAACACAATGATTTATGCTTTGTCAGGAGACTTGCTGCAGGTATTCTGAGCAAACAGAGTAAATAAACAATCAAGTCTCAATCTCATTAATTTGGGGATGAAAAAAAATGCATCAGGACGAGAGGATGTAGGGAAAAATGGCAACTGCAACGGTGGTCGCACGCAAGTTGCCCCCTGCCACGCCAAATCTAGTGGCGTGACAATCCCAACCTGTCACGCCAAGTATGACGGCGTGACAAGGTTTTGTCACGCCAGGAGTTACAACGTGACAGATGCCACGCAAGTCTCCACGCTGCCACGGTGCACGGCTGAGGGCTTGCGTGGCAATTTTGCCCATACCTTTATGAGTGGTGTGACAGAACGTTTTGGCCACGCCACAGAAGATGGCGTGACCAAAGGGGTCAGAATTGGAAATAAAGTTACCGAGGGATTAACTTTACAATATTAATAAAAAAGATTAAATAATAAAAAATTCTAATTTTTTTCACTGCACAATAAGGAAAAGATTAGCTAACACAATGAATATTCAAAAGCCAGACTTGAAAGATGAAGAAAAGCAGGCAAGATTTGTCTAGATCATGTTCTATTAAGACTTACGTGGCTATAGGTCTTGTTTATATTAGCTTCTAAAAGCTATTTTTTATATTAAATAATTTTTCTATTATCTAGTTTCCAAATGTAGTTGTCTTTTAAGGCGGAGTTTACTAGTCATTTATAGTACGCACTGCAGCGACTTTATTTATATCGGCTAAAATTGCACATGGATATCTCTCTCTATAAACTATTACTATTCATAAACCAAAGCTAAAAAACTATATAAATAGGTCCTATATATAACATATAATACGATATGTTGTCAGTAGTTATAAAGAAAAGAGAGAGAAAAGAATGATCGAAGGGGCCGGCCGGGGCTGGCTTTTGACTGGGAGAGAATCACGTCGATCTCTAGCGTATATATGGCCATATGGAATTGGAGGAAGATATTTTTTTTTCTGCCCTCGTGCGTGAGTGGATCTGATCTGTTCTAAAGTGATGCCCGCTTTCGTGGTGCAAGTCATGGCCGGTTGCAAGCGCTTTTGCTACCTTCTTCATGGCTTCATCATCCGAAGTCGTTCTCGAGCCCCGTCTCCGGCCGGCCGGCCGATTCACACCACGTGGGGAAAAGGGAGAGTAGCAAACTGGAGTAATAAGCGAAGTACCACTCGTGGAATAAAGGAAAGGTGTGGCCGGCGGTCGAAAGCTTCTGTAAAGCTCGTGCTAAATACCAGCAAAGTGGAGTATAAGGGATGTGCATGCGACCGCTCGAGACGACGACGGCCCACAAATCACGACCGGGAAAAAATGCCCGCCGTTCCGGCCGATCTCTCGCGCCTGGGCGAACCTGTTCCAATCTGTTCTGAATTTTTGCAGCCTGTGACTGAAATCTGCTTTTTCTCTCTTCTTTTCATCTCAATAGAAAGAGAAGAGAAGTTCTTTTTCTCTCTTTTTTTCATCTCAATAGAAAGAAAAGAGAAGATTTCTAGTGTTAGCAGTGTGTGTTCTAAGGTAGAATCCGTAGAGGAGAGGAGAACAATCGAAACTGGATTTAAAAAAAAAGGAATAGATTCTTTGAAAAATGTACGTGTGGCTGTGTGGGCTAGAACTCGGCGTGCGTTCTGCGAAGAAGCGAGGCGCGGCCTGGCGCTGCAGTCTTGGACCTCGAAAGGGCCACTAAAAGGGCCGAGATTTATATGGATCAGAGGGATCTCACTGCACCATGACCTTTGGGCCTTGCCTGTCGTTGCCAGACCGATCTGGCTTTTTCGACGACCTGTTTTTTTTTAAGACTCGAAACAACTTTGATACTGTTACGGGATAAAAAAAATTATTGCTAGTCGATGACAGCTGACCAGTTGGTGAGCTAGCTTAGCTTGTGCACTTGCAATATGACGAACATATGACTGCGTACTAGTAGTAGCGTACTGCACATGCATGTTGGTGTTAGCTTCGGTGAGCAAGCTCAGTTGGTTGGTTTAAGTCGTTGATTCTCATGAATCAAGATGTCGACTTGAGGTCGATCGAGCAGATAAATGTCAACTTATCCGTTCAGTATGCTATGTCAAAGCTAAAAAGCATGGCTTGTGTGACATTTTCTTGCAGGCAAAGCCTGAAAACCTTTTCCTTTTTGTGAGGGATTCAAGCCTGGAAAAACCTGGCATGCATACGGACATATATATATGGCTTCAGTCTCATTAACTACATGATACGTGGGTTTATTTGTAGATTTTTTATATTTGATTTCGTGACCTCTTGGTTGATGAGCTTCATGTATGATTACGATAGCCAAATGCACCCATTCGCCAAAAAAAAAAACCCTTACATTTTCCTTTTCTGATTCTCATATGGTTGTATATAAGAACTCAAACAATCAAACTGCATCCTAGGGAAAATAACTGGTGCAATAAGCCAATAACTTGCAATTACACACATAATTAACCAGCTAGCTTCTCCTTTTTTATCCTCTCCACTGGTACTACTCAAATCATGAATGTGTTCCATGTTTGTGAGGAACCATTCTCGGTTAGATAGTAGTAGTTCTCGAATCCATCCTGAGCCAAACCCTGCAGAGGCACCTCTCTTTTCACTGCAAGGCCTTCAAACCTAGTGAACTGGTTCAGAACATCTTTGATCGTCTTCCCTACATGTTGCCCTTCAAACAAGTCTACGGCCGGTATCGAGGGCGTATTCATCGTTGATGATGGCTGAGGGGAGCTAGAGAAGCCGGGCACTTGCCCATCAGCCTCGAGGTTCCGCGCCACGCCGGAGAGATTGAAGGAGACGGAGTTGTCGACGACGGGATGCAATTGAGATGGCGATGCTCCATTGATGTAAGGAGTATTCTCCATTGTTTGAATTGCAACTGTTGTCCTGCTCTTGTAGAAAACCTTACACAGGACCCAGTCCTCCTATCACGTAACATATGAGAAGAAAAAGGTCAGCTAATGTATGAATAATGAGATAATCTTGGAAGAAAAGATTCTGAGAGAATGCCAAACAATAATTTGCTGAATAATTGCATAATGGAATGACTGAAAAGGATGTATTATCTTGTAGATCGAGGGAGAAAAAAAGGTTTTCTATGAAGGAAGAGTTGTGCATACATCTAGATAGTAGAATGTATCTGAAAGTTACTTTCTAGAGCTAGCCTAGAGGATCTCATGAGTCTAGCTGGAGCATGAAAGTGACTGACAAGTAAACAAACACGATCGAGTACAAACGGAAACCGAAACCCATGGGCATGAACTAGTGAAGTCATGCATGTTACGTACACCCTTTGAATTTTTCACAGTCAACACGTATCATGAAAGTCTGAATCTAAAACCACATGCTTCTAAACACAAGTTTACTAACCTACTAGATCACTTGATTGTGATGGATATGTGTAAGACCATTTGGTGGCAACCCAATGATAATGACATGTATTTAATTTTGCTTATGCTTTGTTGTCATTGTTTGAATTTGATTTTGTGCCATTTGAATCTCTAGATTTTGCTATCTGTAGCTAGCGGTACCGGACCGATGTGTAGTAGTACTTGCCCGTAGTGGACGGTAACTATTTTTCAGAGAGGTCTGTGTTGCGTTGCGCGAAGTTTTTGGCGGCAGTCTAATCGGTCTTTGGCTAGCGGTCAAACCGACCGACGGTATAACCAGGCCTGTGATTGATAGTCATACCGGCCTTTGTGATTTGTGCTAAGTTGAGGTGGTTTTGGTAGTGTTAGTCATGACGGAGTTTATACAAGTGCTAATCATAGGGTGTTCATACAAGTGTAAGTCATGGTGTATCCATACATATGTTTTAATAATAAGAGTCAAGTCATATCATTTATGTTATGATTGATTGCTTGTTCTTTGATGTGCAGATGCTTGATGATTGTTGTAGTCAGCGGCAAGACCGAGCTACAAAAGGGGTTCTAAGGCTATGGCATGTCATATAAGTCCGAGTAGAGCATCATCTCAAGCGGTTTGACTGGCCTTTGGCTGGCGGTCAAACCAGCATGTGGTTGGCAGTCAGACTAGCCTCTATGATTTGTGCTATGTTGAGGTGGTTTTGGTTGTGTTAGTCATGGCGGAGTCCATGCAAGTGTGAGTCACGGGGTGTCCCTGCAGGTGTTAGTCACGGTGTGTCCATGCATATATTTTGCTAATGCGAGCAAGTGCATGTCATTTGTACTCGAATCGATTGTTTGCTCTTTGATGTGCAGGTGTTTGATGCTTGGTGCCGTGGGCGACAAGACCGAGGCTACAAAAGAGGTCCTAAGACCATGGCACGTCAAGTAAGTCCGGGTGAAGTATCATCTCAAGTGGAGAAGCATTGGAGAAAAACAAAAATCGTGAGAAGGAAAGTGTGTGTATGTGATGTGCCAATCAAACTTATGCGTTTCAAGTGGTGATAGTTCTCAGAACAAACGTACAATCTTAGCGGTAAGGAATTAGACATCATAAACTATGGTGTGTTGTGGTGTGCCATAAGACTCAGTTGTTTTAAGTGGTGACAATTTTAGAGCAGCCGTACGATCTTGGTGACGAGGCATTGGACACCGCATCTTTGTGAAGACCAATAGGTGGCAATCGAGAAAATTGTCCAATACCGAGTGGAGTGGCAGTTTACAAAATTGCAGCGTTGGCCTAATTGGTTTAAGTCATATCTTTGAAGATGAAACGTCTTATTAGGCTATTGGAGCCATGGAGGTCATGCTTTAAAAAACGTGTGTGTGTATGTGATTGTAAATCTCATTTATGTGTGGGTTATCGGGTTTCTCCATTTATAAGTGATGTGATCCACTAAGGATATTCAGATTTCTAAGGTTAAGTGGGAGGTGAGAGCCTCTACTATATAAGCCTTTTAATGTGTTGACAGATATATCATCAAGAAGAGGAGGGCAATTAAGGTTTTCTTTGCATGGAGCCTTATATGTGTGCTTTAGGCTTAGAGCTCTACCATCCATGAGGGAGTGGCTGCAAAATATTCATCTCCAAGTAAAATGAACATCTAAAGTTTGCACAAGTGAGTTATGCCATGGATCATTCTTTGTCACCATGGATCCTTCCTTGTACTTTTGACTTGCTTGGGTTTCTTGTTTGAATTTCTCTCTTCTTGATCTTTCCTGATGCTAAGAATGTGTAAAAGGTGGAGATATCTCTTAGATATTAGATCTCATCCATTTATATACATTCTAGGGATAGTTTTGATTTGCTTGGGTTTCTAGTTTGAATTTCTCTCTTCTTAATCATCTAGGTACATTCTAGGGATAGTTTCGATTTGCTTGGGTTTCTAGTTTGAATTTCTCACTTCTTGATCTTTTCTGGTGTCAAGGATGTGTAAAATGTGGAGATATCTCTTGGAGATTAGATCCCATCCATCTAGGTATATTCTAGGGAGAGTTCTTGAGTTTGTTTGATTTTCCTTAAGAGAGGCGATTTTGGATTTTGCTCTTGGCTTGAGTTCATGATGTAATCTAGCTATAATATATGAGAATCCATTCAAGATCATCAAGGACTCAAGAGCAAGAGTAATCAAGATTTTTCTCTTTTGCCCGATTTTAGTGCAACTTTTCTTGTTTTGGATAAAGGTTGAAACTTTGGCATCGATATTTACAATCTATTATTAGAATAGGTTTTTGATATTCTAAAGAGAGTGTGTGTGTGTCAAGTTTCACTGTGTTTGAATTAGTGGTTTGAAAGTTAGCTCATTTCTTAGATCATGTACAGTGTTGTTTGCACTGTTTCTCGGTGAGCGATCAGACAGCAAGAAACCAAGCAATTAGATCAGACAACAAGCAAACCGCTTCTAGGCCGGCAGTTAGACCGATTGGGACAGAAGTCTCAGGCGATCTTTGTGATTATTGGCTCTTAGATTTGGTAAATTTATGAGTTTGTGTTTTCACTGCGTAGTAGAGATGTTAATATTTAGGGAAAGATTTTGAAAGAGTTATTCACCCGCTCCGATTCATCATACCGATCCTACAATATGAAAATGGAATACAAATTAGTTTAATTTGCATTACCTTGAGAGGCAACTTCATCTGATGATGATCGCCTTGCTCTTCCTTCCGGAACTCATGCATGACCCAATCAGTCTTCTTCCCCTTGGGTGCTCTTCCTCGGTAGAATACGAGGGTCTTGCGCATGCCAACGAGCAACCCTTTCCGCCCTATTTCCCGGTCTTTCCCGGTGACCTTCCAGTAACCTGATTCAGTCGCTCTGTTTGTTCGTTGGCCGGTGGCATACTTCCTGTCCTTCAGGCTGTAGAAATACCATTCTTTCCCACCGATACACGCGATTGCTAGATACAACAAGCACCAATTGATAACGCAATTGATAAGCATAATTATAAGAAATGAATAACAAATAGCAGTTCTTACACTCATTACATGTGTACTTTTTAGACAGTTCGATGTATTTTTTTTTCAATTCTATTGGGCATGAACTACTTGTTTTAGTTCTATAATTTCGTAGAACTACCTGTATCTTGAACAAATTAACACCCATTATTGGACAAGGAATTGAGGGAAGTACTACATATATAGGATTATAGGAAACAACAATTGATCGTCGAGTTGTCATTTTATTCTTTTCCCATGCTCTTGCATACTTCAGTACTTCTACTAATGGGCAAAGTGACAGCCTCTTTTTTGTATCCGTCTCTATCTTCTATATATTTCTCTTTAGGATCAGGCAAAATAGGAGAATATGGGCAGGACCAGGGACCCATATATATGAGAGAGGAGGCCAAACAAACTCTCTTGGCAAAAGGAATATCAGTCTGTTACGGCGACGAGGATGACGACAAGTCAACAAGTAGGAAGACAAGACGTGTGAATTTTGTTCTCATTACAGTTTTTTTTTTGTTATAATTATCTCTCTCCTTAAGAGCAAAAAGAAGATAACTTCTTGTTGAAGAATTGTTTCTTGGCAACAATTACTAGCCCATTTATTTAGAGATTGTGAGATATATATGTATCTCGGGTTTTCCAGTAAATATGTATGAGTTTCTTCTAGTCGGATAAAAATTCCACCAGTTGTACCAACTTGTATCAAATTATAGACGAGCAAGCCATGGCGATATATTATGGTCAAGTTCTGAAGTTTAGGTCAACTTAACGAGAGTTGTGTGCTTGAATAGACCACCTCAACAACACTATGTTGGAGATGCATGGGACTGATACTGGCCTTATTCTTTTTCAACTTCTGGCTTCTATTTTTGATTTCTCTATAGTAATTAGCTTTTAAACGGGGTGTCTTTTCAAGATAAAGTCTAATAGTTAATTGTAGTACATACTATACCGACTTCATTTATATCGGCAAAAGTCACATATGAGTTTCTGTTACTCTGTAATCTCTCGCACGAACAATCCAAAAACCACAAATCGTAGTTAAAATCCATAAGCTTCAACCAAAAAAGAACAGATCCACTGGCTACTCGATCGACTTGCATAGGCTCATGTGCACTTTGATCGGAGAATAGAGTAGGAGGCTAGCTACGTGCATATGATAGGAGATATATATGCATCTTGTGCTACAAACATATAAATATTTCTAGGAACATGGATTAATCAAGTCATGAAGATTCCACAATGCTTCAGTGTAAACGAATCAAGAACTACATGAATTATATCAGAACACCATTTTCCCCTTACGTACCACGACTCACAAACCATGTATGTTTACCAATTACATGTACATGTGCATGTGGTCCTAGGTAATTCAGATACATGGCTTAAGGGTTTGTATACCTGGAAGGTCCCAAGGCTCGCACTTGTTCAGATCGACGTCGACCAACGTAGGGCAGCCGTAGACGCCCGCCGCGCCGCCGCCGCCGCCGAGCTTCTTCGACAGGTAGTCAATCACGAGCTCATCGTCTCGAGGATGAAATCTAAACCCGGGAGGCAGCCTTGCCTCCACCATGCTCAACGAACCCATGACGACCAGAAAAGGAGAGAGGGAGGGAGGTGTTCACCTAGTACTATAATATACCAAGAGAAAGGATTAGAGGGGTAGCAAAGGCATATTGAAGTCAAAAACTTTAGATGCATGACTAAAGTGTTTATATTGGGCAACATCTATAGGTACACTTGACTGCCAGACGACAGACGTGGCATGCTTTTGGGTGGGTCCCTTCTTAACCTGCCTGCCATTCAGCGAGAATTAATACTCAATTATCATGTATTCATGTAAGTAAGAATCAAGAAAAGCTTTCATAGGCGACGCAGTGTTTTCTTCTTCTTTTTTTAAAGGGACAATGCTGTGTTAATATGTAAAGGAGTACAAGTGAAGTAATGTGCTTTTGCGGAGAAAGTGCGAGAGAGAGAGAGAGAGAGAGACTCAGGTAGTTAGTTACACATGCTTTTCTTCGGCAGAGAACGGTTTAAGTCGTTACATTTTTCTAACAAATCACAAAGGTTGCTGAAGAACTCCGCCTTTTAGCAGTACTGTACTACTGTATAATGAATATCCTATAAGACTCTGCATAGTCTATGACTCTTTATGGAAGGTATCAAACCAGATTCCGGAACATTGAGACATTGTTCAAAACTTCAAATCATGTGCCATAAAATGGAGTAATCTAAAAACCCGCAAGATGAACTGGTACCTCTGTTCCAAAGCACGCGTTGCGTCTGACATAAGCAGTTTCTATGGGCTGATCATTCCAAATTTGAAATAGTTCAGAAGGAAAAGCAGGTCCTAATGAGCAAGAATTGGATCCATTGCGATGACTGAACAATTCGCAGTTCTCGGCTGGTACTTCGTCCAACGCGTAGTATTCTGTAGACGCGTCTGATACTCTTGACGTCGCAAGCAGAACTCATGGACTCTGGGCATGGCTTTGGCATTTGCACGCACCACACAGTGCATGATCGGACGGCGCGAAATGGACAACGCACAGCACACGATCAACGCGAACCGTTCGATCATTTGAAAGATCAGCTCTCTGGACAAGTCTGAACAAATTATTCCATCATTTTTAATGATCCATATAGTGACTACACTATCTTTTGCCCATCGCATGATCTCTTCTTGCTGCACTGTACCGATAGCTACATTCTTGGCATCTTCCCAAGAAGAACAAGAGTCACTGTAGGAAATCCGAAACGAACTCGACGGATGTGTTTGTGCTAGCTAGTCTGCCGTGTGTCTGGCCATGTATGCAGATCTTGACAGAATGGACGGCTGAAATCATACGCCTAACCGATTGATCGGTCAATGATGCGCCGTGTGTTGCCGGCTGCGTCAGATTGCTTGTGCCGGAGCAGCAAGCTAGAGCAAGAGATTCGGGTAAGGCTGGCGATGACATGAGGATCATTTGACAGTTTGGAAGGGGCATCATGGTGGGGGCTTTTGGATGACCTGGATTTGATTCTTCCGGGCAGGCCTAACTGGCTTGTGACATGATCCTGTGGGTCCCACTCCACGTGTCGTCTGCTCGTACAAATCTGATCAAAATCGGTACATTTAGGGTATTGTCAGTAGCTTGAAGAAATTTTTTTACGAATAATCCATTTTTTATTCGAAATTACAGAAATATATCCACAACAAAAAATTTTACAAAAATAGGCTCCTGTCGCCTCCTATTCGGCGACTAGAGAACATCGCCCAACCACAGCACGACACCTAGGCAGTTTGGTAACAGTTGGGCAAGTTATTGCTGTCGCCCAACCGTTGAGCGGCTGACATGCAGTCGCTGTACTGTTCGGTGACATCCACTCCTGCCGCCCAACGGCTGGGCGACAGCAACGGGTTAAAACCCGAGCGGAAAGCCCGGCCGCGGCCGCCGCTGTGTTCATCGTGCATTCGTTCGGCGATGCGAGAGGAGCGGAGAAAGAAGGGAAAGGAGAGAAGAGGAGGAGAAAGGAGGAGGGGGAAAAAGTAGTGCGTGGGATCTTCAAATTTAGGTATTTTTCGAAAGTTTTTGTAGTATATTTAGTATAGAAATTTGTATTATAGGATTTTTTTTGTGTATAAATTTTAGTACAATTTTAGTATAGAAATTTTAGTACAATTTTTAGTATAGCAATTTTAGTGTAGAAATTTTAGTACAATTTTAATGTAGAAAATTTTAGTATAGATAATTTTAGTATAGAAATTTTAGTACAATATTTAGTATAGAAAATTTAGTATAGAATTTTGTAGTATAGCAATTTTAGTATAGAAATTTTAGTACAATTTTTAGTATAGAAAATTTTAGTACACTTTTTAGTATAGAAAATTTAGTATAGAATTTTGTAGTATAGATAATTTTAGTATACACATTTTAGTATAGAAAATTTTAGTATAGAAAGTTTAGTACAAATTTTAGTATAGAAAATTTAGTATAGAAATCTGCATGCAGGTATGGCGCGTGACTGGCAATATCCCCTGTTGGACGAGCACGTGGACCGCATGCATCGTGTGGCCTGGAGACTCGACGCCCGTTGGACAGCCAGGTTTGCACTACGCCATTGTTTTAGTGTTGCCGTAAGAACGTTCCGTGCTGACCTTCACTTTGTTTGCAGGCTACGAGATGTCGGGCTACTCCCTGTTGCCCAGATGGTGCAGGCCATGGAGGAGGATGGACCCGCCTTGGCTGCGGGTGGGGACGAGGTCGGGGATCGATCACGACGCTTCCCGTTCGACCGCTCCCTGCTGACGGCTTTGGTGGACCGTTGGCGGCCTGAGACGCACACTTTCCACCTCCCATTCGGGGAGATGACGCTGACCCTGCAGGATGTGTCCCTGCTTCTTGGTCTTCCGATCGCGGGAGGCGCTGCCTTCCTACCGGAGGCCCCGGTCGAGTGGCGCGATGACCTTCTCGCCAGATTTGAGGGGGTCCTTCCATCGGGTGTTGTGGGTGAGTACTACATGTTCCCGGCGAAACAGACCTACGGGCCGTCGCTGAGGTGGCTGGCATAGTTCCTGGTACGTGGTCTTTACAATCGATCGTGTCATCGAAGCTCTTATTTGCGATATTATGGAGTAATAACATCTTGTTTGCATTTAGGTGGAGCGGATGGACCCAGAGGCGAACGATCACCAGGTCTCGCGCCACTTGGAGGCGTACTTGCTGTGGTTGTTTGGCTAGGTGCTCTTCACCAGCAGCCACGGCGACAGCGTGGACGCGCGCCTCATTGCTTATGCTAGGGCGATCGCGAACGGCGAGCCCCCCCCCCAGGTCAGCTGGGGATCAGCCGTACTTGCCGCGACCAACCGCGGCCTGTGTAGTGCGTGCTCGAGGACGAAGGCGAACTCGATCCTAGCGGGTTGTCCCCTACTACTGCAGATGTGGTCATTCGAGTGCTTCAGCCTCGGACGACCATTACTAGACGACATGAGTCCATATGGGCCTGACATGTATCAGGGGGGAGACGTCGACCGGCCGACGATGGGTTCTATTTGGTGTCGTCGACGGGTAAGTCATATGTCAATTAGTTATTTCCTTTATACTAACGACGGTCGTACGTAACATCTATTCGTCCTTGCAGGTGCAGTTCGCACATGTCCAGGTCACGCGGACGTATCTGCCCTTTGTTGAGCAGATTGACCGCCTCACGGCCGACGACGTGCGCTGGGAGCCGTACTCACAGGCGGCAGTGGAGGACCGTGCTCCCGATGGATTGTCGAGTCTGTGCTGGCGCGACCGGGCTTTCTGGCTGACGCGCCGGAAGCTCGTCTACGACATCTTTGTGGAGGACTACTCGCCGCAGTGAGTGATGCGGCAGTTTGGTCTCTTCCAGGCTGTGTCGGTACCTGTCGGACCTGCAGTGCCGCCTCCTGTGCACGGGTGAGTGCCGGTGTCTTATAAATTTGTACATACTTACTACTTCATTGGAAATTACTAACGAAGTGGTCCAACAAGCAGGCACAATAGAAAGGGAGTGAAACGCGGCACGGAGTAGACGGTGAAGATGCAGGCGTGGGTTGCTCAGTGGGACGGTGCCCTTGACGATGTGGTTGACGAGGACCGCCCCTACGACAGCACAGAGTACACGGAGTACCTGCGGTGGTACCAGACGCGCACACGTACGAGGCTCGTACATGTGGTGGACCTGCCCCCCGCACACCTCCCCGCTCCGACAGACACGTATCCCGCGCACCTGGCGCGGGATACGCACATCGCGGTACGCTGCACGTATTTTCGAACATTCACTACTGGCAATGCTACCTTGGATAATTAACCATTTTATGTATTTTCCTTCAGTCTGACGTGGGTATTTCCATCGTCACGGAGGCCGAGAGTATGCTACACAGGCTCGCCGCAAGTGCCGAGGTGGGCCATGAGGAGCACATCAGCGCGTACCGTCGTTTCAAGGAGTGGGGTACACGTGTCGTCCACCTACTGTCCTGTACGAGGCTACCAGTGGCATCCACACCCACGCCCACGCCCAGCACACGGACGGCTCGGCCACCGGTTCCGCCCTGACCGGCGTGGCAGTACTCTGCAGGCTCTACGTGGGCATGTCCTCCGGCACCTCACCCGGACGAGGCTAGAGGATCTGCCTGGGCTCGTACACCGCCAGGCCAGCTGTTCTCGCGTCCTCCGTACATCCCTGGTTTACCCACACAGGGGATGCACTCGACATATGCCCCTTCTCCAGGCGCAATGACCTTCGCTGAGGGTACGTATCGTACGATCTCCGTTTTATCGTAATGTTTGACATCTGAAACTAACGATATTACTTTTACAGGTCATTTCCAGTCCGAGTCCCGGCACGGCCCCACCGCGAGCCCGGACGATGTGGGCCAATACTTCTCTGAGTGGGTCAGGCAGCAGTCTGGGTCTGCACCTCCTGACACAGCACCAGAGGTTCTCTCCGGCAGTACCCTCCTCGGTGCACCGGAGGGCACACAGCCAGAGGTGCAGCTGACTCCACCAGCTCAGAGGCGGGTGCGACACGCTCCTGATCGTTTCACGTTCTCGGAGCGTCGTAACCCGTTACAGCGGAGGACGGCCAAGCGTGGCCGTACGGGAGGACACGGGCGTGGAGACGGGGCAGGGCAGGGTGGCACCTGATTGTATACCATTGTTGCATGTACTGCAAACATATGATTTTTAACGATGTAAACTTTTTAGTATTGTGCCATGCTTATACTCCTCGTTACCTACTCATTAACATCACAATATCATTTACCATCGTATGTATGAATCGTTTTATGGTCAATCGTTCATAAAAAAATTTCCAAAATTATTTCGGCACCTACAACATACAATGAATATAAACTTTTATAACAACTTTACAAGATTTTTTACCAATTTCAAATTACAAAATTGAAAAAATTCACGGGGGGAGCACTTGCAGTCGCTTCCCCATTGGGCGACTGCATGAAAGTCGCCCACCGGATGGGCGACTGCATGAAAGTCGCCCATGGATGGGCGATTGGATGCAGCCGCTCCATGGAAAGGCGATAGGAAATGTGTCGGTTCCTGGTTGGGCGATAAGCCCCAGTCGCCTACCCATTGAGCGACTGAAGCTTATTTTTGTAAAAAAAAATTGTTGCGGGTATATTTCTGTAATTTGGAATAAAAAATGGATTATTCGTAAAAAAAAATTCGTAGCTTGAAACTATAGATTATTACTAGACGAGAAAGAATGATTACATGATATTTTAGATACAACCACTCCAATTGCTTGATACTAAAGTTTGTACTTAGATGAGAGAGAATGGCCAGTTTAGAGAGAGATAACCCCAGTAATTTCTTGGTTTCCTGAAAAGACTTGATACAAGCATGAGTATGAAGCTTCTTCTCTCTCTTCCACCTCATCAAAAAACTGACATGACATAAGCTAAGTATCAAGCAAATGTGCTTGCTGGGAGTGCCCTCATAGGAGTACCTATGGGGAACGGAATGATCATTTGATACAGCTAGGGTAATGGTATCAATAGTTAGATCAGTCCAATACCTGCTGATTTGAAGTCCTGTATGAGTAAGACCAAACTTTAAGTGCTTCTTAGATGTAATGTGAATGTGGTGTATAATTTTAGTGATCTGGCATCCTGTCAGTAAATGGAGAGGGAAAATTAAGAAACACCATGCATGACAAGAGTAGTGCTTCTATATTTTTCCTCTTTA
This sequence comes from Dendrocalamus latiflorus, assembly GCA_017311315.1. Classification (NCBI taxonomy): domain Eukaryota; kingdom Viridiplantae; phylum Streptophyta; class Magnoliopsida; order Poales; family Poaceae; genus Dendrocalamus; species Dendrocalamus latiflorus. Next base: position 19,241,106 of record CM029634.1, read on the forward strand.
ACAAGAGTAGTACCAATCTCAAAGCAAATGAAGTGGTAAGTAAAATCTATCCATCATTCATCATACTTTAAAAATTATGCAAATCGCTATTGAGAAAAATATAGAAGCACCTCCCATCATCTATTACCCATTTTGGCCTTCCAACTGAAAAGGTTATGAGTTGATGCCGCTAGTTCAAAGTTGTTCCAGTTTATTTACATTTTTTCCTGATGATGAATAATTGATTTCTGAATAACATGATATAAATTTAGAAGTTTTTGTACCAGTCTATGAAATTTCTACAGCTAAACAGTAATTCATGAAGGGCCAGGTATGCAGACTTGTTCCTTTGCTCAGCATCTAATTGGGCAAGAGTGCAAGTGTACTTTTTCAACTTTGTGGCATCTTTATCTTGAGATTTTATGACATTCAAGAGAAAATTTTGCATTCTGTACTGAATGAATATAAATCATGGAGGGAATGTATTCATTAATAGAAAATTCACAATATGCCACCGACTAACTGCATGATTCATAATATGCCACTCAATGTGAGAACATGTGAGGCGGGGGTCTACATGTGAGTGAAACATCAATGGCGTATAGTGAACATTTGATATAATTAATTGTCCCCATTGATTAAAGTCTCCAAATCCTATTCCTAAATCAGAATGAAAAATGTGAAGTTAACTACTGGTATTTTGCAATCAGTTCAGAGCATCCCACAACAGTATGGTCCTCCAAGTGTCAAGTAATGACAGTTTGCTACTGGAGTTATGATGTGCTCTGTAACCAGGTAACCCAATCAACAAGTGTTTTCACACCAGAAGATTAATTGAATAACCAATATATCAAGATTTTCCTTATCCACCGACACTTAAAATTATAGATTAGCGCAAAAGTAGTAGCAGAATATATGCATTTGTTACATCAATGAAGCCTGCAACTGCAAGTACAGTAGATAAAGCGATCCCCTGACTCGCAGCATCCAATAGCTGAGTGTTGCTGCCTTGAGCAAATGGCAATTTAATGCTAGTGTCACAGCGCATCAAACAACGAATGTTACCTAAACATGACACAGATGTGCTTCTGAAATTTGTCAAGGACAACTTTACATGAAAAAAAGTAATCTGCTGGAGAAAGTCAGGATGTACAAATTCATGAAGAGCCAGGCGTGGAGAAAGTCTGGGAATATTCCTAAAACACGCAAGGAGAACTTTTGATTTGCATGAGAATGCAACAGAATATTATAAAAAGAGAGATATATTATTGAAATAGAACAAAAGGAAAACTTGATTTGCACCGGCTCGATCCGATCAAATCCGTGCAAAATTTGTAGAAAAAGAAATTGCACCCCCTACAAATTAGGGAATGGAATCCATCGCGCGTGCATAACCCTAATGAAACCAGACAATTACGAGAAATAAGCAAGTAGGAAGAGGAAAGGAGAGGGGGAGAGGAGGGGGAATGTATAGTACCGACAGGCAAGGCAAGCTCTCGCCGGCACGTGGGCTTAGTGGCAGAAGAGGGCAGTGGTTTTTTGGCGGGGTCATTGAAGACAAACATACTCGTTTGTTGCAACTGGGGTTTGGCGGAGGAAGATGAACTCGTGATAGGTCAGGCCCATCAGTCAGTCGAGTCGACTAGGAGGGACACACGTGTGACCATATCCCTGACTAACCGTCCAATCAACGTGGGTGTTAGTTTTTCTCAAAACTAAAAATACGGCCTTACCCCTAGCAATTGGACGGCCAGATGTGGTGTAGGTGTTAGCACCTCCGTAGGGACCGAACCAGCTCTCATTCAAATTAGATAGGGGTTCTAAAATATTCTAATTTGCGAAGCACAAACGAAATATATGAAAAGAAATTTTGTATTTGAAACAAAAAAATCAATTGTAATTTGAATCCTCAAACTTTTATTTTGTGAAATAGGCATTAAAATATGACACAAAATATCCACACTCATCGAAAACGTGTGGCAAATCACTCCATGTCACGTTGCAAAAATTGAATCAAGTTACGACGTATCGATCTTTTTTCCCGTAAGAAGGGCTGTTTCATTCCAAATATGCCATATCTATAAATGTCAGTTGAGGATAATATTACGTTCTTAAAGATCGTGGGTGATTTGGTGACATATTGCCCCCAAGAGATAATAGGTTACCACTTTAGATCTTAGCCCTTAGATCACAGCAAATGAACGGTCCGTAGATAAGGTGGTGTACCGTAAAATTTCCCCCCATGTCTGCAAGTAATTCTGCGTGTTGGCATCACACAAAACACAAAAGAGGCTGGAGATAGTGGTGGGCCTCCGTAAGCCCATGACCAGAAACCCATCAATTTCCTCCCCGAGCCTCGCTCGTGTGAGTGAGTACTTTAGCGGGCTACAAAACCGAGCCCAACGAGATTTTTCTTCTTCTTTTTTTTCCAATATAGGCCGACCGAGCCTATATTGAAAAAAAAGAAGAAGAATGGACCTACCCAACCGAGCCCAAAACTCTAATATAGGCTGGGTTCAAATCTACTTAAGTTTAAGCATAGGATTGTACAATAACTTGTCGTTAAATTGTGTGTTTTTTTAAGGACTCCGTCCACAGGAAGATTATACTATGAATTGTATCAAGTTCAATTGTATCAATCAAAATTATATGTAACTATATTTTTCTATATACTGTCTCTCATAAATAAACTAAAAATTAAAAACTATAACTATAAACCGCACGGTACAATCAAAAAAACCACAATAGAGAGAGAGAGAGAGAGAGTAGGCCTCTTTCATTATCTTCGACACACCAAGGGCAGTAAATGTAGAACGCAGAGCACCTGCAGGGTTCGCACGAAGGGCCAGCAAGATGTGTCGCACGTCGCATTGCAATTTGTACGATGTCCAGGTGAAAGGAGGCACCGATGTTTAAGGGACGTGACATGACGAGACGTGCAGCAGGCCATAACACAGGTAGGTGTGGCGGACGAGGGCGTCCAGGGTTTATTTGTCCCGCCATGCGTACGTGGACGCGTCCCGTCGCTACGCTCGTTTCCAAAATATAATGGCCCGTCGGTAATAGTGCGATACTAGCATCCTACCAGGCTACCACCACACCGGAACTGGATATCCTTACTTCTAGCCATCGATAAAAAAACAAAGGATAAGATCCATTCGATACTATAGCAAAGATGATCGATTTGATACTATAGCAAAGGTAGTGTGACAGGTGCTATAACAAAAAAGATACTATATATTAGATATTGCAGCACATAACTGTAGGATCTAATCTAGGCTATTCATTTTGCATCCAATCCAACAACTAAAAATCTTCTAAAATTATAGCCTAAAATAAATTCTTCTTAGACTTTGCTTCGCAGAAACTATAGTCCATGCATGCTACTGTACTGTGCTTCGATACGATGAAACAGCGCTCGCTCGCTCGCTCTCTATCTCCGCGGTTAAATACACCGGCCACAGTACCGCGTCTTTCTTTGTTTTGTCTCAAAAGAGCGAATAATTAATTTGGGCACTGTAACATATACTAACATGGCCACGCAACGCGCATCTAGAGACCTTGACCTGAGTGTGTGTAACATTACGAGTAGATATAGTACAAAAGTTGGTAGTGTTATGGGAGACCGTACAGGCCCGATTGTTTAGCCTTTTCTTTTGACTTAAATGTAAAATAGTCAATGCCAAGTAAACGGAAAGCTTTTTAACTGGTCTTTTGGAAAAGCTAAATACTTCTCATAACTAAAAGCCATAAGCGAGTCCTAGAATGCTTTTTTAGCTTTTACGAGATAGAAATAACTCTTTACCACTCAACTTCATCAAAATTTCCACGAAATGCTATTGTATGTATTCACAACCCTTCTCTCTTTTTCCCCTCAATTCTTCCTCTCCCCTCCCAGCCCAAATCGTCTCCAGATGATTAGGGTGTTGCAAGCACCAGTGGCGTCAACGACTCACAACCCTGTCAGCCTCCCGCGACGTGCCACCGTCCTCCTACGACCTCGCCGCCGGTGCTGCTACCCCTAGGTCTCCTCCTCGATACCACCATTGGTTCCCCCCAGTGCTGCAGTCAACTCCTCTATTGGCGCCACCGCTGCTAGGTTCCTCCCCAATGTCGTTGTCGGTCTCCTCCCCAACGCCACCACCGGTCTCCTCCCTCAATGTCGCCACTGGTTCCTCCCCCGCCGCCGCCATCCTTCTTCCTCGATGCCGCCGCCTGCTCCTCCTCCCTCGCGCCGACGCTGCCACCACCCTCCTCCCCCGAAGTCGACGGCTCCCTCCTCCCCTGACGCCGATGTCGCTGCCTCCTACGTCCCCATAGCTGCCCATCGGCTCCTCCCCCGACGTTGATGTTGTTGTCTCCCTCCTCTCCCGTTGCTACCGCTGCCACTGCCTATAAGGCTTGACCCGCGCCAGAGCTAGCGGCAACAGGGAAGACATGGGTTTTTGTTTTCTCACTTTTCTTTTTTTCTCTGAATTGAATTGTGATTATCAAGTTCATGGTCATGAATTAAATTACCACTAATTATTGTGTGTTCTACCAATTATTGTTGTGATTTGACCGATTTTTCTTTAAATAATTTGTGTCATTGTTCGTCAAATCTCATGAGACCATGAACTTCGAAATTGTTGGATGTAATGGAACTAATTGTGACATTAGGACAAAGGTTATTTCAGATATTTCAACAATAAGCCATAGCTCAAAACCAACAAAAGACAAACTCGCAAACAACCTAACTTGATTTAAAAGTGAACTGCTTTCAAGCTGCTTAAGCCAAAAAAATAATTTTCCTTAAGTCTAAACGGGACATCTTCATGCCCTGTGGGCCGAAGATCAGTACCATCTGTTCCATAGGGATTTATGTGTGTTGAGCCAGAGGTGAAGAAGAACCTTCGAAAGTTTTAGGGGGAAAGGCAAAGAAGAAGCGTACAATCAAATGTAGGATGTACACAGAGGTAGACACCACACACTCGTACCACCTGCGGCCGACCAGCGGCTATAGTAGTACACTAGTACTTTACTCCGGTCGATAAATTGGTGTAGCTGGGAAAAGACAGCGCCTTTTCATTCGTAACGACTACTCGATCCGGCCACATGTACTACTACACAGTATTAGCAATATCACACGGGACATAACACTGTTCACCACTCGTGGTTTCTTTACGGGGCTGTCTTTCATTTCTCGGCTTTGATCTCCCGTCTCAAAAGAAGCAGAAACCAAAGAGGCAATGGCATGTTCTTTTTCAGTTTTTAGTTTTTCTACAGTAACTAACTTTTAAATGGATTGTTATCTTTTTAAGATAGAGTCTACTAGTTAATTGTAGTATATACTGTACCGACTTCATTTATACCGGTAAAAACCGTATGTGAGTTTTAGTTACTCTGTAATCTCTCACACGAACAGCCCAAGCCGCAGCCAAAAAGAACAGGCCCAATTACAGCAAGAGCTCAACTCCAGGCGCAACTGCGTATGCAACAAGCCTGATTTTAGGGGGAATCTTGCATCCCACGAGGCTGAGGCCAGGGGCCAACCCAAAGAAGGCCCAGGCCCTATTCAAATTTTCATTTTTTTTTATGAAGCTACTAAATATCTAACTACTTAAGTCCCTACTTGATCCATTAGTGACTATATGGCTTGTTCTTTTTACCTTCTAAAAGTTGATTTTTGGTTTTTCTACAGTAACTAGTTTTCAAACGAATTGTCTTTTCAAGGTGGTGTAGTACATAATGTAGCGACTTCATTTATATCAGTCAAAATCGCACGTAGGTTTCTATTACTCCGTACTCTCTCACACAAACAACCCAAAATCTAAAAGCCGTAAACCGAAGCCAAAAAGACAGGCCCATATATGAACAATTGAAACAATATTTGCTAGTGTATGTTTGTTATTTTCTTATATACTGGTGTCCTCACTTATGTTTTATCCTATGTCCGCCTCTGAGGCTACCTTTTGTATGCAAGCAACCAAATAGGCGTTGCAAAAAAAGATTCTGCATCCTAAGAGCCTAGCCTGAGACCATTAAGGCAACCAAACACACCCATGGTGTAGCATAGAGGTGGGCATTGGACTGTGCTGTGCTGGTACGGTCCGAGCCCACCGTGCTTCGAGCCACGTCGTGTCGTGCCGGCTTGGCTCGGTCACCCCGCCATGTTGGCTAGCCTCACCTCCAGCTAGGCCCAGGCACAGCCCAACCATGCCGGTGTTTGTGCCATACCAGCTCAAGTCCAGCCCAAAGTAACTATACACAGTGAAAGCGGTGGCAATGATGGTGGCGGTGGCCGCCATTTTCAGTTCTCTCGTACCCGCCTCATTAAAAACTAGTTAAAATTGAATTAGTTGCGTAAAAATATGGGCACGTAATGATGTAAATATTTTGGAGGAAAAGTAACAACATGTGTATAATATACTAGTCTTGTGGTGTACATGTGTACTTGCCAAATGTAGGCATATACAGAATGGGACCGTATTGTGTGTTGTATATTTGTATAGATACTAAAAGTCTACCGGAGAGAGTGTGGAAATGACAAGTGTGTGTTTCCTTGATGTTAGGAAGGTTAAACCTCAAACCAACAGAGTGAAAAAACAATATAGTTAGCAATAGTTGCATGCAAGAACAAATATAGCGCCCTTCGATCAAGCACCTTATGTCTGCATATGTGTAATAAACTAATGACTCAAAAAGCCCAAGTAGCTCAGAACTCACCTACTACTCTAGTCCCTAAGAGTCTGAGACGATGCTACCAATCCATCATAACCAGCTCTGCAGTCAAAAAAAGTATGTATTTGCGTGTTTACAGTGTATACATGATAGAAAACTGCAGACCATGTTCCCTTTACTTGTGTAAGGGATGATGTTCTGGACAAATAATGTAGCACCTCAGCTTTCTCCCTTCATGTTGGAGATAAGATGAATGTGACAAGATGACATACACCATGCATGCATATATTATGATATAGCTAGCAAAAGAGATGCACGTATTAACTATTTTGAATGGCATATAAATGTGACAAGATGACACAATTAGCGCTGCAAATAAATTCATCAACAATACACTAATTTAATCGGTACGTGCTACGATTTAATCTATTGATGGCACTCAATTTATTCTAATAATTATTAATGGTTTTTAATGTATTTAAATATGCCATGGAGTGGCTAAACGACGTTATGGTAATTTCATTAGTTAGTCATGTATAGATCATAGTCGTTCGATGGAATTAATTCATTCTAATAATCCTAAATAATTATTAGTGGGTTTCTACAGCTTAAGTATGGTTAACAAAACTATCTATGTAATTAAATATGCACTAGAGTAATATAAACGGTAGTATGCGAATTTAATCTATACATGTACAAGTTTTAATCTACTAGCGGTATCTAACTTATTTTAACAATCCAGAACAAGGCTTAATGGGTTTATACGACTTACAATACACTTAACCAAATTAACAAGGTATTTAATTATGTGATAGAATGACCTACACCATGGTACGTGAATTTAATCGTTGGAGCCTAATCTCTCTCTCTTCCCTATCTAACCTCTCTCTATCTCTCCTCCCCTCCTTCGTATTCAACCGAAGTCTCCAGGCCCTCCACTTCATCTTCCTCCTCTCCCCATCTTTCCTTCTCATTCCTCCCCATTCTTCTTCTCTATTTCTCCCTAAATCTTCCCAGTCCCGATTTGTAGCTCACCTCCCTACTCGCGCCTCCTGCCCTCAGCGCTGCGCCGCCTTGGCCCCTCGCATGAGCGTTGCCCCTAGGCTTGGCCTCCCTGCTCGCTGACCTCCTCCCTCCAGTGGATCTTCCCCAATCTGGTCTCCACTTCTACGTCTCCGCTAGTTCGCCTCCCTGACGCCTCCTCCAACCGGATCTGACCAACCCGCCTGTACTTAGGCCCAACCGGCTCGGCTCCGGCTACATGTTACCTGCATCGTCGCCTGGCTCGGGCTCCCTGCTCCATGGCCCAGCTTGGCCTGTTTTCCATCACCTCCCTCGGTGACCCCCTGCGCGCCGTCGTCCGGGCCTTTGGGGGTAGGGGAGGTTGCTGTCGTCGTCCGGGGGTGGGGGAGGTCCCACCGTCGTGCGGGGGTGGGGCCGTCGCGAGATCCAACTACGAGGTCGTCAACCTCGGCGAGCTCATCTAACCAACACACCATCTTCCGCGTCGCCTTCGGCACCCGCGATGGCGACGGGTAGGCCAAGTCGGTATACTCCTTCCCCTCTACTCCTTTGCTCTCTGCTCTATAATGTCTTGTGGGGAATCCATGAGATGGCATGGCGATAGGAGGGTGACAAGATGTGGGAGGCCGAGGCCGAGGCGGCCGCGAGTGCTGGCATGCCGGCCGTGCCCCCCCCCCCCCCATGCTGACCATGCTCGCCAAGTCGAACCAGCCCAAGCACGGCATGATATGCCGTGCCGCCCAACATGCTGGCTTTCCAGGCCCGGTCCCTCCCACCATTCGTGGCGTGCCTATGTTGTGCTTAAGCCGTGTTGGGCCAGCTAAGCCTCGAGCTGGCACAGATAAGCTCGACCTGACTCCTAGCTCTAGTGTAGCACTGCATTTGCCTCATCTCGACACCACGCATACATGTGAGACCCAGTTGATCAGGCCAAGTTCCCTATTGGCTATTGCCTCTCACGTGAGATCACTTCTTTTTTAATCGGGCCAGGCGATTTGACTGACAATAAAACATATGAGAGATTACAGAGTAACAGAAACTCACATGCGGTTTTTGCCGATATAAATAAAGTCAGTACAGTATGTACTACAATTAACTAGTAGACCCTATCTTAAAAAAATACTCTGTTTAAAAACTAGTTATTGTAGAAAAACCGAAAAGCTGTTTTTAGAAGTTGAAAAGAACAAACCCATATATAGCTATAAACTTGTGATCAACATGAGCTTAATTACTGTAGACTGTGTAGATCCACCATCAACGGAGATCGATAAATATGCTTATAAAAAAGTTAACCAAGAAACTGTGTTAAATACTAGTAGTACTAGGTGGTGGTGGTGGTAATAATGAGTAAGCACGTTGTTTGTTTGTTTGTATGGCTGGCTGGCTGGCTAGCGAGCCAAAAAAACATTTGTCTATTTTGCGCGCGCACACACACAAAACAGACACTTGTCTATTGAACTCTTTGTAAAGCCATCACATGGATAGCTACGTTAGATACGGATAACTAGTCTATATATCTAATGCAGTAGTAGATTTAGGATTTCGTTACATCTTATACTGTAGAGGGCAGAAAACCACTAAAGCTAGGCTAGAAGAAAAGATCATGTATTAAGTTTATCTAAACTTTGTATCGATAAATATCTTATGCTCCGAATTGAAGCTTAAGATACCATAGGGCCTATATCCGCCCCAGGTTAAATGTCAGCCTTTTATGAAACCATGTTGAGAAGTGAAGAACAAAGATGTTCCTTCCTAGCTCTGCCACAGATGATCAAACCGCACTCTGTACAAATATTAGTTGCATCAGCCTAAGTAATGGACGTGCATCATTCCAACAATGGGCCGCATACATGCTGCTGCTGCTGCTACTACTTGTACAGGCAGACATGTATATGTACTCTTAGCTATGCATGTCGTTTTGTCCTTGTCGCTTTTGGACCGCGGTCTGTTGAGGGGAACAGGGGCCGGAGATAAGACTAGCGGAGTACCAATTTTCACAGCACATGGTGGACTATTACTGTCAGATACTCCTCCGATGCATGGTGGATCATTTCGGCTTAAGCTCTAGATCCTGATTTATTTTTTATTATTCCTAAATTTTATCTTTTTTTTAGTTTTTTTTAGTTTTTTTTAAACTTTTTTGTCGGTTCTTTTTTCCATATTTATTTGTATTGTCCGTGATGGACTAACTTGTTTTTTAAATTTTTAAAATTTAATTATACCAAATAAGCCATCATCAGTTACAGTGTAATTTTAATTAACTATAATATAATTTTAATCATAAATTATATTTTTTTCAGTCGAACTGAGCAGGCTGTAAAAATTGTCCATTGATGAATCCACAGCCCTGGTCTGGATGAGTTGAAAGCCTGGTTTATTGTTGCTTGTCCCTTTTGAGAGAGAGAGAGAGAGAGAGAGAGAAAGGGGCAGCGCCCGGGTCCACTCCACCGGGCAGGGCAGGGCAGGGCGGGCAGGGCCGCAGGAGCATCTCGTTTATCGAAAATTCACATGGATGTGAGCACAAAAATATTCGTACTTACTTGGTAGGGTCTAGATTCCTAGGGTGAGGCTTCGCTAGGCATGCGGAAAGCCTAGCTATCCCGTTGCAGCAGCTAGCCTAGGCGTAACGGCCGGAGATCCATCATGTCTAGTCCAAGTCGAGTCGACCACATGCCGCTGCGCTGATTTTGGACCAGTTCCAAACAGCCATGCGGCCCATGCCTTCTGGTTTCTGGCTTTGAGAAGTTAACGCGTGTTTGAAATGTACGTATTGGTTTCATAATGTGATATTTTTTTCTTTGCGTTACCTAGAAAGATATAATAATATTATTTTTTATCTTTTTAATTGAATAGCTTGAAAAAGTTATTCTCTACAGTCGAAAGCTAAGGCCCCGTTTGGCACAGCTCTAGCTCCGAGATCTATGCTGGATCTGTAGTTTGTTGACTAAATTAAAGTGATTTAAATATTTTTATTTAATATATAATATAAATGAAATGAGTCATGTAAATGCACTTAACATGCCTGCAACTCTAGATCCAGGATTTCCTAGAGCTACAGATGACCAACTCTAGGAAATCTACAGATTTCCTAGAGCTAGAGCTCTGCCAAACGGGGCCTAAAAGTTATGGAACTTTGAAACCGGCCTCTGCATCGGGCGTCCATAGGATCATTAAAGTATGTATAGTATATCCAAAGAAAAACAGTAAAGTTAGGGAACCAGAAAAGGATAAGCATAGAACTGTGGAAGAGAAACGTGCGTATGCAAGCATGCAGATGCGGCCAACATGGGAACAGCGGGGAAGTGAAACGGATAGGTACGACAAGCAAGGGAACGGACGTGACACAACCCCTTATCCCGGCGCGCATGCCCAACCAACACACCCACCCACCAAAACCACCCGCTCCACTCATGAACATACCCACCGCCGGTCATCCCATGATCGATCCCCCATCACTAGTCCGTTACGGTGAGTGACATGTGGGGCTAAGACTTAGGGGATGGCCCATGTCGGTCTGCGTAAGCGAGTGAATGCATGAAATCATGATGAAATGGGTTCGTCGCTCGCGACCTCGGGTTGCCTGCCTGTTTTAAGTGCTAGACCACCCTGACCAGCCGGTCGGGCCGCACTTCCTCACTCCGGCTCAGCCTCAGCCTCGGGGATCCCGTGGCCCCACCACTGCAGCTTGCAGGGACAATCACCATGTATGGAAAGAATGGCATATTTGGCAGTATTACAACATTAATTTACAAAAATAGCAGTATACTGGTGATATTACCAAAAATATCATTTTTTTCCACCCGGTGGTCGGGCGGCGACACCACAGAGCTAACGCGCGTGAGCTGGAGCCCGGTCGCCAAGCGGCAAACAACTTGCCGCCCAGCTACTGAGCGGCCAAGGCCTACTGCCCCGCCAATGAGCACCAGGTGCCTTGCCGCCCCACCACCGGACGTCAGGTAATTAAGTCGCATAATTACCTGCTTTAATTATTTTTTGTATACTATTGTTCAAAATTTTAAATATAGCAAATAATCTCAAAAAATTACTAAACTTTATATGCAGCCTCCTGACACAATATTAGTTATCTATTATTTCCAAACTATGGAAAGCTATTATTTACATAAATGACTCCATGGCCGGTCCTCCATTTTTAATTTTTAGCTATTATTTTGAAACTACTGAAAGTTAATAGTTAGTCATTATTTCGATATTACTAAAAGATAATATTTTCCACCAAAGTTAATAGGTAGCATGCCTCCTCTGTTGCTAGTTGGAATGGCAACGAAGTCCTGTATGGTGCCACGTGGGACTCTATGTAGGACAATCGTCATTTTCAACTGGTGAAAAGCCTCTGCCGTTATTTGAAATAGAGACAAGTATTACTTTTTGTAATTTTATAATCGATGCTACATTTATGTAATATTAATAAAAATATATTATAAAAAATTATCTCGTCGTATACTATTCCTTCCTGACAAACTGCTTTTGCTATATATTTGTTTGGATCCTTGCCCTTTTCTGTTTGCATGCATGCATGCATTCTATTGCACGTGACCAAGTGTAGACCTGCTTCCTTTTTCTATCTCCTCGTCAAGCCCTTCTTTCTTGCTGCCGCAATCGTATCTCTTCGTGGCTCCCAGCCGCCGCACGCTCCACCGACATCCGTCAACGTCATTTTCTTTGTCCTTCCTTTCTGATCCTTCTCGACATCAGCTTCTTCCCGGTAACCATTGCATCAGCCGGATCCAACACAGCTTCCCAGCAATCCTTACTTCATATCCTCTGTTTCTTCCTCCGAGTCAACTCAAACTAGATCTTGCTCGCCATCGACATCGTTCCTAGTCGCTTCCCCCAGGTCAGCGCCTCCCGCCGCTATAGGTCACCGCCGCCTCCATGGAGGCCGTCGCCGTCGCCAATCGATATTGCTGCGGGATCAAGCTGCTGCACCAAGCTTGTGTGTTTGTTGGGTTCCCGTCTTGGACCTATATATGGTGGTAATTGTGCTGGTATTGAAAGAAGTTGATATAATACCATGAACTTTTTTTGAAAGTCCATCTACTACTCTAAACTATAAAGCTAGACATTTGATCCTATAAACTTTACAATCCGGTTTAAATAACATATTAACCCTGTTTTGCAGGGCGGTATTACCTAGGTGACGCAATTGGTGAGCGGTTTTACAAGTTAGGTCGATAACAGGTGAGACCTATAGGGGCTTCTCCTCCTCCGAGCTTCTAGTCGTACTTCCATGGCCGTTGCCATTGTAGCTCCCTCCCTCTCAGTTTCGATTTAGAGGAGAAGCCCTTGTGGCCTTATTTGTCATTTACCTAAATTTGGTCATCGTGTCATCTTACATGGTAAAATCGCACACTAATCGTGCCACGTGACGTGATACCATCATGTGAAAACCGGGTCAGAGTGTTGTTTGAACTGGATTGCAAAGTTTGGGAGGCTGAATGTCTGATTTCATAGTTTAAGGTGTTGAACAGACTTTCAAGTAAAATTCGGGGCATTATATAAACTTTTGCACTGGTATTTGGGTTGCCGAAGGGGCACTGGGTGCTGTTGTCCCTGTTCCTCAACATATGATGTCTACTTCCTACATGACGACTTGTGCTTAAGACAACCTCGATATTGACTTTTTGCTATATTGATGTCATCCATTCTTTATCATCGACTACCTCTCCAATAGCAAGCACCTTGGTCATCATCTAACTTGGCATTCTTCATCGACTTCTACTCCAACTTGAGTGTCCTAGTCGGCTTTTCCCCCTGTCTGAGCATTTGCAACGCTCCCGCTCTAACTACGGTGGAATGTTAGAGTACATGTCTTATATGGCATGATTATTAGAGGTAAAATAAGAATCAGTTAAGATTTGTATCCTATATAGTTCCCTTTCATATCTTTAGTAGGTTGATTTGATATGCAAATCATCTTATACTCTCTATATATGCTCCTGAGACTAAGCAATACATCCAATAATTATCCCATTATTCTATCTTCCTTCGCATAGCACTTCTACGCCATACATGCATCATGGCGCCACTTCTTCTACCCACCCCGTGGTTGTCACATTGTCATTCACTTCCACAGTCGGAGTCCTTGGCGCGTTGCAACTTGCATGCACCGCATATAATCTTGTGTGGAGCATGAACTATACTACTCACCAGGGGCGGAGCCACTGCCCGGTCAGCTTGGGCGACTGCCCGGGTTCATCAATGACAAGTAGCTCTGCCCCTCCCAAGTTGTAGCCAACCTCTCGTTAAATCCCTCTGTGTTTCCCCGCGCCCAACACCACCACCTTAATTTACTTCCCTGTCAAACGCATCGCGCAGATTATTCTTTGTTGTACATCAAGACTGGTTGATCAACACAAACCACGGCGGCATCCGTGCGCATATGGCTGGTGGTGGTGGCGCTGGCGTGCACATTGCTGTTGCTGCAGTTAGCCGACACCTAAGCCAAGGCTGCGCAGGGCCATTGGTGGTGGTCGTGAAGCCCAAATGTGAGCCCGGCACCACCACGCCGTGCCGCGTTGGCGCCATCCATGACCTAGAGAATCAAGAGGAGGGGATGTTCAGCGTGAACACGAAGGCGTTGGATGGCGACAACAACGACGACTACCGGGGCGTGTGTCTGGGCTCTAAAAAAAATCTAGCTCTGCCTCTGCTACTCTCCGATAGTTCTGTAATTATTACTGCAAGGTAATAACCAGGGGCAGAGTCACACCCCGGGCAGTGTAGGCTTCAGCCCGGGGTGTGAAAAAAATATCTAGTATACAGCTGAGGTAAATTCAGTCCAGCCTGGATAATATTTTTATAGTCCAGCTCAAATAGCCTAGATCATTCTATCACTGAGTCTAAGAGCGTAACTAAATCTTAGCTCCGCCACTAGTAACCTACGTTTATAATTTTATCCATCGTTTATATACCATCGGTACAACTTAAAGCACGATGCACTAGTGTTAAAAACATCGTGGATGTTCGTGTAACACATGGGACGACGCCTTATCCGCATCGCAAAACGACAAACGAGCGTCAAGGGAGGAGAAGAATATAAAAATACTCCCCATCCTTATACCACCAACAGCAACGGGCGGCATGTCTCATCACATCCTAAACATGCTCCCGCCCGTCCTTGTATCGTACGGCCCCGATTCACTCGATGCTGGGTCGTGGACACCCCAGATCGAAGCAGGAAATCCCCGTGCTACCCCTGCTCTGACGGCTTTGACCGCTACAGCGGCAAACCCGGAAACGACGAGGGAGAGGGCACCGTTGTCTTTTCGTCGCGGCCCAAATGATTGAGCACCTCAGTTCCTCCGTCCTCGGTCGGTCGCGGGACGGACGGATGGATCGTGGCTGTTGTGCGCTGTTTGGACCGTGCGATTGGTGGGGCCCAGCCCAAAACTCTTGGCGGCAAAGCTTCCCTCCCTCCTCTCGGTTTGGGCTGTTTTGCACCTACACCCTCCCTCAAATACAGTACTCCTGTTGAGTGCTGAACCAGATGCCTGAGGACTGGATGCTTGCAAATTGTATGCACCACAAGCAGTAATCATTTACCAAGTGTGCTGAAGTACCAGTTCTTGTAACGGATTTGGTGAATTGCTAGCTTAAATTGTTGTGTTCATTTTATAAAAAATTACATGACATTTGAAAACTCTTTCCTGCAATTTCCAACATCATAGTATGAATTCAGTTAGAAGATTACAAGGTGTTTTCTGCCTCGGGTACTGTATCTTCACTTCTCAAGTACCTATGGTTGAATATAGGCCTCGTTCTAAACATCATGGGTTCTAACTTCCATAAATTAAAAATTGTTTGAAATATGTTGGATTTTTAATGTGTCTTTTGTCCTTTTTTTTCTTTTCCTTTGCATCATCCGTAGTGCCTGTTTACCTGCATGCCCATGGGTAAATATCATAATAGAGTTGGGTATGAGATGTTTGCTTTACACACGAGCATAAAAATGGAGGGAACACTCTACTCGTCGGGTAAATGAGCACGAGCATGGGTAAGCTTCATCCGTACCCGTCTCGACCATTTACCCACGATATAGATTGACAGGTGGCACAGTTATTGTTGTGGCTTTTTGATCAAACATTTAGTTTGTTAATTTCTTTCCCTTGACTCATTAGAAGTACTCCTTGTTTGCAATTACCTGGTGTATGCTTGCTTGTACATGCGTATTTTTAATACTTCAATTAAGGGGGAATCTCCTTCAATTGTGCAATTCCCTTCTCTATTACTATTAATTAGAACTGATCCGACTCTTTAGTTCCTGGCCTAGGGGATAATTGATTTTTATAATAGGTTTGGAAAGGACCCTAGTAAGGAAATCTACTAGTTTGAAACTGAATTTAAACAAAACCAAAAAAGATAGCTACTATATTTCCTAGCAATAGCTCATGCTTATATATATGTTATTAGTTCAACTCTTAGATGACGACTCTTAGTTCGTGGGTAAATGGGCGTGCTCGCGGGCGACGGATATGGGTGAGGTTCTTCGCTCGTCGTCCTTCGCGAGTATGCTCGTGGGCGTAAACCGGGGTCGTGGGTATGGGTATGGGCGAACACTACCCGTGTCTGCCGTGCCCGATTATCATCCCTAATCCGTAGAGATATAATAGTATTTTTCTTAATTTTCTTTTAAATACCTTAGAAAAAGCTAATAACAGTTACAGTACCGTTTTAGCCAAAAGACATAGCACTTTAAAATAGGGTCATAAATCATATGCTAGCTTTTTCAAATCTTCAAAACGGTATGTTTCTACGTAATCAACGCAACTTTTGAGTGGGATATGTGCAAAATTTTGAGAGCAGGAGCACAAAAGATAAAGTAACTTTTTGAGGGGGATATCAACGAAGTTTCTTTACCGCGTGCACACGACGCAATTCACCTGAACCAACGTGGGCAAAAAGGGAAACTCGCTCGTTTTTCCACATGGGGCAACAGCGCCTCGCGGCCAGCGCCTGTCGGTGTTCACTCCGTCTGCCACATGGCGCCTTGCGGGTGAAACAGTGGGGCCGGACAGTTGCCTTCACGTGCCACGTGGCGCTGAGAATACACCCGTCGTTGGATCTGACGGACGGCTGAGATGCCGTCCCAGGAAGAGGATAAGGGCTGTAGTGGAGTGGAGTTGGTAGTAGTGGGTGGTCACCTGCTGCATGCCTGCACGGGTGCCCCTCCTACCCTCGAGTCTTGGCGTGGTCAACATGGGGGATCGCACAGTGTGGCAGCAGATCAAGTAAATTCTTTAGGCCAGAGTAAGTGTCAAAGCAAGTTTAATAGTATAGATAGCTGCTACCTTCAATATATTTTCATGTCATCAAAAGGTAATGATGCAGCCAACTCATACAATAAGCTGGCTATAAGTTGTCTCTACAAGAGCTCTCAATCATTTAATACATACATGGGTATTGGTCATTTAATACATGCATGAGTATAGCAGTTAGTTCTATTGGTACATGCATGGATAACGCCTCTTTTCCTGTGCTATAGCCTGACTCTTGCATGGGAGCCGGTTTGGCTCTCTCTCTCCTTTTCTCTCCCCTCCACATAGGACTATGCTGACATGGATTCCTTTATAGCTAGCACAATCAGCCTTATTAAACTTGCTCTCATGTGTTGGAACGGAGTACTAAAAAAGAGTAATATGTATCAACCAATATAAATCGAAATTCTACCATGAACATTAATTTTCGATGCGAGACAAGAGAGGTAAAAGGTGCCATGAGTTACATGGAATCCATCTAAAAATAAATAAGAAAACGAGTTACACGGAGATGATGAAAGAAGAGGAAATTTCTGTATTAGGTCATGCTGCAAAGTACATGGTCCTAAAAATGTATAGCAGCAAAGGTTTTGTATGTATGGATCAAAACAGAATGAGTTTTACTGTCCTAAATCACAGACTTGCATCAATAGCAGAAATGAAGCTCTCTTAGAGCAACTCCAGCAGTAACCCTCAAAACAGGGCCCCTAATTTTTATTTGAGGGCTCTGTTTTTTGGGCTACACTACAGCAGGAGCCCTCAAAACAGGACCCTCAAATTCATTCTTAGAGGGGATGACACATAGGACCCACCCTCATCCTACTTTTGAGGGCCGAGGGGCAAAAAACTCACTCCAACAGGGCTCCTACTTGAGCCCTCAAAAATAGGGGCTCCCTCCAGACCCCCCAGGAATGAGGGCTCGAGGGGGAGATTTGAGGACCCCCTACTTTTGAGGGCTCAAGTAGGGGCCCTGCTGGAGTGAGTTTTTTTCCCCTCGGCCCTCAAAAGTAGGATGAGGGCTCAAGTAGGGGCTCTGCTGGAGTTGCTCTTAGGACATTGAAAGAATGGAGAAAATGAAATGTATTGAACAAGCGAGGCACCAATAATGAAAAAAATAATCCAATGTAACTTGACTAACTACCAGTACTATTGACATGAAGAACCTAATTTACAGCTATGACCTGCCATTACATTGTATTGCACGAAGGATGTCTTCCATCAGTATGATGTTCATCAGAAATGTTGTGAGAATTGTGGTAAAATTTATCAAACACTACTAAACTTTGAACCATAATTTCTATGAATAATGCCAAGCGCACACTCCTGACGCCTCATCTTATTTAGCCACCTATATTTACTCTATTCGCAGGGGCAACAAGACACAACCTAATATATTTTCACAACCGTACCAACATGGTATATCATGAGTTATTGTTGTATAATGTAAGCTGCCAATTAGGGGAATAGAAGGAGGCCATGATTCAGCTTTGATGTAGGTAATGAGAAATTCACGTTGAGGCCGTGACATCGGTAGATTGAGCTAGGTACACGCAGATGGATCGAGACTTGGATTGCCTGCAGGTAGCATCATTTGCGAGGTCACCCATTGATGTTACCAGCATTAAGGCGGCCTTTGTCGGATCAAATGGTCATCCAAGGCGACGTTGCTGGGGCTGCAGTGGTAGAGATGAGAAGAGTCAACAGCACAAGAGGACGACAATGATAGGAAGAGGTGGCGAGATAAGAGGGTGCAGAGATGATGCGAGTGTGGTTGCCATCACTACTGTTGCTGCTCTGACCTTTGAACACACTAGCCAGTGCATGATCATCGTGAAGTTGGCGACGTCAAGTCCACCTCGGCATGGAGCATCTCAGCAAGGAGGAGCATGGATGGCGGGCACGCAATTGGCCTCGCCGAGAAGGTAGAGCATGGAGGTGTAGGTGAAACAGTTGTGGTGGAAGGCGGTGGCCTTAGGGTGAGGGTTGGCAGCGCGGGAGGTGGCGATGAGGTAATCACAAGTCATAATTCATAGGACAAAAATGGCTGGTTCTTTTAGGTTTTGTCTTTGGCTTATTGCTTTCTGCTATAGTAACTAATTTTTAAACGGTGTGTTCTTTCAATGTGGAATCTATAGGTAGATTATAATAGATATTGTACCAAGTTCAGTTATACCGGCTAAAATTATATATGACTATTTTTCTCTATATGTTATCTTTTACAAACAGCTAAAATTTAAAAATTATAAGCTAAAAAGTAAAGTAACAGTAAAAAGAACTCAACCAATAACTCGCCATGTCGGCATTGTCTTGGATCATGGCGGAAAGAAGACTGTGCGGGTGGGGCCAACCAAACCAAGCTCAGCGTCTGATCGATGGGACTTCAAGTTGGACATCTGTCTGTCTCCACGGCAGATCACCAGCGCAGCAGCCAAAGCTCCAAGCTTGAGGGTGAAATACAAATTCAGAAATCAGTATGGTACAGATTTCTTAAGCGTGTTTGGAGAAAAAAGATGTACTGCAAGTCTGCAGCTGGAGGTAATATGCATATCCAAGGAGATTTTAACGGATTTTGACGCTGTTTACGACCATATTTATAAAACTAGTTATATACATAGTGTATTTATAAAAATTACGATTTTGCTATTCAGTGGGTGAGTGGTGCCGTAGGGGAGACGACGTGAGGCACCTGTCGTCCCGTGAGCAGACGGTAGACGTCCACGCACTAGATGGTAGACGCTTGCCGCTCACCTATGGGACGGTAGGTGATTAAGTTGGCTAATTAGTAGACACCTACCGTCTGCTCACGGGGCGACAGGCGCCACACGTTATCTCCATCGTGCTGCGGTCCACATACCGAACGACAAAAATACTATTTTTACAAATATACTACGTATATAACTAGTTTTGTAAAAACCGTCAAAACACGAGCACATCCAAGGTCATGTATGTACGGCTGGAGCCCTACATACAGTGCCTGCCGCTTTGTTGTGTAGCTCGCAATCAGCTAGGCTCTTTTAACAAGTAGATCTGGTTTGTCGCAGCACGATCAAAGTGCAGCGTTACATTACCAACATACCTGCTGCTGCAGCATGCCTTAGCATTTGTTAACGCAGCATTTGCTAGAGGCAGGCAGACGAGGCCCTGGCCACGCCAAATCTCTGAAACGGAGAGAGGTGGGTGTACTACTGTACCAGAAGTATCACTACCTACCTCCTGTCAAAAATATTAACCACGGATTAATTCCCCATTTCGACCTGCAGGGCACGACGGAGCAGACCACCCGTCGGTCTCCCGCTGGTTGCACCGGGCCCGGACTGTCAGGAAATTTACCGTGCCCGCTTACATATAGTGTGCCTTTACCGCCTTTACCCCCGTCTCGTCTCACCTATCTCACCTCCCACTTGGCCAAGTACAGTACCAGTGTACCACCCTGGCCGTCTCCCAACTTTGATACGCCTCGCCGCCGGCCATGGCATCCGCCGTCGCTAGTAACATGCCCGCAGCGGCCCCCGCCGCCGTGTCCTACGGATGGCTCAGCCCACGCGTGTCGTTAGGCCGCGACGCCGCCGTGGATTGCGAGCCGGCACTGTCGTCCTCCCCGGCGGAGCCGGCGATCTCGAAGGACTTCATTGACTTCGAGTTTAGCCTCGGGGGATCGGCGACCATGCTGCCAGCCGACGAGCTTTTCGCCGACGGGAAGCTGCTCCCGCTCCGGCCGCACCCCGCGGTGGCGATGGAGGCGGAGCGGGAGCGGCAGAACCCGCCGGCGGAGATCCCGCGGTCGCCGAAGCTGGTCAAGACCCTGCGGCCTGCGACGGTCGAGGCCCTCGACCCTTACGTGTTCTCCCCCAAGGCGCCGACGTGCTCGAGCCGGTGGAGGGAGCTTCTCCGGCTCAAGAAGGTCCAAACCCCGAAGAAACAGTCGCCGTCGCCGTCTCCATCACCATCGCCCGCGACTACGCCGGCGACTCCATCAAGAGCGTCCAACTCTTCGGCGGCCAGGTCCCTAAAGCTCCTCCTCCAACGGAACGGCGGCCGCGCGTCTGGTGCCGCCATGTCGGACCTCTCCGTGGCGCCGCTCCTCCGCGACAGCTCAGACTCGGAGGCCTCCCTCTCCCTCGCCTCCACCCGGTTCTCCCTCTCGTCGTCGTCGTCGTCCTCCGGCCACGAGCACGAAGACCGCCCGCGCCACTCCCTCGACTCGGTCGACCCCACCCCAAGGCCCCGCATCCGCCTCGTCCGGTCCCAACCTCAGCACCACCCGCCGGCCGCCGCCCCGGCTCGCGCCGGTCGAAGCCCCACCCGCCGCCGGCCCACCACCCCGCCGCCGCCGCCCGTGGCCTCGGTGGACTCCCCGCGCATGAACGCCTCCGGCAAGATCGTTTTCCAGGGCCTGGAGCGCAGCTCCAGCTCGCCCGCCGGGAGCGTCCACTCCGGCCTACGGTCCCGCTCGCGCGTCATGGACCGGTCCTACTCCGCCGGCGTCCGCGCCACGCCAGTCGTGCTCAACGTGCCCGTGTGCTCGCGGCCGGTGTTCGGGTTCTTCAAGGACAAGAAGGACGCGCCGGCGAAGGAGGCAGCTGCTCGGCCGCGGTCGGCGCTTGGCCGGAAGACTCCCCATGCGGGCGCCGGCGCAAGCAGCGTGAGTTGCAGACATCTTGGCACTAGCAATTTACCTCGTTTTGACTAAGCTGGTAGTAGCATAGCATGTAACCTTTAATTAGCTAGCATTTCCTTTCGCAAAAGAAAAAGGGGACAAAAAAAGAGAACAGGTTGAGAAAACTGTTTGGAGTGACGAGAGATCTTGAGGAGATAAAACAAATTGGGCTTTGGTGAGCTGATTTGGGTTCTTGTTTTGAGAGGCTAGCTTAGCTAGAATCATCATCTAATCTGGTCCATTAATTAACCCGTCCATTTTGCTCCATCTCATGTAAATTTTACTTCTCCATGCTTTTTGCTATCCTTGTCCCTCGTCTTTGTGTTGCTTTCTTGTTCTGAGCTCATTAATTTGATCTCAAGTTCTGAACTCGGATGATGAAGAGAGAAAATGGAAAGACTTGTGTGTATTGTTGTTCTCGACAGTGCCAATTGTTCACAGTAATTACCTACTGTGGATGCAAAGTAGTAAAAGCTGAGGGGGTTAATCATGTGTCATGTGCTTGTGATAAAAGGGCAACCATGCATGCAAATCGGTAGCTTTTGGGTTTAGTTAAAACTTTTTTAAAACTGGCCCGAGGCACTGGTGTGTGTGACTGTTGGTAATTGATGGGGATGCCGGTTTTAAACAGGAGGCAAGCAAGCTAAGGCGGTCAGGTCAGACCGGAGAGCGGCCCGGCCGGAGCTGAGCTCCATGTGTGCCGGACCGCCGGTGATCGGGCACCGTGCAGCATGTGCACATATGTAAATTTTTGTGTAGGAAAAAAAATACTCTGTGAAGGGAGCAGTGAAAGAAAACACTTCGAAACAGACTGCTGCAGGCTACTGTTGCTAAAACAGTGAAACATGAAAGAAAAAAAAAGGAGGCCTGCATCCTTTGGCTCGGTACATCAACTCCGTGGGCGTTGGCGAAGTTGTGTGCCCATGTGGCTGGCCGCTGTTTTTAATTTAGTACTCTGCACTCCACTTTGCCTTTTCACTGCAACTCTTTTTTCACCTTTTCTTTTCAGTAACTGCAGCAGGCACCAATGGCCCTCTCCGTCCATCCAGCGCTTACTCCTTCCAGCCTTTCCTTGTCTTTTTTTGTTTTTACCCTTTTGACTCGCGCCAGCCTTTCCTAAAGGCTCTTTTCTCATGTTACCACCTAGGCACGAATCCTTTTTACGTGCATGGCCCTACTCTATCCTCCCGTGCAACCATTTAGAGCAAGTACAATAATGCTGATTAGGTCGTCTCTAGCGAAATCCACGTCAACACAATCCTAAGTGGAAGAGAGAGAAAAGAGGAGAGAGAGGCGAGCTGCCCCTCATGCAAGAGGTGACCTCTAGCACATCATACGAGGAGAGAGAAGCAATCTGCCCCTCATGCAAAAGGTGACCCCTGATATATTTATGTAAGTATTAAATGTTTGAGTGCTTTAGTAGAGGTAACATCTACTCAACTTATTGTATTATCTACCTCCACATGAGCCACTTGTACTCTTTTTGTTTATGTGACTAGTCCTAGAGGTGGCAGCCACCTCTTCTATTAAACTTGCTCTTACTGTGCTGTGCTGATCTACCCTAGGTTTTGCCGCAAGTGATTAGCTTTTGTCTTTTTTTTTTAGCTTTTAGTTCGTTCGAAGGATAAAATAAACAGAACAATTTTTCTTAAATGGATTTTACAAATGGTTTTTCCGAGTTAAAAATATAAGTATGGTTTGTATTGGTGTCTTTACGATTTGTTGACATCTCGAAAAGTGTAGATAAAACAACAAAAAAAAGATACAGTTTTCGCACGAATCCAGCCGACGCAGCTAGCAGGCAGGATTCCTGTGCCTGTGCCTCGTGGAGCGAAGGTTTGACCGCGGTTGCAGGGATAAAAGAGAAGCAAGAAGAAAAGCTTGGGTTGTACCAATGGCGATCGATATGTGTGCATGCGTGAAAGAGGCTAGGAAACAAAAAGAAGAGGCCGTGTGCAGTGCAGGCACCTGCGGCTGGCTCGCGCTCGCTCTCTCTCTCTCTCTCTCTCTCTCTCTCCTCGTTCGCTTTGCCTTTATCTCATCTGTGTCTGCGGCCGGCCGCTGCTGGATAGGATCGATGCGCGCGCCGGTGCAGGGGAGGGGGGCCATGATGGCCGCGGCGGATGGTTCATCTGACGGCTGGGATCCTCGCGCGCCGGCGCCGCTGCTTGCTGCCGCGAGTGAATTCCTGCCCCACCGAGGGGAGGCAGCGCTCCTGCCCCTCTGCCATAAAACGCTCGCCCTCCCCTGCTTGCTTCCCTGCGCTAACACAGCGATTAGCTTGTGTTTATCGAGTGCTAATTAACCTGCCGCGTTTCGTATTTGGTGGCTTAATTTCGTTGAGATATGCCGCTTCGCGAACCTCTGGTTTGCATCGGTGCAAATGATTTTCCTTCCTTCTTTTTTGCGATGAGTGCACATGAATTTTAGTATAGTGGCCTTTTTTTTTTAATAATGTCTTTGTCTGGGTGAGCTTGAGAGGATTTGGAGTTGGAAATTAGAGTAATCACAGCAAACGCTGTTCGTTTTGGCCGTTGCACGGAAGCCCAAAACCGTGACCACGGGAGGTTTGCTCCAGCGTTCACCTGGGAGCCTACGCTCGGACGCCAGGATGGGGCTGTGTAAGACAAAGCATAATGCTCTACGCCTTAGCCCAGTTAAACTTATTAGTTTAGATTCTTTAGGATCTCTAGGTTAGATCTAGCGGGGCTTTTCTCTTTTCTAGGGTTCGAGTTCTTGAGGGCTACACTAGAGGGAGAGGGGTACCAACCTTCGGGTGCAGAGGAAGCAGAAGCGGCCATCGCGGGTTCGTTGATGAAGATCTGCGCACGGGCAGCGACGGTCGGGGTAGAGGTTCTGGGCTCCTCTGCGGGGTGTCCCGGGCGGCGGTGTCTCCCTGGCGGCGGTGAACGGCGCCGGTGGTGCTTCCCGTCGGCTCAGCGCTACCCTCTTACAGATCGGGTCTAGGGTTTGTAGGTGGGGTGACGGCGGCGCGGTCAACCTCGTGATGCGTGCCGCCCGGCCCCCACCTCTGTATTTATGGCGCTGGCGACAGGGGCCCACCAGCCAAACGGGCTGGGCGCCCCCGATCAGGGCGCGGTCAAGGGTTGGGCTTTGGCCGTTGGGCCAAAGCCCTGAGATCACTCTAACATTCTCCCCCTTGATCTCAATCTATACTTTATCTTTAATTACTTTTGACTTTACACATTCCATCACAGATTAGTGCATAGAACATGTCTCATCGTCACGGTCAATCGCCGATAGATTCAACAGTTACAATACACCTCTCTATTCTGAAACAGTTACTTTAAACTTTGGGCCATCTTTTAGTCCAGGAATCATAGGCTTTCCCTTAAACCCATGCCGGCTACATGTTCTCTGAACACGTTGGGTGGTAAGCCTTTTGTAAGCGGATCCGCTAACATCTTTGCGGTACTTATATGCTCTAGACTTATAATTTGATCCCGAACTTTATCTTTCACAACATAGTACTTTATGTCAATGTGTTTGGCAGCACCACTTGACTTATTGTTGTGGGCATACGTTACTGCGGGTTCATTATCGCAGTACAACTTAAGTGGTCTATTGATGTCGTCAACCACTTTTAAACCGGGTATGAACTTCTTTAGCCAGTTCACCTGCCCCGTAGCCTCATAACATGCTACAAACTCGGCATACATTGTGGACGATGTAGTGACGGTTTGTTTTGAGCTTTTCCACGATATAGCTCCTTTAGCGAGAGTGAATACATATCCGGATGTAGACTTTCTATCATCTCCCGCAAAATCAGAATCCGTATACCCCACTATATGGAGTGAATCCGATCTTCTGTATGTCATCATGAGGCCTTTTGTTCCTTGCAAATAACGCAAGACTTTCTTTATCAATTTCCAATGTTCTATTCCAGGATTGCTCTGGAATCTGCCAAGTAACCCGGTAACAAATGCTAAGTCAGGGCGTGTGCACACTTGAGCATACTGTAAGCTTCCGACAGCTGAAGCATATGGAACCGCTTTCATTTGATCGATCTCATACTGGTTCCTGGGGCATTGAAAATCCCCATATCTGTCGCCCTTGACTATAGGTGCAGGTGATGGACTACATTTATGCATACCAAATTTCTTTAAGACTTTCTCTATGTATGCCTTTTGTGACAGTCCCAATACCCCTTTGTTTCTATCTCGGTGAATTTCGATCCCTAGAACGAATGTAGCTTCACCAAGATCTTTCATATCGAAGTTTGAGGACAAAAACTTCTTTGTTTCCAGTAGCAGATTAACATCACTACTAGCTAGTAGGATATCATCCACATACAGGATTAGGAAGATAAACTTCCCATCTTTAAACTTTGCATAAACACAGTTGTCCTCTACATTCTCTTTAAAACCAAATTTTCTTATTGTACTGTCAAACTTCAAGTACCATTGTCTTGAAGCTTGCTTTAACCCATATATTGATTTCTTTAGGCGGCATCCCATTCTTTCATTTCCTTCCACGACAAAACCTTTCGGTTGTGCCATGTAAACATTTTCCTCCAAATCCCCATTAAGAAATGCCGTCTTTACATCCATCTGATGTAACTCTAAATCATAATGTGCTACTAATGCCATTATGATTCTAAAGGAATCTTTACATGAGACTGGAGAAAATGTCTCATTGTAATCAATCCCTTCTCTTTGCGTAAAGCCTTTTGCCACAAGTCGCGCTTTATGTCTTTCTACATTCCCTTGGGAGTCATGTTTAGTCTTGTAGACCCATTTACAGCCTACTGTTTTGGCTCCTTTAGGAATAATTTCCAAGTCCCAGACTTTATTAGTCTTCATGGACCTCATTTCCTCTTCCATGGCCTCAAGCCATTTTGAGGAATTTTCGCTTCTCATGGCTTCTTCAAATGAGGTGGGATCATCCTCCATTTGAAATTCCTCTGTATTATAAATCTGATAATCATCAGAAATAGCTGATCTTCTTACTCTTTGAGACCTCCTCGGGGCCTCCTCATTTGGTACATCTACTGTTTGAGGCTGCTGTTGCTCCCCCTCATCTGTGGCAATAGGTTCTATATGATCCTGAAGAACAAGTTCTTCATTCTCATTCATTGTTGCCACGGGAGGAACAATAACAGGTGCTGGCACCACAGTGTCTTGCACCGTCGGTGCAGCGACAGCAGGTAGTGTGAAGAATGGCTCTTGAATCATCGGAGTGGGCGCATACACCCGCTTCTCTTCAAGGTCAATCTGTCGAGCTACCATGCTCCCCCTCATTATTTCATCCTCTAAGAAGACAGCGTGTCTCGTTTCTACAAACTTTGTATATCTGTCTGGACAGTAGAAACGATAACCTTTTGACTTTTCAGGGTAGCCAATGAAATGGCAACTTACTGTTTTGGGATCAAGTTTCCCAAGGTTTGGGTTAAATACTTTAGCCTCAGCAGGACTCCCCCACACACGTAAGTGCTTTAGTGAGGGAACTCTTCCTGTCCACAACTCGTACGGTGTTTTGGGCACCGACTTACTAGGCACTCTGTTGAGAATATGAATGGCGGTTTTCAACGCCTCCATCCATAAACTCAATGGGAGTGTGGAGTAGCTCATCATACTTCGCACCATATCCATCAGGGTACGGTTGCGTCTTTCAGCTACTCCATTTTGCTGAGGTTCGCCCGGCATAGAATACTGGGCCACTATTCCATTTTCCTGTAAAAACCTCGCAAAAGGTCCAGGAACTTGTCCATATGGGGTATGTCGACCGTAGTACTCCCCCCCACGATCAGATCGGACTATCTTAATCTTTAAATCGTGTTGGTTTTCAATTTCAGCCTTAAATATCTTGAATTTATCCAAGGCTTCATTTCTTTCTTTAATTGGATAAATATATCCATAACGGGAGTAATCATCTGTGAATGTTATGAACGAGTCATATCCATCCACACTTTTCACAGGAAAAGGACCACAAATATCTGTGTGAATAATTTGTAGAACTCCTGTGCTTCTTTTAGCGTCTTTTTTAATTTTCTTTACATATTTTCCTTTAATGCATTCTCTGCATTGTTCTAAGTCTGAGAACTCTAATGGAGGAAGAATATCATTCTTTACTAGTCTTTCTATTCTCCCCCTCGAAATATGGCCTAAACGACAGTGCCATAATTTCGACGACTCATCTAGAGTTCTCTTTCGTTTTCTGTTTTCATTCGTAGACGAGGATTCAATCACTTTCTCGCACGCAACGTTCTCATTATCGCATACGACATTCACATCATCACACAATGATAACAAATAAAGCTCATTCTGTAATATGGCAATACCAACACATTCTTTATTAAACATTATTTCGCACTTGCCATTTCCAAAATTGCAATCATAACCATCTTTGTCCAAATTTGACACACTAATCAAATTCCTCTGTAAAGAGGGTACAAAAAGGACATCTCTAAGTAAAAGAGTGGAGCCATTAGCTAATTCTAATGAAAGATCGCCAACGGCTTCAACTTCAGCTTCGACTCCATTTGCGACTTTAACGCATCTTTCTTTTCTTTGCGTAGTCCTCGTCGAACGGAATCCCTGTAATGAATTAGCAACATGAACAGTTGCTCCTGAGTCAATCCACCAAGTGGATTTCGAATATTTCACATACAGGCATTCATTAATAAAGGTAATAATGTTCTCACCTTTCTTAGCCATTATCATCTTTAAATAGTCAGGACAATCTTTCTTGTAGTGTCCCGTCTTCTTGCAGTGAAGGCACTGGTCTTTGTCTACAGCAAATTTGTTCTGTTGAGGCTGATGTACAGAGGCTTTGCCCTTGTTCTTTGAGAAGGGGTTACTGTTATAATTCTTTTTCTTGTTTTCCCTCACAAAGTTTATAGCACCACCATGTGAGGATTTGATTCTTTCCTCCTCTTGCACGCACATGGCTATGCACTTTTCCATGTCCCATTTTTCGGGCTGCATATTATAGTTGACAACAAAAGTGTCAAACTCTTTTGGCAAAGAAGCAAAAACCAAATGAATAAGGAACTCATCCTTGAGAGCCAAATCCATCGGTTTCAGTTTAGATGCCAAGTTGCTCATTCTAAGAATGTGCTCTCTTATGCCATTGCCACCGCCAGAATACCTCTCTGTTACCAGCTGCTTAATCAGCTGTGTAGCATAAGTCTTTGAAGAGCCAGTGAACTGACTCTTTATTTTATCAAGGTATTCAGTGACAGTGTCACACTCTGCAATTGAGCCCAGAATAGCAGGCTCAATTGTGTTCTTTATCACAGCCATACATTTCTTGTTGGCTGTGGTCCATTTCTTATGATCAAGATCATAAGACATCTGCAAGGGAGCATGATCCCTCTGTCTTTTCTGCCATGCAGTGTCATCCTCATTCTGTTCCCTCACTGGTGCCAGAGGCTCAGTGGGACGTGCTGTAGTGAGGACCCAGTCCACCTCAGCCAAGATAAAAGCTAAATCTATCTTTTTCTTCCACTCTCCATAATTATCACCTTTGAGAGTGGGTATTTCTCTAATACAACTCATTAAGTTGTATCCTCCTGGAAAAATATTTCAAATACAGTGAGAACGTAACATCAAAAATTATATGCCTTATTTCCAACATTGGTCAAAATACGACATACAATTTGAATCAATTTTATCTATGCATTAAATCTACATCACCGTTGGGCAGAAATAGAAATAATGCATAAAACATCATTAAAAGAATTTATAATACTGTTATTAACAACGTTGGTCAGAAAATAACAATATCATAAATCTCTGGAAATTTTATCTATTTTTCCAAAATTAAATTCTCCCGTTGGTTTGAATTTAATAATGAAAATCATTCAATCTTAACTTTTGCAGCGGAAACTGAAATTATTCAAAATAATTCATTATTCAGAAGCATTATACTGTAAACATCAATCTCTGGAAAAATTAACACGTTGGTGCAAAATTTACAGAGATTTTAGTTCAAATTTCATTGAAATTCAACAAAAAACACTTCTGAAAAAACATTAAATCCAAAATTCAGGTTTTACTGTTCATAACGGCCATTCGGCCTGCTCCTCGCGTGCGCGGCCCAGCCAGCCCGCCTGGCCTGCGCTCTCCCGCGCGCGGACGCAACGCGCCCGCGGCCCACGGCGGCCTGCTCGGCCGTCTCTCGTGCGCGCCCGCGCTCTCGGCCTCACGCACGCGCGGCCTGCCCGCTCGCGCGCCTCACGCTCGCCCGCGCGCGCGGACACCGCGTCGCCCCGCGCCCCGTCAGCCGTCGGATTCGCATCCGACGGCTCTTGCTCCTCGCGGCAGCACGATCTCGCGCGCAACCTGGGCCTGGGCCGGGATTACTTTCGCCCGCCTGGGCCGAATCTCGTCCGCGCGGCTCGGCGCGATCTCAGCCATCGGATGCCATCCGACGGCTGCGCGCTGATCTCGCCCGATCAAAACCACGCGCCGCGGACGTTCCCCGAAACCCTAATCACTTCTGCCTCTCCTCTCTCACCCTCGCACCCGAGAGCGACCGCGAAGCGGCGGCGGCGGCGACCGCGTCCACGCCGCCGGAGAAGAAGACGGCAACCGGCGCCGCCATGGGCCCTCTCGCCGGCGTGCGCGCTCCCCTTAGAGGGAGCGCGCCGCCGTCGAGCGGCTCCGTGTCGGCGCCCGATCTGTCCCGCGCGTCGACGGCGGCCTGCACGTTGAGCGCCGGCGAGCCCAAGGCTCGGCCGATCTCCCGCACGCCACCGACGACGACGGCGGTCCCCGGTAAGTCCCGGTCTTTTCTTTTCTAGGGTTAGGGTTCGGGTTAGGGTTTTGCCCCGTTCCCCTTCTCCGTTCTTTCTTTCTTTTCTTTTCTCCGTCTAGATCTAAAACTAGGGGCTCTGATACCATTATTAGTTTAGATTCTTTAGGATCTCTAGGTTAGATCTAGCGGGGCTTTTCTCTTTTCTAGGGTTCGAGTTCTTGAGGGCTACACTAGAGGGAGAGGGGTACCAACCTTCGGGTGCAGAGGAAGCAGAAGCGGCCATCGCGGGTTCGTTGATGAAGATCTGCGCACGGGCAGCGACGGTCGGGGTAGAGGTTCTGGGCTCCTCTGCGGGGTGTCCCGGGCGGCGGTGTCTCCCTGGCGGCGGTGAACGGCGCCGGTGGTGCTTCCCGTCGGCTCAGCGCTACCCTCTTACAGATCGGGTCTAGGGTTTGTAGGTGGGGTGACGGCGGCGCGGTCAACCTCGTGATGCGTGCCGCCCGGCCCCCACCTCTGTATTTATGGCGCTGGCGACAGGGGCCCACCAGCCAAACGGGCTGGGCGCCCCCGATCAGGGCGCGGTCAAGGGTTGGGCTTTGGCCGTTGGGCCAAAGCCCTGAGATCACTCTAACAAAACTCTCAAGGAGTTGTAATGCTGAGATCTGCGCACAAAAGGAGAAAAGAGGTCCTGTTCATAAATGTTGTGTTTTTTTTTGTTTTTAGCTGATTATGATAGAGATTAAGGGAGTAAGGATGCTCGTATTAAGAAGCCATTCTATCTGCCATAAATGACTTATAGAAATTAATTTGAAAAACTATTCTATTTAAAGCTGACTTCTAAAAATCAAAAGTTGGTTGGAACAGGGCATACAAATAAAGACCTCTCTCTCTCTTGAACCCTACAAACAAAGACCGTATCACTTGTTTTGAGTTCAATAACGAAGAAGACTGCATTACTTGAAATGAAAAGAAGAATTAGCTGTTTGAGTTCATGAAACAACACGAGCTAAGCGAACGCGCGCGATGATGCAAACAGCAGATCGACCCTTTTTATTTAAGACAAGCATAGAAGAACAAGATCACAGACCACTCAGGTTAAAACGTAGGAGTAAGAACTAAGAGCATGCACCCAGGAAGTTACAGGGCTGTGGTTGGTCAGGTTATATAGAGTGAGAGACAAAAGCAAGATG
Organism: Dendrocalamus latiflorus; assembly: GCA_017311315.1. Taxonomy (NCBI): domain Eukaryota; kingdom Viridiplantae; phylum Streptophyta; class Magnoliopsida; order Poales; family Poaceae; genus Dendrocalamus; species Dendrocalamus latiflorus. The sequence goes on from CM029634.1 coordinate 19,272,611, forward strand.
ACAAACAGGCAGTGTACACCGACCTAGCATGACTAGTGGAATGCAATGCAACTAGCTAGTTCAGTTCATGGGTTCCCGGACGGTGGGCTAGGCTGGAACAGGGGCAGATTCGGCACCGTCGGGAGCTGGATCGGCAGCGGTGGCAGCTGGAGACCCGGCAGTATCCCCGGTATCCCCAGTAGTGGCGCGGCCGGCGGCGTCCCCGTCGCCGTGTTGACCTCCTCCGTGATCGTGTGGCGCGCGGCGTGGCTCACGACGACGGTGGACGAAAGAAGCAGAACTGCCAGTGCTAGCGCAAGAACGAAGGGCGCCGTAGTGGCCGCAGTGCCGCTAGCGTTGGCCGCCATTTTTGCTCAGTGTAGCGAGGAGGGACATGCGAGATCGGTCGAGGTGATGTGTGTATGCATACATATAGGGCACGAGGGCACGCAGTACCTTGATGGGTCGGGCATGCAAGTGACCTGTGATCGCCGCATGCTTTTGGCGGGTTAATGCATGCATTGCATGCATGCAAGGTTGGTTGGGGCGGCGCCGATCGATGGATGGATCGGATGGATGGACGCTGACGGATGAGCTGATCGATCTCTACGTACGTACTCATCACACTGGGGCGTCGCCAGTAGGTATTCCAGTTGGGTTTTGTCCTGGCCTTCCTAGCTAGCTCCCACTCCGAGGTTGGTTGAGAAATCGGTTGAGAGATCGACCGCTCGATCGACGGCGGTTGGTGCTTGGTCGTGCATTAATGTCGGCTGCATTGTACAGTTGCTCTCAGTCGATCGCACGTACGGGATATTTAGCTGGTTGTATTGGAGTGGACGCATACACACACACATCTGGCTATCTAATCATGCAAATGCACATGTTCTCAAAAAAAGGAAAAAAAAATCCATGCAGATGCACACCGGAGTTTTAGGGTCTGTTTGGGAGAGCTCCACCACTGAAAACGTGGATCTGGAGCAGCTCCACCGTGGATCTGGGATCCCACCATGGAGTGTTTGGCTTGTACAGCAGCTCCAGATCCACGAAATTGAGGTTTTGGTGGGAATGACCACTTTTGGTGGGATAGGGTGTGTAACCAGTGGCATTGGTGGGTAATTATCACCCAACTCCACGGTAGAGCACCCCTTGAGGAGCTCCATGAAATTCATGGATCTGGCCCCCAGATCCAGGATTTTGGTGGATCCAGATTTCGCGGAGCTGGAGCGTTTGGGTAAAATTTTGTGGAGTGGAGCTGTTTTTCGTGAATCTGGAGCTAGTGGAGCTCTCCCAAACAGGGCCTTAGCCTCTTCACCCAGAAAACTGGAGCAGATAAGGTGCAAACGCTTAGCAGATATTGTGCCCGATACCAGTGCAGCTGTGCAGGATCAGCCCATGGGCCGGCCGGGATATCAGTCCTGATCCCGGTTGCTTCATGTCCAGATCCATTGGCCTGTCGATCCACCATCACAAAGTTTTTTTTCTTTCATCTGTTCTATGTTAAAAGCTCGAAGAAAAAAAATAAAAATTCAAGAAAATTTAAGAAAAATCAAAAACATCTAACGCTTAATTTGATGGACCCTAATTAGAACCGCCGTCGAATATTTCTAATAGAAAAAGAAATATGCCAGAAATTCTAAAAAAAACACCCTGTCTTTAATTTAGTGGAGCCTAGACGTGATTAAACCATAACCATCAGATATAAGACAACCTCTATTTGAACTCAGCCTCATGGGCCCTTGTCTCAATCCAATTTTGAACGCTAAAAGAAAACAACACTAGGAGGTCCAAGATTCCCAACAGTCGCAATACATGCTGCCCCTATCTGATACTGCCTCACATTGCCATCGAGAGTTTTTCTGGAGGGCATCTTGTGGAATTCATGGACATCCACTTGGAATCGATCACGTGCATATGGAATATTTAAAGATCATGCAACTTTGGCTATATCACAAGTAACCAAACAAGTTGGTCCTCAAAACAAGAGACTAAAGAAAATCAAATCCATGTTAAGAAAGAACGTGTTCTCAATCGGACCATGCTCAATCAGAGAGCAACAGCTTCATGCGGTATATACGTCCCAAGCTAGCACGCCATTGCTTCCTGAGCATGCATGCATGACAAGATGAAATTGGCTTTGTGTCAAACCTGAGATCAAACATACAATCTAATCAGGCACCCAACGACGAAACATCGGAAGACAAAATCAGAACAGTGACAATGTGAAATAACCCTCACTTTTAAACACCGTGATTAAGATCTAACCCTAATTAATTAAGAAACCAACAACGCAACTATTGCAAATTCAATTAGCGTAATGACCAAGTGAAGGGAAAACATTACGACATTCAAATAATAAAAGGAAAATACAGTGTCAAGAACAAACCCTAATTCAATGGTTTCGATCACATCACTGTAATAATTAAAATACATGAGGGCAACATTCATCATCATACATAACAAATTCTCAATTACATACATCACTCATTTAATTATAATAGTAATAAGAAGAGTAAGCCATAGGTGTCGCTAAGAGTGAGTCGACGCTAAAAACCTACACTGGTTAGATAGACCAAAAACCCAGGGAAACTGCGATCCAAAAAAGAATGAGAGGAGGAGAAGATTGCCATCAGAACCCATCCGGTTTAGAATACCAAACTATCTCGCTCATCGAGATACTAGGACTGTACCATAACCCATTTAAATTTTACCACCCTTACCTTCACAAGAGGGAAGACCGAGCCACAGTGCCAAAAACACCCCAGAGACCTTTGGTCTATAAGGGTAACCCTTGTTTCCATGCACACATAGGATTGTGAGAGGGGGAGCGATAAGAAGGAAGCTAGCCGAGAGAGAGAGAGAGAGAGAGAGAGAGAGAGAGCATTCCATCACTCCCCAAAGCCACCAAAGAGCGAGAGAGCTTGCACCGACACCTCAAACCTCACCACTTCCCCTCCCAGACCCCCCTGAGTGGAGAGAGCACGGCAAGTGGTAGCTTGAAACTTCACCGACGGCATCAAAATTGGAAGAGGAGGCGGCTTAAGAGGAATCGGGGAAGAATTGAAGAAGGAGCACACCGTGTCCTCAATATTTTTGGAGCAAGGAACTAGCCAGGACCAGTGGGACTAGAGGAGGGGAAGGTCAACCACCGAGAGAGCACATGGGGAAGGACCACCGTCATCAACCCATTCTTGACCCGACCAAATCAAGTAGGTCACCAAACCCTTGTCCCTTTCCTTGCCCCCAACTCTTCCCTAAAAAGCATCGTACATCATGGATGATCTCAGCAATCAGTAGAAGCATAGCATGGAGTAAAGGAGGGGAGCTAGCTCTCACCTTAGCCAGTTAGAGCCGCGATGAGTAGCATCACCGGCTCGTGGTGGAGATGACCAACCCATGGATGGTCACCGTTGCATACTCGGTAGGCCCTATCATGCTCCCCGGGGCATGCAGACCTTCAAGCCCCATCATGGCTTGCCCAACCGTGTGACATAATCAATACCACCACATCCACCCCGTACATGAGAACTCAACATTTAATGACCGCAATAAGGCAAATAATAAGAAAATAGAATGGGTTTAGCTAGAGAGTAGAAGGGAAGCCCTAATCTGGCGGAGCTATGCCCAGATCCACCACCACCGGCACTAGATCCGATCACAGGGGGAAGAGGTGGCATGGGAATCGCAAGGGAACCGGGGTGGAAGAGGTCAACACCACTGTGGTAGGAAGGCACCTGATGTGTCGGTGTCGTACCTAGAACTGCCACCACCAGTACCATCCGGCCCTAGTCGTGGGAAGGCAACACGGGGACCACTACGGAAGGAGCAACATTAGTAGCAAATCAAAGCAAGAAAGGAGCGACTGAGAGAGGGGGCAAGGGCGTGTGTGCATGCTTCTGTGCCACTGTGTGTGTATGGGTGTGCGTGTGTGTTGGGCTAGCGTGTGTGGGTAGCATGTGTGGGCTAGCGCGATAGTGCGTGCGTGTGTGGGTCGGTTGTGTGCGTTTCTGCCGATGTGTGTGTAGGTGGGCCGATAGTAGACAGGCTAGGCATGGTCTATATAGTATGGTTGGGCCAGCAGAGAGAGGGTAGAGATGATAGTGATAATGGGTGAGAGCTGTAGGAAATCAACTAAAGGATAAGTAAATCACCAAGGTAAATATATGCCAACAAATATGAAATCTGAATTGAGAGCAAATCACAATAATACAACCCAATTGTATCTTTAATCAATTTTCTAAAACTATAAAATGCGCTTTGTAATGCAGAGGATGAACTAGAGTGGGAAGAGGGAACTAAACAAGCCGCGATTGAGACCGACACATTCTACGAGTACCAAGGCAAGCTTATCTTTGATCACTCTAATTAGTTATGTCACTTAAGAAAACTAATTTCTATACAATATCTATTATCACCTGTTGTATTAAAATGCCTTTTTAAAGAATTGATGGATAAATGAAACAAAAAAATAGACTAAAGAAAGACAGTTCTAGCTGAAGAAGCAGTTGGACTATAAGCTATGTATAATAGGAGGGTAAAGAATGCCCTGTTCAGGAAGAGAAAGAGGCAGATTTTGGGACCCTCTACAAATGGTTATAATATATGGACTTAATAACTTTCACTCAGGTATAGAGCCATATTTCTAGTGTAAACCATATTCTCGTTTTGACGAGCAGAAAATGCTACTCTACAAAGTTATTATGATCTCCATGTTGGTAAGTAGTATAACTAGGTGGAGGAAACTATAACTGGTATAGAGCCCAGAAGTGGTGAATCCAAAGCAGGCGGAGCCAGAATCAATATAGAGCCTGGAAGTAGCGAGCGACTATGAATAGTTGGGTGGAGATATAATAACAAAACTAAGGAAACATTCTATACTTTAACTTGGCACCATATCTAAGGAAATGCGAATGACCTTGTTTCAAAGAGCTAAGAGTAGCTATGGATAAGTGACACAAGCCTGTGCAGTGCTAATAAAATCTTGAATTCATGTATGTCTCCTGGTTTGGAGACTATAGAGAACAACTGAAGTTGCTTTCTCTTCACCGGAGTGAGTACTAGTATCAGGAATACTAAAATATTTTCTTTAACTTAATAACATATTTTATGGATAAAGAAGAGATAGAATATGAGAACTATTTGTGAAGAGATGAGCCATATCATTGCATACTTGCTATTAATTGTGCTCACCTTGTGTTAAATTCCTTTGTTAGATCTCAGTTCGATCGGAGAATACCCCGAGCAGGGCGTGGGCTTTCTAGGCCCAGGGGATGTCATGTGGGATGAGGGTGATCATATCAAGGATCAGGGTAAGGTGGATACTCTATTCGGTAGTTATGATGAGTAGGCTTCCCATATAGCCTTGTCTTCGAGAGAAATGGTCTATAAATAATCTGTATCTCCTTTTGTATCTGTTATATGTACTTACGATCTTAGCCTAGCGTGGCTAATTGTTGTAATAATGCAGAGTCTCTAGTTATTGTTATGCTGCGTAACTCTAGTATGATTTATTATTCCCTATGGTGTTAATATTAGAAGTAATAATTTGTTGCCCGATGTCATATTCTGAGGATAGTGACACGAGGCATCACACAATGCAACATACATGAATGTATGTGTAATGTGCAAAAAGAATAAATCAATCCAATTGAAAATATGCCTGTGAATTTGAAGGATAGAAACCAGCTATAGCCACATACTTTGTTGTTAGATTGGTGATCGTATTGGTTACGATTAATGGCTTTTGGCTGAAAATGAATAATAGTGGTCGCATGAAGTGACTTTTAGAAGGAGGGGGGCGAGCGATGGGAAAGTGGGGGAGAGATGCATGTGCGAGATAGAAACGAGAGGAGTAGGGTGCGTAATATACGCCTGTAACCCTTTACCTTATCCGCAGAGTGAGAGGAGGGTTTCTGGTTTCTCCAAACAAAAGTCAGAAGTAGAAGCTAATACAAACACACCCTTAAACTTCAATCCTATGCAAAACAGAGTCAATTAAGGGCCACTGCATGTTCGCCTGAGAAAATGAAAATTCTCCCCTTAATAGAAGAAAAGGAGATGATTTATGTCTCTTATTTATTGGATCAAGGTTATATATTTATTTTTTATGACTAAATATATATTTATATATAATGGTGTATAATAGATATAACTATATTTTCAGTCACAAATAGTAGAGTTACTCTCTCTGTTTCACTACATCTGTTTATGGCCAAGGGAGTATCTGTTTCAATATATGTGTCCACTGAAAAAAATCTAGAGTGTAGTTATTATAATTTTCTCTCTCTACCACCACTTAAATAATTTAGAAGAGATTAGATAATTATGGTATATTATTTAATAGGGATATGCATGATCATTTCTCATTAAATATTTTTAGATTTAGTGCTTTCTTGGTTTGTACGCATGGTGGGCTGTGGACAAATATAGTGAAATAGAGGGAATACAAAACAAATATAACTCTATTTTTAAATTTAAACATAGTATAGTAGTATCCCACAAGGTGTATTTGAACACTACATTCTAAGCACCATACAACGTACTAGCAGGTTAAAACCAAACCATTTTTATAATAATTTAATTAGGTTGACTCTAGATGAGTTTTGACTTTTGACTTGTAAATATTTTGTTGCCGTTTTAAATGTTCACTTTAAATACCTATGTATCCCAAATCTAAGATTGCACAAAAGATAGTCTAAATCACCTAAGTTGTACCTTTGATATTAATAAAATTATAGCAACTAGTTTTTTTTTAAAACCCAACTCTTTTGCAAATTTCTAATCGGAAATATTGCACAAAATATAGTCTAAATCAGCTAAGTTATACCTTTGATATTAAAAAAGGATTAATTTATAGTACATTATTCTGGTAGTAGAAAGGTGATAGTAGAAATAAAATTTGACCGTTGATTTATGAGGGTCTTATAGACTTTAGTTTTTTCAACATGATTTTTTCAAAAGGGTATTTTAGACTATGTCATGTGAATATCTGTGTGTAAATTGCAGTTGCATTAATTAGGAAGTAGGAGGAGGTCATCCATCGATGCCATGGCTCTGAGCCAAAGCATGCAGTTCAGCATCGCCACCGCGTCGTTCGATGTGTTCTCTCCTCGGCATCTTCACCAATGGTATGTAGCGCTGGATCACACGTGGCCCTACGTGCCATGCGCTCTATGCGGACTATTTCTACACCCGTCGAGTAGACCCTGTTGCGTTAACCAAAGCATAAATAACCCTGCTCATTTTGGCTTCTAAGTTGGGTTATTGGTTTCTAGTTTCTTAATTTTGTCTTCTCTGATTTTTGACTTTTTGGCATTTCTTTTTTCCCCTCGTATTCCTTTACATTGTCCGTGATTGGCTAACATATTTTTTCATTTTTAAATTTAATTATGCCAAAAAAGTCACTCGTAGCTATATTGCAAAATAAGCCAGATATAGTGTCAAACAATAACAAATAAGCCACAAAAAGCCCAAATGAGTAGCCCCAAAGTCTCGATTTCCAAACTTCTCGATCGATAGTGAGACGGAAGGAAAGGACCTAGATCTAGTGCTCACACTTTGCAAAATTTTTTAAGAGTTGCTAAGTTAGCTGCTAGCTAGTAATCGTTTGGAATTCACAAGTAGGTGTTCGTTTATGGAGAGCGGCGAGGGTCAAGGGTTCCTGCGTGCCACAGCTCGTGCCGTGCAGCTACGGCCTCCCAGTCATCTCGGCCGTGGTGATTGCCTCAACTACTATTTTCAGGGCTAGGACAAGTGCCTGGAGTCCCGTGCCGAGAGGTATGACTTCACTGTCGTCCACGTCAACGTCCCGCTGGCCCCTTCATGGCATGTGACCCGCGTGTCGTTGCACTCCTCGATGCCAAGAGCTTCCCCATCCTCTTCGACATCCCCAAGGTCGAGAAGAGGAACGTCTTCACCGACACCTACATGCCCTCCACCTCTCTCACTGGCAGCTATTGCGTTTGCGCCTACCTTGACCCCTCTGAGCCCAACCACACCAAGGTTAAGCAGTTGCTCTTCTTCGTCTTGGCGTCCCACAAGGACACCTTCGTCCCCGCCTTCCGCTCCTCTTTAACTTGTTTTATTTACAATTTTACTCTTTTGGAGATTCTACTGTTAGTAGTGTAGGTGGTAGTATAATTTAATCCTAATTAATCTGAATTATTGTATCGTAAAGATTAGATGGCTCATATTTATTTTAATGTACCGTAAAAGAGTTCTAAAAAATATAGCAACTAGTATATTTAAAACACAGCTCTTTTGCAAATTTCTAATCGGAAATCGCACCTGTTTTCTCAAGAGACCAAGTGGCCCAAGACTTGTTGCATGCCGTGTTATGCTCGAACAAGATGATCGGTCGCTAGACTAGTCCAAGTCGTTAAAGATATTTTTTTGGTTTTAGTTGGCAGAAAGCTTCAAGACAACGATGGAGCCGTGTAGGTGCATGCATGTATACACAGCCATGCATTGAATAATTGGCAGACTGAGTCTCTCCGGCCATCGGCGTATATATACTTGATGATACACAGCTAGCTAGCTCCTCCTAACCAGGTCAACCCTCAAGTCGTCTATGCATCGTGTAGAGCATAGCCTAGCTCCGGCAGGCCGTCGACGCTGCCGGCCGGCGCACGCTGCTAGCTTGCCGCTCTATGTCGTTACGGACTTACGGTGGCTACATATGTACGGCTCTCTCCTCTGATTGTTCATTTGTTCTATTGTCCATGTGGTAGCTCTAGGATGCATGTTTATAGATGCATGCGTGCTCCGTTTCTATGTGATGCTTGACGATGATGCCATATGTGAAGCTGGAGATCCAGTAAGGATGTGTTTGGTTTGTTGTATTAGGATGGATGGAACGGAGCGGCCCCGTTGGAGTCACCGTTTGATTCGGAGTCACAGGGAGGCGGGGGCAGCCACCACCGAATATTCGCTCAGATTCGGGGGCGCCCCCATCCACCGAAATCGAGCGGATGGCGCTGCCCCCCACCTCGCGCTTGCCCTGCGTAGCTAGCAGCGCCGCTCCCGTGCACGCCCGCGCTCCCACTTTTCAGCTCCCGTGCGCGCGCTTCCGGTCCCGCGCAGCTCTCCCGCGCGCGCGCTCCCGCCTCGCTCCCCCACGCGCACGAGGCAGCCGAGCTGAGGGGCGGAGCTCCCTGCGACGACCGGCGGGCGCGGCTCCCTGCTCGGCGACCGGCGGCGCGGGGAGTAGGCGAGACGGCGGAGAAAGCCGAGGAGCGGCGGAGGGGGAGGTGGTCGGGGATGGGGGCCATGGGGCGGCGGGGAGGGGGAAGCGGCGCGGGAGGAGAGGGAGCCGGTAGGGGAGCGTGGAGGCCGAGGCGAGTAGGCGTGCGGCGGTGCGGCCGGGAGAGCCGAGGCGGTGCGGCGGAGAGTGAGAGGCGTGGGAGCTGAGAGGAGGAGATGGGGGGAGGAGAAGTAGAGGCGTCGGCCGAACCGAGGAAAAGGGGAACGGGCGGAGGAAAGAAAAGAAAAGAAGGAAAAGGAAGAAAGAGGGAAGAAGAAAAAGAAAAGGAGAGAAAAATAAAAAGGGAAAAATAAAATGGATATTGCATAATCGTTGCTGATGCTGTTGCAAATCTATGTGTCCATATTCATCCATCCAAACAAAAACTGGGGCGGCCTCGTCCTTCACTCATCCTTTGCACCAAACAAAAAAAGGGGCTCGCCCCATCCATAGAATCAAACAGCAACAGGGGCCACCTCGTCCCAGAAAACAGGGATGACCCCGTTCCATCTCACTTTGCCTCGAAACCAAACGCACTCTAAGTATTCCTTGCCGATGCACAGTGCTCCGTTTTTATTATGCTTCTCTCAAGCAAGCAGCGGCAGGGCTGCTGGGTCTGTCTCTCCGGCATCTTATTTTGCATGGTGCGGCTCATCAGCTTGGTTTGGTGCTTTTTGGTTGGGTTTTTGAGCTGTGGTTTTGAATTTGGTCTTATGATTTTTAAATTTTAACTATTCGTAAAAAATAATATGCAGAGAAAAAACAGTACCGTCTGTTTTTGTTCGGTTGCAGCAAAAAATAGTGCAAATGATTAGAGCTAATTGGACGGTCGTACTGGTTTAACTTTATACGTACTCGCTCCTTTGTTTTTTTTACCTTGGCTTTAGTACGCATGAGGTCAGCCTTTAAGCTTTGATCATAAATATATACAAAATATTTAGATTTATCATATAAAAATTATACTAGTAGATTTGTTATCAAAAGTACTTTATAATATATAATTAAAAAGATTTGGTTAAAAGGGTGTATTGAAGATCGTCTCCATATCCAAAACAGGTAAAAAAATGATGTAAGGACTAGTAACTGGCTTTTTAGATGGTATCTTCTTCTTCTTCTTCTGGGGAGAGAGAAGAGATGATTTCGGTGCTGCTCTAAATGACTTATAAAACGGCTTATAAGACTTGGCTTCTAATTTTTTTCTGTTGGTTTTTATTAAAAATGTACTGTAACTACTGTTTGTTTTTTCTGAGCCATTCAATTAAAAAATAAAAAAAGAGAAAACCCCATTATATCATCACAGGCAATAAAAAAATAAAATAAAAAACTAAAAGCGGAAGACAGAAGCAGACGAATCTTAGGGCCTGTTCTTTTCCTCCGAAGCTGACGGCTTTTGACTTTTGTTACAGTACCTAACTTTCAAACGGAGTATTTTCTCAAGACGGGGTCTACAAGTTAAACGATCTACACGTTAAAAGCCCAACATCTGTACCAGCCAAAATCGCAAGTGAGTATCTATCTCTCCGTAATTTGTACCGTAAACAACCAAAATTTAAAAATTTTAGCCAAAAATCATAAGTCACAGCTACAGCCAAACATGCCCTTATTCGTAGTGCTGCGTTGGTGTCCTTTGACTTTGACATGCATAGATGCGCGTAACACCCACCACTACCAGCTTGTTTCTTTGAAAAGCTGAAGAGCCCATTTGGAAGCACTTGCTGCCCTGAAGCCCATTATGGAAGCCCATTAGAATTCTCTCCGAAAGAAAAGCCCATGTATCAAATGCAGGCCATTAAACTGTCACTGCCTCCCGTGCCCTGCAATATAACAACATGCCATGCATGCACATCGGGACGTGCCCCGTCATCCATCCATGGGTTCCCCTCCCCGTTGTTTCAAGGAAAATTACACGCCGGAAGGAAGGAATGATCCAGCAGCTTCCCCCGTCCGTCCGTCCATCAAAATTTTGCTATACTACTCGGGCGAAATTGCACCTTTCCTCGAGCTTTCCCTTTTCTTTTCTCGAAACAAGAAATCAAGTAGTTGTAGGGGGGAGAAAAGGCTAACAAGCAAGCGAATTAGCGAACCTAGTTGCTCCCAATTCCCAAAGGCAACCCGTACACAATCGGACGGTAGCCGTCGCTGCAAAGTACGCACCATGGACGGCGACCGCGCGCTCCCCGCCTACGGCGGCTGGCTGGCCCAAGAGGGGCACGACGCCGGCCGCCTGCTGGTGGCCCAAGAGGAGCACGACGGCGCCGCCGTGGGGTGGTTCGTCCTCCGTGCCCGCACCCTCCGCGCGGCCTTCTTCTTCATATTCTGGGGAACCTCCTCTATCATCCTCGGCGCCGTCCCCGACCTCTCCACCAACGCCGACCACCTGCTCCTGTGCTTCTCCTTCCTCACGGTCGGCGTCGCGCTGCTCATCCTCACCGTTGCTGCTCCGTACAGCCCCATGGCGGACAGGGCGGCGGCTCGCCTCGAGGGCTGGCTCATGGCGGCCATGCCCTAGCTAGGGGCTAGCTTCATCGCCATGAATCTCATCCATCCCCGCGCGCGCGTAACTGTCCTTAACTATGTGATAAAGTTCGTTTCTTCGTGTGTTGTGTGATTTTGTCACAAACTTGTGTGCGCGCCTCCTACGTTTGCAATTATATGTGCGGTTGGGATCTTGGAACTTCAGGAGCTCTTGTAGATGTATGTGCTGTTGTTGTTACTACGTCTCGTCGTACATGTATTGGTTTGCTGTTGTTATTTGGACAAGCAAAGTGTGCAACTAGATCCGTAAGTACAGTATGTGCTGCCTTGTAGTTATCTTAATTTGCTTGTGATGATGACTATTTGATGCCGATTTCGTTTCCATTGTTCTTATTTTGCTGGTTAATGACTTTTGCCAATTAGGCATAATTAATTTTGTTTGGGGTTTATCGGCGAATGAAGTATATATGATAAAACTTTGGAATGGAGATGTTGGCGATCCGATGATCTGATCTTTGCAAACCTGGTGGCAATCAGATTAAGCTGGCAAAAGCAAACATCATTGAAGTCTTGCTACCGTCTGTATTTAAGCATGCATGCATGTCATTCCAGCGATGCCGGCAAACCGCAAGATGACGAGATCAATGCAGCACGGTGAAAACCTCAAATGTACATGAGTAAATGTCTTTCCCCTTATATGTTGTTATGCTTAATTCTACTTCTAGCAAATTTTGCAGGGTTTTGCATGCTGCCCACGCTTAACATATGGATAGATAAATACGTTGGCTAGCTAGGAGAGCACACGTACGTTAATTAAGTTTATGCTATACTTCGCTTTCTGAGGATTGTTTTTGTTACTCATTTTGTTAGTGATTTGCCTTGCTTTTGTCATAAGGAAGAGCTCAGGTTTCATTCTTGAACTGCTTGCCGAAGGCAGGTCTTCAAGTGCATGTACTTCTCTATATTAGGGTTTGTACTGATGATGCAAACGGTGAGAGATGCATGCATGGTTAGATATCATAATCTTCCTTCCTTGTTTCCTTGTTGCTTTTCCCTTGTTCTGTTCTCTTTTTTTTGGCATCGTTTTGTGCAGTTCTTTAGACTTGCTAGCTACAGTGCTCCCCCCTTTTCATCTCTACGCTACGCTTTTCTTTTTACAGAAAGATGCGCTCTGGTATGTTCTGTGTTGGATTTTCTCTAAACCCTAGATCAATTCTGTGGAGATTCTTGGTCTACCTTCTATTTCTCTGTCTTATCCGTGGTGCTGCTCACAATATCTCATGAGACTAGAGGGTAGGGACCTATTTATAGACTCCATTTTCAAGTGTTCCAAAGTGACCCACCTATTTTCGGTATCCCGTGAGACTCCTGAATCATGTCACCAACCACGATCAGACATACCGGTTTTATGAGTCTAAAATATATTAGTCCCAAGCACACATGTGTGAGTCATGTGCCATGATCAGATTGTTTATGAGATCAATTCTAATCTAATCATGTGGGTCAACAACATGTAGAGCCAAACCTGTAAAACAAACCCAACTATTCTGCCCTGTGCTGTGGCCGGGTAAAACAAATGCATGCATATCAAATTCCAGTAGACTTTATCACAATAAATATGTCTACCAAATTCCAGCACAGCCGTCCTCGGCACCTCGAGTATTAATTCATCGAGTTAAATTCCGCATCAAAATATTCCCTATCACTTGCATCAATAATATGAATAATTCCACATTGAGTAAAGTAGACAATAACCACAATAAATATTAAAAGCCACATAAAATTTCCAACATCTCCCACTTGGCTGAAATATTTCAATCAATAAACTAAAGTCTGATGGCTTAATCATGCTTAAAAAATAATAATTCCTGATTAACTGATTTAGTCAGTGGATCTTCCTGCAATGTATTTATTTTTACTTTGAAATAAGTGATAGTTTGTGATGTACTTTCCACGACCTTAAATGATGTAAGATATTTCCTTAGTCATGTAATTTCCTTTGCTGCTTCAGATGCAGCAATGTATTCAGCTTTTATGGTAGAATGAGCAACTGTATCATGTTTTCTGTTGCAATAAGAAATAACACATCCTGTCAAAGTAAATAGATAGCCAGAAGCCATTTGCCAATCAGTATCAGAAAAACCTTGCAGTTGAAGATTATGGCCATTAAAACGTAATAAATAATCCATATATTCTTTTGACATATGCAATACATATTTGATTTGTTTCCAGTGCTCTTCCCCACGTTTCTTTTGATATCCACTAAGGATTCCAATGGCATAGCTAAGATCAGATCAAAAACTCTCACCTCAAGGGAGGGCGGGGGTGAAGGAGTTGGTCGGGGAAGGGAGGTGAATCGACTGGAGTCTTGATGGATTCAAATCCTTCTTAAATCCACTACGAGCTGGTGGTGGTGTTCTTTGATTGCAGTCAAGTTTAGCTATGATTTGGTTGGAAGATTGTCTTGCTGTGTGTACTTGGCCAGTGTGCACTTCTATATTGTCTTGTGCGGTGATTCTTGGACCATGAATCCACTATTTGGTGCCCTCTAATTGTGGGTAAAGGGCATTGTATCTCTGTGAACCTCACCGATATTACTGTGGCACAACGACAGGGATATGTTTTCTGGGACAACGTCTATCTCGACTCACCTTGCCGTGTTCATCTTCTTGGTGAATTTGAGTGTCGTCCCTTCTATGAGTTATTTCTTTGGTGAACTTTTGATTTGGTTATCTTGCTTAGTGTGCCATACTAGTGATCGTTGTTATCTATTAGTTATGAGAACATCTAGTACTAGGTGACTGTGCATGACAAATTGTGGGAATGGAATGCTCAATGAGGATAAACTGTCAAAGTGATATCAGTATGATATTTTAGGAGTATTCTGCTAGTTTTGAATTGTTAATTGCTAGTTATATGCTATGCTATTACTTCTCTGATACTTGTCGAAACCTTGACATGATATTCACTAGAGTATTAGTCTGTTGACATTTGTTGTACCATACTTGCAATTTGATTCTAATTGTTACTGTCGTTCTACTGTGGTAAGGTTACACACGCACGCATATATATATAGGAAAAATACCTTTTACTCCCGGGTATACTTTTGAGTACGTACTCCCACTTGTTATATACCGCTTAAATAATGTTGTTATATCTCTTTATCCTTTTGAGTATACTCTAATAATGACTATAAAATACTTCAAAGTGAGTTATATGAAAATTTTCATCAAAATTTATTTTTTAAATATAATTTATGTACATACTCTTTTTATAGCTGTAAAAATGCACGCACCATCTACTAGTTTTTTTTTTAAAAACGCTAGCTCTTTTGCAAATTTCTAAACGGAAATCGCAGTAGTTTTCTGAAGAGACAAAGTGGCCCAAGACTTGTCGCATGCCGTGTTATGCTCGAAGATAAATTGGTAGGCTAGTCCAAGTTGTTAAAGCTTTTTTTTTTTGGGGTACTAGCTAGCTACCGCATGCATACGCCCGCTCCTATTGGCAGTCGCAGATCGTCGATCTAGTCCATACAGTGCGTTGTTGTAGCTCCCGAATAATGAAAGGACAAGCGCCGCCTCTTGTCAATTGGCTGAAAGCTCTCATGACAACGATGGAGCCGTGTAGGTGCACGCATGTATACACAGCTATGCATTGAATAATTGGCAGACTTGAGTCTCCTCTGCCATTAGCGTATATATACTTCTTCTGATATAATCGCACTATTCATATGGGGTGTAGCTTATGATTTTTATTTAAAAATAAATAACAGTCGTAGAAAGAATTTTTTTTAGAAGAATGATACGAGCAATAGAAAAAATAAGAGAGATATACGTGTTTAAGATAGGAGTGAAAAGACTGGATATACGTTCGTGGCCACTTATCTTATTTCCGGAGTGAGACGAGTATGGGCAAAGTGAAAAAACCACTTCAAAAAATAGATCTTTGTATTATCTTTTGACTTCTTTAAACAGAAGCTAGTATAAACAGCCCCTAGCCAACAAGCTTCTCCTAATCAGGTCAACCTCAAGTCGTCTGTATATCATGTAGAGCATAGCCTAGCTCCGGCAGGCCGTCGACGCTGCCGGCCGGCGCACGCTGCTAGCTTGCCGCTCTATGTCGTTACGGTGGCTACATATGTACGGCTCTCCTCTCTGATTGTTCTATTGTCCATGTGGTAGCTCTAGGATGCATGCGTGCTCCGTTTCTATGTGATGCTTGACGATGATGCCATATGTGAAGCTGGAGATCCAGTAAGTATATATTCTTTGCCGATGCATGGTGCTCCGTTTTTATTATGCTTCTCTCAAGCAAGCAGCGGCAGGGCTGCTCTGTCTGTCTCTGCGGCATCTTATTTTGCATGGTCTTTTTGATCGAAAATCGGTCTTCTCTCTGTTCGCTTCTGGCAGAAAATCTCTCACCTCCCTTGCTCAGACTTTTTGATGGAAAATCACGGTTTTTCCCCATAAAAAGCTACAGCTTTTTTTTTATAATTATTTCGTTGGGTTCCAAGACGATGACAGGCTTTTTTTATTTATTAACAAACTCGAAATTTCGTCGTGGAGGTTTCTCCTAGGGATCGATCGCGCTGAACCAGCAGCCAAGAGCCCAACATGGACCTCAGCTTTCCAACCAGACCTCATTGATTTGTAGGTAGCCGCGCACATCGGCGTAGTAGCTAGCCACTCGAAACTAGAAGAGTTTGTAAAAAATAAAAATAAAAAAAATCCCTAGCTTGCCATTGGCGTGTGGCCGCGCCGCGGGCGTATGAAGGCGTACGTACGTCGCGCCATGGAAGTCTGGCTGCTGGTTGCGTACGGCGCCCGTCCGAGGAACACCACGGGCAAGGGTGTTTTTACAAAAAAAAAATGGCCATGTGTGTAGTGTTCCACCCATCTTTATCGTAGCTACACATGTCAAATAGAACAACTCATCTTGTCATTAGTATTTTAGCATCCAAAGTTCCTTCAGGATAGATACGTTGCCTTCAATGCCTTTCTCCGCAGTCTTCTTTTCCAATCCAACGTTGTGGGCCGATCCCAACCGTCGATCTGATTTGGCGCATGTGCTTCTTTTCTCTTTCCTCGCGACTTCCTCCTCGTAGTTTTCCGTTTCCTTCCTCACCGTCACCGAGAACTAGACGAGAGAGCGCGCGCGCGACCAGTCCACAGGAAAGGTAAGGACTTAGCTATGGACAACGACGCCATCGACATGGATCTCGCCGTCTACGGCGTCCCCCGCGGCGGCCCCGCCCACCGCGGCGGCGGCGACGACGGCGGCCTGCTGGTTGCGTACGGCGCCCGTCCGAGGAACACCACGGGCAAGGGTGTTTTTACAAAAAAAAAAATGGCCATGTGTGTAGTGTTCCACCCATCTTTATCGTAGCTACACATGTCAAATAGAACAACTCATCTTGTCATTAGTATTTTAGCATCCAAAGTTCCTTCAGGATAGATACGTTGCCTTCAATGCCTTTCTCCGCAGTCTTCTTTTCCAATCCAACGTTGTGGGCCGATCCCAACCGTCGATCTGATTTGGCGCATGTGCTTCTTTTCTCTTTCCTCGCGACTTCCTCCTCGTAGTTTTCCGTTTCCTTCCTCACCGTCACCGAGAACTAGACGAGAGAGCGCGCGCGCGACCAGTCCACAGGAAAGGTAAGGACTTAGCTATGGACAACGACGCCATCGACATGGATCTCGCCGTCTACGGCGTCCCCCGCGGCGGCCCCGCCCACCGCGGCGGCGGCGACGACGGCGGCCTGCTGGGCCTCCTCCAGCCCCGTGGCCGCCGCTTCCGCACCGCCACCTACTTCGCAGCGTGGGGCGTCGCCGGCGTCATCTCCGCCACGGTCCCCGAAGGCCTCGCCTCGAACCCCTACCACGCGGTGATCTACTTCGTCCTCCTCATGGCCGGGGTCCTCCTCGTCCTGCTCGCCGTCGCAGCTCCGGACTGGCCCGCGGCGGAAAGGGCGGCGGCTCGCCTTGAGGGGCGGCTCATGGCCATGCTCTGACTAAAAGCGCGCGATCCACGCATAATCACCTCGAATTGTAGTACTCCTATACATGCTAGAACCATGCACAATCTCCTTGCTGCATGCTATGGATTTGATCTACTGGTAGATCGGTTGCAGTACTACGTACTATTAATTGTTGTTTGTACTAGTACTAGAAGTACTGTTATTGCTTAGTTATCATGCATTTCATGCCGATCGATTCTGCTGTTCTTAGTTAATATGCTGGGTTATTATATTGCGACGTGGATGGAGAAGAGATGGAACTGCAGGTGTTATTGGATCTGCTTGCTTATGGAGATAGATCAGTTCGAGAGATCTGCACCTATCACACACGTTCATATGTCAAGTGAACTGATACAACCACTGCAACGTAGTATATACTGCAGCTCGGGGAGAGGTAAGTAGTGGTGCAGCAAACTGAAGGACATATGGAGCATGCATGGCTAATTAATTAATGTCGATCAGGACACAGGTGAGTAAACAGTGTGCCCCTTTTATCGATCCGTTTTGCTATTGTACAAGCGACTGAAATTTTTATCTCTCAGTCACCTGAAATTGCACTCCAATCAACTGAAATTACAGCCTTCTAACACCTACAACTTCAAGTAATTCAGAGTGCAAAATCAACTGAAGTTGCTGCCCCCTTCAAAAAAATCACTTGCAACTTCAGGTGATTCAGAGTACAACTTTAGGTGACTGAGAGATAAAAAAAATTTCAGTCGCTTGCGCAATAGTCACTCCCTTTATCGATTGCTTGTTTAATCGTATTACCACATTTTTGCATGCTTTAGATTCCTAGCATGGATTGCATTCTCAGTTCTCACAGTTGAGTGCTAAGTTTTTTGTTGCTAGCTATACCATGTATGCATGCAATATACTATGTCAGTGCTGGCACAAGTGCAAAATGGAGTACACGTTCAATCACTCATGCAAAACCATGCTGAGCAAACAAACACCAGGAGCACCGTAAGCATATATGATAGCATATATTTCTTTCAGGTTAATTAAAAACGTAACCTCTCCTGCAAAACTCATTTGATGTTGATCAATTTTCGTAAACCTACCTTTCCATTTTGCACCGATGAACATGCGTCACACTGAACTAGCTAGCTCTGAAATAGAATGTGGAGTAAGCAGTAGTACTGGGAGTATTAGGAAGTTCTCTTGCAAGTTAATACCAGAATGATGTTGTCAGAACGTCAGCAGCGAAGTTTAGCCATACTTAATTACATTACCTCGAACTTGTGCACCTAATGTTAAAGTTCATTTTCTGCTTGTCATACAGTGTCAGTACATGTGCGCTCTTAATTTGTATATCCAATTAAGATAGACTACGTATACATGCATGAATGTTTGCAAGCTAACCGTGCTGACATAGTGACATTATTCTTAATTTGTCGGTGGCGTTGTCCTGATGAGGAGCTTGCTTGCTCATGGATTAATTATTTTCTGCACTAGTTTGAGTATAGCTGCTGTTTTCGCGGCAGCAGCTAAGTAATGCAAAGGAAACATATCTGAAACCTACACACATGATGCAGCAAGCTTCATAACCCAACGAAAACATGGAACTTACCACCCATAGCAATCTGCCATCGCCTTCCTAAGTTAAGAGCCTATTTGGAGATCCCTCCTAAGTTAAGAGCTTGTTTGGAACTAATTAACCCATATCAATCTGCCATCTCCTTCCGAAGTCTAAACTCTAAGAACGCAAAAGGAAATAGTTAAATTTCCTATAGGTATCTAGAAAAATTCCTGTGTTTTAAACAAGGTCTTTTGTAGGTTGCAAATGTTGTAGAGGTACATTACTTCGGACTTGTTCACCTCATGTTAAAGTTCATCGTCTGCATGCTTGTCATACGGTGTACATGTGCGCTGTTAATTAATTTGTGTATCCAGTTAAGATCGACTACATATACATGCATGAATGATGAACCCTAATGCATGAAGTGCTAGAAATGTCAATTGCTAACCTTGCTAACATTCTTAATTTGTCGTTGTCCTGGAGTGCTTCCTTGCTCGTGGATTAATTATTTTCTACACTGGTTTCAGTTCCCGCATTGCAAGTTGCAAGCTTCACCGTACGTTGCTTTGGACTGTGTGCTATTAGTTACTTTCTCGATCGGCTGAGAAATATAAGCACTATAGTTTAAAAAGTTTTGTTGATAAATATAAGGTTTACAGATAAATTTAACGCTGCCTTTTCTCTTATGCCCTTATTTATATTCTTTCTATCATGTGTATCTATTCATTACCACCCACACAAAGTATTCTTTCATTTTTCTAAGATGATTATGAGGGATACAAGTCATTTTTTTCCTTATAACTTTGTCAATTGCACAATCTTCTTCATCTTTGTGCACAGTTAAAATACGCCTTATATTTAGCTGTCATTGCTTTAGCTTGGCACAAGCAGTTGTAGTGGGCAATCGGGCTGCCCTAAGCACATCTAGTTGCTGTTTTTTTTGCGGTAGCCAAGAATGCAACGAAAATATACAAAACCAATATCCATCGAGAGCATTGAAGTACTACTCATATATCATATTGGCCATCTCCTTACTAACTCCCATGAGTTAGAAGTACTACTCATATCCAGAGAAAATTGTATGGCTGATATTTTGCCTGTAACCGGCGGTTACTAGTCTTATTAGCAGGGACCAATAAAATTTTATATCAGACAAAAAAATTTGGATTCAACAAAATTCATCTAAAAATAAAAATTTTCGGCCAAAAAATTTCAAAATTTCCGATTACTAGTTATATTGCTGCACTTCAATAAAGTTTTTGCTCCGATATAATTTCCCTGCTCATATCCCATATTTGCCATCTCCTTACTACCGTAAGTTAGGCCATTTTACAGTTGTTGTGCTGCGATGTGGCGTCTAGTTAGATACCAACCTTTATCAATTTCTGTAAGATCTTGTTGTTATCGTTCCAGAAAAGATGGGTTCCAACTCTTAACTAACTTTAACATCCAAGAGCAGAAAAATATAGGTGATTTTGAAAAGCTACCGCGTTGCCTAAAGAAGCAGCTCGTTGGTTACAAATGGTGTCTACCTATATTATGTCAGCCGCCCTTGCTAATCTCTTAACTTTCTAGCTCACGCTTCAAATAAAATGCATACACAGAAAAAACACAAATATTTTGATACTGCAAAAACACTTCCAACAGCAGCGTTTTCTTCTTCCTTTTATAGAAAAACAAAAAGAAAACTGATCTTACAAACGCGCCATGCCGAGCAAATACTCTGGTCATGCGGCAATACTAGCAGAAACTGAAAATTAATGGGCACGGCCAATAATGCAGAATGACTACATCGCTCTCACACGACTGCATGGCTTCCACACACGTTGTGGGCTCATGCCAGTTATTAATACAAGCACTAATTTAATTAATATGCATAACAGGATTGAATTATTAACATATTAGTCACCGCTAGCCATGAGCTGAAGCAGCGCTCTCGCGGCCATGCCATCCTGCAGCGCGTGCCAGTCCGCCGCCTCCAGCGCCTCCAGCTCCGCTTCGTCCCTAGTCTTGTAGTCGAGCAGCACCGTCGCCAGCGTCCCCACCATCACATGTTTCTCCTCCATCTCCGGCGGCATCGGCAGCCGGAGCACCCACATCACCAGCGTGTGCCCCATCCGCAGTCGGTTCTCCCTCAGGAACGGCCCGAACGCCCCGGTGAGCCGGTACATGCCCCTCCCCACTTCAATGCTGGCCACCTTGCCGAACCTCATGAGGTATCGGTTGCCCCTCCGGTCGTACGCCGCCATCGCAAGCTTGTCTTTCGAGTGGGCCATGAGCGCCTTCTCGCCGTCGGTGACGTCGGGGCACTCGAGCAGGCCGCGCGCGTCGTCGTAGGCGATCTGCAACCGGGCCTGGAGCGGCGTCGCGTCCGTCTTGTTGAGTAGCCTCCGGAGGGTGCAGATGGGGTTCCGGTCGACGCCGAGGAGGTTGATCAGGTGCGCGAGCCGGTCCTCCAGGGGCAGCTCCGGCGGGAGCCCAGGGACGAGCCGGGAACGCTTCTTGCCCGTGCGTCTCTTCGTTCCCTTTTGCCTCGGGATCGTTTGCACAGCAATCTCGGCCAGTGTCTCCTCGCTCGTGGGATGATCTGCCTGGCCATCTTGTTGCTGGTTGGAATGATCGATCTGGGCATTTGGTTGCTGATTGAGGTCGAGCTTTTTCAGACGGCGAATCCTCACCATAGCTGTTGGCCTGTTGCTCAGGGAGCAACTAACCAGAGGCCGGTCGGTCATCTTATGGATCGCAATTGTTAGTATAATCCGTGTTGCATCCGCGATGCTGTTTTTGAGTTTGTTTAGGAGTCGGAGTCCACTTCCGTTTCAAAGTCTTTTTGGTGTTTGTTTGCTACCAGGTTCGGTCTTTGTATTTGAATCTAAATAAAGGGCACAGGTGCAGCGAATAGAGCAGCGCAGCACAGCAAAGAAACATTGTGTTCTTCATCTATTTTTGCTGCCTCAATTTCGTGAGAGCTCGGGAGCGTGAGCGAACATGGTTCTTTTCTTTTGCCAACAGTAATTACATCTAGTACAGGAGTAGATAGAGATATACAAAGTTAAGCAGAGTACGGCAGGTGTACGTCGTGTTCTATCCCAACACACCACATCTGATCCGAAACCAATTTCAATCAATAGGCAATCCTAAGAGCAACTCCAGCAGTAGCCCTCAAAACAGGGCCCCTACTTTTTATTTGAGGGCTCCCCTACTTTTGAGGGCCCTGTTTTCTGGGCTGCACTCCAGCAGGAGCCCTCAAAACAGAGCCCCTACTTCTCAATTCCCTCTATTTCCTCACACACTATATGTATATGTATGGAACAAAAGCACAATACACAATAAAATATTTATGATTTCACAATGAGGGACAATATTTAAATATATGAATTCAAATACGAATATTCAAATTTAAATTCAAATTTGTTCCGAATTTAAATTGAAAGCACAAAGTTCATCACATAACATTAAAATTTGTTCCGAATTCAAATACGAATATTCAAATTTAAATTCAAATTTATTCCGAATTTAAATTGAAAGCACAAATATGAATTCAAATACGAATATTCAAATTTAAATTCAAATTTGTTTCGAATTTAAATTGAAAGCACAAAGTTCATCACATAACATTCAAATTTAAATTCAAATTTGTTCCGAATTCAAATACGAAATATTCAAATTTAAATTCAAATTTGTTCTGAATTTAAATTGAAAGCACAAAGTTCATCACATAACATTCAAATTTAAATTCAAATTTGTTCTGAATTCAAATACGAATATTCAAATTTAAATTCAAATTTATTCCGAATTTAAATATGAATTCAAATACGAATTCAAATACGAATATTCAAATTTAAATTCAAATTTGTTCCGAATTTAAATTGAAAGCACAAATGTTCCACAAAAAACGAGGAAATCTGAAAAATGAGAGCCGGAGTAGGGGCCCCTAGGAATGAGGGGTGGGAGGGTGATTTGAGGGCCTCCTCAAATTTGAGGGCTCTAGTATGGGCTCTGCTGGAGCTCGTTTTTTGGCTCAAGCCCTCAAATTTGAGTTTTGAGGGCTCAAGTAGGGGCCCTGCTGGAGTTGCTCTAAGTCCTGATTAGTTAACTTTGTGCCAGCTACGTTTCCAATGAAGGCAAATTGGCATTGGGCCCGTTGAGTCCACCGCGACTGGGGTTTGATCTGGTAGTCGCCATACGCCATGTATGCCCGGTGGCTAGCTCACATTCCAAGCTCGTGCCTTTCTCCGACGTGGGCGGCGGCGCCACCACCGAAGACAAGCAAGGCCGTTGCCCCGGCGCCTCCTCCTCCCCTGCCGTCTCTGGCCGCCTCGGCGGCCTTGACGAACCCGTTGAGCCGGTACATGCCCTTCAACTTGCGCACCCTGGCGAAGCTCTGCTCATGCCGTCGCGGTCATAGGCCACCACGTCCAGGCCGACGCCCGGGGAGTGGAGCTTCTTCCGCAGCGTGCAGAGGCGCTGCCGCACGCCCAGCCGGTGGAGTAGCCGCGCCAACCGGTCGCGGGCGGGCGCGGCGGCGCATGACCTCGCAGTGCCGCTGCGGCCCACGCCCTGCCGGCGCCTCGCCTTCTTCTTCATTGGACGTACGGTCGATCTGCCCCGCTGAAACGGCGAGCGGCTTGCTGCTGGTGGACGGTTAAGGTGATCGTCGTGGTGCAAATTTAACCTGTGGTTGTTGCTACGTATTGGAGATCAGTGGGAAAAGCTATAATTTGTGCTCTAAGAATGATATCCATAACCATCAGAATAATTGGTGGTGATCATTTGGATTTATTTTTGGTGGTTTATGGCTGAAAAACACTGTAGCTGGCTGAAAAAACATTGTAGCTGACAGATGCTTATTTAGCATAATTAAATTTAAAAAATTAAAAAATATGTTAGCCCATTACGTATAATACAAATAAATACAGAAAAAAAGAACCGGCAAAAAAAGCTCAACAAAAAGCCAAAAGTTCAGAAAAAGACGAAATTTATGAATAGTGAAAAATAAGTTGGAAGCTAAAAGCTGAAGCCAAAACGATCACAGTTGTACTACTACTTGAAACACCCTGTAACCAGTATGCACAGTTCCTTGTTTAAATATGTCATCTCAAGACTCAACCAATCCAGAGGTCATGTGATTAAATCACAATATTAAATCCACAGATAACCAACCTAACATGTAGTTAATAGAGTCCTACCATGTGGTATCATGGACTCATGGTGTCAAACTGATTTAAGGCCCAATGCAGGGTGTACATGTACAGGTGATTGTGTTTGTACAAAGTTCAGCAAAAATGCAGAGGCCCAATCCAAGCAAAAATCCAGTTTGTTGTAAGCAACGTTTGTATTTTGCAGATTAGGATCGATCACCAAAGGAAGCACGCGTACCAAACATTCCAAATGCAACAAAAAGACCACGTTTAGCTAGTGTGTGTACATTAATTAGCGTAAACCAAAGGAAGACTACATTTGAGCACGTGAAGACTACATGGATTTCGAGTGAATTTGAATTGAGGGTTTAGGGCACTGACACTCGAGCTTATGATCAAATGGGAAGAAAATCAAAAGAAGGAAGCAAGAAAGGCGCTGCATTTTGGTCATCGCATTTTCTTCAAGGAAATAAAGTGTAGAACTGAAGAATTGTCCAAAGGAGCACCAATGTACAGATTTTTTTTTACACGACTGTAGAACTGTTGTTTGAAGAGCTTAACGCCAACTTTTCCTTCCAATGCATCTTAAAATAAGAAAAAAAAACTTTCCTTCAAATGGAGAAAAAAATGTTGGGATGGCTACGGTGCGTACTACTTCTAGTTAGAACTTCATAACTTTTCCTCCTCAGCTATTTTTCACTCGTCACTCCCACTCGTAGGATGATTAAGGGCTTATAGAAAAAGTATATGTAAAGTCACCCCGTTTATTTGTGTAAGAAAGCCATAACTTATAAGTTGAAAAAAAAAATTGGGCAGATCAGAATAATGTTTTGTGGAGGAAACAAATTATTGGCTCTATGGATAGAAGAAGTTTGTTTATGACAAAAATGACATATAGAGTGTTTGTGGAGGAAAAAATTATTAGCTCCATGTGGACAGAGGGAAAAAATAATCGTCTAGAAATGTTTGGTACATAATCGACGTGGACTTTCCATGCCACGTAACAGAAAACCAATCCACCACACTTCGACTTTTGACTTATCGATCCTTTCCTTTTCTTGTCGTCGCATGTAACAACGAAACCATACTCTGCCCCAAAGGCCAAAGCCAGCTAACGAAACCACACTAGTACCACACTAGTATGGGCATATTCTTTAAGTTAAAAGCGGGTGGATTTTGACTTTTGTTATAGTATCTAACTTTTAAACGGAGTATTTTCTTAAGACGGGGTCTACAAGTTAAACGATCTACACGTTAAAAGCCCAACATCTGTACCAGTCAAAATCGCAAGTGAGTATCTATCTCTCCATAATCTGTACCGTAAACAGCCAAAATTCAAAACTTTCAGCCAAAAGCCATAAGCCGCAGCGAAAAAGAACATGCCCTATATATTGTGTCGGCTAGCGTGGTACATTGCCTTGTGTAGTTGGTTTGTGCTGTTAGTTGATCTAGAAGACAGAGTGTTGTTATTGTTGTTAATTACTTATTAGTCATAGTAATTACACGCATGCTATTGCTTATGCATAGCTAATTGAATTTGCATACAAACAGAGTTGTTACATTTCTTGCATTAGAAAATAATTATTACTTAATGTGTATGGTTTTTTTGCGTGCGCTGCAAAACTATTAGTTAATGGGCATTTTTTTATTTAAATTATCACTTCTGTTGGAATATAACCACAATGTTTTCGCTGACCCAATGACACAGCATGGTGACTGTATTTTTTTTCTTTAAGTATAAGTCATCTTCTGAACCATTGGAATAAAAGATGAATCAAACACATAGAAATTTGAAAGCTACTCTTATATAAAGGAAAATCGACTTACATTAACAAAAAAAAGGCAACCTATGAGTAGCAAAAATATTTTTGTAATTAATTATTCAATGAAAACAACTATATAATCCATGAAAACAACTAAGATGGCGTAGCCTCCGGTTGATGCCGTGTACGAGCTGCTCGACCCACGCTAGGATGGCCGACACCAATGCTGTGTGTGGGTGTCTAGAGTCGGCCCTTTAGGCTTCATCCTGAGGTGCCCCGAGAGCTCTATCCTCTCGACCAGTGGTACATCCCACTACTATGAGACACGGGCCCCTGCCTTTTACCCGCATGTTGGACCTACTACACACGTTTTCATTCGACATGGCATTGCTGTTCGCACACGTAGACCGTTGGCATCTGAAAACCCCACACGTTCCACTTTGGCTGGGGGAGATGACTGTTACTCTCTAGGACATCACAATGCTCATAGGTCTACAATTGTAGGGTTTTGTAGTAGTGCACCAACGAGATGGCCACCCCCGAGAGAGGAGATCTCCTCCCGGGGGCAGCAACAGCGAAAGTAGATCGATGTTAGGATTTTAACCTAAACTCTGATATCATATTATGAATATTGTGTATATATTAAAAATGTCCAATGGGCAATATATATAGAGAGTACAAAGGAATATTACAGAGAAATATGTCATATATAGATAAGGAAAATAAGGCATATAAAAAAAAGAATAATACAATTCTTATTCTATCTCTAATACCCTTAACAGTCAACATCAGGAAATTACTGTAAAATCACATACACCGTTTAACTGTTCTGATGGATAGCAACGGCGAAAAAAGAACATGTACTCGATGGATGTTGGTTCTACGGCCTCGCAACCATTCATTTCAGGTCAGGTCAGCCGGTGGGACGTCATGGACGCAGGTTGCGGACAGTGGAAAGCCGGAAATGCTCTACTTTACCCCCGTCAAAACGACAACACGCTTCACGCGTCATGACTTATGGCTGAAAACACTGTAGATGGCTGAAAAAAACACTGTAGCTGACAGAGTCTTATTTAGCATAATTAAATTTAAAAAAATTTAAAAATAAAAAATATGTTAGCCCATTACGTATAATACAAACAAATTCGGGAAAAAAAGAACCGGCAAAAAAGTCAACAAAAAGCCAAAAGTTCAGAAAAAGACGAAACTTATGAATAGTGAAAAATAAGTCAAAAGCCAGAAGCCGAAGCCGAGTTGATCTGGACATCTTCAATAGTGCTCAGTAGATTGCTCGAAATGTTAGCCGGAGTTGCTGCCGCCGACGATGATACACATCCTCCTCCAGCCCTCCACACGTTCTCCAGTCTAAATCCCGGCTGCTTTGCACATAACACTGTCGTACATTTACACAGTTGCACCCACACTGAACTAGTATTCACTTCTCGATATCATTACTGCTGTTTTCATTTGCAATCAACAAGGCAATCATCAATGTTTTCAGGGGAAAAACAATGCAGTCATCAAAATAACTCATGATACGATCTTTAGTGTACTCAAGTTACCAAATATACATATACATTCTATTGAAACAAGACAAACGTGGAGAAAAAATGTGATCACAAACCAGAGGAATTAAACATTTTTAAAAAAACAGGGGAATTAATAACTTATTACCATTTAGGGCCTGTTTCAGACTGCTCTGCTCCAAATTTTCCAGCTCTACTCCCAAGTTGTCTAGCTAAACAGGTCCAACTCCAAGAACTCCGCTCCAGAAAAAAGGTGGAGTTAGGGGCCAACTCCACGTTTTTTGTAGAGCTCCTCATAGGGTACTCCAGAATCTATAGTTCTGTACTTCCTCATGGAGTTGGGGGAAAATTACCCACCAATGCCACTCGTTACACAGCATACCCAGCGTACCGGTTCGTTAACCCTTCATTTTTTCATCTGGCATGGCATCTCCCTCCTCCCGCATGGTCGTTCGCAAAAAAAAAAGCGTCGCCACTACAAATCCGGCAACAAAGGGCGCTCCGCCGGCGAGGAGATAGCCGGAATCGACGGATCCGGTGATCCTCCATCGGCTGAGAAGCTCGACTTTGCCCAAGCCGCCGGTCTTGGCCTCCCCAGGACGAGGCACCTGCCGCGTCCGTCGCCGCCGGCCACTGGCGGACTACGCGGGTGTAGGATCAAGGATACCGACTAGAGGGGGGGTGAATAGGAGGTTTTTAAAATTTTCTTGATTACTAGATTAATTCTTCACAATTTTAAGAGACAAAGATGTAAAGCAATTAATCCAATACAATTCTAGTTAACAACTTAGCTCTAAACAAATAAGTGATCACAATGAAGCAAATAAACAAGAGCTAAAGAGACAAGAGACACAACCGATGTTTTTACCGTGGTATTCGGAAACTTGCCGGTTTCCCCTAGTCCACGTTGAGGTAAGCCCGGACGTATCGGACCGGCTCCACGAATTGAGCCAAGCACCTCGATCACTAGTGTAGCTCTTCCCCACTCCGGGTAGGCGAGCTCCAACCTTCACAATTTGCCGGGTCTTCTCACAATCTTCTTGAGAAGATCACCGAGCCAACTTCCACCGGATCGTCCAAGTGCCGGCAAGCACTAAGAGTAATAAATCCCGGTGTTCACTTGAATGCAAACCTAGTGCCAAATGGATTTGCAATTTAAATCTAGCACTAAATGCTCAACCACCTCACTTTGATATGCAAAGAAAGAATTGAGGTGTAGTGAATGCTCTAGGGCTTAAGAGATGTGCAATGAGTCACTCACCATTGCCCTTGTGCAGTGGTGGAGGTATTTATAGCCTCCACCAACCAAACTAGCCGTTTGGCACAAGTTTCCCGCAAAAATCAGGACGAGCGGTACTACCGCCCTTCTGGGGCCGGTACTACCGCTCCCAAATCTTGCGTCAGAACGGCTCTGTCAGACGAGCATAGTGACCGTTGGATTCGGCGGCGCGGTACTACCGCCGTTGAACTTTGCGGTACTACCGCTCTCCGGTAGTTCCGCAACATCGGCGCGGTACTACCGCTTTGGCCTAAATCCGAAGGGTCCTCAAAATGCCGCTCTCTGGAAATTACGTACCGCTTGAGCTTCGGATCAACCGGACTCCGGAAGTACCGCTCTGAATGCGGTACTACCGCTTCATGCGGTAGTACCGACGTTGTAAATGCCGGTACTTCCGTTCTGGTTAAAATCCGAAATCAACCGGAGGCACTCTCTGGAAAAATCATACCGCTCAGCCTCCGGTTCTTCCGTGATCCGGAAGTACCGCTCGAGAATGCGGTACTACCGCTTACCGACGTTGAAATGTCCGGTACTTCCGTTTCGCAGAGCTCCAACCGAGTTCGAGAGGTACTCTCTGGAAAAAGCGTTCCGCTCCAAAAACGGAGCTACCGCTCTGCGGTACTACCGCTTCTGGGCACGGTACTACCGCTAGCCGGTAGTACCGACGTTGTAATGTGCGGTACTACCGCTTTTCCAGACAGAGCACAAACTTGATTTTAAATTTGATTTTCATGAATGCAGGCTTACAAAGATAATCCAAATGGCACTAGATATAAGCTATCAAGTTATTAACCAAGATCCCTCTTGATGGTACGATCATTTAACTTAAAATCCGGTCTTCCACCATTCACCTAAGACCGGTAAAATTCAAAAGGTGTCCTATTCTAAGAATACCTTTGTCTTGAGTCAATTTGATCTTCACACGTATCCTTTGGCTTGCATCTTGTCGCTCATGTGTGGACTAACCCTTCTTATGCTCATAAAACACGTTAGTCCCATATTCGCATAATTTCATTAATTACCAAAATCATTTTTAGGAGCCTAGATGCTTTCAGCGGGCAAGTTGCCACTCTCAGAATTGGCGGGAGACGGCAAGCGGCTGCTGGCGAGACAAACTACTTGTTCTACCTCAACGGCTCAGCCATGGATCTGGAGATCGTTGGGTGGCACGCTTTACTGTTTGACGACGACGCGACGACGGAGGTCGTCAACTCCGGCGGCTATATCAGTGTTCAGTGAGTCATAATCCTTTGCGTTTCGTGTAATTCTATCTGTGAAATCCCCTAGGCATAACGTGAAGACGAGATGTTCTGCTCTTTTCTCTCTTTTTCAAGAAAAAAAAGAGTCAGACATTGTATACGTATGTGTTTTTTGTTTTTTTCGACTAAATTAATTATAATCATAATATTTTTTATCATATTCCAATTGGTAACAAAAACATTCACTCACATATGCTTATATACATCAAAAAAATACATCAAACATAATCTAAGGGCATATTAGACCTTTCATAGGAAAACGTCTCATTCATGGAGCTGGAGTCAGGCTGTATGCTAAACAGGTCCACCTGCTCCACCAACTCCAGAGTGGAGCTGCTCCATGGTGGAGTTGGTGGAGCAGAGCTGAAAAATCTGGAGCGGAGCAGTCCCAAATAGGCCCTTAGTACCATTGTCAAAGCTTCAGTACAAGGACAAAAACTAAGTACCATTTTCAAAGCTTCAGTACAAGGACAAAAACTAAGTACCAAGGCAGCGTTCATCCTTACATTCAAATTCACTACAGATATTTGAAGGTTTATTCACTATGTGGTACACAAATGCATAGAACAAGACAGCAACGAGGGCGGTCTCCAAACATACGCCCATTTCACAAAAGCCATACAGAAATGGCCTTGCAGAACTAAAAATGTCTCCAGTAAATTCAAGAAGATGAGTGGTGGCCACGACAACTAATACCACATCTTGAGGCCAAGAGAACAGACTTAGAGAGAAACCAACACAGCTACAAACTGAAAACCCACCTTTATAATCGCCCGACATTTAACCTTGAAGAGCGATTAAACAGTGTCTTCAAGTAACAGCCTGCACCACCACTAAACTACACATCGCCTGGGTTTCCTTCCTGAGGGCAACAAAACTCAGCCCCAGAGAAGAGACTTACCGGTAACAAAACCCAACTGACTGCGTAATACATGCAAAACAAACTGCATCCCTAGAAACAATCAAAAATGATATTTTTATGAGGGATAGTAAATTTTAAACCTTGTATAACCAGCAGTTTATTGACGCTCCAACCCTCTCAATCTTGTTTCTTCTGCTTCATATTACTAATCACAAGTTTAGCCTTTCTTCTCTGGGGGAAAAAGCATAACCAACCTCTTAAAGAGCCATTGCGCCAAGTTTCTGGATGTCAAAGGAAGCGGAAACTCGATGCTTTAACTTATTTCTTCTGACCATCTCAACTTATTTCTTCTGATCATCTCAGCTTGGGACAGACTCTGATGTCATGGGTTCATTACCAGACCCATGAGAACTATGGCTGTTAACAGGAACAGTACGCTGAGCAAAATTGAGCAACTGCTTGCGCTGATGCTCATTTGTGTGAGGAAGGCTGGCACGCAACAGCTCTACTGGCATTTCCCTGCTTATCACTGCCGTGGCAGCAGGTTGCATTCCCGCTGTATGAACCAAACTATCAAATTTACTCATGCAATACTCTGTAAGCAGCCCGAAGAACGCATCAAATGATGCCTGCCACATAGCTCGGTTCTGTATGCTGTAGGTAGAGGCCACATGCTGATCAGTGAGAAGCTCTGTTGCTCTGTCCAGAACAGATTTTATGATGACAGAAGCTCCAGCACCTGCAGCATGTCCAAGGGGTCGAAGAGGTGGCTGCAATGACGAACAGACAATAGCTGCAAGACAAGCACTGAGGCCACTCAACTCCATCCGATCAACACAGGTGCATACAGCACTTGCAAGTTTAGTAGTTGTCTCAGCTGCGTTGCTATCCGAGGGCAAATTGCCAAATATAAATCTCAGATGCCGAAAGACTGCCATGCAAGCTATCCTTGCAAGCTCGCTGCCTGGATTCACAAGTTCAAGGTAACGGGAAAGTAGTTTCCGGCCCTTCGGTAGAGAGACTATGCGGAGAAACACCAGATCATCATTTGGCGACAGAGGTGCATTCTTATTGGGTCCAAGTGGATCAACTAACTGCAGTGATTCTGCCAGCTGCTCCAGGAGAGCCTGTCTTCTGTTTCTCAGTTGCAAACCACCATCTTGCTGCTGGCTAAATTGCAGCAAGCGATCAATGTCATCTACATCAAGTAGTAGGCAAAGGCCATCTTCAATTGTGATCCTAGCAGCAAGCATGGGTTCTTGGTCAAGAGGTTTTGAAGCAGATTTTTCAGGAATGTTATCACTTGGAGCAGAGGCTTCTTCAACATCAAGAAGTGGACGAGGCCTGCGGATGGAAGAAAATGGGAGCCTCCCAAGAGCATCAACCTGAAGATATGCATGTGGTTCATCCTTACTACGCGCACGAGAAGATGGATCTCGAATCAAAGTTGGACAGAAGTGGTGCTTCAGTCGTGCTCCTGCTGATTTTCTAGCCAAACAAGCTTGGTGGTAATAATCATCAATGTATGGATCATTGCTGTGAGTGGCGGCTTGCTGCATCCTTGCAATGTTCTCAATTTCTTCAGTGGACATGAACTTGGATCTGAATCTTGGCCACCCATTGTCCATCCTCATATTGCCAAGCCCAAAACCTTGGGGAGGGTAATGTTGGCCCTGCCTTCCGTGGTGCAACATTGATCTTGCTCTTGGATTACTCAAGTCAGGCATCCCAAAATTTGCATCAAACCTACCCATCATTTGTGATGGAGGATGCTGAGGACCAAACATCTGCAGGCTTTGTGGTGGAGAATGCTGGGGACCAAGCATCTGGGCCTGTAGTGAGAACTGTGGTGGAGACTGTTGAATTGGGAGCATTCCATGTTGTTGACGGGGTGGCGGCATTTGAGGTGGCAGCAATCCATTTGGATGCTGCACTTGGTGCTGCATCAAAGCCGGTGTAAACCTGGCACCATTCCCACGAATTGGCCCACTATTTAGAACATGGTTTTGTTGCACATTGTTAGTTGATAAGCCCGTCGAACCCATATGAGACAGGTTCCTACCAAATAGTGGCCCTGAAGGTGTACCTCCATGAGGGAACTGGGGAGGAGGGAGCTCATTTTGTGCGGACATAGGCATATGGAATGCAGTGGGAGGAGATGGCATGTTCATGTGATGTGGTTTACCAGGTGAAGAATGAGATACTGAAGCGGATGGAGGGTACGAAATGAATGCTGATTTAGGTACAGGAATTGGCTCAGTGTGATTGTATTGAGGCTCTTGTTGGGGATATGATGATGTTCTGTGCAGTCTGGAATCAGCAAAGTGGGATAAATGGGGAGGTTGAGACCACTGGTTCTTGTTATCCAGCCCTTGTTCAGCGTCCAATACAGGCCACTTAGGCCAATATGAAGATTCAGGCTCTTGTGCCCAGTCTGCAGTAGAAGGACCTATAAATTGCAGCATTAAAATAAGATGATAATAAATTAGAAACAGAGAAATCCAAGAGAACAAAGAATATTCTTTTTCATTGGTAAACTGAAATTTACATTCTAGCAATAAGATTAGCAGATATATAATATATTCATCCCAATGATCAGACATAATAATGGCACTTGGAAGTGTTCCTCAATAAAGCATGTGATATTAAACAGTCACGAATTATGATTTAGTTTTCTGTAGAATACCTAAAACATTCCTCGTTAAAACACAAACTTGCCATTTAGCAACATGCACAATTTCCCATTTAAAAAACGTGCACACTTAATAAAGGATGCAGTAGTCCGATGTGTATTGAAGAATCGTATCAGCAAGTAAAGAATTCTAAAGACAATTGAGCAAAACAGAGCACTACTCACTTTGTCTAGAAACTGGGCCCCCGGGACCAACTATTCCATGGTGCTTTGGTTCATTAACAATTCTGGTCAGCTGAAAGCAAATAGATATGCATCAGATCAATAGATAAGCTTCAACAGTCAAAAAAAGAGCAAATGTAACAGGAGAAACATGCAAATCAGATAAACAGTTGTCAGTTATTCAGGTAAAACCAATATGTGCAGCTCACGTGATAACTGATAACTATAATAAACATTCTATGATCTTTTACAAAGAACATAATGCATCATGATCCTGTTAACTCATACAAAGAGTACACCAAGAATCAAATGTACCACTATTTTGTCTGAATTTTTTCCCTTCAATGC
Source organism: Dendrocalamus latiflorus (assembly GCA_017311315.1). Classification (NCBI taxonomy): domain Eukaryota; kingdom Viridiplantae; phylum Streptophyta; class Magnoliopsida; order Poales; family Poaceae; genus Dendrocalamus; species Dendrocalamus latiflorus. The sequence continues at coordinate 19,306,870 of CM029634.1, forward strand.
ATGCGCAGGATGTAGCTAAATTTTTTTAATTTTTCAAAGAAACAAACCTTTGAGAATGTTCCAGCAAGATCATCAACTTTCTACTTCCAAGTTATGTAGACAGGGTTTCAACCATAGCTGTCCGTGGAGGTGGAGCTAATTATCAATTGCAAGAAAGATAACGCCAAATTTCTCAGTTTACAAGGTGATGTTGTTGGCAACATAATAGCTCCCCTAAAATACAATTGACTACATTCTCTACCACGCTTTCAACCGTAGCTTTGCACAGAGATTGTTAGCAATCACGGGAGAGACAATGCTAACTTTCTCGGTTTACAAAAAAAAATGTACTTAGTGGACATGATAATTCCCCTATTGCGAGGGGGGGGGGGGGGTTGAAAAGGACATAAGATGGGCAATGGCCATCACCTCATACATAAATGAGATATATACATTACCTCTAGCATATCGCTTCCATAAGTAGGAGAGTATTCTTCGTGACCAGGCCCAACAAAAGCAGCATCTCCGCCACCATCATCATCTTCCAATCCACCTAACTCAACCTCCTCCATCACATTGTTGCCAAAGAACACGTACTGTGATGCATCAAATTTGGTATCGCCTGCACAGAGATTGTGAAAGAATCAAATAATCACTATCAGATGCTATAGTATAACAAGGCAAAAGAACAATAAAAGTGCACTCAAGGAAAACTGTGTAAGACTAAACAGTTTTAAATGCATGCACAATAGAACATCACAATAGAAAGTTAATTATAGATGGATGCAAGTTGCAATATGGACAACCACAGATGGTGCATAGTTAAGCAATCACCAAAAGCGGCAATCAAGACTGCAACTACTAAGCAAACCCACCACTGTGATTCAATCACTGCCAAATAACTATACTATAGTAGGACTGTAAACGAGCCGAACTCGAGTGAGTTTGGCCTTTCAGGCTCGAGCTCCGCAGAAGCTTGAGCCGAGCTCGAGTTGAGGTCCGAGCCTGGACCTCGGCTCGAGCTCGGCTCATTGAAGCTCGATAATAATTAAAATAATTTATTATGCACTATTTTTCTATAATAAGAAAATTTTGAGTTCAAGCTCGGCTCTATTAAGCTCGATAACAATCAAAATAATTCAAATATACACTATTTTTTAACAATAAGAAAAGCTCGAGCTCGAGTTCAGTTCGAGTAAGCTTGGTAAGATTTAATATGTATCACTATTTAAACTCGAATCGACACTCACGAACTATTTAAGTTCGGCTCGGTGAAGCTCGCGAGCTCGAGTTCGGCTCGTTTAAAGTTCGAACCGAGCTCGAATCAAACCTAGAACGAGCTGAACTCAAGTAGCTCGCGAGCTTCAAGCTTTTTACAGCCTTATACTATAGCCCGCTCAAAGCATAATCTTACAAGAGGATCACATCTCATTAGCTCATAGAGTTTCCACCTATCAAGATAAAAGTGTGGCTCCAAACAACACAATACCACAATCAATCTAACAACAGAATAATAAGCTTAGTTAACTAGGTATAATCTGCAGATTTTAGCTACTCCAAAATAACATAGGGACTGCAGAATTCTTTGAATAATCACAAACTTTATTGACTAGAGCCAAACAAAGGTGGAAATCAAAACTAATTTCAACAATGTAACTAGCTCAATTTACCACCATGGCCAAATTGATTAATCGTTAACATCATATTCCTAGCAAGGAAAATCATGGTAGAATTTCAGTTGAATGATTTCAAAATTACGCTTTGCCACTATCAGAACTCTGGAAACCATCAGAACAGTTAAGATTCTTTTAGCAAAAATTCAGCTCAGAATAATATAATACTAAATTACTAATGTCAACGCTCACAGGAATCTCAACAAACTTAAAAAAAAAACTTAATCAAGCTCATGATTCCATTGATTGACAAACCAAAGAAACCGCCGTCCAGAAAACCTGAAATGATTCGAACAAAGTACCAGTAGCCTGAATTCACCCTCTTCACTTCAGCCTATACAATACAACCTTACCCAATTACTGGTTTCCTGACCGCTCTATGAAGCACCTAATTCCTATAACCGCAAAATCACACATAAACTAGCTGATTGATGGGGGGAAAGCAGATGATATAATTTGCATCAGATTCGCCAATTAAAAACTAATAAGCTCAAATCGGTTTCAAAAAAAAAAAAGAAGTGGAAGCTAAAATAGGCCATGAATTATACCACAGCAGAGCATAATCTTAATCTTGATAAAAGATAGAAGAAATTTTCTGCCGAATTATTTCTAAAATTCAAGAATTTGCCAGGCTTTCCAGATTTCCTGAACGATAAATCCAGATCTAAACACAAAAATCCCTACACCAAATCCACACCACAAAGGTGAAGACTCCCGCATCGAAGCGAAACGAAACCAAACGGATCCAAATCACAGGTAGAGGAACCAACCAGAGGAAGCGAATCCACCTAATCCGGATGCCTCCAGGCCACCGCCGCCGCCGCCGCCGCCCCCATCGTTGAGCTCCGCCATGGCTAAAACCCTCGCGAGAGCTCTAGGGCTAGGGTTTCACCGTTTCGCAAACCAGGGAAGGATTGAGACTACACCAAAAATAAAAAAAAAACAAAAGGAAAAAATCTACAAAATCGGAAAAGAAAGTTCTCCCTTTTCAGTTCGGTGACGATTCTAGCCTACAGTTCTACAGATACAGCGGCAAAAAAGAAGAATCCCAACAAGCTACAGCTAAATCTAAATAAGGGTTTTTTTTGGGGGGGAATTAATCTGGAGAAGTTGAAGCGAGGAGGAGGAGGAGGAGGGAAACGGCGGGATAATGCCAGGAAGATAACTGTTTTATTTTTCTTTGCTTCCTTTTTATTTTTCTTTTCTCCCTCATCTCTCTCCTTTGTGTGGCGTCACTCTCTCTTTGCACCTCTATATTAAGAACGGGGCTTCCCTGTCCCCAGGTCCCTGTCCCCTCCCCTGTCCCCTAAATCTGAGCCGTTGGCAGCTCATCCAACGGCTCAGTTTTTATATTTTCTCAATTTGCTCATTTTCATCTCAAATTTAAAAATAAAAATATGTTAATACATAATAAATAATAACAAATACATAAAAATTAAAAAATTTATTTTTTATTATTTTTAAAATAATAAAAAAAATAAATTTTTTATTTTTAATGTAATAAAAAATTTATTTAAATAATAAAAAATAAATTTTTTTATTTTTATGTATTTGTTATTATTTATTATGTATTAACATATTTTTATTTTTAAATTTGAGATGAAAATGAGCAAATTGGAAAAATATAAAATCTGAGCCGTTGGATGAGCTGCCAACGGCTCAGATTTAGGGGACAGGGGAGGGGACAGGGACCTGGGGACAGGGAAGCCCCGTTCCTATATTAAGGCCTTGTTTGTTTAGGCTTAGGCTTTTTGGCTTATAACTTAAAGCCAGCTTTTTGGCTTAAGCAGCTTAAAAGCAGTTAGCTTTTAAGCCAAGTTAGACTATTTGGTATCCTAGCTTTTTGATGGGTTGAATGGTGTGGCTTATTACCAGAAAGTTTGAAATGCTCTTATTATATGTATTGTTGCACTCAAGAGGATGCCAGCGGGGTCACCGGAGGACGGCAGATTTGTGGAAGGATGGCAGACGAGGCCGGCGGGGTCGCGGGTCGCCGGTCGCTGGCGGGGTTTGTCGGAGGACAGCGGATGAGGCCAGCAGGGTCGCGGGTCGCCGATGGGATTTGTCGGAGGCCGGCGGGGTCGCGGGTTGCTGGTCGCTGGCAGGGTTTGTCGGAGGACGGCGGATGAGGCCAGCGGGGTCGCGGGTCGCCGGCGGGATTTGTCGGAGGACGGCGGACGAGGCCGGCGGGGTCGCGGGTCGCCGGCGGGGTCCCGGGTCACGGGAGGACGGTGGTGTCGCAGGTCGTCGGCGCCGCAACCCTAATCACGCGATTCGGTTTGGGAGGGGATTGGGAGAGAACGGCCGAACGGCCAACGGTTTATATACCAATGGCATTTGTGTGTAAATCTTTCGAAGTTCAGTGGCAAAACGTTATTTCTATTCCGCAAAAGCCAAAAAAACTCATTTCAACTGGCTTTTGGCTTTTAGTTATACAGTGGCTTTTGGCTTTTTAAAAGCTCAGTACAAAAGCCAGCCGTTTGTTTAGGCTTAGGCTTTTTTGCTTATAAGCCACTGAAAAAGCCAAAACAAACAGAGCCTAAATAGGTTTTTCTAGGCTATATTTTATAACTTTTGAATTCTAACTATTCTCTTTATGACTTTTGAATTCTAACTATTCTCATGAGAGATTATAAAGAGAAATAGTCACATGTAATTTTGACTGGTATAGCTGAAGTTAGAACAATATCTACTATAATCAACTTATAGACTCTACCTTAAAAATACATCGTTTGAAAAGCGAGTTACTATAGCATCGTACGTAAGCCATAAGCCACGAGTTGATTCGAACCCACCCAATATTCTGGGAGTCTCGGATATGTTATATGGGTATCTAAAACTATTGTTTTGGCCTTTTGATGTTTTTGTTTATTGGGCATGTGGCATAATATGGTGATGGTCTTATTCTTTTCAGTTTATGGTTTCTCTCGAACAAACAAATGGAACTATTTCACCATCATTGTTTTGAATCCACTTATCCGCATTCGGTTCGTTCACAAAAACACTTGCGTTAGGGCCAAAAGATATTAGTTGCAGCCATCAGCCACAAACGGGGAAAAATGCATCCGATGTATTGCCCGTTGTTGGAGCATCATTTGAGCTTGTTTTGGTTATGTTTGGTGTTGTTTATGTGATGAGAATTCCAGTTTAAGCTGTCATTATCAAAGTTATTAGAAAGTGTTGGAATAGTGGGAGGTAGTGGCTAGAATTGATGTGGAATTTTGAGTTTCTAGAAAAGAAATATAAATTTTGTTGATCTCTAACAAATGTTAAGGTTGTGAACGGTGTTCTTTTGGCGGCACTTTTTAAAGAGACGGGAGGGTGTACTGGGATATTGTCATGTCATGATAGGTTTAAAAAGTCAAAAGTGATTTGGCTAGCTAATTACTTGATACCATGTATCACTGTACATACTTCCCTATCTGTGGAATGTGTATACCTTTTTTGCGATTATAGATGTGCATACTTCACTGTACGACTGTCATTACACATTATATTTCAGTTTTGTCAGATTTTTCAAGTGAAATAGAGAATCACTCTTTAAAAACACATAGCTGATTAAACCCCAAAAAAAAAAAATCCCACGACACAATCTTCCACTGCTGCCTAGTATAATTCTATAGGATAACTATGAACTATGCTCCTTGCACAAAGTTACAGGTAATGTCACTTTCTTGCTAGCTATGAAACCAAACCATTGAGATGACAATTGCGAGCATGGGGGAGAAGAAAACAAACGAAGTTGGCCCCTGCTTAAAAGCATCAGCGTTCAACAGCTGAAAAAGCTTCAAGGGTCCTGCAAAAGTAAAGATCACCAAACAGGAATGGATGGAACCACCTAATGCCTAATTGTTATCGCCTTATGTAGTGACCACAAATTTGCGGATGAGGTGTTTTGAAGCTACTTGTTCTTAATCTAATGGGAAAGATTACTAAAGGAAAAGACAGTGAGGAATAAATTTCTTTCTTTTTCTCGGGCCAGTGGAGCATGTAAAGGGAGAATCCTTGTGCAGTTGTACTATTTACAAGGCTCTTATTTGTTGGAAGAAAGGATGGGAAAGTGAGGGGAAAAATGTCATCACCACAGAAAACGGACTCTCTGACTACAAGTTTGTTCTGTAACGCTGGCAGTTAACTCTGCATTTTCTTTTTAGATTAAGTTCGTATTTATCAGTTTCCGAAAGAGACAAACAGCATTTAGACTCGTGCTCGACTTTATAGCTTTATATTAGGTTATTTGCATGGTTTTTGAAGCAACCTTCGATCGAACAACTTCATGGGGATTTCTGGCAAGATTTGCTGACAGATGTCAAAGGCGATGTCCACCTAAGCTCATTGAACCTCTGGCTAGAGCTGGTTGCCAAGAAGAAGCAGCTAGCCAGCCAAAGTGGACCAATCACCAATCTTATGGTGCAAGCCCACATCAAGTCGATTTCCTCTTAAGATGAGAGCTAAAATGGCTACATGACCATGACCCATATCATCCTATCCATTTAGGCCGGTCGGCTCAACGTCGTACTAGATTGCACATCGACTCAGATCCATCGCCCGAGATCCTCTGGATCCTGCTACATTGGTCTCCACAATCCTATGCTTTTGCAGCATTGTCCAATTAGGCCAAAACAAGTGCAATTTTTTTTATCATATGCCATTGCCAATGCAGAAGAACACTTGCTAATCATTACGAGTGCCGACTTAAGCCCAATGGGATATAAAGGGCACAAGTTGGAGTCCCTTTTGCTTTGCAAATTGCTTAACAATAATAATAACTCTTTTTCAATCATTTTTCCTTGAGTGGAAGGTGAAAGGGGTCAGTACCAGGGAAGATAAGATGGGGTACCACAGAAAGTAGCACTTTAGTACTTTGGCCTCACTGCACAAAAAGATGTCTCCAAGTTTGCCTCTACTCCAATAAAATTAACACACAAATTTTGCTATCCATTTTTTTTAAGAAAAGAATTTAACTCAAGGAATAAGAGCCAGCTCTGTCTGTAAATCAGTTCACCAAAAGGCTAATCTGCCATCTTCTCTACCCTCTAAGATTCAATCAAAAGATAAGAAATCCATTATGAAATATAAATATAATTGATTCTATGCCACTGAATAGCGTCCACTTCTATAAAATATCATTGAAAAATATTATCTCTATTATATATTACTGAATTGCACCAAAATCCAATTATATACCATTGCCATCAGTTAGGGTATGTTTGCCCTGAAAAAGACGATTTTGCTCTCAGTTCAAATCTGTTCCTATGATAAAAATTAAATATGTGTTAAATTGGCTTAGCAAAAAATACTAATTTTTTTTTGATGGATCATTGGGGTAGTGTACAACTCAAATATAAAATTTCATGAATTGACCCTTCCATTTGTTCTATTTTTGAAATTCAACACCAAAATCAGCCTATTTGAACTATTTTTAAATAGGGACAAATTCATTGTATAAAAATGGAAAATAATAATTTTTGGGAGCTATGTGACATCTTAGGAGCATGTGAAAAAATTTTCAGAATTTTTAGACCTCATTTATTCTTTGTTTGTAAATAGTAGCCTTTATTAGCATTTAAATTAACATCTGAAAATTTTCTTTGAATTTTTTTCTAGATCACTGATATATTGAACAACGCCTCTGTGAATTTTCATAATTTTTGAAGGTTGTTTGCTATTTTAAATAAATCAGATCTTTAGTCTTTAGTATAGGCAATTTAGTCTCTTTTTTTTAGAAGATAACGGTCACCCCTAACAGTCAATTAATGACAGTGACATATAATTGAATTTCAGTGTAATTTAGTGGTATATAATAGAAATAGTATTTTTTTTAATAGTATTTTATAGAAGCGGACGTTATTCGGTGATATAAAATCAATTATCTCTGGAATATATGCTTTGAGTTACAGATCTACAGGTGCCATTTTCCTGATGGTGATTTAGCACGCCTCAAACAATGGAACAGACGAGCTTCTTTTGACACCTATTGGTGGGCAACTTAGGAGTAATGGATAAGTACTTTTCATGCATTTGGACAGAGAAACAATCAAGAAAAAAGAAAGAAAAAGAGGGTTTTGGTTGCCCGACCATGTCGTGTGAGCGACCTTTCTGATCAGCAATAGCATTCATGTTGTCAAATTCACTAGCTTTCTTTTGCTAATCCTGTTCGAGCCATGGCTTCATTTCAGTGCATGATCTTACTTGCAGGATAGTGACCGGACCAACAAGTCAAAAGCATGCACAAGGAAACACGACTACATGGATATAGTCATTTAGTGAAGCTATGCATGCTTGTAAGTACTAGTTTTTTTAGTGGTTCTTGTAAAAATGAACATGACATGGTCGATTTGCAACTCTATATTTGGGCTAATACACACAGGCCGGAAGGCCATGGCCAGTGAGTTAGCAGCCGATACCCTGATAGGCCTCAGGAAGTTAGTCGTTCCTTTCGCTATGGAGAAATTTTATTATGTCACAGTTACACAGTATGATTTGTGTCATAAGCCAATAAATTACTGACACGTGGCATGATAATGCTGTAGCAGTACTGTAGATTGTATAAAAAATTAATTTTTAATACCTACTACAGCACTCGATTGTACGAAAAAAATAATTTTTAATAGGTGTTTATTGGTCGTAAGCGCCTGACCACGGCTTAACACTACGACATACGATGACAACTGACTATCAGTAGGGAAGCTTGCTACAGTACTACACGCCACGAGTCCGTAATTTACTGACTCGTGACACAAATTACATTGTGCAACCACCACAATAAAATTTCTCCTTGTATGGGCCTCTTCAGCACAACAGTTTGAGGTTTATCGTCCCCTTTAATGCCTAAGTTTGGCCGGCGAATGTCTAGAAAACAAGATTGGTCGGGCAAAATCCTCTTGTTCCTTTTTCTCTCTCGAAGGAATCACCATGCATATAAATACAACAACTAGACTAGTATAGTTAGGTTCTGTTTAGATACGCTTATCTGAGAATCGATTTTAATTTGATCAAGATTTTCTGATAAGTCGCGGTCTGAAGAATCGTCGCGGTGGAAGAAACGACCCCTTGGGCTCGCGGTACAGGATTTTGGATTCCCAGTGCAAATACCGATCTTTCCCACTGCGGCGGTTGAAAGAATCGAAAAATAATCAAAGCGTTTGGGTGGGATTCTTGCTTAATTCTACTATAATCGGATTTTAAGCGTATCCAAACAGGGCCGGCCTTATTTTAAGGAGCGTAACTCACAGGCCACCAATTCAACCGATCACGGGTCATCTGACAACTGATCATACATTCATACTAGAGAATCCACTTGGATAACCCATCGGGAGTCGGATTTTGGTTATAAGAAACAAAAAAAAAACATAAAGAAGCTAGTCACCGCTGTCTCACTTTACCCCCGTCAAGGCATGACAAAATCATAGCGTAAATTTCTCCAAACATTTTTGCAGAACCACGCTATTTTTCACATAAGATTACAGCAAACTTTTCGCATAAGATTACAGCAAACTACACTTACATCCTTTTCCCACGTAGCGGAGTCACGAGGCGACCTTATTCTCGTTATATCACCGTGCCATACAGAAAAAAGTGTGAAAATTACAGTACTACGTATCATGCATGGCAGCAGAGCAGCAGCTCGTTTTCTACACCAAACCCTACAAATTTTAAAATAATCAATTTTTAATTCTAAATTACAATATTATATTTGTTTGCAGTTTTGACCATATATATTGATATATCGCTCCACGGTTGGATGATGCAATTAACATGCATGCATCAGCAGTTCAGCACCGCCTTTCCTTACAGCAGCATGCCAAACCATCACGTTTGGTTCATCCACAGTCAGTGACGGACCCAGGAAAAAAATCTAGGTAGGGCGAAACCCAGTAGCGGACCCAGGAAAAAAAACTAAGTAGCCTGAAGTCGGAAGCGTGAAATAAACAGTACTACCCAAAAGTAAAACAATCCATGATCAAACTATATTGCAATCACACTAATAAAAGTATGTGATACGAAATAGAAACAACAACTACAATTCGTATATTAACATATGTAGGTAACGGAAGGACAATGAAAAATACATCACTAATGAAGCTTAATCCACAATTGTAGATGAGCTGTAAAAGAAACAACATGTCAATTGTGAAAGATAGATAAATCAGTAGTGTCACAATTCGATAATAGAATATAAAAGATGCAATATAAAAGAAGATAAAAAATATACTAGTAAATAACTAAGTACGTCTAGAAGAACGAGGCATTTTCATTCTTCGAGTTTTCATGTCTTGAAATCATTTCTTGATTATTTTTACGATCAAGTTCTTTGAATATCTCTCGCTCGATATAACACACTATCAACTTATTAAGCCAATCATCGATATCTTATTACGCAAATCGTTTGTTTGTACGGTTGCATGCAAAACTTACTACTGCGTGAATGGAGCATGGCAACATGAGATTGCTTCATGCGTGCGTTGTGGGACTACATGCACACATGGCTTGAATCTGGTGGAGACTTAGCTAAGCACGAAACAGTGAGCCATTAAGTAGAGTACAGTTCCACCTTAAATTTTTTTTAAAAAAAGAGGGAGTAGAGCCCAGTTCCTCTCGAAAGAGCTCGCCGGCGTGGCCAGCGCCCAGAGCACGGTGACGAACTCACCGCCCTTCGCCAGTACTGCCTCCTTGTGCGCCTTCGCGTGAACCTCGCGGCTCGACGGTGATGAGCCACGTACACCATGACCTCCGTCCAAAGGTCGGCCAGGAGCTCCCCAGGCAACCAAAGCCGCAGCCAACAACCAGAGGGGAGGACTTAGCGTCGAGGAATTGGGGGAGGAATTGGACGAGTTTGGATAGAGGTGGAGCGTGGAGTTGGGCTGGTGAGTGGTGAGGTGCCTGCGGGCTGCGGGGGACACGCGCAGATCTTCTATTGTGGGCTAGCCTTCAAAGAAGATGTACACTACCAAGTAATTGATCCAAATGCTGAACTGATCCGTCCGATTTTTTTTTTTGTGTGCCCGGGCATCTGCCTCCGCCCCTGCTGGCCAGTGACTGTCGTCTTTGTTGAGAAACCGTCGCTGGCGACCAGTCCGAACGATTCCTCTGCTAAGAACAAGAACGAATCAATCACAGAATCACAGGGAGAATAGATTGAACACACAGAGAGGTAGAGAGAACTCCCGGTCTTTCTTTATTGCTTTTCTTTCATGCGTACATAATGAGGGGGGTATGGCTCTCTATTTATAGTCTACGGTGGGGTGCCCAATTAGATCAGGACTCTTGGATAGAGTCCAAGTTTCCTAACACTCCCCCTTGGGCACTCACCCAACATGCTCATGCCTCGTCAAAACTCCATAAAAACCCAGTGGGAAAAATTTGGAGAAAGAGTACATGATACATGTGATGCTGCGATGCACGAATTGCCTCATTAAAAATCTTGGTCGAGAAACTTCATGGAAAACTCGTCAAGGGAAAAAGAGTACAATTCACCCAAATTCATTTGGTCTGCAAGACTTTATTTTTGGGTACTTAATCTTCATGATCAAGATTTATTAACGGGCTTGAGAGAATTCTCCCCCTGAATTCTGCACTTTTCTAAGTCTCATCATTTCAATCCCTCACACGCACCCTTCAAAGCTAGATGCGAGGAGTGACTTAGTGAACAAGTCTTAATGTGCAGTACTCTAATCTTGTCCATCTTTGCAATTCATGAGCATAGAGGAACTTGGGGTTGATATGCTTACATAGTCCGTCTGCACTTGTGCAACGCAAGCTGCATTATCTTCATGGATAATTGTGGGGGTTTGCACAACGTTCATTCCACATGACTGCTGGATGTGGTGATCCGTTCAGCGGAACCAAGTGCACTCTCGTGCGACTTCATACAGTGCTATAATTTCTGAGTGGTTCGTCGAAGTAGCTATCAGGCTTTGCTTAGACGATTTCCATGAAATTGCAGTTCCACCACACAGAAATATATAGCCTGTTTGTGACTTAGCGGTGTGCGGGTCTGACAGATACCCAGCATCTGCATAGCCAATCAAGTTCAGATCTTGATTCTTTCTGTAAAACAATCCGAGGTCCTTGTTACCTTGGAGGTATCGGAAAATGTCCTTTATGCCCTGCCAATGCCTTTTGGTGGGCTCTGCACTGTACCTTGCTAACAGGTTCACGGCAAATGCAATGTCCGGTCTAGTGCAGTTTGCTAAATACATGAGTGCTCCCTCTGCACTCAAGTATGGGAATTCTGGTCCCAGGACTTCCTCCCCCTTTTCCCTAGGTCGGAAAGGATCTTTTTCTTGCTGTAAAGACCTACCGATCATCGGTACTTTCGAGGGAAATACCTTCTCAAAGCCAAACCTTTTGAGCACCTTCTGGGTGTAGGTCGACTGATGTACCAAGACTCCTTCAGGGACATGCTCAAGCTGCAGGCCTAAGCAAAACTTGGTCTTGCCCAAATCTTTCATTTCAAATTCTGACTCCAAGTAGAAGCTTGCTTCTTTTATGTCTTCGGCTGTCCTGATGATATTCAGATCATCTACATACACAGAGATTATACAGAATCCATTCTGGGATCGCCGTATAAATACACAAGGACAGTCTTTATTGTTCGTGTATCCTTTCTTACAGAGAAAGTCGCTCAAGCGATTATACCACATTCTTCCAGATTGTTTCAGTCCATACAGTGACTTTCTGAGTTTCACACTGTACATGTTTCTATTTGCTCTGTCTTGGTTCGGGAGAGGAATTCCTTCAGGGACTCTCATGTAAATCTCCGAATCCAAGTTACCGTAAAGGTATGCAGTCACAACATCCATCAATTTCATTTCCAAATTCAAGTTCACTGCCATTGAGATCAAGTATCTAAAGGTAATTCCACTCATGACTGGGGAGTAGGTTTCTTCGTAATCAGCTCCAGGACGTTGAGTGAAACCTTGTGCTACCAGCCTTGCTTTGTATCTCACTACTTCATTTCTTTCATTTCTCTTTCGAACAAATACCCACTTGTGCCCAACGGGGTGTATGTGGGGAGGTGTGCGGCATACGGGCCCAAACACCTCTCTTTTATTCAGAGGTAGCAATTCAGTTGCTATTGCCTTCTTCCAATCTTCCCAATCTGATCTTTTCTTACATTCAGCGAGCGATGCAGGCTCGGGATCAAGATCGAAGATGGAGGCAATTTTCTTTGCGAAGTAGATATCGATATTAGCTGTTGTCCTATTCAGGGACTCTCCCGTGTGCACATAATTTATAGCTATTTCTGCATGAGTTGCTTCTTCTGGAGCTTCACCTTGCGCATCGCTTCTTTCAATTGCGGTGGCAAGTCCCTTTAGTTTTTCGGCTCCGATGTGTGCGCACACATCCATGCCGATGGGGATATTCAGATCCGGTATGCCCTTTTCTGAAGGTGTCATACTCGTGCCAGGTCTCAACTGGCTCCCCTTCTCATTCTGGGGGACTTCAATGATCGGCTATGATAAATCCCTCTTATCCTTTTTCACCAGGCGTCCCCGGTTACTAAGGATTCGAGGAACCGGAGTTCTCGTCCTCTTTTTTATTTTTCTGAGGCCTCTGGACGAGATTAGGGATACCTTCAATTTTCTTTGGTATTTCAACCCTCTCCGGTGCAGTGCGTTCAGGCACATGCGACTTAGTCACGCTCTTCAAATCACTAAAGTGATCAGGCAGTTGATTTGCTAATGCTTGCAAATCTATTGTCTTTTAGACTTCTCTTGTCTTCTGGACTTCTCTTGTCTTCTAGACTTCTCTTTCACTTCACTAGTGCGCGGGTCATCTACATGGATTCCCCAGGCTTGCCACGTAATTTCCCGACATTCTTTATCAAGGGGTTGATTTCCTCCCCCTAATGTTGGGAAATCTTCGGTGCTGACCATTGCGCTAGTTGCATAGGTGAATGGATGTTGTAGGCCGAAGGTCTAAGGTTGATGAGATTCGCTGCATGCAGGACTGCGTGTCCCCAACATGTAGCTGCTAGATTACTTTTATGCAAGAGGGGTTGGGCAATAAATTTAATTCTTTTGATTAAAACCTCTGCCAAACCGTTCTGGGTATGGACATGCGGTACCAAATGCTCAACTGCAATTCCCATCGCCATGCAATAATCATCAAATGCCTTTGAAGTAAATTCTCCGGCGTTTGTCCATTCGGATGGACTTGATATGATGATCTGGAAACACATTTCTGATGCGAATGATATGCGAGATCAACTTTTTCAAAGGCGAGGTTCCTTGTGGACAACAAAACCCACATATGACAACTTCGAGGAAGCATCAATGAGCACCATGAAATTCTTAAATAACCCTAAGATGGGCTGAATGGGACCGCAAATGTCTCCCTGGATACGTTCCAGGAATGCAGGGACTTCATCCTTCACTTACAGAGTGGAGGGTCTAGTAATTACTTTCCCGGTGGCACATGCAGGGCACACAAAATCTTCATGATTCGGGAATTCTTCACATTAATATTATGCCCATGCGAGTTATTATGTTTCTCATCATCCTAAGACTTGGGTGACCTAATCTGTCATGCCAGAGACAGAAGAGCTTCTAAACACTGTTTTCAGAACAGTGTACGCTGCAGGCGCCTTAATGTTGGTATAATATAGCCCAATTTCTAGTGAAGGGAGTTTTTCTGATTCCATTCTCGTCGCGCTTCGTAATGAGCAGGTATTCCGTACCGTACTCTTCTTTAGTCTCAACGTGGAAACCATTTGCGCGGATATTCTTAAAACTTAGGAGAGTTCAAGTCGATTCTGGGTACAATAAGGCTTCTTCAATGACCAAAGTTGTGCCCATTGTGGCTCTTCTGGAACCGATCATACATGCATCGCTTCCAGCAATTGTCGTAAGACTGCCAGTGCTCTTACGAATCGACTGAAAATTCTTAATCTCTCTTAAGATGATATTCCTTGTGCCGCTGCTAGCTAAGCACACTTCCTTCATAGGGCGCTACACGTGTTCTAATATAGGGTATTTATTAACATGTATGAGAAGGCAATCAACACATAAATAAAATACTCCAATATCAGAACATATCATGCCATCATAAACTGAATAAATGAATGAATTCTTCAAATATCATCCAACCATCACGAGAAGATAACAATTCTTAAGTACCATCCATGCAAATTCTAACATATTCTTCCACACAAAATAAATGACAATTAAAGCCGAAATGCATTCAGTGCACTGGACTTCTTCTGCTATTTCTCGGGGTGACATTCTCTTCAAGAGAAATCATGACGGTGTCTGCTTCTAGGTCGAGAGGGGTGCTGCTGTCGTAATGGTCTTAAACACCATCAGCGCAGGTAACTGTTCAGAACGCTCCCCCTCAACCGATGCAGAGTGGGCTTCATGTGCCCTTTGCCATCCGTTTTGGCTTGCTAGCCTTATTCCCATGTGGAGCGTCTGATTCGCCTTTCTGGGCTGCGGTCTTACCCTTCCTTCCCCTTTTCTCTATCAAGGGCTTTCGCACCTTGTTGCTCCCGGCGTTGGCTTCACGGCCAGTGGAGCTCTCAGATGGCTGAGTGACTTAGTTCTTGCGGAGAACTTCGTCCTGAGCTTCCGCAATTTGCATCATATCAATCAATTCGGCATATTCCTTATAGCCGTCTTGACGATAATTGCGTGCGGATTATACTGCATTAGGGTGGAAGGATTTTCTCAATTTTCTGTATTGGGGTACAAATCCTGTGCAAAGCAGAATTGTATTCCTCGACCGTTTTAAATTCGGCAAACCTTAGTCTGATTCACTCTTGCTCTGCTTGGGAAAGAATGATGTACTTTAGCCTCTCAAACCGCTTCTTGGGTGCGGTCCAGAGTGCTAGCGCGCTATTCTCTACCATATACTCATTCTTGAGAGTGAGGCAGAGGTAATGCCTGAGAAAACGAAGTGCCTGATCATTCTCTTTAGGCGTGGGTTGGGCGTCATTCAGTCCGCCAATCTCAATAGTCGCGCGGAGCTTCTTGGCTCCAAGCATAATCTCGACATCGGATGCCTACGTCAGATAGTTTTGACCATGCTGGGCCAGCTCCTCGAATTCCCAGTTCGTGATGCTAGTCATCTAAATGTGTATAAGTCTACTGCTGGTAGACATGCACGGAGTAATTCACTGCGGGTAAATAAATGGTACAAAAGGTTCTCATAATGTTTCATAATTTTCTGTGCATTTTCTATAATTTTACTGCTAATTTCAGTGATTAAAAGCAATTAAAGCAATTACAATTAATCAAAACAGTAAATAAACACAGAAAATACAGAGAATAATAATGGCATAAATAAATAAGCTTCAAATGCTAAAAACAATTCAAAATTCGGATTCCCGAGGCCCTTTTATGCTAAATATGAAATTTCAGCAAATTCTGCACTTTCTGGGGTTTTATGCGCAAAATTTCAGTTCAGAGAAAATTCGCGCAATTTTCTGATTTACCGAGGGGTTTTCTGCAAAATTCTGGACCCACTCGTAAATTTGAGGGCTTATTTGCAATTTTCGGAATTACAAGGTCTTTTCTGCAAAATTTTGGGACTTGTATGCAAATTTTAGGGGCCTTTTGGTAATTATGCGAACTTCGGGGTGTTTTTCGCAAAAATCCGGTGCCCCTACCCCCGGTCGGATTTTCCTCTTCCGGCCCATTATGCCATGGCCCATGCGGGTGCCCCGACGAGCGGCAAAGGCCCGTGCAGCGGCGCGTGGGAGCGACATGCCGAGGAGCAAGGGCTGGCGGCGACTCCTCGGCTTCGGGCGTGGACCGGCGCCTTGCGGGGCGGCGGCGATCCGGGCAATCGCATGCAGGCGACGGCGAGCCGGCCGAGGCGCGTGCAGATGACGCCATGAACGCCGGCGGCTCAAGGCGACGGGCTCGGATGCGCCGTTCGGGGCGGGTCCGGGGACGGCGGCTTGCAGGCGGCGCGCGTACGGCGTGGTGAGCTCGGTGACCGACGGCAACGACCGTGCGCATGCGGGCGCGAAGAGGCCGGCTGTGGGCGTAGGAGTTGGAGCGCTGGATTCGGGCAGCGGCTTCATGCGGCGTGCTGGTCGGTCTCCCTCAAGTGGCGCGCACGACGGCAGGCGGCGGCCGGTACAGAGGTGGTACGATCTGGCGCGGTGGCGCTTCGGGCACCATACCGGGATTCTGGCCGGCGATCTATGTCAGGCCAGCAGCGGCCATGCAGGGCCGTCCGTGCCAAATCCTTTTTTTTTCTCATGCAATAATTGTGCAGAAATTGATGCAAATACCATATGGGTGCAGAGGCCATGCAGAGCCTTTATGCTAAAACATACAAAGCCCATGCAAATATTTTTCGTTTTCCAATCTACGATGCAATCAACATCTACCCCTTTTTGCAATCTACCGATCGACATTGTGCCGGCGATTTCATATCTGCTCGCGGTAGATTGGGGCGGATTTGCATCATTCTACAGTGCAATCAACATCTACCCCATTTCACAATCTACCGATCGGCATTGTGCCGGCGACTTCAAGTCTGCTCGCGGTAGATTGGGGCGGATTTGCACCGTAGAATTTCAATCTAGAACGCGAAAAGAAAATACAGATTCAAAAGCGATCTAGAAAATTCAATCTGTGCTTCGATGATTACCTCGTTCACCGGAGCGAAGTCGTGCTGATAACGTGTTGAGAAACCGTCGCTGGCGACCAGTCCGAACGATTCCTCTGCTAAGAACAAGAACGAATCAATCACAGAATCACAGGGAGAATAGATTGAACACACAGAGAGGTAGAGAGAACTCCCGGTCTTTCTTTATTGCTTTTCTTTCATGCGTACATAATGAGGGGGGTATGGCTCTCTATTTATAGTCTACGGTGGGGTGCCCAATTAGATCAGGACTCTTGGATAGAGTCCAAGTTTCCTAACAGTCTTAACATCCTACGGCTACGGCACACAGCGCACAAACGTCCCTTGCAAGACGAGAGAAGAAACACAGCTGCTTGTTGAACCGCTGCCGCCGCTGCCGGCGCCGATGGGATAGCGAGCAAGCTAGCCAACTACCGGGGGGCACCGGGGGTATCCGGCCGGCCGGCGAGGAGAGCTCGGGCGGCCGCTCGGGCTCGCCCGAAGGGTAGATCCGCCCCTGTCCACAGTTCCACACACCACACCAAACGCGGCTCATGCAGTTGAATGAGTGAATACCCCCACGAATGAGTTGTTATCTTCTAGTAAAAACTCAAATGAATGTAGTTACTTAAGGATAGCAAGGGAGTGATAGAAGGGTACAACTGACAAGAGACAAAAATGAATTCTTTGTTTCACATTTGTGTGGATATTGATTTGATAAAGATAGGCATCAAAGAAACTGGACTCGCTGCAATGTTTTTGAGAGCAATAAGGATATATTCCCCTAGTAGTCTAACGGTTGGGTGACTATGGTCTTGTTGTCCAATCGTTGAGCAACTTAACCACATATCGCTCAACGGTTAGGCGACTAGTCTAAGCCATCTAACCGTGAAGTGAAATCTCTACTATTTAAAAAAATTGTTGGTGGTGGTGGTTCACTACCAGTGATTCATTTGCCCTCTAAAATCATCAAATCCAACTGTCCATCACAAATCCAAGGGTCGCACCCCTCTCTAGGTCTCGCGTTGCCCTCCCTCCCAAAGATCTGTTCCCCCTTCCCTCACCCACCCTAACCCTCCCTGTACCCCATTGGCCCTCTCTTCCCATGCCGCCGCCTTCCCCCACCTCTCCCTCCCCCCGCTTGCGCCCAGCTGCCTTCCCCCACCCCTTCCTCCCCCAGTCCGCGTCTAGCTACCACCATCACCCTGCACTCAACCCCACCCCCCAACATCCCTATGCCCTCTGCTTGCTTCTCTCATCGAGCCGCCACGCCACTAGCCACGAGCTCGCACCGTTGTGTCTCTCTCCATCACGACCGGCAGGCGACGACCAGCAAGAGGCGGCTGTTAACGATCGGAGACAGCCGGATTCACTCTAGTGAGCTAGCCGTCACCGGATTACTACCACATCCTCCACAAATCGTTGGATCTGGTCCACCACTTCTATCAGGATGCCAGCAGCCTCAGCCACCTCTATGCAGGCGGTGCTGGTGACATGGACTCCGTCACCACCATGGTGGTGAGCCCATGCTTCTAGATCGGGCGTTAAGAGAGGATGAAGGGCTCGAGGATAGCCTCTTTTCTTTTTTTTCTTTGGTTGGAATGCTAACAGGGTGTTTTGGTGTGGTTTCGTAGGCGAACAACAAGATTATGGCGATGGATATGGCACGGGCGGAGATCAGGACGGTGGACTCGTAGGACTTGCTCGGCGGCGGCATCACTGTGCTCGTGACGGGCCACCTCACTGGCGACATTGGTGTGCGCCATGAGTTCTCTCAGTCCTTCCTTGCCCGTAGGAGAAGCAAATATTGTGCTTAACGACATTTTCCGCTATCTTGTATACACTACTACGGAAAGCCTAATACTAGACGGCAAATCACAGACGGTTTTGTCAAACCGTCTGTGATTGACACTAACACAGACGGTTTTAATTTGGACACTGTCTGTGCTAGTGGCGTCAGATAAAACGAGTATCACAGACGGTTCTTACCGATGAACCGTCTGTGATACTAAAGTATCACAGACGGTTTTTATTAAAAACCGTCTGTGATAATTTGGGATTATCACAGACGGTTTTTTTATTAAAAACCGTCTGTGTTGTGTAGACTATCACAGACGGTTGTTGTTAAGAACCGTCTGTTAATGTTCACAGACGGTTTTTAACAAGAACCGTCTGTGATGTCCCTTTGTCTGTCATATTCTGTTCATGATCAGAGGTTAATATATAAGTACACATTGCTTCTAATAACTTAACTACAGAACTACTGAGACAAGAGATCACAAATTAAAGGCAAATTTATTAGATTCAATTAGAGGCAAATTTACTACAAAAGTCGCACAGGTAAAGAGTTTCCCAGATTGTAATCTTTTGGGCTTCGTATGCTTCTTCTTCGACTTTGGGACTTGGAGAATCAGCCACTGACTTCTCGAACGCCGTTAAGATTGTCCTTGTCCTCAGCACTTCCTCCTCCAGCCTGGGCAAATAATCAGTACCATAGCCCATCATGTCGTAGAGGATAACATGAAAAGATTCATCAGAATCTGTCGTTTCTGCTTGATCGGCAAGGCTATCCATCAGTCTCTCCAATGCGTGTAGAGCTTCTTCCGCTTTGCGCACATTGTGGAGAAAAACGAGGGTAAGGGTTGTTTCCCTTTCTTGAGCGGCAGCGAGACGCCTCCGTCGACGGCGGATGGTCAGGTCGAGCTGACGGATGCAAGAAAGTCGGGGAAGGAGAGCAGGGCGTGTGCGAAGAAGCTGCTCCAGATGCAAATTGCTGGCCGCCTGTGTAAGGTTCCGGCCGAACAATTCTTGATGAACAGATGAGAGGAAGGAGATGATCACAAGAATAGTAGAAGCCATATTGTACGTACGTAGAAGAGACCTGGATTAGGCGCGCATATTTAACCTTTAGCACAGACGGTTCGTATACCCAAATATTAATGATATAGATGCTTCGTATAACGATCGAGAGACGTTAATTAGACGATCGAAACACGAAGCGTTCTGACATTAAGCTTATGACATACGGTTTTTTATAAAAAATCGTCTGTGATAATATTTATCACAGACGGTTTTAATAAAAACCCGTCTGTGATAAGCTGGTTATCACAGACGATTTTTAATTAAAAACCGTCTGTGATAATTCACAGACGGTTTTTAGTTAAAAACTGTCTGTGATAATGGCTAAGGCATTTATTGCGCTGCTCAGACCGCATCTGTCTTCATTTCGATCCAGATCTAGCCACTGCTGCGCACTTTTTCACTCGGGAGGAAGCTAGGCGATTTCAGGCCAGTTAATTTGGTGGGAAGAGGCAGAGATTGAGCTTTGAAGATTCAGACTTTCCTGGTTGCTCTAGATATGGTTAGTAATGAAATTTATTTTTTCTTTAATTGCATTACAATTTAGGTCTAAGTAATCCATGAGTGGTTATTGAAGATGGTTAATTTGCAAAATTGTTGGTTATATAATAGTTGTTGTGTTTGTAATATGAATTGAGTTAGCAAATTAAGTCTCAATATAATAAATGTGGTCGGTATATATGTAGTTATAATTAGTTAATCTAGATTTTAATACTAAGTTGTTATATATGTATGTAACGTAGGATCGAAGCTGGATGTATGTCGCGATCCGTGTGAGTGAAGAGTACATTAATGGCGTTTCTGCTTTTATAAGAGCCGCCGAGGAGGATATGTTGAATAAGGGGGTGGAATATATGTGTTGTCCATGCACTGACTGCGAGAATTTGAAAATGTTTAAGAACCGAGGGCAAATTAAAGCGCACTTGATTCGGAGGGGTTTCAAAAAGGATTATACGTGTTGGACCAGTCATGGCGAAGTGAATGATCATATGCCGCCGGATGACATCGCCGGTGAAGTGAATGATATGCCCCCGGATGACATCGCCGGTGAAGTGAATGACATGCCGCCGGCTGATGTCGATTGTGGCTCGGATTCGGATAGGTTGCACGATGATAATCTGGATCAGATGCTTCGCGATGTAGAAGAGAACTATGATGAGAGAGAGTATGTTAAATTCCGTGGCTTGATGGAGGACTCAGAGAAACCTTTGTACACGGGCTGCAAGTACACGAGGTTGTCGGTCGTGTTTGAACTGTTGAAATTGAAGGCAAGCAACGGTTGGTCCGACAAGAGTTTCACGGCGCTACTAGGTCTTTTAGCGGACATGCTTCCGGAGGGAAATGAGTTGCCTAAAACCACGTATAAAGCCAAGAAGGTTCTTTGTCCGTTGGGAATGGAAGTAGAAAGAATACATGCATGCCCGAACGACTGTATCCTCTACCGTAAAGAGTATGCAAACATGCATGTATGTCCGATGTGCAACGCATCTTGATACAAACGTAACAATCAATCAGATGATGGCGAGAGAACAAAGGCGAAGAAAGGACCTCCTGCTAAGGTGGTATGGTATTTTCCTATAATTCCCCGTTTGAAAAGGTTTTTTGCAAATCCAAAGGAGGCAAAACAGCTGTGTCGGCACTCGGAGGAGCGCAAGAAGGATGGAATGATAAGACACCTTGCTGATTCCGCGCAGTGGAGAAACATCGATACGAGTTTTGCAGAGTTCGGTGCAGAACCAAGGAATATAAGGTTTGGACTGAGTACAGATGGAATGAATCCTTTCAGTAGCATGAGCAGCCGACATAGCACATGGCCCGTGACTCTCTGCATCTATACCTTCCTCCTTGGTTGTGTATGAAGCGAAAGTACATTTTGCTGTCGATACTTATCCAAGGGCCAAAACAACCTGGGAATGATATCGATGTGTTCCTAGCACCATTGGTGGAAGATCTAAAAGTACTGTGGAACGAAGGGGTACAGGTATGGGATGCATACAAACGAGAGAACTTCACTCTGCGCTCCTTATTGTTCTGCACCATAAATGATTATCCTGCCCTTGGTAACCTATCGGGCCATAGTACAAAAGGTGACAAAGCTTGTACTCACTGTTTAGATGGTACCGAGAGTGTGTGGCTGAGACACTCACGCAAAACCGTCTACATGCGTCACCGCCGGTTCCTTCGGAGGGCTCACCCATACCGCAAGATGAAGAAACAATTTAACGGAGAGAAGGAAGACGGTTCAGCTCCAAGGCATTTAAGGGGACACGAGGTTTATGATATGGTTAAGGATTTAGATATTGTCCTCGGAAAGGGACGTAAATTAAGGGCTCATGAGAAGAACACCTGGAAGAAGAGATCAATATTTTGGGACTTATCTTATTGGGAGTACCTAGATGTTCGACACTACATCGACGTCATGCACGTAGAAAAGAATGTATGCGACAGCTTGATTGGTCTCTTACTGAACATCCGTGATAAAACAAAGGACGGCGTCAACGCACGGCTTGACTTGGCTGACATGGACATCAGGCCTGAGTTAGCACCGACACGTACTGATAATGGACGAACGTACCTTCCCCCTGCGTGTTACACTCTGTCCAAGGCTGAGAAAACAGAACTGTGCCAGTGCTTACATGGTGTCAAAGTTCCGTCTGGTTACTCCGGCAACGTGAAGAAACTTATTTCGATGCAAGATTTGAAGTTAAATGGCATGAAGTCTCATGATTGTCATGTGCTGATGACACAGATGCTCCCTATTGCAATTAGAAATATTTTGCCGATCAAAGTCCGAAAGACAATCATGAGGCTATGTTATTTCTTTAACACAATTGCTCATAAGGTCATCGATCCCGAAGGACTAGATGCTCTGCAGGACGAGGTGGTGATGACTCTATGTCACCTTGAAATGTATTTCCCTCCTTCGTTTTTCGATATCATTGTCCATCTCATTGTTCACGTTGTGTGGGAGATAAAAATATACGGACCCGTATTCCTACGTAGCATGTACCCATTTGAGATGTTAATGGGAATTCTCAAGTCCTACGTACGGAATCGTTCTCGGCCGGAGGGCAGCATCGTCGAAGGTTATGCAAGCGAAGAGATCATTGAGTTTTGTGTCAATTATATGGCTCAGATTCAACCGATAGGTGTCCCTCAATCTCGTCATGAGGGAAGGCTGAAGGGTCTCGGAACTATCGGAAGGAAAGCAATCACTCCAGATATGGACACGTATACTCAAGCCCATTTCACGGTGTTGCAACACATGACTGAAGTGGCGCCTTATGTGGACCAGCACAAGGATGTGCTTCGGCAACAGAATCCAGAGCGGCCGGATGTTTGGATCATGAGGCAACACAACCGTTGGTTCAACCAATGGTTGAAGGAGCAAATCGCTAGGAGCTCGCCGAGTGAGACGCTGACATGGTTGGCAAAAGGGCCGACATTTACAGTTGTGACATGGCAAGGATATGACATAAATGGGTACACATTCTATACGCAGTCTCAGGATGTCAAGAGCACTAACCAGAACAGCGGTGTCCGTATAGATGCATTCAGTACCGATGGGTAGAGAAACTCATACTATGGCTTCATAGAAGAGATTTGGGAGCTCGACTATGTGGTTTTCAAGATCCCCTTATTTCGCTGTCGTTGGGTGCATCTCCCACAGGTGAAGGTTGACAAGTACGGTGTCACGACCGTGGACCTCCAACATGTCTGGTACAAAGACGAACCATTCGTACTCGCCAATCAAGTTGTTCAAGTTTTCTATGTAACCGACCCGGCAAATAAGAAACGCCATGTAGTTCTTCATGAAAAAAGGAGAATTGTCGGAGTGGAGAATGTAGTGGATGAGGAGGAATACAATCAATTTGACGAGTTACCTCCTTTTGGAAATGGCATAAGGGTCGACGATGAACAACGTGACGAAACTAGTTACGTACGCATTGATCATGATGAAGGGCTAATTTTTAAAGGAAATAATTAAGCAAGTACAATAAGAATGTATATGTGAAAATGTGTGACAATTTTGAGATGTATTTGTGAAAATGTGTGATGTAGTCAATTTTGAGATGTATATGTGAAAATGTGTGATGTAGTCAATTTTGAGATGTATATGTGAAAATGTGTGACAAAATGTATATGTGAAAATGTATATGTGTATTGGCATTTATGTATATGTGTGATGTATTTGAGAATGACAAAATGTATCAAGAAATACACTGTGTGAATGCAGCTAGTTGGTGTTGTATATGAATGCAGCTGTTTGGTGGTTGATATGAATGCAGCTGTGTAGTTATTGGTGTTGTCTTAATAACAATAGCCGGCAAAGGCTTATCACAGACGGTTCTAAGTTATGATATCACAGACGGTTCTAATTTTAGAACCGTCTGTGAAATGATATCACAGACAGTTCTAAGTTCAGAACCGTCTGTGATAATCTCCCTATATATACCCTCTCGCTAGGGTTTCCCGTGTGCGCTACAGTTATTCGATCTAGATCTAAATCCCGAGCCCGTCGTCGCCGCCGCCTCCCTGAGCCCTCGCCGGCCGCCTCCCCGGACGAAGACGTCGCCGCAGCCTCCTCCTCCTCCGTCGCCGCCTCCCCGAGCCCGTCGCCTCCTCCTCCTCCGTCGCCGCCTCCCCGAGCCTGTCGCCTCCTCCTCCTCCGTCATCGTCGCCTCCTCCTCCTCCGTCGCCACCGCCGCCTCCTTCTGCGTCGCCGCCTCCTCCTCCTCCGTTCCCGCCTCCTCCTCCTCCGTCGTCGCCGCCTCCTCCGTCACCAAAACCCTAAGGTCATCAAATCCCTCCCTGAGCTTCATGCTTACTGTTAGGGTTTAGGGTTGATGCTTGATGCTTCATACTTAGTGTTAGGGTTTAGGGCTTACTGTTAGTTGCTTACTGTTATGTATATGGTTAGTTGCATTCATGTATATGCTTACTGTTATGGTATATGCTTACTGTATATTCAAGTTTGTTATGCTTACTGTTATGGTTAGTTGCTTAGTTGCATTCATGTATATTCAAGTTTGTTAATCTTCCATATACTGAGATTGCCTGTGGGATTTACAGTTGCTCGATGATGATAAATTCATATACTGAGATTGGTTCATTCGGTCTTTGAGCTCTAATAGCTGTTGGTTCATGCAGTTTTCAGGTTATAGTATGTTATTAAATTGATCTGTTAGGATTTAATCTTGACATGTTAAAAGACTGAATTATTGGGCAAAGTTAACTTATATGGTCTTGATCTGTATGAATACTGCTGTCTGAATATATGCATGCTGAATATATCTTGATCTTGAGATTGTAGAGTTTGTATCTAGAGCTCAAAATACTGAATTCATTATTTGGCATAACCAATCAAGGAAGAGTATATGATTTAGTAGCGGGACGGCCAAGATTAATCTTGTGCAACCCTACAATTTGAGAGCACAAATTAACCAATCAAGGAAGAGTAGTATATGATCAAAGGGCATGAAGCAAGTAACGCATTCTAGTGTATCCGATTAAATGACCATAAAACACTAGTTTGTGTGATTTGCTTCATAAAACTTTGTTTAGAGACCTTGTAGTAATAGTATATGCCACTTAGACCTTCAATGTCTTTGTTTTTACAAAAACCGTCTATGTTACGAGACTATCACAGACGGTTTTTTATAAACAACCGTCTGTGATACTCGTCTATCACAGACGGTTAGTAATAAAGACCGTCTGTAATGTGAGTTAGTAGGTGCTAAGATAGGCACATCACCTCCTCTCTATGTCCATATCACCCCCTCCCTTCTCCCCCTCCTCTCTACTCCTCTCCTCTCTTCCAATTCAATATGATCACTTTCTCATCTTATCTTAATAGACCCACAAAATGAGCAACATGTCACCTGCGCATAAAGAAATCTTGCGATTGTTGCAAAAGATACATTGACCATTTGGGTGGAAAGATGAACTGTTTCGTCAGGCGTATGACTGCCGATTAGAAGCATAGCATAGCATCCGAAGCACATCCAATGCCTGCTGCTATGTCTTGAGGAATGCCAAGAGCTGGAGACCAGCTCTTGGCATTCCTCAAGACACAGCAGCAGGCCTCGGATATGCCTCGGATGCTATGCTATGCTTCGAATCGGCAGTCATGCGCCTGACGAAACGGTTCATCTTTCCACCCAAATGCTCCATGTATCTAGCCAAAAAAATAGCAAATGAAGCAAGTGACATACTCTAGTATTCCCGTTCAATGAACCGGATACACTAGTTTGTGTTATTTGCTTCATAGACCTTTGTTTAGAGACCTTGTAGTAATAGTATATGCCACATAGGCCTTCAAGGGGTATGAAGCAAGTGACACACTCCAGGCAAAAAATTCATGGCAATTTTATTACAAAAGTTCAAAAAAAGACATTCCCAGATTCTTCGGTGAGCAGCCGACATAGCCGACTTCTTCGCTGAGCGACTATCCATCTGCTTCTTCCCACTTCTTTTCTTCATCTCTGGTCTCTGGATCACGTACGCCAGTAGCGATGATTCAGTTAGATGAATGTCAATGTTAATGTGGATGGTGTGTATGTCAATTTTGAGGTGGTCCCGCTACCGAAGCCCCCAACGACGAGATCGTGACTCTAAGATAGGCCATTGGAACATTCATCTAGTGGCCCAAAAGCGACATCTCCCTGGAGGTTTCTTCACCGGTAGCAGGACCAGAAGTGCAGTGCGAACCACAGCAACATGCACTGGTGCCATCTCCACACGTGCAGTGCGAAGCAGAGCTACCTGCACCGGTGCTATCTCCACGGGTGCTATTCTCGCCAAAGCAACTTGCACCGTCTGTACCATTACAGTCGACTACCATGAAGTCGACCTGCAGTCGAGGTAGTGGTCATGGCAAATCAAAGACGAAGGATGATGACGATATCTCGTACCTGCCATTGGCCCGCAAATTCGTGCTAGGCGAGCCGATGATATTCCTGCAAGAGCACCTCACAAAGCTAGGACTTGGTTGCCAAAGATTCCACACTTGGTATATGGAACAGTCCAATAGACCAGAGGCAGAACGGCGCTCAGGTATCATTATCAAATTCAAGCCGGAATATTTCTTGCACGAAGTTCAGGAATGTGTCTTCCCGGTGACCTTTGACGATATATTTGGTCTTTTCACGCTCAACGCTCTCGACGCCTCACTCGTTCGATGCTGGACGCTGTAAGTCTGTACAATCACAGTCTCTGTTCACGTAATACCGATATATGTCACAATTTGTTGCTTTTCTATGTATATATATATATATTTATGCTGACCGAAGCTAGATCATCGAAATCACCAATTGGTTTCCTGGACCCACGCTTGGTCGCCATTGATACCATCAACGAGAATGCATCCTTCGTCGAGGACTATATTACAAAAGCACTGCTGGCTCACCAAGATAAGGAATTTGTTCTTATGCCATACAATGAGCACTTCCATTGGATTTTAATTGTAATTATACCAAAATAGAACAAGACTATATACCTTGATTCTCTAAGTAAGAACAAATTCAAGTACACAGCTATCGCCCAAATACTCGATAGGTACGTACATTGTACATTGTACTCTTTCTTTCCTTCCGAATGACTAATCTAACTTTTTCGAATAACGAAGGTCGTTCGCCACATACGTTCATCAAACACGTGGCTCGACGACAGGGGCCAAGCCCTTGAAATATGATCGCAATTTTTGGGTATTCGCTAGCTACACATTAATTAATCATATACAACACTTAGTAGTAATGCTACTTGATTTAACACATTCTGTTTTTTGCAGTACCACCAGCAGAAGCCGGGCAACACGTGTGGATACTACGTGTGCCACCATATGAGACTACTCCTCGATTCCACCAAGTTCACCAATTCTAAGGTTTGTCAATCTTCCCACATTTATTTCATACATGTCAAGTTTTATATGTGCGCGCGTTGATATTCCTATCGATAGGCTGCGCCCATCTCTACATCTGCATTGAAACAGCCGGATTTTGCAAAAATTCGAGGAGAGTTCATTTGGTTTTTGTGGAGTAAAGTCGTAAGATCAGATGGAGAGTTCCACAGCCCAGAATGATTTTTTATTGTAATTCTAAGTGCAAATGCAGTGTAGATCTTTTACAATTGTGTATTTGTTAATGGATATTTTATTTCAATTCAATGAATTGATTTGCGAAATGGATGCTTTATGTTTGTGAAATGAAGTGCGTTGTCAATTGGATGTTTTATGTCTGTGAAATGAATTGAGATGTGAAATGTATCTGAAATGAAATGAGATGTGTGAATTGTATATGTTTTATGTCTGTGATTATCTGCTTGTTTCAGAGGGCGTGGCTAGCATTTCCTGAGGCTAGCCAATAAACAGAAATATATTTAGGGGTTGAAGGGAATATCACAGACGATTTTGAGTTAAAAACCGTCTGTGATAGCTGATAATCACAGACGATTTTTACTTAAAACCCGTCTGTGATTATCAGTATCACAGACGGTTTTTAACTCAAAACCGTCTTTGATTATCAGCTATCACAGACGGTTTTTACTCAAAAACCGTCTGTGATAGCTGATAATCACAGACGGTTCGAAAACCGTCTGTGATGACCTTCGATTATCACTGACCCATAAATACAGACGGTTCACAAAACCGTCTGTGATGACGTTTTCGAACCGTCTGTGATGACCTTTTCTGTAGTAGTGATATCTCGCAGTAGATTTTACAAATTAATTTACTATAGCAATGCTGCTAACAAAACTTCAACTCAACTAGAAGGCAGTAATTTGAAATTAATGAGAATTATGTCTTGTATTAGGAGCTAGGAACACATTTGTGCAAGTCCACTGTGTTATCTACAGCCCCAAAATCTTGCGAGTCCATTCACGATTAGTAGTTAGGAACACATTTTTGTAAGTCCACTGTGTTATCTACGCCGTAAAATCTTTCGAGTCCATTCAAATCATCTGCCAATGTGGGTATTAGATTGGCTATATGAGCCTACACGTTACGCAAAGTGAGCAAAGAGGTATAACTGTTGCAAATAATGCAAAAAAAAAAAAGAGATAAGAGGCACAAAATTTTTACGTGAAAAATCCTTGAGGGAAAAAACCATTGACGCTCGAAGGAAAATCACTATAATGAGGAGACATTTGTTTGTTCGAAAGAAACCATAAACTGAAAGGAAGAATTGATGGTTTGCCCCACCTTTCATGGAAATGGTAAGTGATATCTCACTGATATACGGGTCCTGACCTCGCATGTCAATAAGACATCATAGGATATTTTATCAAACTACAAAGAAAAATAAGGTAAATCATCAAATCTCCCTAAGCTGAAATCATAGCACATGTGAGTGTGCGAAAACTAAACTATTTCGTATGGAATTCATGCATTTAAAATAGGCACTTCTCGTTGACAAGGCCACGTCAGCCCATCTCGAAAGGCCCGAACGTGCAGTTCGATCCTCGGAGCCTGTAGCCCAACTCGCAGCCCACCACTCCCAACAAAAAAGAACAACTGACGGAGGAAACAAAGAACGACAGCAGCACTCGATGCCGTTCCCCGTTCGCCTCCCGCCGCCGGTCACCGCCGCCGCCGCAGCAGCCGCGGCCGTCCTAGCCGCCGTCGCCCTCCGCCGCTACCTCTCCTCACAACCCCGCCCATCCATGGCCTCGTCCGCGCATAGGAGCAGCAACGCAACCCTCCTCGTGCTCTGCGGCAAGTCCCCCCAGGACCAGCAGCTCCTCGCCTCCGCCGCCAGCTCTCTCTCTCTAGGGGAGGGCGACTCTGGCGGAGGCGATATCACCGTGTCCCTCGCCTCCGACGCGCCCGCCGATGGCTTCGACGCGGGCGCTTACATGGGCGCGCTCCGGGCGCGGCGCTTCGGGAGGTGGATGCTCTGGTCGCCGAGGCTGGCCACCACGCACGACCTCGTGGCGCAGTGAGTGCGAGATTTGGTTCTTGAATCAAGCGGTGGATTTGGGCTTGGTTTCTTACGTTGTCTCCGCGTCTGTTTGCAGCAACTTTGCCAAGCTTCCGGTGGGCGTCGTGTGCGTCGCGGACGTGCAGTTCAAAGGGAGAGGTGCGTGAGATAGATAGTCTAATTGGTACTTGTTTGTTGCTGTTCGTTTTTTAGTTGTGATGAATTTGCAATCTTGGCGATCAATGTCTGACACTTTGGTCGGATTAATGCCGCCTGCTCTGTTGTTCGGTTGCTTCTGACATGTTTGATTAAACTGATGGAAGTATCTGCTGTCTGTTGTGTGATTTCG
This sequence comes from Dendrocalamus latiflorus, assembly GCA_017311315.1. Lineage (NCBI taxonomy): Eukaryota > Viridiplantae > Streptophyta > Magnoliopsida > Poales > Poaceae > Dendrocalamus > Dendrocalamus latiflorus. The sequence continues at coordinate 19,337,229 of CM029634.1, forward strand.
AGTATAAATAAGCACTCTGTGTCGTGAATTTGATGAACAGCTGTTAAAAATGCAGTCTTGGTGAACAAATGTAGTTTCAGAAGCGAATTCATTCTGACATTTGTGGCTTTCTGATTGTAGTCTGACAAATTTGATCAAAATTTGGTTTTAGTTGATTCCACCTTTTGTGCCCGTGGAAATTCCTTGGTTTACGTACTTATGTATGCTTGATTTAAAACCATACCCTGTTAAGCATTTAAGAGTGTTTTGTTTGTCCTTTTAGTTATTGCCAGTTTGCCACAACGTGTGGTGTCTTTAGGTCAAAATCTGATCTTTCCTAATGAATTATGCAGGCCGATCAAAGAATGTGTGGGAATCACCACCAGGCTGTCTCATGTTCTCTTTCACATCGCAGATGGAGGATGTGAGGAATCTGCCTCTTATGCAATATGTCGTTTGCCTTGCCATGACTGAAGCCATCAAAGAACTGTGCTGTGCCAAGGTTAGTATTTAGTGTAGTATCATCATGTTTCCTGTTTGTTATTCACATGTGTTGTCCATTGATTGAGGCTGACCACTTGGTTATGGCATCATATATTGTCTATGTGATAAAACGCAGGGACTGTCAGAACTTGATGTAAGGATAAAATGGCCCAATGATCTCTATCTGAAAGGGCTAAAAGTTGGCGGTATTCTTTGTACCTCATCATATCAACCAAAAGTCTACAATATTTGTACTGGTAAGCATGCATTTTGAATGCTGTTGACACTAAACATTGAGGATAAAATAATATCAGTTATGGCACTTTTCAAGACATTTGGTATGATAAATTTGAATTCCTTTTATTCTTTTCAGGTATTGGTTTAAATGTCGATAATGAGAAGCCTACAACATGTTTGAATGCTGCACTTCAAGAAGTGAAGGCTAATTCACCCAGACTAAAACGAGAAGACATATTGGCATCCTTCTTCAACAAATTTGAAGTTCTTTTTGAGATTTTCTCAAATCAAGGTAACTTTGGTGTCATTATTTCCCCTCCTTTAGTTTAGTACTGGAGCATATGTTCATTAGCACAGTGGTACTTGATGTGTGTGCATAGTGGATTTTTTTGCTCATAATTTTACCTTAATTTCCTGTCTTAGTGAGTGATGAATTCATGAATCCTTATTTCTTATATGTACGATGACTATAGTTGCAATTTAAGCTGAATTTCCCAACTTTTGGTGGTAAAATTGGATACTATAATATTCTTGATTTTCCATTGCAGGATTTCAGGCTCTTGGGGAGCAATACTACAACTCATGGCTTCATAGGTATGTAGTAGTATATCAATATTGGTTCATTAGACCTCCATTACCAAATTTTTTGACTGAACTGTAGTCTGTATCCACTACCACTTGACTTTAATTGTTAATCATATGGTACTTCTGTGCCAGAATGACCAAAGCAAGTGGTTGGAAGTAAATATGCTTTATCTTCTAGGAATCATGTTGCTTTTCATATGTTTTGGTATTCATCATTTCATATGAAAGAGCTTTGCAATCTTCACTGTTATGTAGTGGCCAAAGAGTCACCGTACAAGATGTGCATGAAGGCCAGTCTGTAGATAGTGTGGTCACTATCCAGGTTAGCATAGAACTTAAGTACCATAATTGAGTAGATATTTCCACTTTGCTAACCAGACTAAATTTTTTCAGGGACTGACACCAACTGGGTATTTGTATGCTATTGGCGACGACGGCAAAAGCTATGAGCTGCACCCTGATGGCAACAGGTGCTGCCCATTTGTTATCCATCGCAAAGATTTTTTCTCATATATCACCCTGATGCTTCTCTCCCGACATGTGTTTGTCAAGAATGTAATGGCCTATCACATACCATTTTGTTCAAGAAATATGACACAATTTCCTGCACTGCAGCTTTGATTTCTTCAAAGGATTGGTGAGGAGGAAGATGGAAGCATAGTACGTCAATACAGAGATAGGTAGTGAAATAGTATAACACATTGTACAAGGGGATGGAAGGTAGTTAAGAATTCCGGAACAAATTATGGATGGCATGAAAAGATGCTTAAAATATCAGCACCATCACCTGCATTCCAGTGTATGCTTAAAAACGTAAGGAATGCTCTTCAAAGAAATCGAAGTTATCATATCACGACAGGTTTGAATAACATGTTTGAGATGTTGGGAGTATTAACTCGTTGTATACTGACAATATCAGAAGCTCCGCTTCTGGTTTGCAACTACTATTTGGATTCTACGGAAGATCAACCATTCAACCAGCAAAGCCCGAAGGCTGAAACACCGGAATGAGTTGAAATGTCAAGTAGAACCCCAAGGACCAAAAGGAGCTATTTGAATGAATCGTAGGAGAAGGCAGGAAATTATAAAATGATTCTGCAGTTTCTGCTGCTATTTGCAGCTCCCTTGAAATTGTTACCCGTATGGCATACTTATATTTTGCAACACGTGCTGCTGTAATATTTATTTAGCCGGCTGATTTTGTGAACTAATTGTAACCTTAAGTACAGTTCATGTGGAAGTTATGGAGTAAGAACTAGACTTTCCATACTGCTGAGCTAATCTTCGTGATGGTGATCCCTTTCGGTTTCCTCTGGCCGAAAACAAGATTCAGGTATTTAAAAGTCCATCAGACTGATCCATGTTTTATGATAAAAGTGGTACTTTTCAAATTGCATTCATCATGATTAAGAATCAAAAGAGAGACTGAGAGGTACATCACAATCACAATCGGTCGGCTTCATCTCGCTGTATAAACACTAAAGGCAACATAGGCAGCTCATCAGATTAGATTCTTGTGTCAAAGTGTCATGGATGACGTTCCTCGTAATCAATCAGCAGTCTGCAATCTTTCTTGCTCGTGGACTCCAATTGTCGACACAAATATGAATACACAATTTGCTCTCACACGACATCCCTGAACAAGCCTTTTTAATATTTTTCTTGCTGAGGTGCCGTTCTAAAAAAGAATGAAGATGATTGACATAACTCAGTGAAACACTGATACCTTGATTATTCCCATGTGTGTTGAGAATTCATGTAACAGGTCAAACACAATGTCGCTGCTCAGGCTCACCAACTAGTTGATGTCCGATCAAAGGGCAGGTAATATCTCCTAACGTTAACTCTTTGATTACTCCAATTGTAAGGGCCGATTATAGAAGCTTTGATGATAAATAAATAAACGTAGCATGCAACATTCTTGCAACAAAGAAGTTGATAAAGACAGTTTTTAGGTTTCAAGCAAATATGATGATCTATCACACCGTTTAATTCATATGGAGTAGGGACTGCATTAAATACGAATCTGTAGTAACACGAAAGTTTTTTTTTTGCCTTTTTTCTATCTCTTAATTTTTAAAACTTAATATAACTGATACATTCACTGCATGGTTATATGATGTCATTTGTTGTTAATCTTCTCCCCAAGACCCAAGGTACCTGCAGTTTCTAACTGTTTGGAAGAAAACCATTGATTTTTCAGATTTGATGGTGTGGCACCAGAACCGCGGAAAGGAGTAAGAAGTGGGCATATACCGGGAACTAAATGTGTTCCATTCCCTGAGGTGGGTATAATGCAAATATGCAATATGTCACTTGATACTTGGATAACCACAAGTTGCTAGAATTGATATCGTTGGTCCTGTCCCAGATGTTTGATGATGCACCAATGCTTCTCCCTGCAGATGAGCTATGTAATAAGTTTGAGCAAGCAGGTCTGAATTCTGTTTCATCTCACTGTTCTAGTCTGAAAATTGTAGTTTGTCCATGGCCTTTGCAACGCAAGAAACAAAGTAAACAACTTGTCCAATGTACACTGTTAAGGGTATTAGAGATAGAATAGAAATTGTATTATTCCTTTTCTTATCCGTATATGACATATTCCCTTGTAATATCCCTTTGACTCCCTATATATATTGTCTATTGGGCTTCTTTAATATACACATAATATTCATAACGTAGTATCAGAGCTTAGGTTAAAACCCTAACCTCAATCTACTTCCGCTCGTCTTTTGCATCTACTGCCCCCGGGAGCAGAGATCGATTCTCCTGAGGGTGGCCACTTCCTCGGCGGCCTAGGAAGATCTATATAGTATTTCACAACATACACAACATGGAAAGCAGAAAAACATCAATGGATAATTCAACTATATAGATCTTCTGACCTAAACCAATTTTTCTTACGGATATCATATATGTACATCAAGTATGAAATACTATGAAGGTTTCACCAAGCAATAACAATAATAGCTTCCGATTTGATGTTTCTTCAGGGATTTCCCTTGATCACCCCATTGTGGTCACTTGTGGCTCTGGTGTAACTGCCTACATACTTGCTCTGGTCTGGAATCTTGCCTGCTCTTCTTGGATCGTGCCATTGACTCCACAAAGCAGTATTAAACAATCTCTCTTTACAGGGGCTCTATAGAATTGGGAAGCATGATATTCCAGTTTACGATGGATCTTGGATAGAATGGGAAGCGCAGCCAGATACAGATTATCCAAAAGTTACTTCCACTGGTTCTTAAATCAACAATTCTGAAATGATGAATCCAGTTGTTACATCCTGCAGCATTCAAGGTGAAGGTTATAGGGGAAAGAAATGCCCAATACGCTTATGCGTTGTGTAATGACCAATAGCGATAATGATATTATACATATGGGGAACAGAAAGTGCACTTTTGCTTTTTTTTCAGACAATATTGTCAACATCAAACTTATGACTGGCGATGTACTTAATGTTACTAATGAGAAATCTTGACTTGAAAACAATAATAAGCATTTGAATTGATTTTATTTCGTAGTTGTAACTGTGTTGACGATACAGATTATCATGCTTGCACAGCCTTCCATGCTCTGCAACAGTGCAACCAAATGAGTTGTGCACAACAGTTCAAGTCTGCAACCTTATAGTAACAAGTAACAACACATGAGGGCCAATGCCTCAAACTTTCATCTTGCACAGCAAATTTCTTTTGTAGACCAAGGAAATCAAACTTGAAAATGTTTGCTTGAAATTGAGCAATTGATACTAAAATCACTATCGGGTACAGAAAAGAGACACCTCTCTACTCTCCAGTGCATGTGGAGTGGTAATCAAAAGCATTCGCCCTATGCTATAAGACAAGTACTCTATTCAACATATTTAGGGCTACTGTAAAGAAAACTACAAACTATCGTGTTTCATCGAAAGATCATTTTAGATAGATTTAACTAACTCTGATATTATGGGGCCGAAATTGCTTTACGCTTTCACATGCAACAGCTCACCACACATCAGGCCTTGACCTTTTGCATCATATGACGAAATGAACCAAGCATGTAATCTCCTTTGCACCTAATCTGCAATGCACTCCATTCCTTTCACGATTATTTTTGCCAATCTTTAAGATTATGCCCATCTTCCAGTATTACATGAAGCTACATACAAGAGGAAACCTGAGGCTCTCAAGCAAATTGCACAAAAGTGGCACTGCTGGATTCAGCTACCATTAGCCCATTAGCCCAGATTTACGAGTGAATTTGGCAGCAGAAACTCCAGGTTTCGAATCAACCAGCACATGTCTCATCTTGGTGTACTTCTGTAATCCCAGAGGCGTTCTCTTGATTGTCGAACATTGTGAATTCTCTACCATCCGTTCCAAGATCATCAGCAACCATAAAGGCATGAACACCATCCTTGTTATCTATCCAGCTGTAGCCATGACCTTTCACAACTCCACGACTACTCATCAATGCCCTAACAGCTGATGCATCACCATGACGTCCCAAGGACGCATATATATTTGACAGAAGCACATAAGGAGATGGGTTCTTTGGATCAAGGCGGAATAGATGCTTCGCGGCGCATTCCCCCAATTCAGCATTGTGATGTACTACACAGGCAGCAAGTAGAACTTCCCACACTATAGGATCATTTTTGCATGGCATTTTATCTATCAGGGCCTCCACTTCAACAAGACGACCAGCTCGCCCCAGTGCATCTATGAGACAAGTGTAGTGCTCAGCCAGTGGTGTAATCCCATAACTGCTCTCCATGGAATTAAAGAACGCAATAGCTTTGTCTACGAGCCCGGAGTGACTACATCCTGTTAGGACGGCAATGAAAGTGACAGTGTCTGGCTTTTGTTCCGTAGTTAACATATACTCAAACAAATCAACAGCTTGCTCTCCAAAACCATTCTGAGCATATCCATGTATCATCTCATTCCATGCAACTATGTTCTTCATCATCATGCAGTCAAAGGAAAGGCGTGCATCATCCATGTTGCCACATTTGGCATACATATCGATCAGGGCACTACCCACATAAACATTCTGATCATAACCTTCTTTTACAACCTGCACGTGTATCTGCCTGCCTTGAGGTATGGAAGACAATCTTGCACATGAACTGATCATACTAGCATAGGAGGATTCTGTGGGCATCATTCCATTTTCTCGCATCTGCTTGAAGAAATCGAAGGCCTCTTTATTCAAAGAATGGATAGCCAGACCTGAGATCATGGAATTCCAACACACCACGTCTCTCTTGGTCATCCTGTTGAAAATGCTCCTGGCAATACCAATGTGACCACATTTTGAATACATATCCACCAGACCACTGGCAACAAACATGTCATTATGCAGCAAGAGTCTTACTGAAGCAGAATGCACTTGCTTGCCATATTCCAAAATTCCTAATCTTGAGCATGAGCTGAGGATCACAGCCAAAGTTGTCCGGTCAGGCTGTACATTTTGATGCTGCATCCTCCTAAACAAGTCGATTGTGTCTTGATGCAGTTCCTCCTGGCAGTAACCAGATAAAAGCGTGTTCAACGTAGTCACACTTGGCCTTGATATCTTGTCAAACATTGCACGAGCAGACGGAATATCCCTCGCCTTGATACAAGAAGCAAGCATGTTACTGTAAGTGACCTCATTGGGCTCAAAACCTGACTCTTCCATCAGGCTCAGTACTTCCATTGCCTTCTCATAGCTGCCTCCCTGGCCATATCCAGTTATAAGGATATTCCAAGAAACAATACTGATGCTGGGCATCGACTCGAAGACCTTCACAGCCTCGTCCATCTGCATGCACTTTGCGTACATATCCATCAACGAGTTTCCCACATGTTGGTCTGATCCAAACCCTTTTCTGACAACCAAGGCGTGAATGGACTGTCCAAGCCGGAATGCACGAACAACGTTGTACTCACCGGCGCAAGCCTGCGCGCACGCGCCCAAAACACTAGAGACGGCCACCGGATCAACACGAACCCCGCTCCTGCACATCCTCGAGAACAGCCTCAGCGCGTCTTCGACGGAGCCGGTCTGCGCCAGGCCTCCCATCATCGCCGTGAACGACACCTCGTTCGGGCGAGCCATCCCGTCAAACAGCCGCACCGCGTCGCCGACGGTCCCGCACTTGGTGTACATGCCAAGGAGCGCGTTCTCCACGAACAGGTTCCCGTCGAGGCCGACCTTGACCGCGATCCCGTGGCAGCGCCTCCCGTCGTCGAGCGCGGCCACGGCGCCGCACGCGCTCAGCACGCTGGCGAGCGTGAAGTGCGTCGGCACGAGGCCCTCCCGCGACATCCCGCGATACAGCACCGGGGCCTCGCTCGCGCGCTCGGACCGCGCGAGCGCGGCGATGACGGTGTTCCAGGAGACGACGTTCCGGCCGGGCATTCCGTCGAGCAGCGCCAGGGCGGCGTCGAGGTCCCCCGCGCGGCAGGCCGCGGAGAGCGCGGCGTTGTAGGAGTAGGCGTTGGGGCGGGGCAGGGAGCGGAAGGCGCGTAGCGCGTGGCATGGGAGGCCGGAGAGGGAGTAGAGCTCGATGAGGCGGTTGAGGAGGAAGGTGTCGGCGGCGAGGCCGGCGGCGAGGCCGGCGGCGAGGAGGCGCGCGTGGGCGGCCTTGGCGTGGGCGCGGCTGGGCTTCGGGCTGCTCTTGATGCAGGCCTGGAACACGCCCGCCAGGTGGCCCGCCATCTGCCTGGGAGGAAACCAACTACTCCAGTAAGTACACGCGCCTTTTATACTGTCTGTCAGGTCAAGCCTGGGCCGCGCGATATGGGCTCTGTAGGGGAGGTACTCAACTGGGCCAAGCAATGATGCTAAGGTTTATTTTCTCTCTTTTTTCGCCTTTGAAACTCAAGCGGCTGCTTTCTCTCTCTTTTTTTTTTCTTTTATGAGGAAGGCATACACCTGCAAACACCGCCACGAACACGGCACACCACACCACATGTGAATGTGCTCCCTTAACACACGTCTAGATAAACGAAAGCCAAAGATAAATTCATGATCTCATAAAAATCTTACTGAAATGCACTCATATATATATATATATATATATATATATATATATATATATATATATATATATATATATATATATATATATGAAAAATATTTTTTACTCCCGGGTGTAATTACACCCACCTCTAATATACCACCTAAACAAACTTGAAATACTCTTTTATCATTTTAGGTATACTTGTATACTAATTATAAGATATTCTAATGTGAACCACACAAAAAAATTGCAAGGGAGTCCATAGTTTTTAGCGTATTTTGTAAATACCTTTATATACGTACATAAAAAGGAGTCTGTTGAAAAAAATGTACATACCACCTCTGAAAAATTGTTCATACCACCTATATAATCTTAAATACTCGTATACTACATGTACATACCCCTCGTTACGCGAGATACTCTCTACATTGTGAGATACGACATAGGGTGTAATTACACCCGGGAGTAGAAAAGAACCTTCATATATATATATATATATATATATATATATATATATATATATATATATATATATATATATATATATATATATATATATGTGTGTGTGTGTGTGTGTGTGTGTGTGTGTGTGTGTGTGTGTGTGTGTGTGTGTGTGTGTGTGTGTGTGTGTGTGTGTGTGTGTGTGTGTGTGTGTGTAAAGATGGTCACTAAAATTTAAACCTTAGTAAATAGAGTTGTACACCAATAATTTCATCACCCCACCAAGAGGTAATTTCCTAAGGCGGCTACATTTGATTTCAAACATACGAATTTTGCAGGATTCCTGCCTTGGACAGTATTGCTTATATAAAATTCATATGAAATTGTTGCGTTCCAAATAGTTCCTCTGACTCTCTCCCCTTATCAAGAGAGAAATAGAGAAATATGCCCGTGCAAAAAATAGCGAGAAACAGGCTGGTATCATAACTTAACAAGGCGTCTTAGAAAATATCATATAATCTTCTAAAAAAGCGTAAAACCTCGGAGGAAAAATGGTCCTAGAAAATGATTAATAGGTGGGTTTTTTTAGACTGTGGTTTATAGTTTTTGACTTATAAATTTTGAATTTTAGCTGTTCGTAAGAGAAATTACGAAGAGAAAAACAGTCACATATGAATGCATTATATACTACAGTCAGAGAAAAAAATAGTCCTAGAAACTGATTGTAACGAGCAATTAATGGCTGGCTAGCTAGAGAGAGGATGGATAGATGGATGCCGGCAGGCCGGCCGTTGCCTGGCGTACGTGCAGCATCTCAATAATCATTGTCGATTAACGCACTTGATCACGTCTTGCAACCCAGAACGACCACATCAAACAGGATAATTAAGAGGACTGGGTCAATCACATCGATCAAATCCAGGAATGGATCAATTCCACAATGATTTCGTCCAATCACAATTAGCAGGCCGAGCAGTCAGATGGGAGTCAAGCTGGACGTGCGCACCAGCTCTCCACAGCTAGTAGCTAGCCACCTCTCCCTCTATATATAATACACACATCCTCCATGCCTCCTCACTGCATCGATCGAAAACCATTCTACTCACTCGATCACACGCACCTAAAGCTCACACATATATATAGCTTCGATCGATCTCTTCTTCTACTGCTGCATTGCTCCTACGGGTGTTTGTTGGAGACGTAACTTGCTAGCCATGGCAAGGTGGTATTGCATGCTCTTCCTTGCTCTTGTAGCAATGGCTTCTCCATTGGTTCTTGCTTACGACCCAAGCCCTCTCCAGGACTTTTGCGTCGCCGACACGACCTCTAATGGTACGTATACTTGTGCATGTGATGATATTTGCGCTGTATACGTCGATAAATGTCGACGTACGTAGAAGCCATGCATGAAACATATCGTTGATATGCAAGTTTGCAGTGTTTGTGAACGGGTTGGTGTGCAAGGACCCGGAGCAGGCCACGGCCGACGACTTCGCCTTCGCGGGGCTCCACAACGCCGGCGACACGGCCAACAAGCTCGGCTCCAAGGTGACACTCGTCGACGCGCACGCGGTCCCCGTCCTCAACACGCTCGGAGTCTCCATGGCGCGCCTCGACGTCGCCCCCGGCGGCCTCAACCCGCCGCACACGCACCCGCGCGCCACCGAGGTGCTCACCGTCGTCGAGGGCGAGCTCTACGTCGGCTTCGTTGCCACGGACAACCGCCTCTTCGCACGGGTGCTCTCCAGGGGCGACGTCTTCGTCTTCCCCAAGGGGCTCATTCACTTCGAGTTCAACCGCGGCGCGCGACCGGCGGTGGCGATCGCCGGGCTCAGCAGCCAGAACCCCGGCCTCATCCGCGTCGCCGACTCGCTCTTCGGCGCCAGCCCCGCCCTCTCCGACGACGTCCTCGCCAAGGCGTTCCGACTCGACAAGGCCACCGTGCAGAGGATCAAGGATCAGTTTGACACCAAGAATTAATTAATGTTGGCTCTGGGTCGCCATGGGCTCGAATATGATTACGGTTAATTGCCTTCGCAGGTGTGGTCCATACGTACGTAATTTGCTTTTTTCACTTCCATATGTAATTTGTTTGATTTTCTTATCTGTATTTATTCCTACGGTGTTGACGAGATAGGTTTGATTTCTTTTCCAGTCAAAAATTATCTTCCATTCGCGAAGGATGAAGCTATATATCCAATTAAACATTGTTTGTATCATTTTATCGTTTAATTTAATAACATCAGCCCCATCCATCATAAAACTTAAACCCCGTTTGGAGCTCACATTCTCGAAAAATATTCATAAGAAAGACGTTTCTACGTTCCAAACACGGTATTATAGGGTTTATTCTTTTCAACTTCTAAAAACAGTTTTTCGATTTTTTTTATAGTAAATAACTCTCAAACGGAAATATCTTTTTAAGGTGGGGTTTACAAGTTGATTGAAGTACACACTGTAGCAACTTCATTTATATCGGTCAAAACTATATGCGAGTTTCTTTTACTCCGTAATCTTTCTCACAAACAGATCAAAAGTCATAAGTCGCAGCAAAAGCCAAAACAAAAAAGGCCCTAGTCGTAATATAGTTTGAAGGAGCCCTATTTTGAATAGTTTTGCGCACTAAAAATAGTTTGGTTGGAAATTAGCAGAAACTTTTCCACAAAAATATACTCTATTATTAACCATAGTTTAACCTGACTAATATCCAATCATGCATGTGTTCACTAACATCTACTAATATAAGGGGAGAGTTTGTCTGTTTACGACCTCCTCCCCTTCACCTTGCATGAGAATAAGATGTAACCCATCATAAATAGTGTAAGTCAATCATGTCAACTGTTTTTTAGTAAAAATTTTTAAGCTCTACTTCAAACACAGTATCACAAAAAATAGTTCAAATATTCTTGTAGAAATTAGAAAACCTAAAATAAACCTTAGTTTCAGTTTTTGATTAAATCACTTAGCACAAGCTAATTTGTTTTGAGTTTCATAAAGGGAGTGTCAATACAACATTTGACTGTTTTTGAGCATAAAATTAATCAGATTTTGAGACGTTAGATGGAGATCCAACGCCCTAGATCATTTTTTTAGGGGGTCATTTTTTTGGAGGAGGGCTTGTATGGGTGGATCCGTTGGATGGAGATCTAACGCTCCAGATCAATCTGACTATTTTTGTCCTTAAAAATAGTCGAATGTTGTATAGACATTCCTTATATCTATTGTTTTTTAGAACATTGTTGTAACGCGGACCTCTTAGTACCATTGAAGGAGAAGAAGGCAGCGACACGGTTCTTTGAAAGTCCTAACACATGACATGAACATTGATCTACTAGAACTAGGCCTTGAGCTGGTCGATGATGTCCTTGCCGACCCCGAACGTCTTCTCCAGCGCTTCGTCGAACATCGACGGCTTCGAGCCGAACACGGCGTCCCTCACAACCACCAGCCCGGGGTCCTGGCTGCTAAACATCGATCGCCATGGCCGCTCAGCGTCTTCTTCTTGCCGCCATCGTCGCTCTCGCCGTCGTTGCCCAACCTTCCGCCGGAGACCCCACCCCTCTTCAGGACTTCTGCGTCGCCGACTTGAGATCAGATGGTACGTACGGTGTCTGACTGACATAGCCTGCAATTAATCCAGTGAATCGGCCCCGTTTGGCACAGCTCAGCTTCACTAGTGAAGCTGTTTATTTTGGTTTCAGCTTCACGAGCAGCTTCACCGGTGAAGCTAAATCTGTTTTGGAAAACTATTTGGCAAAATAGCTTCACCAACAACTTCATGCATGGCTGAGAGAGGGCAATTGTCCAAGATGCCCCTGTCTACCTGATTTGTTCTAGCATTTGGAGTTGTATGTTTGTATATGGTCATATGAATTAAAAAATAATATATTTGAATGAGTATGAATTAAAAAATTAAAATAAAAAAAATTAAAATCAGTGCGAACGGTAGAGAAGTGCGAACGGGAGGAGAGGAAACAGGCGTGGGGACCCAGTGGTAAAGTGCTGTAATTTCTATCAACTACAAGGGCAGTGGGTTCCTAGAACTGCGAGCCTGAGGGAGAGAGCTGTGAAAAGCTACTATTTTCAGCTTCACCCCCACCCTATTCCCTTGTGAGAGCATGATTTAAGGAGCTTCATCCATGAAGCTGTTTGTAAAAAGGGTGTTTGGCAAAAAACAGCTCACAACAGCTCATTAAGCTGTTGGTGAAGCTGTACCAACTAGCAACGATCAATCATTCAGTTGTTCTATGCGGTGCATCGTGCATATTAATCGATCGGATTAATTTTTGCTTGCAGTGATCGTGAACGGCCTCGGCCTGCCGTGCAAGAACCCGAGGTCGGCGACGACGGACGACTTCTTCCAGGAGCTGCGGGCGGGCAGCACGAGGAACCAGCTCGGCTTCAGCATGAACCTCCTCGACGCCCACGCGATCCCAGGGCTCAACACGCTCGGCATCTCCTTGGCGCGGCTCTCCTTCGGGTCGCGCGGCCTCAACCCGCCGCACATCCACCCGCGCGCCACCGAGGTGCTCCACGTCCTCCAGGGCTCGCTCCTCGTCGGCTTCGTGTCGTCCAGCCCGGACAACAGGCTCTTCATCAAGACCCTCCGCCCCGGCGACGTCTTCGTCTTCCCCGTCGGGCTCGTCCACTTCCAGCTCACCAGCGACAGCGGGGCCGTGGCGATCTCCGCGTTCAGTTGTAACGCCCTAGGGTCCAAATCTAACCACATTCTGGATAGGCCACGCACATGTAGCAACTCGCTTGCACTTTCATCCTCGCTTCGCGCAAAACGGTTAACTGAGGGTGCTACCATTTAAACTCCTAGGCTTATATGTAAGTGCTTCTCAAGGTACGCTAGCAAGGTGGGACTAACCCAGAAATTCATGTGCACACACATAGGCCGGGGTGTCATATACACCCCCTCAAAGGACCCGACGTTCTCGTCGGACCAACATACCCGCATCGGGGCAAATGATAAGGAACTCTCCTCTTGTCACATGTCCGTGCGTTCAGTGCTAGCATATATGACATGCCGTGTGTCCACTTCGGGCCCACACGCGCCATGCGCCATATGCCCGCGCCCCTGACCCGCACGCGCCCATGTAACCGCGAGAGTCAGCTCTGATACCATTTGTAATGCCCTAGGGTCCAAATCGGTTCAGACCTAACCACATTCTGGATAGGCCACGCATACGTAGCAACCCGCTTGCACTTTCGTCCTCGCTTCACGCAAAACGGTTAACCGGGAGTGCTACCATTGAAACTCCTAGGCTTATATGTAAGTGCTTTTCAAGGTAAGCTAGCAAGGTGGGACTAACCCAGAAATTCATGTGCACACACACATGGGCCAATATGAGCCAGAGTGTTACATACACCCCCTCAAAGGACCCGACGTCCTCGTCAGACCAACATACCCACACCGAGCCAAATGATAAGGATCTCCCCTTTTGACACATGTCCGTACGTTCAGTGCCAGCACATATTCCATGCCGTGTGTCCACTCCGGGCCCAAACGCGCCATGCGCCATATGCCCACGCTCCTGACCTGCACGCGCCCATGTAACCGCGAGAGTCGGCTCTGATACCATTTGTAACGCCCTAGGGTCCAAACCGGCTCAGACCTAACCACATTTTAGATAGGCCACGCACACGTAGCAACCCGCTTGCACTTTCATCTTCGCTTTGTGCAAAACGGCTAACCGGGGGTGCTATCATTAGAACTCCTAGGCTTATATGTAAGGGATACTCAAGGTAAGCTAGTAAGGTGGGACTAACCCGGAAGGTGGGACTAACCCAGAAATTCATGTATACACACACATGGGCCAACATGGACCGGGGTGTCACATAAACATGGGCCGGAGTGGACACACAGCATGACATATGTGCTGGCACTAAACGCACGGATATGTGCCAAGAGGAGAGATCCTTATCATTTGCCCCGGTGTGGGTATGTTGGTCCGACGAGGACGTCGGGTCCTTTGAGGGGGTGTATGTAACACCTTGGCCCATGTTAGCCCATGTGTATGTATACATGAATTTCTGGGTTAGTCCCACATTGCTAGCTTACCTTGAGTATCCCTTACATATAAGCCTAGGAGTTCCAATGGTAGCACCCCCGGTTAACCGTTTTGCACGAAGCGAGGACGAAAGTGTAAGCAGGTTGCTACGTGTGCGTGGCCTATCCAAAATGTGGTTAGGTCTGAACCGGTTTGGACCCTAGGGCGTTACAAATGGTATCAGAGCCGATTCTTGCGGTTACATGGGCGCGTGCGGGTCAGGGGCGCGCGGCATATGGCGCATGGCGCGTGTGGGCCCGGAGTGGACACACGGCATGGCATATGTGCTAGCACTAAACGCACGGACATGTGCCAAGAGGGGATATCCTTATCATTTGTCCCGGTGTGGGTATGTTGGTCCGACGAGAACGTCGGGTCCTTTGAGGGGTGGTGTATGTGACACCCCGGCCCATGTGTGTGTACATGAATTTCTGGGTTAGTCCCATCTTGCTAGCTTACCTTGAGAAGCACTTACATATAAGCCTAAGAGTTCCAATGGTAGCACCCCCGGTTAACCGTTTTGCGCGAAGCGAGGACGAAAGTGCAAGCGGGTTGCTACGTGTGCGTGGCCTATCCAGAATGTGGTTAGGTCTGAGCCGGTTTGGACCCTAGGGCATTACAAATGGTATCAGAGTCGACTCTCGCGGTTACATGGGCGCGTACGGGTCAGGGGCGTGGGCATATGGCGCATGACGCGTGTGGGCCTGGAGTGGACATACGGCATGTCATATGTGCTAGCACTGAACGCACGGACATGTGCCAAGAGAGGAGATCCTTATCATTTGCCCCGGTGTGGGTATATTGGTCCGACGAGGACGTCAGGTCCTTTGACGGGAGGTGTATGTGACACCCCGGCCCATGTGTGTGTACACATGAATTTCTGGGTTAGTCCCACCTTACCAGCTTACCTTAAGAAGCACTTACATATAAAGCCTAGGAGTTCCAATGGTAGCACCCCCGGTTAACCGTTTTGCATGAAGCGAGGACGAAAGTGCAAGCGGGTTGCTACGTGTGCGTGGTCTATCCAAAATTTGGTTAGGTCTGAGCCGGTTTGGACCCTAGGGTGTTACAAATGGTATCAGAGTCGACTCTCGCAGTTACATGGGCGTGTGCGTGTCAGGGGCGCAGGCATATGACACATGGCGCGTGTGGGCCTGGAGTGGACATACGACATGGCATATGTGCTGGCACTGAACGCACGGACATGTGCCAAGAGAGGAGATTCTTATCATTTGCCCCGGTGTAGGTATATTGGTCCGACGAGGACGTCGGGTCCTTTGATGGGGGGTGTATGTGACACCCCGGCCCATGTTGGCCCATGTGTGTGTACACATGAATTTCTGGATTAGTCCCATATTGCTAGCTTACCTTGAGTATCCCTTACATATAAGCCTAGGAGTTCCAATGGTAGCACCACCGGTTAACTGTTTTGCACGAAGCGAGAACAAAAGTGCAAGCAGTTTGCAACGTATGCGTGGCCTATCCAAAATGTGATTAGATCTGAGCCGGTTTGGACCCTAAGGCGTTACATCAGCAGCCAGAACCCCGGGCTGGTGGTTGTGAGGGACGCCGTGTTCGGCTCGAAGCCGTCGATGTCCGACGAAGCGCTGGAGAAGGCGTTCGGGGTGGGCAAGGACATCATCGACCAGCTCGAGGCCTAGCCAGTTCAAGTAGATGCGAAGAACCGCGCGTGCTTCTGCGGGCGGGCCATGCATGCATTGCGCCTGCTGTGGTTTCGTATTGCGCCTGCATGAATTTTTTCTTTTTTAGAATTTTGTCGGGAGTTTTTGGCCACGATTTTTGCCGGAGTCTGCATCTCTGCAAATAACGGAGATGCATTTAATCAAATCAGTTGTTTATATTTATATAGACAAATGATGATATGATATTTGTTAATTGAATTACGGTTTGTGGAACAACTTGTGTCACATCGATTGGATTTTTTTTGTTTAGGAAAGTTAAAAATCAAAGTAGTATCTTGAAAACCGTCAAAAATAAAAAAAAACATCTAATAAAAGAGAATGAGCATCTTCAAAACCGTGGAAAATAAAAAACGTCAAATGAGAAAAAAAAAAGAGGGAGTATATAGGAGCATGTCCAAATAAAAACAGAACCAACACCTGGGCCGGGGATTGTGGATGGGCCGGATCCGAGAAGTTGCAACGTAGAAGAGGTCCATAATAATAATTTCTGTCCCTTTGATCATACAATGACATGCTTGTGTAGCATCCTTTTAGAGGATTTTTCCTTATGGGAGAAAGAACCTGTCAGGTAGGATAATTTTTCGTAGAATTACATGTGAGCAAGTTAACAACATGCATTGGAACCTACGTAACCTTGAAGCTAGTACAACGCGTAACAACAGGGCATGTATTACCCGTTGCTGTAAACCACGATGATCACGCAGCCAGTTTATCGAATAACAATGTTTAATTTGACAGCAGAAACGTTGATGTTAGATCCGGATCACTACAAGTATTTTTAGTACATCTGGTAGATTGCCAACAATGTCAGCTCATGGATCTATCTCCGGTGATATGATAGGTATATCCAGCTAAGGTGCGTTCGTATTGATTTTTGCTGATAGCTTTTAATTATGGTAGGTGGATTTTGGCTGAAAATAAATAATAACGGCTAAAACAAATAGCTTTTAAAAAGAAGATACGCGTGGGCAAAAAGGAGAGAATGCATGCGCGAGATAGGAGTGAAAGGAATAAGATACGTGATACGTCAATGACCCCTGATTTATCCTCGAAATGAGATAAAAATAAGAAAAATAGAGAAACCATTTCAATAAATCATATATTTATATCAACTTCTCCAAACTAAAGCCAAAAGCAGAGGCCAGCCTCAGTTTGTGCTTTTCATGCCCATGTGACAACACCACCCAACGGATCTATCCATTTGTTCATATTACTACGGTCAATTTAATTAGCGAGCTAACAACATAGTAGTAAGTTCTTCTCACCTTTTGAGCGTTACATGTTGTCAACTCTCACTTCTTAGGAATCATAAGGCCCCACTTTAATTGACTCATGGCTTAAATTTTCAGTCATAGTTTTTAGTTTATAGCTAAAATTACACCGTAACGACTATTATTTTTTTAAAAAATAGAATAGAAAAGAAAAAACCGTTATATCGTCACGGATAATGCAAAGGAATAATAGAAAAAAGGCAAAAAAAACTAAAATAATTAAAATAAACTAAAATTAGAAGTCGATATATTTTAAGTGGTTTCTAGATTATATAAATCAAAAGTTAAAATAATTTAGTATCTAAAATCGTTAGGAGCGAGAGCCAAATTGTTGTTTACAGTTAAAGCTGTTGCGCCTCGCAGTTTCTCGGCAGCTTACCCCACCTTCGTACGATAGACACACAGTTTCGCAGTTTCGCTACAGAATTTGTGGGTTTTCCATGCTTTGCGATAACTAGATGTGGTACTTGTTAGGAAACTGGACCCATGGCCAAGAGTCCTGGCATATTTGGGCACCCCACCGTAGACTATAAATAGGGACCTAGACCCCCCCTCATTATGTACACATGAATGAAAGTAATAAAGAAAGACCAGGAGTTCTCTCTATCTCTCTCTGTGTGTTCAATCTATTATTCTGTGATTGTGTGATTGATTCGTTCTTGTTCTAGCAGAGGAATCGCTCGGACTGGTCTCCAGCGTCGGTTCCTCAACACGTTATCAGCACGACTTCGCTCTGGTGAACGAGGTAATCATCGAAGCACAGATTGAATTTTCTAGATCGCTTTTGAATCTTCTTTTCGCGTTCTAGATTGAATTTCTACGGTGCAAATCCGCCCCAATCTACTGCGAGCAGACTTGAAGTCGCCGGCACAATGCCGATCGGTAGATTATGAAACGGGGTAGATGTTGATTGCACTGTAGAACGATGCAAATCCGCCCTAATCTACCGCGAGCAGATCTGAAATCGCCGGCACAATGTCGATCGGTAGATTGCGAAACATGGTAGATGTTGATTGCATCGTAGATTGAAAACGAAAATTATTATGCATAGTTTTCTTTCTGTTCGGAACTTGCATAACCACTGCATGAAAAAAAAACAACGAAGGTTGCCGCCGGCCTGAAGCCGACATGGATTGCCGGCTTGAAGCCGCTACTGGCCCGGCTGACAGTCGCCGATCGGGTGTGCGCCCGCATGCGCCGCCTTCGGTTGGCGCGCCCCCGCACGGGCCGCCGCCTCGCCACCGTCGTCGTCCTCGGAGCTGCCCCGCATGGGGCATCGTTGTCTGTGCGCGCCGCCGAACCGGCCACGGCTACCGCCGTCTGACCTCGCCAGCATACGACATGGCTTCCTGCACCCGAACACACCGGCTGCCGCCTCGTTGCGTGAGCTCGGCCCGAAGCCGAACCGACGTTGTTAGCTCGTCGCCCAGCACGGCGCGCGCTTGCTGCCGGCCGCCGGACTCGTGCCCCTCGCATGCACAGACGCTTGCCCGAGCGCCGCCTGCACGCGGCCACCACCCAGCTCGCCGGCGCACATCCAGCTCGCCGCCGGGTTGCCTCGGCCTCAGACGCTCGCTAGCCGCCCTGAACGGCGCCGCCGCCGGATTCATGCCTGCATGCGCCGCCGGCCGACGCCCGGTTCCCGCGCCCGCACGCGCCATCGGATGCCGCCGCCTTGCATCCCACGCCCGAATGCGCTCCGGATCTGGCCGCCTGTGCTGCGCCGGCTTTTACCCACGGTCGCCCGCCGCCGCATCGGCCGGCAGACCACGCCGCCGCACCAGCCCTGCCGCGCCGTCTTCCCCTCGCCGCCGCGCCCGACGCAGGCCCTCCCGCGCGCGCCTTCTCGGCCCGCAGCCGACTGCGCCTCCACGCCCGAGCGTCCGCCCGGATTGCGCCGACCCCGCCGCCTCGAACGCACGCGCCGGCCGCCGCATCGCCTCCCGTGCCCGAACGCACGCACCGGCCGCCGCCTCCCGCGCCCGAACGCGCGCGTCGCCGGCCGCCGCGACTCGGCCCGCAGCCAAATCGGCCCCGCCGTACCACCGTGCCCGAGTTGCCATGCCGCCCGGCCGCCCCATGCCGATGGCCCCGGCCACCCGCACCGCCTAGCCGCTCACCGCCGGCCGCACAGCGGCCTGCAGCCGCCACCGCCCACCGCCCATGTGCGCACTGCCCGAACAGGCAGCACGGGCTGCCGCCGCCGCCTCGGATGGGATGAGGGTAGGGAAACCCTAACCCCCGATGTGAGATGGCCGGGCAGGCCTCACGGGCCACTGGGCCTTCTTTCGGCCGAAGGGAATAAGCGGGCCGAAGGCCCGGCCAGAGGAAGCGCCGGCAATTTTCCGAAATAGCCCCCGATACATTGAAAATCACCGATAAGTTCTTAGGTTTTGCATTGGGGTCCTGCTTTTTACAGAAAGGGCCTCGTGATTCCGCAAATTACGAATAGGTCCTCAAATTTACGAGTGGATCCAGAATTTTGCATAAAACCCCTCGGTAAATCAGGAAATTGCGTGAATTTTCTCTGAATTGAAATTTTGCGTAAAACCCCTCTGGAATTGCAGAATTTGCTGAAATTTCATATTTTAGCATAAAAGGGCATCGGGAATCCGAATTTTGAATTATTTTTAGCATTTGAAGCTTATTTATTTATGCCATTATTATTCTCTGTATTTTCTGTATTTATTTACTGTTTTGGTTAATTGTAATTGCTGAAAATTGCTTTTAATCACTGAAATTAGCAGTAAAAATTATAGAAAATGCATAGAAAATTCTGGAACATTACGAGAACCTTTTGTGCCATTTATTTACCCGCAGTAAATTATTCCATGCATGTCTACCAGCAGTAGACTTATACACATTTAGATGACTAGCACCACGAACTGGAAGTTCGAGGAGCTGGCCCAGAATGGCCAAAACTATCTGACATGGGCATCCGATATCCAGATTGTACTTGGGGGCCGGAAGCTCCGCACAGCTATTGGGATTAGCGAACTGAATGACGCTCAACCCAAACCTAAGGAGAATGATCAGACACTTCATTTTCTCAGGCATCACCTCTGCCTCACTCTCAAGAATGAGTATATGGCGGAGAAGAGCGCGCTAGCACTCTGGACCGCACTCAAGAAGCAGGTTCGAGAGGCTAAAGTACACCATTCTTCCTCAAGCAGAATAGGAATGGATCAGACTGAGGTTTGCCGACTTTAAGACGGTCAGGGAATACAATTCTGCCTTGCACAGGATTTGTACCCCAATACAGAAAATTGAGAAAAACCTTCCACCCCAATGTAGCACAATCCGCACGCAACTATCGTCAAGATGGCTATGAGGAATACGCCGAATTGACTAATATGATGCAAGTTGCGGAGGCTCAGGACAAAGTTCTCCGTAAGAATTACGTCACTCAGCCACCTGGGAGCTCCGCTGGCCATGAAGCCAACGCCGGGAGCTACAAGGTGCGAAAAGCTCTTAATGAAAAGAAGGGTAAGGCCGCAGCCAGAAAGGCAAATCAGATGCTCCACGTGAGAATAAGGCTAGCAAGCTAAAATGGGATGGCAAAGGGCACCATGAAGCCCACTCTGCATCGGTTGAGGGGGAGCGCTCTGAGCAGCTACCCGCGCTGATGGTGTTTGAGACCATTACAACAACAGCACCTCTCTCGACCTAGAAGCAGTCAACGCCATGATTTCTCTTGAAGAGAATGTCACCCCTGAGAGAATAGCAGAAGAAGTCTAGTGCACAGAATGCATTTAGACTTTAATTGTCATTTATTTTGTGTGGAAGAATATGTTAGAATTTGCATGGATGGTACTTAAGAATTGTTATTTTCTCGTGATGGTTGGATGATTTTGGAATAATTCATTCATTTATTCAGTTTATGATGGCATGATATGTTCTGATATTGGTGTATTTTATTTTATGTGCTGATTGCCTTCTCATGCATGTTAATAAATACCCTATATTAGAACGCGTGTAGCGCCCTGTGAAGGAAGTGTGCTTAGCCAGCAGCGGCACAACGCATATCATCTTAAGAGAGATTGAGTATTTTCAGTCGATTCGTAAGAGCATTGGCAGCCTTACGACAATCGCCAGAAGCGATGCATGTATAATTGGTTCAGGAAGAGCCACAATGGGCACAACTTTGGTAATTGAAGAAGCCTTATTGTACCCAGAATCGACTAGAACTCTCCTAAGTTTTAATGATATTCGCGCCAATGGTTTCCACGTTGAGACCAAAGAAGAGTACGGTAAGGAATACCTGCTCATTACGAAGCGCGAAGAAAATGCAAAAGAATATTAGAAAAACTTCCTTCACTTGAAACTGGGCTATATTATACCAATATTAAAGCGTCTGCAGCGTACACTGTTCTGAAGACAGTGTTTAGAAGCTCTGAACTATTCTGTCTTTGGCATGACAGATTAGGCCACCCAGGTCTTATGATGATGAGAAACATAATAAATAATTCGCATGGGCAAAATATTAATATGAAAAATTTCCCGAATCATGAAGATTTTGTGTGCCCTGCATGTGCCACCGGGAAACAAATAACTAGACCCTCCACTCTGAAAGTGAAGGATGAAGTCCCTGCATTCCTGGAACGCATCCAGGGAGACATTTGCGGTCCCATTAAGCCCAACTCAGGGCCATTTAAGTATTTTATGGTGCTCATTGACGCTTCCTCGAAGTTGTCATATGTGGGTTTTGTTGTCCACAAGAAACCACGCCTTTGCCAAATTGATCTCGCAGATCATTTGTATCAGAAATGTGTTTCTGATCAAGTCCACTAGAATGGACAACGCCGAAGAATTTATTTCAAAGGTATTTGATGATTATTACATGACGATGGGAATTACAGTTGAGCATTCGGTACCGCATGTCCATACCCAGAATGGTTTGGCAGAGGCTTTAATTAAGAAAATTAAATTTATTGCCCGACCCCTCTTGCATAATTGTAATTTGCCAGCTACATGTCGGAGACCCGCAGTCCTACATGCAGCGAATCTCATCAAGCTTAGACCTTCGGCCTACAACATCCATTCACCTATGCAACTAGCGCAAGGGTCACCACCGAAAATTTCCCAACATTAGGGGGAGGAAATCAACCCCTTGATGGAGAATGTCGGGAAATTACGTGGCAAGCCTGGGGAATCCATGCAGATGACCCGCGCACTAGAGAAGTCCAGAAGACAATAGAAGTCCAGAAGACAAGAGAAGTCCAGAAGACAATTGATTTGTGAGCATTAGCAAATCAGCTGCCTGATCACTTTAGTGATTTGAAGAGCGTGACTAAGTCGCATGTGCCTGCACGCACTGCACCGGAGAGGGTTGAAATACCAAAGAAAATTGAAGGTATCCCTAATCTCGTCCAGAGGCCTCAGAAAAATAATAAAGGACGAGAACTCCGGTTCCTCGAATCCTTAATAACCGGGGACGCCTGGTGAAGAAGGATAAGAGGGATTTATCACAGCCGATCATTGAAGTCCCCCATAATGAGAAGGGGAGCCAGTTGAAACCTGGCACAAGTATGACACCTTCAGAAAAGGGCATACCGGATCTGAACATCCCCATCGGCATGGATGTGTGCGCACACATCGGAGCCGAAAAACTAAAGGGACTTGCCACCGCAATTGAAAGAAGCGATGCACAAGGTGAAGCTCCAGAAGAAGCAATCGCTCCAGAAGTAGCAACTCATGAAGAAATAGCTATAAATTATGTGCACACGGGAGAGTCCCTGAATAGGACAACAGTTAATATCGATATCTACTTCGCAAAGAAAATTGCCTCCATCATTGATCTTGATCCCGAGCCTGCATCGCTCGCTGAATGTAAGAAAAGATCATATTGGAAAGATTGGAAGAAGGCAATAGCAACTGAATTGCTGTCTCTGAACAAAAGAGAGGTGTTTGGGCCCGTATGCCGCACGCCTCCCCATGTGCACCCCGTAGGGCACAAGTGGGTATTTGTTCGAAAGAGAAATGAATGAAGTAGTGAGATACAAAGCAAGGCTAGTAGCCCAAGGTTTCACTCAACGTCCTGAAGTTGATTATGAAGAAACCTACTCCCTAGTCATGAGTGGAATTACCTTTAGATATTTGATCTCAATGGCAGTAAACTTGAACATAGAAATGAAATTGATGGATGTTGTGAATGCATACCTTTATGGTAACTTGGATTCGGAAATCTATATGAGAGTCCCTGAAGGAATACCTCTCCCGAACCAAGACAGAGCAAATAGAAATCTATACAGTGTGAAACTCAGAAAGTCACTGTATGGACTGAAACAATCTGGAAGAATGTGGTATAATCGCTTGAGCGACTTTCTCTGCAAGAAAGGCTACACGAACAATGAAGACTGTCCTTGTGTATTTATACGGCGATCCCAGAATGGATTCTGTATAATCTCTGTGTATGTAGATGATCTGAATATCATCGGGACAGCAAGAGAAGCAAGCTCCTACTTGGAGTCAGAATTTGAAATGAAAGATTTGAGCAAGACCAAGTTCTGCTTAAGCCTGCAGCTTGAGCATGTCCCTGAAGGAATCTTGGTACATCAGTCGACCTACACTCAGAAGGTGCTTGAAAGGTTTGGCTTTGAGAAGGCATTTCCCATCGAAAGTAGCGATGATCGGGAGGTCTTTACAGCAAGAAAAAGATCCTTTCCGACCTAGGGAAGAGGGGGAGGAAGTCCTGGGACCGGAATTCCCATACTTGAGTGTAGTGGGAGCACTCATGTACTTAGCAAACTGCACTAAACCGGACATTGCATTTGCCGTGAACCTTTTAGCAAGGTACAGTGCAGAGCCCACCAAAAGGCATTGGCAGGGCATAAAGGACACCTTCCGATACCTCCAAGAAAGCAAAGACCTTGGATTGTCTTACAGAAAGAATCAAGATCTGAACTTGATTGACTATGCAGATGCTGGGTACCTGTCTGACCCACATACCGCTAAGTCGCAAACAGGCTATGTATTTCTGTGTGGTGGAACTGCAATTTCATGGAAATCGTTTAAGCAAAGCCTTGTAGCTACTTCGACGAACCACTCAGAAATTATAGCACTGTATGAAGCCGCACGAGAGTGCGCTTGGTTCCGCTGAACGGATCACCACATCCAGCAGCCATGTGGAATGAACATTGTGCAAACCCCCATAATTATCCATGAAGATAATGCAGCTTGCGTTGCACTAGTGCAGACGGGCTATGTAAGCATATCAACCCCAAGTTCCTCTATGCTCATGAATTGCAAAGATGGACAAGATTAAAGTACTGCACACTAAGTCATGTAGACTTGTTCACTAAGTCACTCCCCGCATCTAGCTATGAAAGGTGCGTGTGAGGGATTGGAATGATAAGACTTATAGAAGTGCAGAATTCAGGGGGAGAATTCTCTCAAGCCCATTATTAAATCTTAATCCTGAAGGTTAAGTACTCAAATGAGCAAAGTCCTGAAGACTGAATGAAGTTGGGTGAATTGTACTCTTTTTCCCTTGACGAGTTTTCCATGAAGTTTCTCGACCAAGGTTTTTAATGAGGCAATTCGTGCATCGCAGCATCACATGTATCATGTGCTCTTTCTCCAAATTTTTCCCACTGGGTTTTATGGAGTTTTGATGAGGCATGAGCATGTTGGGTGAGTGCCCAAGGGGGAGTGTTAGGAAACTGGGCCCATGGCCAAGAGTCCTGGCATATTTGGGCACCCCACCGTAGACTATAAATAGGGACCTAGACCCCCCCTCATTATGTACACATGAATGAAAGTAATAAAGAAAGACCAGGAGTTCTCTCTATCTCTCTCTGTGTGTTCAATCTATTATTCTGTGATTGTGTGATTGATTCGTTCTTGTTCTAGCAGAGGAATCGCTCGGACTGGTCTCCAGCGTCGGTTCCTCAACAGTACTGACCCAAACCCAAACATTCCCTTATATGCATGCCGTTTCTTCCGTGTTAGTTAAGGGAAGCTTCTAATTAATCAATCATTAGATGTCAGTTCAGCCGACTGCAACTACCGTGATGGAGAGATTAGATATTAACACTGAGTGTGTGTGTGAGAGAGAGAGAGAGAGAGAGAGAGAGAGAGAGAGAGAGAGAGAGAGTGCTTTCGTTCTCTGGCAGTAGGTATGGGTAGTAGGATAAGAAGAACAAGATGTGGCTGTTGGGAAGAAGCTCTCGAAGGCGAAGTACCATCTACTGATCCCTATCTTGTGAGGGCAAAGCTTCAGCTGCCTGTGGTCGCATCGGCGGCTAGATCTTTAGTTGTGTTTATTGTTCAACATTGGCAGCAACCTAGGCTAGGCGTAAACGTTAACATTTGCATGAATTTTAGAAATCTTCTAGGAAACCAATTTTGTATAGGAAATCTGTAAAGCTATACTCTTCCCCCAAAATTTATGTAGAATCTATTCCCGCATTAATTCTCAACGGGCCTATAATACTATATGGGTGAGCAAGGAAAAAAACTGAACGTAAATTTCCTAGAAATTTCACAAGAAAACGTTCAATTCTCATAAAAAAAAAAGAAATTTTCTCATTCTGAGCGAAGCCATACATGGTTTAGTCGTGTACTGTTTGGCCATAAACATTTACCAACGAAAGTTTGGCTAAGCCAGCATCAGGCCCTAATCAACTCGGCTTCGGCTTCTGGCTTCTGGCTTATTTTTCACTATTCATAAGTTTCGTCTTTTTCTGAACTTTTAGCTTTTTGTTGAGCTTTTTTGCCGGTTCTTTTTTTTCCTGTATTTGTTTGTATTGTACGTAATGGGCTAACATATTTTTTATATTTTTAAATTTTTTTAAATTTAATTATGCTAAATAAACCTCTGTCAGCTACCGTGCTTTTTTCAGCCAGCTACAGTGTTTTCAGCCATAAGCCATGAGCTTTTCAGCCGAACCGATCACCACCTTAAGGCCCTGGCCGCTGTAGGTTAGGTCGGGTGGCGTCATTTTTCTAATCGCAAATTCGCAACAGAATCTAGTCCAAATCGAGAGGTTAAATAAATTAAGCAAACGAATGGAGCCACATGAAGCAAGGGCCATTCAATCTAACAGTAGTATTACCGAGCTTAGTCAACTCGGATGTGAAATTTAAGCTATGATTTTGTATTTGTTGACCATGGGTGTTTGCTTGACACAACTGAGTTAGTCAAAAAAAAATTCTGGATTTCAATGGAAATGAAGCTTGCGAACTAAACTCATCAGTCATCACACACCACTGAGAATCAAAGTTAATGGGTGATTTTGCAAGCAAGGTGCTTTAACATGATAGTGGGTTGCTTCGCTAGATTTTTGTGATGGGGGGTGATTAGACTGCATGTGTAGATCCATGTAAAGAAAACTTGGCCGCTACTATTTTTCTCCGTCTTAACTCTTCAGTTGGATTACTACATTGAAACCACTAGACTATCACACTACTAGATACCACAAAATAGTATCACATTACTATCGCTTTGCTTGTTCACCGTCAGCGCTGCCACTGAAACCGTTGTCAGATTCCACTGATCATTGCTTGGCCACTAGCCGTTTGAGGAGTCGGAGGAACGGGGCTTGCCTGTCCGCTTTATGGTGTCCTCCATATTAATTAATTTATACTTACTATTTATTCCAATTAATCTATACTAATTATTCAAACTAATATTTTATACTAATTAATTACCAGTCTAATTAATCACCTACATTAATTAATTACCACACTAATTCACTAGAGAGCCAATTGAATGGTGATATGTGGAGGGAACATGGAGGGGGACAGGCAAGCCCCATTCGAGTCAGAGGTGGTGAAACATAGATGACTTTTACACGAAATTTGACATATGCATTGCCTAAGGCGGATCCAGGACAACCTTAGACTAGTTGAGGCGTGAGATTTTTACTAGTATAAAGTCTATATAGTTCTAAAACATAACCTTTACTTAGTCTAGTTAGTAGTAATCTTTAAATCTCCACAACCTAAAACATGACATCTTCATAGCCTGAAACGTGGCGAAATCTTTAATCCGCTACTCTAATAATAGAGATATGTATGCAATTTGCAAAGAAATGATAATCGTAATGCAGCCACCTTGATTTATCATTTGAAAATATCATCCTTGATCAACAAAGCTCATTCAAAAAACCCGAAGTTAGGGCGTGTTGGTATAGTATCTAGTTTTTAAACGAATTATTTTTTAAAATAGAGTCCTTTAATCGATTGTAGTATATATTACAATAATTTTATTTATATTTATCAAAATTAAATATAAATATCTTCCTATAAACTATCACTATTTATAAATTAAAAACAAAGCCGTAAACATGCCATGAGAAAACATGCAAAAGAACATTCCGGAGTACACGGTACACCAGCCGGGTAAAACAGGAGCCTCTCACCGCCCCAACGAAGCACACCTCGCTTCCCTCCTTGAAACAAAATTCGAATTTCGAACCGGTAACCTCCCCCACAGGCTCCCCTCACCCACCCCTTCCCGATAAAACTCCCACACGCCCCGTCCTATGCTTTCCATCTCCCACAAGTCCTCGCCTCCGCCTCCCCCAGTCTCCCTCCTCTCCTCCTAAACCTCGCCGGAACCCTACCCTCCTCCTCCGCCACCGCGATGAGAGAGATCCTGCACATCCAGGGCGGCCAATGCGGCAACCAGATCGGCGCTAAGTTCTGGGAGGTGGTCTGCGACGAGCACGGCATCGACCAAACCGGCAAGTACTCGGGCGACTCCGACCTCCAGCTCGAGCGCATCAACGTCTACTACAACGAGGCCAGCGGCGGCCGCTTCGTGCCCCGCGCCGTCCTCATGGACCTCGAGCCGGGCACCATGGACTCGGTGCGCTCGGGGCCCTACGGCCAGATCTTTCGCCCAGACAACTTCGTCTTCGGCCAGTCCGGCGCCGGCAACAACTGGGCCAAGGGCCACTACACCGAGGGCGCCGAGCTCATTGACTCCGTCCTCGACGTCGTCCGCAAGGAGGCCGAGAACTGCGACTGCCTCCAAGGTAAAACCTCCGCCTGGATCTACCTGTTTCGTTCGAAATGTTGGGAGATTCGGTGTGATTTTGACGCTGTAAGCGTGTAGATCTAATAATGTTGCAATTTTAGGGTTCTTAGCTCGTAGATCTGGCCACTTCTTTGTGTGTAGGAGATGGTTCTCCTGGTTCTGAACTTGTAGATCTGGGCGTCTCCGCACCCCATTTTTTTTTCAGAATTTTTGCGCTTTGGGTTCACTGCGCATTCCGCTTGTGCTGTCGTTGGGGGGAAATACTTCGGATGGTGTTGATGGATTTATGTTTGCCGTGCTGTTTTGTGCGGTTCTAACCGCCGAGATCTAGTGAATAGCCGAGTGGATTTGGTGGTTGCCAACAACTTTGTTGTCTTCCCCATGTAGTTATGAGCATATAGGATATATCTGGCCAATCCATTTATCATTTCTGTGCTCGTTTGGTAGATATGACTGCCTTTTTGTCAGGCTTCGCTGCAAAAGTGCATTGCTGCTTTGTTCTGCATCGTAATTTTAGTTTAAGCTTCTAGGCTGATGAGGTTTTGTTGGAGTTGAAAAGGCCATGTAACTGGCAGTGACGTTGTTTTATACTTGATGAATAGTTGGAATCTATTGACTGCACTTCATAATGGCGAGCTAGAATGGTAGGATCTATGGGTATGGTAATTTGGTACTAGTTTAGATTTTGGCTTTGAACCGTCTTGTTGCCTTGAGGTTGGTTCTGTTGCATCCTCTGGTTGCAAAAATGAAGTGTGCTATATATTACTGAGTAGTTGTTGACTCATTGCTCTACTGAGTAACTTCTTGTATCGCATCAGTATAGTACATTCGATGCTGCTTTCTCGAGCACAAGTGCTTATGGTTCAGTTTAATGTGATCGTTGTGTTGCAATTTGCTGTGTGTGTATCTGTATGTCCTGAACTTTTGAAAACAAGATTGTAGTTATTTGATTCCCACGCTGACTGGAAGTTGGATCCAAAGTAACATATGCATTTCATCTACCGCAGGATTTCAAGTCTGCCACTCTTTGGGAGGAGGAACCGGTTCTGGTATGGGTACCCTGCTCATCTCAAAGATCAGGGAGGAGTACCCAGATAGGATGATGTTGACATTCTCGGTTTTCCCATCACCAAAGGTGTCTGACACTGTGGTTGAACCTTACAACGCTACACTCTCTGTTCATCAACTTGTTGAGAATGCTGATGAGTGCATGGTCCTTGACAACGAGGCTCTTTACGACATCTGCTTCCGTACTCTGAAGCTTGCTACACCCACTTGTAAGTGAAAACATACCGTAATTAGGCTGCTGTGCTCAAGTTCCCGTACTCTGCTCCCCGTAGTTATTGATCATTGATTTCGCATCTTGGTACAATATAGTGGTTTAGTATAGTCATGTCTGTGTCAGATGCCATGATACGAATTTATCTCTTCTGAGGCAGTAATGACTCAGATGGTCCCTGTCTTCCATTGTTGCGTATTGTTAGCGCTCTGGGCTTCTGGCTCTGCTTGATCCAACTAATGAATATGTCTGACACGTGCATTCCACAATCGTTTTGATACTTGTGTGATATGATCTATTCAGGTTTTTACTTGTAGTACATATGGGCATTTTTCACACTGTTGTACCCCATTTCGTGCACATGTTTCTACCATTTAGTTATGAATGCTGACTCTGTTTTGTTTCTTTTTTTTTCAGTTGGTGATCTGAACCATCTTATCTCTGCAACGATGAGTGGTGTTACTTGCTGCCTGCGCTTCCCAGGCCAGCTGAACTCTGACCTCCGGAAGCTTGCGGTCAACTTGATTCCTTTCCCTCGCCTCCATTTCTTCATGGTCGGCTTTGCACCACTGACCTCAAGGGGATCCCAGCAGTACCGTGCCCTGACTGTTCCCGAGCTGACCCAGCAGATGTGGGATTCCAAGAACATGATGTGCGCTGCTGACCCCAGGCACGGCCGCTACCTCACAGCCTCTGCCATGTTCCGTGGGAAGATGAGCACCAAGGAGGTGGACGAGCAAATGCTCAACGTCCAGAACAAGAACTCATCCTACTTCGTGGAGTGGATCCCGAACAACGTGAAGTCGAGCGTGTGCGACATCCCCCCCAACGGCCTGAAGATGGCGTCCACCTTCATCGGCAACTCGACCTCGATCCAGGAGATGTTTCGCCGCGTAAGCGAGCAGTTCACTGCCATGTTCAGGAGGAAGGCCTTCCTGCACTGGTACACCGGCGAGGGCATGGACGAGATGGAGTTCACCGAGGCCGAGAGCAACATGAACGACCTGGTGGCCGAGTACCAGCAGTACCAGGACGCCACGGCCGACGAGGAGGAAGAGGGGTACGACGACGAGGAGGAAGAGGAGGTTGCTGCCTAAGCCACCTGGCCTTCTTCCGTTCGTAGATGTGCCTTGTGTTGTTACTACCATCGTTGTTACTGTCGATTTGGTGCTTGCGGCGCCGTTAGATCTTTAGGTGGTTTTATTGGTGCTTCTAGATGCCCCCGTGTTGCCTTTTGTATGTTAATGGTGTGTTGACGCTGCGACTTGTGGTATTAGCGTAACTGTGGACTTAATTACTACTAGATCCTGGAATTGTTTTTTTTTTTGGCTAGCTGCACCATGCATTTTGCTCGATGATATTTCTTGCATCTCTCTACCGTTTAACGTGGCTAGCTGACGGATGCTTCTCTGGGTTCCGACCCTGTAATTCTCCTACTGTTGCGTTTCTGGCAGAGTGACATACGAAATCATATCTTTGTGACTGGACTCGTGATTTTTCCGGGGCGTAAACTGTTGCACTATGTTCCGAGCACTAGTTACTCTACATAATGTTCGTCTGGGGCTGGGAGCGTTATCTTTAGAGCAAGGCACCCAAGTATGCCATCATACTGCGTTTTGTTTGTATACTTGTTTGCTCTACGTTTAAGATCTACCTTGCTTGTGTCACCGACGGTGTCATCGCTTGCTTGTAAGTGCTATTTGTTATCTCCAAGGAGGATTAATACTGGAGTAAGTCCTTGGGATCGCATGCCTCCAATGCTTGCGTGCTAGATTGGCCCCCGGTCTCCACCCTGTAGTTTGGAACCGTAGCGGCGATCCATCTGTAGCCTCTCGTTCGCTCTCTTGATTTGCTAAAAATGATGACCGGCAAATTCCGAAGTGGCGGGGGGACAAGCATTCTCTGTCGGACTGTTACATGTATAAGTTATTTCATTCTAATACAACAAGGTCGTTGTAGTATAGTGGTGAGTATTCCCGCCTGTCACGCGGGTGACCCGGGTTCGATCCCCGGCAACGGCGACGACAGTCTTCTTTTTTACTCAATTTTCTTTTTTTTTTTACGGCAGTCGATGATTCCTAGCTAGTCCGAATGGCGGAGAACAAGGGCAATCACCACCTGGTGGTGGCGGAGGAGGGGAAAGATGGTGGCTACCTTGTGTGCGAGGTCGCCGTCGATGACCTCTTCCCTGACCAGACGGACGCGGCGGAAGGAGGGGGACTGGTAGCTGCGGTGAGCTGTACGTCGTCGAGCTCGGTAGCCTGCCTTCGCGCGTGCGCTCGAGGAGCGGCTGCCGCCGGTGGTGCGGGACTTGAGGCCGCGCGAGTGCATATATAGACAAGGGCTACACCATCAACCAGGACGGCAGCAAATGGGGGCAAGTTCTGCATCGCCGGGTCGCTGGCGTCAGTACGCGCTCTGCTTGGTGGCCGAGCTCCGGTTGGTGAAGCGCAATATCCGGTGATATGTTGTAACGCTCCTATTTTTGGGAACAGGATCGCCATATATCCCACAATAGTCTAGGAGTTCAGTTACGGATAAAAAGAGTATCATGTCTACTCATGAACATTTAAAAAATGTTAATTTCATTAAAATAAGACCTAACGATCAACTTTAGAAATTTCAATGGGCGTCCAAACCCAAAACTTAACTTATATCCAGAAGAACCGAAGAAAACTCCCACAGGAACGCTTGAGTGTGGCTGTAACCCTAACACGAATACTCATAACATTCTTTCTTCTCTTGATCTCTGTGTTGGAGAAGGTAAAGCAAGACTGAGTACAACCAATCGTACTCAATAAGTCACATGGGAAAATGCTATATAACTACTTGTTAGGATCTCTAAAGGATGGGGACATATGGGTTTGATTAAGTAGTTGCGGATGCAGTTTTATTTGTAAACATTTTTTAAACACAAAAGAACAATAACTTCTTAAGGAATTGGGGTTTCAAAACTTGATTACCAGACCTCAACACTTATAAATCTACTTATGATTCGCCGTTGGATTCACCCATTAAACACAGCTTCATTTATCGGAAGCACGGTGTATTCGAATATCATTATTAAATGACTCTGCAGAGCAGTCCAGCTTTACCCACAAGGTCTCTTAACTCTCGCGTTCGGGTTCAAGAAAGCAAGGCTTTTCACTGCTCAATTCTTTATATAGCCTCCACCCAGTAGATTTTTTTATCTCAACAAGCTCGGGTGACCCACAGGCCTCGCCTGACTTGTCGCAGCCCTACCGTTGTATGGTTAACCACCTCCCATACGGACTCACCCTCAGTCCCCCCCACCAGCTGTAGAGGTTCAATCAAACTGGAGAGGTTATTAGGCCAGGTTTGACAAGTCAACACTTGTGGTTGGGCGATCACTATGTTCTTTACTTAGCATAAGGGTTTAGTCCTTATATTTTCACTGAGGCAACTTCCACCCACAATCCTATATTTCAGTGCCAACTATACTGCCACCATTCCATTCCAAGCCTCCACCCTAGGATAAGGTCATGGGATCTGGCCATCTCATGGTCTCTTGCGATCATTCCTAATCCTAGAACCGCTTTTAAAATTGTATCAACAAAATGCCAAATCTCTTAGTAGTGGAAACTTTATTGAGTTCCTAAACTACCATGATTACATTAATAATACATTTAATATTACTAAGTCTTATTAAGGTGAATATGGCCATCAAATTAAACAGAACTTTTTCAGGTGGTATGACATTAGCTAATATCATGTCATTCTAAACATTTATTGTACATGAAATAACAACTTGTAAATACATAGTGAAAGTATTGATAAATAAATAATTAAAGGAATGTAGATTCAATATGATCAAAAACATATAACTTGCCTATTTGTTCATAGTCTCTGATTATCTTATTGTAGTCTTCAGATTGAATACTGACTTTTTTAATTGCTCTTGTAGCCCTTCTGTTGACCCACTCATGTGGTCCGAGTACTAACGTGGAAGACGAATACAAATGAGTTCCTGCTTTGCAGAATACAAGTTGAGAACAAAACACCAATAAATAACCAAAAGAAAGTAGGCTTGGGTGGTCAGGGTTTAGGTAGTGCTTAATTTGGTTGAACGGAGTTGGAATTGGGTTAGATGAGCTTAAGACGGTTGAGTTGGCTATATAGGTGGTATTTTGGTATCGGCAAATGGGTGCAGGTATGGACGGCATTGGGTTTTTGAGGTCAAAATATTATTTGGGTGGTTTAGAGCTTTATCGGAGTTTAAAATGATAGAATGGAGATGGGAATGGTGTAGATAGGTTCAAGATGATCAAAATGGGTACATAAATATTTTTAGGGTTTCGGTGAATAAAGATGGCTTGAAGAATATTTGAATTTTGGGTTTGAAATGATGTTTGAGCTAATTAGGATTTTATTGGTGTCTAATTTGACCAAAGGGAGTAGAAATTAGACTTCACAAGGGCAAAATAGTCAAAATGACTATAAATATGTTTTCGGATTTTTTGGATGAACAGTAACGGGTGTCTACTATTCATCGCGGGTCTGCAATGTTCATTCCGGGTCTGGGTATTATTCATTAATGGGTTTTTACTATTCACTACTGGGTCTATTACTGTTCATATTGAGTTTGGATGAACAGTGACCTGACAACACTGTTCATCGTCTTCCTCCTCGCGTTGCTACAGTAACCGGGAAACAGGGGAAATGAAAATCGGGAAAATCTCGAGCTGTGGTGCATAGAAATGTGGGTGGACTCCTGGAGACGAGGGAGTTCCATTTTGAGGCTCGGTGGCGGTCGGCAGGCTACGGTTGGCCGGCAGTGAGGTGGTTTCTTCTCGGGGTGTTTGAATAGCACAGGAGCTACAAAGAGGTTCTTCCTTCTAATTAGCTGCTTTTTAACCATCTGGGAGTGGTCACAGTGGCTCGGGTGGCTGTGGTTTGGGTCGTGGAGGTCTGTGGTGACTTGCCCACAGCGAGGTGGTGTGACCTGGCGGGGAAGCTAGCCGCCGATGGGCTACAAGACTTGACAAGTTAGGGCATCGCTTTGGGGGGTTTACTAGGAGTATAAGGATGCTACTGACCAAACGAATTGAAAGGAAATCGACTGCACAGGAAGAATTGAATTGGTGGCTTACTTGGGAATTTTCAAAGGTCGACGGTGATGCAACGATCACTGGAGCAATTGGGGTGTGGGTGGCTTATCCGGGCATCGATTCATCTCAACAGAGGGGCTTGGCGGCTTTTATAGAGGCTGTGAGATGGTTTGGCATAGTCGCCGCCTTGCTCGGTTTGCGGTGCGTGGCCAAGACAGGAGAGCTCGGGAGGCTTCGGGGTGGATCGGCATTGGCGGCTGGGAGGTCGGCAGGTTGAGCTGGCACCTCGGGCGAAAGTTTGTGGTGGTCAGAGGAGCAGGAATCAAGTCAGCTAAGAGAGAGGTGAGGCAACAGTGGTGAACTCAAGTTTGGCTTTGTCCGGCGCCAGTAGGGGACCTTCGAGAGGTGATGTCAGTGGCTCTACAAACGAGGTATGGTCAAACCGAAGGTTGCGGCGCTGACCAAACAACAAGAGACTGTGGCGGCGAAAATATCAGCGGTGGTGGAGATTTTCAAACGGCAAACAGTGATCACACGAAAATCGACCGTAGGGGCGATATATTGGGGTTTTCAGAGTAGAGATGGCATGATTGGGTGCGGAATTTGGCTAAAATTCATAAGAAGTCACGATCTTCAGCCGACCAAATAATCGTTGCATTGTTGCACCCGCCTTCCTACTTCATCCATCCCTCTCTCCATCTATGGATGTGCTCGTCAGAGTTTCAGGTTTTAGCTTTTTAATTCCATCTCTTTAGGGTTTTTTAGAATATTTTTATCTTTTCTTTTTTCCAATTATTCCTTTGCATTGTATTGTCTGTGATGATATAATCTTTTCCTCCCTTTTTTAATTTAATTACACTAAAAACACTACTAACAGCTACAATGAAAAAACATCTATAATGCCAAATAAGCTAGAAGCTTAGCTTTTAAGCCCAAATATGCACAGCTAGGCATATGCTAAACCGTTCAAAGTCATGTATGCGCATGTTTAGTAGGTTATATTACAAACAAAGATTATACGTTTTGTGGTCGTAGATACAGAAAGCGACATGTTTCTAAAGTTTTATGGTTATATGATTTCACATGGAGGGGAGAGGACACGTCAGAAAACACATACTCGGCTCGATCAATAAAAACACAGGATGCAAGCCGCATGAACATCCATCCATGCAGGTCTCATCGCGTTTTGTAGTCAGGCTTATTCTATCCAGATCAGGAAAATGTTGGCAAAAACACAACAAACTTGCCCACACAAAGGCCAAACAAAACACAAGGGGGATATCGAGCTACACCAAAAAAAAACATCATAAAATTAATAATGTGTCTATTGGGGATTTAATACATCTTTCAGAGTTTCTGGGTCTAAGCTGTGGAACAAAGCACAAGCAAATTGCGCAAGGACAAATATCATGCTTAACCGAACTACATCGATATGACAGCAAAATTAAGAAGAATAGCTCAAGACATCTCCCTGAATCTTGCAATGGCCTTCTTATGGATGATGGTTTTGTAGCTATCCCCAGCTTGGGCCTCCAGCGCCGGATCAGTCGCTTTCCGCTGTTGACTTCCAAGTCCAGACCTCACGTCAGCAGATTTAGCCTGGACTGGTTCCTTGATGCCACTACCGTCCTTTCCCAGACCCTGAGTATTTGCAAGCAAAAGAAATGCCAATATACACTCAAATGTCAGGAAGGATATACAAGTTACGTAGCTTCCATGCTGTAGAAAATATCGGCAAAGTGGTTCCTTGGAGTCACAGTAACTTCTCATACCGAACAAAATTATTCATTCCCACTGGAGATCTTGGGTGGGTTCGAAATGGTTTTTTGTTAGCTTATACTCGTACTGTCTACAGTAACTAGCTTTTAAACGTCGCGTTTTTATTAAAGCAAGGTCAATGGGAAGATTGTAGTAAAAAGTGTTTTAAGTTCAGCTGTACCCACCAAATTCACATGCGACTATTTTCCCGCGCGTACTACCTCTCGCGAACAGTCATAATTCAAATATTTAAACCATAAGCCATCAGCTCAAAGAACACACCCCTTTTCCCTCAAGCTAAATAGCTTCTAATTTCTGTACCGTAATTTCAGACTTTTGCAAGTCAGTCTAGAGACGCAGAGGAATCACATGAACTTTATTGGTCAAGACATAGGGGTTGTTTCACTAATTTACTTCGAACAGGGGCCTACAAGACAAACTCAAGATGTGCCGTTCGATACTGACAACCCACACAAGCTCCAAACTGAACAGTTAACAGGTCGATCATGAGTTGCATGATAATAAATTCAACGTCTTATAACAGTCGTCCTTAAATCAGTTTCAATTATACTACAAAACAAAATGCCCAAAATAATTTTCATTGCAACTGCCGAAAAAATATGGGGGCATGAAACTTTTCATCAAATGCAAGCAACAGTAAATGCTAATGGGAAAATTAAAATTGCAGCTAAGAGCCTAAGGCATCCAAAAGGAGGAAAAGTGAGAAACGTGGGGTAGAGGAACTTACTAGTCCTTCCTGCCAACCCATGTTGCGTAGAATACGATTGCCCACATTTGTTTCATCTATCGCTTTATCAGCAGTGATCACCTCATAATTTTCAGTATTGCCAATTTCACCACTAGAACGTTCACCCACCCCTGGAGGAAATGGCATTGATCCTATCTCACTTGAACCCTTCCGAGATGTGTAGTCACCATCTTAACACAAGGAATTTCCAAAAAAATTAATACAAATCTTGAACAAGCAAAATGGAAGCCATCACTCCTATAATGTATAATTCTGTAGGGGTCAAGGTATACAAATAACTAGCCTTATAGGCGCGGCGCCACGCCGCACCAGCCACCGTGTGTACCGAAATAAAAGAGGCGATAATCCGTGAGGAGTTTGTAAAAAAAAATTAAAAAAATCGAGGGCGTATGTGTATTTTCGAAAAAGTCAAAGGGTTTTTTCGTAAAAACTGAGGGCCTATACGTAATAAACGATAAAGGCAAAGGTCTTTTTCGAAAAAAACCGAGGGCCTGTATGTAATAAACGAGGACCCGTACATAATTTAGAAAACACGGGGCGCTATCCTGCAAAGTGGAGGGGCTTAAAAAAGCTGACAGGGACCTGTTCGCGAGGAAAAAGGACCTTTACGTAATTTCCGGAAAATACGGGGAAACTGCCTCCCCCGGCCGTACGAAAACCCCCCCGCCACGCGCCGGCCGGAGCGCGCGGGCGGGGTGACGTGGGCGAGCGGGGGCTCGCGCATTCCCCCGGCTTTAATAGGGGTAGTATATCAGTAGGGGTAATCCAAATAGTCCCCACACACAACAAGTTGAGCCTATATCACACAAGAATACATAATTGAATATACTGTCAGCAAAACTGCTAAAAAAATGACACAAAATCTTTACAGAAAACTATGTTGTTGGATGGTTAGTAACATCTCGTGCTCAAGAAATGAGCCTAGCAAAAAAATTGACAGAGCGGTTTGTACATGGTGAAATGTGACAAGAAAGTGCATTCTTACTTGAATCCAGTCCAACATCATCATTGCCAAGTGATGAAGATGATCCATATAGACTTCGTCTTTCTGCAGCCCGATCTCTGTACTGGGATTGTCCTGGTGCCTCACAAAACCGACGTTTAGCACTCCCAGAAACTCCAGATGGAGCATAAGAGACTAGGGCAGATAAATCTGTTTTGCAGGGTCCACAAGCAGCAGAAGCCTCAGCATTTGTCATTAGACCACCTGTGCTTGTGGTTATAGTGGAGGAAGAATGGGTGCTACCAGCATCAGATGAAGCATGAAATGTAGTATCCGACTTGATTACTCCTCTACCAGAACCTCTTATAACACCCATAATAGTAGTTCCTAAACTGTTGCTGACAGGTCTAGGCTTTATGTCAGAATCCAGCATTTCAGTGGCTGCAGTTCCTTGGCCAAGAGAATTATAGCTAGCAGCTGAGTTCATATCCTTACCATTTCCAGAGTCAGATTTAGCCTTGCCTTTCAATGAGAATCCAGTTCCACTCTGTGAACTGTTAAATTTATCATCAACAGAGCTGGACGGCTCCTTGTCATCACGGACAATACGTGCAGCCTGGCCTTCTTGATTCCTTTGCTTCCACAAAGCTAGAACATTGTTCATCTTCTTCTTATTAGCTAAAAGACTACTTTTTGAGGCCAACTTAATCTCTTTAGCCCTCTCCTTTTCTTTCTTTTCTGCAGCCAGCGCTGCATTGGCAGCAGCTTGAACAGCCTCAGGTAGTGAAGTTTTCTCACTTTGTTTAATTGTGGAAGCAGGTGCGGAAATCACTACCTTTTTACTACTATTTCTTTCTGAGATCTTCGTACCTTCATTTGCAATGTTCCCAGCTGCCTTACTGCCGCTCTGTTCATTATAAGGGACATACTGTTGTGTTTGTTGATCATACGAGTACCAAACTCCAGCATTACCATCATAGTAAAGGCCTGCAACAAATACAAGGTATAAATTAAGTCATAAATGAAACACATGACCAAACACAAAAGATTTGTAACAGAACGATTTCAGATGGAAAGTGTTGCTAAATTAAATATGGTCAGGTCTAAGAAAATTGCCACAGTAGACTTTCAAACTTACCAGAATTTCCATCATAATAGAATCCAGAGGCAGAATCATAGTAGTAACCAGATTTTTCATCCCAAACAAATCCTGACTCTGCAGCTGGAACATCTTTCTGAGATTCTGAATTACTATTCAGTTTGTCATCAGGATTGTACTCTCTTGGGGCCCAACCTACAGCATCATACTGGTGCACAAGGCAAAGGGAGTAAAACAATGAGCACCATGTCTACAATCTGCCTAAATTATATGCTACAATGTAACATGAGAATATGAGAAAATTATTACTAATTAACAACAAAAGCGGTAACCACTTAGTCATAAGATACTTCGACTATCATCATGATAGGGGCTATGACAGACCTGCTGAGCAAATGATGCAGCTTCAATGGCAGCTGCAGCAAGGCCGTTTGACTGTGAAGCCCCCGATGCAGGTCCATGTGTACTTTTAGCGTAGGCTACACGTAAAACCTGACCATTTTTCTCAAGTGTAATCCCATTTGTAGCTACAAGAGCTTTCGTAGCATCTTCCACCTATCACAATTGGATGTAGAAAAATGTCAGGAACTGACATCAAAAAAAAGATCAAGTTTGTTATCCACCACAACTTACTGAATGAAAATGGACGAAGGCAAAACCTCTGGACACATGAGTAAACTTATCCCGAACCAGGTGGATATCCTGCAGAGAAATGACACGTAATTCTCTCAACATAAAGGAAACAACCCTAATAGGAAGAGCTATTAGTTTATTGCCCACCTTTATAGGTGCATGCTTGGCAAATTCATATCGAAGCATTTCTTCATCAGCATTTTCATCCAGACCACGAACAACTAAAACATGAGTTCGACCTGCAAATGACAGCATCTAATGAGGCAAACCTCTGCATATTTCACATAATTCCACAATAAAAGCACAAAACTTGCCTAGTTCAGATCCCCTTTTTCCAAACAGTGGAGTGGAACCTGTTGCATCAGCTGGTAGAGCATCCTCAGTCCGTGGCTCATTGCACTATACGAATACAAGTAAACATGCAATTAACCAGAGAAGTTCAAGAGCACAATAACTAAACTTATAATTAGTTATCCCAGAATTAATGCTATTTGTTAGCCCTTATCATGTATTAAGGCAGCATGCAACAGGAGTTACTCTCCAAAGTCACTCAGGTAGACAGGTCAGAAGTATTTCAATTTACATTTCAAAAGAACTTTAAAGACCTATATCTCAGATGGATCTTACCACAAAAATCAGTCCGACAACAGTAATTTGCGATATATGACAGGAAAGTATACCTGAAAACAGGAGGTTCTGCGGGCAAAGTTCATACATGCACATATAGTACATATCCAATCACATGGCGTGGCAACAGTCCTGTGCCCATAGGTAGACCTTGAAAATTTTTCTTGTCCAATAGAAGGCCCACTCAACCCACCAGTTGGTTTACTACTGCAGTAAAGATGTTTTCCAGAAATTATTACAGTGGAAGTAATCATTATAAGTAAATGACCGATCAAACAGTTAAATGCAAGCAATACAGAGAACATGATGACATGACTGGAAAAAAAAACTTCATATGAGAGACTACAGCTACTCGTAAAGGGCCTATCAAGCACAAGTAGGTTCAAGTTATTGCTTTATTCAATTTCATCAATGCGCCTTTCTGCAATAATGACCTTAATGCAGTAGTACAGATAGATAAAATAAAAGACAAGAATAGCATCCAAAAAGATGGGACAAGTAACTGAATTTTTTTACTGTATCAATCTTTAACATACTAAAAGTAGATTAACTGCTTTGCAAGACAGGCTTGTTGCCGTACCAAACATCTTCACATGCTTACATAACAAAGTAATCTCACTTTAACGCAGTCTCATACTCTCATACAACTCCTTTATTTCAAGCTCTTTCATTATTGACTGAACTCTATCTAAATTTTGCTTCAATCAAATCCCTCTGCTATATGCTACCAAATTAACTAGATATTACTGTATCCTGTTTGGCCTATGCATATGCTTTGTGGATCAGTACTAAAAAAGCACACATACCTGTACTCAAAAAATATCTTCCTACCGTCAATTACGAGGCCATTGTCCCCAGTACCTTCCATCATTCTGCGGGCAGCTTCCTGTGTAGTTCGTACAACTTTGTGAGCATAATAGTACATAAAAGTATGAATGGGTATAGTAACACTTGTACGGTTAGTACCACATTAGGGAAGTCGATAAAAGCAAATCCCCGAGACACACCGGAGGTTCGTTCCTTGATTACGCGCACACTACGAAGAGGGCCCCACTCAGCCTAGAAGAGACCAGACCCCAAATGATTAAAACGAACCAGACAATACATTTTCAACCAGTTTAACAGTTTATGGAGAGGAACTTGTACAAGAATCTCATATAGGTTGTCTTCATTAGTCTTCTGGGGCAGACCCTTAACAACGACAGTGGCAGATGGGGCCTGCAAGCATGAATGCAAATGCCATTGCCTTCGTAAGTTCAAAACATTTGCTAAGCATGCATGTATTTACAAATAAAGGCATGGCCGTACCACTGAATCACCATGCCTTCTTTCATCCCAGTCATATTCTCTTCTTCTGTCAAAGCGATTATCATCATAAAAGCCATCTCTTTGGTTCCGACCACGACTTTTGCCATGAGGAGATCTTGATCTAGACCGAGATCTTGATCGGTCATCACGCCCACATGATCGAGAGCGGCTATGGCGCATGTATGGACTTCCATCTCTTTCACAACTTAACCCTCTTCTTTCATGTTCACTCTCACATGAATCATGCCTTCTCCAGTTCCTGCTTCTCTCATAGTCCGAATCATAGCTGTAACGCCCATATTCACGATCTCTCTCATAGCTGTCCTCTCTGATTTGGTGAGAGCTGCAGTACTGGTCTTCCAACTCACCATGAAACTCCACACGGTCTCTATTTCCAATCCTTTTGTTCCTATCAACACCAAAATCACGGTAACTACCAGATTCATAGTGGTTGTCGGCATCACGATAATTATCACGGAGTCTATCAACTCCTCTGTACGAATCAAATTCATGATGCTTTTTGTCATTGCGATAATCGGTGTCATGCCTTCTGTAATCTCTGGCCGTTGCATGTTGCTCAACATGATTTCTTTGAGGCTGAGACCACATGGTGCCAACAGAGGGTTGTGGTGGATACATATTTCTATCATGTACATCCTGACAGAATGCACCCCTTCCATACGAATCTCTAGGAAAGCCTTCATCCACAAATCTCCTACCATTGTCGGATCCACCAGCCCTGCAGATTGAGTTAGTAGTGGAAAATATGGTAACATGACAAAGCACTTTAAAGTGAAAATA
The DNA here is from genome assembly GCA_017311315.1 of Dendrocalamus latiflorus. Taxonomy (NCBI): domain Eukaryota; kingdom Viridiplantae; phylum Streptophyta; class Magnoliopsida; order Poales; family Poaceae; genus Dendrocalamus; species Dendrocalamus latiflorus. Next base: position 19,380,248 of record CM029634.1, read on the forward strand.
CATATCGCGAATCACGAAATGGAAAAAATTACAGTTACCCCCAACAAAATATATCTGGGTTCACTTCAGAAATAAATTGAAATATTAAACAAAATTAAAGATGAATACACACATTTTACAGGACATAATAGAAACAAATACCATAGCTAACGTAGCACCAGAAGAGCTTATTGACTTACCTAAAATCTGGCTCATTGATGACAACATACCCATCCGGTGCCTGTAGATTCAACAGAATAAGTTGAGTCAGCAACAAAGTCTACAGAACAGGCAGGTAAATCCATTCCATTTAAGCAATGGCCGCTTCTTGAACTTCTTTACAGCAGAACGCTGGTTACAGGGAGGTCAACTACATGGCCAATAAATCTGCCATTTTCATCATCCTTGGTAGTTAATAAAGGAAGAGGCTGCTATTACACTGTTGTTCTCCCATCCATGCTGTGGAGCATAACGCCCATGATCCATTTCCAAAATTCAGCACCAGTGTTATCCTGCAAGGTTCTTGGTGATCTTTCAAACTTTTGGGTGTAGAATTTTTCAGTGTATCCTGTAAGAGACGCATGATATCACACAGTTAAGCAAGTGCCAACAAGGAAACCGCCATATGGTCACCCCCTTTACTGGAACTTTAGAATGAAACAGAAGTGCTATAATCATCTCAGGTTCCAGCTGTTTAATCAATCCAACAAACATCCATTGCTGCTGCATGTACCCACTATCACCGAAATCCCACCATCACCAAAATCAATTACCCATTTCTCATCTTGCTTCTTATGGTACTACATTTTTTTAATAACCATACAATAGTTAAGCCGTTTTAGAGTGCAGGAATTTTGCAGGAAGCAGAACAATTCCTCCAGAATTCCCATGAAATTCCTACATTCCAAACAGCGCCTATGTATAGGTCGAAAATGTTTTGAGGGGAAAAACAAATTGCATCTTGTGTCTCCAACGTCCAGACTCCAGAGCATGAAGTCAGCAGTATCACTACAACAGGGGTAAGCTCACTGGTAATGGTACTTATCAGGCAGGGTATTAATTTATGAGAATAATGCTACACACGCAAATGTTTGGATTAGAAAATATGCAAGCTTATGGTTGGGTCCCACAGAAGACAGCCTATTGGAAACTGTGCAAAAAAGAAACACAGGATCTGCTTCTACGCTTTTCCTATTAGAAATGTTGAGGATTTAAGACACCTATGGATTTCGAACCACGCATTGCTAAACGAATAGCTAGGATTCACTGGTTTAAGTTCCCTTTGTTCTGTATAATTACAGTCCATCCCTTTAAAACATGCACTAGGATAACAACCCAAACGCATAGCCTTCAATGAAAGGGTCCATCGTATCACAGTATCACTAACATGTCCTTGGGTGTAGTTTCCTACCAAGCAATGGATAAAAGCACTAGAAGATCCATCTGCAACCAACCCTGCTGACAGAGTCGTTCCTTCGTAATAATGATGCTCTGCCAACGACTCAATAATAAGTATATCTTGCGGAACTTTGATCAGTCCAAGGCAAGAAAATAGAACATCCAACCATTTGCTTGAAGATTTTGTATTTATGTTGGAGCTCAAGATCTTTAATTAGAGGATGAGTGAAAAATAAACGTACGTAAACTCACATCGAGTTGAAACAAAAAATCGAGCATCTACGTTCCAGAGTAGTAAATTATGATATAATTCATTCAATTCACATATAAGCAAGCAGCACAAGTCAAAAAACCATGGCGCACGGTAGTAACCACGATTTTGCCCAATCTAGCCTAGCCCATAGAAACGCCATGTATGGCGACATCCTAAACCCCGCAGCAGTGGTGAAACTGGAGTGCAACATGAGCGCGCTCCAGGAGGAGTGGCGGCAATAGGCGCCCCAATACACGCCCTATTTTACCTCTTGGTTCAGGGCGGCGCAGGGAGGGATCGGTGACGGTGACGAAGGCAGCCTCGCTAGGGCGCGAGCGCGATCAGAAGCGGATGGAATCGATTTGGTGGGGTGGAGGGGGCGCGGCGGCTAGGGTTTCGAGCGCGGACGCGGGAGATGTGGGGGAGGAACCGTGCGTGCAGTGCTTGGGTTGGCGCGGTCGCGCGGAGACGGACGGCCAACGACGCCGCCGAACCGACCGAAGCAGGCGTGTGGTGTGCGCCTGGGCCTCTTTTCTGGCCTGCGCCTTACGGTGAATTCTTTTCGGGCTTTATGTTTTGTAGCTTACGAATTTTATGAACAAATAATTAGATAGTTTTTTGCTTTCTTACGGTGAATTTATCGGATAGTTTTTTGAAACGGCTTATTAGCATATCGATGTTTAGTTTTTTGAACCGGCTTATCAGCATATCGATGTTCGATTCATTCGCATAAATACTTACGCTAGGGTCAAAAACTATCAGCCGTAGCTAAAAAAATCCACCCAAGGCTAATAGTTTTTTCTATATTTTTTGAGACAACATGTATATAATTTTTTATTCAGAAAACCGTTTTAAAAGGTAGCTTCGAGAAACCGCTCAAAAAAAATTGTTCGGTTTATTTCGAAAGCTAAAATCCCAAAAAAGTAGTTGGTCTTTAATTCTGTTGAAGATGGGATCTGGCCCATACAATGTCGGCCCCAAATGCTCACGTTGTTGGGCTCGAATTTGCTCCCTAGTTACATCTATCAACGGCCTAAGCCCAATCGCTCTAAAACTGGAAAGCGCAAGGGAGTAGTACAAAGTATTCTTCTTCCTCTCGAACGAAAACCGAGTATTTTTTTTCTCTCTCTCTCTCGTATTACCAGCGCTATTTTGCACTTTGCAGTAAAAAAATTTGAAGCTCCTAGTCTTTTGCGGTTTAGCTATTTGTGAGGTACAGGTGCATGCTTTTCTTCAACTCCAAGTCGATTTTCAATGCCTTGAATTAGGTTCAAGACATTTATGTTTGATTTAAAGGTCATTCGTATTAATTTTTGTTGATAATTTTTAGATGTAGCTTATAGCTAAAAATAATAAAAGTAACTTTTAGAAAGAGGAGACGAGCGGTATAAAAAGTGAGGGAGAGATACGTGCGTATAGACGAGAGCGAGAGGGGTGAAGTGCGTGATACATCTATGATCCTCCTGTCTTATATCTGGAGCAAGATGATAACGAGAGAAGTGAAAAAATTATTTCGAGAAGCCAAATATTAATATTAACTTTTAGTTTTTATAAATAAAAGTCAACATAAGCGGATATCTACCGGTTCGAAAATAAGACTTCGCTTGGAAGTGAAGCGTAGGTCACTTTTAGTAGAGGCGTATCAGGAATTAAAGACAGCCGTCGTCGCGCGAAAGATCTACAGGGAACATTAATTTTCAGCCTTCTTTTCGTTATTTTCCGCGCGCTGCGTAGAAAGATGGTGGCGCTTCACGTACGCTTTCGGTCGGACGGCGCCGTTTGAAATACGTACGCAACAGGCCGAGACGTACGGCCGGGCTTAAACAGCAGCACAGCACACGTGTGCACGCTGCCAAGCAAAAACCAGCCGCAGGCTTAGCTTCGTCCTCACTCGCTCGAGGATTCGCGGCGAATTGCCTAGAAAACGAAACCTTCGACCGATTCGTCTAATCTGGCACGCGTGTCTCCGGTAAATCCATCGACCGTATCCATACGACTCCGACATCGACACGACAGGGGGAGGAAAAAACCTTGCGTCTTACGTTAATGGAGGAGCAGACACCACTCGATCGCTCGCTCGGTTCATCTCTTCTTCAAGCATGCTTAAGATGATTCCCTTCGGCAGCGTTTCGGGGGGAAAAAGAAGAGAGCCGATCTTCTTTTGTTGGTTGTAAATCGGCAGACCTTGATTGCAACGTCGCCATTGTTTCCGCGGAGAATTTAGGGAAGAAGAGAGAGAGAGCTACACATGCCAATCAATTGTTCCTAGCGCACACCATCCGTGCTGATTGTATCCGGAACTCCGATCCAATCCAACCGACGTGGATGTGGATCATTCGTATCCTAATCGATCAATTCCGCCGCCGCTGATCTCCTCATCCGATTGTCGCATGATACAATTAAGCACTTAATCTTGACAAAAAAAATTGCATAATCAATAGAGTAGTAGCTAGTACTAGCATTTGGAGAGTTGATTAATTTGTTCCGTTCTTTTGAGCTACGATTGAAGGTTTTTTGCTATGATTAGTGGGTTCGATTGGTAGTAATGGTTGATAAAAGATGAAACTAAAAATCAGATGAAAAATCGGAGAAGAACGGAGACATTGGCTGGCTTCTTGTTCTCTCTGTGTATGTATAGTGCCTGGATATCGATCGATCGATCGCATGTCCCCACGGCGACCATGACCGTTCGATTCCAAGTCCAAATAGCTCCGCCGCAACAAAGATTACGGCCAACGATTGCGTCGGGATGCTCGACTCTAGTCAAAAGACGAGCAGAATTTTCTCCTCGCTAATCTGACAGCGATGCATAGTTTTCATAGGTCGATGTGCCTTTCGCTCGGAAAGAATACCAGCAGCACCATTCCTTTCTTCCTCTTCTTCTTCTCTTTTGAAACAAGCTCTCCTTTTCTGTGTGTCAAAAAAGATGGCGAGTTGGTGATGCCTGAACATAAACGATGAACATGCCGGCCGGGCTCCGAAAGTCGTGCGTCGTTTTCGTGAGGAGGACTGCAGGATTTGCTCGGGTACCGAAGGGATTCACGGAAGGATTTTTCGGACGAAAAGCGTGGAAGTTGAGATGACGAATATGATACGGTGCTCCACAAAGCTAGAGAAGATTGCATAGGCATCGATGACATCTTCTAGCACGAGCTACAGCTACTACTACTACTTTAACATCGCCCAAGCTAAACTTGCTTGCAAATGTCAAGGTATGTTTGGAACTTGGAAGCCAAGATCCACGAGGAACAGTGCAATTATCACATGTAGCCCCGGAGGAAAATTGCTAATTACGAGAAGTCCAAACATGCATGGCATGATGGGCGAATCTGTGATAGCCATGTGTTAACCAGCCTTGACGGGGCCGGGCGTGAAACTTTGGAGGACAAGACTGAAGACCAAACCGACAAAAACATGAAAAGCCGGAGAGCAATGAGTCAATGACCGGCTCGAGCTGGTAACACTGGCTACTTAAAAAATACGAGAGAGGTACGTACTAGAAAGCCGTACTGTACGGTGTGGGCCCACGTGGACTTGCAGCCGTACGGTTGCTGCTGCCGCCATGAAAACGAAACCATCATCGCAAGCTTCACGGCAGGTACGAAGAGTATTTTTGGTGGGGGCTTTTTTAGTGCGAATGTCTGTACATATAAATTAAATTTAAAAAGTTATTTAAAAAGATAACGAAGAAATTATTTTATTTATTTTTTATAAGCCATACGAAGAAAAGGAAGGACGTTTGTTTACCGAGTGTATCAGGGCAGGTGAGCATGGTCTCTCTTCAATGTGGGGCCCTAGCTTCGCGGCAGTCTTCGTTCTCTCGCATCACTGGAGCCGCGCGTGGGGGGAACACGGCTCGAGTTGAGTCGCTGTGCCGTACGCGGGGCAATGAATGCGCCGCGACGGTGGGTCTGGTCTGGTCGGTCTGGCCAGCTAGTAGATCTCATCCACGCGCGCGAACGTACGTACGTACGTACGGTCTGGTGGGGCCTGTGTGTCGACGTGGCGGAGCGCGAGTGGACAGATCGGTGCGGGGTCGCCGCACACGTGGCTGGACAGCTAGGCGCGCCGCGGCACGCCCGCCTGTACGTGTCGGGGCCGGTGCTCTTTTCTTTTCGACTAGCCGAGCCCGCGGGGCCCACCGGACCGCCGTGGCCGGAGCAAAAGCGGCGGGCGGGCCGGCCGGCCGTGTCCGCCGGTCCGCCGCCCGCCGCTCGGTAAAATCGAGCGGACTTCGGCCGGCGACGATTGGGGACGGTGGCCTGCGTGCTCGACCCAGCGCGCGCGTGCGAATCTTTTCTCTTTTTTTTTCCCCCAAATACGATTTCCAAACTGCTGTTGCTGCTTCCTGCTGTATTTGTCGCAGAACGACGTGACGCATTTCTTCCTTTGGTGTAGCAGACAGATCAGACGGACGCGCTCAATGTACACGTACGCGTGTTATACGCACGTAACATGCATGCATGGCACTCCAACACTACGCCATGATCGGCCATCAAAGCAAGCCAATGAACGCATGCACAGTGCAGTGCAGCACGTACGTACGGCACCAGAACGAAAGAGTTTTCTTCTCTGGTTTATGACTTAAAATTTTAAATTCTGATTGTTCGTAAGAGATAATACGTAGAGAAAAATAGTCGTATGTAATTTTGACCGATAAGACTGAACTCAGTATATCTTTTACTAAATTCTTTCTGTTAACCTCGCTCTGTAAAAACGTACCATACAAAAACTATTTATTGTAACATAAACCATACATCATAAAATATAAGTGAAAAATAACTCGACCAAACTTGAATAATTGATGCATGGGCCACCATGTTGGCCGGGGGGATCGATCGATCGATGGACATGCGGCTTTCATTCATTCCAAAATCCTTAAAGCCTATGCCTACGCATCGACAGATCAATTCATATTAAGATGGTGCTTAGTACTTGTCACAGGACCTAGCTAGCTAGCTAGCTGTTGGGAGTGGGACACACCGATATTTCACCTCACATGCTCACTGGACCATGCTATAGCTAAATAGACATATACAGGGTTGCCCTCGATTGGCCATATGTATGTGGCTCCATCGGTGTTCTGAGCCACTGTCAGCGAGCTCCTCTCCAACCTACCGGCCGGTGGCTCGCTAATGGGCGATGGCCACGGCTTGAGCTCTCACTAGTTACATTACATGTTAGGCAGGTTACTTGTAATTTTTTCCGGGATTTGATCCCATAATCTCTCAGTTGTCGAGATTTAACGGTGTGATCGATAACGATTTACGTTTTTTGGAAAGAGAAAAAAGCTTCTTGATCTCTAGTCTCATGTATTGAATTTCCACAAATGATTTATTACCGGTTTTTGCATTACACATGGCAACAAATGTACATGACCTGGTTAAGAACTCCTGAGGCCTGTTTGGATCATAGGATTGCCTGCGATCCTACACTCCAAATGAGTCAAAATATTAGTATGACTTTATACATGTATGAACACTCACGATGAATTAGCATGTGATTTCTTAGTAGGTAGTTGGGATTAAGTCTTCTCTTGGGAGGAGAGAATTTCCGAGAAGACCTGTTAATAATTAACCTCATAACCCTTCTTGCTAAAATTCTCTATGCAACAACGAAACATCCGTATGCAGCTAGTCATGAAAGGAAAATCCATCGAATGTTCCCTGGAAGACTGCGAAGCCTTCCAGTTTGGAACAAACAGGCAGCTCGAGTTTACTCAAATGCGTGGCCAAAAAATCCACACAAAAATATAACGTGTCGATGCAAACTGTAGTCTACAAATAAGCAGACGCGTCATGGGAGCACCGTCCGCGCCGTAGAAGATGAACAAGATCAGGTGAAAAAAAAATCCAACGTAAGAATGTAATGACAATTCAGACCGTCAGAAGAAAAGAAGGAAGAGAAGGCTAGGTTCTTTTCGGCTTACTACTAATGGTTTTTTATTTATGCTATAATAACTAGCTCTCAAATGGTATATTTTTAAAGTGGGTCTATAAGTCAATTGTAGTACATATTATATTGACTTCATCTATATCGATTAAACCTGCACACGAATGCCTCTCTCTGTACTTTATCGCGAACAACCAAAATTTAAAAAATTAAGCCATAAACCACACCCTAATAAAACTCACTCAAAATCCAAGTGCTCCACCGTCTGACTAAGGCTATCTTCATATTGACTTGTACTTCTAGAAGCAAAAGCCAATATGAACGCTCCAGTTTCTATCAACCACTACTATTCATCAAGCACTATTTTTCATTTTCACATATTGTGACATACTTTGTATTTTAATTATATCACAATTTTGTACTTCCTTTGTCCACAAATATAGATCACCGTGGGTTTTGTGCGGTCAAACTTTTTAAAATTTGACCATTAATATATGTTAAAATGAATAAATTGACTATATGAAAATAATACTATTCAATTTGTCTTGCAAAAAAACATTCATAATATATTATTATTACTACTAGTATATTATGATAATAAATCATAGTTAGACTTGCGTTGGAGACCGTAAGAAGTCAAATTCGACCTATATTTATGGACAGAGGAAGTACGTTGCATTGTGGTCCAAATGTTATAGTACCTTTCGTTACACCATCTTTCTTATATAATACACTATTATTCATCAGCCACTACTATTCAGCAGACGCTTCTATCAGATACTACTATTTATTAGTCATAGCCAAAAATCGTCAGCAAAAATCAATATAAATTAGCCCTAATGCATTGATTCTTGTTGGTGTGAAGCTTAACCCTCACCGTCCACATTTAGGAACAAACTCCCAAACACAGAACGCATTTCCAATCCCAAGACTTTGACCGATGACCCCCATCCTTGGGTCTTCTGCTCCAACTATCCTTAGGTCTTCTGCTCCAACTATCCTTACAAGGTAAAGACCCAAGACTTTGACCGATGACCCCATCCTTGGGTCTTCTGCTCCAACTGTTCTTACAAGGTAAGACAGCCAGCTTACCTCCACTGCTCATCTTTGGGTTTGGACTTCTTATTTCGTTTTATTTTTTGCTATTTATAAATTTTATCTTTTTTGACTTTCAGATTTTTTAAAGTTTTTTTGTCGGTTCTTTTTCTCGTATTCGTTATTTCGTTTGCATTATACGTGCTGAGCTAATCCTTTTTTTCATTTTTAAATTTTTTAAATTTGATTATGCTAAACAAGCCATCATCAGTTACAGTATAATTTTAGCTAGCTATAGTAAAAATTCAGCTATAAATCATAAAATATCAGTCCAACCGAGCACCAAATCAGTGAATCTCTTGTCAACGATCCAAAATGTGTAGTTGCGAGGAAACAGGCAGCAACGTAGAGCTGAAAAGACAGGCCTGAAGATTACGGTGGTGATCGGTTCGGCTGAAAAGCTCGTGTCTTATGGCTGAAAACACTGTAGCTGGCTGAAAAAAACACTGTAGCTGACAGAGGCTTATTTACCATAATTAAATTTAAAAAAATTTAAAAATAGAAAAAACATATTAGCCCATCACGTATAATGTAAACAAATACGAGGAAAAAAAGAACCGGTAAAAAAACTCAAAAAAAACCAAAAGTTCAGAAAAAGACGAAATTTATGAATAGTGCAAAAATAAGCTGAAGCCAAAAGCTGAAACCATATTGATCAGGGTCTACATGAATACAGAGAAAACATGACAAATTAGTTTTTTGTTTTGTTTTTTTTAGAACAGCCAGCGCTCACGCGGTAACGTCTGCACTGCGGCAGTGAGCTGATGAAATGCGTTGATAAAAGCAAGATCACTTTTTTCCCCGGTCAGGAAGACAAATTGTTGCGAAACGGTCGCTCCAAAATACTTAACCTTCTGGCCAGCAAAATTAAAATAAATCAAAATTACAAATCAATGTAATTTAAGTGATTTCTAACATAAAAATAAGTTAAAACTGAAAAGACCATAGGCTAAAAACTGTGGGCCAAAGAAAGCTAGGAGGAACAGCCACATGGATTCCAGGTGGGGCCCACCCGCCTCTCTCGCCAGCTAGGTATAGCCCTATCACTGGAGCCGTGTCCCATCGAAAGGCCAACCGTACGAGCCGGACTACGGACGCGGCACGGTCGGTCACGGAAGGCGATGCGTCCAGGCGAGTGCGGTCGGAGTCGGGCTCACCGGCCCGGGGTGGCCACTTAAAAAGGGCACAGCAGCGCGGTGGACATGATGGGTCCGGCGCACCGGGTTTTTGTCTTCTGTACCCGCCGGGTACACATATCGGTACCAGCTCGTACCCTCGCGCATTCAAAGCTCCTGCCTTCCTTTGCTACGCTCACACACAAACGTACAAGCGCCGTGCCGCCGCTCCTTTGTTCTCTCCACTGGCTTTTCCCTTGCTGGTCGAATCCTGCATTTTCTTTTGCCCTTCCGCCATCTCTCTCCTGATGCTATTTGTTAGGTTATGCGTTTTTTAGCGCAAGGCGATTGCGCTCGAAATGATCGGATCGTGCAGGGCCGAGTGCCCTTCAACGCAAGTGCACCGAGCTACCTAGTGTGTGAGAAACATATCGGTTTCTTTCTCAGCCCCTAGGTCGCAACATACTATTTCTATGAGTTATTGTTCAACGAGAATGTTATATTTTAAGTTGGAGTACGGTAGCCCGGTATGACGCAGCCCCATTCAGTCGTCGCGCCACCATTACCACATGCGCGAGAGGAGAAGGTTGAAAGCGGTGCTTGCCCAGGAGGGAGACTAACAAGAGGGAGAGCTAGAGAAAGGAGGCGGCGACCATGTGGGTGGGGACGGGAATAGAGGAGGTAGCATGGGTGTGGATGGTGTAGGCAGCAATCAGCAAGAAGGGAGAAGGAGCCAGTGACCGAGGAGGGTGTAAGATTGTCGATGGCAATAAGAGTGAGTGAATGATTGTAATCTGTAACTGAAACTATTTCCTCAAATTTACTATCTCCTGATTGTGCAACCTACCAATACAGCAAGAACACAAAACAAGAAGAAAACAAAAGAGAAAAAATATAGGGTTTGGTACTGTAGCTGTACTGTACCTACAATATTCTGTACTATAGTAGTACTGTACCAGGTGATAAAAAAATTCGAGACGTCGCTTTCAGATCTTATGCTGTGGCCGGCTAATCTCTTTTCTCTCTCTCTCTCCTAACTCTCAGGCCTCACATGGAACACAAAAGAATTGCTGCCGCTAAACGCTTTTTCTTCACGTGACGCGATCCTCGGGATGACATAGTGGGATGAGGACCAAAAACCTCCACGATCTCGTACGCCCCATTCGTATTTTAGGTAGCATGTGGAACCAGAGATCCACTACTACAAAAAAAGATCATCATAGACGGTTCAAAAATATCATCACAGAAGGCTTCGTGAGTCATATGAGTTTATGGATCGATAATAACATAAGGTCACCACAGACAGTTTTCAAATCGTCTGCGATAAGTCACAACACAGACAACTTTTATAAAGAATCGTCTGTGAAGTAAACATTTAAGAATTATATAACATCAACAGATTGTAAATCACTAATAATTTTATTGAAGCGATCAAAAAGTGCATTTATTGATTCTTTAGATTTCATCTCAAATTTAGAATACTCCTTCTTAAATTGGTTATAACAAACACCTTTAACAAACTTAGAACCTTCATAATAACTAGCTACAGTAGTCCAGATTTTATTAGCCGATTTAATATGAGCAATTTTGACAAATTCGTTTCTACTTAGACTTTGCAACAAAATATTTCTAGCCTTAGCATTAACTTCAATATCAGCAATATTTTCAGTAGTAACAACATGAGGCACTTTATATGGATTTTCATCTTTTATTCTAAATAACATTACCTTCTGTTTGTAGAAAAATCTCCATGCGTGTTTTCTAATAGATATAATTCGATCTATCAAAAATGGTGGCTTATATGAAAAACAATCTCGATCTGATGCCATTACAACCTGCTATGATACCACTTATAAGATCGTCAGTGGCAATTAGAGAGGAGTGAATGATTGTAATCCGCAGCTGAAGCTTTTTCCTTAAATTTACTATCTCCTGATTGTCTTATCTGCCAACACAGCAAGAACAAAAACAAAAAAATGAGAGGGGAAATGTATTTTTGGTACTGTAACAGAACTGTAACAGATAATAAGAAATTTGAAGCGTCGCTTTCAGATCTTATGCTGTGGTTGGCTAATCTCTATTCTCTCTCTCCTAACTCTCTGGCCTCATGCGGAACATGTAAGAAGTGTTGCCGCCGAATGCTTTTTCTTCGCGTGACGTAATCCTCGAGACGACATCATGAGATGAGGACAAAAGACCTCCACGATCTCGTATACCCCACTCATATTTTGGGTAACGCATGGAGAACGAGAGACCGAATAGCGCCTGCTCTTTAATCTTCATGTGACGCCATGCAAACGCAACATCGAGGAATCGAAACAACCAAGGATCAATTTATTTTCTCCTGAATAGATCTAATGTTTATTTTTTTGGATCATGTTTGTGGCTACAAAGTGTCCTCGTGACACCCCTCAAATTCTAGCATAAAAATTATATCTCCCAGCCTTGGGGTTAGCCCCTAACCCCATGTTTATTTATAGTCTAGAGTCCAAACACATTCTTATCCAATTCCAATAAAATAAGTGACCCAAAACCCTTACATAATATGGATTTTTTCAACTTTTATCATGCTACCTAATTTGGACACTCCAAAATTAAATTATCATGTGTTGTAGTCTCTGGACCGCACCTCCGTAGCTCCAACACACATCATCTATCTTTTATCTCCACGCGCCCCAACTTGAGTACGACTGTCTCCTCTAGCAACCTTGATTCTCTAGATCATGACTTTGCACCAAGCCATCTCCTTATCCCCGCTGTAGACTACGATTGCCTCTGAGTTACCCTGCACGTGCAAAGACCAATACAATATCTTTTCCTGACACAAGGTCATTCTAATTTGATCGACATTAGTCCACACGCTACAAGCCTCAAATAATATCGATAAGCAACATTTGTCAATTATGAATTATCACAAATATTCTAGGCCTACCCACATGGCCTAATAGAGGGGAGAGGAGCTGGCAGGGGCGAGACCGTGAGGGAGGAGGCAGCGGGGGCAGCTTGCTTGGTGCCCAGTTGCCCCACTGTTGGCGCTATTGCCACATGCAACAATGTTGCAGCGGCAGGGCCATAGGGCCCAGGGGTAGGAGACCAATAGGAAGGGGCAACTAGACAAGGGCCAAGGAAGGCCACTGATAGTAAGTTTATTGTTAGTCGCAAGTAAGTTTATTATAGTAGTAAGTAAGTTTACTATTAGTCACAAGTAATTTAATACTAATAGCAAGAAATTTTACTATCAGTCACAAGCGATTTTATTATCAATCGTAAGTAGTTTTACTTCTACTCACAAGTAATTTACTGTTTATTACAAGTATTTTTGCTGTCAGTCATAAATATTTTTATTGCTAAGTCATTCGTTTGCACTCAGAAGAGTACGATAACCCTAGCACAAGTTTTATTATCATACGCAAGCAAGTTACTATACCACCACGTAAGAGTTTACTGGATTATTTTGAGTAGACCTGGCCTCCTTGTAGGATTGGGGGAAGTAAATGGCAAGCCAAGATGCCCACTGAAGCACGGTACACCCAATCAGGCCAGACCGGCACGGTCCATTTACTGTTCATGTCGTGCTATGCTTGAGCTGAACCAACAGTATCATGCCTTGGGTCGGCGCGATTGGCCCGGCCCATTTGGTCAGGTCTACCTAGATGTGTTAAGTGGTACTGAAGGGTTATTAGTCTCTCTCAAGTGGTAGATGAGCCTCATTTCAAACGGCTTCAGCTTCAGGATTCTGACTTCCCGAAGACAGAAACTACTTGAAATGCGTCAACTTCTTAATTTTAGCCCTTTTTTTGGCTTTTCGTCCTTTTTTGGCTTATCTTTTCCCTTTATTTTTTGTATTGTCCCAAAAGATATACAAGTGTTTTTATTTTTTCTCATTTTATTATTTTTTTCTTATTTTTTAAATCAGAAAAAGTTAATAGTCGCTATAGTGTAATTGCGATTAAAAATCTACAGCAAAAACAAAAAAAAAATATGGTTTTTAAGCTGGTTGAAGCACTACCCGAAATCATCTAGTATGAAGGTACTGCTAAACTCGGTATCTCAAAAACATCGCAATATGGCTGCTGCAGGTCAGCAGGTGTGCGCACAGCAAATAAAATGAAACCAGCTGCTATACGCGAAGAAGAATTTGCTAACACAAATAAAAAAAAGTAATAAAAATGTGCACAAAAATGTTGCAGAAAGCACTGGCCTCTCTCTCTCTTCTCTCCCAGTGTGTTTTTATATAAGCAGCACGCAGCACCACACCACCCCACTCGGTACAACCGCAAACCAACGCCTTGGCCCTTGTCCTCCTCCTCCTCCTCCCCAGCTCCAAGAACCCCACCTTTCTCCTCCTCCGTAGCGCCATGAAGCTCCTCCTCAGGCGGTTCTCCCGCGTCGCCGCGGCCGAAGACTCCGCCGCCGCCGCCGCGTCCTCCGCGGGGGCGTACCACCAGCTACGGCCGAAGCAGGCGTCGCCAGCCGCAGCGCGGGTGCCGCAGGGGCACGTGCCGGTGTGCGTCGGCGAGGAGGGCGGGCCCGTGGAGCGCTTCGCCGTGCGCGCCGAGCTGCTGGGCAGGCCGGCCTTCGCCGCCCTCCTCCGGCGCGCCGCCCAGGAGTACGGCTACGGCCACCCGGGAGCCCTCCGCATCCCCTGCCCCGTCGCCGACTTCCGCCGCCTCCTCCTCCGCCTCTCCGACGAGCCCGCCGCCGGGTGCTAGGCACCCTGCTCTTCTTGGCTCTCGCCACCGGAAGGACGCGCAGTCCATATCCCATTTTACGGTTTTACCCCTGGGTAGAATGTACATACAGAGGCATGTGGTGCAGAGTGGAGGGCAGCATGGCGATTCAGCAGCTTTCGTTCTCCTACAGCTTTGTGACCTTTTTTTTACTACTAGTATTACCACTAGCTGAGCTGCCTGATGGGAAGAACTACTGTTCTTTGTTCTTTTTTTACCTCTTCTAGTTCTAGGACCTGCAGTGTTTTTTTTGTAAATTTTTTTTGAGAGGACTTGCAGAGTTAGTATCTCTGTGTGAGTGACGGTGTGAGAGGGAGTGTGTGTGTGTGTGTGTTTTGCTAGGGATTTGGGGTATTCACTATTAACCATACATGTAAATCCTTGAGGCTAGTTTCATGTCATGCCATATTATGGAGGTAGTAATTTTTTTACTAGTAAGTACATTGTTGTGTATCTTTAATTCCTTTTCTTTTCCATCTGTTTGGTTTGATCTCTGAGATTTGGTACTAGTGGTGCATTCTCTCCCATATGCTTTCAGGTCTGATTGGAACACAAGAATTTTTCCTCAGTAAAAAAACAAGAATTTTACATGAATTAATGGGATTTTGCGTGAAGACAGTATAAATTATGTAAGATTACTACCGAATTTGCGAACATTATTCTCTTCTGTCTACTATCTTTTATTGCATTCCACTTTGGGGCATAAGTAAACACCGGTGCAAGCTGTGATGCGAAGCGATGTTGGTGGTCCGGGCAAAGATATGGCAAACCTACTGATTAAAGCAGAATCTGCTAAAGAAAGCTGGACACTGTGCTTGCATCTTCAGTCCTTGGAGTTGGCAGATTTGGTAATGTTAGCGTATTTACAAAAATAGTCATATATATATATATATATATATATATATATATATATATATATATATATATATATATATATATATATATATATATATATATATATATATATATATATATATATATATATATATATATATATATATATCGTATTGATAAAAATATCGTTTATGCCGTCCGGTGAACAGGCGGCAGTGCGGAGGAGACGATACGTGGCACCTGTCGTCCCGTGGACAGATGACAAGCGCTTGCCATCCGTCCACGGCACGGCAGGTGATTAAGATGACTTAATTACCTGCCTAAATTCATAATTTATAATTTTTAAATCTGTAAATATAGCAAATAAACTCAAAAAATTATAACATTTTTTGGGAGAGCTTCTTGAAGCATCTTGGTATGTTGTGTAATTGATTTGCAATTTTTTGAGGCCATTTACTACCTTTAAAAATTCTTGGAACGACGTATAATTAACCAGACGATTAAGAGTTATGAGTCCCTCTAAGAATTTTTAAAGGTAGAAAATAGTTGTGAAAAATTACGAAATTTTTTATGGAGCTTCTGTATATAGTGTGTCACATTATATAATTTTTACGTAATCTTTTGCACCACTTTGTTACCTCTAATAATTATTGAAGCAACGCATAATTAAATAGGTAATTAAGAACTAATGTCCGGGGCTAATGACCTGTCATCCATCCACTGTAGAGCAGGCCTGGTGCAGCCTAGTGGCCAGACGGTAGATCATTAGGCCCGGCTATTAGTGCTTAATCATCTATTTAATTATGAGCCACTTAAATAATTTTTAGAGATAGTAAAGTATTGTAAACAATTACGTAAAAATTATACAACATAGCATACTGTATCAAGAAGCTCCACAAAAATTTCTGTAATTTTTCACAACCATTTGCTACCTCTAAAAAGTGTTAGAGCGGCGCATAACTGCTTAATTGCCTGGTTAATTATGCATCATTCCAATAATTTTTAGAGGTAGCAAATGACCTCAAAAAATTGCAAAACAATTACACAATATACCACGATGCCCCAGGAAGCTCTGCCAAAAATATCATAATTGTTTGAGCTCATTTGCTATATTTACGAATTTAAAAAATTATAAATTATGAATTTAGGTAGGTAATTAAACGGCTAATTAGCCGGTTTAATCACTTGCCGTCTTGTGGGCGGGCGGCAGACGCCTGTCGTCTTCTCACGGGATGGCAGGTGCCACACGTCGTCTTCTCCGCGCTGCCGCCCACCCACCGGACGACATAAACAATATTTTTGTCAATACGGTGCACTTATTATTTTTATAAATACGATATGAAATAGTATCAAAAGTGACTTTAACTCCAGTCCGCACAGGCTCTCTGCAGCAACCGTACAAATGCATTTTTATTACATCAAGACAAACAATATACTACGTATTTGGAGCATTTGTACAACTGATGTAGTGTACGAGTAAGAAATTGTTCATCCAACCTGAGAGATTCATCGAGATCAAAAATTCAGAAGAACAAAACTTGTGGCCTGCCTCTGAATTGCTCTCTGCATATGTCTGACTGATCGGTCAGAGACTGTTCATCAAAATTTACTCGGTACCTTCAACAATACTCTTATCAAACAGATAGAAAGAAAGACTGTTCATTTTAGTAATTATCTGAGTTTTTTTTCATTTTTATAAAGAAACTAAGTCAGGCTTCCAGTGGATTATCATCTTGGCAAACTAGAGATAGCTGCAGGGCAGGAAGGAAGCATCCTGCAGAACTGCAGTCTTCTCTTGGTAAGACACTTAACTGTTCGTCAGGCTGTCATGAGAACGACGGTTTGGTGTGGCACAGCTGAAAAAGGAGATGAGACAGCCAAGATCGATCATTTCACTGTTCATTTTCCTGTTCCCTCATCAAGCTAGGAAACATCGGCGTCAGATCCCCTTAAGCGAAGGACGATCAAGTTGACCACCGGAAAAAGATTGATGCATGCACTGCCTCCATTTCTAACCTCTAAACTGAACATGTGGCAAAATAAGTAGGACCAATTTGCTCAAATTCATACGGAATTGGCAGTTTTGTCTGTTTGGTCCAATTCGCGAAAGAGTTGTTTATTTTTTTTCTTTCAAAAATACAGGAACTGTTGGTGATAACATGTTACTTCAGGAGTCTAGGTACGAAATGTAGTTCACCAAGCTGACTTCATCAGCCACAGCAAATCAAAGAAATGGTGTTTCCAATTTTTCTATGGAGGTTTCCCTGAAATTTCAGCGTTCAGATGTATTGCATCGCCATTCAAAGAAAATAAAATGCGTCGCTTCAAAAAACAAAGGAAAAGAAAAGGCAATGTGGGCTAATTCTTGGATTATACAACTAGAAGTAGCCCCATGTGCAGAGACATTGGCCAGTACAGTTGACAACTAACTGCTCCTTAACTGTGACTTAGCTCAGAGGGAGGATTCAGGAGGGTTCCAGCCTACTTGTACTTAAAAGCTACTAATCTTACGTTAGTATCACAATGCATCCTTATCATTGTGACAGAACCAGTGTCAAAACTGTTTCTGAATCTCCTGCTGAAATAAATTAAGCATGCCATACATCATACATAAAGTAAGCGGGAGTATTTTTTCCAGGTCTGCAACAGACGAAAAAAGAATGGCAGATTTTGGCACTGAAAAACCACAAATGGAGCCCAATAATATCATCAATGTCCTGCTCGTAAGTGTACCCTGATAGTATGTAGCACACATGCAGACCAAAGACCACACACAACTCATCTCTTTTCAGTTTGGCAATGCGGGAAAGTCTGCATTGCCACACGGTGAGCACTAGCAGGTTTCTCTACAGTTGCATCTTGCAGTTGCACAAGTGCAGAAATGGAGGTATGGCAACGCAGAATTGCAGATGCAAAGATGGGGAACAACTGACAGGAAAATAGGAAATGTTGCCTGCATCGGTACCTGGAGAGGAGTAACTCAGCCAGACTTTTTGCACTTGGTCACGTGCAGTGCAGGCCACATTGAAGCCAAGGGCGCCCATCCAGTCAAAGTGCCAAAGGCAGGCAGACACATGATGGGCTCAGACTTCAGACCCCCCCCCCCCCCCCCTGCTCGTATCACTTCCAATGGCATCAAGTGAAACGCAGGGCCCCACATGGCGTGGTGCATGCTGCGTGCCAACTCATTGTGGATGCAGGAGAAGACACGTTAGAGGAGGAAACATCGATCTCCTTTGTGTGGAGCAGGCAGCAGCAGCTCACTGTTCGAGATGCCATGCCCTGATGTAGCAAGATCCTGCAGCTGCCAGTAGGCAGATGTATGGTGCAAGAAAAGCTTGAGTTATCTTGTCTGAATTCAGTGTAGCCGTAAACCATGGTGCTCATCGTCCTCAGGTCCTAATTCTGAATGCGTAGACAAGCACATCGTGTTGAGCTGGGCAACATGCGTACAACAGTGCATCAGGTCACAACACACCAAGAGCATAGCTCGGCCTCGTCACCAAGGGGGACTCAAAAAGACTCGCTGTAAACGTCAGCCTTGTTAAGGATAGAATAGGAAATAGATTAGGATTGTTATTTATTTTCTAATATGCCTTATATTCCTTCTGTATATCCCCTTTGTACCTTTATATATTGTCCTTTGGGTCTCATGAATAGATACACAATATTCATAACATGACAACAGAGATTACTTGGTTGAGATGGCTACTTGCAGATTTTGGTGTACCTGTGAAGGGACCTACTACTCTTATGACTGACAGTACAGATGCTATCAGCATTGCTCGTGATCCAGTGAAGCATGAGCTCACCAAACACATTGGTGTGGATGCTTCATACACTCGCTCCAGGTGCAGGAGGGTGTACTTGCTCTTCAGTTTGTGTTCTCAGAGTTACAGATTGCTGACTTTTTCACGAAGCCACAGACTAGGCCACAATATTTGTTTTTTCTCTCCAAACTCAGTGTGTGTGATCCACCATGAGTTTGAGGGGGGTGTTAAGGGTAGAATAGGAAATAGATTAGGACTGTTATTTATTTCCTAATATGCCTTGCATTTCTTCTGTATATCCCCTTGTACCTCTATATATTGCCCTTTGGACTTCATAAATAGATGCACAATATTCATAACAAGCCTAACCATCAACTAGGCATTTCCCTGCGAGCTGCACAAAAATTATTTTCAGACAAAACACATCCTCAGCGATTGGAGTCATGGTTGACAACACTACAATCTAAATTTCTAATCCAGATAGACCGGCGGTCGTCAAAAAGCGCATTGTTATGGCCTGTTCTTTTTTAGTATTAATAAACATCACCCGGATATTTTCTTCCTAACTATCATCCATGTTTATGACCATTGAATTAGAGATCTAACGGCTATGAATTCTCCCCCACCCCTCCAAAAAAATTTCCCCCTCCAAAAAATAAGAGCCGTTGGATCTCTAATCCAACGGTCTCAAATCTGAATAATTGTTAAGAAAAAACATCCGAATGATATCTAGACACCTGTTCTTTTTAGCTGCGGCTTATATCTTTTAACTGAAATTTTTTGAATTTTGACTGTTTGCGACAGAGATTACGGAAAGAGATACTCATTTGCGATTTTAGTTGATACAGATGTTAAGTTTTTAATGTGTACTACAATTAACTTGTAGATCCCATCTTGAGAAAATACTCCATTTGAAAGTTAAATACTGTAGCAAAAGACAAAAACCGCTTTTAGAAACACTAAAGAACAGACCTAACCAAAGCTCCACAAGAGAGCACAGCACCGACAGTTTGGCACTATCATTACCACGCAATTAAAATCACGCATGATGACCGAAATACAATACTAGATCCCACCTTTACTGAATCACCACCAGATTTTGTACAGAGGAAAAAAAAAATGTCCAGCATGCAAAAGCAAGCCATTTAATTTCAGAACCTTTTGTTCGCACATTTTCGCAGAACCTTTCATCCATAAGGGGTGGTAAAAAGTACAAACCTCAGCTATATCATCCGGACTAGCTCCAGCAGAAACATGTACTCTTAACTAGAATGAGTATATCAATCCAGAGCAATGCAGGCTTGAACCTTCACCTCAATTGGCCGGCACATGCACCAAGTTGAGTTTCACCTATTTTCTACCATATACAAAATTCAGCCTTTTATTCGCTGCGCACTGAGTTGTACTTCTCAGCAAGTGGAGGAGAGGCCGTTATCTTGTTCATCAGATTCTTGAACCTCATGCTGTAGTCGCTGCCACTGCAGACGAAAGCCACGAGATACAAAAAAAAGTTAAAAGAGATCTCAAAAAACTCAGGTGTGCGACAGGAATGCTATTTTGAAAACCAAGGATAAATGCTATGGCCTATGGATTGGCTACAATGCAAGGAAACAGGCCTAACTTTGTGTTGTCAAGAGTTAAGACATCAAGAGTCAAGACGTGACTATTAGCAAGCAACAGAAAGGATGACAGTAAGGTTTGAATTTTGGCTAAACCAGAAATAGAAGCGAACTAGTAGGGCAGAATCAATCTTGACCTTATGCGGCTTAACGCAGCAATTGCTCGAAGAGCACTGCGAATCATGTCTTCATTGCGATCAACCTCCTGCTTCACTGCATCGCCCTTTGGTCTGTGACTTATAGTTTTCTCAATAGGTTCAACCAACGAGTCCAAAACTGAAACAGCATAGTAACAATATTAGAAAGGGCATCCGCAACATATGAAACATCCCTTGAAGGTCCTTAATTGTAACAAACCTGCAAGAACGGCAGAAGGGCACTTGTCTGCTAGCTTTGAGAGGATCAGATGGCAAGGCATTTTTACATCATAATGATCTGCAAAAAGCAGTACAGTAAGAACTGACAAGCAGTAACTTCAGCAAGTTCAAACTGAAAAACACATTCTACAAGAATATGCTAATAATGGTGTGGTACCATCTTAGGCTTCAGAAAAAAAAGGGAATTACTAAGCGCTCAGTGACGTGGGTCTTGTCCAAAAGGAAAAGCTGACAAACTAACCTATAAATATAATATCACATCACAACAATAAAAGTAGGCCAAACATCACTGGTAACAACTAAACTAGATAAACATGGTTTATTTGCAGCGCAAACAGGGTCTGAAAGACTACACAACGGTGATACAATTAAGGAGGCACATCTATGAAGTCCAGGATGATATCACTACATCGAATCAGAGCAAAGTTTTTCCCTAAAAAAAAGAGCAAAGTGCAGTGATGAATTATATAATGTGTCTTAACTGTGCTTACCACCTAAGCCAGATAAGAGGAAAGGAACAATGAAGGACGACGGATTCACTTGATCAAGACAACTATCCAGCAATGTGTCCACACATTCAAAGGCAGCTTTCCTGAGTTCAAGCCCGTCATCTACAACATGCTTGAAAGGCCCTAGATCAACTGTCCTGATCAATTCTTGCTGTAAAGAAAGAAATCATTGCTTCCAGGATGGATAAGAGATGGGAATTTACTGCAACATCTTGAGGTAGGATGGATATTATATATTTATATGTAGCTTCCCCAGGTCAGAACAAAATAAGCAACCAAAAAGAAACAATACCTTCACAACAGTTTGGTCATACAGAAGAGGCAATAATTCAAGAAGAAGACCTTTAATCAAATTTGGCTTGTTGTGTGCAGCTGTACTCAAAGCCAAGACAGCCGCACGTCTCACATGCTGCAAAGTGCGAACAACAAATGCAATTGTCAGCTTCATATCTTTCTAACATTACAATGTAAAGATGTTAAACTTATATCAAGAAGTATCATTACCCTGTCAGTGTCTTTAATTAACATCAGGAAAGTAGAAATTTCCGAGTACATGATTTCATCTATTTTTCCAGGCCGTTCAACAATTGAATATTTTATAGCAATGGCAACTGTAGCTCTTGTGTTTGCTGCTGGGCTAGCCGTGCGTTCCTACAAAAATATAAGAAACACCCACATTGGGCTTCATAGCAAGAAATGAATGAAAAGCGGAAAATAGCTTTGCTAATAATCCACATGCCAGTGCCACACCTTAAGCGCAGGAATTAATTTCTTAGGTTCAATTAGAGCAATTTTGCCTAAACACTCTGCAACTACATTCCGAACTCCTTCCTCTTCACTTTCACAGTGATTAAAGAGCAATGCCAATATCTTCTCAATGTTTGAATCCTGCAGCTCACTCTGGCCAGTATGATCAACAGACTGTCGTGCAATTACCTGACAGGTTTTGAATAAGAGCACAAATTAAACAACAATGGTTATATGGAAAATGCCTTTTACAAACAAAATTCCAACAGAAACCAACCTCCTTCAGTGAATGAAGCAAGAGATATTGCTTCTTCTGTTGATTGTCAATCTGATCCAAGATAAATGGCAAATACTTGGATAGATTGCCAACAGCAATGTTTCCAAGAGCATATGATGCTGCAGACTTTATCTCCTCAAAAGGTGATTGAAATGACTCAATGACAATATTTTCGATTTGAGCATGATTGCTGAGGTCCTTCCTCCTTCCGATTTCTCCCAAACATAACAAGGCCATGTGCTGTTTAGCCTGGCAAATAAGATTATACACAATTAACAAATGCTAAAGAAAATGATATACTACATCTTTTGAGTTAAAACACAAATTTATGCAATCAACCAAGCAAATACAAATAATTTGATGACACCCATCATGGCTAAGCACCAACGCTGCCACCAAGGCTTTAAGATTTGCCTGATTACCAAACTATGTTTTTAAGATTGTGGACTACAGACCACCAATCGATAACTTAATGCATACTCAGCGACAAATAATGTTGTTTGACCTTCCATTGACTAGTGCAACACTGAAAGATCAAATCATGAGCAGCAGCAACTTAGCATACAGCAATTTTCAGAACTGTAACAGGCGTAGGAAACAAATAAAGGGAGCATATAGTATCCCAACTGAATAAGATCATGTAGAAAAAAGATGCTCAAGAATGAAATTTTCAAAAATTAACTTCAATGGACCCAGACATTGCAGGTTACACCAAAGAGAACAAGTATGCCATAAATGCAAAAGTGTAAATATGTTGGAACTTGAACAGACATATCTGTGATCAGGAACAACCAAGCCTTACAGAATTAGTAGCGCTGTTGTCTTTTAGAATGCCTTTAAGCATTTCAATAGTCGATGCACACTTCTGATCACCAGCTGCTAAGCATAGCACAGCAACACACTGCGCAATGGAAGACAGTGCCTGCTTGGCAAGACCACCTGACTGTGATGGTTTAGCAGTAGAAATAAGAGAGTCCAACAAAGTATCGAAGCTTGTATTTGCAGACTGGACCAGTGAAGCAAAAAACCTCTGCAGCGCCTGTAACAGAAAACAATGTCCAATGTTAGTTGCAACTTAAAAAGAAATCAAGTGTTTAAATATGAAAATATACCTGTAGTGCTTGCCCTTGCAAGAGAGCACTCCTGATCAAAATAAGGGCCTGAGGCAAAACCTTATATCTCACAGCTAAACCAACATTCTGAATGGATTTTCTGTCAACCATTATTGTGCAACAAAGTTCCAGTGCAAGAGCAGTCATATGCAAATCCATGTCACTGCAGCAATATATAAGTCAATATCAGTTGTCATGGTAAGCAGCATACGCAGGATTGATGAATGATATAAGAAAAAAAAAACCTTATGAGGGTAGAAAGTTCAGCGATTATGGTTTCATAAGAGGACGAGCCAATTTGACCACCATATGTGACAACCAGAGAATTCAGTGTTCCCAGTGTTGCCTGCCTAAGAGCTCTGTTGGCCTGTTCAAGAGGGGGGCAATAAATAAAGCTTTAACCTTCAAGTTTGATGCCCATTGTTTAAAAAGCGTAAGTCTTTAAGATAAAAAAATCCAAACAAACACTGTGCATAATATCTTTACCTTTCGAAGGAAAGCTGTGAGCTCAGAAATGACATGGTTCAGGACACATGAAAGATCAATCTGAAGAGGTGAATTGGCAATCACCGCAAATGCCTGTAAAGGGATGAATTTTTTAAATACCACAACATAACTGACCAATAAAAGCAATAAACAGCCATACAACCGACATGTACATCAAAATAGAGAACGACTAAAATTAAAATGCGAGGACAAGATCCAGGCAAATAAATTGGTAAATTCTACTCCAGCTATGTTTACATCACAATGAATCCACTATAAAACCCTCTTCCAAGCAACTCAAGAAAGATGGCAAGCCCAGCACTTATCATTCGCATTTGTTTTTGCATCATTCACCATAATATTTCTTATCATTGACCATTACTTTTAATCATTCTGTCCCTATTTTAGAAAATCTTCACATAAGTGTTCAGACTCTGGGACTAAACATTAAACACAAACAAAATAAAGAAGCAACGTGCATAAGTCATAAGGTCTGAATTGAGAAGGACAACGACTTTATTGGATCATTCTACAGCTTACCTTGACCGCTGTAAGTCTTGTTATTTCATTACCCATCCTATCAACAAGTATGGGAAGGCATGACGGTAATTCCCTTTGAAGATTATCACCAAAAGTGGAGACCACAAGGCTCATGCAAGATATGGCACACTCTTTAACCTCCTGACAACATAGACTCACATATGAGAGAGAGAGAGAGAGGGAGGGAAGGAGATAGAGGGTAATTTTACTAAACCTGATCTTGATCTTGATTAGCCAAACGGGCCAATATAGCGTTATAGATCGGACTAATATATGGCCTGAAATCTAGAGGGCGCGCCTGTATCACAAAAAGAAAAAAACTTCAAAAATCAAAATAACTGGGTACTTTATGTCAGCAACACATGGAGTACAGGATTGACCTCAAAATTTGGACGAAGGACACGGACTAGCTCTCCGCACACCCGTAAAGCCTCAGCGGTGACTTTGTAATATCTATCTCCGATAGCAGATAATATTGGGCCAGAAAGTGCCTGGAAATTTGATTTTGCGATTAGAAAAGAGCAATGATTGCAAGGGTCGAAAGTGATTTATTAAAGATACAAGCTATGATACCTGGATGTATGGATGAAACACAGCGGGTGAATGTGAAGCCATAACAAGCCTTGTAAATACAAGGGCTTCAATTTTCAGGTTGGAAGTAGACGACTTATCCTATAAAATAGATGACAAGTTAAAATCAAACAGAAGTCCTACACAAGAAATTTCTAAGCAAATGGAAATCACTAACATTCAAAGCCTTCTCAATTCCAGGAACAAGTGACCCAAAATGACCAGCAAGACAGTCTGGCAATACAACAACAAGCTCCTTCAACACTGAGAATGCTCCAACCTGAAAATGTAAATAAAATCATAATTGCGAGTCCACAAACATGATTTGCAAGATGGTTGAAGAACAAACCTTTGTCTTGATCGATTTTTCACGCAACTGCCTATTGATAGACTTGACAAGTTTGGGTACCTCTTGTTTTAGCAACCATCGAGGGCTGCAAAGCAAAAAAAATAATAACATGGGCTCAGTGCTTTGGACATGTAACTACAGTGAAGAGACACTTTATCCCTTAGCATAATAAGGAAGTCAAGTTGGATACTCATATCTGCTAACCAGATACAAACAAGAGCACAATCTTTGCATTCAAATCAGGACATAGCAAGTTTTAACCAAAATAGGCTCAACTTCCAAGTTATTAATCTAAATAAGGAAATTCAATGATAATGGCTAGAAAATAATGCAAGGAAAAAAATACCTAGACTCATCAATGTCACCTTGTCCTTTCGTCACATTGCCAGTTTGGCGCAACAACTCAATAAACGTGTTGAAGATGTCCATCTACAATTACAGAGAAGTTTCATAAGATTGACCAAAAACGACAGCACAAGCCTAAATGACCAATCAAACACCATTCAATATAATTACCTTTACATTCTCCTCTCTTTCCCTAAATCGTTCAATTAACTTTGGACAAGCCTGCACAAAACCAAATAAATTACTTTAAGTTCCATGGTGGCACTTACATGATGAGCAACTATTCCAAACAGAGTATCAGTAGATAATTGGTAAAAATCATCTCAAAGACATTGTTAGAAACATGACCCAAATGGAAACATGCTGCCATAAAGAACAATATTTGCCAAATATGTTGGTTTAACTTGCTTTTTGCCAACATACCTCCTGATACATCTTAGACAACATTTCAGGACGAGATACTATAATTGCAGATAGGCACTTCGCTGATGCCCTACGAACTTTCCAGCTTGCATCCTCATCATCCGTGTATTCATTAGCACTCTCACTGGAAAAAATGTTAAACATGTTTTAATTACATAAAGAGGAGCCAATTTATCTGTACTGTAGGAATAGAAGTAACATACTCATCATCTTCCTCATCCTGGCCTTCATTGTCAGTATCCTCCTCCATGCTGTCGGTGAAATTAGGATCATAGCTTACATATTCCAAAGCAAGATTCAAAATGCCCTCACAATATGGGGATATATCTCTTGGGCACCTGAGCATAAAACTCTCAAGGGCCTACATGATGGAGATAATTTAGAGTAATGTGAGAAAGAACACTTCTAGTACTAACTCAGTTAAGAAGCAGAAATACTCACCTGCAAGCTGTATTCACGGAGCTCCTCATCATTTTCTGATGCACTTGTACAATAGCTTATGAGCAAAGGAACAGCTTCAGCAAGGTGTGGCCCAAAACGGTATCCAACCGAACGACTGTAAATCAAAATAAAGTAAGTCACCATAAAGTAAACCTATTGGATTTCCTTTAGTTTTCTTCATCCCAAAAGACTTTCTTTCTCCTCTTGGTATTAACCAGCCATATTAAAATTTCTCTAAATACTTTATCCATGTTTGAGCAAGCTGAATTTGAAGTTGGAACATTTAACGCATATAAGCTATTATGAGCAAATGACTCTGTTCCTTAAATACCTATGTACCTAACAAGGTTTGCACGCAAAGTTTGAGGCTGAAGTATATACCTTAGAGCACATTTAACGCATATAAGCTATTATGAGCAAATGATTATGTTCCTTAAATACCTAACAAAGTTTGCATGCAAAGTTTGAAGGCTGAAGCATATACCTTAGAGCACCAATCATCTGGATATTTGTTCGGGTTATTTCTGACTTTGCACTTCTATTTTTCAGCAATTGGACAACCTCCAAAGTTGCCTTGGCTAATAAATCGTCTGACAAGCATGGAGCAAGCGATGCTGCAAAATAGAGTGACACATTATAGAGTCGTTATAAATAACTATCATCCAAATAGTCATTTGCAAGCAATGAAAAACAAGAATTATAAAAGGCATCAGGCATAAGTTTGACTTACCAATGCAAGAAATAGACTTTTTTCTGACACTTGCTTGATTGGAGCTCAGCTGTGACAAAAGTGCAATGAGCATATACTCATGATCTTTTGTGATCAAGTTGCCAAATCTATGAAGTACATCCCCCAATATATCAAGACATTCGCATTTAATTTCAGCACTTTTCCCCTGTCAACAAAAGAAGAGTTACATTTAGCATCAGCAAGACAAGCCACAGAGCAAGTAAAACCATTTATATGCTGCAAAGCCTTGAAACACGGAAATATATTTACAAGCTTCTCTGTCATAGGCACATGATAAATCTGTCATGCAATTATACTTCCAGATGTAATGTCAAAAAAGCAAGCAGCGGAATACACTGCTAATCCAACAAAATAACAAAAGCAAGAATCAATGAAACATAAACAAAGCTGCAAACCTGCTGTAATTAAACAAATATTTAATGTTCCCAAAGCAAGTCTAGCAAACTGTGTGCATGGTCTATTGCCGATTTTCCAGTTAAGATTCTTCATGTGTTAAACAGGAGAGCTTCATACTTGTTTCTCAAAAGCAATGATTGATGGCATTTTCCCAATTAGTAACTGCATTAGCTTTGCTGTGATGGCTAAACAGTAGAACTGCAATTCTAAACCTCTAATAACTAGAAAAGCTAATATTAACTGACCTGGAAAACCATACTGGTTTCTATAGTAGTTTAGGTATGATACCCATTATCATGGCTCTTAAAAATGAAATAAAGGTTAAACAGCATGTCTTGGGTTGCAGTGCTGTGCTGCTACCCACTCTTGTTCTCTAGTTAAGATTGCTAACCAGCAGATAACTATAATAACTTCAACATAGTGGGCAAACATGTCTGCACTCATGCCCAAATAAAAAAAAGTTTCCAGATAGCTCTTTTCTGTTGTAAGACTGAACAAATGGGTAAGAAACAATGAATATATATAGAGCTACTGGACTTGCACAAATATATGCTGATGTTATACCTTGCTCAAATACAATGAATATTAACTAGCAGCCACTGAGCATTTCGGTTACATTGCCAAACTACAAGGTTTGAATAAGTTAAGAGGCCTACATACTACTAAGGAAAAACACGTTTTCTGGTAATCAATACACAGATTAAAAACTTACAGAATTGGTGATACCCTTGATTAGCTGCGGGGCAAGAGAAACCAAAATTTTTTCAGCAAGTGATGTCGTAGTAACTTCCATAATAATTGTCTTCAGAGCTATACTAGCAGTATCTCGATGCTGGTCCTTTCCATCGAGTAATTTATCACAAAGTTTGTTTGTCATCTCCACTACCCTGTCCTCGCCAACCTTCTTGACAAGTGGAGCCAAGCTAACCAAGACAAGAAATAATAAGAGTGAACATAGGAAATGGATGTAGGAAAACGCCAGAAGGTGAAAAATATAACAGAACAATTGGGTATCAAATTTCCCTGCAAAAAGTGCTCCCGCAGGTGCAATAATTGAGGCGTGATAAAACAGCACTTCATAATCCGCAAAAAGTGTATCCTCTATAGCAAATCAAGAGGTAGTCTAGAAGATTGTAGGAGGTAGTATGCCATCTTAACAACAGCTAGTGCACCTGACAAATTACAATACAGCGAGTAGCATCATCCTAATGTTCCAAAATTCTAGCAGGGAGGGGACAATCAACAATAACAAGATCTTAACATGCAAAATCCCCACACCCCAACCCCCACATCACGAAGAGAAATGTGGATTCATAGTTTTATAGAACATAGATTGAACATAAACTTTCAAAAAAAAACAAGGATGCTGAAACAGAAAAGAGAAAGGTAATAAGATAATATTGTGGTTAATAAAGGAAGAAAGCATTTCAAACAAAGAAGAAAAAATTGATCATATACCCTCCATTTAGATGGAAATTGAGGATTTACCCTCCTGGTCCACGTGTCAATGACTTATGATGACCCACGTGTCATTGAGATGTGGAGGGTAAATCCTTAATTTCCCAACTAAAGGGAGGGTATATGATCCAATCTCCCAACAAAGAACTAAAGAATATATACCATTTCACAGCTAAACCAGAAACATCTCCTGAAGCATCTTCTAGTTGTTGAAGAACAATATTCGTCAACTTTGGCTCAAGGTCTTGATCAGCTTTGAAACCCTCTTTGTTCAATTCACTAAGCAGATCTGATGTTGCCATATATCTGTAGTCTTTATCTTTCCCTGTCATCTGAAAGCACAGTTAACAAAAAGATGTTAAAATGGTAGCATACATAAAGAGCAAAAGGCAAAAGATTTCTCCCCAATGAAATGTAAATTAATGTAAGGGATACCTTCTCCAAGATGTTGGTTATGTTCATATTTGCCATTGTAGCCAGCCTGTATCCAAGTCCTCTTCAGAGTGTATACACTAGTGTCTTGCTAGAAAGCAAATTAAGCAATGAGACGAGTTTCATTGTTGACAGCGGCAGGAGACCCTAAACTATGGTCAAATTCATTTCATGATCCTAAAAGAAAAGTGTTTTCAACTCTAGAAACGTGCTTGATAGACAATAAAGGATACTGCTTCATTGCATTGCTATGATTTTCTTTTTACTATAATGTTTCCTTTTAACCCAGGAGTACTGTACTTTCTACAAATAACAGCATGTATTAGAATAACCAATTAAGTTTCAATTAATTGAAATTCCAAAACGAAATTAAAAGGCATAATTTTATACATAAAACAATTGAATAGTTGGCATTCGGCCAAAAAAAGGAGGATGTTACCACTTGTCTATTTGTACTTATGTAGACAGGCAAAAGACCAAAATTAACATAAATAGAAATTTTCAACCAGCAATTATTGACAACTTCGACGCCTTACGTATATTATCCGCCTAAAACATAACACTGTCAGATCATATGAGAGTAGAAGTAATTTCTACTAGCCACGCAACTAAGCTCCAGATGAAACAAAAACGAGCTACCTAAATCACTCACCACCAGTGATTTTGCCAACTCAATACATGCTAAATCCTGAAAAAAAATAATCATATCCATCAGAAAGCAATGCCTTATGATTCTAATCTCTGAGCTGCAGTACAACACTGACCGCAAGCAAGCACCGATCTACCATCGCACTCCACTCTCGGACCGCTTCACCATCTCCGGTTCCAGGGTGATGCGATCCGGAAGTGGAGCACGCGGCGCTCGTACCTAAGCAACCCAAGCTTAACCAGAACGAAAACCCACACGGGCAAACGAGCATTACGCAGTTAGTACTTCATCATGACGGAAGGTGAAGCAGCGGCAGAACGCGGGGAACGGGGATGACGACGGGGAGACGGGGATGGCGACAATATACCTTTCCTTGCCCTCGATCGGACCGGACAGTCGGTGGTGAAGCGGAGGTCGCGGCCGATCGGATCGCCGGGCACCACTACCACCGCGAGCTCCAATCAGCAGAACCCCCGAACCCTACACCACGGAGACCTCCGGGCCGCGCGCGGAGCGGATGGCGGAGGAGAGTGGGGGCGGATCAGGGCGACGGTGGCGGAGGTGGGCGATGGGAGGCGGCCGGGGAGTGGAGGAGGCAAACAGGAGAAACCCTAGCTAAAGCATTTTCCTTTGATTGCGAATCCTGCTCTTTTTACGCTTGTAAAAAATCTCGCATGAAAAAAACAAAAGAAAATGAATTATGTTTACGTGGGCTAGGGAAGTTTACCAGTAGTGGGCCGAAAGAGAAGATCAGGCCGAATACAGGCGAAGAGAAAAGCCCACGGGATTTTTTTAGTATTTTACGAGCGATTTATTATTGCTGCCCCCCCCCCCCCCCCCCGGCGCCCCCCAAATCCTGCGCCGCCGCCGGCGAAACCTACATCGCCGCTCTCTCCAGAGACCTCAACCCCACCGTCTCGGAAGTCTCCGACGGACGGAATCGGTGCCGCAGCCCTGTATATTTCTGGCCTTCGGCGCCCGCGACCTTGACGGCTTGACACCGCCAACGCGCCGGCTCGCCTACGACCTCGTGGTTGCTGCTTGCCGAGTAAGTGTTTCTATCCAAGAAGCAGCTAAGCTATAATCCAATTCTTGATCAGTTGATTCTTCTAAAGATTCTACTTGTGCTCCAAAGCTAGCATGAAATCGGAGTCTTAGGGCGTCGAAATCTTCTAACTGCGAATTTGTAGTGTACATAGGGTTGAATTCTCAGGGCTTCCAAATCTTCTTAGTAATAATTTCTAGTGTGCATTAAGGATTCAGAATGAATTTTAAGGATTCCACAAGTGCATTATACTAGGATGGTACAGACGTACATTACCCACCAAACCAAACACTACCTAAGATGACACTAGACTTTCAGTACTGAAGGTTGGTCCCCGTCCATCCATCCAATGGATTTTGGAATCAATGAAGGGACTACCAAGCAAGCAAGTATGAATCAACAATTGCTCTGGAGCCAGTGGCAGCTGCTGGATTCCATTCTTCCTACCGGCGGCTTCGCGCATTCCTACGGCCTTGAGGTCGCTATGCAATCTCGCATGGTGAACAACCCGGAAGACTTGAGGTCGTTTGTCATCCAGGTCTTGGAGAACACTGGCAGCCTGCTGCTTCCATTTGTGTACTGTGCTAGCAAGTCCCCTGATGCCGCATCCTGGCTCAAGCTAGATCAGTTGCTGGAAGCTACTTTGACCAACGAAGTTGGCAGGAAGGCGTCGGCGTCGCAAGGTTCAGCTCTGTTGAGAGTGGCTGCTTCTGTCTTCACTGAAATCCCAATGTTGCAGGAACTGCGACAGACGTTCCTCAGTTCCAAGATTGTGTCGTTCCACCATGCCCCTCTATTCGGGTTGATATGCAGGCTGATTGGATTTGACAGTGAAACGACACAGCGTGCATACATGTTTATCACAATGAGAGATGTGATTTCTGCTGCAACAAGGCTGAATTTGATTGGGCCACTGGCAGCCTCAATGCTGCAGCATCAGGTTGCACCAGATGCTGAGCGGATGGTGCAGAAGTGGAGTGACCGTGATGTTGCAGAAGCATCACAAACTGCCCCTCTGCTTGATGCGTTGCAGGGTTGTCATTCTTACATGTTTTCGAGACTGTTTTGCTCTTGAGACCTGAGAAAGGTGATGCACTCCACTCTCCTTTTCTCTTTGTAAATAAACTTTCAACATGTACATCATGATGGCCAGCCTTATGATAAGTGTATCTCTTGCGCTTCTGATCTAGAAAGTTGTTGCTAATGCATTTCCATTTCCTGAATAGTCAAGTTATTTATTTCATAGAGATGGGGTGTTATTACTCTTCCATTCCATGGAATATGATATTATGATGAGTCATGACTGGTGCAATGCAATTGATTTGTATAGATTTATTTCAAGGTTATAAAGAAGTTCAATTCAATGAGGTTCTGTCTTCCGAATCCTGCTACGAATTTCACCTTCTTTCAATAAATTTAGCATACAGACTTTGGGATATCTGTCTTTTTTCCATTCAAGGCCACTGACAACAAATATCAATCCCTAGTGCAATGTGTGAAAGAGGTGTTAATAGAATGGACAAACTTGAGAATATTATGTCAGTGAATCATTAGTCAGTCAGCCTTATGGTTTGTTCTGTGTATTCTTTGTGCTTCCTTTACATTGCTTGTATAGCATGCCATCTGAGAGGTATCAACTCTAGTATCTAGAAAATGTTTTAACCCCTGAGGAGTAAGGGACCATTCTTTTGTTAGAGAAAAATGACATCAAGAGATACAAGCATCCCCTCGACAAATTCCCCATGTTTGTTCTTAGAATAGAAAGAGTATACAACAATGGTAGTACATCATATTCTGGTCCATGATACCTCTCTAGCAGGTACTAGATTGATTCGATCGCTGCATCATCTCTGTCTTCTTCGGTTTCAATTGTACCACACAATACAATGCTTATCGTTTGTTTCATAAAACATAGTTTAATTTCATAATGCGAAGAACATCTTTTGTTCTTAGGAAGCCAGGACTGCAGCAGCTTGCTTGGCTTCAAGGGGCTTCTCATACTCAATGGACTTGAACAACTTGTTCCTGCCCGTTCTCATCCTTCTCCATGCACCCGATCCTTTGGATTATCTCCAGGAACAAGGTTGGCCTGAAGGAAGTACCTGGACCAGTTAGATTTTGGAATCACAGTGTGGAAATTAGAAGATCAAGCTGCAAGCATGCCATGTACTTGGAAGTTCATAGAACACTTAAAATCTCATTTGATTACTGACTTGTTTGCCCCCCAGTTGCTTTGCTGATATATGCAGTTGGAATAAAAAGGCACCACTCTGAATCTAGATGTCAACAATCACATTAGAAACCGCTATTTGTTTCTGTGGTTTTGTAGGAACCATGTCCCAACTCCCTGGCTGGGATATGCTGCCTGAGAGGCTACACGCATCAGTTTGCATCATGTGCTTTACTCCCTTTTGATTGTCACAACCTAATGAAGATGCATGCATGGTAGCATAAAAACAGATCCAGTAGGATGATATACCATGCAATGTGGAAATCGCTGTGAACTTTACCTGTCTTCCATCGTCTTGGTGAAGATTTGGAGCATCGCCCCTTGGTCGTCCCAGTCCACCGGCACACCCAATTTCTGGCACTCCTTGATCTGTTCCTCTGAGAGCACATATTAAGGAGTTACATCTAATATTCCGAATCTTTGAACAAGTACAACAAAACCACAGTCCTAAAAACATTTCCAAAAATCCATTTGTACAACGAACACATCATGCTTCAAATATATGTGGTCGATTAGAAAGTACTAAGCGTTGCCTACAAATCTACATCTGGACGTGTGCAAAAGCAGAAGAAACATCCACTGGTGCTAATTAATTCAATCAAACATGGAATATTGGAATCAAATAATAATCATGTTTTTTTTTTCATAAGATTTGCCATAGAAATGATGTTTCAGTTCTTCATGTCCTTCGGATCTCCTCACATCTTAAAAAAAATGGTAGTTTAGTGTGAGAGAAGTACAAGACCTTGCGAGGAAGAAAGCATCCTGGTGCAGCAAGCCTTCTTGCATAGCTGCAGCCTGCAGATGTTCTTGAAATTCTTAGTGCTAGCCTCCATGCACAGCTCTGCATTCACGAATTACGAACATCATTGGCGGCTACCTTCCGATGTAAACCTTATGTACATGGTCTGTTCAGGGCACAGAAGATGAGTAAATCATCTAGTTAGTCCTAGCATATTGAGGATTGGAACAAAATAGCAGGTTTGCAGGTTTGTTTACATATGCTTGCAGGTTTGCAGGATGTATGTCATTCAAACTCCTGAAATACCATCAGCCATATATACTTCCTGCCGCAGATAAACTGGCCAATGAACTGCTGAAGCGTTGCCCGTCCATATTCGAGACAGCAAGCATCCTGTGGAAAGCCCCGTGCTTCCTTTTCTTTGGAAAAAAAACCCCAGAGAAATTCAAAACAGGAAGACATTAACATTTGGAAAAAGTCCATATAACCCACTAAACTTTGCTCAAAAGTTTGTCCAGCATCCCTAGCTTTAAAACCAGGTATCTTGCACCCTAAACTTTATAATCTCATTCATATAACTCTCTAACCCAGTTTTGCACGATGGTTTTACTTATGTAGCATTATAAATAGATAGTTTTGCCATGTAGAATGACAAGTTGACTAAATTAAATGAATGGTAGGTGAGACCTATCGGGGAGAAGTCATGTTCTCTCCGACAGTGGGCCCTGCTCGTCAGTTCCATCCCTACCTCCTACCGCCTATGCACTGAAGCGCCATGCACGCATCACCTCCCACATGTCTACACCCACCCACATGTCTACGCCCACTTCGCCAAATCTGCCTCCTCTCGTAGTCCGAAAACCCTCAACTTCCTCCCCCTCATGCTCTCATCTCGACAAAACGCCGCCGCGACATCATCTTCTTCCTCAAGTTTGGCCGCCGCATCACCACCTCGATCCACTGCCTCTACGATTCTCCACCAAATTCCTCTCACCACTAGCACCACCCTCACCCCTCTTAGCTTCCTCCAACACCAATTTCACCCCTGCGCCACCATAGCGCTACTATAGCCACCCTCTTCTTCTCCGAAGCCCACCACCGTTGACCCATCCCCACCGAACACCTCCAGCCAAGACCCAAGTTGTCTTTGTACTTCCCAAATAATCCTGGTACTCACGTGTACACTAGTTCCCAGTGAGCGCCACCGATTTATCGTCGCCTCCGTCCAAAATCAGCCTCCATCCGTCTTTGCTTGCCGCTACTATGCATCTCCAACTGCCCCGCCGCCACCGGGAGAGAGTCCTTATGACCTCGCCGACACATTCCTATCATCGCCTGCACCGCCCGAGTCGCCCCTCGCCGTCGCCATCGCTATCAAGAGTCAGTGTCATTGCTCCCCTGTTTCTCTGTTTTGATTTGGGGAGAAGGCCCTGTGGGCCACCTACTATTCATCCAACTTAACTAATTTGCCATCTTATATAGCAAAACCATCAACTCATAATTTCACATAGTCAAAACCATCTTAGAGAACCGGATTAGGAGGGTTATATAGACGGGATTGCAAAGTTTAGAGTACTAGATATTTGGTTTTAAAGTTGAGGGCACTATAGTGGCGGAAGCCTATGTAGCCCGAGGCCTGGCAACCAAAACCCATGCAAAATTTATGAAAAATCACAAAAAAAATAAACAGAGTTAGCCTAAAAGTTGGCCCAGCTTAGGGCTTGAGCTGGTTCCATCCCTAGGGCACTAGACGGACTTACTATCTACCCAAATCTTATAATGATCTATACATTATCCTTTGAAGGGATTCAATATATGTGTTACAATTATGTTACAAATGCATGCTGCATCCAAGTGCATCTCCTCAGAAGTCTCAACCTCCATCTTGAACAGATTACACGAACACAAAAGTTTGTTTTGGCGATTATAAGGAGGACACACACACTAGTGTGCCTTCCTTAGCATATACCTATTAAGATAGAAGTCGGGAATATGTTAGCGACCTTATACAATTCCTACTAAAAGTGTACTCGCGTGTGCGTAAAGATAGGTACTAAGATTTAAACTCTGGTGGATAAAGTTGTACACCTACAACTCCACCATCCTACCAAGAGATGGTTCCCGATAAATAAGTTTGTTGATTTTCATAACTCTAGAAACCCTAGAAAATTGTCTGAATAATGTAAGAGCTTGAAACGTACATTTTCATGGAGCTTCGTGATCCAATTACATAATCAACAGTAAAATTCGTATGCTCCTACATACCAAAACACTAATTCTCACAAGAGTACGATATAAACTTTTCATATCTAGTAAAGCTATTTTTATTAGGCTGAAGGACATTAAATAAAAGAAATAATAAGGAGCATCCAGTCTTCAACAACAAGAAATCATAGAAGCACTGCTCAATAATCATTTGCATAATGGAAAATCTAGCATTAGTTTGTCCTTTCCAAACTCTGCTAAAATCCACATCCTACATCTTAATTAGTTTTACTAAAATGGATGAATTGCACCTTAAAAATCGTATAGCCTTAGCTTGCAACATTTCTTGGTTTGTCACGAGGTTAGTGTTGAGAAAGAGGTGACACATGTCCTACTAGGACTTGGAGATGTGTGCTACAAGCATTACTAAATGAATTCTGATCTAATTAGTATTCATACTTTTCTTTGGAGAAGGACAAGGGAGACTATGTAAAGTTATAAAGTGTGGCTATAGAGAATAAAAATCACAAATCAACTCACCCAAAATAAAATGTGCACGAGAAAATTAAAAGCTATGTTATTCATCAACACTAGATGTTTGTATAGGTGCACGAGATGACGAGAGCATTCGTGTTGCATCTCAAATATATGAGCTGATACGAGGGCTGCTGCGTATCAGAAGGGTACCAGAGTCTAAAAATTAGTGCTGGAAGCTGATTAGGATGTTTGCATGAGGAACACAGATGCTTGTTTCGGGAGAAATATATCTTGCTTGCCAATTGAACAATTAAACAGTTTTTCATTCTCAGAAGTCAGAAGTTTATAGGAGACATGAGCCTTACTGAAGACATGCAGAAGGAAGATCGAAGCAGTTCCCTAGGCATGGTGATATTGGAAAAGCTATATAATGAGTTGCATTACTAGTATTTTTTGATAAATTTGTTCGTAACTGCATGTGTAATGTTGCTACCTTGCTTATGCTCAAAACTATCTGGATCAACCAGTCGTTCTTATGGAAATACGTTTTTCAACGACATTTTGTTGAGACAGCGCATATCCAAAGCAGAATCTTTTCACGGAAGTTACAGAAGTGCTGCAGAATCAAGAGTTTCTTTTAAGTCAGAACACTGCAAACGAACAAATACACTTCATACAAATGTTTCATGTGAAGTGAAAATGCCAGCGTCGAATTGTCAACAGTGTGAAGCTGCAGTCCTCAAAACCATAGAAGGCTGGGAGAAAAACGAAGTATCACACAGCATTTAGCTTTACAAATTAAAGACTGTTCAATACAAGTCAATACTTTTCAGGAAACAACTTTTGTACACACAAAGTATACAGACAAATCTTGGCCAAAGTCATTTCATAAATGTGATATGTCTGTGTCCAGATTCTAACATAGAAGTACTACAGAATAGCTGCACCAGCTCGTTTGTAGACAAGATTCAGCCAAGAATTCTCCTCCCGTGTGTGATCGTGTTCAGTGTTATGCGTCAAAAAGTCAGTGGCACGAGACGTTATTCGTTCCGTAACTTAAGCTTTGAAGGCTTGCGTCTGCCATATCCGTCATCCATCTCTGTGGCCCACCATCATCTCCAATGACATTGTACGCGTAGGATGAAAGCCCGACATCTTCACCACATGAGCTTGCCTTCCCCAGCTTGTATAACCTTTGTGTTCTAGACAGCACTACAAGGTTGGAAAATGTTGAGAAGCTATTGCCAACGAACACATCTGCTCTCGTGCATACCTCAAAGTCGATGGCAGACTTTATGAGATAAGGTTGCCTATCGTAGATGTCAGTAACTCCAAGTCTCTTCTTCTCAAAAGCAATCATACCCACTCTCCAACCGCTGGTTATTGAATCATCTTCTAGAAGGCTGTCGGCTACAGCAAGATAAACTACAACTGGCCGACGTAGATCTGTGATCTGTGAGACCTTATGAATGATCTCTTCTTTACTGCTGCAGATTTCATTTGAATTAGACCGCTGCTCCCACTTCTTGCAATGGATCATCCAATCTTTCTCTATTCTCATGTGAACAGCAATGTACGGCACAGGCAGATTTGTTGAACCATCCCTCCTGTTCTTATTATGAGAAATACCAGCCTCATATCTTGCTGTTTGGCCTGCCTCCCTAATCTTGGATATGACCTTGACTACTTCAGTTTCTATATCAGGAGCCAAGGCAAGGCAATCGAAGATCCTCGCATAGTCTTTGACTGGCCAATGGTCAGGCCACAAAAATGGATGTTTCCCGATAATTTGAATGACTTCAAAGTCATCTGCCTCGCCCCCTTTGGATTGCTGCAGTTGATCCAAGTCTCTCTCCACTGTCCACCTCCTGCCACTTCCCTTTTGGAGTTTGAAAGGCTCAGTATGATTCGAAACTTCTGAATACCGAGCTAACCTTACAAACCCATGACAGTGGACATTGAACTTGTTAAAATCAAACACCTTGTCAAAAGAGATAGGCCGCAGTAAGTCAACCTCTTTGTAGAAAAGTGAAGCACTCAGACTTGGCATGAGCAGAGATCGGTTCAGGAATTTTGCAGTCAAGCATGCTCTTGCAAAAGCAATCTTCTGATTGTTCAATCCCCATATAATCTGTGGGACCTGAACAAACTTGTCTCGCCTAACTCCAGGCAGCAAGTTGGGGGTTGTCGACTCATAAAACCCCTCCTTCTCAGACGAGTTAATGGCAAGAAAAGGAGCAACAATTGCTCTCAATACAATTAGGACAATAACTATGAGAAGGCATTTGCAAATGACAGGCCTTGTTGGCAAGCTAATGTGCTTGAGATGCTTAAGTTCTAGTAGGATGTTCATTGAAACAGTGCTTTAAACCCTTCTCATTCTAGAAAGTCCTTTTTTATCACCCAACCATGCCGAGTATCTCATTACCAGTGCCCATGGCGCATGACCAACATTTCCCTTTGAATCCTTTTTTTTGGTTGAAGTACAAACAGCACTGCAATTCAATGGAATCAATAACCAAGCACGCTAGCTTTGATGGCTTGAAGAGTTCTTCCTGGCCACCGAGTAAAACGGCCGTCAAGTTCTGACTATTCAATTACTAATATCAGCAGACTTCTTGATCACTCCAGTTAAACAATTTAGTATATGCTCGACCGGAGATTCTGCAAATGCAAGGAGAAGGAAATAAAGATGCACTTAAAGGTTGTTGTAAAGGTACTGCCATCCATTATACAATTCAAAAGATCTACTAGGTGGCTACATAAAGAACATTTTTTCACTGCATTCATTCATGGATAAACT
The DNA here is from genome assembly GCA_017311315.1 of Dendrocalamus latiflorus. Taxonomy (NCBI): domain Eukaryota; kingdom Viridiplantae; phylum Streptophyta; class Magnoliopsida; order Poales; family Poaceae; genus Dendrocalamus; species Dendrocalamus latiflorus. The sequence goes on from CM029634.1 coordinate 19,420,297, forward strand.
GTCTTCAGTAAAAGAATAACCATATCTATAGGAAGGTTTCTTTACGGACCTACGTATAACGATATGCACATTAAGCTTTCATAAGGAACCTTGGGGTGGATGCACCTGAGTCCTATGGTTCACAAGACCCCAACGAGAGCTCTCTCTCTCTCTCTCTCTCTCTCTCTCTCTCTCTCTCTCTCTCTCTCTCTCTCTCTCACACACACACACACACACACACACACACACACACACACACACACAAGAAACAAACCAAGCCGAACTATATGCAGTGGCGGGTGTAGGACTTTTCCCAAGGGGTATCAACAGAGCATGACTAAATGCAGCAATCAACTCGATATTTTGTTAATACTAAGGCATGGCTCCATGCTTCCATTGTATTGCATGGTAATATAGAGGAGTATGCACCTTGGGCACTATCCAATGGGGTCACAGCACAGGACCCATCTATACGTTGCGCGCTTAATAAGAACAGGAACCGAACAGTACGGATGGATGGATCAGCAAGCAAATCCGCAACTGGAGTCAATATTTCTTCGAATAATGGTCGCATTTGCACTAATTGGATGGGGCGTCGCAGAAAAGATTTGGATTTTGCTGCTCACAGCAAGCAAAGACCAGAACAAACTAGATCAATCCAAACAAGGTTAGGGCTTCCTTACCAAAAAAGAAAAAAAGTCCGGATCGATCTCCACTCCACGCCGATCCAGTGCAGGGGGGTAGGAGGAGGAGGAGAGCACTCCACGCCGATCCGTTCGGCGGCGTCGGCGAAGATTGGGGTCAGCTTAGGCTGGTAGATGACAAGGCCCACAGCGCACCCCCCAACTCTACTCCTGTAGCCGGCGGCAGATCGCTCCACTCCACGGCGAGCTCACCGGAAGGGGAGAAGAAGAAGAGGAGGAAGAAGATTATTGGGAAATTTGGGAAGGGAAGTGGAAAAACACGAAACGTATGAAAGGGAGAAAGTGCGCAAAGCGGTTAACTGCTAGGCACTGACCCGTGGGCCACGGGCTGGCCCAATTTGTCAGTGGCAGGGAATCTCCTTTGCCTTTTTTAGCTGCGGAAACCGGAGGCTATGGTAAATTCGTAAAGGCTAACTATGGTCTGTTCTTTATGTCTTCTAAAAATTACTTTATGATTTTTCTATAATAATTAATTTTTAAATAGAATATCTTTTTAAGATAGAGTTTACTAGTTAATTCTAGTACATACTATATCGATTTCATTTATATTGGCAAAAACCGCACGTGGGTTTCTGTTACTTTGTAATCTTTTGCACGAACAGTCCAAAAGGCACAAGCCGCAGCCATAAGCCATAGCCAAAAAAGAATAGGCCCTACGTCTATTTTTTTTGGGTTTAGACCCTGTTTGAAAATAAGGGGATTATATTATTTAATATTAAATTTGCGCGAAATTCCTTTAAAATTCGCTGTTTAGTGGGTCAGAAGATTGGCTTCAAAAACCACCGTAGATTAAAAAAAGGCAATTCAGAAGTACTATTATTTAGAGAGTCTACCACAAGTCAAAATAATAAAAATATAATTTTTGAGGAGCTTATAATGAGAAACACATCAAAAATACCAAGTTGCCCTTGCTCTCTCTCTCTGGTCCTCTATGCCTTTGCTCTCCCTCTCTAGTCCTCCGTGCCTTTGCATTATCTCCGCCTCTCTCCTCACTTCCCTTTACGTTCCAATTCCCTCCACCAAATTCGCAGACCGGCCAACACCATGAGGTAGGCCTAGGTGTGGAGATAGGAGAGAGATCGGAGAAGGGAGGGCAGTTGGAAGCTGGCCACATGGCTAGACGGATGGGTATACTGTATACAGTTAGCTTAACATCACCGATTTTAGTAGTATACACATATATGCACATATAGTTGGGAGACACGTGCCCGTGCTCCGAGAAATTTTTATTGTCTCTAATAAAATTTTAAACGTGTGTAGGGGACGAGAACACGTGTACGTGGATGATGTGGGTGTGATGTATGTCCAGGGTGCCATGTACTCTTAAAAAAGGGCTATTATGATTTTTTTTACCTCTTTCTCTCTACTTGATTTCAAATTAGTATTATCATGGTAGGCGTGATGTGTCTCGGTAAATGATCAAGAATTTGTAATATCCAACAACAAAATAATTTTTTTACTGTGTATCTCGATAAATGCCAACCAAGTGCGGTGTCCAAAAGTCAACTTTATCTTTTTGGAAATAAGTTAGGATGAGTTATTTTTATTTTTTTAAAGCTTATTTGATTAAAAAATGTTCTACTAATTGTTGAGTGATATGGAAATCTGTTCCATACACATATATTGGATTCCTAAGCAATTCGTAAAGGAAAAAGCCCTTCCTCTATTTTGTAGTTGATTCAATTTAGACCCTTTACTTTAAAACCGGATATTTTATCGCTGTACTTTTAAAATCAGATCAATTTTAACCTTGATTCCGGTTTTCCGAGTGGTTTTACCACAATAGCGCTAACATCACCTCCCATTGCCCACATCACTCCCAGTCTCTCTTGTCCATTTCGTGCACAATCTTCTTCTCCCAATCCAGCAGTAGCTCCTTCACTGGCCATTAGGTCGTCGCCAAGCGTGGTGCCGGGTAAAGAAAGGCAGAGGGAGCTGGCGAATCCGTTGGAGGGGAAGGTAGCGGAGGGAGAGGAAGGTAGCACAACAACACCGGAACGGGCCTTGCCATGTCTTTGGCTCCGAGTTCAGCCAATTGGACACCATAGACCATCCACCACGGCAGCGTGTCCTCACCGCCGTTGGTTAGCGTGTCCTCACCGCCGTCGGTTACCATCGCCTCCCACCATCTCAGGTCTCTTCCACCGTTGGAACCGCTTAGCTAGATTTTTCATTGCTCACTGATGCTCTTGCGCACCCATCTCAGGTTGCCGCTCCGCCGCACGCCATCGCTAGGCTGCCATAAGAGTATCTCGGCCTTTGAAAATGCCACCCCCCAAGTCTGTAGTAGCCACCGTGTTCCGTTTCTGATGCCCCCTGGGATCTTGACGTCCTTCCTTGGCTGGCCTCGAGCTCCACAAGTGCTCCAATGGCGTCCGTCTCTCAGCTCCTCCTCTGTTCGAACGAAGAAGACAGAACCTTCTCTTTCTCTTGCTATCTCAATGAACATGTAACGGAAGCCGGAAGGAACAATGTCCAGACCTCACAAGCAAGAATGAAGTTCTTTACAAGGGAATGAAACTCTAAGGCTTTACAAATCAAGAAAGGAAATGTGTACAGCAGTGGGCAATTAGATTTCTTGTAACCAATCACTTCTTCCATATTGGTATGTAGCAGTTGATCACTGAGAAACTGTTCCTCTTCAGATGTCTGTCATCTGCAGCAGGCAAAGAGGAGCTCCTTTGCAGTCCATGTCACTTCTGCAAGATCTTGCAATGACTCGATTGTGTCTTTCTTCAACGGGAAAAGCTTTTCCAAGCATTCTGTCAGAAGGAAAGGTTGACTCAAAACGATAAAGCTTGGAGCGGGATGGCGAATGTAAACTTATTCGAAAGAATGGACTTGCTATTTACATTGCCACAGAAACATCACTATTTTGCCCTGCTTAGATGTAGTCTTATAAATCACCCAAAAAAACATTTGATAGATGATGGATCAACAGTCCACATAGCAATTCCACGTCTCATAGACAAGAAAGGGCAGATCTTCCTACAATAATCCGAAAAGGCAAAAATGATGCCCCCTCGGATGAATTTGATTCTAAACAGTTTATAAATATTAAATACCAAACTACCGTCCCCAGAAAGTAAAATTTCCAACATTTCACAAGATCAGTCAAATAGATATGCATGTCTATGCTAGATAGTAATGTATGCATGGTGTGGTACTCCCTCTGCTCATTTTTATAAGGCGCCCACGCATTTCAAGATTCAAAGTTCATAAATTTTGACCAATAAGATCTTGTGACACAAAAGTGAAACCATTGGATACATATTTGAAAGCACTTTCTTATTATTATGATTTTGTAATTATGGACAAAGTAGTGAAAAAGAAATTAATGGGCAAAGTTCAACTTTGGAGACCACACCAAGTTAAACTGTGCCTTATAAAAATCAACGGAGAGGGTACTGTACAAAGACAGTTTAGTGTATCGTCTGAACACTGTACTAGGAAATAAATTGAAAAGTAACTATAATGACAAGAATACATTGGAAATGGCCAGAAGAAATGTACCTTGATGTCTCACAAGGTTCAACAGTGACAGTGAAGCAAGCACCCTCTCTTCCAAAACTCTGTCATATCTTAAGCTATCCAAAAGCTTAGGCGCAAGAATGGAGCATGCTAAAGGCTGGTGAGTATTGCATCCGTGAAGTGGGGAGATGGAGCTGCTCATCCATGTAATCGTGACGAGACATGCTCGAACCAAACTTGGGATTCCATCAGATATGCAGTTTGACAGTGCCGTGAGGAACTTTTCGTTCCCATTGTTTAGCAACATGAGGGCAAGTTTCTTCAGCCGTTCTTCAACTGTCTTTTCTTCTTCCTGGTAATTAAAACAGCATCCAGGTAAAAAAAACTTAGATTATGCAATAGAACCTAATTTCCAAACCAAATTATAAGGTGAATTACATGTCAGTTTTCAGATCATGACAACATACCACTCGTGCACTCTTATCTTTGAATATCTCTGTTCTTCTAAAGGATTCTGATAGGGAATCATCTAAACCTGCTCTCTTTAGTAGCCATGCTTCTGCTATGGGTTCTCCAGAGGATGAAAACCGCCCCGCCAAGAGTAAGAGAGCCCGAGCACACTGTTCTTGCACCTTTCTGCTGTGTGAACTATGCTCCAAAGCAGCTATAATAGCATCAATCGCTTCCTCTCTGTAAACGCTGTACTGCAAAGGATCTCCCTGCAAGAAAACTGCGATATTGGGATTGTACAAATACCAAAAGCTTGACTAAACAAAGGAAGAAAAGATCCATGTTTCAAGATGTTACCAGGAGATCAAGCTGAAGTAACATGACAGCTGCCAGCGGATGTTGGACAACAGGAGCTTGCTGGAGAAAGACCAATAGAATATGCATTGTATTCAAGCAGCCACCATTTTTCAGCTCCTTGAGGAACTCTACAATCTGGGTTGTTCTGTTCATAGAAGGAAAGAATTAAGGCCAGTTCAAAAGATGTTTTAGATGTGCTCCTCAGAATCTACACCTTATCGACTAGAGCCATTTTACCTGTTTAGGCAGACCAGTTCACTCATCAAGTTCAGGGCAGCAGCACTAGCCTTCTTCTGAGTTCCTACGAGAAGCTGAACAATAGGCTCCTTATTCAGATTATCAGCTATGTAGTGTCGACAACTGCCATCAGCTTGGATACATGAAGTCAAGAGAGAGATGCAGTTTTTGCTCTCGCGGGCATCAGCAACTTCAAGTCTGCTCATGAGAAGGTCCAAACCACCCAGAGCAATCATCTGCTTTGCGTTCTCAACATTTCTGTCAACGTCAAATCCCATAAGGAGCTGATCTAGAAAGTAGAATGCGGCTACTTTGGGAGAGCATTTCACAGAAGACAGAAATTGCACCTCATCCCCACACTCCAATATGTGCAACACTACTGGTATCCAGTCCAATGATAGCATTTGCTTAGCTTTAGGCTTCATCAAATAAAGTACTATAGCCGCCTTCAGGAACAACTCATTGCTCCTCAGAAGTCTCAAGAAAACCTCAAGCTGTGGATCTGCATTAAGGACAATCTGTCTATTGACCTCATTCCTCAAAACCAACTCTCCCATTATCAAGATTGCTGACTCCAGTACTGCATCATCTTTGGAAGTGAATGTAACCTCAAGAAGCCCTTGAATAAAAGAGGGACATGCCAGCAAACTTTCAAGATTAGGAATTCCTTGCAAGTTTGAACATGCTCTGGCAACTTCATGCACAGCATACTCGCACTGCCTAAGACTGTCTGAATTTGATACCACAGAAACTGCTCGTTCAAGAGTCATTGTTAGCTCATTGCCATCTAGATCTTTCTCCACAGAGACAATTTCTTTCTTTGGTACCTTAGGGTGATTAATAACATTCCTGCTTAGATCTCCACGACATGAGAATAATCGGAAAGAGTAGGGTTTGCATGGTGTAGGCGCTGTTTCTGGAACAGTACCCTCTTTCCGAATGCGGGAATGTTTTTCTTGGAGCACCATGTTACTCTGTCTACTCAAAACAGGCTTAAGTTAAGTAACTTCAAAGGTATATACAGGATTAAACAATTAAGATTTTGTGACAAATGAACATTGGAATTTAGCATGCTTCAAACATCAATATCAAAAAGAAGGAAAAAACACCAGATGCGCCTGTGCTTTAAAGTTTTTTAGTCTATCAAAACGGTTTTGATTTTCTTAAGATACATTTGGAGTTTCAGTTGGACTATGTCACTTTTCGGTCAACTTTGACCAACATTAGCTACTGTGAGGGTGTAAAGACAAAGCTATTCCAGGAACTGGAAGCAGTTGCCAAGTTTCCAGACATTAACTAACCCTACCAGTTAATACATTTCTTTTCACCTTCTCTATTAGTCAAAATTAATGGAAATTTCCCTTTCCTATGGAGATAATAAATCCATATTGAAAGTATATCTTGTATAACAATGGAACCTTAGGGGTAGTGTCAGGCCTCCGAGACCTCAGGGCGTAGTGGTGGGCAGCTTGGGGGCGCTCCGGTCCCCGGCGGTGGCCTGAGCGGTTTGCTCCCCGGGACGCCAGCAGGAGAAGGGCAAAAGGATACAAGGTAAAGATCTTTATTACTTATTGTTTTTCAGCGTTTGGATCTCACGCAATATATAAGAGGTCTGTTACAAAATAGAGTCCGAACTGGACTCATACCCCTAAACCCGACTCTTAAACGGTCATAGAGTCCTAATTGGACTCGGCCACTTATAGCTAACCGGTAAAGCTAGGTCTTTTGCCGGCGATGGTAGACTATTACATCTCTCCCCTCCTCGCGAAGCAGCTCGTCCTCGAGTTGAAAATCTGGATAAGACTCCTGGAACTTAGCAAGCGGCATCCATGAGGCATCTGCTAAAGCAGTGCCAGCCCACTGCACTAGGAGATGTTGCTGACCTTGACGCCTTGCTGATTTCAATACGCGTAGTGGAGTAGGCAGCACCCGGCCATGGTGAAGTAGTGGCAAGGGCGGTGGAGTCGGTGGTGAAGGCCCGTGAAACTTTTTAAGCACCCCAACATGGAAGACGTCATGGAGTTTGGCGCCGGGAGGAAGTTCCAGGCGGTAAGCAACGGAACCAATCCACTCGATGATCTTGTAAGGACCAAAATACTTCGGTCCCAGCTTGCTAGCTGAAGATATACCAAGAGAAGCAGCCGGCCGATGAAGAAGGCGCAACCAAACCAATTCTCCCACATCAAAGGAAACATCACGGTGATGTTGATCATAGTATTTCTTAGCATATGCCTGAGCTTGAAGTAGGCGATCACGGATATCATGAAGGAGTTGATCCCGAGCCAATAGTGAGACTTCCACAGCTTGAACGATGGCCTCTCCCTTTTCATAAGTGCGCAATGAGGGTGGATCCCGGCCATAGACCACCTTGTAAGGTGTCGTACGAAGGGCTGAGTGGAATGATGTGTTATAGCAATATTCGGCCCAAGGTAACCGGTCCACCCATTGCCGAGGTCGGTTGCCGATTAAGCAGCGCAAATACATGGCGATCACCTTGTTAACAGCTTCAGTCTGGCCATCAGATTGGGGATGGTATGCGGAACTAAGGTGGAGGCGAATTCCCGCCAGACGGAACAAATCTTGCCAAAAGTTGCTTGTGAAGACCCGATCGCGGTCACTGACAATTGAGGTAGGAATCCCATGAAGGCGGACGACCTCATTAAAGAAGACACGGGCGACCGTTGTAGCGGAATATAGATGGGCCAAAGGAATAAAATGGGCGTACTTGGAGAAGCGATCAATGACCGAGAGGATGACCGATTTACCGTGTACGCGAGGAAGCCCTTCAACGAAATCCATCGCAATGTCTGACCATGGTTGAGCCGGGACTTTGAGCAGTTGAAGGAGGCCCGCGGGGTGCAATTGTTCAACTTTATTGTGTTGGCAAATGTGACAGGCTCTCACAAAATCCTGAACAACTTTTTTAGCGCCTGGAATGAAGAAATCCTGCCGCAGACGGCACAAAGTCTTTTGAAAGCCTTCATGCACTGCATGGGCTGACGTGAGGATGTGTTGCAATGAAGACGACGAGGCTGGCACATAAACCTGGCCGGAGTGTAAAATAAGGCCATCCTGCAGTGACCATGGAGCCGATAATTTTCCCGAGGTGATATCGGCCTGGAGTTGTTGCAGAGCCGGAGTGTGTAACACCTCATTGCGCAATTCAGGAAAAAGTGAGAGAGCAGGCGATGATATAGCCATCAGGTTGGCCGGAGAGTACTCACGCCGAGATAAGGCATCAGTGACAGTGTTGAGGCGGCATAGACGGAATTCGACGGAAAAATCGTAGCCGAATAGTTTGCTCACCCAGTGATGCTGTGGAATAGTGGAAAGCCGTTGATCAAGTAAAAACTTCAAACTATAGTGGTCCGTGCAGATAAGGAACGCGCGGCCCCAGAGGTATCGTCTCCAATGACGAACGGCTTAGGCGGGGAGCTTGGAATGGCGTGGTACCACTGGACAACTAAAGAATGCGATGGGTCCTTGGCCCTGGTGAAGAACGGCCCCAATGCCTGACCCGGAAGCATCACATTCCACAATAAACTTCTGGGTGAAATCGGGCATATGTAAAACTGGTGCCGCGGATAAAGCTATCTTTAGGGCCTCAAAAGCTTTCTGGGCGGTTGGTGACCAGCCAAATGCCTCTTTTTTAAGCAAGTTGGTTAAAGGAGCTACAATCTTGCCAAAGTCCTGAATAAATTTGCGATAATAACCAGCAAGGCCTAGAAACCCACGTAATGCTTTAATTGTTTTGGGTTGTGGCCAGTCAGAAATTGCTTGTACCTTGGCGGGATCCATAGCTACTTGGCTGTCGGAAATGATGTGGCCCAAATATGAAACCGAAGATAATCCGAAGGAACATTTAGACTTCTTAAGAAACAAGGCATTTTGTCGGAGTAGCAAGAAAACCATGCGGATGTGTTGTAAGTGCTCATCCCATGATGAACTGTAAATTAATATGTCATCGAAAAAGACCAGGACGAAGAGGCGCAAATAAGGACGAAGAACTGCCTGCATCAAGGCTTGGAATGTGGCCGGTGCGTTCGTCAATCCAAAGGGCATGACCAGAAACTCAAAAAGTCCTTCATGAGTTCGGAATGCTGTTTTGAAGATATCATCGGGGTGCATGCGGACTTGGTGATACCCCGATCGGAGATCGAGCTTAGTAAAAAACCGAGCACCTCGCAGTTCATCTAATAACTCATCCACCACAAGAATCGGGAATTTGTCCTTGATCGTCAACTCATTGAGGGCATGACAATCCACACAGAATCGCTAAGTGCCATCATGCTTTCTTACCCAGAGGACTAGAGAGGAAAAACATGACTGGTTGGGCCGGATCATACCTCGGTGGAGCATATCCTTGCATTGCCGCTCCAACTCGTCTTTTTGGTGATGGTTCAGCAAAGAGTTCCTCAAATTCTTCCAGTAAAGGCTGCAGTGCTTCCTGGCCAGACTGAACTAGAGCATGTATGGATGGAGTAGATGAAAGTCCCTGCCATTGCACCCGGTGACCGTTCAGCCAAAACATCATAGTGAGGTCGTCGAAATCCCAAAGGATGGGGCCAAGCGTCTTCAACCAGTGGACCCCGAGGACGATGTCAAAACCATCCAAAGGTATAGCATAAGCTTGGATGGTAAACGGTGTCTGGTTCACCATAAGCTGAAGATCATTGCAAAATCCAGTGCAGGCGAGTTGCTCCCCATTTGCTATTTTGACTCGCAGGCCCTGACGAGGAAGCAGCTGAACTGCGGCCAATTGGACAGCTCGAGCACTGAAGAAGTTGTGCGTAGAGCCAAAGTCGACGAGGGCGACGAAGGAATGATTACCAATGGTTACCGTAAGCTGCATGGTGCCCCCGTTGGATACTCCTGTGACTGCGTGGAGGGATATCTCAGGTGAGAAATCTTCGGCTTCTATAGCATGCAATCCCAGCTGGTCCTCGCCGGCTTCGCCGTCTTCATTCATATCAATATAAGTCAAAAACGGCTGCTTGCAACGGTGCCCCGGCAAGAATTTGTCATCACAGTTGTAGCAGAGTCCCTTGGAGCGACGATCGGCCAATTCGGTTGGAGTAAGTCGGCGAAATGGTTTCGTCGGGCGACCTCCTGAGGTTATGGCCAGTGGTGTTGATTCCTGAGAGTGTCCGGTCACTGGAACCGGTGTAGAAGGAGGTCTTTGTGGTGGTCGCCAGGGGCGAGATGCTGCTGGTGCGGTGACGGTACTGGCCGTGATGTGGGCACGACGTTCGTACGCACAGGCGAGGCTCATTGCCACCTGAAGATTGGTTGGGTACTGCAATTCCACGTCAGTCCGGATAGGCTCCATAAGACCGGCTGTGAAAATCTGCACCTGTTGTAGGGGTAGAAGACGATCAGCTTTGCACAGCAAAGCCAAGAAGTTGGCCTGGTACTCGCTGACTGATCCCGTCTGTCGTAAGCGAGCTAATTCCCCTAAAGGATTGCTGCGGATTGGCGGTCCAAATCGCATATGACAGAGATCCTTAAATTGGTCCCATGTTGGCTGTCCCTCGTCGCGCTCCAACTGAAAATACCATTGTTGAGCGATATCGGTGAGGTGGTACGCGGCGAGCCATACCTTGTCATCGTTCGCTTGCATGGATTTCCAAAGTCCATTGTGAGTGATAGAGACACTATCTTCACTAGTCTCTTTTGGAAGGAACTATTTGGCCTGGCCGGTGTGTCTCTCAATATGACTTCAGCTTTTCATCCACAATTTGATGGCCAAAGCAAGATTGTCAATCACACAATTGAAATGTACCTTCGTTGTCTCAGTGGAGACCGTCCCCGATAATGGATTCAATGGCTACCATGGGTCGAATTCGGCTACAATACTTCTTATCACACTGCTTTACGAGCCACACCCTTTCAGGTGGTTTATGGCCGCCCTCCACCAGCCATTATTCCCCATAAAGATGGGTCAGCTCAAGTTCCAGCAGTGGAAGCCATGTTGCGTTCTCAAGATGAATTCTTAGTTGACATTCGAGAACGCTTACTGCAGTCCTAGCTGCGTATGAAGGATTATTATGATCTACATCATCGGGAAGTTGAGTTTGAAATTGGTCAGTGGGTTTTGCTCAAACTGCATCATCGTCAGGCTACCGGCATTACTGCAAAATCATCCAAGCTATCTCCCAAGTATTATGGACCATATCAAGTCATTGCCAGAATTGGCCAGGTTGCTTACAGGCTTCAACTTCCTCCTGCAGCATGTATACATGACTTCTTTCATGTGGCACTCTTAAAGAAGTTTGTGGGGCCTCCGCCTTCGTCACCCCTACCCTACCTCCTCTGCTCAATGGTCGGGTCATCCTTCACCGTCATCTGTTGTTCGTTCTCGCCTTTACAAGGACAAATGGGAGGTTTTGGTACGTTGGGTTGGTCAACCTCCATCTGAAGCTTCCTGGATGTCTCTCGCTGATTTCAAGAGTCAATATCTGGTGTTTCAGCTCGAGGACGAGTTGTTTCCTCAGGAGGGGGAAATGTTAGGGATTCCTATTGGGGCAAGCATTATAGCAAGCGCACCAAATCTGCTAGCAATTCCGAATAGCACTCCTGTTCGGAATCTTAAGTCCTATTATATATAGTCATGAAATGAGAAAGGTCTAGATAAGGAAGTTGTAACCGACTAGGACTCAACCAGTCGGCACTTTATATATATTAACCTCCTGCGGTTTAGCAGAAGGCAAAAAAAAGGAGAAATAACGAGTTCTGTTTTCCCAAACCCTAATTTCCTTAAGCCAATTTCAGTCCCGCGCGAGGCTAAGATTGCCGAGCTGGGAAATTGAAGATCAACCCCATACTAGCCACTCATACAATCTGAGATCCAGAGCCAAGAAACATAACATCCCCACACCATAGAAGACAAAGATGTCCTTGGCACCATCTTACTTATCAGGAGTTCAGGACTACAATGAGTGAGCACAGTTTGTCGCTTGTCTAAAACATGCTTGTACTAATTTGACACAGCAACAGACATACATCATTACGAGGCTAATCAGCGTACTGAGAATAAAGAAACTGTTCACTCACATGAGCAAGCTTCTCCATCTTCAGGATACCTGAATTGTCAATCAATTCAACATTCGTCTCCACAACCAATTCAGCCTCATCAGCCTGTTTTGCATCTTTGACATCTTCCTGCTCCAATGCTGTGCCAAAAACGGCATTGTACCTGTAAAAATCAGATGAGAATTTGTAAGTAATAAAACACACTCTTACACTAACTGACTCATGATAAGCTGTAAACTTCTTTCTAATGCATCCTATGGCAATGTTCACGCACAAGCTTCTATTGATCGAACTCCTGCACACAGAAGACGAGTGCTTCTCCCACGTATCGAAATCCCCGGGCATCGCAGGCAATGGCAGGGATGGGACCGGAGGCACATCGGCTCCGGACTTGAGCCACTCCTTGTAGTACATTGCAAACTGAGCCGTGCCACTGTTCATGTGATCGTTGTACAACCTCTGCAGGCTCTTCATCCTCCTGCTCCGGTCGTCGACGTCCCAGTCGGCGACGAGCTCGGCCTCCTTGGTGAACCAGACCTTGATATGGAGCAAATGGGGCAGGAATACGTGGTCCCAGAGGTCCGGGAGGAGGTTCTTGCGCGCGAGGTAGGGCGCGTAGACGAACACCTGGAGCAGGTGGCGCGCGGAGACGTGGTCGTTGCGCTCCATCCTGTAGACGACGGACAGGTAGAGCTGCGCGCACGCAGAAAGGTGGGAGTTGGGCACCCCGCAGGTGTAGCCCTCCGCGGCGGCGGAGGTGGCGCGGGGCGGCGCGTGGAGCGAAGCGACGACGCTGAGGAGGCGGATGGAGTTGCGGAGGGAGCGGATCTTGGCGTCACGCGGGGCGAAGCCATCAGCGGCGAGGCGCTCGATGCTCTCGATGCCTAGCTCGAGGTTGGCCAGCACGGCGTGCCCCGCGCCCCGCCGCGCCGCCGCCGCGAGGCACGCGGCGCACTTCTCCCGGAGCCCCCGCCGGAACTCCGCGTCCTTGAGAAACCGCCCCGCATACCCGGAAAGTAACGCCACCACCGCGCCCACCGCTCCCCCGTCGCCGACGCCCCCCTCGTCGCAGGGAGGCGGAGGCGGCGACGCGTGCCTTCTCGACAGCGCGCGCCGCGACGGGGACCGGGCGGCGCGGCGCGGCACGGAGGGCGCGTGGAGCTCGAAGCGATCTTGCGCGAGCAGCTCGCGGAGGGAGGAGGACGGCAGCGGGGACGTCATCGCGGTCGCGGCGATTCTCGGGCAAGAACCAGAGGAAGCATTTGAATGGGTGAGTGAGGGTGAGTAAATGATGGGCGGCGTCGAAGAGAGAGAGTTTAAAACCGCTGCGGCGTGGGACCCACCCGTCAGGCCATGGAGCGCCCACGCGTGCATGCAGAGGTGGCGGTGGCGTTGGTATGGGGGCGACGGCAGCGGGGGAGCACGACAAGGGGAAGCTGGTGGCCACCAGTTCTAATTCCGTATTTTTTTTTGGAAATTTAACCGTATATTCTATTGATAGTACAAGTATGATAGTAGAATTAAAATCTGATTATTAATTTATAAAGGTATACTCGACTTTTATTTATAAATCCAGCGCATTTATCCCGTGGATATTCCTAAGCTTTGGAGGGATAATCCATTGAGGTGGTTATATGAAATGACTAACTGCGTCAACTTCCTCAATCTTCCAATGCCTCATGGGATCTCTTCAAATAGAGAATTGTTGCTCAAATCAAATCGATAAAGTTCATAAAGCTCGACAAGCGACAGAGCACCGGCCTGAAGAAGTTATTTGAAGCCAACACCTCTTATAGTTCGATCAAATTCCCTAGTGTTGTCGGCAAGCGCACGATCAAGTTGTTTTTGTACATGTGCATGCTCTCCAGGCTTGGCGCGGCAAACACGTCCTCTGGTATCTCTCCCCAGTGAGCCGATTCATGGAGATGTCCAAGAACTAGAGCTTTTTGAGTCCCCCTATTCAGAGAGCTGGTTCATGAAGAGCTCCATCTGGACCAGAGAACTCAAATTCCCAATGATTCTTGGTATCTTGCCGAAGTGGCTGTTTGTCGAGAGGTCCAGATTGATGAGATTGTTTAGCTTTTCGATGGAAGAAGGGAGGTTACCGTTTAGGGGGCAGTTGGCAAGAAACAGCGCGCGGAGGCCGGTGAGGTCAGCAAGCCTCTCTAGCAATGGCGACAATGAGAACTCATTATAGGCGAGGAGCTCCTGGAGGGTGATGAGGTCAGCCAAGAACCCTGGGAACTGTCTCATGTTTCCATGACGAATTTAATACTCTTGAAATTATACTGCTAGTAGTTATGGTAGTAATATAAATAAATCTAAATTAATCTGATACGTTGGATCAAAATGAACAAGGGGCCTATATTCATTTTGGGGTATCGTAAAGAGCTCTTTTTTTTAATGTACCAAGCATAGGTCAGAAGCGAGAGGGGAAAATAGTACGTCGACTCGTTCACGTGGACAGCGAAGACTCAATAGCAGTCCAGCACCATATCTATACATGCACTAGTCTCCTTGTCCACTCATTTCTTATCTAGTCTCTCATCTATGAGACTATGAGTTTCTCTTTCCTTATCTTGGTCCCATCAACCAACCGCCAAAATTGAGCTCTTCGGTGAGCTATGCCTAAGCACCCCTCTCGCATGTGTAAGCACACGATCTTCTTTCTCCCTTCTCTCTCCATGCATGGTGATGACACATCTTTAGGCCACTAGCTAGCTCCTCTTGCTCCTCTATATCTTCTTTCTCTGGCGACTGCGAAGGGCCGGCCTTGCTACGCCAAATATGTGCCTCCCACGTGATGCTGAGAAAATGAGATTGGTCACTGTTGCCTCCTACTTTGAGCTCGTGCCGTTGGCACCGGCTACGCCCATCCATCCCAATAGGTTCTTGCAAGTATTTTTCTAATTTGTTGCCCATATTTATAATTATTGCACAAACCATTTAGCTTTGTTGCAGTGTTTTCACTCAAAATGTTGTAGTAAGTTGTGTTGTGTTGCAATCAAGGTGATGGTTTGTTGCACTTGAGCATTTTTTTTGTTGCAACTTGTTGCTATGGACCATTGCGATGTATTTTATCGAAATATTATAGTAAGTTATTTTTATATCACAATTGGGTTGATGATTTGTTGCACTTGATCATTTTTTGGTTGCAACTGGAGTTACATTTTTGTTGCAATGTGTGTTATGCTATGGATTGAGTTTTTGCTACACAATCCAGTAATCGACCACAGCGAGAAAACATAAACTAGGCATCATTTAAGGCCATAGTGACAGTGTTCAAGATCCATGGTACCATCAGCCAGCTCCACTTGCTCCTCTATCTCTTCCTTCTCTAGTGGCTGCAAGGAGAGGGCATCATGGTGGCGGTGGTTGGAAGGGGCACTGGACGAGTCTTACCCGTCATATTTGTCATTCCCACCTATGGTGAGACCTCAAGATCAACCGCCGCTGCCTCCTGCTTCAAGCTTGTGTTGTTGCTAGCAGCTACACCCAGATGCTCAATGAGCAAGCGCGAGGAAGAAACAGCGAATGTGATGTGTTTGTCGCTTTCTCCATTGTTGCACAAAATATTTTTTTTGTTGCAATGTCTTTTTTCTCAGATGTAGTAGCAAAATGTAATTTTCTTGCAGTTGGGGTAATTTGTTGCATAGAAATATTTTTTATTGTAATTGGGTAATTATTTTGTTGCATATTTTTGTTGAAATGGATTATTGTAACAAGTTATTTGTGATATTACAGAAACTATTTTCGATTGTTACATATGCATCTTCAAACTGTTGCAGAGATGTAACATGTTTTTAGAGAAAGATTTGTTGTTTTTAGAATTATTTACGCATAGAGTAGGCATAGCCTAATGCCATAGTAGCAGTGTCGAGCTCCACAACCACCATCAACTAGCTTCTCTTACTACTCTATCTATTCCTTCTCCATTGGCCACGAGGAGAGGGCATCATGGCAACAGCGGTCGGAAGTGCACCGGGCCGCCCTTGCCCCACCAAATATATCCCTCCTACCGACATGGAGACACCAGGGATTGGCCGCTACTGTCTCTTGCTTCAAGCTCGTGAGTCATGTCGTTGGCACCGGCCATGCGACAATGCCCCATGAGTGAGCGCAAGGAAGAAAATGGGGGTGGATGTAGTGTGTTTTTGCTAGGAGGAATCGAATAATGGATGTTACTCGCAGGCAAATCCTATGGTAAAACACAGCGTACGAAGTTAGCTGGATCAAACATCCAAGCACTGGTCGCCCTTCCCCCCCTCTTAACCAGTGTGCTCGTCACTATGTGTGACCCTAACCAGGTTCTAGTGTGCTAAATAAGGGCAGAAACAGAAGCCTACGAGAAACCATGGCAAAACTCTCTTGGGTTACATTGTTATTGCATATAGTGTTGAAATATATTATTCACTTTTCCTCATCAGCTTAAGCTTCTGGATGAATAAAGATTGAGTGTGTTCTTCATGACAAGTCAAAGAACATCCACAAAATCAGTCGAGGTCACTCCACATCTCTAGCCCTAGTTCCGCCCTTGTTACGAAGGCATCATTTGGATAGAAGAAATTTTTTGATAGGTCTATGCTCATTATGCATAAAAATCGTAAAGTTTAGATAAAATTTCCTACGCTCTAAATGGGGTCTGATAATTAGCACTGGGCTACAGCTCGTGATCTTTTCTCTGTTTTGGTTTAACTAGAACAAATGAAGAAGGGAAGATCGTGATCTTTTCGAGAGCATAGTATTTGATGTTTTACACTTTTTTTTGAAACCCAACTTGAATGTACTAAAACAATCGATCATTTGTCTGTATGTGTCCACAAGCTAGCCTCGAACTTACAAAAAAAAACAAACCCGGAAACAATTTTTAACGGCAACTTGAACGTCACGTACGGCACACACGTAGCTAGCAATTACGCATGAATAGGCCAACAAAAATACATATATTGACACGTAATGACTGATGAGTGCAGCGACTTGGGCTAGCAACATAGCATATCAGCATGTGAGGGTGGTTAAACTAGAACAGTCAGTCGCTACTTGAACTGGTTAATTAACTAGGTGATGGGCAACAAGTAGACAAAGCTGCAAGCTAACACTTTTGCAAATCAATGTGCCTAGATACTGATACGCTAGCTGTTTGTTGCAGGCCATTTGGCATGTTCTCCAACTCAAATAAATGTTGCTATTTATTTGTTACGATCTCATCAATTCGTTTGCTTGCTTGCTTGAGAAATGAGATCAGGTTGCAGAGCAGTGCCAAGCAGAGGAGGACACCTTGGGCCCCAGGCCTTTTCAACACCAGTCCCAGCAGCAACTAGCAACTACGCCGCACTTTCTTATGCATGCATGTCTTTTACAAGTAACAAGTCACACAGTTCCGTCTCTGGAACACGCTCTCTTTCGTTCCACCAAAACCTCTTGCTGTCGAATGTGCAGATATTTGAGAGGAAAACCAAGAAATTCTAAAATATTATATCAGACAATATATAAAAATAAAAGAAAAAACAAAAGCAAAAAACCCTAAAAAACCAAAACAAGATGGATGGTGCTCAGTTTGGCGATGGCTTATAACTTTTTTCACTGTACTTGGTTTATTTTTCGCTGCAATTAATGGTGGTTTATTTGACGTAATTAATTTTTTTAAAAAAATTAAAATTTAAAAACAGATTAGTCTTTCACGGACAATGCGAAGGAACATGGGAAAAAAGAAAAGAAAAGAAACCAAAAAGTCAGAAAAAAATCGAAATAAGGAATAGTAAATTAAAAACTAAAAAACAGAAGCTGAATCTGGATTGAGCGAGGTCTAAAAAGCAACTGAAACTATTTAGAACGGGGCTCGTAGCAGGATGCACTAAGACTTCGCGCAACAGCCATCGTGTTCTACGTACCAAACGGCCATCGTGTACTACGCACCAAGCAAGTGGATCCTCGACATTTGTTATTGCAACCGCAGAGGAGCACCCTGCTGTGCATTAGAGCATCGCCTCGGTCGTCCGATCAGTAACAGCCTCTTGCACATGTACACAACGCAAGTCAAGAGAAACGTGGGCAACCTACATACATATGCGTACACTCCTACCAAGAGAAACATGGGCATCGTTACGGCACTACGCGAAGCAGAGGCCAACGATTTCATAAAAACCGGCGTGCAGCCCCCCCATACTTGACCAAACCTCACTCGTCAACAGGAGCATCCGCCAGAGCAGGCATCAGCAGCATCGCAAGTTATACCAAGGGTTTCGACGACGACGACGACAAATCACAAGCTACCAACCAAGGCGAGCACGATGGATGCAAGCATCGGCCGGCCACATGACATGCATGAGGGCGATGGATTCGGCGTGCAAGTTGCCGAGGAAACGACATGGGGTTTTGGCAGGAGGGAATCAATCGCTGCAAGTGCGGTGCGGGGTTGGCCGGGCCGGAGGATAGGTCGATCGACGCGCCCGAGGCGGAACAGTCGTACCCGTGAGCCTGCAGGGGCTATAATATGACCATTTGAGCCTGCGTGCGTGGTGTTTTTAGCTGGATCTGGTTGGTGCTGGTGTGCATCGTTCACGGCTGATGCAGGGCTGTGCCCTTTCTTTCTTTTCTTTTTTTTTTGTTGTCTAACCCATCTCGTCATTCGATGATTTGATTTGATCTGACTTGATTTGAAGGTGTCAGGCTCTGCATATACAAAACTTGTTTCAGGCCCTGATCAATATGACTTCAGCTGGCTTCAGCTTATTTTTGCACTATTCATAAATTTCGTCTTTTTCTAAACTTTTGACTTTTTTTTGAGTTTTTTTACCGGTTCTTTTTTTCCTCGTATTTGTTTACATTATACGTAATGAGCTAATATGTTTTTTCTATTTTTAAATTTTTTAAATTTAATTATGGTAAATAAGACTCTGTCAGCTACAGTGTTTTTTTCAACCAGCTACAGTGTTTTCAACCATAAGCCATGAGGCTTTCAGCCGAACCGATCACCACCTCATTCTTTCCAACCATGATTGGGATTTGGGAGCCCACGGTTTTAGAGCACTACCTTAATCTCCATCCACTGATGCACAGTTTGTATCAGTACCAGCCTTCACGCTCATCCGATCCACCGTTTGGATTCTCTCGCATGCGCCTAAATCTGACTGTTTTACTGCTTATTCACCGTTCATCCGTACAGCGTAAATCAACTGCAGTTTTGCATCGCGTAGACCAGATTTTAGCTTTCCATGTACGCTGAGAATGGATGGTCGTTGATGTTTGTCTCCATGGGACATGCAATTGACGCAATATAAGTTATATTTTGTGATCCGAATTTGGTCAGATCCAACCACTTGTAGAAGTGGATCAGGTTTTACTCAAAATATATCCCGATATGAGCTGGTCAAGTTAAGATGCAAGTAGGTCTCTATTTTCATTATCGACTAGGATTCTCTATGTCTCTGTTTTTATTGCCGATTAGAATTCTATTCCTTCCTTGTCTAAGTCTCTTATTTTCAAGATTATTTATATTTTCTAAAAGCCTCATATGATAGATAGTGCACACAACACCAATTATCTACATATGTAATACGCCAAAAACGTTGGCTTCTCTTTATATAGTGATTTCATCGATTGTGCATATATGATTTTTCTCACAAGAATTTTCTACGTTAAATATTTATGTCATGTTTTTTTACTATTCTTTATTGTTTATCTCACCAAGTCGGTTTTCATAACAAAATGTACAGGACTTTTATGCCCATCTTTAAAACCTCAGCTACCGTTGTTCGGTAGAGCAAGGTGTGTTCGCTGCAATGCACCATCGCAGATTCACTCTTCTAAACTGACTGGCAGTAGATGGCAATGTTGAGATAACCATCAACCATGTCTGAGATGTCTCTGGTCTGATGTGAAATTTCCTGAAATCTAAAAAGGTGGTCAGGTACAGTGAGCCTGTGACCCAGCATTATGTGTTCCCAGAGAACAAAAAAGATCAGGCTCAAGCGCCTGCTGCTACTCGACGAAAATACCTCAATGATTTGGTACTTGAGATTGAGAAAGGCCAAGCGGTTCAGACATAGACATTCGTTGTGCACAGCTGCGTTGATGTACAACGTCTCTCTGCCAAGTGCAGGCCATTTCGTACGTCTTTGTAGAAAACTCTGAAGTTATACATGCCATGGAGAGTGCTCACTCGCAGTACGTACTTTCCAGTCGACGCAGCTCTGCTCCAAGAGAGGAACAGTCCGACCTACTGCGAGTCTGAGACCAAGCAAGGATTTGAAGACATATTTGCCGAATTGCCTAAAAGTTGAAAAGAGAAGGAATCAGGCAGCAACAAAAAGCACACAGTTTAGGTTCCTAGACTTCTAGATGCTTGTCGCACATCTGAGCACCACAGTTTTTCCCTCATGTGCATTGTGTGAGAAAACAAAGGAGAAAGGTAGATGTCAAATTCAAACTACCCAAGAGATCCAACATTACAGGGCCAGCAGATAAGGGCACCGGAAAGGACGAAAGCTAAGCTTTCTTTTATTGATACCAAGCATCAATCAGCATTTGATGTTCACAGCAGCTATGCCATTTTTTTTACAGAGCGAACTTGCATCAAGAGCAAACAACAGCTTCAGTTGACAGCTATGGATTGGTTTAAGCAACAGTGCGGAACAAAGTTGACAAGAATGTAGTTCAGACACCCAATTTGCAAATGCTATGCAGTTGACAAGACGAGCGGCTCGGGGAGTTCAGATCGGATTGGCCAATGCCGGGACCCTATTCCGACTGTAGATCATGATGATGATGCAGTTGCAAGGCTCTCTAGTCAGTTTCTTCATCTAGTTGGATCAGCTTTCCACTGATTTTCCTGGTACAATGATCATGATGTGAATATTAATTCTAAGCATCTGTTGCTTGTAACTTAGTTTTAGCCTAAAAACTGAATCAATAGATCCAATTAGGGATAGACATCTCGGTACTGAAGAAGTTCCCGTCCGGCGATCGATAACGATAACCCGGCCGGTAACCGGAAAAAACCCAATTAAAATTCGAATATCAAATTTTGAATTTGGGATGCTTTAAAACCGGTAACCGGAATGGTTACCGGAAAGACCAATACAAAAACCTGGGATTACAATAATTGATGCTTATTTAGTTTATACAATAGGTAATCTAGCACAAAAAAAGTATAAACCAACCTAAGAAATGCATTATACAATTATAAACGTAAATTTACATTTGAAAATTTTCGGCAGGTTTATTTTAGCTACCGGTTCCCACCAGTTTTTCTGGTTACCGGCTGGTAACCACCAGTTTTTCTATCCCTGGATCCGATATCCACCGTAGGACTATAAATAACGACAGCATTTGGTGAAAGCATCAGCAGGATACCTTTGATGGTGTGGTTTCTCATCGGACAAAACTTTCAACAGCCTTTCCTCAAACGGCGTGGCATGCCAACTGACTTTCTGGTCCTGATAACAGTAAAGCACTAGAGTAAGTCGTGCAGATAAATAAGTGCGAGGTAAGGAAAGCATTAGATGAAAGTATACCTCTTTGTACTTGGTTGTTGTGTTAGGAATCCCATTACCATCCCACGCCTTGGGCAACACTGGAGTAAGAGCGTCATTGTCCCAATTCAGACCAGAAGCTACAAAGATGGGCACATCTGTGAAAACACTTTTCTGGTAGCATGGCTGCTTCCCCACGTTGCCCTCAATGTCACTTTGACTCTCACGATCTGCAGATGAAGGCTTAAGCCAACAAGACAGGCTTGAAACACCATGCTTTCCGTAGTCTGAATTATTTTTCAATAGCTCTCCACCATCTAATAGCTGTTGGTTGCCATTTTGATTCTTGGGTTCCTCTGGAGATGTCACTTCTTCATCTTGCTCTGCATTGTTAGCATGAAATGAAAAGGGTGCAGATTTTGATAGCTCTGACTTTGTAGTCATTGAGACTGGAAAAGTCTGCTCATGTTTCTCAATAGAACCTGCCCTCGAGTATCTTCTCTTTGGAGGATTGGATGACAGCACAGGAGAAGATTCATCTCTTAGTTCCGCCCACTGTAATTTGTTCTCAGTAGGTCTCAGGACAGGATAGATGAATTGTCTGTTGATCCTCACACGCTTTCCAGACCTTAAACTCCCCTTGTATGCAGTATAAATTGTTCCAGGAGTCTGCATGTCACCTCTGAGAACCAAAGGGGTTGGAAAAGGTGAATCACTAGAATCAAGCTGCTGGTTTCTCATGTTCTGACATGAAGACTTGTCCTGTAAAGATGATCGAGGCACTGATTCAACTCCGAGAAGATGCTCAGCACCTTCATCAATGTTATGTTCATGCCTCAAAGAACCATGCTCATCACAATTGAACCTGTTTTGGAAGAAACAAATAATTGATTTTATAACAATAGTAAAAAACGCCACATTCATGAAGATTGAGGGTGGTTATTTACCCTTCTGATAAGTTATCTTCAGATACAATTGTCCCTTTAATCACCTTTGCATTGCTGGATGTGTCATTGCACTGTATGTCAAAAAAAAAAGCCATCAGACAACGAATTTTAGAACAAGATTGCAGAAGCATGTTCCTTACCTCATCAGTTTCATCTGAACTGATTTGGCTTGATACTTGCCGAATTTCTGGTGGGGTTTCTGATATAGTGCCACAGGATTTGAGATAATTTTCCTGGTGATAATGGAATACCATGAAAATTTCTGTTCAGCGAAATTGAGTATTACGTAATGTACCTCAGTATAATTTTGTGAGGCTTCAAACTACAGAATTGCAAAAGTTGAAATCTAAATATTTAGTGGCTATGCATATAAATCTAGAAACACATAACAAAATGATCATCACAGAACATATCAAGGTATTGCCTGGAAAATTCTATACCACACGCTCACAACCAGTAGAACCCAACCTACCTGAAGATTAAAATCTGAATTGATCAGCATAGTGTTCAACCACCTATATCATATATTTATATGACCAAAAGGTACAAAAAAAGGGGGACTTTACAGGGTTATGCGTTGAACAACTTGTATCTTAATATACTTTAATGAAGCCTCAAAGTTCAAAAATGAATTGCAGCAGTTCTAAGCTTTCCAATATACTTCTCATCAAAAATTCTGTCACATTCAGTGGAACATAGCCTTTCTTCAGAGTTAAAACTTTGACTTTAGACTAAAAATTAGTATTTCCAACCAGGTGAGGTGTCACATACATCACAACAAGAAAGTAAGAAATGACAAAGAGAGGAATTTTACAGGGCTGCCTGCTATTTACGTTCTAGTACTAAATAGGTCAAAACGTCTTATTAATCAGTGCATAACCCAGTTATAATTCGTAGTTTCAGTTTTGAAAAAAATCACAACCATTGTCATCGAGGCATATAGCTCACAATACAAGATACGATAATCACCTACCAAATCCCTATTCACACATTCCACGACAATCTTTACCAAGGAATATTCGGGGTGATACTGCCATACTGGTACAGCATGCTGAAAAGGCCCAAACCCAAATTCAGTACCAAAATACTATGCAGGCAGACCGTATTCGCAGTCTAGAATGCATTATCAGATTCAATTTTGGCGGCTCGTCATCACCGTTACGGTCTGGTAGAATTGCGCACAGAAACAGAAGAAGACGTTGCAGATACCTCTCGCCTGAGCTCCTCGTCGATGTCTCCGCCATTACCGCAATCCTCCTCCAAAGTTCCGCCCTCCTCAAGCTCTGCAGAGAACAGACCACACAAACAGTACAACCACAAGTCAAGTAATTCACCTACCCCAAACCTGAAAACCCGATCGAAACAACAAAAATGGTATGCAGAAAGGCCCACTTTTCTCATCATCCAGGAACGCGTCCCCGAGCCGGGTCTCGCGCACGAGCGGATCCTGAACCAAGGAAGCGCGCAGAGAAACAGATCATCACCATCTGCATCAGGACCGAACCGAACAGAGCGAGAGGTGTAAGGGGTCGGGAATCGCAGGGGTTCGCTTACGCGGAGGCAAACGGACGGGTCGTCGGGTCGTGCGCGGAAACAGGAGAGGAAGCAGCCCATGGCGCCCCCACCGCGTGAGTCCAGTCCCCGCCTTCGCCGCCAATCAGCGCGCCGTCGAATTTTTGGGCTAACTAGGGTTTGGGAGCTGCGGCGGGGAGAAATGGGGAGAGGAGAGGGCGGGGCGAAGCGAGGGCGTTGGGATTTGAATGGAAACGGAGGCAAGGCTGGGCAGGAGAGGCGAGACGAAGGCGGGATCGGGTCGTGCGATGGGCTGGGCCTAGTAGGTCCCATTCTGTTTCGGCTGCGGGGAGGAGACGAGAGCAACGGCCACCAATTTACGCGACAGTACAGTGGGAAAGTTCCATTTCAAGCACGAGAGAAAAATCAGGGAGAAAGCCAAGTGAAGGATCAGATGTGCATGCACGGCCGGCGTCGAGTTTGAGTGCTTGATTGAGGTAACCAAGCTCTTCCTCTGTTTACAAATATGATCTCTTCATATTGCTTTCTACTTCTTTCAGAAGTAGAAACTAAAACAAACACCTTAGTTTCCGTAAGCTATTTCTATCGGCTACTACAATTCATTAATCACTATTTTTTCTTTCATATATTGTAATGTACTTATTTTATTTTATTATATCATAATTCCGTAAGTCATATTACTATTCGAATATTATAGTGTCTTTTGTTTGCACCGTTTTTCTTATATAATGCACCACTATTTATCAGCTGCTTTTATCAGCATTACAATTCATCAGCTGCAGTAAAAAATTATCAGCAAAAGTCAATATAAACAGGCTGCTAGAATAATCTTGACTTACAGTCCAAGACGCGGTAGAGTTCGTCTCCGTGTGTAACTCAAGTTGAAGTTGTGTCCAATATGAAGTCGGAATACGTATGCTAATAGAAGAGTATTAGTCTATATATTGAGAAGACTTGTAACCAGTTTAATTAGAGGGAGCAAGTAAGAAAATAGAGAAATTCAGAAATTCTTCTACGTTCTCTCAGTTTATTTGCGATGCGTGCGTTTTCTCCTGGAACAAAGTTAATAAGTAGTATTAGAGCCTAACCGAGAACCGAGTTGCTGGAAATATCGTCTCGACGATTCAGTCTCCGCGTGTTTCTCGGTCGTCTGTTCGCTCAGTACCGGCGCAAGGAAAACCGAGTGGGAGATTAGTGACAGCGCCTGGCTTTTGTCTACGGTTTCAAAGCAACGCTAAGAATAGCACTTGCGCTAGGAAAAGCGGTCGAGACATCAAGTGCTCAGAGAGCAAAAAGGCTTTTACCTGCCCCTTGTCCCTTGTGACAGGAGAGGAAAAGGTATCTTTTCTTGTGCAAGAAAGAAGCGTTTGTCCAACACACAAGGAAAGACAGCAAGGTGGAGTAGAAGCCGAGAGCAAGCATGCGTCCGTGTCGAAGCTGGCTGAGCGGAAAGAAAAAACACAGCAGCGTTGTCTCCGAAGCCGAGGCATGTCCGTCTCCGAGCCGAACGTAGCAAGACACGCAATAAAAGCTGACATCATCAAATTTGGTCCTCGTTCCATGCAAGATGAAGCAGCAATGAGTACTCCATAAGCAGAGCAAGTCCAAGCGAAGAAGCAATAGAAAGCGATAATCACGTCAACAGCAAAGAAAATTGCTGAGCCAGAGCGTGATCAGAGTTACGAAACATATTTGTTCTTAGGTCCCCTCGGTCCAAGAGCCACTTCAAAGTAGCCCGAGTTCTTGATCTGTGCTCAAGATCATGTCGCATTCTCCGAGACGTGGTGTCACCGGTGACGAAGCACCATCCAGTATGATGCGAAGGAGTGTTCCGCTATCTCGTTGCATTATCCAATGCTCACGACGAGCAATTATGCAACTTGAGCAATCAAGATGAAAGTGTACATGAGGGCTCAAGGAGTGTGGGACGTGATCGAGAATGGCAATGTCGATGTGCGCAAAGATCAGATAGCATTGGCGACTATCTATCAGGGCATGTCAGAGGAGACGCTCTTCCTACTTGCTGAAAAGGAGATGACCAAACCCGCGTGGGAGGTGTTGAAGACGAGGTATCTTGGCGCCGATTGTGTGAAGGAAGCAAAGGTATACACTCTCAAGACCGAGTTCAAGGTGCTGTGTATGAAGGAAATGGAGTCGATCAATGACTTCACCGACTGGTTGACGATCATCGTAAACAAAATTCAGGCCCTTGGAGAGAAGGTGAAAGAGTTGTACGTAGTGAAGAAATTTCTTTGTGCTATTCCTTCACAGTTTCTCCCAATTGCTTCGATTATAGAGCAATTTGGAGATCTAAAGATAATGATCATGGAAGAAGTCATCAGTCGTCTTAAAGCGTATGAGGAACGCATCTGCGAGAGTAGTAACAACGGTGATAGAGAGGTCTTGTTGACCCACGCTGAGTGGGAGATCTAATCATCAAAGCGTGAAGGTAAGAACACTTCCAGTGGTAGTGGCCAAGGCCGTCAGAATCGAAAGTTTGATAAGGTAAAAGTGAGGTGTTATAACTGTAACGATTATGGGCACTTTGCTTCAAAATTCCACAAGCCAAGGATGAAGAAAGTGTTTCTTGTTGAAGCACTCAGCGATGATGAATCAATACTGCTCCGATGATGAGTTGAGTCAAGGACGTTGAGAAGATGTGTCGCCGATCAACCTCAAGTAAGGTGAAAAGAAATCGGAACATTGAGGAGATGTGTCACCGTTCTATATCAAGTATGAGTTTAGTCAGTCGTAGTTGAGACCGTCTGCCTTAATGTTTTACAATCTTTGCATCTAGATGACCCGTACCGGTTGAGTTGAGTTCCTACATGTAGTTTGCATGTAGAACACTTCGTGTGGAGGCGTGATTGATAGTTCATAATGCATTAAGACTAAAACTAGAGTGTGTTGAGTCAACATTAAGGGGGAGATTGTTAGAAATAATCTTAACTTAAAGTCCAAGCCGCAGTAGAGTTCGTCTCCGTGTGTAACTCAAGTTGAAGTTGTGCCCAACTTGAAGTCGGATACGCATGCTAGTAGAAAAGTATTAACCTATATATTGAGAAGAATTGTAACCAGTTTAATTAGGGGGAGCAAGTAAGAGAATAGAGAAATTCGGAAATTTCTCTGTGTTCTCTCAGAAATTGTAACTAGGCCGGCGTCAGGCGCAAAAGGGAGAGGAGGCGACGGGGATTCCGTTGGTATCTTCGGTGCAGCTCAGCGATGACCGAAGGGTGGTTGGCGACGGTGGTGAAGCGGTAGCGCAGCTCGGGCTCTGGTGCGGCGGCGCACCAGCGGTGACCTGGCTCGATGGAGGAGTGGGCGAGACTGGCGACGGTGCGATGAAGCCGGGGGAGAGGTTGGCGAGCCACCAGGGTGGCCGGGGCTGCCGGAATTCCTTGCCGGAGAGAGTGGAGCACGGTGGCGGGGGTGGTGTGGAGCTCGGAGAGACGAGCGAGGGCGGAGGGAGGTGGTGTGAGGAAAGGCGAGGCCAAGGGGTGTTTTTATAGTGGCGGAGGGGGAGCACGGGGGCCGGTATTCCTCACCGGAGATGGCGGAGGTGGGCGGCGGTTGCGGGCAGAGAAGGGGAAGGCGAGCACGGAAAGAGGGGAAGGTGGGTGCGGGGAGTGCGGCGCACAAAGAAGGGAGGTGGGCGGCGCACGTGCGGGAGGGAGTGGCGGTCGGGAAGGGCGGAGGCGGTTGCGGCGGGAGGAAGAAGAAGGCAGGCGTGGGGAGGAAGACGGCATGACAGGCGGGCCTGGGGCACAGAGAGAGAAGGGAGAGGCTAGGAGTGGGAGCGGCTGGATGAGGATCGGACAGCCGGGAAGCACAGAAGAGAGAGGGAAGGCCGAACGCGAGAGATGGGCCGTGGTGCGTGCGCGACCGATCTGGGTCGTCCACGCGTCGGTCCAAGGGGGAGGCAGGGCAAGAGCGCGACGGCGACGTGGATGCATCCTGGCCGTCCACGCGTCGGCCGGAGGGAGGGGCCGGTGGATTTGAATTTGAATTTTGATTTTGCATTTTCAAATAAATAGCTGGGCTGATACAATATTAGAGCAGGTAGCAATGAAATCAGAGAGGCGTGTGAATCGTCCTCCTATGCTAGATGGTACCAATTTTGCTTTTTAAAAGTGTCGTATGCAAGCTTACATTGACGCTCAAGGTTGTGATGTCTGCAAAAATGTTTCTCAACTTTATGTTGTTCCTGCTGATGTTATGACCGGAAATAAAATAGATGTAGATTTGAATGATAGTGCTCATAACTTGCTCTTTCAAGGAATTTCTCGCAAAAAAATTAATCGTGTAGCTCATATTGCTTCTGTTCACTTAATATAGAAAATTCTTTACAATTAACATGAATGAATGACAAAGATTAAGAAAGTGTGTAAGAATCTTTATAAAAAAGTATTGGATTTTGCTATGAAACCTGGTGAATCTATTGATTCTTTTTGCTCGTTTTGGAAAAATTTTGAGTAACTTGTGCAAAGTTAGTGTTATACCTGTTGATGGAGATAATGCAACTATAATTTTGTGGTGTTTAGGTTCAGAGTGGTTGATAGTCGTCACGACTATCAATTAAATAGTCGATCTAGATACCCTTACCATGGATGATATGTACTCTAAATCGAAAACCTATCAGATAAAAGTTTTGCCATCTAAGACCGATAAATTTTCATCTTTAGCACTTGTGACTAACCCTATGCAGGCTACTTCATTGAGTATTTTGTCTTATGTTTCTGTATCTGCTTTGATTTCTTTTTTAGAGGAACAGTTCAAGCAGCTACTTAAAGAAGACCTGGTGCTGATCTCCTCACAGGCATAGAAGGCACTCAACAACATGAGGATGAGGAAGCAAGGTGGTGCTCCAGATCCAATCGGGTGCTTCGAGTGTGGCGAGCCAGGCAACATTAAGATGGACTGTCCCAAGCTCAAAGGAAAAAAGAAGGACATGAACTATCTTCATCAGCCATCCAAGAATAACACTAAGGGTAGATCTTTTTATCGCAAAGTGGCTGAAAAGATTCTATCAGCAATCGAGCGCCTTGATCTGATGTGACGACGGTGACCATGATGAAAATGATGTCAAAGGCAAGAAGAATAGCACTGACGACTTTATGGGTAATGCTTCATGGCGAGTAACAACAATGATGACGACTATAGCGATCCCAACGAAGTAAGACCATCATGCGATGTGCTTGAAGAAGGTCTAGTTAAACTTGCTATTGAATTGAAAAAGACTAAAAAAATTGAAAGAAAATAATTTTGTAGTCGAAAGCTTGAATTCTGAGGTTACTTGACTTTGAGCATCTACTCCTAAAGATGATTCATGTGAAGCTTGTCAAGTCTTACATTCTAAGTTAGAAACTGCTAGTTCTGTTAATGCAAAAAAGCTTAGTTCAACTTAGAGATGCAACTGATAAATTTGATCAATTAAGAATACTACATGACTCCTGTGATGAAAAACTTAAACTTGCTAATGATGAAATTTAAAAGTTTAAGTCTAACTCTTCTAAAGCATGCTCTAAATGTGATTTGCTTCAAGTTAGACTTACTCTTCTCAGGAATCAATTTAACAAATGTTTTATCATGAGACTCTCTCTTACTCTAATTGTCCTAAACTTAACACTGAAATAGAAGTTTTGACTAGACAACTTAATGATTTTGTTAAAAAGGAGAGGTCGGCTCAGTCTAGTGCTTCTAAGAGTTTTGCTAATGAATCTATTAAGTGTTCATCATGTTCCTCCCTGCCTAAAGAAATCGAGTACCTTAAGAACACTTTAGAGAGGTTCTAATTTGGCAAAAAGAATTTGAATATGATTATAGACAAATCAAAAACTAGTGTGAAAATCATAGTCTAGGATTCAATTTCATTGAGCATGTTAAGAAACATCCTCCTAAAATTGTCAAGGTACTCGAACATGGAAAGTTTGAAGTAGGATCTAAACCAAAATAAATTATCTTTAGATCTCCTGGTATTATAAAAGAACTCTCTTCCAAACTAAGTGTTGTGATGGCTGATACGACCACTCATCAAATTAAGTATTGGTGCACTCTTTATGGTAGAGACAGTCATTTGGTTCAATTCCACTTTAAAAAAAAGCAAAGAAAGATAAGAAGGATAAGATGAGGAAGAGTTTTCATTTTTTACAAGCTTTTACTGCTAGATTAGATCAATCGACAGCCAAACCAGCTCGGTTGAGGAGGTATTTTACACCTACATACTTTCCATGTGTCCCCCGTTCTGTTCTTTGCTCTTCTTGCAGATTGAAAATTTATTCTCTTATTGCTTGTAGATCTGGAGGGCAGAGGTGCATGCGATTCCCCAGTAGATGGACAACACTTTGGATATGTAGGTCTGGGCTTGAAGTCGTTGGGGGTGGATGTGCAGTCTTTTTTATTAGAGGGGAATTCTAAAACATTATTGATTCCGCCGAGGGATTAAACCCCAAATTTTTCTACTGTATGCAGATTGGAGACCATTGGACCATGTGGATTTGCCTAACAACGTACCCGTGTCTCCGGTTTCTTCCCAAGTCAAACCCGATACATGTTTTTTCGCCGGAGGCGGCGGCCGTGCTGGAGCATGATGCCCCCCACCGCAGGTGACCTTTGATCACAAAGCTGGACTATTGGGTAGCACGAGGTGAATTAATTAACCACCAAACAATTGAGTTTAGGAGGTGAATAATTTGTGCTTTCTAATCTGGATTCAATCTCGTATGTTCTCCCATTCCCATTGCAAGCATTTCGTCCATACTTATTGTTGAAGTATAAGTGAATTATTACCTATCTTTTCTCATTAGCTTAAACTTTTGGATGAACTGACTAGTGCATGAAACTCAATATGGTATTAGAGCCAAGAGGTCCCGAGTTCAAGACCTGGATGAGGCGATTTTTTCTAAAAAAATAATTGCAGTCCACTTCTATATTACACGTATTAGGCCTAAGAGCAACTCCAGCAGGGCCCCTACTTGAGCCCTCAAACCTCATATTTGAGGGCTTGAGGCAAAAATAGAGGTCCAGCAGGGCCCCTACTAGAGCCCTCAAATTTGAGGAGCCCCTCAAATCCCCCCTTCAGCCCTCATTCCCAGGGGCCCCCTACTCTGGCTCTCATTCTTCCGTTTCTTCCCGCTGGTGAAATTTCCCACCCCGCCGTCCCGACTCCCCGCCTCCCTCCTTTTTCCTTCCCCCGCCTCCGCCCGTCCCCCTCCCTCCCACCCCGCCGTCCCCGACTCCCCGCCTCCCTCCTTGCTCCTTCCCCCGCCGCCACCCCCTCCCCTGCCGTCCCCGCCTCCCCCGCCGCCCCCACCGCGTCCGGCTCCCCCGCCACCCCTTCCCCTTCCCCGGCGCCTCCACCCCCTCCACCGCCGACTCCGCCCCCTTCCCCGCCGCCCCCTTCCCCAGCGCCTCCGCCCCCTTCCCCTTCCCCGGTGCCTCCACCCCCTCCACCGCCGCCTCCGCCCCCTTCCCCGCCGTCCCCGACTCCCCGCCTCCGCCCCCTTCCCCGCCGTCCCCGACTCCCCGCCTCCGCCCCCTTCCCCGCCGTCCCCGACTCACCGGGACCAGGCGGAGGAGGCTCTCGGGAGCGGGCGGCCCGCGCGGGGCTGCACCTGCCGGCGGCGAGCGGGAGGGCGAGCGGCTTCAGGCGTGGGAGGGCGAGCGGGCGGCTGGTCCAGCCGGGAGGTGGCGTCGGCGCGACGCAAGCGGCCGGGGCCGAGGCACAGGTGTGCTCGGGGCGGCGTGGCGAGACACCGGCTACGGGCGGCGTGAGCGTGAGCCCCGCCTGCCTCTTTCCCCTGCCAAGCGCGCCGCCTCGCCCATCGCCGACGCCTCCGCCCGTTGCCCGTCGCCGTCACCTCCCTCCCCGCGCGCCTCCCTCCCGAGCGCGCCGCCCGCCTCCCTCTTCGCGCGCCTCCCTCCCGAGCGCGCCGCCTGCCTCCCTCTCCGCGCGCATCTTTCCCCGCCCGTCGCCCGTCGCCGTCGCCTCCGCCCATCGCCGTCGCCTCCGAATGGATTTGTCAGGAGTGGGTCCCATATGTCAGTGTGTAGTGGATGGATTTGAGGGCTTAGATTTAAGGGGTGCTGTTGGAGTAGAAGCAAAAAAATTGGGCCCTCAAAAGTACGGGGAGCCATCAAATGAAAAGTAGGGGCTCTGTTTTGAGGGCTACTGCTGGAGTTGCTGAGCCTACACGTGAGACGTGAGGGGGAGTGTTGAAGTATAAGTGAATTGCACATCTTTCCTCATCAGCTTAGACTTCTAGGTGAACTGGCTAGTGCATGAAACTCAATACTTATTTCTTCTTCATTCAGTTCATCTACATTTCCATGGGTCACGCAACTCAAGTGAGTTCTTTGGGGGATCAGTTCAAGATCTGTTCCTCAATGGTGGACACGGCGGTCGTGTGTACTAAGTTTTTTCTTTTTCTTTTATCAATAGGGATCTTAGGTGATGCAACACCACACAATCTCTAGTCAAATTATGAGGTGTATTCTATAAGAAATATACGCCATTCCTGAGTTGAACTATAGCATAATCCCATTATCAAACGCACTGCTTGAATTTTCTACTCAAGATTTGTGTTTTGAAAAAGGGTATGTGCACTGGGATCTAATTTTCCATGCACTCCAATCCAATTCTGCTTGCCGCATGCTGATTTGGAGAGCCCATCTATTAACGTTGGGCGCCACTGACCTCGTTCATTTTTTTCTAGGCACTGATGCATCACTAGTGACATTCGATTGGGAATTTGGGAGCACATGGTCACCACTGCATCATTTATTTCGTCTACTAGAGAAACTCTGCCATAGGGATCTACAGTCAAGCAACACCACACAACTAGAAGCGCTAATCAGAAGGTGCATTCCTCTGGCAATTACTTTGCCTTTGCAGTATAGCCCTTTCATGTATTGAACTTGCTATAGCATAATTGCATTCCTGGAATAGATGTCTGAATTTTGTATCGGAGGTTTGTGTTTTGAAAAGGGTATCCTGATAAATAAATGTCTTAATCCTATTTTTTTCTTGCGGCTATCATGAATCTGCAGAGGTTTGTGTTTTGAAAAGGGTATCTTGATAAATAAATGTCTTAATTCTTGCGGCTGTCATGAATATGTAGGTAGTAGAGGTGTGCGTGAAACTTGTTCGATGAAATGCCAGGCACAGGAAGATATGCAAATGAGAGTCGTGGCATCTGCCATGAATGGGTTAGGTTGTTGATTGTCTTCATGTTCTATGCAACCTTGGTGGCATCAACACTCTCTTCTGATACATATTTGGAGGTCAACAATACAAGCTTCCAAATCAGTTGTTGCATGGTGAATCCAGTGTGAATGTGCAGCAACGAAGTCTTCAACTTAAACTTGTTTCACATTTTATTGTTATCCTGATGTACATCATTTATACAGAAATGTATAAATACTTCCACATGGTGAATCCAGCTCCTTTTTTATCACTTCCAGATTCAGTTTGCTTGTTTCATGAATATACCCCATTTTGCATAATACTTATTTTTCCCATCAGTTTTAGTTTCAGTATGCTGGTTTCATGATTATACTCCATTTTGCATAATACTTCTTTTTCTAGCATGCTTCTTTTGGCATTCATTTTTTCAGTATATTTAAACTGGTTGTTCCATGCAAAATTCAATATTTAATTACTAGTCTGTAGCCAGCCAAAGTTTTGGAAACGAGAAAGCTCTATGAGTACCACTGTATTAATCTAAAGGTGCATGTAGTATTATACATCAAAAGAAAATGTAGTATTATATTGCCTTCGTGAGTAGCGTATACCACCAAGAAAACAACCACTAGTTTATTTCATTCTGCTGCTTCTGTTAGTAACTAGCTCAAGTTTTAAACTAGTCAGCTATAACCTCATGTATGAATCCCTATTTTGTCATACTTCCTCACTTACTATCATACTTCCTTTTTTGGAACTGAGTTTGAGCATATACTATTTCCTCTGATAGTATCATATCTCTTTTTGGAATGAAGTTTAGGCAGATGCTCAATTATACACTAAATGAATGGATATCAAAATGCTAATAGCCTATGGTGATCATTTGAGCTTTTTTTGTGGCTTATGGCTGAATAGCACTGTAGCTGGCTGAAAAAACACTGTAGCTGACAGAGCCTTATTTAGCATAATTAAATTTAAAAAATTAAAAAATATAAAATATATGTTAGCACATTACGTATAATACAAACAAATACGGGAAAAAAGAACCGGCAAAAAAGCTCAACAAAAAGGTAAAAGTTCAGAAAAAGACGAAATGTATAAATAGTGAAAAATAAGCTGGAAGCTAAAATGATCACAGCCTATATTCTCATGTTGCTTGTTTCAAGGGAGTCGTTATGCATGCAGCCGTATTAAAAAATGAATTTAATTAATTCCACCAGTTAAATGAAGTGTTATGGCCTCTGATGGATATATTCAAGAGTAAAGCAACCGTTTAGTCCATTCATATCTCAAAGTTGATCAACGGTAGAGAGGTATGGGAGTACATACTGCAAAAGTACGAACACAAAGCTTCCATACACACACATATGTATGTATGTATTATGGCCGTATGTATATATGTTCTAGCCAAAGACAGATATGGCATCTCCGAGCGCATGCATAAAAGAAAATAGTGAGGTTTAATCAACTCTACTATATATGTATGGGAATTTCTACTGCAGCCATGCCAATAATTTTTAAAAAATTAATGGTATTCATGGAGAACTTTTTCCGAAAACTCATGCAGCTTAATTACTGTCCACGCATGTATATCCAAGAGAGTTGAATAAATCAAGTTAGTGAAAATAATATGGATCGATTGAGCTCCCGCTCGATTTAGCTCCAACTT
Organism: Dendrocalamus latiflorus; assembly: GCA_017311315.1. Taxonomy (NCBI): domain Eukaryota; kingdom Viridiplantae; phylum Streptophyta; class Magnoliopsida; order Poales; family Poaceae; genus Dendrocalamus; species Dendrocalamus latiflorus. The sequence goes on from CM029634.1 coordinate 19,455,327, forward strand.
CTGCTTCTGACTTTTAATTCGCTATTCCTTTATTTAGTTTTTTTATTTTTTCTTTTTATCATATTTCTTTATGTTATTTGTGATAGACTAACCTATTTTTTATTTTTAAAATTTTTAATTTAATTATATCAAATAAATTATATGGGGTGTTCGGCAGGGCACAAGTCGTCTGGCTTTTGGCAGCCGTTACAGTACCTAACTTTTAAACGGAGTATTTTCTCAAGACGGTGTCTACAAGTTAAACGTAGTACACGTTAAAAGCCCAACATTTGTACCAGACAAAATCGCAAGTGAGTGTCGATCTCTCCGTAATCTGTACTGTAAACAGTCAAAATTTAAAAATTTTCAATCAAAAGTCATAAACTATAGAAAAAAAACAGATCCAAAATTAGATATAGTGAATAATAAACTAACTATAGTGGAAAAATTCATAAGTCATCGACCAAACCTACGTGTAACTTGTTTTCGTCGCCACCATCCTTGACAAGACTGAACGTGACCAAGAAAAGTTCTACTTTTTATTAACTTCCGTACGGAATCAGAATGCAAGCTTCCATTTTTTCCTTTTTCCTATGTACGTCGTCATTGCTACAGTGCCTATGATAGGTGATGAGAAACTACTTCCCTTGACTTTGGTGGTGATCGGTTCGGCTGAAAAGCTCATGGCTGAAAACACTGTAGCTGGTTGAAAAAAGCACTGTAGCTGACAGAGGCTTATTTAGCATAATTAAATGTGAAAAAATTTAAAAATATAAAAAATATGTTAGCCCATTACGTATAATACAAACAAATACGAGAAAAAAAAGAACCGGCAAAAAAGCTCAACAAAAAGCCAAAAGTTCAGAAAAAGACGAAACTTATGAATAGTGAAAAATAAGACAGAAGCCGAAGCCGAGTTGATTAGCATTTCATCCTGCAAGGTTCTTATACCAGCCACAAATCGAACCCCATGAACACGCAGTCATATATGCAAATTAGTGCTCCTCCGTTTGAAAATATAAATCATTTAGAAAGTTGACATAGTCTCTAGAGTGACATTTTGACAAGCAATTTCTATAAAAAATATGTTAATCTCTTTGTTACAAAATAATGTTGTTTTGGATTGCGTATAGTTAAATTTTCTAAAATTTAGCTATCAATATCTTTTTAACATCTAGATTAAGCGTATAAAAAGGATATGCATAGAATTGTCTTGAAAAGAACTTTCATAAAAAATATAGCTTTGTTAGGTTTTATAAATCTATTATAATATAAATCAATGGTCGAAGTTGTGTTGGGGATCGTGTTGATATCCAAAAACAATATTCTTTTATGACAGGAGGAGTATTTCAAATAAAAAAATTATGATGGATGTAGTGACATCAATTTTATGTTGTCAATCTAGTTAATTCTTTATATAAGAATGGCCAAACTTAAATATATTTGACCAACCCGATCCTATAACCACTTACATTTTGACACAAAGGTACTACTATATATCTTGGTGATAAGTATACATGTAATGAGAGAGGAGAAATTCAAGAATCATGCATGCAATCTCCCCTTGAGCCATTCAAATGAAGAATTTTCGGTCGATATATTTGCATGCCAAGCCATTCAAATGAAGAATTAGTCGCGATGTAGTCGATCGATTGATCAGTCAGGTTGAATGAATTCTTGCACGAAACTGATTAGAATGACAATTTCTTCTGTGGAATCATTCATGCTTGGCCAGCCACTTGATTTGATGTTTCTCCTAAAAAGGACGAGGTCGATGTGCGCACGTACGTACTAAGAATTATCGTAATCGACAATATAATATTGGTCAGCAATTTTAGCTTTGGTCCAATCGTGCATACGTTTTATGGAATTGGTTTTATTCAGACATCCAATTCAGACATGCTTGTACAAACACACAGTGTTTTTGACATGCACGTAAGTTCACTACCAGGTTGGTTAGACTTTGCGGCGGCTTAGATTTTTTTTTGGCCTCACCGGTCGGAAGCAACCAACAACATGTATTTTAAATCCGTCAGAAAATAAAACTATTACCCTGAGGGTTCCGAACGAACTGTGAGGAAAATGGTGATTTTGTGATGGTTTAATTTCGATAAACGTGAGGAAAATGCGAAATTTTCTGACGGTCTTTCCGAATATATCTGAATATACTGTATTGAAAAATGCAATGGGCTAGTTTTAATAACAAATCAATTATTTAAGCAGAAAATGGGAAAACAATTTCCTGATGGCATGTCACTTTTCCTGACAATCTTGACATAAAACGTGATGTCCTTTTTCTGACGGGATAAACTGTCAGAATTTAAAGCCATGTCCTGATGCAACTGATAGTACGATGGGAACTGTGTGAGTGAAAAGTATATTACTGGCATTTCTGCTTTTAGAAGAGCTGGCGAGGAGGATATGTTGAATAAGATGGTGGAATATATGTACCGTCCATGTATTGATCGCAAGAATTTAAAGATGTTTAAGAGCCAAGTGCAAATTGAAACGCATTTGATTGGAAGGAATTTCAAAAAGGAATATACATGTTGGATCAATCATAGTGAAGAGCAGATTACACATGAATGTAGTAATAATGACATCACCGATGAAGTTAATGATATACCGCTAGATGATAATGTCGTTTGTGGTTCCGATTCAGATAGGTTGAAAGATGACAATCTGGATCAGATGCTTTGCGATGCAAAAGGAAACTGTGATGAGAGAGAGTATGTTAAATTCCAGGGCTTGATGGAGGACTCGGATAAACCTTTGTTCATGTGCTGCAAGTTAAAGTACACAAGGTTGTCAACCGTACTTAAACTGCTAAAATTAAAGGCAAGCAATGGTTGGTTTGGCAAGAGTTTCACGACACTGTTATATCTTTTAGTGGATATGCTTCCGGAGGAGAACGAGTTGCCCAAAACCACATACAAAGCAAAAAATGTTCTTTGACCATTGAGAATAGAAGTAGAAAGAGAAAATGTATGTCCGAACGACTGTATCCTCTACCATAAAGAGTATGCAAACATGCATATATGTCTGATGTGCAACACATCCCGATACAAGCGTAAGAATCAATCAGATGATAGCGAGGGAATAGAGGTAAAGAGATGACCTCCTGCTAAGGTGGCATGGTATCTTCCTATAATTTTACGTTTAAAGCGGTTTTTTGTGAACCCAAAGGAGACAAATCTGCTGCGTTGGCATTTGGAAGAGCGTAAGAAGGATGGAATGCTAAGACACCTTACTGATTCTGCCTAGTGGAGAAACATCAATAGGAAATTTGCAGACTTTGGTGCAAAACCGAGTACTATAAGGTTCGTATTGAGTATAGATGTAATGAATCCTTTCGGTAACATGAGCAGCTAACATAGCACTTGGTTTGTGACTCTTTGCATCTACAACCTTCCTTCTTGGTTGTTATGAAGCGGAAGTGTATTTTACTGTTGATACTTATCCAAGGGCTGAACCGCTGAAGTAACTTGGGAACGATATTGATGTGTACCTAGCACCGTTGGTGGAAGATCTAAAAATAATATGGATTGAAGGGATACATGTATGGGATGCATACAAACGAGAGATATACCTCGATCCATTAATAGGCCTGTTAGAGTAGCTAATTTTGTATCATTATGTAGGTAGCTACGAAGTGCAAGATCCAAGCGAGATATACCTCCATTGCGCTGTGTGTTGCTTGGGGCCAGACGTATCCATATGGGCCCAGGGCTTTAGTGCACGGTGTATCTCTAGTGCCAGGTTTGGCAAAAGTGAATGTGAACAGTGTTCATGCCAATTTCAATATTGTCCTGCTGTAGATGCCCTCAACAACGAGGTCATGACTCTAGGGAAAACCATTGGAACATTCATCCAGTGGCCCAAGAGCGACATCTGCCTAGAGGCTCCTGTATCTGTGCCAAGTCCACGAGAGCCATCTGCATGGGTGTCAAGTCCACTCGAGCTACCTGCACCGGTACAAAATCCACAGGAGCTATCTACATCAGTGCCAATTCCACAGGCACGATCCACACCAACGCTACCTACATAGACGCAGCAAGGGCGTGGTGTATCTATATCTCGTGCCTGGTCGACTATTGTGAAGTTGACCTACAGCCGAGGTGGTAAGGGAAAATCAAAGAAGACGGATGATGAGATCCACTAGCCGTTGGCTAAAAAATTTGCGCTAGGCGAGCCATTGGTTGTCATAAAAGAGCTCATCCTAACTCTAGGACTATCTTGCTAGAGATTTCATATGTATTACATAGAATAGGCCAACAAGCCGGAGGAACAACGGCGCTCGGGTGTCAACGTCAAGTTAATGCCGCATCATCTGCAGCATAATATTCATGACTGTATCTTCACGATGATCTTCAAGGACTTATTCTTTCTCTTCACACTCGATGCCCTCGACGCCTCACTCATTCGATGTTGGACACTGTAAGTGTGTATAATCACGGTCTACGTTTATGTAATGTTGATAAATGTCATATATAACTCATTACTTTGTGCATCTCTCTCTACATATGTATGGTGCGTGAAGCCAGGTTAACGAAATCACTGGTTGGTTTCCTCGATCCATGCTTCGTCGCTATAAATATTATTAAAGAGGATGCATCTTTCATCGAGAATTACATTACGAAGGCATTATAGGGTCACCGCGACAAGGAATTTACACTTATGTCCTACAACCAGGGGTAAGTGCTACACTAGTGGTTATACTTATTGATTTGTACTTTATAATCAATATGAACTTAGGTTTAATGACCATGACATACTTGTGTATGTTCTACTAGATTCTAATTGTAATTATACCAAAATAGAACTTGGTAATATATACCTTGATTCCCTAAAGAAGAAAAAACCAACTACACAGTTGTCCAATAAGTAATCGATAGGTAAACATATTTCCTTCATAGATAACTCTATTATAGTCTTTCCTTCCTTCCCAATGGCTGAGGTTAACTTTTTAGAATCACGTAGGTCGTTCGCCATGTACGTTGCGAATATACGGAAATCCAAGGAAGGGATCGACCCCTGTAACACGTTTTAGATTTCCCAGTATTCGTTAGTATACATTAATCCTATACAACACTTCGTAGTAATGTCTTTCGAATTAACAAATTCTATTTTTGCAGTGCCACCAGTAGCTGTTGGGCAACAACACCTGTGGGTTCTATATTTACCATAACATGCAACTACTCGTCGGTTTTGCGAAGAACAATCCTGAGGCTTGTTAATTTTGCAATAATTATTTCATACTTATCAATTTATATATTATGAACGACATTGATCTTTATACTGACAGGTTCCATCCATCACTATAGCTCCGTTGGAATAGGCCAACCTCAAACATATTTAAGGATAGTGTGCGTACTTCTTGATGTCGAAAGTCATAAAAGAAAATGGGGAGTTCCACAATGTAGAATTAATTTCACTAGGATAACATTGAGCTTAATTGTTCATGTGTGTATTTGTATTTCATTTCTGTTAATTTATTTATGGAGAAGATGTTCTTGTTTCTGAAATAAATAAATATGAATAGGATGTATATATATACTGTGTTGATTTGCTTGTTTCAGAGGGTATGGTTAGCATTTTCTGAGTCTAGCCAACAAACAGAAATAGATTTAGGAATAGAAAAGAATCAGAGATGATTATTAACTCATAGCCGTGTGTAATAGTTGACTATCACAGACAGTTTGTAGTAGAAACTATCTATGATATATGGTTTATCATATATAGTTTGTAGTAGAATCTATCTATGATATTAATATATCAAAGACGGTTTGTAGTTGAAATTGTCTGTGATAAACTATATATCACAGACGGTTCAACAACCGTCTATGATGATCTCGTATTATTACTGACCTATAAACTTAGACGACTCACGAAACCGTCTGTGATGACTTGTTGTGCACTAGTGTGGCACATACGTGCATGTGTACATACGTACACACACACACATATATATATATGAAACCTCTTTTCTACTCCCGGGTGTAATTACACCCTATGTCGTATCTCACAACATAGGTAGTATCTCGCGTAACGTAGAGTATGTATGTGTAGTATAGGTGGTATGAACAATTTTTCAGATGTGGTATGCATATTTTTTTTAACATACTCCTTTTTATGTACGTATATTAAGGTATTTATAAAATACGCTAAAAACTATGGACTTCCTTGTAATTTTTTAGTGTGGTTCACATTGGAGTATCTTATAATTAGTATATGAGTATACCTAAAGTGATAAAGGAGTATTTCAAGTTTGTTTAGGTGGTATATTAGAGGTGGGTGTGATTACACCCGGAGTAAAATGTATTTTTCATATATATATATATATATATATATATATATATATATATATATATATATATATATATATATATATATATATATATATATATATATATATATATATATATATATATATATATATATATATATATATATATATATATATATATATATATATATATATATATATATATATATATATATAAAACACATATATGTACAAAGCTATATATATATCATCTTTAAGGAATCAGGAACATTATTACTTGTTGCTTTCCTACTTAGTTTCTTGGGGGAGATATATTTTAGTCCAACGCATGCCGTGCATCTAAGACCGAATTTTTAATCAGTGTCCTATTCCAAAATCTATAGTAATGTACACATAAGAATTTTTCTTGATTTAGTTTGTACGTCAAAGTTAGTATGACAAAGATGACTAACAAATTGTCCGTGTGTAAACAGTTAACTGAACCCTGGCAGGAATAATTGATCATTTAATCTTTTTTCCAGACAAGAGATGAGGGCAAGTATAAACTGACCATTCGATGCGCATAGACAAACGCATGCAACCGCATGGTACTTGAGTCTTCATGAACCTGCAGTGTATCACTGTCGCACGAGCCATCCACGTACGAATGAACTGTGGCGACCCGACCCGGCCGTGCCATCACTATTTTAGATGATAACATCAGTCTATTACTATTACTTAATAAAATAGAATAAATTTCTATTTTATCGACTACTAAGTCACATTAGAGTTTTGCAGCGAAATAATAGCTAGAAACAGTATAAAAGTATTATAATATCATTGCCACACAGAGTTTAAGTCTTTAATAGGGTCTAGCAAATTTTGCATAAATATTACAACACTTAGAGATAGAAGTAGTACAGGATAATCGGGTAAATCATCGTACTAACTCACCTCTAAATAAGAAGGATCGGATTAATAGAAAGGATAAATATAAAATATCCAGCAAGCATTAATAGCAAATATGCAATTCCATGAACAACACCCATCAGACCAAGAATCACATATTTTCTTATCATTATTCTTAAAATAGGTTTTTAAGTTTTGAAATTGTCAGGTATTTAATTTGCAAAGTTATTAGTCCAGGAGACATACGTGAATTTATGGTTTATTTAGTGCTGCACATGTTTATATTGCTTTACCCATTCGTATTTCCTTAGATGAGATAGTTCAGAACGTTTTCTCTACTTTAATATATTATAATTTTACCTAGTTAGCATGATACCAACTGCTATGTAAGAGAGACTTTGTCATCATCGGACACATGCTAGGGATGCAAGTCTACCACCCAGTACCCACCGCGGCGCCAGAAAAGTGAGCCCATTGGTGGTAGCGCTTCTTACTTAATTCACACACATTAATTAATTATCCATATGTAAGCATAGTCATTGCAAGGTAGGCAGCACAACATCCATACATATGTCTGCTTATATTATTTTACAATGTCTGATTATGTGCTCACCATTTTGGTTCTTGAGTCATCAGCTTGCTTTCTCGCCGGAAGGAGAAGAGAAGGGCAGCGTGTTAGGGCCGATAGAAGCTGCCGGAGGTGTGATGATCAGAGGAGGAGGATTCGAGACGAAAGGAGTCCGGCAGTACAACCGGACCGACGTGCCGCGGATGCGGTGGACGGAGGAGCTGCACCGCCGCTTCGTCGAGGCCGTCGATTGCCTCGGCGGACAGGATGGATAGTACTCTTCGCCGATCTCCTGCCCTTAGCTAGCTTGCATCTCTCTCTCTCTCTCTCTCTCTCTCTCTCTCTCCTCTCTCTCTCTCTCTCTCTCTGCTAAAATTAAACTACAAAGTTAGTCATGCTGCTGGGCTATTTTATTTACGATCATGAGTAGTAGTACTACGTACTGATTAAGTAGCATTAATTTTAGGGCACATATGCTGATATGCATTAACGCATGGCTGGTTTCTTATGCTACTCTATATATACGGATCGATCTCCCATAGCAAGGTATAGCTAGGTTAGGCAGGAGTTAGTGCAAGTTAAAGTTGATTGCAGGGAAAAATCTTTCGCTATTGAAAAAAATTCAGCAGCCAACGAAACAGCCGAATGGAATGAAAATTTGGAATTTTGTTCACAATTTCGGACGAAATTTTCAAATTTTATTTGATTTTTAATGAAATTTAAGCAATTTTAGACAAATTTTGGACAAATTTTAAACGAAGATAAATTCGGCTAAAATTTGACCGAATATTCTTGCTTTCGTTGGGTAACGAAATAAATGAAATTACCAAAATTTCGTTCAATTTCGGACGAATTATTTAACCTTGGTTGATTGGAGAGAGGAAAGAAGCATCCCTCAACATGTGAAATTCGTGCATATATGTCCATCGGATTCGATCTTTTTCCCCCCTGCTTTTGATTGAGATATATAGCATCAGTTGATTGAGACCATCTTTACCTGAAGATATATCAACTCTTTGTGTTTTATTGAGCATCTGCCAGACCTTTTGTTTTCAGTCAATCTAGAAATAATTTAATTACCTGCTTTGTTAGTTAGAATTAATTGAAGAATAAAAAATATAAACTATATATATGTGTTATTTTATCAACCAAGCAACGTATTTGTACTGAATATTTTCTGCTTTCATACATGCAGCCTCGCTACTGCGTACATACATACACACGCACGCGCACACAAATGCGTGTGTTTTTTTATGCAGTACATGCATACGTACTAGATATTCCAAACCTGAGATAATTAACCATTGTAAAATTCTAATTATGGAGTAGTTTATCTATATATATATATATATATATATATATATATATATATATATATATATATATATATATATATATATATATATATATATATATATATATATATATATATATATATATATATATATATATATAATATTGGCAATATTGTGCCAAACAGTACGATTAAAATGGCTAACCTACTAGTACTAATAGTCATAGAAACTAATTTCTTCTCTGCCTTCTATACGTATGGCCCTTTCGGCTGGCAGCTTGGCAATGCATACGTATAATAGCTATAACATGAGGTTTGAATGTGTACCTGAAGCATAACAACATAAAACGTAGATAGTTAGAGAGAAGGACCACATGTGCCAATTGTTGGATAATCTAACCAGTGTGTGGCAGCTACTGCTCAGTTTCAACTTTCAAGGCTCGCAACCAGAGTCCATTATATTTACCACTAATTACATATTATAAGTGGGTTATTTCTATGGAATCTTTGGGTTGTTTTTTTGACCGGTGGTTTATGGTTTATGATTTAAATATTTATAAAAATAATTGCATGTGATTTTGGCTGATACAACTGAAATTAGTACACCTTTTACTACAATCTTTTTGTTGACCCACTTTGAAAAAAGCACCGTTTAAAAGTTAGTTACTGTAGACAGTACAAGCATAACCAGCTAAAAGTTGAAAAAAAAACTCAGCCTTTATGATTTTTAGAATTTGATCTGGTTGACCTGTGAGTTAATTTGTAAGGTTACATATGTATATAGCTTAGCTAGAGTGTTTGTTTTGATTATTTATTTGAGGGGGAAAACACATGCATGTCGTGATGTATCATCAAGTTACAATTCCAGTCTGTGAAATAGTTACACCATTATCATCAGTATATTAAAGCCAAGGGAGTTCCCGGCCCCGGCCCCGGAGCGTGTACACATCTGCGTTTTTGCAAAAAAGTTCCTGTATTTTTTGAAATAGCGTAAAGATCCTTAGTTCTTACAAAAAGATCCCTATCAGGTTTTTTTCGAAAACCCCTCTACTTCACCGAAATTGCGTAGCTAGCGCGGCGTGTCGCTTAAGCTGCTAGTTCATCAATTATCTGTGCGATTCTGTAGCTCATGATGTAGACAGCACGACTGTACGAAGTAATTAACCTGCTTATTTCCCTATGAACAGAAGCCACACCGAAGCGAATTCTACAGCTGATGCGCGTGAAGGGAATCAGTATATCTCATATTAAAAGTCATCTTCAGGTAGCTAGCTAGCCAGACCTACTTATTAATTAATTAACATCTTCAGGCACATACGTGTTAAAAAACCTTCAATGATACTTATAATTTTCATGGACTCTTTTTTTCTAAAATTTCATGTATTATTCTTACCTATATTCATGCACTAGCTGAGCTTTCGCATCACACGTCTTAATAGGACACCATGGTGTCCGGGCACCATGATTTTAAATGCATCAATTCCATCTAAATTCGGGTATATTTTTTTGAAAATATCAGTTTTAGGATATATATATATACTCATATATATCAATTCAAATAAAACATATAAGTTTGAAACAATATACTCAAATTCAAAGTTTTGAACGAATTTAGATCACATATTTTGTTGTAATCAGTATATACCTATAATCAAACTATCATTAAAAAGGTAACTACAATTCGAAATTTAGTTCAAACTTGTTTGAACTAGTTAGTAAACGAGTTGAACTTGACATCCAAGAAATTTTAAAATTTTTCGCACATGATATACATACACACACACATACTCAATTTGTTTTTGGTCGATTAATTAATTATATACTTTATTGGCTCTCAAATAGACGTCGATCACATGGAAATGATATTAGGGCCTGTTTGGGAGAGCTCCACCAGCTCCAGATCCACGAAAAATAGCTCCACTCCACGAAATTTTACCCAAACGCTCTAGCTCCGCGAAATCTGGATCCATCAAAATCCTGGATCTGAGGGCCAGATCCATGGATTTCATGGAGCTCCTCAAGGAGTGCTCCACCGTGGAGTTGGGTGGTAATTACCCACCAACAGTGGCGTAGCCAGGATTTGTAGCTATGGTGGTCCATTGTCTAAAATTTATTTAACCGCTATAAATTTAACATGTCGGTACACAAGTATATGAATTACGAAATGCAATTAAGGTAAAAATGACATACAAACTTCATAAAATAGACGAATATAGCTTTCTTAACATAGAATTGAAATATTACATACCCATAATAGTTGAAGAACAGTACGTCACTACTTCTTCTTCTTGTCAGTCCTGCGCCTTCTAATAGCCATGAAAGTGTTGATGATCTCTTCTTCACTCAATTGTGAGAAGATATCCCGCTCAATAAAAGTGACTAGATAATCATCCAGAAGCCTTCTTCTTTGATGCATATTTCTGAAAAAGAGAGGCAATATCACCACTCATCTGCATGTTTTAATAAATCTGCAAGAGAATTATATAAAGTTTCAATTTACCAAACCAATAATCTAATACTGCAAAAAAAACATATAATTGAAATTAAATCAGTTTTACATACCCTGTGGGCATGTGCACTTTTCCTGTTCGTGGCTTATCACTGTTGATCTTGGCTTCTATTTTGCTTAGTCGCTAGCCGCTAGGGGAGAAATTAGAGAAGCTGAAAGGAAAAGGAGAAACGTGAGTACAGAGTATGTGACTAAAGGAGAATAGGGCTTTGGCTTAGGCTTAGCAATTGAGTCTTCATCTTAGGATTTTGATGTATGTACCTGCTGGCTGCTGGGCTGCTGCTCACTGCTCAGCGTTTGCCGTCGTGGTCCTCATGGAGTCGCCGCGCCGATGCTCGATGGCCGCGCCCGCGCTCGCCGTCGCAGCGTCGCCCGCCCCCATGGCTGCACCGCACGGCCGCACGGAGAAGAATACGAACGGGCGCAGTCTGACGCGAATACGCGGCCACGCGAACTCTCGGTCTCTCGCGATGGGCTATGGCTGAAGACAGAACGCAGAAGGCCAAGCATCAAGCGACATACATGCTGAATTTTCCAGTGCGGACTCTATCAATGGGCTTTGGTTAGACCGAGCGCAGGGTGGTCCGCGGCCCACAGGGACCACCCTGTAGCTCCGCCCCTGCCCACCAATGCCATTGGTTACACACCCCATCCCACCAAAAGTGGCCATTCCCACCAAAACCTCAATTTCGTGGATCTGGAGCTGCTGTACAAGCCAAACACTCCATGGTGGGATCCCAGATCCACGGTAGAGCTGCTTCATGGTGGAGCTGCTGCTCCAGATCCACGTTTTCAATGGTGGAGCTCTCCCAAACAGGCCCTTAGTATATATTTGGCATCAATATTACGTTGATATCATTATATTCATAGTAATTTTTACTGATATATAAATTATTAATTAGAAAAGGAAATAGTCAAGTCTGTGTAACCGGAGGCAGAGAACTAACGAAGTAAACTCATGCATGCATGATAATTAACATCTCTTTTTTTTCCCCTGTCGATTGAGCAGATGTACAGGAGCTCTAAAAACAACAATTTTAGCCGTCAGATGAGCCCCCGGAATTCGACGCTGGATACAGCAGATAAATCGGCACAGGAGGTTGTCAGTACTTCCCGATTGGAATGTCGCCGTGCTCGTGCTTCTGATCATCAAGATGCAGTACCGCACGCTCACAACACCTTGCTCAGCTGCAGCAACTCAACGTATCACCAAACGTGAGTAGTTGATTACGTGCCTTTGGTTCTTATTGGTGTTCATGATTATATGCTAGATATATATATTTATGATTACTGATCATCGATCCTTTCCATATGCATGTATATACGTAGATCGATCGATCTTGGGCATGCATGCACGTCGTCCTCGGGGAAAGTCTTTGGAAGTTGGGAACAGGGACAGAGTACAACATTCCGTGCTCCATGGAGCAGCTTCAGCGTGCTTACAGCAGAAAAGGTAAATCATTTACTTCTTCGTCCTCTAAGAGAGACTGCGACACTAGCAGCGGCTGCGCGCATGCATGTATGTTTGGTATAGAAAGTTGGTTGCGGTCGTAGTAGGTGGTTGTTCGGTTTTAGTGTCATAAATTCAGTTGTGTTTTATCGAAATTTATGTATCTATTCCTCGCAAAAAAAAAATTATGTAGACATACACGTGCATTGCTTAATTACGTGACCGAAAACATCAGTGGAAGCTGCAGGCCGTAGACGGCTGCGAGCTGACGCTGTCGATCGGCGGCGGTGGCGCCGGCACCAGCGGTGAAGAATCGATGAGAGACGTCGACGGCTCGAGCATCAGCGTCCAGCTCCCGGCGCTGGCTGTGTCAAGTATCAACGGAGGAGGCCTTGGCTATTCCACTGGGCCGCCGGCAGCCGCCGATGGCCGGTTTGACCCTAGTAGTACCGATACCAAGGAGAAGGAGAGGAGTGGCCACCGGCCGACCATAAACCTCGACCTGACGATTTCATCTCCTTGCTGGCTCGTCTCTTAGGTATTTAGATGGAGTACATAAGCTGGCAGCAGATCTTCTTGTATACATCTACAAATTAACCACATGCAATACACGTACGGGGATGTCATCTACGGCCGGTATTGTATGCTACGACTTTTGAGTAGTACTAGTGTATGCAAATTCAGATCAGGAAGTACACTTCTATATATCATATATATGCGGTTCTAGGCTGACTTTTGCTAGTTGTTCTATGTATGTTGCGCTTTCTTGACTGCCTATGTACGCAGACCTTGACCGACATTCCTCAACAATGTGGTCAGTGGTCTATTGTATCTAGATATCATGTATGGATCTGCCCTTCATGTCCCCGCATCTCTTCTACATGCACTAACCCTAAACGTTGGCGACGTCAACGCCGGTGAGGCCCGCCGGCCGGCCCTCAACTGCCTCCTCGCCGGTGACAAAAGGCTGGCTTGCTACCTTCGTCACCAAGGACAACACAACTCGGAAATAGAGGGAGAGGGAGGAAGAATTCCGTCACCGGAGTAATCTTGTGGTAGATCCGACGGCAAGAATTTATACTAAGTTTTCAAAAGCTTTTACTACGTGAATGCCTTTTTTTTATAGGGTGGAAACAATCGTCTAGTATAGTCATATTAAGGTTCACAATCCACAGATCACGGGATTAAATATTAGACAATTAGAAGTAAATCTTGCTTTTTTTTTAGAAAACTACGACGCACCAAAGTCCAAAAGGACTAGAACCAAATATATACAAGTCCGGCCCAGCACTGTGATCAAGCTGCGGAGCCCAACTAAACTAAACTTTATTGTTCCTAACGCCAATCTGCAAGCCCAGCCTAATAGCATGACCATGAGTTGTTACTAATGGGCTGGGCCTTAACAACAACAGCTGCCAAGCAATGAAGATACCTATAACGAAACATTTTAGTCCCACATCGCTTGCTTTGTGGAGTCAAATCTAACTGTGACCGATACCTTTTAGATATAAGTTATGATTTTAGATTGAAAATAAATAGTAATTATTAAAAAAATAGTTTTTAGAATGAGAGGGCGAGCAGTAAAAAAAGTAAGAGAGAGACGTGCGTGAGATAAGAGTCAAAGGAGTAGGGTGTGTGAGATAAGAGTGATGTCTATCACTCTCTACGTTATCATCGAAACGAGGGGAGTAGAAAAATCGTTTCGAGAAGACATATGTTTATATTGACTTTTAATTTCTTCGAGCTGCATGAGATAAGAGTGAAAGGAATAGGGTGTGTGAGATAAGAGTGATGTGTCTATTACTCTCTGTCTTATCGTCGAAACGAGATAGAAATGAAAGAAGTAGAAAAATTATTTTGACAACACATATTTATATTGACTTTTAATTTCTTTGAGCGGAAGCTAATAGAACCCCGTGTAACAGGCTAAGCTCTTCTTATGAGTCAGCAGACGCAGCATCGCAGATGAAGCAGCTGCGTGGTAAGCACAAAGCTAACTATTCCTAAAGGACACTGTGTGCTCGCCACAACAAGCAGCATACGCCTAGTTTTGGATGGTTCTCCCTCCTGCGATCGAGAGGGCGCCCAACAAATCAAAATAGAAGTTTCTCCATTGAAAAAGTTTCCCAACTGTCTCCTCCAATTTGTTGTGCCGATTTAGGGTCTGTTTGGAACACAGGAATTTCGCAGAAATTTCGCAGGAATTTTACAGGAAACAGTTCAATTCCCGCAGGAATCGGAGGAAAATCCCGCATTCCAAACAGGGCCTTATCGACTTCAGAAAGTTTTCAGCTGGCTTCTCGAAGTTGTGTGCTGATTTGTTGCTGGCTTTCCGGACGTCTCTTTTTTCACAGCTGTTTCTGTCCTAGATGAGCAGGATGGTAGCAACACTTACCTGCAGCAACATGAATGATGGTGATCCAACGTTGCGTGCACAAATGGTGCGTGGAGTTTAGCGAGATGAGACGTTGAGAGTTGAGACTGTACTTGAACAGAGACAGTCAAACAAGAAACTTTAGCTTAGGAAGGCCAGCTCGGATGCATATCGTCTGGACTCTGGACCATCCATCGCTTATCCAGCTGATGAATGGGATCAGACTGCGAAGAGCAAACTGAAAACGTCTCTCCCCGATAGAAAACCAATCCTGTACTGAGTTCAGATCTCCTTCCTATCGTATAATAATGCTGTTAAACATGGTATGTTTATGAACGTACCGTCTCCAGTTCTTAGAGCCACCATAGTGCAACTATTTTAGCCTCCGTTAAGGAACACACTGAGTTTTACATTCAGCCCTGATCAACTTGGCTTCGACTTCTGACTTCTGGCTTATTTTTCACTATTTATAAATTTCGTCTTTTTCTGAACTTTTGTCTTTTTGTTGAGCTTTTTTGCCGGTTCTTTTTTTCCCGTATTTATTTGTATTATACGTAATAGGTTAACATATTTTTTTATATTTTTAAATTTTTTTAAATTTAATTATGCTAAATAAGTCTCTGTCAGCTACAGTGTTTTTTCCAGCCAGCTACAGTGTTTTTAGCCATAAGCCATGAGCTTTTCAGCCGAACCGATCACCACCATCAATTCTCGTAGTATTCCTACGAGATTCTTAGACAGGGCTCATGCTTGTGGTAAAAATCGAATGAGATTAAGTTCTAGTTGTGAGAAAGAAAGATTCATCTGGAGGATATGTATGCCAGCTAATTTCCCCTCATCCGGGAAGATTCATCTGGAGGATATATATGCCAGCCAATTTCCCCTCATCCGGGTGAATTTTGAATTGGTATCACTGCTTTTATAAGATATCCATGTCGAGTTTTATTTTTTTTTTCTCTTGCATGAGCACATGTGAGTTTCTCAAGTCAGATAAGATTTCCTTATACCGAAGTTTATCGCGTACGCCCCGTGGCTCAGTCAGTTATAGCAAAGTCTATCACTTGCAGCTCGTCATGTCAATCCATCAAACAAAAAAGAAAAAGGAGAGGGATAAATGACAAAAAAAAGCACCTTTGTGTCCGGAACACGGCAAGTTTTTTTTTACAAACTTGCTATGGAATTACCGTGTTCCGAACATACCTTAACAGGATTACAAACAAAAAGGTTCAAAAACTTTAACCAAAAGTAATGAATCCGCTCCGATTAGCTTTTGATTGAAATTGTACCGACAATTAGATTTTTTTAAGAAAAAAATTAAAAAAACCGTTGTATCGTCACTCAAAATGTAAAGAATTAAAAAAAGAAAAGATAGAAAACTGAAAAAAAAATTAGAAATCGATGTGTAACTTGTGTTTCAACTAATTTTTGATTTAAATAAATTGAAGACAAAAAAAATCAGAAACCGAAACGGGGCACTCTCGCCACTGTACAGGCCCCGCTCGGTTAGGCTGAAAAGTTGTGGTTTATGACTGAAATTGCACAGTAATTGACTAAAATTATATTGTAGCTGAAGGTGGTTGATTTGATGTAATTAAAATTTAAAAAATTTAAAAATAGAAAAAAAAATATGTTAGCTCATCACAGACAACATAAACGAATACAGAAGAAAAAACGGTAAAAAAAGCTAAAAATCAAAAGTTAAAAAAATTAAAATTTATAAATAATAAAAAATAAATCAGAAATCAGAAACCTAAATTAAAATGAGCGAGACCTAACTAGGGTCTTGGTACCCTGGCCTAGGCCTAGCTAGGCCAGTCAGCAACTCAATCACATTCACTAGTAAAGCCCAGCACCCACCACCAACAAGCGCCAATCCCACCCGCCACCACAAGACCCAGCGCCCACGTGGCGCCATCTACTCCCTTTATTTGCACCCCAAGCGCAAGCGTAAGCCACTAGCCCACTACCACCCCAACAGGCCAAGAAGCGGACACCATGCCGCCCACCCCCACCACCGCCACCGGCGGCGTCGTCGCCACGGCGCCGGCGTCGGAGCACGCGGGACTCCGCCTCGTCGGCCACCGCCGATTCGTTCGCGCCAACCCGCGCACCGACCGCTTCCACGCGCTCTCGTTCCACCACGTCGAGCTCTGGTGCGCCGACGCCGCCTCCGCCGCCGGCCGCTTCTCCTTCGCGCTCGGCGCGCCGCTTGCCGCGCGGTCCGACCTCTCCACGGGGAACTCCGCGCACGCCTCCCTCCTCCTCCGCTCCGGCTCCGTCGCGTTCCTCTTCACCGCCCCCTACGCGCAGCACCTCGCCGACGCTTCCACCGCCTCCGTGCCCTCCTTCTCCGCCGCCGCCACGCGCAGCTTCTCCGCCGAGCACGGCCTCGCGGTGCGCGCCGTCGCGGTCCGCGTCGCCGATGCCGCCGAAGCCTTCCGCGCCAGCGTCGACGCCGGCGCGCGCCCGGCCTTCGCCCCCACTGAGCTCGGCCGCGGCTTCCGCCTCGCAGAGGTCGAGCTCTACGGCGACGTCGTGCTCCGCTTCGTGAGCTACCCAGACGGCACGGACGAGCCGTTCTTGCCGGGGTTCGAGAACGTGAGCGACCCCGGGGCTCTGGACTACGGGCTGAGGCGTTTCGACCACATCGTCGGCAACGTCCCGGAGCTGGCTCCGGCGGTCGCGTACATCGCCGGGTTCACGGGGTTCCACGAGTTCGCCGAGTTCACCGCGGAGGACGTGGGCACGGCCGAGAGCGGGCTCAACTCGGTGGTGCTCGCCAACAACTCGGAAACCGTGCTGCTCCCGCTCAACGAGCCGGTGTACGGCACGAAGCGCCGGAGCCAGATACAGACGTACCTGGACCACCACGGCGGCCCAGGCGTGCAGCACATCGCACTGGCCAGCGAAGACGTGCTCAGAACACTAAGGGAGATGCGGGCGCGCTCCGCGATGGGCGGCTTCGAGTTCTTGGCGCCCCCGCCACCGAACTACTATGATGGTGTGCGGCGGCGCGCCGGAGACGTGCTCACCGAGGAGCAGATTAAGGAGTGCCAAGAACTGGGGGTGCTGGTGGACAGGGATGACCAGGGTGTATTGCTCCAAATCTTCACCAAGCCAGTGGGAGACAGGTAAAAATGAGACCTCTTTCAGCTTTTTTACTATGATTTGAGTTCTACATTAGATGATGCACGCAAACGAATAGTCTCTCACAATCATATTTGTAGTCAGCTAATGGGCTGATTGCATGAATGTGGTGCAGAAAGGTATCAAACATTAGGATACATGAGTCATATGATAGTGAGTGCCATGATCCATGCATGATGCATCTTTCTGAAGATCATGACAACGTCTCAAAAAAAAAAAAAGAGAAGATTGTGACAACTAAAAGGGAATAAAGATCCATGTGTATAGTGAAAAGCCAATATATGGCCCTATTCTTTTCAGCTTCTAAAAGCTGTTTTTCGACTTTTCTACAGTAACTAGCTTTTGAACGGAGTATTTTTTTAAGATAGAGTTTACTAGTTAATTGTACTACATATTTTACTGACTTCATTTATATCGGTAAAAACCACACGCGAGTTTCTGTTACTCTATAATCTCTCATACAAACAACCCAAAAGCCACAAGCCGCAGCCATAAGTCATAAGCCACAGGCCCTATGTCGCTTCTTGCAAGCGTATCTCAGTCCCAATTGGTGGCATGCTGTAATACACGGATTATCACATATGGTTATTTGCACACGATTTTGGGCAATATATCCTATGCATTTAAGATTGAGGCACACCTTAATTAAAAAAAGTTACAAAAAATTTCAAGGAAATTTCTACATGTATTTCTAAATTTATTTTAGCTTTGCATAAAATTTGAAGTTCAGATTCATTATATATTAGCGGTAACAAAAAAAAATCTGACAAATGCTAAGAGTTCAAATTTGTCAGGTTTTTTCTCCTTTTTGCTGCTCTTAGCATAGAATGAATTTGAACTTAGAAGTGGAGTAAACCATGGAATATATGTAGAAATTTTTATGGAATTTTTTATGATTTTTTAGTTAGGGTGTACCGTGAGTGCATCTCAAGCTTGGATGTATAGTATATGTTGCCTGTGTATAGATCCAGAGCAATGCTTAGCGCTTTTTGCCAACTCCATGAGCATAAATCAGCAAGGCTATTGGGAACAACTTCGTAGTAATCAATGAAACTTTAGGTTCAGGAGGCAGTATTTGTGTTCTAATTCAGCAATTTGAGATTTGGTATTCTGGTAACTTCTGGCTGCATCTTTGCTTTTGTTATTTCCTCTCTGTGATTCCAAATCTAACTGGATCAGCTATTTCATTCAGGCCAACCTTATTCTTGGAGATGATCCAAAGGATCGGGTGCATGGAGAAGGACGAGAGTGGGCAGGAGTACCAGAGGGGTGGCTGCGGCGGATTTGGCAAGGGCAACTTCTCTGAGCTGTTCAAGTCCATTGAGGATTATGAGAAGTCCCTTGAAGCCAAGCAAGTTGCTGCGGCTCAGGAATCCTAGGATAGGAGCTGGAGCAACAAATGCATTGCTTTGTATCATGGAGCAACAGAAAATGATGTGCTTTGTTATATGTGACATGCAAGTGTTGATCTTATAATTGTTGAAGCTGAAGACAGATGATGCTATGATCAGAGTAATAGATGGTAGAGAGGACTCACACTGTCACACACCAGACTATAACGTATTGTTGGCACTGTTGTTGTACAATCTTGCTTGCAAATAAAATAAAAATCAACCTGGGGAATCTGCCCTATGATGTGCTTATAATCTCCTGATGTCCTTTTCTTGAACAAAAGGCAGTTGTCGTCTACTTCCTCCGAGGTAAAACTGTGGGCAGACTTACACAAAATTGTATTCAGCAACCTGAAAGAAGCAGAGAAAACGCAGAATAAGGCCATCCGGACATCTAGTTGGGTGCATCACATGGTCACCTTCTTTTCTGTGACCTTGAATGGCGCAAATTGGACTTGTCTAATCTATGTTAAAAAAAAAAGTACTATGCACAGCAGGATCCGGCAAATGAAGCTGAAGCCTGAAGTACCACTCCTTTCTCATCAAGTGTTTTGAGTGCAGATCTTTCCAAGCTTGTCAGTCTGATGGGATGGCAAGGGCACAATTTGACTTCAGCAATTACCTACATTGTCGTCATTTTGTAGAGAAAATAAGCCCTGCACTACTTTCTAGCTGTCAGCTCATCTGATCCGGACCTCAGATAACATCAATGATACGCACGAGGAGATTTCTGAAGCTCTATCAGTTGTTGCATCGTTCAACATTGAGGTACAGTCCGTTGGCTCTAAGCAAACAACCAGCGGAATCGAATTGCAGTACCACCTTCGGGGCCGGCAATCGGCTCTCCGCCTCGTCCGATATGGAATTCGGAGCCGGCGAGGAGGAGGAAGGCTCCTGCGGCGTGCGTCCGTGCCGGAGATGGATAAGACGATGCGGATCTGAGGCGCGGTGTCCTTGTCGGGCACGGATCCACCGCGGTGAGCTCAACCGGAGCTGAGGCTTTACTGGAACTAACCTACGGTGACGGCATCGTGGTCAAGGCGGACGGACGGCCAGCGGCGACGGCCTGAGAAAAAGAATCCACCGCGGTATGTCGTCAACCCTCCCCACTGTCCTCCACTTCCCTTCATCTTGACGGCATGCTTGTGCCTTTATTTTTCTTATTTAATTTCATACAGGGAAGAGGAGCTGTCGCCATTGATACTTTGTTTTTCCTCTTTCCTTCCTGCCCACCACCTGTTTGTTGTAATGTCCCATTGATGGTGCCATTTGCCAAATAAATTGGATTTTTCTATTTGGAATGGTGTTCGTGCCAAATGAATGAACTATGTCTTACCATGTGTCATCATCTTGTTCTTCTTTCAATCTGGCTCTGGAGATTGGTCGGACAGGTTGCAAACTGAACCAACAATGGAAGAGCAAACCAATTGAACTCATGGTTATGATCTTGGAGGAAAACCTAAAGCTTCTTATGTGTAGTTTACATACTGCAGTACTGCAGGTTTGCCTCTATGTAATTTATCACATAGTGCAGGAGCGCACTATGTCATATATACGTTTCGACTGCACTGTTGTAGTTCCATTGTAGCTGTTGAATTAGTGTCGTGTAGCGGTATCATTGTTAAGGAGTTTCTTTTGAGATATCATAATATGACATTTGTTAATCTCAATTTAAGAAACTGTACTGTGAAGGGTGTTACGGCCTGGATAGAGCATAGCAAATTTACACGGTGACTGCAATGTTAAGTTGAATTATCCAAACTTTTACTAATTGGTAGCATGACTTTCTTTTCACATGAAGCTGATGTTCTACTGTTTGCTCTAAATCCCTAGACAGGTATAGGAATGTGGTCTAATACTGTTAAGACAGGAGGGTGTGGCCGATGGTGAGGGTGAGCATCAGAGTGGCAGTGTGGTTGGAGCTGAAAAGACGTGGGTAATGGAGTGCCATAGGAGCGTACTCTCTGACGGAACATGGCTGATACCAGGCACGGTGGATCATTTGATGTTCAGGTGTTCAGCAATGGCAAAGTGAGCACGGCCGAAGCTAGCCAGGCAGCAGGGCTGCGATGGTGCCGACGACGGGATCCAGGCAAACCCCTTGTTCTTTTCAGCTTCTAAAAGCTGCTTTTCGGCTTTTCTACAGTAACTAGCTTTTAAACGGAATATTTTTTCAAGATAGGGTCTACTAGTTAATTGTAGTACGTACTTTACTGATTTCATTTATATTGGCAAAAACCGCACGT
Source organism: Dendrocalamus latiflorus (assembly GCA_017311315.1). Lineage (NCBI taxonomy): Eukaryota > Viridiplantae > Streptophyta > Magnoliopsida > Poales > Poaceae > Dendrocalamus > Dendrocalamus latiflorus. Next base: position 19,477,459 of record CM029634.1, read on the forward strand.
GAGTTTCTGTTACTTTATAATCTCTCATACAAACAGCTCAAAAGTCACAAGCCGCAGCTAAAAGCCACAAGCCGCAGCCAAAAAGAACAGGCCCAGGCTGGCCGAAACTTTACTTTTCCGGATGCAGATAGCTTTGGAACAATTAACTTTAGGTTCATCTCTCCTGTGAGATTGATCTATATATTTGTGCTCATTTGGTTGGCTGGATCGGTGTGTAGGCAGGCAACCGGATCAGAGTCGCTGAAAGATTCTTTTGAATTATCTGTGTTCACTTGGAAGTCACATGCCATGGTATTTTTTCTAATTTGGACAACAATCCAAAGATGTGCTATTACACTATGATGCTGCATGTACAACGGATGCCCATTCTACACGATACTGCATTGTGATTAATTTTAACCTTATTAAGCTGTTTTTACGATATCTAATCCGGTTGTTTATTAATTGACTAAAGTTTGATTAGTAGTGCCCTGTAATTAAGCAGCTTGGGGATGCCAAAAGTAGAGAGTAAAGAAAGAAGATGAGCAATGCGCCACACCCCCGGAAGATGGAGGCGCTTATATGTTATTACACAGTGTGCCGGACGGTGAACATTATCCACCGAAACCGGGATTACAGAACAGAGTACAAGCGGATAGCTTGGGATTACAGAACAGAGTACCGGCGGAAGGCTAACAAACTAGATCTCCTAGTGTCGAAGAATGCCAAATCGCCATTGCGGGAGAGGTTTGGTAAGGATATCTGCAAGTTGATTGGAAGAACCAATGGATCGAATATCCAGGGCCCGACGAGCCACCTGTGCCCTGGACGAAATGAAAATCAATTTCAATGTGCTTCGTGCGAGCATGAAAAACTGGGTTAGCTGACAAGTAGCCCAAGATTGTCACACAAAAGCACCGGTCGCCGAGTCTGAAATACCCCAAGTTTTGATAAAAGTGAATGCGACCAAATGAGCTCAGGTGTCGCATTGGCCATGGCCTTGTACTCGGCCTCTGTGCTAGACCGATAGCAAGTTGTTTACGCGAGCTCCAGGAAATGAGATTAGGGCCAAGGAGCACAACAAAACCACTTGTGGACCATCGGTCATCCATACAACCGGTCCAGTCGGCATCTGTAAAGGCACTAAGAAGAAGAGAGGGAGATGGTTGAATCTTCAGGCTAGCAGCAGAAGAAAACTTCATATATTGAAGAATTCATTTAGCAGCCATCCAATGAACATCAGTTGGCGCATGACGATATTGACAAACTTTATTAAAAGCAAAACAATGTCTGGTCATGTGATTGTAAGGTACTGAAGGCCACCAACAACGCTGCGGTGCTGTGTGGCATCTTGATCAAAAAGAGGGCGGCCAACATCCTTTGTTAGTTTTTCAGTGGTGGACATTGGTGTAGAAACCCGACGATAGTCAACCATGTTGGCATGCTGAAGAAGATCAACAATGTACTTTTGCTACAAAAGCTGAACACCATGGCCATCAGATACATCTTCAATAATGAGAAAAGAGTGAAGTTGACCTAGATCTTTGATAGAAAACTCAATATTTAATTGCTGAAGGCGAGCATCAGAAGCTTGTGCATTGGAATTGACAATGAGCAAATCATCCACATAAATGAGGACAAAAATTACAGAATCATCGTGTCGGTAGATGAATAGTGAGTTATCTGACTTTGAAGATGTAAAGCCAATCTCACAAAGTGTAGCACTAAGCTTCGAATACCACGCTCTTGGCACTTGTTTTAATCCATATAATGCCTTGTCAAGCTTGCAAATATGATGCGGAAAGTCAGAGTCTTTAAAGCCAGGGGGCTATCGCATAAATACCCCCTCTTCCAAGTCACCATGTAAGAAGATATTTTTGACATCGGCTTGCAGAAGATTCCAATCATGGGAGAGTGCAATGGACATAATGAGGTGAATAGAGAGCCGGCTTGACAATTAGAGAGAAAGTATCGTCATAGTCGACCCTATACCTTTGTTTAACTCCTTTTGCCACAAGACGAGCTTTGTGCCTTTCCATAGTACCATCAACATGCTTCTTGAGTTTCAAAACCTATTTACAATTAATGAGATTGACACCTGGCCAGTTTTCAACAAGCCTCCAAGTCTTGTTTTCTGTAACACAGCGAACTCATCATCCATGGTTGTTCTCCTTTTTGGGACTGCCAATTTCACCACCACAACGTAGGACCATAGGCCCCACGGAGGTTAGAATTCTATGTGGGATTTGAATTCCCATCGATTATCAAATACCTTGAGCCTACTACTGGAGACATATTTACGGCTCATCATACCGGCTGCATTTTTATGAAGATAATTTCCCAGCATTAGGGGGAGGAAAGTACCTCACTGAAAAATGCCAAGAAATAGATTGGAATGTCTTAGGCATTCAAGCCTTAGATCCACGCACTAAAGAAATTGAACTAGAAGTTCAGCAAATTATAAACCTACAGCAAATAGCAAACAATTTGCCAGATGCCTTCACTGATCAAAAGAGAGTAACGAAATCTTATATATCAGCAGTAAATGCTTCGGAGAGAGTGGAAGTACCCCCAGATGGATACTCGAACCATTCCAACCCCTCATATGAATAATAGGGGAGAGCACCGGAGAAAGAGGCATCAATTCCGCTCGGAAACGTCCGCAGAAAAAGAAACTCAAAGAAAATAAGTTACCTCCTAGATCAGTAGAAGAAACTAAACCTGACGTTGAGAAAAATCCCTAAAGCAAATGATCCTGAAGATAGTAACCGCAGTAAAATTATGTGTGCACAGTCTAATACATGGATATCAGAACAACCAGACTCCATTATTGTGGGAAATTACGAGGAGCTGGATGAACTAAATGAAGAAATATCCACCAATTTTATTGAATTAGGGGAATTATATAAAAGATATACTACAATTGTCGACATTTATTTTACCTCAAAAATTGCTAAGAACCTTGATCTGGATCTAGAACCAAAGTCCTTGGTTGAATGCCAGAAACGCTCAGGCTGGGGTAAATGGAAGGAAGCAGTTAAGGCAGAATTTCTCTCGCTAAATAAAAATAAAAGTGTTTGGCCCAGTAGCCCAAACACCTCCTAAAGTGTTCCCTGTAGGATCCAAATGGGATCCGAAAGAGAAATGAAAATAACTAGGTGGTGAGATATAAAACGAGACTTGTAGCACAGGGGCTCACGCAGAGGCCCGACATCGATTATGATGAAACTTATTCTCCTGTCATGAGTGGAATACGTTATGATATTTAATATCAATGGTAATAGGTATGAATTTAACTGTGCAATTAATGGATGTAGTGACCACATATTTATATGGGTCACTGGACTCAGAGATTTATATGAAAGTCCCAGAAAGAGTAAAAATTTCGGATCCAAATAAATTAAATCACAGCATGCATAGCGTCAAGTTGGAAAGGTCATTGTACGGATTAAAATAGTCTAGAAGAATGTGGTACAAATGGCTTAGTAAATCTCTCCTGAAGACAGTGTACACTGATAATGAGGATTGTCCCTGTGTGTTCATAAATAAATCCCAGAATGAATTTTGTATTACCTCGGTGTACGTCGATGATCTGAATATCATCGGAACGACATATGACATATAGGAAGCAAGTTCCTACCTTGTTAAGGAATTTGAAACGAAAGATTTGGGTTGAACCAAATTTTGCTTAGGCTTGAAGCTGGAGCACATCCCTAGAGGGATTTTAGTACACCAATCCTCTTATACCAAGAAGGTGTTAGATAAATTTAATATGGATAGGTTACATCCATTACAAACCTTGATGGTAGTCTGATCCCTAGAAACAGATAAAGATCCTTTTAGACCAATGATGGAAAATGAGAAAATTCTTATACCAGAGGTTTCATATTTGAGTGCCATTAGGGCACTAATATATCTTGCTAATTGCACAAGGCCGGACATTGCTTTCGCAGTCAACTTGCTAGTTAGATACAACGCAGTTCCAACATGAAGACATTAGGCTGGCGTTAAAACTCTCCTTAGGTATCTTCAGGATACACAAGATCTTGGACTGTTTTTCCCGAAGAATCAAGACTTGACTATGGTTGGATATACAGATGCAGGATATCTGTCTGATCTCCATAATACGAAATCCCAGATAGGATTTGTATTTCTTTGTGATGGTACAACATTTCTTAGAGGCCATTTAAGTAGACCTTGGTAGCTATGTCTACTAACCACTCAGAAATAATAGTGTTGTATGAAGCCTCACAAGAATGTATGTGGCTCAGGCAAATGATTAGCCACATCAAGAATTCATGTGGCATGAACACCATGATGACCTTCACTATTATCTATGAAGATAATGCAGCTTGTGAGGCACAGATGCAAATAGACTATGTTAAAAGTAATATTACGAAGCATATTACTTCTAAATTCTTTTATCCTCATGAACTTCAAAAGAATAGAGTGGTAAAGGTATTGAAAGCTAGGTCTTGTGATAATCTGATAGATATATTTATAAAAGCTCTCCCGGCCTCTAGCTTCCAGAAGTGTGTGCGAGGCACAAAGATAAGGTGACTTAGCGAGTTACAAGGTTTAGGAGGAGTAAATCTCTGAACCATAGCCCTTATTTAAGATTGAAAGATTTATTTGATCCTGAAGATCTAATGTTGTACTCTTTTTCCCTTTGTAAGTTTTTATGAAGTTTTCTCATGTGAAGGTTTTTAATGAGGCAATAAGCACGACATGAGAAACGGATGCGATGTATTCTTTTCTCCATCCCTTTTTCCTACTAAGTTTTTGAGAGGAATTTTTAATGAGGCATATGCATATCGTGGTATTCGTCCAAGGGGGAGTGTTACGAAACCTTTTAGATTACATTGTGGGCAAATACCAAAACTACCCCTGAGGGGTTCTTGACTATAAATAGACAAGTCTATGTACAAGGAAGAATAGAGCTGGAGATTAATAAAGACTTCGTTCCTTTGGTATTTTCCCTCAATTATTCTCTGTTGATTGGTTACGTGGATTGCATTGGTGATTATTATTTCTCAACAGTTCGGTCATCGATGCCTTCTAGAGAGGGAGATTGGATCATATACCCTCCCTTTAGTTGGGAAATTGATGATTTACCCTCCACATCTCAATGACACGTGGGGTCATCATAAGTCACTGACACGTGGGCCAGGAGGGTAAATCCTCAATTTCCATCTAAATGGAGGGTATATGATCAATTTTTTCTTCTAGAGAAGGAACAACCCTCGCCTCGGTGCAATCCAAGGGTATGGTGCAACCGCACCTTGCCATGCCGGCATCATATGTATTGAGCTCGTACAACATGGCAAACTAGTCCACATTAGCAAAACAGATGTGTTCTGAGTTTGTGAGACTGTCCGGTGGGCCCAGCTTGTCAGTTCCGTCGGATTGGATGGAAGTGTTATTTTGCAAAATGTTTTGTCAATATAAGTGTGATTCTATGATATAATTTTTTTAAAGTGTGATCTTGTGATAGTTTCGACAATAATAATATAGTTTTGCGAAATTTACCTAAAATTAATACATTCACTGATGCAGATATTTTTATATGTTCTATAAGGATTTGCATCGTGTGAAAATATTCGGGAAATCAATCCAGGTGCAGTGCAGAGAGACAATCATATCAGCTTAGGATTCACGTCCGAGATGAATCTAGCCTCTGCTCGTGTCTGAGTTTGTCTGGCTGTCTGAAACTGGCAAAAACGACAACATTTGCAAACGGTGCAGCCGGATCAGCAGTGCTGTCGATCTGCCAGTGATCTTTCTCTTGGGCTGGAGCGTCTCTCTTGAATCAATGTGTATGCATGTCCAGGAACCATGCATCATCTCTCACGTTGTTGCTCACGTATGTATTGGGGGACTGTATATGACTGCAACGACGTGTAAAAAAGAAGAGAGTATTTGGTTGTGTCCATCATGAAGTTATTACTCGACATTTCTGAAGGATAGTAGTACTGTAAATATACTCTCATATATATATGAAAATGAGATTATGACACTGTTATGTTCCAATTATTATTGATGGGCGATTCCGCGGGCGATGCGGGGGGCGATTCCGGGCGGCCCCCATCCGGCATCCCTCGGCCATCCCCTTCACCGATCCCATCGACGAAGTCGTCTCCGGCAAAGGGTTCTCCAGTGCGGGGAAATTCAACATTCGGGGGAATCTCATCGCATCGTAAGGTAAAATCAGTTTCGGTTTCTTCGTGTGTTTTTGGTTCTGGTTTCGATCCGGCTTACAGGGCGGCGAACGGAGATCGCGGCATCGCCGGTTCTTTGGTTCCTGCACCTGCTCCGGATAGCAGAGAGGTAAACGGAACCCGTGGCGGCGCTAGTTCCGCGTATGTGGATCAACAGCTCGCTGCCACCATTGCCGTCCCTCTAAAGCCTTCCATCAGATCAAAATGTTTCGTTCCTGGTCGTGGATGCCAAGTTCGACCATGGAAAGGGCCATTGCCGAAGAGGAAGCCATCGGAGATCACGCTCGCGGCGTTTTTGCCATCGACGCTTGTGAACCGAAGTGCAACCTCGGAGGAGGACGTAACAGCTGCAAAACTAGACTCTCATATTGGGAGTGGGCCATCGGCTAATTACAGCCGGGCTGAGTTAATTGCACGGGCTCGAATTTATGGAGCGTCCAGGAACTTTACGCCAAGACTGGGCCCTCGACTACATCGGCTGCTTATTGAACCCAGGGTGGTAGACGGAGGCGCACACCAACTCAAACCTAGCTACGCAGCCATGGCTTCACGGCCGCCTGCTCCAGTTCGCCAACCGTCAAACCACCGCCCACCACCACAATTCCACGCGCGTCCACCCATGCAAAAGCATGTTCCGCCACCGGCAAGACAGCGGCCACCATTCAATCGTCAGCCGCCTTCACGGCCGCCGGCAGGACGAGGTTACGGTCCTGGACGGGGATTCGACAGGGAAGGGATCGGTCCACCACGGAGGAATTTGCCGCATGGTCGGGGTTGCTTCGAAGACCAGATGATCGGCCAGGGGCAACTAGACCACCGGCGGAGATTCAGCAGAGACAAGACGTTGCTCCATCTGTCGAGACAGCAAAAGCAAAAAAGCCTCGTCCGTCGCACTGTTTTAGATGCAAAACCAATGGTCATCTCGCGGATGGTTGCAAGGTAAACCTTGATTGTATCATCTGTAACAAGAAGAATTCTCACCTCGCTGTTAAGTGCCCGATTCTCAAAATGCCGAGGCCGGGGGCGTCAATGTTTGGGTTTGCCAAGGCAGGTCTGTGTTTTTATCGCCTACCAGATTTTGATTTCAAGTTGGAAGAACCTGAACCAGCTCCAACTGCTTTAGTTAAAATTTCGGGTGGTACTTTACCTGCTGCAGTCGTTCAGGAAGAGTTATCGAGGTTGTCACGGTTAGACTGGAATTGGGAGGCACTGCCACATGGTGATGATTCTTTTTTGGTTGCTTTCCCCTCTGAAGAGGAGCTACTCCGAATGGCTGATGTGGAATTTCGGTTGAAAAATCATGGGATCACCTTGCTCATCTCGCAATGGTGTGCTGATGGGGATGCTGTTCCAGCATATCACCTGGATGAGGTCTGGGTCCATGTCTCTGGTGTACCACATGCGTTGAGACATTTTCTTGGGTTTTGGGGTCTCGGCGCGGCCATTGGGGCGACACTTGAAGTGGATATGTTGACATATCGGAGAAAGGGAGTTATTCGGATTTTGGTTGGGATGTTGGACAAATCACTCCTCCCTTTAAAACCAGACATTGTTTTCGGGAAGGTTGGATATGATATCACCTTTAATTTGGAGAGTGAAGATTTTGAGCCAGCAGTCCCAGAACCAGAGGACTTTGATCCCATGGACCGTAATGAAGATGGTGTTGGGGATCAATATGCAGGAGGACAAGGAGGAAATCAATTTGCAAAAAAGCAAAAGAAAATTGATGAGCCGGTCAGTTCTTCGGGTGTGGCAATGGATGGAGGCCCGGCCCCTATGCAATTGTGTGGACAAAAAATAGCAGTCACACCGCTTGGTCCTCGAACTGTTCCCAGGAAACAAATGTCTTCGATTGCTCTAAGTACCGAGGTGGCACCTGTTGCTGTTGGGGATCAATATGCAGGAGGCCAAGGAGGAAATCAGTTTGAAAAAAAACAAAAGAAAATTGATGAGTCGGCCAGTTCTTTGGGTGCGGCAATGGATGGAGGCCCAACTCCTATGCAATTGTATGGACAAAAAATAGCAGTCACACCCCTTGGTCCTAGACCTGTTCCTGGGAAACAAATGTCTTCGATTGATCTAAGTTCCGCGTTGGTACCTGTTGCTGTTAATACTTCAGATACTCATAGCCTGGCCTTGACAACACAGGTGCCGATCTTGGCTGTTGATTCAGGCTCAGATGGAACTATGGTTGGTATGGATGATTTCACGCCAGGGCAAAATCTTCATGCTGGTCGGCTGACAACAGATGCTGATACAGATGCTGATTTGAACGGAGCGTTGCAGGATAAAGCTTGTATGGCTGTTACACCTGATTCTTCGGCACTGTGCAGTGAAGAACATGCGCCCTACTTTCCTGTGACGAACTCGTCAACAACTGATGTGCAGGGTGACAAGTGCGACGCCAAAAATAACCAAGAGACAAACCGGGAACCAGGTAACAAAACTCCATCATACTTAAAATTGGGGGCCGTTGAAAATTATCATTCTGTGGACGGTTTTCGTCGCAGTTTGCGTACTAATTCCTCTTCTAATGATGGGGTAACAGTGGCAGATGAAGTTATTATGACCAAGGCAATGAAAAGGGCTGCAATACGGAGCCTGGAAAAGGTGAACAAGTTGGGCAACAAGACGCTGGCTACCAATAACGGTCTGCCACTTTCGCCTGCACCCCTGGCTTCTTCGGTGAATGGTAACTCTATACCACCACCTTCCATCTCTTTTGTTTTGTTACCTGACGAGATTTGTGCCTCCAACTTAAATAACATAGGTCTTAAGTTAGGAGACAATGGTGATGAAAGTATTAATTTGTCTATCAATGCCTTAAAAAAATTGAGATTGATAGGATGGGGGGGTCCAAACAGCCATAAAAACAAAGGCCGGTAATAAGGAGAGTACGTTACCTAGCGAGTGTTTTCTTTTAGAGGAAAGTGATGACGAGGTACAAACACGTGATTGTGACCTACTCGCACACTTGATACAAGATGTTGCTGAAGTGGATCTTGATGATGGGGACTTGGACACAAGAATTTGTGATCTAAAAGCCTCCTGTCGGAAAGCTAAGTTGGCCTCCAAAAAACGGAACACTCGATTTGGGGGGAAAGATAAAAAATCAAGAATAACAAAGAAAGAGGTTGCCCAATGAAAGGTTTTTACTGGAATAGCAGAGGTCTGTCTGACTTGGCTAAATATCGATACATAGCAGACGCCGTTAAAGAACATAAACTTGATTTTATTGCGATCATGGAAACAGGCAAAAAGGATTTGTCAAAATCAAATCTGACACAACTATCGGGAGGTTGGGATTTCGTTTGGCATTGTCTACCTCCGAGGGGTAGATCAGGGGGCATCCTCCTTGGGATTAATACTTCCTCGCTTGATCTATCTTTAATTTGTGAAGGTGAATTTTATATAAAATTCCACCTAACTAATAAATCATATAAGTTCAAGTGGATTCTCATGGCAGTGTATGGCCCTGCTCAGGACGATTTCAAATCACCATTCCTAGCAGAGTTGGTTCGCGCTTGCCAGGAGAGTCCTTTGCCAATCCTAATAGGAGGGGATTTCAATATTTTGAGAAGAAGTACAGAGAAAAACAATGATAGATTTAATGATCGATGGCCTTTCCTGTTTAATGCTGTCATAGATAGCTTTGACTTAAGGGAAATAGAGTTAACTGGTCGACAATTTACGTGGGCTAACTCTTTGCCTAATCCGACGTATGAAAAGCTGGATAGGGTTCTCATGTCAACTGAGTGGGAATGTAAATATCCGCTGGTGTCGGTACAGGCTTTGGATAGAGGGGTTTCGGACCACACTCCGTTACTCCTAGACACGGGGGAACCAGCTTACAAAGGCCTTCTAAAACCCTTTAGATTTGAACTTAGCTGGTTTACTCATGACGATTTCCATGATAGAGTTGTTAATATTTGGAATAAATCGGTGAAAGGGCAAAACTCAGTCCAACGCTGGAATAATAAACTGAGTGCATTGCGAAGACACTTACGGGGTTGGGCTGCCCATTCGAATGGTGTCTACAAGCAAAAAAAATCGGCATTACAATCTACTGTTAAGTTTTTAGATACTACAGCCGAGGTTCGGGATTTGACTGATTTTGAGCGTGATCTTTTAGCTCAATCTAGGGATCACCTCACTACTCTTCTTAGGGAAGAGGAGATCAAATGGGCGCAGCGTGCTAAAGTAAAGGATATGTTACTAGGGGATAATAACACTCGTTACTTTCATATGATTGCTAACGGTAAGCACAGGAAAAAACAGATTCTCTCCCTTGACCATGACAATGGCAAAATCGAGGGGCAAGAGAATTTAAAATCTTACATTACTAACTTCTACAAGGAACTTTTTGGCGAGCCTGAGGAAAATTCCTTTAGTCTGATGGAGGATCGGATTATGGATATTCCTCAGGTAACGCAAGAGGAGAACAACGTCTTAATATCCCCTTACACTGAGGAAGAAATAAAATGTGCTATTGTTAGTATGGATCATAACAAAGCCCCTGGTCCAGACGGCTTCCCAGCAGAGTTCTATCAGAAATTCTGGGAAGTTTTAAAAGGTGAATTAATGACAATGTTTCATGATTTTTATTTGGGGAATTTGCCGTTGTTTAGTTTAAATTTTGGAGTGATCACTTTAGTGCCTAAAGTGGAAGAGGCTAATATTATTCAGAAATATAGACCTATTTGCCTCCTTAATGTGAGTTTTAAAATTTTTACTAAGGTCGCCACAACAAGGATGAATTCTGTGGCAGATCGTGTCATAAGTCCTACTCAGACAGCTTTTATGCGTGGACGGAATATCTTGGAAGGTGTCGTCATACTGCATGAAATCTTACACGAGCTACATAGGAAGAATATAAGTGGGGTGATTCTTAAAATAGACTTTGAAAAGGCATATGACAAGGTTAGATGGCCTTTCTTGATGCAAGCTCTACGGATGAAAGGATTTGCGCCAAAGTGGATCACTTGGGTTAAGTCTTTCATTTCGGGAGGAAGTGTTGCGGTTAATGTTAATAATGATGTCGGGCGTTTCTTTCAAACAAAGAAAGGTCTTCGACAGGGGGATCCCCTATCCCCTTTGCTTTTTAACATTGTCGCCGATATGCTCACAATCTTGATTCGAAGAGCCAAAGAGGATGGACAGTTTAGTGGAGTAGCTCCTCAACTAGTGGATGAGGGCCTTTCTATCCTCCAGTATGCGGATGATACTATCCTCTTCTTGGATCACGATCTAGATAAGGCAGCAAACTTGAAGCTTCTCCTATGTGCCTTTGAACAACTGTCTGGTCTCAAAATAAATTTCCATAAGAGTGAAATTTTTTGCTTCGGGGAAGCACAGTCGGAAATCGGACGATATGTTGATCTATTTGGTTGTAAAGCTGGTGGTCTTCCATTAAGATATCTTGGAATTCCCATACACTACAAAAAGCTAAAAAACTCGGATTGGAGGTTAATTGAGGAGCGGTTCGAGAAAAGACTTCGTAGTTGGAAGAGCAAACACCTTTCGATAGGGGGTAGATTGACACTTATTAACTTAGTCTTGAGTAGCCTTCCAATGTATATGATGTCCTTTTTCGCTGTCCCTAAGGGGGTGTTAAAAAAACTAAATTACTACCGATCAAGGTTTTATTGGCAAAGTGATGAACAAAAGAGAAAATATCGTCTTGTTAAATGGAACATCCTATGCCAGCCCAAAGACCAAGGTGGTCTTGGGATTCATAATTTGCATTTGAAAAATATCGCCCTTTTAGGTAAATGGCTTTTTAAGCTTCTCACGACTGACGGTACCTGGCAACAAATCTTGCGGAACAAATACCTAGGCACTAAACCACTTGTTCAAGTTGAAAGAAAACCAGGGGACTCCCAATTCTGGTTCAGTCTTATGAAGATTAAACAAGATTTCTTCCGGTTCGGGTTTTCCATTATTAAGGACGGGTCACAAGTGAGGTTCTGGGAGGACAAGTGGTTAGGTAACTCTCCCCTAAAAGATCAGTACCCTGGTCTTTATAATATTGCACGACCAAAATTCATAACTATTTCGGAAGTGCTCAACTCTGATCCTCCAAATTTATCATGGCGACGTGACCTTATTGGTACAAAGTTAGCAGCGTGGAATAATCTTCTTCCTCGTTTGACTACTATACAGTTGTCCCAAGGTCAGGATGTGTTTCGCTGGTCCTTACACCCAAATGGGCAGTTCTCGGTGAAATCATTCTATCAAGCCATGATTCGTACAGATGTCCATAATTTGAATAAGAGACTATGGAAACTAAAGGCACCAGTGAAACTGAAGGTTTTTCTGTGGTATCTCCGGAGAGGGGTTGTGTTGACTAAAGATAACCTAGCTAAGCGTAACTGGCAAGGAAGCAAAACATGTTGCTTTTGTCACGAAGATGAGACAATTAGACACTTGTTCTTTGATTGTCGTTTTGCTAGAGCGGTCTGGAGTATCCCCCAAATATCCTTCAATATAACTAAACCCCAAAAAGTATCACATATGTTTGGAAGTTGGCTAAATGGTGTAACTAAAAACTTGAAACCGCTAATTCTGCTTGGGGCAGCAGCTATTTGTTGGTCAATTTGGTTACACAGAAATGACATTATTTTTGAAAAGAAACACTCTTTCTCTCCCTTGCAGGTTATTTTTGCGGCTTCTCGTCGACTCCGTTCTTGGGCTATTCTTCACAGAACGGATTTGCAGAGTTTAGTTGTGGAGGCCTCACAACATTTGGACCGTGTGGCCAAGGATATTTACTCCCGGGCATATGGGTGGCGATCTAGTCTACGGATTGATAGTCATTAGATTTTGCTTGTTTTTGATTGTTTTAGCTGTGTGTCTCCGAGCGAGACAGAGGCTGGAAATTTTATTCCAAGGCTTTGTATCATCTTGATGTACTGTTCTTGGTTTTAATAAAGACTTCCGTAATAAAAAAACTCTCATATATATATACATATATATATATATATATATATATATATATATATATATATATATATATATATATATATATATATATGAAAAATTCTTTTTACTCCCGGGTGTAATTACACTCACCTCTAATATACCACCTAAACAAACTTGAAATACTCCTTTATCACTTTAGGTATACTCATATACTAATTATAAGATATTCTAATGTGAACCACATGGAAAAATTGCAAGGGAGTCCATAGTTTTTAGCATATTTTGTAAATACCTTTATATACGTACATAAAAAGAAGTATGTTGAAAAAAATGTACATACCACATCTGAAAAATTGTTCATACCACCTATATAGTCTTAAATACTCATATACTATATGTACATACTCCTCGTTACGCGAGATACTCCCTACATTGTGAGATACGATATAGGGTATAATTACACCCGGATGTAGAAAAGAGGCTTCATATATATATATATATATATATATATATATATATATATATATATATATATATATATATATATATATATATATATATATATATATATATATATATATATATATATATATATATATATATATATATATATATATATAACTCCCTGAATTCTTGCATGAGTTACACGAATGAATATCTCCTTGCATTGAGAATTCTCTGAATATTTAGTCTGTTACAACATAATTGTCTGCACTTCAGCTTCCATTGTTTGATCATAAACACTGACAACCCTGCAATGCATTTGGACACCTCAAAAAACCTCACATTTGCATCAAGGACACCATCATTCGAGGCTTTTCAGCTATCAGTAATCGATCAGCATCATCACCATAACAACATGGTTAATTATCTGCACTTGAAAATGCAGATGCAGTACTAGGCTGACTGCCAACATCCTGAGGAAGCAAGGACAGTGCAGATAAAACACGCAAACATACGTCCATATGATACAGCAGAGGCAGTGGTGGTGAGGGCAAAACGGCAGTGTCACGAGCTGTGAGCGGCAAGAGGGACCATGCTTGCAACAACCACCCTTGTGCCATCATTTTGTCTTCTTCTCCTCTCTCTCGTTTGCCCACTGCTATCATGAGACATATAGGTAGATAGGGACATGCCAATAGCGACTTCTCTCCCCATCCTTGCTCTGTCTATAACCAATTCTTGCAAGAACAGGGCGGGGCATTTTGCTGGTGTGAGAGATTGAAGCTGCCAGCATGATCTGGTCATCCAACATGGACCGATTCTATGCGTTGGTAGTGCAATTATCATTGTTCTTGTATGGTTTTCGATATCTTTGTCGTGTCGAAGTGCGAAGGAAGGTGTTGGCTCTTGATGAGTGTTGAAACTAGAGGAGGTGTGGGTTTGGTGGTAGAACTTCCATTGCTCTTGTAAGGTTTAGGGATACTAGATCATGTGGCAGGAGGTGTGGGTTTGGTTAGGGCAATTGTCATGCATGGAATTTGGCTCCATCAGATCATGTTGCAGCTTCACTCTCTCACCACCACCAAAAGATCTGAAGGAGATTGTTCAGGTTCTTCTCCTCTGGTTTCTTGTCTAGACAAATATGCATGGAAGGTATATCTTCTACTCTATTATTGTTTGCCCTACCATTTTCTTCTCTTCAGTAGATCTTTCATTACGATGTTTCTCTTTTCTTTAAAAGGTTTCATTATGTCGCCTTCTTTTAGCCGAGCTGTGGATGTTTACTTAAATTACTAGTCTGTTTTGAAAAAGTTCTGTCATGCAAATTCTCTCAATCTTTTCCCGCTTCATTTCATTAACATATATTATGAATTAAGTGGGTTCAAAAAAATATAGATTAAGGATGTATAATCTATTCGATTGCATCAGATTTCCCTCTTGCGTATCCCATAAAAGAAAGCTCATTTTAAGCAAAAGGGAAGGAAAGGTCGAAAGGAAACCAATTATCGTTTGTCCCACACATGCTTCAGTTCCGCTTATTTCATATCCTAATGAAATCACTTTGCACAACAAATCTGGTAAAGTTCTGCGTAACTTTGCTACAATTCTACAGGAATTCAAACAGGGTAGTCTAATTTCCCGGATAGTTTCATATATCTATATGTCCTTATTAATGTATCAAAGATCTTGAAACAGCCCCAAAATTTCAAATTTTATTTCGAATTTTACTTGAATTTGAAAATTTTGCCAAATTTGGAAACTCCAGCAAATTTTCTGCCTTCCTTTTGGGAAATCTGCTTTCCAGGCAAAGACGCCTTCAAGCCATTACGCCTTCGCTCTGCTCCCGCTGCCGCGCACTGCGACGCCGTTCTCGCTAGCCAGCATTGCCTCACTCGCCTGTCTGCAACACTTGTGTCAAAAGCTGCACAATGTCCGCACCACCTCGCCGACCACCCATACCCTGCCTTAACACCGCCACTAACCACGCGCTGCGCCGCTACACCATCAATCCGCACCGCTGCCACATCTAGCTGCCAACTGCTCGATCCACATAGCAACACTGTTGTTCACCGAGCCAACTCGCGTACTCATGCCAGCGTACTTACCAGCTTCACCGCTGCAGCGCAGAAGCTGCTTGTCCGTCCACGCTGTCGTCCATGCACCGAGCACACCTTTGCACCGTTCCTAGCATCACCACTTTCGCCGTCTATAAAGCCAAGCTCAGCAACTCCTTAACCACTTTCTGCTTTGCCTCACAACCACTATAGCCCTTCCTTCCTCCTCTATGGCTAAGCCATGCCGCAATCACTGATGCCCAATTCATCTCTGGTGAGCCTAAATTTGATTCCTCGTCATTTTCTCCTTTCTAATCCAATTGCTTGTGTTTTTAGCATCTCCTCAACGCTACAAAGCTATCCCTAGCTTCCCGCCAAGCCTCACCGTCCCTAGCTCACCATTGCTAGAGCTTCTCGGGCCACCCTGAGCTAAGTCGTCACCACCACCAAGCTTCCCTAACTCCCTAAATACTCGAGCCACCGTCAATTGGGTCAAAGCCTCGTCACAGCTCCACCGTGTCATGCCCTTGTTCTGGCCAAGCTTCGCCATCGCCAGCCATCTTCAAGCCACTACTACTTGCGTGTGTGCCCAAAATAGGTTGCTCACGTTATGCTAGTGCTCGCTGCTGTCATCGTCGCCAAATTTCACACTGCCACCGTTTCTCCTGCCTCGGTAGCCATGAGAGTGAGCTCGAGCTCGCTCCAGAGCGAGCTGTGTTCCAAGCTCTTTGGGTCACCAAAGCCAGCCCAAGACATTTATTGGCCTAGTCAACCAACAAGGTCAGCCCACACTGTGCAAACCAAACACTGTTATAAAACAATAGTTTGAAATGACATGATGGATAGTTAGATCCTATCACTGAAAAGGTCAGCTATATTCTTGAAGGCCATATTCACCTTGATAACCTTGGCATAGCTTGTAATGGTAATTAGTCATTATATAAGTAGCTAGTAATTAGGTTGGATAACTAACATGATTTACTTATAATAATATTTATTCTGCTTCGTGCCGGTAGACTTTAAAATGAAAGTTGGGGGTTGAGGCTACTTGATGGGTAGCCACTAGATGGTTTGAGCCCATGCCCTCACCCTATGATTGAGGCTTTGGTATAATTTTGATGGTATTGTCCTGTAACGCACGTGGTATGTGAATGATAGCCTCGTCTGAGTAAGTAAAGACTAGACCCTTATGCTAAGTAAAGGACAAATATCTCGCTCAACCACAAGTTTAATTTGTCAACCTGGTCTAGTACACTGCTCAATCCGATCAAATATCTATAAGGAGACCGCTATCCTAGAGTGTCAGGATAGTCCATGAGAAAGGGGTGATATAGAAGTTGGGCTAGTTATGTCACTTTCCATTCTTCATAATGGTAGATCCACTCAATATCGGGCCATGATTTCCACACTGGCCAGTGGATTCCCGATAAAGGTTGAATGGTCTCGAGCTACCAGGTAGAAGCTGGAACGAGAAGAGCAGTGAACGGCGTTGTTATCTCAACTTAGTCGCACGCTATCATGTTGCATGTCTATTGTATGACATTGTGAGTTTGGAACATCTTGTGGGTAAATCTAGGCAATTATGCAAAGTATGACATATAGTATTCGGATATGTTGTGCTTCCAATCAATGAAACTGTGTTTAATGGACGAATCCAACATTAGGGCATAAATAAGATTTGAATGATTTTAAGACGATAAGTGAGATGGCTAAAATCCCCTTTTCTCTTAATAGAATATTGCTTTGTATTTCAAGTTTAAAGATCTTTGAAAACAAACATACATTTATACCATAATAATAGAACCTCCATAACATGTTCTATTGAAATCCCGACAAATAGTTAAGTAGATATTTCTATGTGACTAGATGAGTATGTTTGTACTCATACTTGCTTAATCATCACCAGAAGAAGCTTGGGAAGACATAGAGGAACCTTTTGAAAGAGACTTCGATAAGTCCCTAGAAGGTGACAACTACTGGTTTTAGGTCTTGACTACCCTTAAGTATGTTTGTGGTTTATTTGGAAGATCTTTTTGTGTTATAATATAAACCTTCGGTTTGGATTTCCTTAGTATTGTAAACTTCGGTTGTTAAACCATACTTTCTTGTAATAAAGGTTTAGCTTTTATGATATAAACATGAGCAGATTTGATATACACTCTTATTCAGAACAACACGTCAACACCTGCTGTCTCTCTAACATTTAATTTCTTTCCCCCTTCAGAACTAGATTTGCAGTACTGTCGTGTAAACTGTCAGCTTCTAAAAAAACAATATGCTGCAGTTAATACAATGAGACTTAATTTATTATCTAACATGCCTCCATTTTGCCTGTATAATGAAAACATCAATGCCTCAAAAAGAAAAAAAAAACTTGCAAATACATCTCTGATATAGATACTGTACTGTACTCACAAATTCTAGCAGAACGCACCAAGTGGGCCGGTATGAGCACGAAATACAGACGACACAATAATGATGCCATATCTAACGCTCAGAATCAATGATCACACAGTCAAATAGTACAGACAAGAATTTTCACACAAGAAACAAATATAGGGAAAAAAAAGGCAGGTCACTCCCAAAGGTAAGGCAAGTATTTGTGAATTGAGATGTTGGTAAATGGTATTATAAAAACGGCTTGCTACAGGAGAAAGCTACAATAAGGTACAGATTAGCCAAATATGATCATGTGCAATTAGATTCCTTGCCTCCAAAAGGCCATGCACCTCATAGACTGCATCACTGCATTCACTAATAAAACATATAAAAGATTCTGATGTTTGTCGACATACATCATGCTACTCCTTTAGGCTCCCTGTTCGGTCACAATAACACGCACATTCCGTGGAAGAGGCTAGGCTAATCTATCTTGATTCATTTGTGGTTCATGTTGGCCATCTAGATCAGGTTAGTTGTGGACTTAAAATATTTCAGTTGCTTAGTGTGTGTAGGACGCTCAAATGGGACATCATGGTGTCTGGACATCAAGCATCCTTGTCTTTAGATTGCTTTTAGATGCATGCAAGTGCAATGATGTATAATATATCAGGCAAAGCCGTTAACATTCATTAATTCGAAAAGGCATCGATTTGGAAAAGAAATCATTGATTTAGCATGTTGAATTAATCATGGATGGAAAGTCTCAATCATAGAACCTGGACACCATGGTGCCCCTGTTATTTATACTATATATACACACACACACACTAACTACGCACGCATGACAGTAACTTTTCGGCGTGCACATTGTGTGCAGATGCAGAATAGTGCTGCAGTATATACTTCCACTTTCAATATACCACTTAAACGACTATATATAATGATCACCATTTTTTGTTGATCAATTTAACTCTAGGTGTCCTTTATTATTTTGTGCTTTATGCGGATTATTTCCTCCAAATATTTTCTATTTTTTTTACAGGTTAGGCAACTCAAGCTATTTATGCCTGTGCATTCAGAAAGTGGATGAAAGCATCCAAGTTGACTGAAATATAAGAGGATCGCAAAGTTATATTTTTGGTGGGGCATAGGGTTTGAAAATGATGTCTTAAAGGCATGTCTTTTTTATTGTCAAAAACGACGAAATAGCAATATCAATGTAAAGGAGGTCATGGAGGAGGAATTTATGTACACGGGAATTAAATAAAAGCTCAATGAGAATAAAGCACTTTGCAAGTGGAAATTGAATAACAAGCAAATTCACGCATAAAGTGTGAGGACGTTTCTTTTGGGTTTAAAGTTAACTTATGGTTGTACTGTCTATAATAACTAGTTTTAAAAGGTGCATTTTTTAAGATGACATCAATAGAAAAATTGTAGTAAAAAGTGTACTGAGTTTAGCTGTACTGATCAAAATCATATGCGACTATTTTCCTTTGCGTAGTGGCTCTCATGAACAGTTATAATTCAAATATTTAAGTCATAATTTATGAGTCCAAAAGAACTCATCTATATGATATGAAAAACTGAAGATGTGAAAGGCTCAAGTTTTTCTTATGTGAATTGTCGATGAAGTTATCGCTCCAAAGAACATTCGAGGGAAAGGACTTTTTGAAACAAATGTTTGCTCGTATGTATTCAAAATATAGACCAAGGAAACTTGAACAGAAATAATTCCTGAAAGACAAATCTTAGAGATAAAGTTTGATGACTTCATCACCAATGAACAATGGTTGTCTCTCAGTCGTTGGCTTCTAAAGTAAGGGAGGTAGCATAAGGAGACAATAGCCCTGCTAATATATCACCATGGACTGGACAAACATACGAATAGCTTTATGCAGCAACAGAGACGAGCACAACGGATTTTAAATTTTTTCTGTTTGGTTTGTAGCCAAATCTTACCACACTTCAAACAAATTTGATCGAGTTTAATATCCATTTGGTTCGTAGCCACATTTGTGACAAAATTCCTTTTCTGCTAGCCAGATCCCACACGCCATTGACTACAAAATTATTGTAAGATACTTATTTTGGTAGCTAAAGTATGGCTTCAATTCTAATGACCTAATCTTAGACGAGTTTGACAAAAAAAAACAAATCTTGACAACCCTAGTACACGAACCAAACAGCCCTTAAGTTTTTGTTAGATCCAAGCTGAGACACCGTCGACACAGAAACATCAGATCAGAATGATGTCAAACGTGGATGATTCAAAGCTGAGATGGATCACGTTTGGCACTAGTACTGAAGAGTGAAGACACATCCATGGAAGATTGTTAGATCCAAGCGCTTCACTCATACACTGAGACAAGTCAAAAGACTCACAAGTCAAAAACTTACTCGCGACTCATCTAGAAATAATATTAACAGGGAACATTCATTTCAAAAGAAAATATCAACATGGAACAAACAACCATGACAGAGACAGACACAGGGATGCAACCTGTAACACAAAATATCATACATATACGTGGGACTATGTTAGTCCGAATCACTTCACTCAGTGGAAGTCAGAAACTTATTCACGAATCACGACTCAACTAGCAAAACTTGGTGATAAGCCTATCTCAAGTTCATTGAACCATAACATTGCAACGTTACACCAAGGTCTGAAACAAAAGGGCATGCAGGCTGTGACAGGCACGGCTGAATTAGCGACAGCAGCTTATGCATCATCAAGGGCAAGAACACCTGGGAGAGTCTTGCCTTCCAACAACTCCAAGCTCGCACCACCGCCGGTCGAAATGTGGCTCATCTTGTCGGCCAGCCCAGCCTTCTCAACAGCAGCAACAGAGTCACCACCGCCAATAATGGTCGTGACACCATTTGCAGTAAGCTCAGCTAACTTCTTGGCAATTGCCTGAGGAAAGACAATTGTACTTAGCAACCAAAAACCCAAAGAGACAGAAACCAATGGATGTAGTGCAAAATTATACTAACATCAGTGCCTGCTGCAAACTTCGCAAACTCAAAGACTCCCATAGGTCCATTCCAAATAATAGTCTTGGTGGTGTCCAACGCTTCACTGAAAGTCTTGATGGCTTCTGGGCCAACATCAAGACCCATCCAATCACCGGGGATAGAAGTGGCAGGAACAATCTGTAAATGATGTTGAGAATGAGCATCACAAGATGCTGAAGATAAATGTTTTCATATAATTTAATATCTGCAAGATGAAATTACTCTACATCCAATTCTTATATAGCATTATTAAATATATGATCTATTTCAAGTGGCTATTATCAGTGGAGGCTGAAATGCCATGTATGGCAGAATAAATTAAGCTTTTGTAATCTTGTATGATGCTTAATTGCTTGGTAATGAGTTCAAGTTAATATTTGCAGTTTTCTTGGACACCTAGTCTTCCTACTTACCAGCACAATGTCAGTTGCAGAATGAATTCCAAACAGCCTTTGTAGCTAAATTTAGGAACATAACTTATTTTCGCAAGGACCATCCAAGGTGTAAATTGTGTAAATAAACAAACCTTGCTTTCAGCATCTGCTGCAAACTTGTCAGCTACAACAACATCAGTGGGAAGCAAGAGAGAAACGCCCTTTGCCTTCGCCTTCTCAATAAGTGAAGTTGCAAGTTCAAGTTTGTCTTCCTCCACAAGAGATTTTCCGACAGCATATCCCTGGGCTTTGTAAAATGTGTAGATCATACCACCACCAAGGATGAGGATATCAACCTTCGCCAGTAGAGACTCAATCACCCCAATCTTAGTTGAGACCTTGGACCCACCAATGATGGCAGCAAATGGCTTCTTTGGGTTGGCAACAGCTCCAACTAGATAGTCAAGTTCCTGGGATAATTATAATTGTTAGTTGAACCATACTTTTTTGTTCTGAAATACTAGTTCCGAAGCTTTTTTTTTTTAAATGTATCCAGTTTTTGAAGGCTGAAAAATAAACCGATAGTCAAAATGAAGAGGATCCATGTACTTTCAAACTATGCTCTTTAAAATTCTATGTCATCGCCTATCAAGGTCTTGAAAATAGGTAACCGGTACTCGATAGGTCACCCACCGAGTAGTGATTATCGGTGTGATTATGCGGCATAACCGGCAGTTACACGGCAACAGGTATGGGCACCCGTTACTTGTATACAACCTAGTGGACCCGTTTTTAGAACATTGTCTCCTATGATATATTTCAGTCCAAAAATCTCCCATGGTAGATTGAGCACTCACAGCAGGAAAGTATTGCTTCTTTTGAAGTAAGTATAGATTGATCGAGGTGAATAATGTATATTGACCCTATTCCTACTAATAGCAGCAGGACCTGAATATTACAGGAAAATATATTTAAGCAAGTAATAAGCAGGACTGAGATTTCATTTCAGCAATACCTTCTGCATGAGGAAGCCAGCAACAGCAGGCTTCAAAAACTTAGCCACCCCCTCTGTTGAAGCATGGGCTCTGTGTGCTGTGCCGAATGCATCATTTACATAAAGGTCAGCAACAGATGCAAGCTTCTTAGCAAACTCAGGATCATTCTTTTCTTCCTCCCTGTAGAATCTAACATTCTCTAGGAGTAGAACACCGCCATCTGGCAAAGCAGCAGCCAACTTCTCTACTTCCTCACCAATGCAGTCATTGGCCATCACAACCTAGTTATGCACAGAAACAGATGTAGGAATATAAGAGTTGCTCTTAAGCTAGTTCAAAGACAAAAAGAAGTAACAATGAGCTAATCATCCCATAACATACATTGACTCCAAGGAGTTCAGACAAACATGGGACAAGAGGCTTCAAGCTGAACTTGGGTGTGACACCTTTTGGGCGGCCCTGGAAGTCATGATAGTGAATTACATTAGAAAAGGTCAAAATGGAAATCATGATAATGAATTACATAAGAAATGGTCAAAAAGGAAAATCAACAATCACATAGTACATTTGACAGTAAATTTTCATTGTGTTTCTGATCACAGCAAGCAACACAAGTCAAAGATTTTTCTTACAAAAAATACAAGAGTGTAGATTGATTTGAACAATGAACTACCAATCCAAGTGTTACAGCCTAAAGTGTCATCCATATGAAATCAATTGAAACATTAAAAGCAATACAATTACTTGTCCTACAATATAACTGTTTTAGTTTGGATTATTCTAAAATTAGTACATTCTCCTGAAAATTATAATGGTACAAAACGGTACAAGATCTTTTGTTAATATGTTTTTTCTTAATCAGAATCCAGATAACCCATCATTCCATCTGATGTACTGGTACTATTTATCATGCCTTCCCAGTCCAACCAATCAAATGCTGTTTACAACGGAGGACAACATTAAAGAAACATGCTCTGGATGTAATATGTGAAATGTGGAAGCAGAAACAGCTTGATAGGTCTTTGTAACTGCTCCTACTCAAAGAGCATAACCAACATATGTAGCACACAAAGGGTACAACTTTTTAAACCACCATTTAATGATCAGTTATAGACTAAGAAACTTCCATCAGCTAGAAGCATCAGCAAAGAAAACAACCACCCAGGTATTTGTCATGGGATAAATAGTCTACTTATCATTATAATCTAGAAACATAAAAAGTCAGCCTTTCATGCTGACAAATTTTAAATTTTTTCTACATATCTTACTAAATGTACAAAAACTAGAATAACGCTAGAAGCTTTGTCAGATCATGCCGAAAGGTTCAGAAGCAGATTACCCCAACCAGAATGGTTCGCAACCAGATGTTGAAAGGTAAACTATTTATAAAATAGCAGACTACCCCAACCAGAATGGTTCGAAAGCACAAAGTCAGAACACAGCATTAAACAAATGCATTGGTCCAACAACCACAAGTGAAGAAGTTCATTTTGGGCACCGATTGAATGAAATAGGAAAACAAACAACCAAGTCTGTTAAGTAAAAAAAAAAAGAAACTGCAGGATAAGTTGGAGAGGTACCCTTGCCTTGCATTTCAATCTCCTCACAATTATATAGCAAACATTCAGCACGGTTACACTCATACATTACTAATTGCCAATTGGCTATAAAACTGTAGCAACTGATCTAATAGAAAGGACTACATCTGTGCAAAATGACTTACTGGCAGTAAATCTGAAAAGTGGAGGGGGGAAATTAACTCCACCTCACTGTAACCCGCGTCCAACAGTAAATTGATTACAGGCAGGTACTGACATAAAGAGCTGAAAGCCTGACTTAAGTTACAGATCTACAGATAGATATGAAATTAATTCTGACAACAAAAATGGAACACCTTTGCCCCATGTTCACATCCTCCAAATAACGAATACCCGACCTGTAGCCACTGCTCTAGGATCCAGTATTTTCTACAACACTAACAAAAGTACGTACCGTTCTTATAGCCACTGATCTAAATTCGAACGTAACTCCAAATTTTGGCACTACGATCACACAGAACGACTCAACCGCATCCAATCCACCCGATCCTCCAAACACGCATCCAATCCCATAAACAAATCAAAGATTAACTTTATTGACTACGCAATATGGTGCAGATCAAGAAGCGTGGGTGCTCACCAAATGGCTGGCCAGGATGACCCTGGCGCCCTTCTCGAGGAGGAACTTGATGGTGGGCACGGAGGCGCGGATGCGGGTGTCGTCGGTGATCTTCTGGCTGTCGTCGAGCGGCACGTTGAGGTCGGCGCGCACGAACACCTTCTTCCCCCTGAGATCCCCCTCCCCCAGGGTGCCGACGCTCCTCTTGGTCGCCATTCCTACTTGCTCCCTGCACCAAATCCGACGTCGCGAAGGTCACACGACAGCTCGCGGGGAGGCGGCCATGGATCCGGATACACCAAGGCGATCGGAGGAGGAACTCACCGTGGAGAAACCGGATCGAACCGGCGGCGATTTGCGAGTTTGGAGTGAGAAGGCGCAGATTTGGATGTAGCGAGGCAGGACGGGCGCTCCGGTTCCTTTGCAGGAGAAAGGCGGGGCTCGCGATGGGGGATAGGGTGGGCATGTTCTTTCGGCTGCGGCTCATAGTTTTTGGCTGAAAATTTTGAATTTTAACTATTTATAGTATAGATTACAGAAAGATAGATATTTACTTACAATTTTAGCTAGTATAGATGTTGGCTTTTAACGTGTAGATCGTTTAACTTGTAGACCATGTCTTGATAAAATACTCCGTTTGAAAGTTAGATATTATAGCAAAAGCCAAAAGCCGCCAGCTTTTGAGGTGAAGAACAGCCCGATATTCGGTGGGTTGTGTTGCAGTGTCTCTCTGACACATGGGGTCGTTTAGGTGGGACCCACGAGACAGTGAGAGAGCACGGTTTATGGGAGTATTCTGTGGTGTGACTTGAGCGGAACGATGGTAAGAGGGAGGGGTGCGGCGCTGCGGGTTCTGGACCCACGGATTGGTGACGAACGGTGTGGATTCGGTGGTTTTGGAACGGTGGGCGGGCGGAGAAGCTTTCGGATAGAGATGAAAACGGATTAGATAGTTTTTGATCGATTCAGATAATTTTCAAATACGGAATGTTTCAGCTCGAATTTTTCTTGGATAGCCTCGGATCGGAAACAAATATGGATTTTTTACAGAAACAAATACAAATATGGTAGCGCACTATCGATCGAATATGAATACGGACTTAGACTATCTGAGGATGACGGAGTCTAGATATGTGGCGGATGTGCTCGGCAGCACCTGGTCGCTGGTCACTTCCCTGATGCACCACTTGCCTCCGTGGGCGAGGAACCGCTCCACGTCCATCGTCGTCCAAGAGCGTGTAGAGCGCGCCTAGCGCGGCCTCGACCACACGCCCATTCTTGTTGCTCTCGAGGATGCCGAGGAGGCTCTCGACCGTGCCGACCTCCACCAGGCAGAATGTGGTGGCCAGGGAGCACACGCCACCATGCACGGGGCAGAGGTGGCAATGCACCGGCGGTTTTCAGTTGTCATGCACCTGAACGGCATGCACATCGTGTAGGCACCAGAGGATGATCTTCTTCTTGGGGTGCCACTCGTCGGACGGCGGCTGTGAGAGGTTCACAGACTGGTGGCCGAGGTTCTCGAGGCTGACCGCCACAAGCCACTGGACCTCGTCGCTACCCGCTGATCGCACGAGGAGAACGGTGAGCACCAAGGTGAAGTTGTGGTCCATGTCCGCCAGGAGCACGTCTAGGTCGTACATCAAGAAAGAGAGAGTGAAGAAGAGATAAGGAGAGAGAGAGAGAGAAGAGATGAGGGGGAAGAAGAGCCAGTGAATGACTAAGGCAATTCGGGATTCGGCCAAAACAAGAAGTGAACAGAAGCAAGGAGAGGAGAGAGGAAGAAAAGAAGTGAGTGAACAAGCATGCGCCCGATAAAATTTTTTATCGTGCATATTTAATCCTAAGCCTTCCTTTAAGTACAACATTACTAAATAAAATTGAGTAGATCTCTCAACAGACTTCGGCTTTAGATGCTACTATGTATTCAAATGTTATTATTGGTCATCTCACTACTACAAAAAACCTAATACTAGACGCCACATCACAGATGGTTCCCCAAAACCGTCAGTATTAAATACAAGCACAGACGGTTTTAGTTTAGAGACCATCTGTATTGTTGCCAATGATAAAAACATATGTGAAGAGGTAATATCACATACAGTTTATGGTCAAAACCATCTGTGAAGTATCACAGACGGTTATTAACAAGAACCGCCTATGATATTACCAAATATCACAGATGGTTTTTTTGTTTGAACCATTTGTGTACTTTATAGACAATTTGTATTACAAACTGTCTACGATAATTAAGTCATCACAAACAGTTTTTATTAAAAAAAAACCATCTATGATAACTCTATTATATTAATTGCACGCAGATCCATCAACTCTCTGTCTTAAATTTCATATCTAGGCTGCTGCTCTGAGCTAGAGATGGGGCATTGAGGAGGCCATTTGGTGAAATGAGACTGCTTGGCAAGAGTGATTGTAGATCCATTTATTTCTTGACTGCCTATGGTTAGTAATTAATTCCTAATTACCTTATAATTTAGAGCTATAGATTTTTGTGAAAGAAGAATTGAAGATGGTTTAGATCGAGCTAGCTTGATGTAGAGAGAAGATTATTTACATCTAGCATGGTTTAGGGTTTGGTCAATTTATAGTCTATTTCTACTTAATTCAATTTAATTAATTATTCTTGCTACATATAGCTACTTTCTTACAAAACATGCGCAAAATCATTCATATAAAATGACTTTGAAACCATCGGAGCAAAATCAAAATTAGACATCCAAAGACGAGGAAAATCAGACAACTTACAAATAGCAAAACCAAAAAGGAAATTACATGTATATTTGATTTAAAGCTGAAGCGTCTAAAAGCAAATTGAAGTGCAAGTAAAATGAACAAAGGACTCCTAGTCTGATCCATAGAGCCAATTCTTTAAATCTTTGAAGAGTTGCTCAGCATCTTGCCCCAAGGTTGTTGTTTTCTCATGGAGAAGTTGGCCCCAAGGTAGTATCAAGAAGAATGTTGCTCCATCCTTTCACTTTGGAGTCTTGGTTAGTGTGCGCTTGCTGAAGCCATTCCTTATACTGCTAGAGCTCCTTCAACACACTGGAGACTTTATTAAGTTGTGCGCTAAGATCTGCTACCAACTTCTGCTGCCATTCCTTATACTATCTCTTGAGAGATGCTCTTGATAGCATCTTCATGGGATGCAAGCTCACGTTTTGCTTCAGCAGCAATCCTCCCTCTCTGCCTAGAGTTATGTTCAAAATATAAATGCACTTGGTGTAGTTGTTTTGAAATAATGACAAGCTGGGTCAATATTTCCTGAGCTTTAGAAATTCATGGTATTTGAGCAGGGAGTTGAGAAGAAATAGTTTCCAAGAAGGCCCGGCGAGTTGGATCGCTTAATGAAGCAGCGTCTAACCCTTCAAGAGCCTTTGTTATCACCATGTTAGTACCATCCACGAATGCTTTCTCAACAAATGAGAGGCTCATGCTGGGTAGTGATACTACACTACTTTTTGATTGGTGAAGTCCTTGTTCACAATCTAAAAAAAGGAAACAAGAGGAAATGCATGTAAGCAAACTAAAAGGAAATAGAACAAGAGAATATATTCAGGTTAACATGTATGCAATGCATATGAGGCTACCCTAAATAGAAGGAGTTAAGGTGTCAAGCAACTCAGAGGCCAGGGGCATATTGTAAGCCAATGCCGAAATGGAAATCAGTTGGTCCATGCTTGGTCCGGTTACGTCAAAATCTTCAACTGATATATTGAAGAACTCACTGAGATCGTGAGCGTTTTGACCTGTAAGCATGCGATCGAGCGCCCTATTACTTACCAAATCATCAATACTGGGGAGGTCCAACGAGGATATGGGATCAGAAAACTTCTTCACATTCTCAAAGTTGAGTTTGCATTTAGCTTTTGGTCCCTTCTCATCCTCAATGGAAATAACTGGGCTGGTCCATGTTTTCCTCTTCTCTCAGGTAGCACATCAACGTTACTTAGTTTCAAATTTTCTTGTACAGCATACACTGGCAAGCTCTTTGTTGGCAAGAAATTAAATGGGGAGCCCTCTAATTGATCTTTGGAGGAGTTGCCCTTTTGCTTCTGCAAACAAAAGATTGAAAGGGGTAAAATAAAAATCGATATAGGTCAGGAGATCTACTGAAATATATAGACATTATCTTACCAAGACAGTTTGCTTTGGAGACTCAACAACCTGGCCATCAGAAAGGTAAGCATGGAGAACTTGTCTCTAGTGATCCTTAGTCAATGTTTCTTTCCTTCTGATAGCTTCTACATGCTAAGCTTGGCAAGCAACATGCACCACTTTTACCACGATAAAATCTTTAGAGGAAAGTTTGTGTGCAAAGAGATGGATGTACTGTGCAGGATTGTTCATCCTCCTCCTCTCAAATGGGACCCGACCAAGTGAGCTGCCTTCATGAAGCTCGCTCAATACCAAAACAAAGGGTTGTATAAATTCATGCCACAACCTAGCCCAAGACACTGAAGAGCTACCATCTCGAGAATCATCTGGGACGTGATATAATTCTGCTCGTCCTAGGTGCAATAAATGTGCCCAATGAGCATACGCAATCCCGATATCGTTCTTCGTATACAAACTCAGTAGGGGTGGGAAAGGCACGACTTGATTGAATCTAAAATGTCGAGCCACACGGTCAGGGTGGTATGGCTCAATGATATACAAATCAGTAGACATAGTGGCACGCCTCCATGAAAGCATACCACGGCGAGTAGAAATCATGAAGACCTTTCTTCGGTGACTCGTACCTTTGGGTTTTGCTAAATGATAAGGATGCCACGAAATGTTGGTAAATTTTAAAATAAAATCATGTGCGTCTTCATGATAGAAGTGATTAGGAGTCCTAAACATAGTGGTCGCCATGGCTGGCTTTTGCACCGTGTGCTTATAAGTAGGAAAATAGAGTGTTTTCACCTTATTGCCAAAGATCTTCTTTAAATACACACCCATCCAACCTATAACAAAATTTACCGGCCAGGGTCGCTTCGAGTAGGAGGGGCCGGTGAGTGCTGATCAACCTCAAAGAATAGTACAAGGAACATAAGGTAGGTGGAGCTAAGGAAATTTGACACTCTAATGATATCCAAGACACCATTATTAATACACTTTGGCGGATGTATGGTCTGCCTCCAACAACCACGAAACAACGAAGCCAAAGAGCGAGAAAAGCCGCCATATAGATGCCCTTATCTCGGAGAGAATAGAATGATAAAGAATCATCCCTGCTGTTATGAAAATAGTCGCACCATTCTTGAAAACAAACTTTACCGTCCATTGTGAGATTGTTCCATACATCTAATAGATGGGACAAGAAGTTGGGATCTAGCAGTAAGGATGGGTCAAGTTCATGGGTCGGTGATATATATTCCTCATGCATGTCTCCATCCAAAGGCAACCCAGCTATTTGATGCATGTCAAGAAGGGTAATGGTGTGCTCGCCATAGCGGAATAGAAAGGTGTTTGTGTGTAGGGGTTCCATTTTCTAGCAAGGACCTTAGCAAAGAAGGGAAAATGGAATATTCACCTAGAGAACAATAGATGGAGCCATAAATGTAATCAACATCATCCTTACTCCCCTTTAGAACCAAAGAATGGTTTCTTAGGAATTCTGTTCCGCATTCAACATACCCGGTCAGAGATGAAATATGTTCAATGTCGCGATTCTCGCAACCGAGGCCTTCTTCAACCATCTTGGTTCCTAGGGTCATAGCCTTGTCAAGTCGGGGCAAATGTGCTGGAGAATAATAACAAAGACCTAAAATGAAGAACTAGATTTCCACCCAGGACGACTACAATTGATAATCCCCTGGGGTATCTCCTGTTCTTTTATTACAAGGTTGACAGCCTCACCCAGAGCAGGCTCAAAAAGTTGCCTCCTGGCCACCTTTGAAAGTGACATTGCGTGGGATAAAAGAGGTTGTTATTCCCCCGCCATCTAAAAATATATACGAGTAGTGCGGTTAAAAGAAATGCTTTGAAAGATATATACACATGTAGGGGGGCTAGGTTATCTCCAAATGTGCGAGCCAAGATGACATACCATTATTATGCATGAAATCTATGGAATGACAATGCAATCTGATAAAATAAAAGGGATTGAAAAATCTCATCTTCTAGAAAGAAACTGATGCAATAAACCCAATTAGAAGACAGCTCATTGATTCCACAAAGCACCCAATCCTTCCATGGTGAAAATCATAAAGGGTTATTACACATAGTTGTCATCGAAAAGATGCATCGATAAAAAAGGCAGAGGTCAACTAAGGGTGTGTTTGGATGCTAGGATGACCCAGGGATGGAATGGTCCCGTTCCAATTTTGAGGTCATCCAGCTGTTTGGTTGGTGGAATGGGGGAGAATGGGATGGAAGCAAATGGTCCCTCTCAAAGGAATATTCCTCAAAAATTCGGTATCATCTCATTCCACAAAAAATCCCGGACGACTTCATCCCACAGAAAACTCACGCGCCAGATCCGGGCGGAGGCCCGCGCGAGCGGCGGCGGGCGGCGCAGGAGCTCGGGCGCGGCCGGCGGCGCTTGAGGCCGGCGCGGGAGGTCGGGCGACGAGCGGCGGCGCAGGAGCTCGGGCGGCGGGAGGTCGGGCGCAGGAGCTCGGGCGACGGGCGGCGGCGCAGGAGCTCGGGCGGCGGGAGGTCGGGCGCGGCCGGCGGCGGAGCTCGGGCGACGGAGCTCGGGCGCAGGAGCTCGAGCGACGGGCGGCGGCGCAGGAGCTCGGGCGCGGCCGGCGGCGCAGGAGCTCGGGCGGCGGGAGGTCGGGCGCGTCCGGCGGCGCAGGAGCTCGGGCGCGGCCGGCGGCGTTTGAGGCCGGCGCGGGCGGCGGCCAGGGAGGCCTGCGTGGGATCATCCCATTCTTCTCCATCCCACTAACCAAACAAAAAATAGAATCATCCCATACTATGAACCAAACGCATGGACGGAACCATCCCATTCCATCCCATCCCAAAAAACTGGAATCATCCCATCCCATTCCTCCCCATTCCACCAACCAAATACACCCTAAATAATAGCCATGCATACCAAGTGACAAAGAAGTGTCGATGACTCAATCGGAGGAGAAGAAGACTCCGGGTATTTGACTCAGGAAGAAATAAAAAAGAAAGAGTTGATGACAACGGAAGACAAAGGTCAAGAACACGAGTGTTCGGTTAGCCCGAAAATCACATGCAAATCAGTCATACGGCATGACGCACATTGCCCGTAGATCAAATTCTTTGTTATTAAAAGATAAAGAGTGGTTTAATTTGGATAAACATTAAAGACACGAAGGCCGGCACTTAGATTGCGTACGGCCAAAGCCAACACATACATGGTTGTATGGTCTATGTATATATGGGACCCTGAAACATGTTCATGTATCCGCATCCAAATACATACATTGGATGTATCAAAAATATACTAAAAATATACATGATGCGTATATACATGTCGAGCTCCAAATCCGAAAGTATTTTTCGCACCCGGACCTCGAAGGGGGCATTTGTTGACACCGATTTTGTGTTGAACCTAAAGTATGAATGAATATATATTTAAAATAAATAATCACTAAATTAATAAATTATGCTGATAGCTAAAAATTCGTTACAACATAAAACAACTAAATTTTGAATGAAATTGACGCACCTACCCTACCACAAGGACCACGCGATCTTCAATCGCATGGGTTTTGACCACATTGGTTTTTCTTCGATGTCAGTATCGGATTTGCCTCATGCGGTCGTGAGCCTCGTGTACTTGGAAGACCCTTTCAAGTGCCTAAAGTATTCAAAAGACTCCAACTCTCGGAAGAATTCTTCGACTGCCTTGTGCGTGGAAGTCTTCGACAATACTTGAAATGAATAGTACTCGAAATGAACAGTACTAAAAAAATAAACAGTACTAAAAATGAACAGTACTTGAAAATAAACAGTACTAAAAATGAACAATACTTGAAAATAAACAGTACTCGAAAGTGAACAACACTCGGAAAGTGAACAGTTGGTCGACGATGATATTTCGATCACGTTGATCGATGATGATATTTCGACCACGTCGGTCGATGATGATATTTTGACCACGTCGGTCAACCATAATATTTCAACCATGTTGATTGACGATGATATTTCGACCACATTGATTGAGAATGATATTTCGAACACGTGCTATTGACCACGTTGTTTGCTTCAACATGGGCTGAGCGACACGCTAGTCAACCAGACGTATGCATGGATACCCTTCTCGTGTCAATGGGAAAGTGGCACCATAACTGCATGCATACATAACCATAATACACGAAAATCAAAAGGAATGTCTGGAAGTTCCGGATAATGCACGTCCAGCAACCATCAACCGTGGCTGAAGCACTGGGTGCTCAGTCAAGTAACAGATGGACGGAGTCCAAATAGCCTACGTCCTGCACGACCGCACGCGAGGCCGGTTGCAGCTCTAAAACTGCCCATCGACAGAGGGAAGAAGACAAAGATGTTGCCATAACTTCCCTCAAAGCAATCACCCTCTCATTCTCGCTCTATAAATAGAGGTGAAAAATAGAGGTGAAAAGTGAGACGAGGCGGACACATACGCGAACAAGGACACAAGAGCTTGTGCAAGAGAAGAAAGTGTTGAGCGCTGGGAGAAGGAAGACACGCAAAGCACATTGGAGAGAAGAAAAAAAATGCGAGAGCAACCAGTCGGGAGAGAAGGTGACGTGGACAAACTATAGTGTCTTGATATGTTGTGTAAATATTCTCAGATATTATACCTGTCAAATAAATATAGATTGCACCAGAGAGAGATGTTTCAGTAAACAACTCCATCAAAACCGGAGGGGGCATCCATACGATGAAATATCGTTGACAGCATCACCTACCATTGATAGATTGTAGGGTTTATAAAATACCTCAACCCCGGTTGACAAATTGTAGGTTTCACCGGACAATCAACAAGAGAACAATTTTAGCAAACAACAGATTCAGAACTGAATTATTCTTAAAACAACAAAATATCTGCAAAATTCCATCAAATTACAATGTTACAACATAATTGGGCGCAGAAGCTTCCTCCAGAATTCGATGGAAATACGAGGGATTACAAGCCGTGGAACCACATTCTAAGTTCTAACCCACAGTCCCACAGTGCCAAAAGAACCAGAGATAGAAATATGAATGAGACAGCTTAATATGTGGTACAAGACTCTAGCAGAACTAGGAGAAAAAGAAAAAACAAAATAACCCACTCAACACACTACTTGGGCCGTGGTGATTTTTTTTCATTGCAAGCTATCAAAGAAGCCAGGGCCAGCCTTTGCTTTCAGCTCCTGGCCGGCATCTTTACCCATCGCAACCATGTCATCAAAAGCATATGGTCCACTTCTTGATGTCTCATATACTGTAAGCAGAACCACAAAAAAAAATATTGTCATTCCTTAATAAAATGCAGCTATTTCATATCATAACTTTTCATTGAAAGAAATGATACCTTCAGATCCATCTGGTGAAGCCAATAGCCCTCGGAATGAACAATTACCATCCTTATCACGATAAGCATATGCAGCAATTGGAGTTCGGCAGTTACCATCAAGAACTGCCAAGAATTCTCTTTCACATGCAACAGCTAATCTGGTATCTTCATGGTTCAACGAGGATAGATAATTCATCTACAAAAAGGACAAAAAAAGAGGGAGGCTTCAGCATCTTTAGCAAGAGGGGTGTAAATAAAAGAACAGCTCAGGCAAGCGCCTGGCGTGCTCTGCACAACTGCACAGGGCAGGCATGTACATCGCTGAATAGAACAGAAATATGCACTCAGACATCAGAAATACTCCCTCTATTATTATCCGGGGGATTCCCGAACAGGCACCACGCCACGTCAACATTTTTACCAATAAACCCTACACTTTCCAAAAATACATACGGGTTCTTACTTTTTACAGAAAAGCCCTCTAAAATTACGTATAGGTCCTTACTTTTACAGAAAAGCCCTTCTTTTTCCCGTAAATACGTACAGGTCCTTGCTTTCCATTTTTCGCATATAGACCCTTGCGACGCAGCGTAGTGCACTCTTTTGCTTCGGTTCACGTTTTAGCTAGCGCGGCGTGACCCACGCTTCCGCAGCTGGTATTCTAAAAGCATGTTGTAAGTCTATCAGTAGTTTCATAGATGAAATATCTTTGGAAAATCCAAAATATGCAACATGGTCAGGGTAAAGAGGAACAAATAACAGGATTGGTGGCAGCACTAGGCAAATAAAAATGTGAGGAGCTGGCTGACAAAACAATCGGGTTCGGAAACAATCGTCTGTGGTGTGTTAATAACATGTAGTACAGCTGCCAACCAGAAAATAGACACTCAATTTATCACTTTATCAGAGGAGCATGCAAGTTTCAATTGCTAAGAGATAGTGCCGCGGGTCAGATTTGCATATGGCATTATACGTTCACATTCTATGTTTCTTAATGTACTAGCATATTTGGAACATTATATCACCTACCATTTTGTCATCATTGCTTCTGCAAGCTATGCCGATAGCACCTTGAGCAACTGCTGGAAGCATTTCTTCCACTGACAGTACAGATGTTGCATTTTCCGCCATATTTAACCGTTTTAGTCCAGCCAATGCCAACAATGTAGCTTCAACATCCCTTTCTTTGAGTTTCCTTAACCTTGTCTGAACATTTCCTCTGAAGTTAACAACCTGAAAAGCATTCACTACTGTTGAGCCCTACACTAATCGAGATGAATATCTAATCAAATATTGCTTGTAAAATTAATAAAGCAGTAGATATGACTAAGTAGAAGGCTGAGGATAGTCTGCTATTGGATAGGACCAGTCCTCTTTATGACGAAATAAATATTGCAAGAATACATCCTGGCTAGGCGTACTTTTACATACTATGACATGGAAAACCAACCCTTCACAATAGCAGTCTACAATACATGTGCTTATACTGTTATACAAGGATTTTCTTTTGACAGCATAAACAACTGTGTGTTCTGCATTGCCAAGAAAGAGCTCAAAGATCTCTCTATAAAAGGAAAAAGCATGAGCTTCACAGTACACGAGGTAGTATTAATGAGTGGACAGTTGATTATCTAGCAGTAAAAATATAACTGGTATTTGCATGACATAAAACATCGAGCAAACATATGAGTGAAGTATGGAGTATTTTGAGCATGATAAACAACAAAGGAAGAAAACAAAAGCAAAAATATGTACAACGATGAATGCAGTCATGTACTTACTCTTAGTGATGGATATTTGTAGAGAATCTGAGATTGCCTCCGCAGGGAAGCACTTCCAACAACGCTACCAGCAGGAAGTTCCGCAAGAGATTTTGCAGTCAAGCATATAAATGCATCTCTGACATCTTCTCGTGGAAGGTTACAGGTCAATATCGTGCCTTCCGGTAGATATGTTGGAACATCTTTCATCGAGTGAACCGCAATGTCAATCCTTCCCTGCAAGAGTGCATCATCTATCTCCTTGGTGAATAAACCCTTGCCTCCAATATCTGCTAGTGGTTTGTCCAAGATCATGTCTCCTGTGGTCTTTATGATGACAATCTCAACAGCCCCATCCTCAGCTAACTCCGAATGTGCAGCCTTCAGTTTATCTCGAGTTTCATGAGCTTGCGCAAGAGCAAGAGGACTGCCCTAAATAGCCAATAATTTGAATCACAGACTTGCATATTTCAGGCAAGATACTACCCGTCCACAAAAAAAGGCAATAAAAACGCTTTCAGCTGAACATTGAAAGGACAAAGTAGGATTCAACCTTGAACAATAACTTTTCTTGTGGATTTTTACTCAGAGCTTTTTTTTCCCAACCAAAAAAAGCAAAAATGATGCATACTTTCCACAAGATCCAAGTCAAAGCCAGAACTCATTAAGCCTAAACAAGCAGAAAGGCAGCTCAAGTATTGACCAACAATCGTACAGATAACATCTGAAGGTACAATTTTACCTATTGCAATAGTCTAGTCATTATCTCTATTAAGGTCAATGGCATTATCTCTATTAAGGTCAATGGCATGTTACTACCGATCCAAGATTCCAGCAAAATGAAGCTAAAACGTACATCTTGGTAAACATCCCCAATACTTCGAATCTAAATTCACCCAGTGCACACAATGTCCGACACCCATCCCAAATGCAGCTGGGTCAGAACTGAGAACCACATCTCAAAACCCATGTTCCCATAAAAAACAGCTGAACACAGGATCTTGCGGGCACATCCACCGTATTGTCACCCCCAAATCCAACCAACAGCACCTAAAAGGCTCGATTTTTCCCAACTTGACCACAAACTAACCGCAAATTTCCCCATCATCTCGACCAAAGAAAGCATAACAAAGGCACGATTTTGATCACCTCCCGCGCGTGCCAATCCGGACGAGGGAGACCTTGGCCTGCGCCTCGGCCTCAACGGCGACGGCGGCGCGCACCACGGCGGGGCACCTCCGGCGTGGGCTCGCGAGGCAGGTCGGGGAGCCGAGGAGGGAGTGGTGGGCGGTGGTGCATCTCAGTGACACCATCGCCGGCGATTGGCAGGTGAGGCGGAGAAGAGGAGAGACCAAGAAAGAAAGAATTATCTATTCTATAGGGGATGGGATGAGCTTGCGTTGTGTTCTCGGCGTCGGCGACGGATGGACGAGGGGGCCAGGATAACGTGCGTGCCTGTCCGGATTGGCCAACCACAGCGAAGCCGGCTCGACTCTACTGCAGAGAGAGATCAGATCATCCCTCTCTCTCTCTCTCTCTCTCTCCTCCATGATTTTTACTACTTGGATCTTGTCTTCAGTTATGCGGTTAATTAGGGTTTTTCTTCTTCTTTTCGGTCTGTTTAGTTTGACCAAGTTTAAAGTGTGCCAGTTTGAATCAATCCTATGGTTTGGTTCGACGTAGCTCGAAGCAATTTTGAATTTTGACTTAGGTATAGTGGTGATGGACGGGTAAACTAGGTATTTGCAAGGACTATACAATCTTATTTGAGTGATTTTTGGTCCTACGCCATCGATTTAATGCAAATTCTGGAGTGCCATAGAAAATTGTATAACTGCTAACACGTTATTAGTGGACCCTGATCAACTCGGCTTCAGCTTCTGGCTTATTTTTCACTACTCATAAGTTTCGTCTTTTTCTGAACTTTTGTCTTTTTGTTGAGCTTTTTTGCCGGTTCTTTTTTCCCGTATTTGTTTGTATTATACGTAATGGGCTAACGTATTTTTTATATTTTTAAATTTTTTTAAATTTAATTATGTTAAATAAGCATCTGTCAGCTACAGTGCTTTTTTCAGTCAGCTACAGTGTTTTCAGCCATAAGCCATGAGCTTTTCAGCCGAACCGATCACTACCTATAACACGAGCAACGACTTTTTGACCGATTTTAAAATGACTCTTCTACCCTTTGAAACACTAAACATTTTTGAGTGAGTACTATTCCTTTTCTTTCTCGAATGAGGTCTCTTCATTTCAGCTTTAGAAGCTATTTTTTAGTTTTTTTATAGTAACTAGCTTTTAAACGGATTGTCTTTTTAAGGTGAGATTTATAAATTAATTACAGTACACGCCATAGCGACTTTATTTATATCAATAAAAACCGCACACAAGTTTCTGTTACTCCATACTCTCTCTCATGAACAGCCTAAAAATTATAAGCCACACTAAGCCATAAGCTAAAACCAAAAAGAACAGGCCCATGATCTCATCTCCAACAAGTATTGGGTGAGGTGGTGAGGTCTTTGGAGACAGCAATGTGTGACTGGTGGCAAGGTCCGAGTACTATTGCAGGTACTTGGATTTGGAAGTGATGGCTGATGGCTTGGAGGAAAAGTAAAACAGAAATTTTGATGTATGCTACTTCGCCTTATTAGAGATATGCTACTTCTTAATTGGAAATTTGAAATATACCACGTAAGCTAGGGTAGCCTAATAAATCTATCCGCAACCCATTCCTGAGTAGCCATCTTGCCGTCTAACTACTTAGCAGTTGAACACTCATGCGCAAAGGAAAGCTTCTTTATCTGCACATCAAAAACATAAATAAAGTTAAGTACGAAGCACAAAAGAAAGGACATGCACAAAGTAGGTATACGAAGTACATGCCTCATACCATTATAGTACGTCCATCCGAAAGCCTAGAAGCATGTAAGCACCACAGACAATTTTCAGCTTTGCACTTCGCTGTGAATCTTTTAGGGCCTGTTTGGTTGCCTGCATCAGCTCATGCACCTGCATGCGCGTGGCCAGGCTGAGGAGGGAAGCTCCTCAGCCGCGTACGAGCTCAGCCTGGCTCCAGTTGCTTTTTTGCATCCGCTCGTGCAGGCTCTCACCCTGATGCAGCCAACCAAACACCATCTCCCTGCATGCGCGGGTGCGAGCCAACCTGATGCAGGCAACCAAACAGACCCTTAGTGTCAATATTAACATTACCAAGCCTACCACCCAGTTCTTTCATGCAAAAACCTTCAACTTTAATGTCCACCCTAAACGTGTTATTCGGATCAATCCTATTAAAAAAAGAGAGAAAATAATAACCAAATCCAAATATGCTACAAATTTGGGAGTACCAGATGGAGTTCAAGTTACTTCTATCTTCATTCTGAGTCGGAGCCGCCACCAATGGATGTGATGCCTACTCTTCCTCATTGTCTTTTGCTTGGGAAGGATGCCGCCGCCGCCACTAGGGCGGGCTACGGGTGGTGGAGGTGGTGGCAGGATGGCGTAGTGGCAGCCGGAGCTAGGGTTCCATGGAAGGAGGGAGGGGATGGAACGATAGCTCAATTGGATCGAGCCTGGTACAATTCGATTGAGTCATGTTTTTAGTCGAGCCAAGCTAAGGGCATCCTTGTCCATACGAAAATATGGGTTCTAATACAGGGGGTGTATTTGGGGGAAATCAACCCAAAAGCTCCGTAGTGGCATTCCTTGTACTACCCTAACTTAGCAATGGCATATTTCAAATTTTCGACTAAGGAGTGGCATATCTCTAATAAAGAAACTAAGCAGTGGTATATATATCAAACATTTTCAAAGTATAAAAAAGGAGAAAATAGGGTAAGGGTACTTTTGGAATCTTGATGGAGAAAATAGGGTAAGGGTACTTTTGGAATCTTGATGGAAATACTCTAACAATGGCATTTCAAAGCAAGTTTTGCAAAACCTATGGTATATTTACAATTAGACAAATTTTGACAGCATTTTTAGCGGTCAAGGTTTGACCGATGACATAGAACCAAAATTCTCTTCTTTTTT
This sequence comes from Dendrocalamus latiflorus, assembly GCA_017311315.1. Lineage (NCBI taxonomy): Eukaryota > Viridiplantae > Streptophyta > Magnoliopsida > Poales > Poaceae > Dendrocalamus > Dendrocalamus latiflorus. The sequence goes on from CM029634.1 coordinate 19,517,259, forward strand.
TTTGTTGCTGAATGAATAGGGTGGTGATCGGTTCGGCTGAAAAGCTCATGGCTTATGATTGAAAATACTGTAGCTGGCTGGAAAAGGCACTGTAGCTGACAGAGGCTTATTTAGCATAATTAAATTTAAAAAAATTAAAAATATAAAAAATATGTTAGCCCATTACGTATAATACAAACAAATACGGGGAAAAAAAGAACCGGCAAAAAAACTCAACAAAAGGCCAAAAGTTCAGAAAAAGACGAAACTTATGAATAGTGAAAAATAAGCCAGAAGTCAGAAGCCGAGTTGATTAGCGTATCCGATTAGGACTATCGCATGAAATGACCTTCTTATCCTCCTTATTTGGAAATGGATCAATAACCTGATAATAATTGTTAGCACGCTAAAAACAAAGAATGCAATACTTCCGGTTTTTCTTTGGAGTAGTTATAATGCACTTTTAGCACACAAACTGGCATACATTCACCTAAACAAATATCTTGCATAGTTCATTCACCTATTATGCAATTCAATTTAGTGAATGAAGGTGAAAAATACGAACAAATAAATCCCTAATTATTAAAATTTACAATCCTTTGTATTCTGAAATCTGAATATAAACTGAAAACCCCATGGATTCTTTTATCAATGAATGAATTCATTCCAAAGAAAAAAAGGAAGTTTAACAGCAATCTCCGTGATTTTTTATTTTTTTAAGAATATAAAAAATAACGATTTCAGAAAGGGAAATGGAAAAAGAGGGAGGAAATCAGGCTAAATCTAAACGTAAAGCAAAAAAAAAAAGAAGAAAGAAAAAATAGAATTGCAAGAATAACGGCGCTCATGGTCATAACTGCCGTCGCCGCGGCCGCGGCCGCCGGTGCCGTGCCGCCGCCTCCCCCCAAAAGGAAAGCCTTAACCCTAGCTACAACACCACCTCTCACGGCCACAAGAAGGCAACTCCTCCTCGCTTCCGCCGCCCTCCCCACGGCCGCCGCCCCTAGATTCGCCGAGATCCCCGGCTCCGGCGGAGTGAAGGCCCTCAAGCTCCGGGAGGGTTCCGGCGAGGTCCCGGACGACGGAGACCAGGTAAAGGCGTCGCCTTTCTAGACAACTTGCACTTACTAGCCCATTTCTTGCTTGTTCTAATCAACCAAGCTTACTTGCACCTTGAAATTGATGTAGCTAACTAGTCGATCCTAAGCTAATCATTGTCATAAATGCACTGGAATTTTCTTCTTGTGATTTAGGAAGTTATAGGTACAGGGATTGCATATATGTAATGCAGTAATTTTTTTGTGGCTTGTATGATATTTGCTTGTGTGAAGGTTGCAATTCACTATTATGGGAGGTTGGCTGCGAAGCAAGGATGGCGCTTTGACTCAACCTATGATCACAAGGACGAGACCGGTGATCCGATGCCGTTTGTCTTCACCATTGGGACTGGAAAGGTGATATAAGAATTTCATTGGAACTCGTTGCAAAATAAATGAATTGCTTTTAGGGTGCTGATACAACACTACATGGTGCAATTTTTTTTCTAGTGAAAGTTTGAGGGTACAACCAAATAAAGTTCTTCTGTTCTTAAAAAGTACTTGAGGATCCCCAGCTTCAAATCATGTTTTGCTTGGTAGTGAGCTTTGCTACCTTTTTTCACGAGGAAGCTTTGCTACATTTCATGGATAGTATTTTTTTTACTTTTAAGTACTGTAGTTGTAATACTTGCTCACAAGCATGCCCAAGTAATGAATCATAGCAGAGAATTTCAGTGGCTAAATAACAAGGAAGAGAAACGACACTGTGCAATACCATGCACAGGTCTGGTTTTAAGATGTCAGTTACCCTTGTTCTATTGTGGACTTTAGTCATTGCAGACTAATTGTAAGTTAGCTTCACAATCGCTGCATGCATCTCGACAAGTATCTATTCTTATTCATCATTATGGTTTTGGTGAATTTCTCTCATTTATCTGATGTCCCACTCAATACATTTCTTGCCAATTGTCACAATCTAATACATGAGCCCAGCAGGTCACATCTGGTATGGAAGCAGCAGTGAAGTCCATGAGAGTTGGTGGTCTTTGCCGTGTGATCATTCCACCCTCGCAGGGATACCAAAACACATCACAAGAACCAATTCCTCCTAATGTAAGTTTCGTTCTATCCAGATTCCACAGTTCCACATTCAGTATTTTATTTTACTAATGCTCAGCTGAAGTTTCTCCAATCTAGACATTTCCTAGTTTCCAACATGCTCCTTTCTGTTGCACGCGTCATGTATTCAGAAATGGCTTCTCCTTGAAGGCTAGTACTGTTTTATTAGCCTCGTGCATATGGATGCCTTAGATCAAGAAAATCTTTACTCGAGTCACTGAATGATGTAACTGATAAGGTATCATGGAAAGACTAATTTTTCCTGTTGTTTCATGTGCAGTTCTTTGATCGGCAGAGACTATTTACTACTATATTCTGTGACTTACTTTAGGGATTTGAGAAGACAATTAACTCCAATAGTGGAGATGCCAATATATAGATAACCACATGGACCTATAGTATATGAGCATTGATATACTTAACACCCCCCTTCAAACTCAAGGTGAAAACGGAGGTTTTGAAGCATTGAGTTTGAGCAAGTGAAGCCGATGTTGCTCTCGAGTTTGTGCTTTAGTGAAAAAATCTGCCACTTGCAGTTCTGAGGGCACATACTGAAGAGCAATTGTTTTCTGCTGACAATGAGACCGAGTAAAGAAAGCATCAACGCCAATATGCTTTGTAAGTTCATGCTTCACAGGATCATTGACAATTTGTATGGCTCCAGTATTATCACATAGAAGAGGTGTAGGAGCATCACAAGAAATACCAAAGTCTGCTAACAACCATCGAAGCCATACAATCTCTGAAGTGGTAGTGGCAAGTGCTCGAAGTTTTGCCTCTGTACTAGAACGAGATACAGCCGCCTGCTTCTTAGACTTCCATGCGAGAGGAGAAGAACCAAGAAGAATGCAATAACCTGTGATAGAACGACGATCTGTTGGATCACTTGCCCAGGTGGAGTCCGAGTAAGCATGAAGATGAAGCGGACTTTCACGAGCATAGAACAAACACTGAGAAGATGTCCCCCTTAAGTACCGTAGTACACGAAGCAAATGTCCAAAATGAATGGAAGTAGGAGCACTGACAAACCGACTCAGAATATGAACCGCATGAGCAATATCAGGTCTAGTAACAGTGAGATAAACAAGGCTGCCCACAATATGCCGATATCGAGAGGGATCCTCAAGAGGTGTACCATCGGTAGGACGAAGTTGTAAATGAAGATCCATAGGTGTCGCAGCCGTTCGACTATCTGTAATGCCAGAGCGAGCAATAAGATCTTGTATGTATTTGGACTGAGAGAGATAATATCCCTTTGCAGAATGCAACACCTCAATTCCTAAGAAATAACTGAGAGGACCCAAATCAGACATCTGAAATTGCTCACCAAGTTGCTTCTTCACATGAGAAATGTGTTCCACATCATCTCCCGTAATCAACATATCATCAACATATAGAAGAAGCAAAGTACGTCCACGTGGAGAGAGATGAATAAATAGAGCAGGGTCATGATCACTAGGTAAAAACCCAGCATCCCGTATCACCGAAACAAAACGCTCAAACCAAGCACGAGGAGCCTGTTTAAGACCATATAGAACACGACGAAGGCGACAAACATGACTAGGAGGACCATCAACACCTGGAGGTGGTTGCATATAAACTTCTTCATGCAAATCACCATGAAGAAAAGCATTTTTAACATCCATTTGAGAGATGGTCCAAGAAGAAGTAGCAGCCACTGCAATGAGAGTACGAACAGTAGTCATATGAGCAACTGGTGCAAAGGTCTCATCATAATCTCGACCCTGAGTTTGCTAAAAACCTCTAGCAACAAGACGGGCTTTATATCTCTCGATAGAACCATCAGACTTGGTCTTAATTTTGAATACCCATTTAGATGTAATATGCACTGCATGTGACGGTAATGGAACAAGATCCCAAGTTCCTGTACGATCAAGGGCAGCAAGCTCCTCAGATATAGCAAGCTGCCATTCCGGAATATGAGAGGCTTCCTGGTAAGTAGATGGCTCATCAACAATGGCATTCACACGTGGAAAACCAAACTTGTCAGCCGGACCAATAGCAGTACGATCTCGTAGATTATATCTTGGACCAACCTGTAACTCATCAGGAATAGTATGAGACTCATCAATATTATTAGAAGCATCAACAGCGGTCGTATCAGGACTGGTCATGGTGGTAGAACTGGGTGGAGGCGCTGTGGGGTTTGTAGGACGACGATGGAAAACACGTGTGATAGGTGGTTTAGAATGAAAAGGATGTGATGTAGTCTCTTGTGAAGGTGGCGTGATGGTAGAAGGAGCAGGAATGGGCGTAATATATGGAGAAGGTGTAGTGACATCAGTATTAAGTGAAATAGGAGGAAGACACAGGAACGATGTGGGTTCTGTGGAAGAATATGAGGGCTGAGTAGAGGGGTTATAAAAGAAAGGACGGTCCTCAGCAAAGGTCACATCACGAGAGATACGTATGCGACGAGACGAAGGATCATAACACCGATATCCTTTATGCTCAGGACTATACCCCAGAAAACACACTCAACAGATTGTGCAGTCAACTTAGTTCGCTCACGAGGTTTAAGCAAAACATAGCAAGTACATCCAAAAACTCGGAGATGATCATAGCTGGGAGAAGTACCAAAAAGAACTTCACCAGGGTATTTTCCAGACAGTTTGGATGAGGGCTGTCTATTGATGAGATAGACAGCAGTAGAAACAGCTTCACCCCAAAAATGAGAAGGAACAAAAGATGAAATCAAAAGTGTGCGAGCAGTCTCTATAAGATGGCGATGTTTGCGTTCAGCAACACCATTCTGAGCATGAGCGCCAGGACAAGAGAGCTGAGCAAGAGTGCCCTCGGAGGATAAAAACTGGCGAAAAGCATCAGACAAATACTCACCACCAGAGTCAGAGCGAAAAACTCTAATAGGAGTAGAAACCTGTGTGTGAATCATACGAACAAAAGACTGGTAAATGGAACACAACTGAGAGCGATGTTTCATGAAATAAATCCATGTATATCGAGAATAATCATCAATAAAAATGACATAATACTTGTGACCACCCTTTGTAGCAAAAGGTGCAGGACTCCATACATCTGAATGAACAAGATCAAAAGATCTAGCAGAATGAGAAAGACTAGACAAATATGGTAGTTGTATCTGTTTTCCAAGCTTGCAACCCTTACAATGAAAACTAGACTCAATAGGTGTATGACCTAAACAACCTTTATTTATTAATGTGGACAACCGGGACCCACAAAGATGACCAAGACGATGATGCCACTGGGCGAAGGAAGGGGCGGACAACGATGCAGCGGATGACACACGAGCTGGAGACTCAATGGAAGAAGGAAGACGCAAGGTGTCAAGGATGTAGAGGCTAGGAGCACCTTTACGGCGATGGCCAGTCCCAATCACTTTCCCGCTTCGACGGTCCTGAATAAAACAAGATGAGTCATCAAATCCAACAAAACAATTTTGGTCGGTAACTTGACCAACCGAAAGTAGATTCATGGACAACTGAGGTACAAAAGAAACATTGGGTACAGAGAAAGAAGAATTGCAAAGTGAACCCTGGTGAGTGATATGACAAGATGTACCATCAGCTGTCTGAACAGAAGCTCCATCAGTGACCGGCTTACAAGCAACCAACTGGGACTGATCAGATGTCACATGAAAAGAAGCTCATGAATCAAGCACCCAAGACGACGAAGAAGCATTAACAGGCGAAGCAGCAGCAACAGACACCGAACCTCTAGGAGTGGAACCAGTACCACGACCACGAGCAGCACGGCGTGCACGATAGTCAGCCAACTTCTCTGGATAACGAGAAAAACAATTCTCTGGAAGATGACCAGACTTGCCACAATGCTTACAGAGCTCTGAAGAGGAACCTTTTGGTGCACTGAATCTCTGAGAAGCTGCCAACACACTATGAGGAACAGATGCAGAAGAAGACATAGACTTGAGACGTGTTTCTTCTGCAAGTAAATCAGATAATGCCTGTGCCATAGTGAGAGCAGAAGAATTGTGAAGCAATCGTGTATGAATGGAATCATACTCAGCCCGGACTCCCTTGATAAATCTGTAAGTAAAAAACTTTTCAATAAACTTATGTGCTGGACAGGGAACAGCTGTACACTCAGGTATCATGGAAGTCAATGATCCCATCAGACGATCAAAAGCAGAGTAGTACTCATCAATAGACATATCATTCTGCTCAATTTCATGAGTTTGCTGCATGAGAGTATGCAAAAGAGCACCACTATCCTGAACATAACGCTTCTTCAAGTTGTCCCATATGCCCTTGGTTGTTTTGAACTTAGAAAAACTCATGATCATGGATTGCTTAGTACTATTCACCATGGCCGCCATTACTTTCCCATCATTAATATGCCATTCTTTTACTGCAGTAGCATTAATACCATCATACCATCATCCTTAAGCACAGGTGGAGTTTCAGTTAAGTGAAAAAGTAAACCATAGCCCCTCAATGCAGTCTCTACACAAAAAGCCCACTCTGGATAATTCTGACCATCTAGGGTGAGATTGATAACTATTGCATTTATCTGAGACATGTTGACCAACAACAGGCAAAGATAGCAGTTACCACGACTGTGATGTCACGGGTAGAGGACAGCAGCAGCAGATGGGCGAAGAAAACCCACCAAGAAGCCACGGGCTGAGGACAGATCGGAGCAGAGTGGATCTGTCGAGGTGAGCCTTCCCCAGGCAGGCGACGCCGGCTGGATCTGACGAGGTGAGAAGGCGACACCGGATCTGACGAGGTGAGCAGCGGCAGAGGCGCGCGCTCCCCCAGGCGGCGCTGGATCTGATGAGTCGGGGCGGCGGCACCCCCAGGCGACGAGGCAAGTCGGGGCGGCGGCTCCCCCAGGTGGCCGACGCCGGATCTGAGACGAGGCAAGGCGGGGCAGCGGCCGAAGAAGAAGCCGCGACTGGCGGCCGGCCGAAGAAGAAGCCGCGACGGGCGGCTGCAGGGGTGACGAGCGGACGGGCGGTGGCAGAGGATCCACGGGCGGAGCAGCCGTCGGCGCCGGATCTGACGAGGACGAGGCGGCGGAAGACCCCGGCAGCGGCGGCAGCCCGGACGAATACGAGCGGCTGCAGAGGCCGCGACGGGCGGGACAGGTGACGGCGACAGGGACGGGCGATGACTTCGGCGGCCGACTGGCCAACGAGGCCGACCGGTCAACTGGCCGGTTAAAATTTTGGATCGTGGGAGAGGAGAACTAAAATAATCCTAACCTAACCCTAATCTATAGCTCTGATACCATGTGACTTACTTTAGGGATTTGAGAAGACAATTAACTCCAATAGTGGAGATGCCAATATATAGATAACCACATGGGCCTATAGTATATGGGCCTTGATATACTTAACATATTCAACCCAACACGCTTTGCAAATGGCGAGGGTTCCACTCTTGGTGCACTCATCTTCGACATCGAGCTAGTCAGCATAAGGCAGAATACATAACTGTTCTTGATTTGGCAAGGCTGAAGGCTGCTCAACACCCTAATTGAAATCTTTTGGCACTATACGCTGGAACTCTTAGCAAGAATCTGATCATGCTTCTGTTCAACCCCTCTGTAAATGTAATATGTAGAAAACATTGCACTTTTCTCCACTTCTTGAGCAATCTCAGTCGCACAGATACAGTTTGTACGGTACAGAAAGAAAGAACAGCGAGAAATCAAGTGAATGCACTTCAATTCTCAAGATCACATTTGATTATTTTGCTCCTGGTCCTACTAGGGAGGAGTAACTATATACGATATTGATTATGCTTCTGCTTACAACTTCTGTAATGTTGGGATTTATACGGTGTTACAGTAATGTTGGCTTTCTCATCAGCACATAGTTGGATGGCAGGAACACATTCTCCATTCTTAGTTCACATCAGACTTGCATTGCATCATCTCATACTTTTTCAACAGGCTGGTGGTTGCATTGAAGAGCAGAGTCTTATATTAGAGATGCTTCTCCAGTAGAACACATGATGTTTGATGATACACTCGTAATTATAGATAATTGTTAGTCGTCTCTCCCTCTCCCTCTCTCTCTCTCTCTCTCTCTCTCTGATCATGATCCATCTGCCCTTTTTCTAAAAAATAAATGATGCTTTATCATAATTTAGGCATGTTAATGTAGCTTATTCGATAATAATGTAAAGTTTTATGAGTGCATCCAACTATGACACATATTCTTCTTTTTGAAAAAAAAAACTGAGGAACATGTGACTCCAATAATATGAACTTTTGTTGAAAGAAAAAGGGGCTGTATATATATTACTAAACAACGGGTTTATACTAGTATTATGCCTCCGAGTTGGAGGAGCAAAAAGTTGAAATTATTACACCCTTTCATGTTTTATACTAGTACTTTGCAGAGAAAACTGACTCATTCTTACTTGATGTCTATTTTCCCAGTTTTCCTAGCACATGGAACATACTTGTGTGGATGGAAAGATATAGAAATACTTCATCTTCAGTTTGCGGGTGTGGTAATTGAAACTTGGAAGGTTTTTCTACAAGTTTTCCATGTCAAATCTGCCAGAATTTTCACAGGAAGGTGACAGTGAAAATTCCTTCTCGAAACACCCCAATGCAAGGGGTAATTTCACAGGGAAATAAGTGAAAAATTCTCGCGCTCCAAAGGGACTAAACACAACCGGTTATGAAGTTGTTTTTAAATACTCGATTGAATCAGTAAGATTCACAAGGATTCAGTCAAACAAGTCATAAAATTGTAGGGGTCCAACTTGTATAAGAGCAATGATGGGGGTCAGTGCGATTAACTGTAGAGAGTCGCACACAAGGCAAGAAAAGAAAACCTTCTCTGTTCTTTCTACAGGTTTTTGGTGCGAAGCAAGCGAGTGCCTGCTCTCGAGCGGCCCCCTCCCTCCCGTGCGCGCTCGCCACGACCTCCGATCCGAGCAGCTGGTAAGTTCCCTCTCCGCAACCCGTCCAACTCGCTTCGTTTCCGAGCTGAGTCTGTCTCACGGTTCCGAAATCTTGGATCTTTGGATGCGGCAGTGCGAGGTTTCGCTCCATCTTTGGGTTCCTGGGCGCTTTTGTTTCACCTGTCGCGCGTACAGCCGTGAATCTTTATGCGATTCGTTTAGCTCTGTTGCAAAGATCTTGGGGCAATGGTTGTCCTTTTGCACAAATTATACTGAGACGTACGATAAGTTTTTACATTTATTTTGGTATTTTCTGGTGTATTTTGTGGCTGGTTAGAATGATCCGTCCAAGATCAGATCCATCGATTCACTTATCTATTTTGGAGGTGATTTTTCTTAACCGAAGCCTGGATGTTGTTCAAAAAGTTTCACAATTTCCTCCTGTAATGCAAGGAGACTTGTGGCATTTTGCTTCGTTGAATATGTCTTGTGGAATTTTGCTTCGTTGAATATGTCTCATTTGTTTGGTTGATTAGTAGTATTCCTTTGTGAGGAACAGGGCAGCCATTTTGGTTCCTGCCCAACTATCCAATATTCCAATCGATAAAGCTTTCACTGAATAGGCACTCTCTCTTTGATTGTTTAGCAAAATCGTTGATCTAATATCTGGCATTCGGGTACAACATTTCTAAGACTTTGCTGCTTCAGTTCTTGGTGCATCCTCATTGGTTAGACTAGTACCAAAGAGAAGCAATTGCATTTGTAGCTCTGAATATTGCGTGTGTACTGCAATGAATATGTCGGGTACCAAAATGGATTTAGTGGAGCCTGAAGTTTGTGCATTTCACAGAGGAATGGTGCAAAACTTGCCTTTCCTATGTGGCAATGAAATTGGTCTGTTGTCTGTTTGTTAGTTCGTACTGTCATGTTCCATTTGTTTCTTGGTCTATATATCTTTGGAGAAAAGATCGTAGTTTGGACATTAAGCATGGGGTTTAAAAAAAGAGCTCTTACAGTACACTCAAATAAATATAGACTGTCCATTCTTTTAAATCTAACTGACCAGATTAGTTAAGATTTCTCTATACTACCTTCATGTAGTACAAGGAAGTAACTGTAATTAAGTTTAATTCTTAAGAAAGCCATGTAAATTTAAAGAGGGCAAGTCTGTAATCTCAATGGTTCATCTCCAGCCGTCACGTAGCAACAGAGAACCCAATCCCGTTGCTGTTTGTTTGTGCGTTAGTTTACTTGTGTTATCATCGTGCATTTGTCATTTCATCCAGATTTCAAAGGACTGCACCCTAAATAGAAAGAAAAAAAAACAAAAACAAAAGCCGAACATGTTCGGTGGCGGTGATGTGTTTGACAATGTCGTCGACTAGCTGATGTAGGGACACCATGATCGAGGTTCATTATGGCGGTGTCGAGGATCTGAACGGCAGCCTGTATGGAACGCAGTGACAAGGGCTAACGAAAAACTATCGTCAATTCGTGATTGTGGTGACCAGGTGTAGGATGATGCTGAGGTGGGACGGAGGCGGCGGGTCAATAGAATTCGGTGATTATCTCTACCAGAATGTCTCCTTGACTCCTCATCTTCTCCCATGGCTGGGTCTGGACTCTGGATCCCCCCATGGCTCCATGAGCGAAGCGTTTGATTTGATTAAGTCATATTCTGGAACCAATATGTATTAAGTCGATATTGATGAGGAAGAGACAGACTTTGCTGATGAGTTTCTGCCGTTGTTAATTTGCGTCTACTATGTATTAAACGAACTGATTGGGGTTCTATGAGGTTGAAAGAACTAAGATCAAGATGGACGCGATCCATTCTTTTCACTTGCACAGCCTGAAGAGATTTGATCCTATGGATATTAAAAATTACGAACCAACGATTAAGATGCCTGAATCATAATTGAACGCAGTAAGGGATTGATATGGGGCGTGAGGTTAGTTTTCACCTTATATAAATTAGAAGATCTTATTTTTTTTAGAACGAATTGGATATTAGATTTAGCTTGTGCACTAAAAGTCCATAATACCCCCTTATGATTGGACGGTTGGATTTAATTTCTACTACCACTTGGTTGAGCAGTATAATGTACCGTAAAAATTCTCTTAAAAAAATAGCAAATTTTCATGTGAACGCCTCCTCTATATTGGCTATCAGTTTTGCGAGGGTTTCCTTCTTTTGAAAACAATCACTGGGTGGTTAGGATCTATGTTCTGCATGAAATGGGCACTAGGATTGAGTCTTCAAAAAAATAAAAGAAAGAAATAAAATGGACACTAGGAACTGTATGTCTGTATGCTTCAATCTTGGTATTTCTTCTTGAATGTCTAGATGGATAATGCATATTAACAGCATGGAAGCCATTAAATGTTATGTCTTGAACATGAGCTTGTTGTTTGCTACTTGCCACCGGTTTCTTTATAATTGTGCTTGTTGTGCATGTTATTATGCAGATGCATGCTCTTAACATTTGCATGTATCGTCACCAAACTGTATTTCTTACCTTTGCAGCCTACAGTCAACCCATATATTCTCATTGTTCATTCTGAGGTAGCATGTCTGAACAACAGGATCATGTTAGTAAAAGCTCTTGTTCAAGTATTAGCAGCAGTACTCAGGGGAGTGAGGACGACGTGACCATTGGTACCCTTTTAACTGAAGCGAAGAACAGTGGACGGAGTCTTGGAAAGCGCCTGTCCCACTTAGATTCGATCCCGGTACTCATCTATCTATTGAATGTGTTTATGATAATTTTGGTGCCTTCTGCTTCCTTGAAATTTACTTTTTAGATCTGCTTACTGGCAGGAGCTATCTCTGTTGAGTTGTTTGGCATGATAAAGAAATAAAACTTGTTTATGTAGTGTTCAATAAAGCTAAATAGCTAATTGATAACAATGAACAATCTAGTGTAGAATAGTGTCTGCATTCATTGTTAAATCAAATTGTTATGCTGCACGTTCCTTACCTTGCAAGTACTTGCCCTTGTACCAAGTTACTGATGTCGTCATCATTGGCAGCACACTCCTCGAGTTAATGGAAAAATTCCCGATGTTAATAATGCAACATTAGACCATGAAACATTATTGGAAAGGTAAAGGTTGTATTGTGCTATTGCTTTTACCCTCTGTTTTATGTTAGGTTCATTTACCTCAGATTTCTTTCTCACAGATTGGGCACTTATGGCTTAGCCGAATTCCAAATAGAAGGAGATGGGAATTGTCAGGTTATTTTTCTTTCATGCTTGACAGAATAACAATTTTGCTTTTTATAAAGACAAATATTTTCGAAGAACATTTCTACTACATATTGAATAAAGCACCTAGTTCACTGTTGATTAATTGCTGTACGATATGTTCATCGTTCATAATCATTCATACTGATAGACTGAGTGGGTCAGCGGGCTCTGTTGCTTGAATATACACTACATTTAGGTATTATTAATTTATTATATCTTCTTCCTTATATAAACAGATATAATATCTTTGCCTTAGAAAAATCTCTTCTAAAGAAATGTTATGTTATAAGTATCATATTTCAGCTCATCTTCCAGGTTGAGTTTTTATTTTTGTGTCGTGTGTTTTGCAGTTCCGAGCTCTGGCAGACCAGATATTCCGCAATCCTGATTATCACAAACATGTTAGGAAGGCAGTTCTGAAGCAGGTAGGTCCCTCACTCCCTCTATTTGTGTGATAGATGGATCTCTTGCCTTAACAAAACTTGTTTATGTTGTGAATAAATAGGCTGTTATCTTAGTTACATCCTCCACAATCTAGTTTCATATATATGTGACTATGCTGAAATCTGATCTCTCTATTTTAGCTAAAGGAATACAGGAAACAGTATGAAGGCTATGTACCAATGGAATATAAGGTTTACTTAAAGAAAATGAAAAGGTTCCAGTCCATGCTCCGTAGTAGATTTAAGATGCCTATCATGTGAACCATTCAATTTGTTGTTCATCTCCTTATGCATGCTATCTTATTTATGACACTGTAGATCTGGGGAATGGGGAGATCATGTGACCTTACAAGCGGCTGCAGACCGGGTAACATAGCACTTTCAAGATGGCTAATAGACACAAGCTAGCAGTACTCAATTGTTTAGTATTAATAGGCATCATATGTCTGTTATGATCTAACACCCTTTGGATCTTTTAAATCAGTTTGCTGCCAAAATTTGCCTGCTGACATCGTTTAGAGACACATGCCTAATCGAGATAGTCCCCAGGGATGTCGCTCCCACAAGAGGTTAGAGCTGGGATCTTGTTTGTTCCAATGCTCACATATTGTATTCCATGTCAAACTTATGTCTCATTTTGTGTGAACCACTTCGATATTGTGATAATCCTTCATTGTAGAAATCTATGCCGCTATTTGGGGGGGGGGGGGGGGGGGGCGCAAATCGCAATGAAAGATGTGGTGTTTGATCATTCTCTTGTTCCCTTTTGCAGAGCTTTGGCTAAGTTTCTGGAGTGAAGTACACTACAATTCATTGTATGCAACTGAAGGTGAGGAGTAATTTAGTGCTCGCATTTGAAAATGTCTACCAGATATTTCTGCGTCGATGGTTTGTTGACTTAGTTCACGTGACCTCCTAGTCATCATATACTCTGTACTTTGCAGATCTTCCGACACACAAAACTAAAAAGAAGCACTGGCTATTCTAGGTAGGCTTTGGCGGTTCTTGGATTTGCTACCTGCCACTGTTCTTTCTCCACTCAGTCTAGCAGCATCTATAACCTCCTTTCATATTGCTAATGTTGTAAGTTGCAATGTCATCCCGGGAAACAAACTCATGTAAGCTTATGTACAGTAAACTACTGAGAATTTCTATTGCTTTGTGAGAAGTGGGGAAAACTAGCTGTACAGTTTTGAGTTTTGAGCTGTTTCTTTAGTTATCGCGTTAATTCACCGCGTTTCGAAGCATGGTTCTGATAATCAACCGGTTATTGGTTTTACTGGCCATATCGGACCCCCGGTAAAATTGTAAACCGGCTCTGAATTTTTTGCATGAATTTTATCAAATACAGAAGTTTTTTGCCAAATTTCGTTTTCAAAAAATTGGTGCATATTTTCAACCGATTTTTGGCTGATTTTTAATTCAAAATTTGATTTAAAAATTTTGACCCAAAATCCTCCAGATTTTTTCCATTATCGATCATACCAGTGTTGTTGGTCCCCAGTAAAATTTTAAAACCGGTTTTCAAAAACGGTTTAGTAAAGCCCTGCAAGTTGAGCAGCAGGAGCAGAAGTCATTGCACAATTGATTCTACTTAGGGCTGTAAAAAAAGCTCGAAGCTTGCGAGCTACTCAATAAACGAGCCGAACTCGAGCTTGATCTCGAGCTCGCGAGCTTCACCGAGCAGAGCTCGAATAGTTCGCGAGCCCCAATTCGAGTTTAAACAGTAATACATATTAATTTTTACCGAGCTTACTCGAGCCGAACTCCAACTCGAGCTTACTCGGATCCCAACTCGAGCTCGGCTCGAGCTTCTACCGAGCTCGAGCCTAGAAGGCCAAGCTCGCTCGAGCTCGGCTCATTTACATCCCTAATTCTACTAGTATATAATATGTATGGATTTTTTTTTCCATGAGAAAGTGGCGAATCATATAATCTCTCGTCTCTTCTGTTGTGCGTGCGTGCTTCCACAAAGATGTTTGTGAGAAGCCCATAATGTCTAGCTCACTAGCATAGCACGGCAAATCTGCACACGGCTAGGCAAAAGGGCTTACACAGATTCAAGCTGGCATTCATTAACGGATACTTGCTGTGCGGTACACATTTTTGTAAACACTATCCGCTACTGCTTTCATTGCTTTGGACTTTGGAATAATGTTTCCCGGACACTGAAATGTACTACTTCTAACATCCATCACATGAATAATATAGTAAAGCAAACTCGCTTTATTCTCTGTGATGTACATCTGCAAGATTCCCATCTTACTGTCACCTCTGTTCGATTAATCAACGTAGAAGTCCCTGCCCTATTCACAGTAGACAAGTATCGAATTTCATACGAGCATGTGGATCGAGGTCGGCGTTTATAAGCACAAGCTGTCATTATACCATTGTCACAATATTAGTAGGCATCAAATATCTAAGTTCCTTTTGATTTGTTAAATCATTTTGCTGACAAAAATTGTCTGCTAACGTCGTTTAGGGACACATGCCTAATTGAGAGAGTCCCCAGGGATGCCGCTCCCACTAGAGGTTAGACTTGGGACCTATTTGTTTATATGCTCACATATGGACCGGGTCCAAATGGGTTTTTCATGTGGTTTATGGCTTTAGCTTTCACTTTCCGAAGCCATAAGCCTTGCCAAATGGAGCTGCTTTCAAAGTGAGCGATCACACAACAAATCTATTCCCCACTGTACGTCTTGTTTTCTCCCTCACTAGCCCCATCTCTTCTCACCCTTGCCGCTCCCCTTTCCCCCACACCCCGTCGCAGCTCCCTTCTCGGTGGGTTTGATCCACTTGTCGCCAGCACCCATAGCCGCTCCACCTCGGTGCTCCCCATCTCCTTCACCACTACCTCTAGCTCTCCCTCACTAAGCTCGCTCCCCGCTCCCCGCTCACCCTAGCCACTCCCCTTACCCCCGCAACCCCACATAGTTCCCCTCCGGTGGGTTAGATCAAATCGCTCCCCGTCACCCGTGGCCACTCCACTCCCGCGCTCCCCCTTGCCGACGGCCAAATCCAAGCCACCATCCCTTGCCGCTGCATGCCCCCCTACTAATCCAACCCCATCTCGTGCGGGAAAATTGCTCACATGCCACAAACTTAAGTGCCATCCTCTCATTTGTCACATACTTAAATGGCTTTGTTATTATGCCACAAACTTGAGTGTTTTGTCCTTGGTTTTGCCATTGTCTCCCTTTAATGTCTATTTTAATTTTATTTTGCATTTTCAGGGACTTGAACTGACCCTTTTGCCCTCGTTATTCGAGGCCTCCCGCTGGCCACATGTTATTAGGGATGTCACCATGAAATTTCTTAACAAAATTTTCCCTAATAACGAGGGCAAAAGGGTCAGTTCAAGTCCCTGAAAATGCAAAATGAAATTAAAATAGACATTAAAGGGAGAAAATGGCAAAACAAAGGACAAAACACTCAAGTTTGTGGCATAATAACAAAGCCACTTAAGTATGTGGCAAATGAGAGGATGACACTTAAGTTTATGACATGGAGCAATTTTCCCATCTCGTGCGGATGTGGATGTGCGACCCCTGCAGCCTCCTACAATCTTGCATTTTAATGGATCCCGAAGGCTACAAAGGAATAAGCACTTACTATGAGTCACAAGGCAAGCCAAGTTTCTTGATCGTATTTAATTCCTATTAGTTAGGTTATATTGCATATATGTTAATTCATATATTATTTATTTGTCAATGCTATTTGTTATCAATTACTTTTGAATGATCCTACTTAAATAGTGTAAGATCGAGGAAGCCGACTAGAAGGGGGTGAATAGATGGTTTTAAAATTTCTTTAGCTAAAACCAAGTTTATAATACAGAAGAGTAATCAAATCAGTTTTGCACAATTCAAGCCTAAATCAACTAGTCTCACTATGTGCACCAACAACCTAAGTCTATGTCAAAGGTTTACAATTCTAGGATGACAAGCAATCAATTTAATTCTATGAATACAAATTGCTTGAATGTAAATTAAACACAAGAAAATAAACCACAATGACACGATTCCTTTTTACTGTGGTGTTCGGAGACTTGCCAGTCTCTCCTAGTCCACGTTGAGGTAAGCCCAAATTAATTGGACCGCCTCCACGAATTAAACTTTCCACCTCAAATCCACTAGTGGTAGCTCTTCTCCGCTCCGGGTAGGTGAGCTCTAACCTTCTAACAAGCTTCTTTGAGAAGATCACCAAGCACGACGCCTCTAAAATCGTCTAGGAGTTGGCAACCTCCAAGAGTAAAGTCAAGCCCCTTGCTTGACTCTCACCACGTGCAATAAATGCGCAAGCTTAAGTGGATATAAATCCACATTTAGATGCAACTAGAGACCTCTCTCCTTACTCACAAGGTGCAATCCAGGCACAATTAAGAGGAGAAGCTCACACTAGCTCACGGGAGTGAAATGGAGTGCCAAAACCCTTATCCCAATCGGCCACATGGGAGTATTTATACCCCTAACATCTCGAAACTAGTCGTTGGAGACCAAAATCAGGATTTTCAAAACTGCCGCCGTTATAGGAGCGGTACTTCTGTTTTCCATCATAACAGCTAGAAAAATAGCTGTTATTCAGCCATTTGTGGAACTACCATAGTTATAAAAGCAGTACTTCTATTTTTTGGAATTGCCACAGTTATAAGAGTAGTACTTCCATTTTCAGTTTTCAGCATAGGCCACACTCAGAAAAATGGTCATAACTTTTGACTCCGATGTCGGAATTGAGTGATCTTGGACTCTATAGAAAACTTATTCAGAGGGATATACAAGTCGTCTATTTGCATGATCTCAAAATCATTAGATCAATGTACAAATCATAAGACATCTAAAAAATCACTACCATGGTTTAATGTCAAAGGAAATAGCAATAAACAATTTTAGACTATGCCAAGTGATATGCATGAGCTCTAACTTTTGCAAAATATATTTGTAAACTTAGATCATGCTACCAGGAGTAGGTACATGGACTTCAACCTTCTACAAAGCACATTTGCAAAGTATAGTCACATGTTACAAGAACTAGATCCATGAGCCTCAACTATTTACAAAACACATTCGCAAATAATGGTATCATGCCACGGAGAGCTAGAGCAAGTGGGATTGAGCATCAACACATGATGAGACTCAAACTATTAGACAAGACCCCTTTTAATAGTACGACAAGTCTATACTAGCAATTCAGTCTTCCAACCAAATACCAAGACCGGTAAAAGATTAGAAACATATCCTTAGCCTTAGCTAATTATACCTTTGTCTTGAGCATCCTCTTGAAGTTTTATAACATACATCTTCACTTCAAGTTCGGGTCATTATCTTCTCTTAACTTGATGATCAACTCATGATCATCTCCTTGATGATCAACTCATGATCATCTCCTTGATAATCAACTCATGATCATCACCTTTCGAAATCTTGATGTGTATCAACATATAATGTATCCTCTTCTTGATGACCTTTAACTTATGAAGCCATCTAAAGCCTTCATCATCATAGGACCTAAACTATTCATCCAACTCATGAAAAATGTTAGTCCCACAATGTGATTGTCATTAATTACCAAAACTCACCATTAACTCATGATGGAGGAACTAGATTCTCAATCTTTTCATTTTTGGTAATTGATGACAATCTCAACAAATAATGAGATAATAAATTGAATATAAAATTATTTGAACTCAAAGTGTCTTGAGGTCCAAACTTGGTCCTCTCTGGAAAAAAACGTGCCGCCCCATAAATCTAGAACTTCTAAGTTTCGGTAGTACCGGTCATACCATGCTGCGATAGTTCCGCCGTTCAAAATCCGGTACTACCGTTTTCTTCTAACAATGCATAGTTGGCTTGAGAATTTAAATTCAAATACATGCTTGACCTTTGTCTTGAGCCATGTCGATCTTCTTGTCAACATTAGCATGCATCTCCAAGATGTTAAGCAAAATCCAGGACTAAACCTTTCAAACACTTGATAATCATATTAGTCCCATACACAAATATTGAGTATAAATCAACGAGTCAAAGTTAGTATATATGAACCACATAAGTTTTATATATTCAAAGAATATGTTTCAAAGTAGCGATCCCAATATATGTGGAAAAAGAAACATGGATCAATACTAATGAAATCACAAAATATAGAGTGAACTCCCCCTAAATGTATGCATATAAGAATGTGTAATAAAAACATATGCACATATTCAAGTTAGACTTTTTGTAGAGTTCAACCTATATTTTAGATCTTAGGAATGCAACAAGATATAAGAATATGACGTTGAATGCATACATCCATGATTTTTAATTTTTCATCCAAATAAGACTAAGCAATAATATACTTAACAAAAGAGTTAGTTTAACATTTAGATTTGTCATTAATTGAATTAGTCTCACATTTATATTTGTCATTAATCACCCAAACCAATCTAATTAGAGCTTTAACTTACAAGTAGTTAATGCCTTAATTACACTGTTTATTTGTCATCCTTGACAATAATTTGATCTACTATTCCTTAATGAATTTAGAGAGTATATCATACTTTAGATTAACATAGTAGTGAATATGGACAACAATAATCTCATTACATTGTAGTCCGCCGTCATGAGTTGACACGTCAAAATTTATGACCATTATGGTATGGTGAATAAAAATGTTTGATCACTTGCTTGGAGTGGTATTGCAGAAAATGCTAGCTGAGGGTGGAGATGGGTGTGTGATTTGGAGGTGACTATGTGCATATTCTACCCTTGGTTGTGTGCATAAGTCTCTGCTGGAAAGATGATTCCGCCTAAAGCATATAAGAAATTAAATTGTATCATGAGAAAAGACATAATTATCGTTCATCCACATGATCTATTACTCAAACTTGATTCAGCTACTACATATACTGCATTAGTTTCATTGGTGCTACCATGAGTAGGTTTGGTGTTGGTGTGGAGCACAAACCAACCTATGCCACAGTATGACCCTGGAGCAGCAGAGCAATTACCTGCACCTAGGCTTGGTAAGGGACCCGCTGTTGAGAGGGATCCGCTCTGTATTGGGTAGTACTAATGTTGTGAATCAGTGATGAATTTCGTTATCCCATCTTTGATCATGTCATGAATATCGTGTGGGTAAACCTGGGTATTCTCTGCAGAGATTAAATCAAATCATTCAAATGTACCATGCTTTTGATTAATAGGGCTGTATTAAAAGGGTGATTCCCAAATCAAGGCATAAGGAGCATTGTTGATTAAAATTGTGGTAACTTAAAAATAAGATAACTTGTTAATATACACCCCTTTAACAAAATCTTCTTAATAAACTTGTTTTGATTTAAGTCAAATGTTTAAAAATAAAATTATATATGTACTAGTAATGATAGGTCTAAGGTAAACTCGCCTTGATAGATATTTTTTTTGAAATCCTCAATTATATTATAAGACTTTACTACTGTGGCTGTCGAGTACGAATATACTCATTCTTATATATTTTAGTTTAATCAATGATCAATATGAAGAGGACATACCAACAAATGATGAGTACTATGATGGTGAAGATCACACATTCTAAGTTGAGCCTACACTCATATGTATAAGTAATTTTGGTTTGGAAGACTTAAAACTCTATAATCGACAACTATGTCATATTTTATGTAGGATTTCTATTATGATATTGTAATCATAAGCAGGTTGTTTATCAATCTGCGTGCAACCGAAATCCTAAACAGTTATGTGAATACGAAGATTCATGGTAAATCCAGGTGTCCAGGGGCGGACCTAGCAGTGGGTTAGGTGGGGTGACAGCCCTCCTAACCGCAGGCCGGCCGTGTGTACCTCCCCCACCCCACAGCTCCACTTTAGCCATATGAATGACCTTGTCGGGCTTAAAAAGCCTTTGCATGATGAAGAAGATTGTATTTGTAGCGGTGATTACAAGTCACAACGACATCTTGGCTCTTGGCGTGGAGCCTCTCTCCCTCTCGTGTCTACAAGTCTACAACTCTACAAGGGTCGAGCACGAGCTCCGAGTACTGGCAGCTAATTTCAGGGACTCAGCCAACCTCAATACTCAAATATCGATGGACGATAGTTGACTTCCAAAAATAAATAAATCCTAATGATTCAGACATTTCACATGTTGCAAGTCAATACTAGTAGTTATTGACATGGATTATATAATGGGCCGTGGGCGTATGTGCAATTATTTCATACTAGATCAGGGTTGTGCAGAATAAAGCAAATATAGATTTAAATAATAGTTATATGGCATACTAACAATAATATGTTAGGCGAAAAGGTAATATTTATGAAAATGTTTTTGCAACTGATTTTTTTCACAAAAATGAATATTTAGCTGTATTATTCAATAAATAATTTCCTATTTAAGGTATGTTTACTAAAAATTAGTTTAAATTGCTGGCCAACGTCTTGTTCCAGGTGGTCATCGCCCAGTTCTATCTGTACCGCGTGACGGCCGCCGTTTTCTCCTCCACACCGTGGAGTTAGCACCACTGCCCTCCTTCGACAAAATATGTCGTATATCATAGTTTCCAAGGTACCCCGTAATAGACACAATAGCATTTTTTTTATCTCTCACCGGCAATGCAGCAGGCTATTGTAGGCTAGCAACTCGGCATTCGGCAAACTGGTTAATAAGTCCTATTAACCCCTCTAAATTTTGATCCTAGGTCCGCCGCTACAGGTGTCACCCACGTTGTTGTCATCGTCCTGTTACCAGGATCCAGCGTTGGTGGCGCAAATTTTAGGTCTAAACATGTAACTTGTGAATTAGTTGGCAAAAAAATTCCTTTTGAATTCAGGCTTAATCCTTAACAGTAATAACAAACAGCTGTCCTTGAGAATTGTGCTCATTTGGGATTTTTTGTGGCTTATAGATTATTTTTCACTGTTTGCCACTGTAACTGGCTTATTTTTGCATTGTAGCTGCTAGTGACTTTTTTGACGTAATTAAATTTAAAATATTTAAAAATAGAAAAATATGTTAGTTTATCACGGACAATATAAAAGAATACCAAAAAAAAGACAAAAAAATAAAAACAAATAAACGAGAAAAAACAAAAACTAAAAATTAAAAGCCAAAAACTAAAACTACACGAACAGGCCTAAAACATGGAGCTGCTGTGATAATCACCTTTGTTCTACTAAATTTCATAATCACTCATGTGTACAAGTACTGCTCTAGCAAGGGCCACTGGAATAGACAGTCTCAGTCTGTCAGATCCCCCACCAACCGCCGCTGCTGTTGTTCGCAGTCTGCATCGGCCACCTACTGCTCATCACAGGTCTGATCAGAGTCAGCGAACATTTGTACTTACCTTGGATTGGTGATTGATTGTTTACGCATTCTAATGACCAAAGCCGGACCAAATATTCTCCAACCCGTGATGGCGAGTAGAGCAATAGCGCCAGTTTTTTTTTTTGACTGCAGCTTATAATTTATAATTATGATTTTTAAATTTTGATTTATTTATAAAAGGTAGTACATAGAGAAAAATAGTCGTATGTAATTTTGATCGGTACAGTTAAACTCAATACATTTTATACTACAATCTATCAATAGATTCTATCTTTAAAAAACAAACCGTTTAAAAACTAGTTACTATAGCCCATATAAACCAAAACCCACCTTAAACACTTTTCGAACCCACCCATATAATCTTTTGTGCATTAGTTAGAGCCTCGAAGGCAGCACTCCAACAAATTAGATGATTAGTTTAAGGGCTTTAATTAAGCACCAAATGCCATCTTGGACTGATAGGATTTGATGCTAAGTTTCTGCTGTATTGGCCTATGGTGTGTGTGGCTCAACACTCACTGAACAGAAGTGTGATCTTACATTTTCATCCCTATGCAAAGTCGATGTTTGCAAATCTATTGTGGTACCTTTCACCAAGGGATTGTATCTCCTTCAATTCACTAGCCGTCATCTTCCCTCTGATTTATTTTCTGCACATATCTGAAACGTGTAACTGCACGAATGGAGCCACTCTCGTCCCAAATTCTGTCAATTGGGTGTTCTCCCCTAAGAACGCACGCGTAAGTACGCTCAAGTAAAAAATGGTGCACCCACGCTTAATAGGATCGCATATGATTTGTCTCGCTCTAACTAGCTCATGGTTTAAACTTCTTGTTATATCTTTTGACTTTTAGCTGAAATTGTATTGTAATGATTTTTAATTTTTCCTAAGAAAAAATAAAAAAATTGAAAAAGCTTATATTATTACAGATAATGCAAAAGAATAAAAAGAAAGCTAAAAACGAAAATAAATCAAATTAGAAGCCAACGAGTTTCAACTAGCTTCTTGATTAATAAATCAGAAGCTAAAATTATTTAAAATAGATCTGTGTAACTGTCCATGCATCACACATGTTATGCTTGTGTACACAAGTGTGTCCAGCTGTATGCTCCAGGGCAGACTGTAATCAAGGAAATTCCATTTCTAGATCATGGAATGGTGTGGAACTTACAGATACAAAGAAGAGTTTGTCTGAATCATGAAAATACAAAGGGCAAAATTGCAAAAATTCTAAAGGGTAAGTACTAAAATGCCCAGAGCCCACTACGAAATATTTTTTTCGCAATATGTAAACTACCGTATATAAAACAAATTTCTTTATGCCCCCTCCAAGCAAAATACCAAACAATAATTGTTGCGCATGTTTAGACAAAAACTAATGGGAAAATATTAGGACATACATGTGCTGATAGTGTCAGAACAACAAAATTCACTCGTCAACACAAAGAAACCACTCTGGAACAATCAGGTTTATTAATACAATGTGTTTCTTCTTAAATAAATTAGATAACATTTAGGTTTTCCATTCTTTGATTGGAAAATTGCAAAGCACAAATGCAAGAACGGATAACCCAGTGGAGACAATCGAACTGTTCATCCAAAGCCTTAAATCATAGCATAAATCACAACCTATATAGACATCAATTCCTACTAAATTTGTATTGCGTCACCTGAAACCCACGAGCTTTCACCATAAGAAAAACCCAAATTGGTGCATAAGGTCTGATTTTGCTTATCAAACTATTCTTAAATTTGTAGTAAAAAGATGCCATGACAACCCGATTCACTCCTTGATTGCAAATAGATTCATAATTGTCTACACATATAAGAACATATAGATATGGTAAAGATGACTGGGGAGATAAGAATCACATACCCTTCCCACACATCGAGGCCATTGTGCCTCTTGTCGATGCAGATGCACTTCTGAAGGTTAGAGGTATGACAAAGCCTACCTAGCAGCAAGTGTGGGGGCTGCCATGCTAAGGAAGACCAGCTGAACTGATTCATTCCGGCACCGACAAACATCAGCGTCAGGTCATTGCCAAGAACAATCATGCTCCCTCCTTGCGTGGAAGAGTGAGGAGGAAGCAGAGCCGGGGAAGCGATGGTGATGGTGGCAATCGACCGAATCGAGTGGAGCAGTGTCAGCAATGGGTGAGCAAAGGAGATTTCTGGCCAAATCCGGCGTGCTCGGGCTAGGCGGCTACTCGACGACGAGCCACGGCACCAGAGGCGACCGGGAGGGACTCCATAGGCAATGGATGCCGGCGTTAGAGAAAACCAAATCGTCAGATCTGGTGATCGAGAACAAGGCGACCGACGGTGATCAATCCCACCCAGAGCTCTCCTAGTCGACGGCGGGTGGTGGAGGGGAAGACTCAAGAGGGAGAGAGGAGGGGGCGTCACGCATGTCAGAGGCACCGCAAAGCCTCTCTAGGGTATACGAGTGGTAGCAAATCGAGGATGTGAGGGGAGAGAGCTCATGGGAAGGAGGCTCGTGGTCCTGCCGCACAATATCAGGAGTGTTTTAGGATTTGAGGGAAGATTGAGAAGCGGTGGCTAGAGGAGAGGAATTCAGACGGAGAGGTGCCGTACAAGGAGAAATCGCGTATGAGAGGGTCCACACGTCGGCATGAAACTTTTAGAGAGGATGCTCAAGAAGAGGGCAATGAACCACCTCCTCTTTTATGTAGTAAAATTTTGCCAGCTCACCACCAACTTTCCATTTCCTCTTCTTATATTTTTTTTTTACTTTCTTTTGCAGAAAGAGAATAAGAGCCACAAGTCAAAGGAGGAACCCGGAGGAGTGAGGAAGCGGCGCCGAGCAATTCCTCCGTCCGCCCTCGGATCATGGCCATGTCCTCCTCCAGACTGCTGTGGGCTTCGCGCGCCGCCTCCTACCTCAGGATCTCCACCTTCCCCAGGGCCTTCTCCACCGGTATCGCTTTCTTCTTCATGGCCACCTTGCCCCCTCCCCGTCTCTGACGGTTTTCTTGTTTGCGCATGTATCTTGTGTTCCGTGCTGTGTGTCCTGGGATCACAGGGCCTTTGTATCGGAATGGCATGATCTTGCTGTCTATTTTCTCGCCAAGATCGGATTTTAGGAAGACGCGCGATTCTTGTAGTCATCAGATGATATATATGTGTGGGTTGATCTCTTTGGTGGGGAAGGTTTCGTCTTTTCTAGAAAGGAATCTTGTCTCCGTTTCTGGTTTTGGCTGATTTGATGGTAACCGCGCATGTATGAAAAATTCGACATTTTCTGTCATTGGATATGTATTGTGCTGCTTTTTTTAGCAGATTGATTTGTCAAGCTTAGATTAGCCTTATGTTGATGCTGATGTGGAAGGCACCTGTCTAAAATTTTCGTTGTGAAGTTTATCTGATGCATTTAAATGTTCCTCGTTATCATAGCTGAAGCATGCCGTGCAAAGTTGATTAGTCAGTGTAAAGTTTCAGACTGATATATGTAGTATTTCAGAATTCAGATGAGGAATAGGCTTGTAAAATCCATTAAGAACAGGCTTATAAAATCCATTAGGAGTAAAAAGGCTACCTACCAACCTACAACGGACAAAGGTTTCCAATAGGAGGATGAAAATGTTACAACTTACAACGCCATGATTTTCTGCTTATGAATAGAGTCGTGTTGTTAAAATGGTGCATGTGAAGCTAAGCTGGAAAAAACTTCTTATAGTAGATTTTGTTGCATAAAAAATGGTTATCTATACACTGGTTTTAGGAAAGAAAAATAGATGGATGTAGGTATTTATCCCCTGATTTGCTGTCGAAGAGGCTTGGCTTTCTATCAAACATTGGCTAAATGGTGACAGGGAAAAGCATCTTTGTGGTACTTTTTGTTAGTTGCAAGGGGTCACTAATTTGAGTGGTTATGGTACTTTTTATTTGCACATTGTTGATGCATTGCTGCTTCACTGCCACTTTCAGTGTTACATCTCATGCTATGCATTTTCCCTTTTTCCAGTGCTGAAGGATCTGAAGTATGCTGACACTCATGAGTGGGTGAAGGTTGAGGGTGACTCAGCAACTGTTGGAATTACTCACCATGCCCAGGTTGATACATTCATACATTCTATCACCGTGAACGAATTTAGGTGTTACACCTTCTAGATGTTAGGTTATTCAGTGCTTCATTTGGCCTGACATACATAATGTATGCAGTCCAAGTCCATTGCTTAAACATTTTTTAGGAAGATATTGCTTAAACATTTTGATTTCCAATATATCATGATGTTCAGCATATAGAGTCAGGGCTTGCAATACTTAAGTTAATAGTTTACTGTTTTTCCTTCCAGGACCATCTGGGTGATGTTGTGTATGTGGAGCTACCAGAAGTTGGCAGCAGTGTATCCCAGGGAAAGAACTTTGGTGCTGTTGAAAGTGTGAAGGCAACCAGCGATATCAACTCACCAGTATCTGGTGAGGTCGTTGAAGTGAACGATGAACTAAGCGAGAAACCTGGATTGGTAAGTGTTAACTCGTAAAAACCCAGCACGCGTTGAAATAAACCTTTATGAGTAGATTAAATTCTGCTATAACCGGTATGTTTTTTCCTGCATAGGTCAATGCAAGTCCATATGAGAGTGGGTGGATTATCAAGGTCAAGATCAGTGATTCAGGTGAGCTCAATTCGCTGATGGATGACGAGAAGTACTCCAAATTCTGCGAGGAAGAAGATGGCAAGCATTGAACAAATAACAGTGGCTTCTGAACAGCAAGAATCTGCGGATCCATCCTTGTCGATGCTCGTGTGTGCCATCGAGCACTTACCTCTACCACCTGCTGTCTGAAATCAGCAAGGATCAACATATCGAATAAATTAGTTTTGGCATTTGCCTCTTCTACCAGGCTTACAACATTCGAACCTGTAAATGACATGAGTTTCTTTATTTCTTTGTAGTATTGCCATGATTTCATCGTTAATTATAGCTTTGTCTTGCTCCCTTAATATTTGAATTCCGTGTTCCTGGTCTCTGCCGTATATTGGTATTTGGCAGTGCACTAATAGATGATTAGGGGATGTTTGTGAAGAAATCCGTGTTAGGATGAAGTGATGCCTAGACAGAGGAATTTTGCATGTTGGGATACCTTTCATTATTAGGAGTCCTGAACCCCCGATCCTATATAAGTCTGTTCATATTGTCTTTTGCTTATGCTTTTTGCTTATGGATTTTAGTTACGGTTGATAAATAGTAGTGGTTAATAAAAATAGCTGATAGAAGTGATTGATAAATAGTAATGTATTATGTAAATTACAACGTTTGGACCGCTATACGGCTTACGAAATTGTAATATAATAAAATACAAAATACGTTATAATATGTTAAAGCGAAAAATAGTAGCTGATAAATAGTAGCAGCTGGTAGAAGCGGTTTATAAAAGCTGAGACATTCGTATTGTCTTCTACTTTTAGAAGCAGAAGTCAATAATCGGTTCGGCTGAAAGTCTCATGGCTTATGGCCGAAAACACTGTAGCTGGCTGAAAAAAGCACTGTAGCTGACAGAGGCTTATTTACCATAATTAAATTTAAAAAAATTTAAAAATAGAAAAAACATATTAGCCCATCACGTATAATGTAAACAAATACAAGGGAAAAAAGAACCGGTAAAAAAACTCAAAAAAAAGCCAAAAGTTCAGAAAAAGACAAAATTTATGAATAGTGCAAAAATAAGCTGAAGCCAGAAGCTGAAGCCATATTGATCAGGGCCGAGCCTTTGCCTAAAATTCTGGTGCTCAGTTCTTTCTTACCGTATCAGACAAGCAAATCAATATATCCTGTGCAACCTTACCTCTAGGCATATTGCAAAAAGATCTATAGCTGCAGTATATTGATTTAGATAAATACCAAGTTCTCATCACATCCACCTGTCAGAATATAGATCGCCAAAATAGAATTGAAATTGAAGGATACAAACCATGGATGTGCAGATTTCTATAGAAAGCCCAGCATGAAAAGAAGGTATCATATGGTAACGCTTATCACACGAATCCCAGCTTTTTGTTGTGGAAAAATAGCAGGTGGTTTTCTCATTGCAGGATCTTTCAGTTAAGGTCAGCAACACAACTAGCATCGGTGCTAAATACAGTGATCCTGAACAACTATTCTGTATATGAGCTTAGATACAAAAACCTTGCAGACAGAAAAAAAAAAGTGGTGCTGGTAATCTGGTACAGCAATTTGGTAATCTGGTACAGCAATTTCGTCAACAAAACAGAGGGGCCCAAGCTGCATGTTACAATCAAGCAAAAATTGTCTCACGCTTTGATGTTCCACCTGTGTGCTGATCGTGGACCGCTACTAATTCCCTCATAATATTGCAATGGTAACTTTCCTTTGTTCCACTCTTTAACAAACTTCTCGAACAGACCATGAGCAGACTCCGAAGAAAGATCAGAGAAATATTTACCTTTTTCTTCCTTCAACCAGGTTGCAAACTCGTTGTTCTTCGAGAAGTAGTCATCTTTGGATATTTCTTTGAAGCCCTGTTTCAGTGAAAAAAATGAGAGGCACGGAAAACTCAAGGAGAAAGGCAAGAGAAAGAACAAGGAGACCAAGGTTCACTATATGTAAATCATATCTGTCTTGGCAACTCGCCCAAAATAAAATCACTTCTAACTTGGCATGGGCATATGTACCCAACTGGGGCATTCAAATACATTTGGCGCATTCTGTCTGTTCTTAACAACATGCTACTTTTGCAGCATTCCAGTTAACCTTAAAATGATAAATGACATGCTACTGACATCATAGTCTTGGTGCAAAAACTATGGTTTTCACTTCTCAAGATCTTTGCAGGTATGATACAGCATAAAAAATTGTGGGAGTAAAGGCATGATCCAGGGTAACACAACTACACAAGGGACTTTTACTTTGGCTATGATAATTGTAGAAATTTGCGATACATTTTCCCTGATTTCATGGTCTCAAGGTTTACCAGAATTAGGAACAGGTTCTAAGTTTGGTTCTACTTGCAAGGTAAACCAACATCATCCCTTGATATGGTTCTATTTTGGACCATTATTCCATTATCAGACCTTTTTAAAATCTCAAGCTTCTACAACGATCCATCTACGACAAAAGGAGTTTGGAAGAGGTAGTAAGTCCAGATACTAATCGATCGTATGCAAACTATTTGCTTGATGATGTCTGATAAAACCAAGCATATCGTTCAGAGCACTTACAGCATCCTTGTCTTTTCGCTTGCTCTTCTCCTCCTCCTTGGAATGCCTCTCCTTCGAATCTCTATCTGTCAAAACACACACACAGTAATATACACATCAACATCAAACCTAGCACGATAGGTATGATCATAAAATCTACATCTTAGTGCACAAGCACCTGGCAGAAATTACTTACACGCATAGACTAAGATATCACAAGCACGAAACTAACTAAGCATGATTTCTGGTAAATAGAACAGAAACTGTGCAATAGCCCCAAAAAAATCAAGAAAAGGTACTCAAGTCCTAAAGACAAAAGGAACCCTACCTTTGTCTTTGGACTTGTCCCTGTCGCTGTGCTTCTTCTTCTTCCTCTTCTTGTGCCTCTCCTCCTCCTTGTCCCCCCTATCATCCCGGCTGCTCCTCCTGCCCTCCTTGTTGTCCCGCCTCTTCTTCCGCTCCCTCTCTTCTTCCTCCCCTGAACCAACCAAGAAAAGAAGTCAGCACACACCGAAACAGAGAGACGGGTGTGCTGAACCGCGAAAGGACCGAGATCTTTGGTCACCCGATGAGGGAGAAGAGCGGCGCTTCCTCGACTTGCCCTCGCCGCCCATCGTCGCCGCCGGCTTTCTCCTCCTCCGCCTCCGCGAGAAGGATGCGAGGAACAAACTACTCAACTAGGGCTCGTGAGTCGTGATGGGCTCGGATAGAAATTAATTAGGCCCATTTTTGTTCGGCCCAATAGTCAATTGGATCGGGCGCAAACGGTATTACGGTGAAATTGGAGGGGCTCCTATACAAAATTACCCGTTGTTCTCGATCCTAGCCGTGTATGGTCGATCGGACGGCTATAAGTGATCGAGTTTGGATCCAGCTCGGAGCGGGCGCAAACGGTAATGCGACGGAGTCCGAGGGCTCCAACGCAAAATTACCAGTGGGGCTCCCACACTAATCGATCCTGACCGTATATCCTCGATCGTACAGTTAATAGTGATCCATCCAACTCGCGACGGGCGCAGACGGTAATACAGTGGACGTCGAGGGCTCCTCGGCAAAACTGGCCGGGGGCATCCGTTCGTCTCAATCTCAGCCGTGGAACCTACATCGGATGGCAACTATCGGGTCATACGATGGTTCGTTGCTGCTCCCAAGTCTCCACGGCGACGGCTGCGGCGTGGTCATCGAGTTTGCTCGATGCATGCTGCAAGGCAGGTGATTTCTCGGTCCAGTATTTGCAATCTCTCTCTCTCTCTCTCTCTCTCTCTCTCTCTCTCTCTCACACACACACACAAAACTTCTCTCTCTTGCAAAGAACTTGACCTCTGATTCGTCTAAAAAAAGAGCTTGACCTCTGTCACACTGTGTTTATGCATATGCCGTAGTTCTCAAAGCATATATAGCACTATAGCAGAATGGCGTGTATATTTATGCAGCGTCCAACCAATGTGCTCGCTCTAATTGGACGTCCGAGACGCTATTCACATTCTATTTCTTAATAATATGATGATTTCAACATGGCAGCAAATGGCATCGATTTATTTTCTAAACTAATCTTTACATGAAGAACGGTAGGATATTTGTCAAATTAATCAATCGGCATTAAGAACATACACAACAAAGCATAGCCACTTCATGTATGTAATTATGTATCACTAGTTTACCACTCGATCACACAAGCACTTGAGTAAAGCTTATTAATCATTACATCGCCGATCGAGCCTCGACGCATGACATGCATTAGTAGTTTAGTACTACCAACAAATTGAACTACTAGCTTAATTAATTAGGTACACACAACATGCATAAATACCCAGATGGCTTAGATACACACACATATATATTATCCAGATGAACAAACTCACACAACTGAGCTCTCTTAGTTCCAAATCAGTCCTCATCCATGCATAATATCCTCCACTGTGATCCTCCTCAATTCTCCTCGCCTTGCATCAATCATGCATACATACACAGTACACTGCATGCACCCATGCATGGCACATCTCTGCAAATAAAAAATGAAATTTCATAGGATCAACACAGCATGTAACTAATTAAGCAAACACTGTTATTAATTGCCATGTTTAAGTATATGATATACACACCTGAGTGAACAGATGTGCAGCTAGTGCATGCATGTGTACGTGGTTCTTACCACAGCTGCAGGCCGTGGCCGCCGGCTTGGAGGCTACTGCAGGCGGGGTCCTGCAGGTTGGGCTGAGTAGGCTGCAGCCGGAAACCGCCGACCGCGGCGTCGCCGTGCAGCTGAGGCGGCGAAGTCAGCTGCAGCGCCGTGCTCGACAACTCCTCGCCGTAGTACGCCGCGGGATGCCCGAAGGCCGCCGCGGCCGGCGTCAACATAGACAGCACCGGTGCCATCTCCCCCATCTTCACGTCGCCACCCACGGCCTGCTGGTTCTCGTTGATCTGAAAGAATCAAGATGTGACACAATTGATCAATGCACGCTTGCTTCAAGAACATAATTATTCTAAGCAAACTACTCTACTTAATTACCATGCGGCACAGGAAGCTGTTCTGGTCTTCCAAGATGTGCTCCTGTTGGTTAGTCGTTACACAGAGATTAATCATTCATTCACACATCAGATGTAACATCAATGAGTGGATGAGAAATTAATTACGTTACACAACGCATGGTGTGTTCTTGATCAAAGAATCAATGATATATGCCATATATTACCTTTCGACGTAAGTTGTCGAGCTGCTGGTTCAGGAGCTGATGCTGCAAGTAGACGCATGCATTGATCAGGCAAGTGATGTAGCTAACTAAATCCTGCCATGAGAAATTGATTCTGAAGATTTACAGCGGTATGTACCTTTCTTGCACGGATTTTGGTGACGGAGTACTCGAGCTGCTGCTCGAGATCGTTGATGTCGGCCAGGGTGAGGGAGGAGAGGTCGTCGCCAGTGTACCTCCTGATGCCCTTCTCCAGCTTGTCCATCTCGTTCCTCATCCGTGTCATCTCCACAAATATTTGCTGCACTCATGCAAAAAATAATAATTAATATGTAGATATATGCGCATGTTAATTTTAGTACTAAAGCATGCCGATTAAATGATTTGTGTGCATGTGTGTTGTACCTGATCGTTGTTGATCTCCTCGAAGTGACTGCCGGTGACGGTCTGGTAATGCTCAATGAGCTCCCTCAAGCTAAATTATCAAATTATGTGACAAGTATGTTCATTGGTATTTTAGTTAATTAGCACGCTCACGATTGCTACATGCATCTACTTATGAGTTGTACTCTATGACTAATTCATGCAAAGGGGGGGATCTAATTTTTTATGCATCTCAGATAAATTACTTGAGAAATTAATTTGTTATGAGCATTTTCTGGTTGATGTGTACTATGCGAACTGAACAATTCAGTGCAAGGCCTGATCTGCTGGAGCTACACCAATTTACAGTAGCAATTTGTAGCTAGTAGCTTCTACCAAATTAGGGTGTTCACATGTATAGTCACATATATAGTCTTGCACTGCTCAGATATACTACAGAATTTTAGGAGCACGTACGCACAGTAAGATATGATCATACTTCTTGTCCAAAAAAATTCCCTTTTGATTTTGGGTTGTTCACTGAATATAAGCAGCTAACATCCATGCATGTAGTTATCAACATCGATCCCGATAATGAGTTTGTATGATTGGGAATAGATTCGTAAACAACAAGATCCACAAAGGGTCAGATCCAGGCGCATGCAGACCAAGAAATCGCTCAACATCAGGCTTTGATGTCATATTAAAAGAGTAGGAAGATCTCAAGACAAAATAAAAATTATATTCTCAATATCATGCATGAGATGTAGTATAAGTGAGACATACATTATATGCACAGATCAAATGATCATAAATTACTGAGCAAAGAAAGCAACGTGAAAAAACTACAAGTGTAGTAATTAATCGTCTCTGCAAAACCTAGAACAAGGTAGAAAAAACTCAAGAAAGAACTTAATTTCTTGGTGTTTGAGAAATTAACAAGAAACCAATCAATCATGATGCATCTGCACACAGAGAAGGAACAGCTGATAGATGAACAAGGCATACAGACCTGCAAGTAGGGCTGCAGTACTCGAACATCCTGCCGGTGCTGGAGAAGATGACGACGCCGACGCGCGCGTCACACAGCACGGCGAGCTCGTTGGCCTTCTTCAGCAGCCCTCCCCGGCGCTTCGAGAAGGTGACCTGCCGGTTCGTCGCGTTCTCAATCCTCTTGATCTCGATCTTCCCACGGCCCATGGCTACGATAGATCTAACGTCTCGAAAAGGAACTAATTAAGCTTGGCTTTCCTTTCTCCTGCTGGAGGAACAACAAGGGTTAGCGTTAGCTAATTGATGGAATTAAAATGTGTCTTGCAGCATGTGTCATGTGCTCAAATTGGATCTAATCACATAAAGAAATTGCTCGAACTAATTAAAGGATACAATAAGAAGTGGAAATTTTCTTGCAGAGATATAGCTCTCTTTGTGAAGAATGAAGAACTAGAAAGAAAAAGCTCCATTTTCTTGTATTAATCACAAAGATGGAGGTAGCTAGAGAGGACAGGAGTAGTAGTAGTGCTATCACTATGTACGTACCTTTGTGTAGTGCTTGCTTCAAAGGCTAAGGCAGGAGGTGCAGAAGGGGAGACATATATAGAAGGAGAGTAAGGTGTAGCGCTAGCGCTAGCTAGCTAGTCTCCACAGTACTCCTCCTGCCCAAGTAAATACTCAGCATGCAGTAACTCTTCATTAATTATTTAACTGTAACTAATGCTAGCTTTTCTCTGCTTCAGATTTACCACTGTAAAAATTAACGTACTGTTTTTCAGGACATGTACAATCAAGGTTACACTCAAGCTAGCCAGTGAGTCAAAGCATGCAACAGAAGTCCACATGAGCAGCATGACCTGTGCATGCATTTGCGTATCTATGTATATATGTAGCATGCAATGATGCATCCCTGCACATATGCACGACCCTTGTGACGCACACGCTGCAGATCACGCACACAAAGTTCAGAGGCTGCAACAGTAGTGCAATGCATAGATAGCTAGCTGGCTACCCTCATGCATTGCTAGCTCATGAGCGCTGCACAATTAATTAATGGGTATTGATAAATCTTAAATCTGGATGATAATTAGAAAGAAAATATCCGGGTGATACCTATACACACCCTTAATTAATTTAGCTTTGTTGCATGCATGCACTGTACTGCAGTAGAGAGATGATATGCCATGAATACATGCGAGTGCGAGGAGGCGTAGCTAGCAACTGTCTGCATGCCCTCACAAGGCACCATGGAAAGCAACGTTGAGCTCGGAGAGAGAGTGCGAGTGCGCATGTATGTGGACTAGTAACCGCCCTCTGACCGTGTGGCCCCGCGCGGTTTCCACCTCCTTGCCGATCTTGGCAGGTTCTTGCGGTGGCCATGGACGTGGGGAGGAGCCAGAGACAGGGACACTTGCTGCTTATGGCAGCAGAGCCAAGAAACCCTAGCTTGCTAGCTTGAGAGAGAGAGAGGGGGAGGGAGGGAGGGAGGAGCATACTGCATGTATATTGATCACAATGGTTGCTTGCTTTGATTGGGGACTGCACCATGTTCCATATGGGGTGGTGGCCTGCCTGCCTATGACTTTTACTTTCTGTCGGTAATACCTATTGTAACTAATGTTTAATCATGTGAGAATGAATATTTTGATGAATTTTTATGGACTCTGACCTTAATAGATATGCAACTATCTTATTAAAGTCGAGAGTGATTTTTCAATGAGAATGTTCATTACCAATTGCTCCCATGATGATGGTAGAGATGATATCAATATGATGACTTTGTCGTTCTCCTCAATTTTTCATTCACACTAGACAGTTGTATGATAAACTTATTGAAGACATTGAGATGGTCAACGAACCATGTACCTTCCTCCATGCGCAGCCGTCCTCCTTGCATGAACAAAATTTCTCTAAATGTATTCAATCTCGAGTTTCAAACTAGTAGCAAAGATAGTAGGAAAAAGGTTGTCGCTCGAAAACTCCTTCCAATGGGTGTACCACATGCAGAGAGGAAAGATCTCGATAGGAGGTTTTTCGTGTCCCGATAGGGTCAACAAGAGAAGAATAGAATGAAAAAGAAAGAAATGAAGCCTTTGAGCCCCCGAGCTATAAAAATCTATGTCAATTGTCTATTTTTTTTACTTGTTTTCCTATGAGGAAAGAATGAAGATTTCTCATGGGAATCTTGGCTGTCAAGGTTACGATAAGAATTCGCACGACTTTAACAAAAATGTCAAAGCCAATAAAGTAAAAGAATTCCTAAGAAGGGAGTTCAAGAGAAATATGGATATTTCTCCGAGGAGTTAGGCAATAGTAATAGTTTATTACCAAAATTGGGATAACGAAGTACAAATAAAAATACTCATCAGAAAAAAGATAGAATAAAAAAGAACTTTAGTGAAATAAAGAAATACATTATACACAAAACTTACTTTAGTGAAATAAAGAAACACATTATACACAAAACTTACATAACTGATCAATGTTCCAAGAATTTGAAAGAATACTTCCATCCGACATGGCTAGTAGGGGTGGCAGTCGGGCGCGACGGGCACGGGTATTGCATACCCATGCCCGCGCCCGCGAGCAATTTTCGTGCACGTGCCCGTGCCCGCCACCCGTGACGGGCAAAAACCCGCACCCATACCCGCCGCCCGCGGGCGCCGTATGCCCGCGGGCATGCCCGTTTGCCCGCCAACAAATATCTGGAGCGGCGGCGGCGCAAGGGAGGAGGAGGGAGCCGGCGACCGGATCTGGAGCGGCGGTGGCGGCGCAAGGGAGAAGGGAGGCGGCGCCAGGGAGGAGGAGGGAGCCCGCGACCGGATCTGGAGCGGCGGCGGCGGTGCAAGGGAGAAGGGAGGCGGGGGCGGCGGCACAAGGGAGGAGGAGGGGGCGGCGGCGCAAGGGAGGAGGCGGGGGCGGCGGCGCAAGGGAGGAGGAGGGGAGCGGCAGCGCAAGGGAGGAGGCGGGGGCGGCGGCGCAAGGGAGGAGGAGGGAGGCGGCGGCCTGCGGAAAAACTGGAGCCACAGAAGGAGGCAGTGAAAAAACTGGAGGCGCAAAGAGCCACAGAAGGAGGCAGTGGAAAAACTGGAAACCCTAAAGATTTTACCTCAGTGTATATATACCAAAGACTCCCCAGGGAGGTAGGGGCCCACTTGTCAGTCATGTTTGGCGGGTAAACGGGCGAAGCGGGCATGGGTAGTGACTACCCATGCCCGTGCCCGTTTACCCATTGGGCAAAGGATTTGACCCATTAGTATACCCGTGGGCAAAAAAATTGGAACATACCCTACCCTAATAGGGTTTTTACCCACGGGTAAACGGGTAATCGGGCCCGACTGCCATCCCTAATGGCTAGTCATACCGAACCTAGTCTGGTGACTTCGACCACAGTGTAAGGACATTCCCACTTAGGTGAAAGTTTATTATGATTTCCCTAGCTCTGAATATTCCTGAGAACCACATCTCCCACAGCTCGGCTACGAGGCTGTACTTTACAACTGTGGTGCCTTCATATGGCTTGTTGATAAACTGTCGATCGGATTAGGGCTACATTTCTTCATTCTTCTAGGAAATTGATATCATTGACCTGACAATCTTCTTGATCGTTATCACTACAATGACATGTTCGAGTAGAGCTAATTTTTAATTCTGGAGAAAGCATGACTTCTGGTCCATAAACTAGGAAAAAGGGTGTTTCTCCAGTTACATGACTGGTCATGGTCCGAACAACCCGTAATACAGAGGGAAGTTCTTGTACCCAAATTCCTGATCGTTGTACTAACTGGTCGAACACTCAGCATTTAATCCCTTGTATTAATATACCATTGGCTCTTTTGATTGCCCCATTACTATTTGGATGAGCTACTAAGGTGTAGGATACTTTGATACCTAGACCCTCGTAGAATTCCTGAAAATTTCCACTTCAGAATTGGGTACTATTATCTACGATTATATGACTACGAACACCAAATCATGTAACCACATTTTTAGTTATGAATTTCTTGGCTGCTTCCATTGCTATTTTGACAACTACCTCAGTCTCGATCCATTTTGTGAATGTATCAATCATTACAAAAACAAATTCAAAACCGCTGGTTGCTTTTGAGAAAGGTCCTAGAATGTGTAAAGCCCAGGTTACAAAAGGCCAAGAAAACGGTATGGTTTGGAGTGCTTGTGCAGGTTGATGTACTAATCGGCCATGAAACTGACATTGCATGCACTTTGACATAATTAAGTTCTTTCGTATCATGGAGGGCAGTTGGTCAATAGTACCCTAATTGAAAGACCTTACCGACCAGTATCTTGTAGGAATAATGTGCTCCACAGACTCCCCCGTGTATTTTGGATAGTAAATGTAAACCATCCTTTTGAGATATATACATTTCATCAACATGCATGAGTTCCTTGTTTGTAGAGAGTACATTCAATCAGAGTATATGATTTGGAATTTCAAGTTGTACTATCAGCCTCTATATCATCTTTAGAAAGTTTGGCATGCTGAAGATATTCGTAGATTGATGTCATTCGATCCAATCATTGTTGGGGTCGATCTGAGTGACCTCCATTAGAGTGTCTTCAGAATATTCGACTACTGAGGATTTGTCGAGTTGCTCAAGAAATACTCCAGGCAGAATAGGTGATCTTGAGGAAGCTATCTGTGCCAACTGATCTGCCAGAAAGTTTTTCTTTCTAGGAATATGTTAGACTTCAAAACCAAAGAAATGTTTTTCTAGTTTTCTCACTTCCGAAAGATAAGATAACATCACGGTACTTGAGCATTGATACTCTTTTCCTACTTGATTTGCTATTAGTTGAGAATCGCCATTCACTAATAGTCTGCAAATCCCGAGCTCTTTAG
Source organism: Dendrocalamus latiflorus (assembly GCA_017311315.1). Classification (NCBI taxonomy): domain Eukaryota; kingdom Viridiplantae; phylum Streptophyta; class Magnoliopsida; order Poales; family Poaceae; genus Dendrocalamus; species Dendrocalamus latiflorus. The sequence continues at coordinate 19,555,369 of CM029634.1, forward strand.
CTGCTCGAAGCCCTGCCAGTAAACCTTCGTACTCTACCACATTATTTGTAGTGGGAAAAGTTAACTGGATGACATGTTTTATACTTTCTCTAGTAGGAGAAATCAGGATTACCCCAGCCCTCGAGCCTTTTATCGTCACGGACCCGTCAAAGTACACAGTCCCCTTCTCATGGTTCTTGTACTTAGACTCTTGGATAGGTTTAAAATTTGTCCATTCGACAATGAATTCTGCTAAAATCCAAGACTTAACGGATGTTCGTGAAATAAAATGGAGATCGAACTCCCCAAGTTTGATCTCCCATTTTGCTATATGTCCTAACAATTCCCTATTTTGGAGAACTTGACCTAGAGAGTATTCGGTCGGCACCACAATTTTGTGGGCTTGGAGTAATGCCTTAGCTTCCTTGAAGTAATAAGGTGGGCATGTAACAATTTTTGTATTTCTAGATATCACTCTTTTGGTCCATGTAAGACTTTACTTACGTAATATACTAGTCGTTGGATATTGTCACGTTCAATGACTAGTACTACACTGACTGCTTGTGGTGTAGCAACTAAGTATAAGAGTAAGGATTCTCCTTGTTTTAGAGAGACTACGACTGGAGCACTTGTCAAGTATTTCTTAACTTCTTCAAAGGAATCATTGGTTTCTTTAGTTTATTCAAAACTTCCATATTTTCGAAGAAGTTTAAAGAAAGGTAATCCCTTTTATCCTAATCATGCTATGAAATGACTTAACATTGTTATACAACCGGTTAATTTTTGTACTTCTTTCTTTGTGGTTAGAGGACTCATCCGCTCAATGGCTGCTATCTTCTCTAGATTAACTTCAATCACTCTAGCTGAGACTAATAAGCTAAGAAGCTTTCTAGAGAAAACTCCAATACACAATTCTCTAGATTTAACTTAAGGTTGTGTCTTTTTAAGTTAGGGAAAGTTTCCTGCAAGTTGGAGACATGATCTCCGATGTTGACACTTTACCACTAAGTCTTCAACATAGGCCTCTAAATTTTGGCTAATCTGTGGACTAAACGTTCTTTGCATTAACCTATAAAAAGTAGCATCAGCATTTTTGAGTCTAAATGGCATTTTCACATAGCAAAAAGTTCTATATGATGTGATGAAGGAAGTCTTATCTTCATCTTCTTTATTCATACTGATTTGATTGTTCCTAGAATATTCATATAAAAAGCTTAATAACTCACCCCCGAAGGTATAGTCGACAAGCTGATCAATGTGTGGAAGAGGAAATCATCATTCAGATAAGCTTTATTAAGATCTATAAAGTCTACACACATTGCCATTTCTCATTACTTTTCCTAACCATTACAGGGTTGACAAGCCACTCGGGGCGGTTGACTTCACGAATAAACCCAGCCTTGAGAAGCTTGTCAATCTTCGACTGGAATATTGCCTTCTTTCGATCAATTGCAAAATGGCGTAGTCTTTGTTTGACCTATTTTCTATCAGGCCGAAGTGCTAGCCTGTGCTTGATCACCTTCCTGGGGAGTGGGGACACCAGCATGTCGGATGATTGCCACGCAAATACCTCCAAATTGGCTCAGAAGAAGATGGGCGACTCTTCCTAATTAGGATTGAGTCCTGTCCCAACTTTGATGGTTCCCGAAGGCCTGTACTTGTTGAGAGGTACCTCCTTAACCCGTTCGAAGGGTTTTGGAGCCACCTTTGGCTTGAATATTTTACCTACATTGAAGGTGGGTTAGCATTCTTGGTCGGTAATTTATCGACCAGTTTGAGATATTTATGATCATAGGCATAAGCCATTTTTCTATCCTCTTGAAATATTATGACTGCATTGGCCCCAACATTTTGAGGTTTTGGTAACCATAATGCGTGGCCACAAGAAACTTGGCTAAAGTCAGTTGTCCAAGAATCCCATTATATGCAGTTTTGAAATATACTATATCAAATGATATCATTTCTATTTGGTAGTTATCAAGGCTTCCGAACGTAACTGGTAGGGACACTTGCCTGATCGGTTTGGCTAAAGATCCCAGAACTATGCCATGGAAGGTATACTTGATAGGCTTTATTTTTGACTTGGAAACTTTCATTTCTTTAATAACTCCCGTAAATAAAATGCTAAGAGAACTACCTCCATCAACTAGAATTTGATTAACTTTATGAATATTGATAGTAGATTCTACAATGATAGAAAACTTACCTAATCGAGTCAAAGGGATGTGGCGGTTCTCTCGGCCGAAGGAGATGGTTGTTTCTTACCATCTAGAGGGCTTAATGGTGACTAGAGCATCGGTGAGATTCACATCGTGTTCTATGATCTTTAGTTGTCATTTGGACTTGTAGGAGGATGATCCACCAAAAATTACATCAATGATATGCTCTAGCTCTTGATACTCCATTTCTTCATCCCTATCCTTGTCCTTTTTGGTGTTCAGTTTTCTGACCTCATGTATAGAACAGAGAGGATCCTTACCTGAGTAGTAATCCTCAAGCTTCTTTTGCTTGGCATGATAGTTGCAGAGATCGTGCACTGCCATTTGGTGGAGTAGACACCATCTTTTGTCTTTATTGGATTTGTCGGTTAGAGTTTTTCCTTTGTTTCGACTAGAATAATCCTTTTTACCTTTAGAGTATTTCTCCAGGATTGCAAGGACTTCCTTGGTATTAGGCTTGTAATTTTTCTTACCCTTCTATGATTTCTTAACCTTTTTTCCTTCTTCTCTAGGCCTGGATGAAGAATCTTATCTATTCGATCAATGACCATGTTCTACTTGATCATTTCGCTAGCTTCTTCTCTAGGCATAGATGAGGAATCTTCTCTATTCGATCAATGACCATGTTCCACTTGATCGTTTTGCTAGCGGCATCATACTTATCGGCCATATCAAACAGCTCAACGATTGTCCATAGAGGGTTCATTGCGATGTCCTCTGTAAACCACATATTCCTTTGTTCGGTCTTGAATGCCTGGATAACAGAAGAATCTACCACCTCTGGGACAGAGTTATGAACTTGAGTGAAACTTTTGATGTATTGCTGCAAGGTTTAATTGGGTTCTTGTTGAATCCGCTGAAGGTCATCTTCCTTGCCAGGCCAATCATACGTCCCCTAAAAGTTGGTAATCAACAAGTCGCAGAGTTGTTCCCAAGTGTAGATCATTTCGACTGGTTAGTTGAGTAGCCATGACTAGGCAGAACCCTTGAGAATATTTGGCAAATAATTTTCCATCACATTGATGTCGCCTCCCGCAGCCCTGATTGCAGTTGTGTAAATCTGTAGAAATTCTAATGGATTTTGTTTTTCATCGAATTTCTTAAGGTTTTTTTGGTTAAAACCTTTCTGGCCAGTGTACTTCTTGAAGCCCTACCAAGAAAGCTCGACAACCTGTAATTAGGTTATGGCACCGTCTCTGGAAAGGGGTCAGATTATAATCTGTCATAGACCTGTTCCTTCGATGGTTGTATTGGGGAGATGGTGCCTTGATCCAATCGTGAACACTCAAATGGTATCTCCAACCAGAAGCTTGGTTCTAATAATGACGTAGATCACCCAGACTATGTTCCCAATTTTGTCCTTCATGACGAGGGGGAGGGGTTGCTTTGTAATCAAAGAGCTTTGTTCCCTCATGGCTTTCTTGTTGTAACCTTTGAGCAGGTCTTGTGCTTATTGATGGATTGTTGTCAGTCTGACCACGTTGGCTTCTACCGCGTAAGGAATGCACAGATGAAGTCAACATTTGGCTCTAACATCGCCTCTGCTCCCATTACATCTCCATGTGCCACATGGTTTGCTGGAGGATCTCTGATACCTAACCTACAAGTTAAGCATATCCTAGGGTTTTTGCTAGACCAGGGGTCCAGGTTGTTAAGAATACCACACACACACACTGCAGATTTTAAACAGTTACTAAGGTCTTAGAGTGTTCCTATCGGTAGAGGGGGTATGATGACTCGAGTTTCGCCCTGAGTTTTTTGCTCGCTCTACGTGACTTAGCAAGTGTGGAGGGGTAGGAATAGGTAGATTAGATGGACGATGTCTGCTAGTTCTGTTATTTTTTATTCCTCCAGGTGATGCAAGAGCATTCATACCGTCTCGACCAATGGATCGTGAGGGTATCTATCATGGAGAACCGCGCACGGCATCTACAGCGGTATCACCGATTGTGTTAACCTCGTGCTTCTAATAGGAATCTCCCAACAAACTCCCATTGAAACTAAGAGAGAGAGAGCCTTCCATCGCTTCGACAAAGAGCTTCCATGATGGAGAATGATTGGAGACCACTATTTCTGGGGGGCCATGTGGTGAACTCAACCCGATCCAGTGAATTGTCAATCGAATGGTGAGTCTTATTGTCTTTGCCCAGCTTTTCTGCTGGGGGTAATCTCATCAACACCGTGACTAGGTGTCGACCAGCTCCTGTAATATGTAGAAGCTGTTGGCGAATAGCAGTCACCCACAACTGCATTGAGAGTACTTTGACCCTTGGATCGTGGTGTCACGCTCTTATTTTCGTATTTATCGGTTGAATGCATCAGGCTTGACATGGTGCCTAGGCATTCCGACAAGGTTGGAATGCCTGACTTCCCAGGTGGCATTGAAGTCTAGGGTAGTGTATCTTCTTCCATCATGTCAGCCTTGCTGGTCTCAAAGACTAGTGACCTTAAGATGAAGGATGAGGTGGAGGAGGCACCGTGTTCCATGGCATGAATGCATGCATAGTCTGTCAGATCAAACCAATTCTCCTCATCCTAGGTTCCTATCATGATCGCATGGGCAATGTTGACAGATACAGGGGAAGGTGATGTTGTAATGAGAACCTTTAGGGATTTAGCATCTTCTATCCCCACGGACATCGCTAGCTATCAATGATCAAATCGTCGATCTTACAAATTATGGAAAAAAGGGGGATAGGTCCCTTGGAAGGGTTTAGGAGGAGAATGAGGATAATCTTTATTACTATGAACTAATTACAAGATACTCTCGATGAGATATTACAAAAAAAGGATACTATTAGCCCTAGATTGCTACTTCTTGCGGTCTTGCCTATGTAATCTTCTATCCAGTTGGAAAATTCTCCAGAGTATGTCTCTTGTTTTATCCTTCTATATGTTGTTTATGTTTTCTTTCATCAAATCTTAAATAGCGCTGAAGGGGTGTCAATTACTCGCGTGAGCAAGCGCCTTGTCGATTCATCCCGTCCAGTCGAATAGTTGCTGTCAACGAGAGAAACCTAACAATAACTGATATTCTGTTATTATCAGTGAGAGAGATTCATGGGGACAACTGCAAGGCGGTTGTTATCAAAGATGCAAGGCCAAGTCATCGTGTGGTTAGAAGGGGATAAAGCACGTGCTTTATCCACCGCATGGGAGGAATTGACTAGATGGGGGCCCTCATACTAGTTTGTAAAATCTCCGAGTGGCACCTGGTCGAGTGAATATACAATGGGCCTCCGACTAGGAGTACACGGGCAATGGTCTTTAGAAGTTTACGGCCATGTGGGTCTTCGGGCCTTAATTGAGTATTCAAGCCATATTTAATGGATTATTTAATCCTCATCACAATTCATCTAAGTCCTCCCATAATTTCTTTACCATATTCTCCATAATCTTCAAGTACTTTATCTTATTAGAGAGACATAGACAAATTGTACTGACAGCCTATAGCTCCATCACCTTCCAGTCTTCATCAGACGTCTTTTTCGGTTTTTTTCCCTTCAAGAGCATTGATTAGCTCCTACTGGACAAGATTAGAATATCCTTTACCACATATTGCCACACGCTAAAATTTCCTCCACTGTCAAATTTATCTACTTGATTCTGCATCATCGACATCGATTTTGAGTTTGTACCACATGATAGTTTACCGACCTTCTCACAAATCAGATTAATTTAGTCTTTACTTTGGTATCACTTGTTATACTCTTATACCCCTTCTTATGTGCAACAGCCCCCAGATCGAATCAGAGTTTGTGAGATACAGTACGAGTGTGCACAGTATCAACAATAAAGAAGATAAATCTCATAAAGAAAATCAAAATAATGATGTTGAAGCAACCACGATGAGAGAGAAAAGATTTGGCGAAGCCGACCGTAAATTCCTTAAACATAACCGCAAAAGGGTATAAAGGACTGTCGCTCTCTCACAACCCTCTCGAATATTTTAGAACCCTCAGATCCTTACCCTACATAAGAATTTAATGCTAAAGAATAACCTAGTTTCTAATCCTCTCGTGCATCTCTATCTTTGGATGAGTGGTTTCTTTGCTTAGTTGCTTAGGTTCTCCATAACCATCCCTTATGGCTTTATATAGTTTATTTAGCTCTCCCCCAAAGTGGAGTAGGAATCCTACTCTAAAAGAAAGTAGAGATCTTAATCTTATTAGGATTCATTCAGGACTCTTTATAGCACATCTTTCTAAATCCTAAAATACTATGATATAAGTCGCCACACTTAACAATATCCATATGTCAAGTTCGGTTTTCACGTTTCTTTTTTACTCTGATTCTAACTATAATAGATATTTACAAGAGGTTGTAAAACTGCATTGTTTGATCTCCCTAATAGGTAGGTTTGCATTTGTCTTTTAGGGTGATTTTAACTTCACTCTTTTTTTGTTTTGTTCATGGAGCGTCTCAAATTCAGATATGTAATCCCTAAGGTAGGCTGTTTAGTTAACTCTCCATTTGACTGAATTAGTTGCTTTTTTTCATCTTCTTTTTATTAGCCAACCAAAATGTTTGGATGAGTTCTTTCTTTGGAATTTAGTTCAAAATCTGAACTAAATCCCCACCTATCCAGACATGTAAAATCTTTTCGTAGGTTAATTAAGTCCCAAAGAAGAAAAAGAAAATACTAATTAATTTCCCTGAGATATCTTCAGTTATGCATGCTAACAAGCTATTGGTCTAAATGTGATGAGTTCCTGGGAGGTGAATATTACCAAGGATGTCTCTCATGAATAATTACCACTATAGGACATCATGTCCCAATTAGTAATGCTAAAATAAAATTTGGAAAATATGAATCCGTGTGCATAAATACCTATTCATGTTCACGTTGAAATGTTAATAGTGACATTCTTAGCACATAAGTATGAGCACATGCACATAGCAAATATGTGAGCAAGCACAAATGAACTTGGGCTCGGAACTGTGTAAACATGCTAGTTAATTTTTAGAAAACTCTTACATTAAACAAGGGTAAATGTTAATAAATGAGCATTTTTACCCACATATGATCGGCCTGCTCAATCGTCCAAACGTTTAATTTATATATTTCATTCATATATACACTGTCCGAAAGCTGTATATGCAGTAGTAGATGGTTTCCATTTATGCAGTGATAGAGAAAAGAAACGGCCTCTTTATATGTACTGATCCATATGCATGAACAGACCAGATTGGAGTGCTTCAACAAACTCTTCACTTTCTTCTGTCGATGAAGACCTCAAGTCGAGATTCTTTTTCTGATCTACTGAAGGTTAATTTGTAATCCTTACTTGACTCTGCAGCAGGGAGACTGAACAAGTCTAAGATCGTCCGATAACTCAATTGATAGTTCAGATCAAGTTTTTTCTGTTTTTTAGGCATGGAATATATAGCAGGATTTGAGCCACTGATCGAGTACTTAGAGACATTATTCTGATAAACTTGATGAGAAGAGAGAGAGAGAGAGAGAGAGAGAGAGAGAGAGAGAGAGAGAGAGAGAGAGAGTTTCTGTTCAGGTTTGGCTGAAATGTGAACACCATTGGATGCCATTTGCCAGTTGCCATGTAGTTGTGTGACATCAACGGGTACCAGAAATGGGAAAAGGTGATGCATGGTGAGGAGGTTTAGTAAGAAAGCTTATGCGATACATAGTATCCGAGTTGCAACAGCCACCACTTTACAGCAATACAATTATTGTTGTGCCAAGTAATCAAGAAAGGTCAGCTAATATTTGGACCAGAAAGATTAATGTGATGAGGAAGTAAGCAAGTTGCTTCTGGTACAAATTTGATAGTAGTCGTAAATGGAGTCTAACTAGTAGATCCATCCGACAACAACAATAACAAATTCTTTTGTCCCAAATAAGTTAGAGTAGACTAGAAATGAAACATTCTCAAGATCAAAGAGATGAGAGCCTATGTAGTTTTCTACATAACCTGTTTCAAACCAGGAAAAAGGTGGATGGTTGTGTTAGGCTTGACAAGCTAACGTAAAAATTATGCCATCTTTTCATAGAATAAAATCTAAATTAAAAACTAGTAGATCCACCCATTCAAGAGAAAACCTCAGAGACATCAGCTTGTCCGATAGATACAGATTAAGCTATGAGTAATTGAGTACATACTTTGCCCTCCATTATGCTCTCTTAGACCTGACCATTTTGCTCAAGTGGTAGCTAGTACGAAGTAAGTGCTGTTTATTTCAAAGACAATGACATGGATTCAGAATTCAGAGTACTATAGGCTGATGTCCAATTGATAACTACAGCCTAACACTTGCAGTAGTATGATACATCTACCGTTGGGGAAAGGAAGAGGCAGAAGAACAATTGATTGACCCATCTTTCCTGCTCACAAATTCAAAATAAAAACCAATGATGATCGGTTCGGCTGAAAAGCTCATGGCTTATGGCTGAAAACACTGTAGCTGACTGAAAAAACACTGTAGCTGACAGAGACTTATTTAGCATAATTAAATTTTAAAAAAATTAAAAATATAAAAAAATATGTTAGCCCATTACGTATAATACAAACAAATACGGGGAAAAAAAGAACCAGCAAAAAAACTCAACAAAAAGCCAAAAGTTCAGAAAAAGACGAAACTTATGAATAGTGAAAAATAAGCCAGAAGTCGAAGCCGAGTTGATCAGGCATCTCTCACGTACTAGCTAGTAGCCTCCTATTCTAGCTAGTATGTTGTTTGCCTGTGCCCTGTAACCTTTGTAATTAAGTTGGAACAGCATGCAACACACCAAAACTGATTTAGGCCTATTGACATACATTTTCCAGTCGGATAGGGATGGAACCTAGACTAAATATATAACAGTGAATGAAATACATTATACATACAACTATTGTTTTATGCTTATGAACTACAATCCAAATTTGTCCTAAAGAAGATAAACTTATATAAACACTGCACCCATGCATTTCAGAGCTCAGTGAAACAAGCTGAAAAATGGAAATGCACACACTGGATAACACATCGATTCGACGGTCACATTCCAAAACACCACTTCCATAATTTCTGTCCCTAATATTCCTCAAAAGACTGTAGACAGGGAGTCCTATCGTTCACACACAGACATAGGATTCATTACAAAGAAAGGAGACAACCTGTTTTCCCTGCTTCAACAGTAGCCTTCATGCTTTACATTACAGCACCCTGTATTTTGGTGACTGCCAAATCGGGAAGGCAAGATTCTTGCAAAGCAGGCAGCATGATGACTGATAAATGAGGCAAACAAACAGAGGCATGACAGTACCTCCACCATTCAACTCATACAAGGGCCTCCATAGGCCAGCATTTGGAATAATGCATTAGAAACTAGGTATGGTTACTACATCAGTTGCAAATCACCTACCAAATCACAATCATTTTCTACTGCTGCCATATCAGCGTTGAAACTACCATTAGGAAACCCTAAGACCTAATCAGAAGTACCCGTTTCTGCCAGCAATCATGGGCACAATAATTCAACAAAAGCATGAGTTTAGAGGCCCTAAGTTCAGGATCATGTCATAACTTCACTGTATCATCTCTTAGCTACTTTCAGGCAGAGACTGCTGCTGCTCTTCAGGGGGCTCTTCCTGTTGCCCTTGATGCTGCTGCCACACATACGTCACCGGGTGACCCAGCTGACCACCGTACGCCATTCCTGCTCCAGGCACCTGCTGCGCTGGCACATAGTAATATGGATACGTATCAGCTGGTGCCCCCATAGCAGGTGGCAAGCCAACCCTTGGAAGCCCAAGTCCCTCTTCTTTCATTTCGTCCCTCGGAACTATGTCAACCAAGAAGTCATAGATGTCAGTCCTAGTGATGGCAGCTGCAATGTCATTCTTCTGCAAGGTCCGACGCTTGTTCTCCTCAGTGTGCATCCATGACCGCAATGTCAGCTCTAATATGAATACCTCACATGCTTTCGCAAAGACAACAGGAGCTTCTGCTGAGATCATTCGGACATCCTCATCAGCCTTCATTATCTTCTTTATCCTTGCAAGTGGCAAGTTATGGTTCTTAAAGTCAGCTGTCCGCTCTATCTCATCCATTTGGCTAGCCCAGAACTCACGGAGTTGTTGCTGTTGCTGTTGCTGCAGTTGTTGGTGAAATTGCTGAGCTTGTTGGTAGACCAGCTGGTGTTGAGCACTGAGTTGAGCTGGATTAGTGGGGAATGGTGCTGTTGGCTGTGAGCCAGGAGAAGCGACAGCAGGAGCTCCAGGTATCATGGCTGGCGGCAGATATGCTTTTGACCCACCAGTAGCAACACCCATCACAGACTGAGGCTGTGAGGATGGTTCCATCTCAGACCTTGTTCGTCCAAAATCAATGACCTTCCTAGCACTGGGGACAACAATCACAAGTATTGATCAATTGATTATTCATCTAAATTAACCAGAAAGATCCTGACAGGTTATAAAATTGTAAATTTGCCAAATATATTGTAGATGAATGGCAATGCCTTTGTATATGAACAAAACTCCATGCTTTTAACTTTTACCCTTGTAACGTGAATTTTTAACTTGAATGCACGAAATAACATGATTGAAGGAATAAAAGCAACATGATTGCAATATTTCATCTTTAGACAGCTCATGAGCAACTAGAATGCCGCACTTCCATGCAGCTTGCCAACAACACTTTTAGCATAGCTTATGAGCTCAACATTTCATCTTGATAGATTGACTGCAATATTCCAAAGAGAAGAGGCTTTCATTAAACACAGAATAAAATGCATGATTGCCCAGAATAAGCGAAACTAAAAGGAAAAGTATCATCAGAACACAAACTGTGTTGGAAATAAAATAAAATAAAATAAAACAGGCAAGGTAAATAGAAATTACAGCCTTCTATCGACCTTGTCCCTATAATGTGTGATAGTAAGGCAAAATTACCTTTCATACTCCCACTATCAATAATATGAAAGTGGGTATTGCACAACCAGTCAGTCCCTGCCAATATTGGTCAAATAGGTTATAAAGTATGGACAAATGCAAAAGTATATAGTTTCTGGAATGCTATTACAAACCAAGTTACATGGATCAGCATGAATCATACAGACGGTTCAGAGCCTCAGATCATCCATGTACAGCAAGCATACACCATGTGTCTCATGTTTTCCAGTGCAAGCACTAGCAGGTCCCATAGGTCACCCACAAAAAGCACATAGCCCCACACCTTCAGTTAGGAGTCTCCCAAAACGGTGGTATTGGTGGCTATGTATTCCTCCTAAATCAGTAAGGCCATGTCATCTATTAACATTAACCAGAAGGGACTTTGAATTAAGTCTATATCACACCCAGATGCCAGACTTTGTAAAGCTAAGATCGTGTCCAAGTGGAGTAGCGTGTAAAAGAAGACTTCTTTTTATTTCCCATGCCACAGCTTACATATATGGACTTTAATGTTGGAAAGGACAAAGTTGTTTAATTAGAGCGCCTACATCCTTAACTCTGTCATAGATCACCAAGATGCTAAGTGATTTAAGCTGTCGTCTTACTCTCTCTCCTTTCACCATCAGTTACCAAAAATAAAGGTTTAGCGTGTTCTCCAAGTAAGTTAAGGTGGACCGCAACTGCCTTAATAGGGTTTGTTAAAGAATATGGCAATTGGGTAGTTTCAGGTGATTCACGCGTTTGGCACGACTCATGAGCAAAGGAAAGCTGGCATGTGTCGCGTCACCACGACATTTGGACACAAAGCTGGACATAATTCGGTAACTTCCAAAAATCTGAATCAGCAAATGCATGGGACCAAAAAAATTTGTGTTTGCCATACATTGGCATAATTAATGCTTAGGAATCGGGAAGGGGATGCAGCACCTTCCACAACCAATATTGGTTTGTCAAAGTCGAGCCTCATCAGAACCATTCCCAACCAAGCAGAGTGCACAAGTGTACAATTGTCCATTTCGCAGTCTTACTGAATTAGCAGTTTAGCTCCAAAGAGAAACACCATGACACAAGTGTAAATGTCTTCATTCTTATTTCACATGGACATAAATCACACAGCCTATTTAAGAAGTATTTACAATATCTTTTTAGTTATGATCTTTCATTTTCCTAATCGATGAATTAATGTCTAATTCCTATAATGGATCTTGGATTGATCCCACTTCAGTCTTATGGCAGAACTAGGTTAATTACGTATCACTGAGGTACATGCACTGGAGCAGCGCCACAGCTTGGCCATGGCGATGGTTACTGACGAGTTGACCCACTGTTGTTCCAAGAACACGCGGAATTTTCAGAGAAATGCCACTATTATTAGAAGTCAAACCATCTTCAAATCACACTAAACCTACCGATTCAGTAAGCACCAAGTTGCCACACATACGCAAAACAAAAGGGGACAAAAGGAGCAAAATTTTCGAGTAATCTAAGCACGCATGCATGCGGTAAATTGGACGGAATCACGCACGGGCTAGCCAAGAATTGTGGGGAAGTGGAACAGGGGCACTTACCAAGAAACACCCGGATCTCCAGTACAGGAGCAGCAGGAGGACGAGGGCAGCTGCGGAGACGGCGACGAGTAGGGCGGTGGAGGAGGTGGACCCTGCTCCTCCGGTGGATTCTGGCGAGCCCTCGGCGGAGGCGGACTACTGGCGGAGGAGGAGGAAGCACACGCAGAGAGGGGGGCAGACGGGGTCGCCCTCGGTCAGAAGTCAGAACGAAGAGTCAGAGCGAGAGAGGAGAAAGGACACTGCAGGGGTTCTAATGGGCTAAAACGGGCCCAAAGCTCAATGAAGAAGGTTTGCTTTGCGTGTTGGGCCGGCCCGAATTTTGCGGCGGAGTAGTTCTTTTTTTTTTTTTTGAAAAGTGCGGCGGAGTAGTTCACTGTGTTGATTTGCCCATAGCTTCGTTTTGGATGGGCTTTACATTAGATTTGTTTTTTGTTTCGGCTTATGATTTTTAGGTTGTTCGTGTGAGAGAGTATGGATTAATAGAAATTCGCGTGTGATTTTGATTGATATAAATAAAGTCGGTTTAGGGTATACTACAATCAACTTGTAGACCCTGTCTTAAAAAGACACTCCGTTTGAAACCCAGTTATTGTAGAAAACTGATAAACAGTTTTTAAAAGCTGAAAAAAAAAGAGGCTGTTAACATGAGTTGCCTGTACATTCAGCTCCAGGGAATGCAACTATCGGGATTAGCCTGATTCTACACATTCAGCTCCAGGGGATGCAACTATCGGGATTAGCCTGATTCTACAATGCCTGCACACAACCTATCACTCAACGTCATGTTTGGAGCACTGGCATTTCAGTAAACGGTGTGATTTCTTATTTTTTTACCAGAATCGCGTGAAATTTTCGCGCTTCTAGACAGGCCTGCAAATGCATTTACTCCATTTTACAACTTGATCACGGCTCCAAATTTCTGGGTAGATCTGAGAATTTTGGCCGGGTGGACGTCGTCGCATATGCTGTTGCACGTCGCAGTCGAAATCCTGTGGGTTAGTGGCGGTGCGGGGGCAGGCACGGGCATCCTCTCCTCTTTCTGGGCGTCGTTGGCTGCGCAGAGTAATGGCATGGCAGCGGCTATGGAGACGTGAATTTTCAGAGGGGGCAGCAATAATTGTACCACCTCCATTCCCCATCACTTACTCCGTCATCACCATCTAGTCCGTATCAGACTCTCGGTGCATTGCATCGTATTCACTGCTGTGGAGCAGTATCTTTTGACGCAACCACAGCTGCGACTGCCAGCCTCCGTACTGTGCCGAGCCTGTGAGCCATACCCATATCCATCCTTCCTTGCTGCTCCCACCAACCAATTCATCATCGATCATGGATCTCCCCTCATGGTAACACCAGCGAATCAGAGAGAGAGAGAGAGAGAGAGAGAGAGAGGATGATCTGCTCCACTGCTCCTGATGATACGCCGATCGGAGATGCATGGCCAAGAGAAGAGAGATGTTTGGTCAGGACCGCACGCACGGCAGAAATGAAACGCATATCTTAGTAGCTCTGGCTTTGCGTGCATGGCGCAACTTAAAATTTTGCCAGTGTCACACAACGTCACCCGATCACTCACCTCGATCCTTCCCATATTTACAACCATCTTAATTTCCCTTTGCAGAGCTCGAGGAAAGAAGTGAAAAAGGGCAAAAGGAGCACATCTAATCTGATGTAACCGCTCTCTAATCTAGGCTGCTCGCGATTGGCCGGCTGGTGAGGCCGCTGGGAGCAGATGCGGCGGCGGAAGAGGTGGAGGAGGTGGGGGCGAGCACGAAGCGGGAGGAGAACGTGTAGCTGTAGTAGAGCCGGGCCGCGTCGGAGCCGTCGTCCGGCGCGGCGCCGAAGCCGCTGCCGTCGAAGTTGCGCGCGTAGCTCAGCGGGTCGTACTGGCAACTGCGCAGCGTCGAGGTCGCCGGCCGGGCCGCCGCCGCGCACAGCGCCTGCCTCCGCAGCCGCCGCACCAGCCGCCCGAGTCCGCACCCGCCGCCGCAGCACCGGCGGGCGACCGCCGACGACGGGGGCCCGACGCCTCGCCGGCAGGACGGGGCGGACGGAGCGCCGGCGCTGCCTTCTGCCATTCTTGCCTTGCGGCTTCCCTTTGCTTTTCTATGGGTGTGTGTTGTGTACCAGCCACTGTGTCGAGACCTGTGGGAGAGTGTGTGCGTGGCTTCTTTCTTGGTAAATGGCGGGGTGATTTACAGGGGGATCTTCATCATATACCCTCCCTTGAATTGGGGATTTCAGGATTTACCCTCCCACCTCAATGACACGTGGGGTCATCATAAGTCACTGACATGTGGGTCAGGAGGGTAAATCCTGAATTTCCATCTATGAGGAGGGTATATGATGAATAAATCCTTTATAGGGCACATGGGGAACCAGCTTCCGGTCTCAGCCGTGTGGAGAAGTATGTAACAATAACTATAGGTCTGTTCTTTTTAGCTAAAATTTATAGTTTTTAGTTACGGTTTATGATTTTTAGAATGTTCATACGAAATATTAATGAGTAACAGAAACTCATATACGATTTTGTCAATATAAATAAAGTCGGTATAGTATAAACTACAATTAACTAGTAGACTCTATCTTGACGGTTTGATGTACGGTCCGAAGCAAATTTAAACTGAATATCATCAGGCAAAGGGCAACCTGAATTTTTTCTATTTTAGCCTTTTTTTTGAAAAATATTCACATTTAGACCCCTGGTAGTTTTAATTCCGATTTTGGACCCAGGGGGTCGGCGCCAGGCCCGCACCAGCGTGGTTGTCTGCGTGGCACCGACGTGGCAGCACCTCGGCGCCGTGGGTCGTGGCGCCGACCTCGGCGCCGTGGATCGTGGCGCCGAGCTGTGAAAATTCAGAACTCCCGCCGTCACCGGTGGCGCTCCAGCTCGACGCCTTCAAAATAATCCGTAGCTTTTGGAAACATTCAGAAAATTGATGAACTATGTGAAACACAATTTTTGTTTCCTGCTACATTTTTTGATGATGTCGTCGTGTTCAATCTGAAAATTTCGGGTGCTAGTAAGGTAATAATGTTTGTAACTTTTTTTCGATGGTCAAACACTAATTGTTAGAGAAGGGGATAATGGTGTTGCTTATTCATGGAATTCAAAAGAGCTAAAATGGGGCAAGGTAAGAACCTATGTGCCTTAGACTTTTCCATTATATTGCCCATAAGTAATTATGTTGCTACCTCAAATCACATGGTATAATTTGCGAAGTTGAGGATATAGTTTAATGTCTTGTTGTTCTTTTGCAGACATTTGTGTGCTTAAAAATGTGAATTTTCCATGTAATGATTTACAATTTTGAACTGAGTAGGCATGATTTCCCTGTTCTTTTCTATATGCAAACTAATCCATTATGCAGACATTCTTTGGAGCAAGCATGGGTGGGCAACATTATGCACTCTATTAAATTGTAGTTTTGTGAAGCACCGATACGCAATACCGTCATATCGGTAGTCTCAAGTGCAGTCGATACAGCTAGGCAAACACAATACAGTGCATAATAATAGGATTACATAGACCGTAGATAGCGTGGGTCTATTACATTTTGTCTACTGGGTGTAGCGTGGTTGTTTCCCCTTTTTATTGGGCCCTGAGGATGGCTCCGCTGCATCATTCTTCCTGTCACTCTTGGTCTTGAGAGCTGCCTCACGAGCTTGAAGCTCTTCCTCCTGACGCTTGATGGCTGCTTCACGCAGACTTAACTGCTCCCGCCTCCTTTGCAGCGCATCCTCCTTGCCCTTCAGACGGATTTGGTCCACCCTCACGCGGCGCTCTTGCTCAAGCCGCATCTGTCGTTCCACCTCGCGAGCCTGAGTCATCTTGACAAAGTATTGTCCTTTGTTTTTCACCTCCACTGCCCGGTTATTTGGCCATGCCGGCGACACCCGATCCACCCATTCGATGAACGTGCAAGCCTATGTGTGGCGTGGTAGATGTCATGGATCAAGTTAAAAAACGATAACGAGAAACAAATGATTTAGTTGTCGTCGTTACCACGAAGTCGTCATCCGGGTCTGGACACTTGAAGAACATACGGCCGTATTTGGCTCGTTGTACTCGATCCGTCCAGACTCCCAACATCGTCCTAAAGCCGCAATGGCACTTCGGGCGCTCATACCACTCCGGCACTCCAAATGGGTCGGACCTCCAGGAAGACATTGTTGTGTAGTAGTATTGTGATGGCTTGAGGAGGAGATGTGGTATGGAAGACATAGGAGGCCTTTATGTAGGCATGTTAGCTGGTGCAGTGGGCATAGTCCATGGAGAGGAGGTCATACGAATCTTTTCACTTTTTCAGGATTCCAGTTTAGCAATAAATGTTCCTATGTAGGCTTTTCAGAGCATATAGTCTCGTAATAAATTCATAGTTCGTAGCCTTTTCAGTCGTTTGCAGGAAACAGCTCGTAGGCTTTTTCAGGATCTTAGTGTAGCAATAAATGTTTCTATGTAGGCTTTTCAGAGCCTGTAGTCTCATAATAAATTCATAGTTCGTAGCCTTTTCAGTCGTTTGCAGGAAACAGCTCGTAGGCTTTTTCAGGATTCCAGTGTAGCAATAAATGTTCCTATGTAGGCTTTTCAGAGCCTGTAGTCTCGTAATAAATTCATAGTTCGTAGCCTTTGCAGTCGTTTGCAGGAAACATAAATTCATTGCAGGAATTATAGAATCACAAAGTACAGACTGCGGATTCGAACACAAATATCACATGAATATAACATATACACATATATACAACAAGTAGCTCATTACAAACACCTCTCAGTCCAACCACTTAACGAAGTGCCTCCTAGCTCATTACAACATATATACAACGACTTTTAAGCCCAACCACAAGCCTACACATAAGTATCACTGCCTCCTAGCCTTACCCTTACCCTTACCAAGGGCGTCGGTGCCTGGAGTGTAACGGCTAGGCTCGCGGCGGCGTCTGCGTGGTAGAGGCTGTGTAGGCTGAGTCGAAGGAGCGTCTACGAGCTGAGACGGGCCAATCTCATCGTAAGTCTGCTGCTCCACCTCGTCCTCGTCAGGGAAAGTGTCGCTCCTCGTGGGGGACGAGCTCTGCCCCGTGTACGACCCTAGCCGCGTCGGGTCTGCAAGTCGTGTCGAAGGCACGTCTACGTCCCTCGCCACGCCTGTGCTGCAACCACAACGACCAGCCGCACGACGTAGCCGACCTGCTAGCCTCTGTCATCCAATATTTTGTTAACCAACAAGATACGAAGATATTAGGTACTAATTTTGTGAGTGGCTTTGTCGAAACTTACCTCTAGGAAGCTACGCGTCCTGACGTCGCCGACTGTCGTGGAGAAACACTCTATGTCTCGTAAGGCTCCAGATTATCCACAATTTGAACATCCACATTGTTGGAGTCCCTGCAGACTTCTTCAACGTTGCCAGATGGAGCAACGGGAGGAACACCCACATTATCAGGAATGTCTCCTGCATCATAAGCACGAAAACGATGGGATTGAGACAAAAGAATGGAATGACAGGAAAAAGCTAAAGTGTTGCTCGACACTTACTGGGATGATTCTGGGTCAAAGGGATCTCCTGAGGGGCCGGCACGACATCATCAGTCCGACATTCAACTCGAACTGGTTGAGAAATCTGAACCTCGTTCGGGGCAGATTGAGCATCGGGCACCTCAGGCACTTCTTCCACATCCACCGCAAGGTCCGGTAACAGAGCGTCAAAGGGTGCCTGATGACCTAGTTATGGTGAATAACCGTGAGGGGGTGGGATCAATGGACACCTTCCGCACAACAAGGTCCAAACATTGGAACTCATTCCTCATAACCAATTTGACATATTTGTCCCACTGATCCTCACAACCAATTAAGATCAACCGCCTTAGAATTGTGTCTTTCGAACCGAAGTGATGTAAACCCTCAACTGTGATGCTCTCCTCGTTTGCATGACAATGTAGCTCCTCCCGGGCCCTAGCAACCAACTCACTAAACGACGGCCGATCACTGAATATCAGAGGCACCCTTTGCATTTCAACAAATCAAACATTTCCATAATCATCACTTGTCACACTGCCTCCATGATATAGGGTGACTAGGTTGTCCATCTAGTTCATACAGAAAACCAAACTTAATACCTTGGAAATATGCAGATGGAAAGTTAAAAATAAAGCTAAAGCAGAAATGATTGAAGTCCCACAACCACATATCATCTAGCTAAAGCAGAAAGCTAAACCATGCTCTATAGGTTCGGTGTAGCCAGGCACTAACCGTCTATATGTCAAACGAAAATAAGTCTTACAAATTTGGATGAAGGGCCAATACAATTTTTCAGTGAGCCTTTTTCTTCTTTCTTTCGCTTTACCATTTATCCTATAGTGAAATAACATACTACTGATGGTAGTATGGTACTGAAAAAGAAGCAAGTGTATATATGTACTTGGTTAGAGGTTTGTTTAGCTTAAACAATATTAGTTCCAAAGTTGAAACGCGAACCCTAACCACACAAATTTGGTTCCCGTTCGTACATTCCAGTTCAACAGGGGTGGCTTTCTTTAATTTGATGCTCTCTTTAGCTTGACCGTAGCTTTATTCCTTGCTTCTCTTAAAACTGATGCAACTACAAATAAAGATCACACTTGTACTATTTAGTTCGAACCAACTGAGAATAAGATTGGTCCAAAAATATTCGATTAGCTCAATTAGGGGTGTGGAACTCGGTCCATTTGCAAAATTTACAGACATTGATAGTGCAAAGTAGGCACCCAACAAAATAATCTTACATTATAATATGCACACTAGATTCTTACGAATACACGAATGTATGGTTGTATCAATTTGATGCATTAACGGCAATTCTGCATTCCACATGGTGTAATTAATGAAATGAAAGCTCTACTAACCACGAACTTACATATTAACTAAGACAACACTACTACATAGCTAACAGCACAACATATTACAATTGAAGCAAATAGCACTAGTGCACTACACGGCACAAATCCACAATACATCCAGCAATGCACCCTAATCAGACACCGCAACAGATCTAACAAGAAAGCAAACAAGACAGGCAAAGGGTAGAGATATACCGGTTCTTGGAGGCCTGGACTTCTGGCTTGAGGTCCTGCAAGATGTGGTTGGGCGAGAAGCAGAGGGAATGGATGATGGCGCCGGCGTCCAGCGAGTGGGCGGGGAGGGGACCAACGCGGGCGCGGCGGGGATGCGGTGGGGGCTCGGCCGCCGGCGGGGACGCAGTCGACCGCGACGGGGTCTACGGAGTCGGCCCGGGGACGCGGTGGCAGCCTCGGAGGCGCTGGCGGCTGGGGAGGCGGCGGGGCCGGGGAGGACCTGGCGGGCTGGGGAGGCGGCGGGGCCGGGGAGGACCT
The DNA here is from genome assembly GCA_017311315.1 of Dendrocalamus latiflorus. Lineage (NCBI taxonomy): Eukaryota > Viridiplantae > Streptophyta > Magnoliopsida > Poales > Poaceae > Dendrocalamus > Dendrocalamus latiflorus. Next base: position 19,575,391 of record CM029634.1, read on the forward strand.
GGCGGCCCGGCGAGGCAGCGGGGCCGGGGAGGCGAGGCGCTGGCGGCCCGGGGAGGCGGCGGGGGCCGGGGAGGCGGTGGCGGCAGGGGAGGCGGGGAGCGGACGAGTCGGGCGGCGAAATGACCAGACCTGCGCTCGGCGCCAGGGTAAGTGCCCCGAGCTCGGCGCCAAGATCCACGGCTCCGAGCTCGGCGCCACGGCCCATGGCTCCGAGCTCGGCGCCACGACCCACGGCGCCGAGGTGCTGCCACGCAGGCCACCACGCTGGTGCGGGCCTGGCGCCTCGGCGTCGTGGAGCACGGCGCCGTGGGTCACGGCTCCGACCCCCTGGGTCTAAAAACGGAATTAAAACTACCAGGGGTCTAAATGTGAATATTTTTTTTAAAAAAAGCTAAAATAGAAAAAATTCGGAAGGGCAACCATGCATTCCCTGACAAGGACGGAACTGTACACGTGGATCTGCTTTGATGCTTACTGGGAGCGTTTTTGGGCAGACGAGAAAACTTGGTGTCATCAGGAGCCGTCGTCACTAGGTTGAAAACTTGTGCGCGCCTTGTTGGGCGGGCGGGCATCGATCTGGAGGGAACAAAACGGTGGGCAATACCAGAAGCGTCGCAGCCGCCAAGCCGGACGGACGGACGTACTGGGCCTCTTGTCGTAACGCAGAGCGTGACAGATAGCCACGTCGTACGTACGCCGGCCTGATCCGATCCGATTCGATCCTGGTCCACCTGGTTTCACCTTTAGCTTCTGATTTCTGGCTTAATTTTCGCTATTTATAAATTTCATCTTTTTCTAATTTTTTTCATTTTTTTAGCTTTTTTACCTGTTCTTTTTTTTCAGTATTCGTTTGCGTTAGCTAACATATTTTTCTATTTTTTAAATTTAATTACGTTAAATAAGTAACCTCCAGCTATAATAAAATTTCAGCCAGCTACAATGCATTTTTAGTCATAAGCCACAGCTTTTTAGCCCAACCGAGCAAGACCTCAGTCTACCAACAGCAGTCCTGCCTGCCAAATTGCCAAGCCCCTTGCACAAACCTTGATCAAGGCCGTTTCTGGCTAATGTATTTTAGTAACGGTTCGTAGATCTAATAAATAAATAGTAGAGACTAACCAGAACTGAGGTTAAACATTAATTGAAAGCCGAAAAGAACGGTACAAATCTTGAACCAGACACTGGTACTAGAAATATGCTGTTGCCGCTGCTCCTACGCAAGGCCCTGGCCCCTATGTTTAGCCATGTCCGTGTGGAAGCGAAGGAAGGGCACACGCGCAGCACAGTCAACGTTCATATCCTTCGATGCATGCTGCGTCATCTTCGCTTTACACACTTCGTGAGTTCTCGCCTATCCAATGCATCGATCTAGACAGAGTAGGTAAACCTTCTTTTACCACCGAGTGTAGTTTGACGGACAGGTCGCCACCAGATGCAATTTGATTTGAGAACTCAAAAGTTCAAATTTGGACCTGTCTATTGATCATTCGGCAGCTACTTTCTAAAAATCAGTCTTTTTTGGACCGGTGGATCCAATGGATCATACTTCCCTTCCAAGACTACTATTACTTCCCTTTTCCGATCCCATTGCTTTGCCTCCCGATCGATCCCATCTCACAGCGCCACCTACCTCTTAGAGCAACTCCAGCAGACCCCCTACTTGAGCCCTCAAATCTCATATTTGAGAGTCAAAGCAAAAAATGAAACTCCAACAGACCCCCTATTTGGCTCTCAAAAATAAGAGGCCTCTCAAATGAGGCATCCAAGCCCTCATTCCTAGGGGCCTACACCTGGCTCTCATCCTACGGTTTTTATCCCGCGCCCGTGAAAAATCTGCCCCGCGCTCTGCCAAAATCGCCCGCCGCCCCTCTGCCCCCGTCCCGCTAGATTCCCCCGCCGCCCCTGCGCACCCCGTCCCACCCCTCCTGCCGTCGTCCCGCCCCTCCTGCCGCCGTCCCGCCAGATCCCCCGTCGCCCCCGCGCGCCCCCGTCCCGCTCCTCCTGCCGCCGTCCCGCCAGATCCCCCGCCGGCCCCGCGCTCCCCCGTTCCGCCCCTCCTTCCGCCGTCCCGCCAGATCCCCGCCGCCCCCGCGCGCCCCCGTTCCGCTCCTCCTGCCGCCGTCCCGCCAGATCCCCGCCGCCCCCGCGCGCCCCCGTCCCGCCCCTCTTGCCGCCGTCCCGCCAGATCCCCCACCGCCCCCGCTCCCCCCCGTCCTGTGAGATCCCTCGCCGCCCCCGCGCGCCCCCGTCCTGGCCCTCCTGCCCCCGTCCGGCGATCAAGGTACCTGATGGTTAAACCTTCTGGATCAGCAAATGCTTTTCTGAATAGGATTTCAATTCTCAATAGCAATTGTAACTTGTAACTTGTAAACTCCTGAATAGATTTTCAATAGCAAATAGGCACTGTGATATGTCTGTGATCTTGTGTTTGAAACTCAGAATGAGAAATTTGATCCAAATAGGCACTGTGCGCTATTCCAAATTCCTGGTCCTCCAAAACCGTCAGGGACTGTTGCAGCTGTTGTAAAGGTATTCCTTTCCAATCACTTTGCCTGGGATATATATGACAGTTATATCATATTTTAGAAGTTGGTTTGCAATTTTACATTATATTTGGATGGAGCTTGTTTGACAAGTAGCTTGTGTGTATGAGACATGGATAGAGCTATATGTATGCATTATTAAAAAAAAACAGAACAGGCCAATGATAATCAGTGGGTTGTGAGCAGAATGTATCTTGCAGAGTATATGACTTGTATCATCTAGTTCCTTGGAGAGTGGGTACAATGACAGAAATGTTCTGAGCATATCTTGCAGAGTATATGACTTGTATCAACTATACAACTATACATTCATCATGAATGGGAAAAAAGGTAGATAGATTTATAAGGGGAATTCTGTCCAGCACTTTGCAATTATGTCCAACACTTTGCAATTCTGTCCAGCCCTACTTCTGTCCAGCACTTTGCAATTGTACATATCAAAATGCCTTTGCAATTGTTTGTGATTATGTTTAATTAGATTGTGGTGTTCATAAGTTATTATTTGTTTTTGCCAAATGATAAACATAGTTGAGCCCACTCCTCAGCTTCATTGGCTTTCCAGTGTTTTGCAATGTTGTCTGAGAGTAACATCATCACATATGATTGATCCAAATCCACAGCTTGAGATATGTCGCAAGGAGGTCAGTGGTCAAGGATGATGTCCAATGAGATTGGGATTGATGATATTGATATTTCACCAATTGGTACGCAATCAATTGTGTCTCAACCAATTGCTAGTGAACCTAATGCATCCAAAAAGAAGCCAATCCGTGCTGCCAACTACTCTCAGCAAGAGGATCTCCAGCTATGTGAGTCATGGGAGAATATTACCATGGATCCTATTACTGCAAATGAGCAACCTGGTTCAGCATATTGGAAGCGAATTCATGATAACTACCACGCAAACAAGAAATTTGAATCTAGTAGGACTACCAGCTCTCTTGAGCATCGGTGGGGCATAATTTACAAGGAGTTGCAGAAGTTTCAGGGCTATTTTGAAGAAGTTGAGCGTCGGCATCCTAGTGGTGTGCCTTTCCAGGAACATGTAAGAAATCCTTTCATATTGAACATTACTATGAATCAATTCATTAATATACCAAAAATGCTGACTCACATATGTCTTTGCTTTCAGGTGTTGGAAGCACAAACTATATATGCAGACAAGGAGCCAACCAAGAAGGGTTTCTCTTTCTATCACTGTTGGTTGAAGGTTAGGCATTTCCCCAAGTTCACGGCTCTTCTGCCCTCCAAAAGGCCTAGGACAAGCAACTCAACACCAATTGATGTTCCTGATCAAGAAGAAGATGATAGTGGCAAGAGCCAAACTCCTGACTCATCCACGCCTAGTGCAAAAAGGCCTATGGGGAGGAAGCAAGCAAAGGAGAAGGTGAAAAGGGGAGGGGAAGAATCTAAGTATGCAGGGATGCTTGAGAAATTGCTTATGGAAAAAGAAAAAATTAGAGAAGATAGATGGCACGAGACCAAGATGATGCAAGAGCGCAAGGCATCGATTGAGGAGCGCAAGGTTGCAAATGAGGAGAGAAAGTTGATGTGGGAGCAAGAACAGAAGATTATGTTTTGTGATCTCAACACATTGGACCCCGATGTAAAGGCATATGTGATAGCAATGAGGGCTCAGCTTGCAGCTCAAAGGATGGCAGCCTTCAATAGTGGTTTGGGTGGTAGCAACGATGGCAGTGGAGGGTCTGGTGGCGGAGAAGAGATTTGAGACATCGATGTTTGTTTTGGTTTATTACTATGCATGCTCTATGGATGTTTATGTTGATTTCTATGTATGGTTGATGACTATTTAATTTAGTTGATGGGAGTGGACTATGTATGGTTGATGACTATTTAATCTAGTTGATAGGAGTGAACTATGTTGGTCCTTATTATTTCCCTTATTGTGCTGTGCATGGTTGAATTTGTTCCATTCTCTATGTAGGTCCTTTAAAAAAATATTATGCTGTCCATGGTTCATTTGTTTACTCAAAATTCAGTGATGTACTGCAGATGGTGTTTACCGATGATGATGATGATGATTTTCTTGAGCAATGGTGGGAGGAAGAGGAATCAGACGATGATGATTTGGCTGCGGCTGTGCTCATTCTTGCTGATGCTGAAGAAAGGGAACACAAGAAGGCTTATGTGGGCGATACATAGCGCTAGCTAGTTGTTTAATTATTTTCGTAGACTTCATTTTATATGTTATGATGGATTATATCAGTTTATTTGATGTTATGTGATGAACTTTGTGCTTTCAATTTAAATTCGGAACAAATTTAAATTTAAATTTGAATATTCGTATTTGAATTCATAAATTTAAATATTGTCCCTCATTGCGAAATCAAAAATATTTTATTGTTTATTGTGCTTTTGTCCCATACATATGCATAGATGGTGAAGAAATAGTGGAAATTGAGAAATAGGAGCCCTGTTTTGAGAGCCCCTGCTGGAGTGCAGCCCCCAAAACAGGGCTCTCAAAAATAGGGGGGCCTCTCAAAACAAAAGTAGGGGCCCTGATTTGAGGGCTATTGCTGGAGTTGCTCTTACCTCCTGAGCCCTTGCCCAACGGAAAATTTAATCATTTGCCACTCTTATAAGTCCAGTGGCAACAGATTTGCCACCCTGGCCTATTGTCAGTGACTCAGCTGACCCCACATGTAAGTAACAGAGTGAATTAGTCAATCTTAAGAGTGGCAAAAAATTGAATCTCCCCTATCATTGACGTCCGCTTCCTCCTCTCTCACCGATGCCGCCGCCGGCCTCCATCTCTCCCACCCACGCCTTCTTCCTCATCTTTAACGGCTAACACCACCAAATCCGCTACCGTCTCCTAATATTCTCTTGGTCTTCTCTTTCCTGCTAACCTCCACCGCCCTCGCTGAAGCCCGCGGCCGGTGGCACCATAGCCGCCCCGCCGCCACCCATTGCCGGTCCCCCCGCCGCCCTGGCCTCCTCTAAATCCGAGCCTTGATGAACCCCAAACCATAATCGGTGAACCACAAGCTCTAACCCAGTGGCGGCGGAAGACGACAGCGCTGGAGAGAAGGAAGAAAGACGAGCTCGCCAGAGCACGAATGTTCAAACGGATCAGAATATGAGAAATTCGACTGATTTTACAAGACATTTCGACAGATATCTTGCAGTTCCGTTTAATTTTTCAGTAGCAATAGCAAACACGCATCCCCCTCGATCGAAATTCTGCCATTTTCCCTGAACAGGATGCGCGAGTCGTTTTTAAAACAAGCAAAAACTTGTGTGGGATCAACGGCTCACCGTCAAGTAAAGCACATGCTAAAAAACCATTTCAATACTGCTAGTAGTACTCAGCAACTTGCCGGATGCAGACAGGACGCATGCGTATGACCGAATGGGCAAGTGACTGGAGGACCTACATGCTCTTAAGATGCTTTGTCAGATTAATTAAACAGATCCAGCCGAGAATACTGGACTGGATTGGATTGAGCTAGAAAAAGCATTGCTTAAAGCGAACGGCTCCATGATTAAGTAAAAAAAAGTTCCGGCACTTTTAATCCATCCTGCAAGGCATCCGACAAGATTGCCGTGGAGCACATCATCTCCAGTAAGTACGCTGATGAGTCAGTATCACATTTTGAAGTATGTGAATATGCTAGTACATACTAAAATCTGAACTCTTTTTTGAGAATCATGTTAATCCGATCTGATTTGCTTTGGATGCTTGGTAGGTGGTTCACAATATCAAGTTCACATGTCTGCACAGTTTCGTGCTTACCGTTGATTAGAACCACACGAGCTAATGGCTAAAACCCAGATTGGCAGTAACCACACGAGCTAATGGCTAAAACCCAGATTGGCAGTAAGATAAGACAAGAATCCCTTAAGTTCAGCAGGCCTACAAGAATTCTTTATGCTAAACTGATTGGAATAATCAGATGGAGTTAAACATCACAATTTGCCCTAGGATCAAGAGATTTGTCAGTTACGATTCAAGTTGATACTATATCTTGTTATTATGGAAGGATGAATTCAGCTTTGGGGACTCTGAAGCCCTAACATGCATGGTTACATGGCTATGATCAGAATATAACGTGATTTTTATGTTGTGATCAAGATCCCAACTGTCCTAATCATATTGTGATCAAGATCCCAACTGTCCTAATCATGCATCTCTGTGCTAAAATCTTGCTTAAGGTGAAAAGAACCACACGTCTCCGGCCCACGTCAGTTTGTTCTTTCAAACCATTAATTACAAGATAGGATATCAAATTTCTGCCTCACCATACTGTGAGGCTCAACATATGATGCCAAATTGCCAGCCTAATGAGTAGCCCCATTTCATTTCAGACTACTCATAAGCAACAAACCTGCACATTTACATCCGCTAGTCTTGAAAAATGGTTAAGAATTCTTCATGCAGGCTATTCTTAGAAGTTAGAACTCCTTTATAAGAAAACTTCTTTATTTTTTGGCTAAGAATTCTTATATAGCAAAATTGCACTTTAAAATGTACCAAACGCAGAAGAATGATGCAGAAAGGGCCGCTAATATGTTTAGATTGTCCAGAAAAGCAAAAATGGATATGAACAAAAGCAAGGGGGGCCATGGCTAACACCGAGGGGGTCAATCACAGTTGAAACATGAGCAGGGCACAAATGGCCATATACATACGAATAGATTATGGATAGCCCCGATACCTCAAGTAGTCCATGCAACTATGCAAGCACGTTGCTTGCTAATGTCGAATCCTTAGCGAGGAAATCTGAAATTCGGCAAACCACTGATGAGTCTTTTTACATGAATATAAACAAAAACAATATTGACAGTGCTTTTTCAAATATAATGTACAGCCACAGAGTTGGTTAAATACAAGCAAATGAGGACAAACCAAAAGGTCATGTGAATACTGATAACAAAGCTTATAACTGCAAGTGGTGACCCATAGCTGAATTATTTCAAGTTACCTAAAATTACAAGATCAGTTAAAGGAGAAATACAAGGTAAAGTTCTATGCCTGACTACAGTGATATCAGCCTTTCTGCAAGCAAACTGCAATTTTTTAAAAACAGAAAACATAGATGCACAAAAGTGATATCAGTCTGTCATATCATCTCATTTCACTATTGGTTTTGCACTCATCGATCAACTTGGTAGATAATCAGGATCTATAAAGTGCATTCTTGCAATAATGCAATCCAACTACCTTCTATAATTCTATTTGCATATAATAACAAGAAAATATCATCCAAGTTCCCATCCAGTTCCTAGCAGCTGTTAGAGGCACAAGGATAACAATTTGGAATTATACTATAGAGTACAGATTCATTGGTATGACATAGAGCTGGTATATCCATCCAACATTGGTAGGAATGGATTAGGCCTTTGCCCGTTCATAAAAAAAAGGAATGGAGTAGGCCTATTTGTCCTGCATATGATGAAACAGGTTTATTCTAGATTTGAGAGTGGGCTGGAAGAATGGAAGAGCTTCCCCACTGCAATCAGCAGGGGATTCCTTCATATATATGGGTGCCGGGTGATGAACAGTACCAAAAATCTCGGCCGCCCTGTTACAACAGAACAGAGACTCGCAGGTCTCTCTAGATTAAAAAATCTATCTCTAACACTGTTAAGATCTCACGATCACACCTAAATACAGATAACATTTGTATTGTCTAACACCCTCTCTCAATCTCAACCGCTATAGCAGATTGAGATTGCGTTGAAACCTCTCAAAATTTTGGAACGGTAGCGGTTGGTGAGAATATCTGAAACCTGTTCTTGCGATGAGATAAACCGCACATCCAGCTGTCTCCTTGCCACCCTTTCTCTAACAAAGTGAAAATCAATCTCGATGTGCTTTGTACGAGCATGGAAGATGGGATTAGCTAACAGATAGGTTGCCCCCAGGTTGTCGCACCACAGAGACAGTGGCCTCGATTGAAACACTCCCAATTCTTTGAGTAAAGATTGTAACCAAATCGTTTCTGCAGTAGCATTAGTCATCCCTTTGTACTTGGCCTCTGTACTCGATCTTGATACCATGGACTGCTTGTGTGAACTCCATGAGACCAGGTTGCTACCAGAAAAACGGTAAACCCACTTGTAGACCTTCTGTCATCAAGGCAGCCAACCCAGTCTGAATAAGAGAAAGCGTTGATCAGTGTGGAGCTTGCCTTCCTAATCTGCAGTCCCATACTCGCAGTGATCTTTGGATACCTTAAAATGTGTTTTACTGCTGTCCAGTGAGCAGATGTGGGAGAATGTAAATATTGACACACTCTGTTTACCGACAAGGCAATGTCAAGTCAAGTGAATGTTAGGGATTAACAAGAATAAATTAACATGAAATCATGATACCCTAATTTCGCACACCTCAACCCTTAATTTCATAGACAATTTTGGAACAGACAAACTTTCGAGAGCTAAACTATCAATTTTTGAGATAGTTTCGTAACAGACAAACTTCAGCAACAATTAAACAACCAAGTACACTATGCAAGGACCACTGAAAAAATGATAATGTTTGCACTTCATTTCCTACATTAAAAAAAACCTACAAACAATATACTTGAAAACATTCAACAAAAATTGACAAAGAATACATAAAATTTGCTACAGTGTTCAGACACCTCGCGTAGCCGGGCACCACGTCTCCTCAACTCACGTGGTTGGGGGCTGCGCCAGGGCCAGGTCGAGAGCATGCCACGTTGCTAATGCAGTCCCCGGCCGCCCGACCAGAGCTCACGCGTCTGTGGAGCGCATCAAGGGGCAAAACGGCAAAATCACATAGAGCGGGGCCATTTTTGAAAATTTCGTGCCGCTAGGGGCTAGATTGGCCAAGAATTCATGGGTTGGTGGAATGGGGAATTGGAGAGAAGAGAGAGAGGCACGTAAAGTGAAAGAGGGAGAGAGGGATCACAGAAGAGAAGACGTTGGCAATCGGCGATGTAGCGTGACAGTTTAAATGGGGGACACGTGTCAAGCGGTTAGGCCGCAATGCTGGTGGATTTCTGATTAAAAAAGTTCATATAACATCACGAACTTTACTCGAAAATTCGTCCAACTTCTTGAATAATGAAACCGGATATTTGATTCCCAAATTTTGCAATCTAGTTTAAATAACACTATGACCAGATTTCGGATGGTGGTATTGCCCGTGTGGCGCTATGAGTGATTAATTTTACCACGTAGAATGATACATAGGTCAAGTGTAAGTAAATAATAGAGTGAGAGAACTACAGGGGGTGGTGGCTATGGAAGCACGGCTGGAAACTTGGTTAGGCGAAACCATTGTGGGTCCCATATGTCACTGACCCAACTTGATCGATGTATTATTCTACATAGCAAAACCGTCCACTTATCACCACATATGGGCAATATCATTATACGAAACTGGGTCAAAATATTATTTGAACCGGATTGTAAAGTTTAAGAGTCAAATATCTGATTTTATAGTTTAGAATGTTGGTCGAACTTCGAAGCAAAGTTTAAGATATTATACAATCTTATTCCTTTCTGATTTGCTTCGCGGTTGGGGAGATCGCATCCATCGATCCATCTCTTGTGCTCCAAGTGACTGCTGTGTCATTTCAGAGATTTCTCCCGTCTCTCTTTGATGTTCTCTTGCAATCTAGACAAGAGTAATTCAAGTTTAGAGCTGCATGGCTACAGTGGAAGTATTGAACGGCTACACATGTGTTTTCTACATTGCTACGAAAGAAATGCAAAGTCACTGTAGCGGTGTGTATTTACCAAACCAACGCAGATGATAGATAGGGTTTAGGGGGGGACAAATGCACGAGATCATGCTCGGAAGTTATGGTGGCAGATGTTGAACATTTTGGAGGCTCTAGAGAATTTCCTCATTTCCTGTCATGGCGTCTGCGATGGATGTTGAACACTCGGCCATGGCGCTGCAATGGAGACAACGTACGTAATGTCAGTTCGTTCGCGTCATAGGACGTAGGAAGCGCACACCGACATGGCTCTTGTGTTGCCGTAATCTACCGAATACCGATGGGCATATATGTCGAATAATTTCCTTCATACAGTGAGTGGGCATCGAATAATCAGCTGCCGTCTTTTTTTTGCCTATAGACCATAACACTGCAAGACAACGACCGGCTGTAATTAATGTACGTACTTACTGATTAATATAGCAGGGAAAAGGACACGCCAAGCGTGAGCGACTGTGCTTATGCACAGTTTTTATCGGTCTTCTGGTTTTTCTGAAATAAATAGATAGAATAATTTTTTCTATCATTTTAAATCATGCTATCAAGATAAATTTTTTGGAATCGGCTTATCGGTATTCGATTCGTTCACACAAACACTCGCGTTAGAGCTAAACTGTTGAATTTTTTTGTACTTTTAGCAAACTAATTCCGACAGTATTAATCATAATTAAAACATATTTCTAGCAGCATTTAAATGACAAAATTAATATATAAATATGTAAATTTTTCATGTCATTTAAACATGATAATGTGCTTAAAACATAGAACATGAGGGCAATAAAACCCAGATAATACTCAGGTTTTAATTTATTTGTTTATGTGAGCTCTCAGATGCCGAGTTGCTTAAAATTGAATCTTAGCCCTCATGGCACTTGTGTCACTTTTAGTCACAAATTGAATATGACAATTATGTGAGATGAATTAGGCCTTGAGCTAAACTGAAACTTTGCTTATAAACAATTCATATAAAGTTGTACATAAATGTCTTAATGAAGCATGCAATTGCACAATAGTCAACCTGAAATAACAGTGCACGGACCAATACAATGCAATGTTTTAGTAACTAAATGAATCACAGTGACGCTTAGTGACAACAAGCAGTTGAATTAACACAGTGAATCACATATAAAAGCTACTAAGGACTGAATTGATCATATATACAGAGCATTCATTAAATTGCATATCTCAAAATTAAGACATCAAGTACTCATTTAGCTCAAGACTAGATTGTGCTCAATTGTCGCATTCGACCTCAGTTTAGACACCAATCATCATTGAGTATGAAACCGAGCCCACAATAAATTGATCCAAGCCTCCCAGTACTAGTCAGAGATATAAAAGCAACTAACACAACACACTTGGATGAATATTGCTCACAAACCAATCGCTTTGCTGTACCGCGTAGAATAGACGAGGTCGTCAGAGATACAATGCAGAATTTGCAAATCGGGATACACCAAAATGCAAAACTAAGATTCAGGAGATGCCGCACAAGAATCACTGGAGTGTTATAGCCAAGAACATCTGAGCACAACAAGAATAAAATCCAAGTTCTTCTCCCCCAACTCAAACCTCATTGTCGGCCGGGTCCAACCCTCGGAGATGGAAACCCCACAAAATACCTCATTGCTATCTCAAACGAGAGACGGCCTAAGGAACCGATTTGGGTCCTCGGAGAGGGAGGCCGAACCGCACTGTCGTTAGTGCCACGAAGGACACGGTGACACAATAGCCTGGGACTCAAGATCAAGATCAGCCAGAGAAGAAACACTCAACAAATGGGGAAACTTACTGATAATTTTTGCCACAGGGGAAGAAAAAAGTTGAAGGTGGCCATTAAATGGAGGAGTGGTAGTGTAATATCCTGAAAATTTTAAATTTGAAAATATGGAGTTTTTGAATTAATCTTGCAATATGTTTCATTTGAATTTGGAGTTGTGGATTTTTCTGAAAATTTGGTGAAGATTTCAAATACTAAAAGGAGCAAGAAGAAACAAACATGTTTAAATAATGGAGGATTAGAATTTAAAATAAGAATCTGAAAAGATGATCCATAAAAGTTAGGGAGAGAATTGGGTTTGAAAATAAAATCTTAGTTTTGAAAATAAGGGTAGGAATGGCAAGGAGCAAACAAATTAAAAGGGTCAACACACATGAATATATATATATATATATATATATATATATATATATATATATATATATATATATATATCTATGCATAATAAGAAAAAGGCACCTAGGGAAATAAACCAGCAAATGAGGAATAAATATATATACAAATATATATATACCCATAAGTATATATATGTTAATGTACATATATTGATAATAGCAAAATAAACTAATAATAAAAATAAAAAAATCAAGTAGAGGGGGGGAGTCAGACCAGACCAAGCCGGCCCAGCCCAACTCCCCGCTCTCCCCTCCTCTCAGCGTGCGGCCCGCCTCCCTCCCTCTCTGCCCAGGCGACCCCACCCTCCAGTGCTGGCGCTGTTTTTCTTCCCCTTTCCCCTTTTCTCTCTCTCCGCGCGTGCCCTGCTCCCTCTGGCAGCACTCGAGCCCTGCTCTGCGCTAGCCCGTCCCATCGCCGCTCGCCAGTTCCTCTACACGCTGCGACGAGCCCCGTGCCCTCACACGCCGAGCCCCGCGCTGGGCAAAGCCCCGCGGTCACTCACCCCGCCGCCCGATCCTTCGCCGTGGCCCGGTACGTCGCTCCTCTCGCCTCAGCGGCTATAAAGCCCATACAGGCCTTCGGCAACACCGCACCGTTCACCCCTACTCCCGCTCCCATTTAATCGAAGCCCAGTGTGCCCAGCTCGCCGAGACCTTGTAAGGACCCAGATTTTTCAATCTGGATTCCTCTGTGATTTTCTGCACTATTCCCTGGATCAGTAGATAGTGCTCACAGTTACAGTAATGAATATCAAAATACATATCATGCGGAAGCGTAAATATAATAGTAGACTTACTCATGGGCCGATTAGGCCGAAATCATTAAATTACAGCAGCGGAAGAACGAAGCACACAGGTGGGACCTTCAGGACATGCCCACAGGCAGCCAACTGGAGGTTCGCGACCTAGCCCTTGACATCTTCATCTTCTCGGCCAGCTTGTCCAATCTTGTTGCTGAGGTGAGGTGATTTGATTCCTGATTCTGAATTTTGTCGCAAAAGCGAGCGTGAGCACTCCAACCCCGTGCTCCGCGAGCCAATACACAGAATGCAATTAAATAGTATGCATGGCTTATCAAAGGAAGGCCCGGATTATTTTATTTTTGCGTAGAGTGCTTTTGAATATAATTACTTAAAAATCCCTAAGACCTAGCAGTTTGAACCAAATCATAATGTATGGAAAGAATGCAATATCATTAATAGTGATACATATTTTTCGTTCACCATATATGGCATCTGCACCATATGCTTATTTTTCAGCGTTATATACGTTTAACTTACCATTGGGACGACACCCAGGACAATTCCAAACCAGGGCAGTCCTTCGCCCTTCACTTTTCCAATTCTCCCCATAAAGTTTTTCGAAATAGAACTATATTTGGTTAAGTTCCCATGTCCGCCCTTGACCGTGGGCACGGCTATTCGAATAGTTTTTGACTCTGCAGAGTTTGTACACTTTCACCACAAGAGACAGTCAACTCGTTGCCCCACACGATTCCTTAGTCATGTGGTTGAGCAGACCATCACAGTGACTTTTCAAAGTACCTCGCCCCTTCCATCATTTCACCCTATGGGTCGCTCCCACTTGCGGTGGGTCTCATACGTTGTGCGGGATGTCCTCCTTCTGAACGTCTAGCAGCTGGCTCCCCACCCCTGCTAGCCCGCCACAGCAGAACTTCACCCTCCACGAGTGTCCCATTCAAGCCGTCACACAGACTGCCGCTTGCACTATCCCACACCTTCTCCTGGAAGGATGACTTTCAGGGTCCGGTAAATCTACTAAGCCAAGTTGTATTTTACAGACTTGTGGTTGTACTGTTTTACACGGGTTGACATGACAAGATTCAGTCCTTAGTGGTATCTGGGCAGTTCTACCACAAACCACACTCTCGTGCACCACTGCACCATACCCCCGAACCATCCGCCCAGATATTTAAGCATGTTGGGGTTTTTGGAAACATAAAATAATCATATCCAACATTTATCAGTCATTACCACCATGACTGTCCCAACCAAATTTTTCTCATGATTAAAAGTGATGCTTGGGCGCTCTCGCGCCATGAGTATCTAAACAATACTACGCATGGCATATAATTACGGACTTATTTTCGAAAGGTTACTATTATAATTTGTGCTAGGGCGACAATGTTCACATGTTCAAATATTTCAAAGGAGGGGTAATATTAACCAAGTACACAATGGGATATAACTAGAATCTTAAATTAACATGTATTTGCATATATCATAACAGCATGCAATTTGATAATTTAAACAAAAATAATTTGCAGAAAACGTAGGTTCAACATGATCAAAGTATTGACTCGCCTGGCGCGGTTTACCGCGGTCTTGAGCTCACACGAAGTTGTCTCATACGATGATCTTTAATTCCGGGTTTTCATCAATCTCGGTCTTACTTGATCCATAGAATCTTCCGGACTCCAATTTCTAATTACGTGCTAAGCAACTGAATTCAAATAAAGGCAAATAACTCAAAAGATCCAATAAATCCAAGTAAACTCAATTTAGCTTCATTATGAGTGATTAGGATGATTTGTTGTGAGGTCGGTGGTAGAATACGATAACTTGATCTTTTATTAATAAACTCTTTTATTATTTCTATATTTATCAAGGAAATTCCATGAGTTAGGGTATTCTTATGAATTGGTGTATTTTATCGAGTAGTAATGTTCAGGGCATATGATTTACATTTATATATAATTAATATTTGCAAATCTTTGCGTATCGAGTTAATCTTATTGCCTATATTCTTAGCATTTGTATATTGTTTTGACCTTTTGATTTAAGTGCTCTCTGAAAACTACTGATACTCGATATTTTATCCTTTTACAAGTAGAGCCTGCTATACAGGAGTTCATCTTATCATCATTATTAACTAATGTTACTATTTAAGATTTCATGACTGGCGGTATATTAACGATAACATATATACATATATATTAGTAGGCTCTACGGTGACCGCAAAGTTGTTTGGTTATTTTTACTAGTGAATTGCACACATGCCATCCGCATCTCTCTAACCTCTCATTTGTACATATATAGATATATGTATATATATCATTTTAGTTGTCATTTGGCTTAGCTTTAATTAAAATTTATTTACCTAGCAAACTTGTCATACAGGGTTATATATTAATATAGCTACTTAATTAAATCTATTAAGGGAATTTGTTTTAATGATGACATGCTAGGGCATATATGTTAATTATAATTTGAACATTTAACCAAAGTATTTTTCTTTAATTGAAATGGATTAATAAGAGTAAAAATAAAGATAAAAGGTGCAAAGAGGGGATTCAAACTCGGATCCTCACAGTGAGAGCCTTCAGCGGCCAGCGCCGGTGTCCAACTGGGCATCATGGGGTTGGCCGAGCTTGTCCATATCTGCATCCACGCCCCGCTCCGCATCGTCGTCGTGGCTCTCGCCCACGCTCTAGGAGCCGCCTTGCCGATGCCGCGCTCAAGCGCGACACGCCATACCACCTCGCCTCACTCGGGCCGCCTCACCGCTGCATGCATGGCCGTCGCATGCATGCGCCTCGTTCTCTGCCGGTTCCTCAGCCTTGGCATCGCGTTGTTGCGCCATGCCGTACGAAGACACTGGGCAGCACCTCGCCCTCGCGTCCATGGCGTCTTGACGCCGTGTCGTTGAGCCGCTCTGAGCCACGCTGCGCTGTGTGCATGCATGCGCCGGCTGCATGCATGCTCGGCTCGGCCTCACTGCCCCGCAACGCCTTGCCACTTGCACGTTCAGCTCGGCCTCGGAGCCGCGTCACCAAGCCGTCGTCGGCAGCGCACGAGGCCAAGCCGCGCCACGGGCCTCGCCTCGACTGCCCCAAGCCGACATCGCGCCATGCATGCTGGCCGCACCTATGGACAGCGCCATGCGGCTGCTGTCCTGCTACCCATGGTGCCGCCACTGCATGCGAGTTACTGCTGCTGCGCCTTCGGACATCGCCTGGCCGCGCCCTCGACTTGTAGCCGACGTCGTGCCGTCTGGCCGCTGTGCGCTGGGCGCCGGCCACCGATGGCTGCCGCTTGCTCCTCAGCTCCCTTGTGTGCTGGCGCGCCGCCTCAGCCTTGCTGCCATGGCGCTGCCGCTGCTGGCCCGCAAGCCGCATGGAGCTGCCATCGCTGCACCTCCCGCCAGCGAGTTGCCTCCTCTTTCCTAACCAAGCTTCTATTCCTCCCCTTTCTTCAAAAATTCTCAAACAAACTTGCATGTGAAAACTAATCACAGAATTGGAAAGCTCTCGAGACGAGGAACGCTACCATGTAACATGCATTGGGTGATTTGAGGTTCTTGAAAGGGATTGGAAGGAGAGAAGGTAAAGAAATGGATATGTACAAAAGTGTTGGCTTCATGACTAGAAGTGGGTTTCTGTTGAAGAGAAGAGGTGGCGTGAGAGAAACGAAATGGTTTTGTGTTGCTTTCGGCTGGGAGAAGTCAGATGACCAGAGAGTCATGATGGGTTGGGGGAGGTAGAAAGGGAAACAGGGGCGGCCGGTTGGGCTGGCTGGGCCGGTTCGGCCGGCCGCAAGACAATTTTTTTGAGTTTGGGTATGAAAATGTTTTATACCCTTGATATATTTATGGTAAGTTAGTTTTGAACTTAGTTCAAACTAGTTTGAACTACTTTTGAGTTCAATGCAACTACAGTGAGTATATACCATAAAAATAGTTCAAACTAATTAAACTGAAGTTGAATTTAAATTTTTTCGGAGTTTGACATCTCAAATATACTTTTTTATGGGTATATGAAGATACCCACATCAAACGTTGCGAATCTCGAAGCAAATCAACGGGTATTGATATTGGTGCCTAGGCACCATGGTGCATGAAACACTCGTCCTATATATAGGAAAATTACATAATGCACCATGGTGTCTAGGCACCAACATCCGATACACGTGTATGATTGACAATTTTTTTGAGTTTGGGTATGAAAATGTTTTATACCCTTGATATATTTATGGTAAGTTAGTTTTGAACTCAGTTCAAACTAGTTTGAACTACTTTTGAGTTCAA
This sequence comes from Dendrocalamus latiflorus, assembly GCA_017311315.1. Lineage (NCBI taxonomy): Eukaryota > Viridiplantae > Streptophyta > Magnoliopsida > Poales > Poaceae > Dendrocalamus > Dendrocalamus latiflorus. The sequence continues at coordinate 19,592,873 of CM029634.1, forward strand.
TGCAACTACAGTGAGTATATACCATAAAAATAGTTCAAACTAATTAAACTGAAGTTGAATTTAAATTTTTTCGGAGTTTGACATCTCAAATATACTTTTTTATGGGTATATGAAGATACCCACATCAAACGTTGCGAATCTCAAAGCAAATCAACGGGTATTGATATTGGTGCCTAGGCACCATGGTGCATGAAACACTCGTCCTATATATATATATATTCTATTTAATTACTTATTCATTTTATATACATATATATGTGTATATATATTTATATTTCTTTTATGTTTATTCTAGTGTATATACATATACACTTTTATGTTTTGCTCTAAGCTCTTTGTGCACATATATGCATATGTACATGTATATACGCTTGTGTTTTATTTATTTATTTTTGTTGCCATTTATGCCATTATTTTCAAAATGAGATTTTATATTTTTAACTTAGATTTCTCCCTTCTTATACTGGATCATCTTTTCAGATTCGTATTTAAAGTTTCGAATTTCCATTATTTGTATATTCCTTTTATGGCATTACTAATATTTGTTTTTGTCTTTTATGAGTTCATAAATTTTGAAACCTCAACCAAATTCAGGAAAACACCATAAAATCCAAATTCCAAAAAAATATATCGTAAAATAATTCAAAAGTTTCACATTTTCAAATTTCAATTTTTTGGGATGTTACAGACCTCCTCCTTCTCCCCCGCCGGCCAAACGCGCCGCCACCGCCGCCATTTCCTCCACCGTCGATCTCCCCTCAATTCCTTGTGGTAGAAGCATTCTCTCGGTGCCGCAAACCTTCTCCACCCGCCGCCAGAGTTCCTCCCCTCCCCCACTTCGTCGGCGCCGAAGCTACTCTTTGGGTCGCCGCCGCCGGCCCACCACCGTGCACCCCGAACCCCGCCGACGCCTTCACTAGCTGCACCGACTCGCGGGGAACCCATTTTGGGCGTCACCCGGTTCCCTCCGGCCACCCCTCACCGCGGACGCCGCCGCCGGGCCACTGCCTGAGTTCCTCTGCCTCAGCCCCTCCCCACGCCTTACTCAACAGCAACACCCCGCCTCCCTCGGTTAGGTAAGACCCGAGCCCGAGTGGCTAGCCGAGTGCGCGTTCGGTTAGGAGACCCGAGTTCGATTCCCCCGGTTGCAAGAACAGAGATAGGTTTTTAGGAAAATTTTGCCGACGGCTCCAGTGCATTAAAAACCCGAGAAAAATCCGAAATAATTAATAAAAATGCTAAGGATTTAATAAGGTATAAATAGGCCTATTTAGGGTTCAGGCATAGGTTATTGATGCTAATGATAATTAGTCAATGGGTAATGACTGCCATAAATGCTAACACTGGATTATTAACTAAGACCTCTCACTGACATGTGACCCTACCATTAATTGTGCACAGTGGTTGACCCCACATGTCAGAGGCACACTGGAATGGGAATAAAAATAATGAAAGAGAAATTTAAATAGCAAGTGGGACCCACCTGTCAGGTTTTTAATAATTTTTGGATTTAATTAAACTGAAAACTTTAAATGGGCATAACTTTCTCATTTTAGCTCCAAATTGAATGAGACAAATTTCTAAATTCATCTAAATTCAAGATCTATCCAATGGAACTAAAACCACGAAATTTTAGAGCTCATGAAATTCTGGTGAAAATTTTGGATAATTGAGAAATAATCTAGGGGAATGTAGAAATTTTAATTAGGAGTTAAAATAAGGTTACTTACTATTTACCTATTATGTGAATAACTAAAATAGACTAAATTGTTAAATGAGGTCGTAATCAGGTAATAGAATATATTGACTTTGGTTAAATATCCACGTACAATAAAGCTTACCTTTGCTTATAATATTAACATATATGCCTTGATAATTGTTAGACCACCATGGAATGAACCTTAGTGGTAGAGTTTGCTGAATAGCAAATATTGGAATGTGACGCTGTAAAGTGAGCCTTGCCATGATAAACCGTTTAAAATTAAAAATCCACAACTAAGCCTAATAATAACCGAAGTATAGACAAAATGATAAAGGTGCCAGTAATTAAATCTTAACATCAGATTTAGTAACTAATAATAATAATCAAAAGAGATTATTAATAAAAAGATCAAGTCATCGTACCCTATCGCAGACCCTGCCTCATATCACCCAAATCACCCCTTAACTTATAATAAATTTAAATTGAGTTTATCCGGATTTATTTAGATCTTTTGAGTTATTTGCTTTTATTTGGATTCAGTCGTTTATCGCGTAACTAGAAATTGGAAGTCGTGAAGATTCAATGGATCATACGAGATCAAGCTCGAAGAGAAGATAGAGACCAAAAGCCCAAGAGAAAGCATTATGTGAGATCAAGACCGCGGTAAACCGCGCCAGGCGAGTCAATACTATGATCATGTTGAACCTACATTTTCTGCAAATTATTTTGTTTTAAAATTATTGAATTGCATGCCGTTATTTTATATGAAAATACATGTTTAATTTGAGATTCTAGTTATATGCCCATTGTTACCTTTGCTAATATTACACCTCCTTTGGAATACTTGATTACGTGAACCTTGTCACCCTAGTAAAATTATAATAGTAACCTTTCAAAAATAAGTCCCTAATTATATGCTATGCTTAGTACTGCATAGATATTCGGGGGGGGGGGCGCTGAAATGCCCCAAACCTCATTGTCATTTTCAATCACGTGAAACTGGTTTGGGCAGTCATGGTGGTAATGACTGATATATGTTGGTACGATTATTTTATACTCTCAAAAACCCCAACTTGCTTAATTATCCGGGCGGAACTTAACCAGATATAGTTCTATTTCAAAATATTTTGTGGGTGGGATGGAAAAGTGGAGGGCAGTGAAAGGCCCTGATTTGAGTTGTCCTGGGAGTCGTCCCAGTGGTAAGTTAAGCGGCTATAACGCTGAAAGATGTTATACGGTGTGATGCTGTATGTATGGAGAAATTATGGTGATATTAGGCATATGGTGTGATGCCATATGTATGGAAAATCATGTTAATATTCTTTGAACATTATGTTTTGTTCCAAAGTTGCTAGGTCTCAGGAAATTTTATGTATTGTATTTCAATTAGTGGCATTTCTATTCTTACAAAATAAAATATGGGAAGAATAAATGGAGTCGTAAGAAAAGTAGATAGCTATTTGTGGTAATTGCATAAAGAAGTTGGTGGATTCATGTTGATCATAATAGGGATAATGATAGTGTGGATTCTGGAAAAAATAAATTGGAGGAGCCTAAATGAATATATAAGTTAGATAGATGTTTTAAATGATTGTTGGAGAATTAGGGAGTGAAAAGGTAGTTGCTAGATTAATTCCTGGGAGTGGTTGGCGATAATGGGATTAATAGGCTTTGATCAGATACTGGATGGATCAATCGTGATCCTGATCAATGATATACTTGGTGGATATATACTAGTGAATCGTAGACTCGATCCATGAAAATCTTGGTGGATGTATACTAGTGAATTAGTAGAGATAAATAATGGAAGATGAGGTTGAATATTGGAAAAGCAAATTATGGTTGTGGATCAATAATAAAAGGATTGGATTGTTAGGAATTTAGAATACAAAAGATATTGGTGGATTAAATAAGTGATATTAGATAAATAATGTCACTAGCTGCTTGGAGTTTTAGGCAGTAATTGCTCGGTGGATTATATAGATTATGATACTCGTTGTTTGAGGATTAGGCAGCATTTGATTGGTGGATTGAATAACTGATGATATTCGCTGTTTGGAGTTTTAGACAGCAAACCATATAGAGGGTGTATGATCGGTGGATTAATTAAATGATGTCGCTCTCAGTTTAGGGTATTAGACAGTAATCAATATAGAAGGAATAAGATCGGTGTATTAGTTTAAATGATGACACTCGCTGTTTGGAGTCTTAGACAGCAATCAGTAAGGGAAGTGTGTCTTTGGTGGATTAGTCAATTATGGCAATCACCGCGTGAAGTTTGGGTAGAATTAATAACACTATGATTTAATAATCATGCTACTAAAAGCGATTTTTAGCAAATAAAATAACCCGAGCCTGCCCTTGATAAGCCATGCATACTATTTATTTGCATTCTATGTATTGGCTCGCGGAGCACGGGGTTGGAGTGCTCACACTCGCTTTTGCGACAAAATTCAGAATCAGGAATCAAATCACCTCGCCTCAGCAACAAGATTGGACAAGCTGGCCGAGAAGATGAAGATGTCAAGGGCTAGGTCGCGAACCTCCAGTTGGCTGCCTGTGGGCATGTCCTGAAGGTCTCATCTGTGCGCTTCGTTCTTCCGCTGCTGCAATTTATTGATTTCGGCCTAGTCGGCCCATGAGTAAGTCTACTATTTTATTTATGCTTTCGCATGATATGTAATTTGATGTCCATTACTGTAACTGTGTGCACTATCTACTGATCCAGGGAATAGTGCAGCTAGACACAGTAGATTCCGGATTATAAAATCTGGGTCTGACAGGTAGGATGCTCGATGTGGCTGCTGCTAACGCCTGACACCGAAGTTTTGGGCAATTAGCGCCTCCTGCATCATCGCTGCTTGCCCGCAAAAACTCCACGCTGCCACCGCCCAGAAGCCGTTAGGCCGCACGCGCGAGTAGATAGGGATGGAGACTATCTTTTCCTCTCGTCTCACGCGACTGGTGAAACCCACCTTCTTTATTTTTTTTCTTTTATCAAAATGGGAATTTACCACAAAGCCCTCAAAAATCCAACATAAACACCATTAGTCGCACCATAAAGCCACCAGTCACAGTTGAAAAAAACATGGCCTAAATTTCTTTGCCCCCTCTTATCTGCCAAACTTCAGTTGAAGGCTGTCAGACATTTGATAGCAAGCAAGCACGACATTATGCTTCTAGAGGAAAAGGAGAGCTTACCATGGGTTGGGCAGTTTTTTCAACGATCACATACTCATGCTTGATAACCATAGCCTATATAGTATGGTGGATTCTTTTTGGATGTGCCCGATATATTTTGGTCACGCGGGTGCTTATGCGAACATATCAAATATCGATAAACCGTTTTGAAAAGATAAATAAGAAATTGTTCTATTTGTTTGTTCTGAGAATGGCATAAGCCATAAACTAAAAAATAGGGACCGTAGTACATGCAAAATCACTGTGCTGCAAAGCGAACACAATTAAGGAGGGGGAAAAATGATGCTGCCAACGGTAGCGCTTAGACAAATAGCAATTGTCCTGTAAGAAAGAAGAACAACCCTTGCTCTTCTTTTGAGACAAAATAAATCAAAGTTGCCGAGAATCCTCTTCCATTTTATGCTAGGAAGAGAGCCAGACACCGAACGCGAGGCGGGGGGCAAACGGCCTCACCAACCGCCCACCCCACCCACGCATTCCACACAGCTCGGAGCCCATCCATCCATGTACTCATCGTCAGGAGGGCATATTAGTATTAGCTTTGACCTATAATATTTATTTAGGAAAGTAAGGTAATATGAACATCTTTATTTATATAGGCTATTTCTATCGACTATTACTATTTATCAATTATTATTTTATGTTTTCTCATATTATAACACACTTTATATTTTATTATGTTACAATACTGTAAATCGTATAGTGATTTGAATGTTATAGTACATTTCATTTCATCATTGTTTGATCTATCTTTTATACAACTAGAACATTAGGCGCCCTTTGGGCGCCCTGCCATGATCATTTGGCAAAACCTATAACTATTAAACTATATGGCCAAAATTATAACAAAGATTTTCTTGTTTGATAGAATGATGAAACTATTTTTTTATTTCTAAGTGTATATAAGCACTAAGATTCTTGCACAATCTATAACAGGTTAAAGCCAGATAATACAAACTTCATATAGTTGAAGATAGAAGACAGAAAACCGAAAAAAAGAAGCTATATATGAAGATAGTACAATATAGGGGTCCAGCAGCAACATGCCAAGCAGCCATTCTGTGGCTGTTTTCAGCTGCAGTTGCACCAGTGCACCACCACAAAAACTGTCGGGAACAAACCGTTGACATAGTAAATGGCAGGAATAAATTGTCAACAACATTATGGTCTTTGAATTTGCAAAATACAAAATCTGTATAATAATCTGGTTCCATTACTGTTTAGGTTCATTGAAAAATGATCCATTAGCAACAACATACAAGAATCAGATGGCACATCCCATTAATACTGCTTGCTACGATGGTTCAAAACATTAAACATCCATAGGATTACAGGAAGACATGCTCTTAGGAGAAGGGACACATCTATTGGGTTACAGAATGTTGTTAGTCCAAGAGAGCAATGGATAAGCCGTTGATGTCAACATTATCTTTAGCTGCCTGCAAATGCAGTATGGGGAGTTATTATTCTGCCTGCAAGTAATGGAGAGATTATCTAGTTGGGAACTCTTCATTTTATATCATAGATTCATCTTTTTGGCATAGTAGTGATGTATTATACCTAATTAGTAAACGAAACCCAAAAGGTTAGTATGTCAGATGGAACACTGTTTTGTGCTTCAACCAACAAATTATAAAAAGATCAATGGCTGAACAATACCAGATTGCAAAACCTATAAAAAAAGCATCAGTTCAGTACATAGATCCACAAGAGCAACAACATACTTGAACCCCATGATGTTACATGCCTTCAAGCAAAAACAATGTACTGAACAAGTAGCTCAATTACTTTCAGATAGGCAGATACCTACAGTTCATAGTTGTGTTTCAATCTGACATTATATTAATTAGAATATATGTAAGTTCTGCACAAAAAATATCATATACTATGAAAGGGAGTTTCACATACTTGACACCCCATGATGCCTCCATTACTTCAGCTCTGCCTTCAATACTAACCACATCCCATATCCTGTTTTGCCCAGTTGGTGTTCTCTGGATCCTTGTTTCAAAGCTGCAAAACTACCACAATGCATAGTACATAATCGAAAATATGTATCAACCAATGTAGTAGTTATTTAGCAATGCAAATAGAAAAACATGCAATGTAATTTAGACGGGGCTAGACAACAAGGAGTGAGCGGAGGTGCGGTGTCGCCGCCTCGCCTCCGCTCGATGTCAGGGAAGCAGCCAAGTTATTTGCTCATAGAGACAATTTGGGAGGGATTTCAACAGAGGCATCACAATTTCATCCACAGTATCATACTGAATATGCTCCACAGCCTGTTATACATCTTCATTTAGAATGGCCATACATTAATGCAGACAGATAAATAATGATAGCAAGATGACCACACAAGATGACAAGAAATTCAGAGAGGATATGTCTACCAAACCAAGAGTACACTAAGACATTTTTAGAACTAAAGCAAATGACATCAGTTCAAAGACAATGCTGAATGAATGCAGCCTTATATACAAACATGCATGCCTCATCGCATAATGGCAACTGAATGCATACGAACATATAGTCAAACAAATTTAGAGAAAGTTCAAACCTATTAAGAACAATAAAATGACATTTTGAGCAGTAGAAGAAATTCTTCCTCCCTCCAATTCTGTAAACACAGTTAAAACTGAAGTATTATTTTTCCATATTTCAGAATTTAACTACATCCATACCATGTCCACTTTGAGAATTATCATATAAATATCTACATATTCGGTATTCCACATCCATTGCAGTGATACTGCTGTTTGGAGAGCTTAAATCACAAACAGAAGCTTTAGCGAGCATACTCGAAAGTCTATATAAAGCAAACAGAAGAGAGTCAGTCAAATACACTAACATGATTTCTCTCATACTAACATCATTGTCAAAGAGGTTGCCCAATCCACAGAATGGTTTCCCACCTCTAACTGGAGTACGTGCAGCACAATTTGTCTCAGACCAAAAGCAACATCAATGCTACAGAAGCCTGTGAGGTTGTATCTGTGCCACTCGCTGTTGGATCTCGAGCTTGCGCCGCTATGCTGGACCTCGCACTTGCGAGATACGCTAGCGTTGCCGCAAGATTGCGCAGGCCGCCGCGGTTCCCCAAACTCGTAGGCGCGCACTTTGACCTGCCAGCGAGCAGATCCAGCCACGTCCGCACAAATCCGATCCTCAGGTGAGCGGATCTGGCAGCGCCAGCATGGGTCCTCCGATCTCCCAGCGGTGCCAGGCGGGAGCAGAACGTCCCAGTGGCGCGGTGAGCCCTGACTTCGTCGTAGAGCCACGAGCGGGAGCAGAGGCGACCGCAGCGCAACACCAGCGGGAAGAGGCAGGGTCGCATGCCGTTTCTCCCTAGATTCGGGGTGCGCTCGTGCGACACGACGAGGCAGAGAGCGGAGGAGGGAGGAGGCTACGACGGCTAGGGTAGGGGAGGAGGCGACGACGGCTAGGGTTTCGATTGCCACCCAAGCCGCTCGTTCGGGAGCGACCGAGCGAGGCTATCGGTGCTGGAGGAGCGAGACTGTTGGAATGTCTCTGGACCGCGGGTTAGTTTTTGGAAAGACAGAGGGGTTTTTTGCAAAACATGTAGCGACACATGTCAACATGCCAATGAGCCACCGATGCTCCAAATTCTGTGGTGGTAGCAGACCCAAGTGGGTTTTAATAAACCTGATACACTTAGCAAAAGTCCAAAATTTATAATTCAATACAAATGACCCAATTCTATGAATCATTTCTATCAACCAGGACATATTAGGCCCCGTTTGGCACAGTTCTAGCTCCGAGATCTATACTGGATCTGTAGTTTGTTGACTAAATTAAAGTGATTTAAATATTTTTATTTAATATATAATATAAATGAAATGAGTCATGTAAATGCACTTAACATACCTGTAACTCTAGATCCAGAATTTTTTAGAGCTACAGATGACCTGCTCTAGAAAATCTACAGATTTTCTAGAGCCAAACGGGGCCTTAGAGCAACTCCAGCAGGGCCCCTACTTGAGCCCTCAAAACTCAAATTTGAGAGCTTGAGCCAAAAAACGAGCTCCAGCAGAGCCCCTACTAGAGCCCTCAAATTTGAGGAGGCCCTCAAATCACCCTCCCACCCCTCATTCCTAGGGGCTCCCCTCCTGGCTCTCATTTTCCTGTTTTTTCCCGCACCGTGAAACTTCTCCCGCTTCGGCCAAAATTCCCCGCCGCCTTCCCACATCCCCCGCCCCCCACCCGCGCGACTGTCTTCTCCGCCCCCCGCGCCGCCCCTCCTCCGCCCCCCTCCCGCCCCCGCGGCGCCCCTCCTCCGCCCCCCCGCCCCCCGCGCCGCCCCTCTCCTCCGCCCCCACCCGCACCGCCCCTCTCCTCCGCCCCCTACCCGCGCCGCCCTCTCCTCCGCCCCCCACCCGCGCAGCACCTCTCCTCCGTCCCCCACCCGCCTCCCTCCAAGCCGGCCTCCTCCTTGAGCTTCATCACCGACGCCATCCGAGCCGGCCTCCTCCCCGAGCTTCTTCTCCGAGCGCCGCCACCCTCCGAGCGCCACCCCTCCCCGAGCGCCGCGCCACCCCGAGCGCCGCCCCTCCCCGAGCGCCGCGCCACCCCGAGCCTCCCACCGCCTCCGTGCTCACCGCCGCGTCGCACTCCTTCTCCCCGTCCCTCCCGCCACCGCTCGCCCGCTGCCTCGCCCGTCGCCGCGCCCGAGCCTCCGCCCGGTACCTCTGGCCCGACAAGGCCAAGCAACATAAGGGCCCAGCGGCCGACGACTTCGAGGCGGCATTCCGGGAGTTCGACGAGGACTCCGAGGAGGAGGAGGACGACGAGATGGCGATGGAGGGGGAGGTGGCCGAGAGCAAGCCGTTCGTGTTCCGCGCTTCCTCCACGAAGCCATCCGGCGGGAGGGCGGCGAGGCGGCAGCCGGCGCCCAACCGCCGTAGGAAGCCCACCCAGTACTGCGGCGTCCGGCGCCGGCCGTGGGGCAAGTGGGCGGCCGAGATCCAACGAGGCGTCACCTCGGGCCTCCGACTCGGTCGACGTCGCCGACGCGCTGTTCGACGTGCTCCTGTTCGCCGACGCTCTGGTGCGGGTGGAGGAGAGGAGGAGCGCACGGGTGGAGGAGAGGAGAGGTAGAGAAATTTGAGAATGACGAGTGAGTCCTACCTGTCATTCTCAGTTGGAATGAATTTGAGGGCCCTGATTTGAGGGCTTCTGCTGGAGTTCAACTCAAAAAACAGGGCCCTCAAAAGTAGAGGAACCCTCAAATCTACCCTACTCTATAATACACCAAAATTTTCTTTACTAAATCCACCCTCTCAACCACCTCCACAGTCATGCCTAATCTAAGTCCACCCAGATTTGTGTACCAAAGTAATCCAACTCCATACAAATGAATGGCTTAGATCTCTCCTCAAACCTTATTCTCTTACTCATTGAAGATCCTAAGGCCAAAATCATTTGGATCATGCACATCATTGAACCGGTACGCACCCCGCGCCCGCCTCCTCCTGCGCCATCACCTCGTGCCCCCACCTCGCGAAAATTCCGCCCGAACGCTGCTCACCCCGCCTCCTCCTCTTCCCCAGACCGCGCCGCCGCCTCTCACCCCGCGCCGCCGCCGCCTCCTCCCCTCCCTCCCACCCCGCGCCGCCGCCGCCGCCGCCTCCTCCCCTCCCTCCCACCCCGCGCCGCCGCCTCCTCCTCCTCCCCACCCCGCGACGCTGCCTCCTCCCCTCCCTCCCAACCCGCGCCGCCGCCTCAGATCCATATCCACCTCGCCTCTTCACTCTTCGCACCCGTCCGCGCCAATCTCCAGCCGGTGGAAGCGCCGAGAGCGGGTGCTCGCGCCTCAGATCCAGCGATCCTCCTGCTGCCGCGGCAGCCATGGACGACTTCCAGGGCCTCCTGGCCCGAGATTTCGGCCTCCGCCCGCAGGGGAAGGCCGCGCCCATGTCGGCCGCCTGTGCCGCCGTGACCTCCGGATCCGCTTGGACCAACCCCAGATCCGCCTCAGCATCCGCCGCCGCTGGCGCCCCATCCGCCCATCATACGACGACCTCTTCGGACCTGTGGCATCCTCCCCGCCGCCCAAGGCGACGCCTTTGCCCTCCCTCGACTCCATCTTCGACTGCGGCGGGGGAGAGGAAGGAGGCGACGGCGGGGGCGTGTGCGTGGTAGCCCTCCCCTGCTCGTCTCCGTCGATGGAGATCCCCACCGCGGCCATCCACCGCCTCCAATCCTTCATCCGCGAGGCTGGCTCCGCGCCCTCCCCCTCCCCCGCCGCCGCGCCTGCACCTCCCTTCCCCTCCGTCGCCGACGCCGTCGCCGCCTTTGACTCCGACGCCTCGCCGGAGCTCCGGTGCGGGCGCTGCGGCACCGCGGGCGGTCTCCTCTGCGGCGCCCAGTCCGCCGTCTGCGTCTACTGCGGGTGTCCCAGGCTGAAGGAGGGCGGCGGCGTCGCCTTCCGCGACAGTGCGGCCTACCGGTGGCTGCTCGGCTCGCTCGGGCTCGACGGATCTGTGAGCTCCTCCTCCTCTTCTTACCTCATTTGTCTCAATTGATCTGTTCGTGTTGTACTATTGGTGATTCGAGTGGAATGCCATTTGCTTCCCGTAGTCAGGGAGACGTAAGGCTATAGATTTGGCATTTGGGTCTCAGCTCTTAAGATTTAGAGTGGCATGGCATGAATGAGTTATGATGAAATAGGGAAGTTTATGGTGGATGAAAAATGGTATGCTTGCTAATAAAGCTGAGCCAAGGCCTTTGGTCTAAACGGAGAAAATTACAGTTGCTTGTTAAGTGGGTGGTATAAGATGGAAACTTTTTGCCGAATTGTGTGTGGAACTGCAATTGGGCCATATGTGGTGATGTTTCCGAAGAGGTAACAAGAAGTAAGAAGTTAAAAGGAGAAAATGTGGAATTGCAAACGGGTCTGTATCAGTAGTAGAAAATGTGGCTTATATTTGTGGAAATTTGGAGCTCGAGACTAGAGTCATGAAATAAAGCATTTAGGCCTGTCATAGAGGGGTTTGCAGTTGCTGGAGACATGAAAAGAGCTCTGGATATTCTTGATCTGATGCAACGAAGTGGCTGCACTCCCACTGTAAGGACTTACAATGCTCTTATTCATGGGCTAATTAGAAAGCACCAGGTATTTTTCAAATACATATTAGTTTCTTCAAATTTAAACCATGCACCATCGGCATTTACTTTGTTTGTTTGTTTGTAGGTTGAAAGGGCCATCTCTGTGCTTGACAAGATGTCGATTGCTGGCATTACACCAAATGAGCATACGTACATAATCATTATGAGAGGTTATGCTGCTAATGGAGACATTGGAAAGGCTTTTGAATATTTCATGAAAATTAAAGAGAGTGGTCTAAAACTCGATGTGTACATTTACGAAACATTGCTCAGGGCCTGTTGCAAATCAGGGAGGATGCAGAGTGCTTTAGCAGTCACACGCGAGATGAGCGTTCAGAAGATACCAAGGAATTCATTTATGTATAATATTTTGCTTGATGGGTAGGTGCTCTAGATAAGCTCTTTTGCCAATGTACGTTAACCTTATTCTTGTGCAGTCCTACTAGGTCATAATTTTTTACTGCCTCAGTAATTCAGAGACACTTGCATTCATTTCATGACTTGTGGAGTGGATGAAACTACTTGGCCAGCTTCTAACTCAGGGATATGAAGAAACTATTACGATACTACTTAAATGAAACTACTTGGCCAGCTTCTTTTCACGATATCCATTAATTTATTTTATGAATTTTTTTTTGTAGAGAGCAGAAAAGGTGATCGAAGAAATGGCAGATGTTGGACTGAAACCTAATCTCAAGACGTATACTACTTTGATTAAAGGTTGGGCAAGGGCGTCCCTTCCAGACAGAGCGTTGAAATGTTTTGAAGAGATGAAACTGGCTGGGCTGAAGCCTAATGTGCCTGCTTACCATTGCTTGGTAACCTCACTTCTCTCAAGGGCAACTGTAATGGAGGGAAGCACCTACACAGGAATCTTGAGTGTTTGTAGGGAAATGTTTGAGAATGATTTGACTGTTGATCTGCGCACCGCTGTTCACTGGTCTAGATGGCTTCACAAGATTGAGAGGACGGGTGGGGCACTAACAGAAGCACTTCAGAGAATATTTCCACCTGATTGGAATTCATTAGAAGTTTTGGGAGAGGCTTCTGATTCTTTAAGCACAGGGGATTCTGATTATTGCAGTGATTCTGATTTTAGCGATGATGATGAGGATCAAGACCCTGATGACAATTGACAAATTCTAGAGCCAATTGTTATCGTTCTGCACTCCCTCACTGTTTTTCCTTGAGCTATACCGGAGTTGACCCAACAAGGTATTTTGTATATATGCATGTGTTTAATATATTGCTACCTGTTGATGATGTTTTTAAAATACACACAGTGTGTTTATATTTCTTTCATGGATTGATTAACCATAAGTTCCGTAACAATGATTTTCTGAAATAAAAGTTTACCAACGATCATTAGTTTGTGGTGTCTATGAAAATAGAGTTCCTGAGTATAACTGACACTCTTTTGTTTGAAAGGACAGTGTCTTTGATAAAACCCTGTGTCCTCACATTACAGACCAGTAGTTTGTGGACTATCGAAGAGTAGGGTTTGGAATCTTATAGCGCAGTAAGCGTGAGCTGTCTGACCTCTGCGGCGTTTCTTCAAGAGCTGCAGACAGTCAGTAACAGTTCTACTGGGGCTGAAGCACAGACTGTCAATGCAACAGACGAAGCTTACTCAGTTATGCGTGTTGCTGTACAGATCAATGACTGGTACAGGTAAATATTCTTGAGGTATCGACAAGCTCATTTTTTGTTACCCTCTATCCTTCACTATAGTCCAACTTGTTATATACTCCTAACACAAATCCAAGGTCATATATTTGGATAAATGCAGATATTTTTTTAGCTCATTATTCACCCGTCACCAATTTTTGGCTTGCCTTTTGCGTTGTGCTATGGTAAATGTACCAGCCATGATAAAGTCTGTGCGCTCATTTTGCAGCATCCAAATGTTAGGAGTAGGGCGTACGGGGGTTTATATAGTCTATTCTTTTGAGCTGCGGCTTATAATTTTTAGCTATTGTTTATTGGTTTAATAAATAATAATTGCTGAGAGAAGCTAAAAACTAAAAGCTCCTGAAAAGCTAAAAAGAACAAGTCCATTGGCCTATGGTTGAAAGCATTCACAGCACAGAACACATGCTAAGGAGTACTGGATGTAAAGGGAGACGCTATGAATCTTAATGAATCTGATTGTTCGTTTTATTTTTTACAAATTTTATCTTGTTTTGTATTTTATCGTAGCGTTAGCACGGGCACACTACTAATCAAAAGTAAAGACTCTGATTTGAGAGCTCCTGCTGGAGTTGCTCTCAGACACAGCTAAAAGCTGTTAGCAAAAAAGACAGTGGAACGGCTCTAAACCACTTCGTCCGAGCCGCAAGTCGCCAAACCAAACTCGCTCGCTCGCTCCTGCACCGCACCGCGCGTCCGCACGCCGCCACCTTCCCCGCCAGCCTCCGTCCCCAGCCGCTTCCGCGCACGGAAAGGCAAAGGGCCTTCTCCTCCTCCTCCTCGTGATTCGTGAGCCCTCCCAGGTCAAACCCTAAATCACACACTCGCGCGCCCGCACGCACCATCCATTTCCTCCCCCATGGCGGCGCTCTCCGTACCCCTCCGCGCCGCCGCTGCATCCTCGGCCCTCGCCGATCCCATCAAGGTATCTAGTTATCGCCTCTCCGTACTCTCCCTCTCGCTCTCTATACGGTTTCTGTTTCGACATTTTCTTAAGGATTGGTACGGGTTCACGCTGGTGGGTTGCTGCGAGTCCCTTTCATCTTCCTATTCCTGTGTCTAGATTAGATTTGGTACCGATCCTAGTTTGCTTTCGTTTGGGGAAACCACCAACCTTCGGTTTGTTTGGACAAAAATCTCAGCCATTTAAGCAGTTTGGAGCTGCCATATTGTAATAGTTTTGGGGAATTTCTCAGATATATATTGCATTAGTCAACCGGCAGATCAGGTATGGGCCAAAGTGGCCTAGAAGATAGCTATCCTATTTCTCTATTATTTAGATATACATTACCCCCCCCCCCCCAAAAAAAATTGAAGACGGAAATCCGCAACCTGAAGCTCCGAAGGCGAATAGCGAAGTGAAATGGAAATGGTCCTGTGAGTACAATGAGACTGAGTAAAAGAAGCATCGGTGCCACTATGTTTTGCGAGCTCATGTTTCACAGGGTCAGAGGCTATCTGGATAGCACTATTATTATCACAAAATATAGTTGGTTCCGAGAGCACAACACCAAGATCAACAAGGAGCCAACAGAGCCATATGACTTCAGCGGTTGTAGTTGCTGGAGCCCTTAATTCAGCTTCAGCACTAGAGCGAGAGGCAGCCATTTGTTTCTTGGATTTCCATGCAAGGAGAGAGGAGCCAAGAAAAATGCAATAACCAATGATGGAGCGCTGATCAACATGATCACTAGCCCAAGTAGCGTCGGAGTTAGCTTGAAGCTGTAATGAACTATCACGAGAGAAGAACAAACTGTGAGAAGATGTCCCCCATGGATAGCGTAGCACACGCAGAAGATGGGCATAGTGAACAGAAGTAGTAGGAGGAAAATTGCTGGCAGAGATCGGCTAGCAGCAGCTCAAGAGGTGGCAGCACTGGCAACACAGCTCCCAGCCGCAGTCCAGTCCGACAGTGAGAAGAGAGCGGCGGCGGCATGGCTCGCTGGAACGATGACCAGTGGCACGGTTCGCAGATGAGAGCGACGGCAGCATGGCTCAAGAGGGCGGCGGTGGTGCGGCTTACAGAAACGACGACTGGCGACAAGCAAAACAACGCGGATCCCAGCTGCAGCTCTGCTGGCGAGAAGAGAGCGCGAGGACGACGGCGCGGCTCCCAGGTCAACAGCAGCGTACGGAACTAGGGTTCCAGTGAGACAAAGATATGATACCATGTAATAGTTTTGGGGAATTTCTCAGATGTATATTGCATTAGTCAACCAGTAGGTCAGGTGGTAATATACATGTACAGCAAGGGAGGTATGGGCAGATGGGCCAAAGTGGGCTAGAAGATAGCTATCCTATTTCTCTATTATCTATTTACATATACATTAACACATGTAACCTATCAGATGATTTGGGTTTGAATGCTGTGTACGAGTTAAGTTCTCTGCTGTTCAGTACCAACTCCATCGAATTTAGCCAAGGGGATCCTATTAATTTCATACTGTGAATTAACACTCAGATTAGTTGGTATGTGATGCTGTAACTCTTATTGCTTTCCACCTTCGTTTGCAATCTGCTGTTTGCGTCTTCAGAAGCTCTCTCTCTTTATATATAGATTTCATGTTCACACCGGAAAGATTTCTACTCCTATTGATGCAATCTGGCTGCTATGGTATAGGTGTTGTGCGTGAGGAGCACGGGCTCAGCTCAGTTTGGCTGCAGCTTCCCCTCCATTGCTGCCTTCTCTTCGTCGTAAGTGCCTACTTCTGATGCCTGGTCCTCACTACCTTGGAACTGTAATGCCAGATTATGTATGATATGTTGCATCTAATTCTTGTCAACCGTAAAAGTGCTAGGAACGTTGAGCCACTCAGAGCTGTAGCTACGCAGGTGCCCCCTGCCGTCCCACGTGAGTTGTTGGGTTCACCAAGCATTGCATCTTGCAGTGGCATTTGATTATTCTATAACCTTGTTCTGCTTTTGTTTTTCTGTGTAGAATATTCGAGTGGGGAGAAGACAAAGGTTGGCATCAATGGTGAGTCCCTCTCGTGTACATCTGGAGACAAAATTGGTGCAAAAACTGTTGTAATCTAGATGAGATAGATTAATCCTTGCTGGTCGATTCATTTTGTCTTGGATGCTTAGGCCATGCTTTTTTATTCAAATATATGATGTAGACCAAATGCACTAGTTTAAATATCATCTTACAAGGTCTTAAAAAGGTAATATCTAGTTCTCAGTTGAGTAACTGAGTCACACCTGGCCCACTGAGGTAGTTTACACTTTTGTATCAGAAGTCATAAGTAGATGAAGCAATACATATGCAATGTTAGCCCTATGTTTTTGTTACTGTAGGGTTTGGGCGGATTGGGAGATTGGTCTTGCGAATTGCAACCAGCAGAGATGATATTGAAGTTGTGGCTGTCAATGATCCTTTTATTGATGCTAAGTACATGGTAAGGATTAAGGAAACAATGCAAAATGATGTAGTATACCGTATTTCATGCTGTGGACAATTCAGTTAATAGAAATGAACAATGCATTTTTAGCTGTTTGGGGATTGCAGTTTTGATTGCATCTATGTACCTTCTGAATCTTGAGATCTTTTACACCTGACATGCACAGTTAGAGCAGGAAACCAATGGTTTTGCAACATTTACTACTTTGTATCGGCTTGTATGATACCATGTTGTGCAGAACAGACCTACATTGATTTCTGTTTGTCTTTTTGTGTGATGTCTTGTGATTTTTATGAGTACGGTCTTTTTTTAACCTTAATCTAAATAATCCTATTTAATCTGATGCAAATTATCTTTCCTGTTAACTCATTCACAATATGGTTCGTGTGCTTTCACCTTTCTTATGTATTGTATGCAAATGGTAGCTTTACAAGTCAATTTATAAAATCTTATTTATACTGCATTGTGTTTCGAGCCCAAAAGCATTGGTTCTACCATCCAATTTTATGCAACTGACATTCCTGTTTTATCTATTAGATGCAATGACCAAAACCATAAACCATCCATTTAAGTGATCTACCGCACAGGAATTTGACAAAATTCAATTCTACCATTATATTCTTTCCTTCGCTGTGGGAGTAACAACTCCGTCCTTTCGTGAGATATGGCATTTGGTTGTGCTTGTGTTTTGGTTTGTAGATAATCTTCCCCCTTTTCCAGGCCTATATGCTCAAGTATGACTCCACTCATGGTCCATTTAAAGGATCCATTAAGGTTCTGGATGATTCAACCCTGGAGATCAATGGGAAGAAAATCACAATTACAAGCAAAAGGTAATATTGCAACTGCATTTGGGTTAGCTGTTGTATAGCATGTTACAGTTGCTATTCATTTAAATATTTGGTCGCTGATTATACACGACATTGTCCTCTTGTAATCATGCTAGTAAATTTGGATCTGGCAGTTCTTGAGGACTTGTGCCACTGTTCTCCGATGCTGTCAGATGGCTTACTTAGCTCAATCTGGTTTTTGATTCCCCAATTTCCGCACAGTGTTGTATTAGATATTTTGATAGTGTTTGCACTATGAAGATGTGAATGCTAGTTCTGGAAAATTTCTTCCTGCATACTTGAAACACTTTGGGCCACTGGGAAATATTTACTTCAGCTTACTGTGTAGATAGATCACAAGCACATCTTATAACATTTAAGCTGGTTATTTAGTACCACACAATACTTGCACCTATTACAGTGCACAACCTTGTGAAATAAAGAAAAGTGAAGCCTCTAACTTTACATGGAATGAAGTGGCCGAAGTAACTTACTGCACTAATTCACAGTTTAGAACCCCTCATTTTCGTACATTCATGCATGCTTCATACCTGTGCGCTCTTGTTTTATATCCGGAGTACTGTATGCTCATTCTCACTTTGATTTTGATATCCATATGGCGGTTGTGATTGTGCATTCATATATCTTGGTTATGTAGCTTTGGACATTTTTTTTGTCCTCGGGTTTTTAGTTTTTGACCTTTTGTTACATGTGTATTTTAGAATTTGCATCTTTTGTTTCTCTATTTCCAGAGATCCTGCAGAGATTCCTTGGGGTAACTTTGGAGCTGAATATGTTGTTGAATCTTCTGGTGTTTTTACGACGACCGAGAAAGCATCGGCACACTTGAAGGTTTGTGTGCCATTTCTTTGACAATGCCATCTAAGTAGCTAACAATATGCCTTTTTTGTATTGCACAAAATGGTGAGAGTTTTGCTGCCTTTTTTTCTAGGGTGGCGCTAAGAAAGTCGTGATATCTGCTCCATCAGCAGATGCTCCCATGTTTGTTGTTGGAGTAAATGAGAAGAGCTACAATCCCAATGTGAATGTTGTTTCTAATGCAAGTTGTACCACCAACTGTCTTGCTCCTCTTGCCAAGGTCTCTTCCCCATTTACTTATCCTGTTGCCTTTCATTACCAGTATTCTGAACTGCTCTCGTGACTCCGATGATGCTCATCAATAGACCGTGGTGTGCAGGTTGTCCATGAGGAATTTGGCATTGTTGAGGGTCTCATGACAACTGTTCATGCCACAACAGGTTTTCTTTCTCCACTTTGAAACTTGTCAGTTGTCACAGATGGAGACAGGTGGTTTTCCAGTCTGTCTGTGGAGTTACTGTTTCTTTCAAATTAGGTGTCATAGCAATCTTATTCTTGTGTGTTCAGCCACCCAGAAGACTGTTGATGGTCCTTCGATGAAAGATTGGAGAGGAGGACGTGGTGCTGGTCAAAACATAATTCCTAGCTCCACTGGTGCAGCAAAGGTAGCTTGAGTCAAACACATGCCGTGTTCCTTCTAAGATTTTCATTATTGGCTGACTGGTTTTACTTTCCTGTCAGGCTGTTGGGAAAGTCCTCCCTGAGCTAAATGGAAAGCTTACTGGCATGGCATTCCGAGTTCCAACACCAAATGTCTCTGTTGTGGACTTGACCTGCCGGATTGAGAAAAGTGCCTCCTATGATGATGTGAAAGCAGCCATCAAGTATGTAGAACTATCTCATTGTTTATGCACGTTACCTGTTCTGTTTAGTACTTTGATTCATTGTTCGACACTTCAATTTCAATTTGACTTGTCCTGTTAGAGTAATACATTAGCTTTTGTACCAATTAAGTGATGGAACAGTCATCAATAATTTGAAGGTCAACATAATGGTTATAATGCTTGCGAGCAGAATGTATATTTATAGGAGATTCGTGAAATGCTCAGGAAGTTGGAAGTGATGACAAAATGTGTTGACATACAGTTTTGTTTCAGGGCGGCCTCAGAGGGTGCACTGAAAGGTATTCTAGGCTACACAGATGAGGATGTTGTTTCCAATGATTTTGTCGGTGATTCAAGGTAAGAATTTACATCTACTCACATAAGAACATAATTTGTCTTGTGTTGGAAGGTAGCTGACATCAATGTCTCTCTTCGTCTCAGGTCAAGCATATTCGATGCTAAGGCTGGTATAGGACTAAGCTCTTCTTTCATGAAGCTTGTGTCGTGGTACGACAACGAGTGGGGCTACAGGTGAGTGCCTATTTCACCTCATCAAAGGAATTATTTTCTTACAATTCTTAAGCTAACCTAAGGATTAATTTTCTTTCTTTGCTTCAGCAACCGAGTTCTGGATCTGATCGCTCACATGGCTCTCGTCAGCACCAAGCACTGATGTCTTGAGAACCCTCTGCTAGTCCAGGAAGGCTGCAATTTTGACGGTCCTTTTCGTTTCAGTATTGGCTTGAATAAGATGTATGTCGGACAAAAGCAAAAATGGACTGGGATCCATGACTTATTTGTACCAGAGGATGAAGATTACTCCGTAGCGTTCCGAGCATGCGGTGGAATTGTTGAGTGAATCATATATATCGGCGACACGATGCGTTCCGTCTAGTGTGCCAGTTTATGCTACTTTCTCCATGTTTGATTCATATGATGGTCTGTTTTTGAGCCTTTGAACAAACTTAAAAAGATGGATAGGATGTACGTACACACATTTATTTTTAGGTGGAAGATTGTGAAACTTTCAAGGTTTGAAATCGCCAGTGTGAGGTTCAGTGGCCATGGCTCAAGTAGAGGTAGGGCAACAGGAGGAGGGGCGAAATTGCCTTTTCACAAGGTCTCAACATGCAAATTTAATTGAAAACAGCAAAAGAAAATAGAAATTGGCGTTACATGATAATTTCAGACGTTTCATGGTTGTCAACTTAAAGCGTCGTTCACGAAACACTAATATTTGGAGTGGTATTAATCTTGCGGACTTTCTCTGGTACATATCAAGGTCTTCTTATTTTGGCTTCAACTTCTGATTTTTGGCTTATTTTTTACTATTCCTAAATTTTATTTTTGTTTCTGATTTTTTTGTCTTTTTTTTTGAGTTTTTTTTGCTAGTTTTCCCCGTATTTGTTTGCATGGTACTAATGCCTGTAATTTGACGAGCAAAAAAAAGACATGCATATCACCTAGCGTTACAAAATTCTAAATTTCGTCAGCCATTAAACTTTCCCTTTAATAACTACTCAAACAATGTAATTATCCACGTATCCAGCTCATGGTTACTATCAAATCATCAATTGCTTGTCTAAAAAAAATCAACAATGCTTACCGATTTTACATAACATGCACATCCCATTTCAATTAGACCATTCATTTTTCCAGTCCTATAAATGGGCATGTAAACTAACACCTCGCCATCCTACACCTCAAAACAACCGACTCCAAGTTGTAGCCATGGTTTGCAAGATTGCCGCCACCTTTACGCTACTCCTCGTGTCATGCGGTAAGTACATATATAGTTCATGTTGCTAGCAATGATTTAGGATGAATTGCTCCATATACTCGTGTATATATATCTTGATAACACAAAAACCCTTTTTGATCGAATAGATGCGGATCAAGACCAGTGTAAGCCACGCCGGGCCAAAGACCCGGTCCGCCACAATACACGTGGAAGTCGGGCCATGCAGTGGCGGATTTAGAAAAAAAAAATGACGAAGGGCCTTACACTTCATGTATATATTTATCAACATATTCATCAATAATATAGTAGATAATAATACATTCTAAATTTTGTAACATCAACTAACTTTATAACAAAATTCAATAGTAGATATTAAAAATTAAAACAGAGTATTTTAATATTAAAGTCCTAACCCACAAATATTTTAAAAATCATAGAATTAAAACCCTAAAATCTAAATCATAAAATTTAGTACTTATTTTGATCGGCTGATCGTTACTTCGTTAACTATGAAGATCATTGAACTTTGAAGCAAGAAGCCTGTCAACTAGGACGAGACGACGAGTGGTCAGTGGACGATCTCACATATTGTTGTGGCCATCGGCTATACTGCATACATTGATACATACACCGAGATTTACTCAATTTGCATGCACACGCAGTGAGATTAACACAGTGAAACTATACCATCCGAGTCCAACGCACGCAAGCGTAGGTGAGAAGCGGGCGGTGTGCTCTTGGATGACGGCAGCTCCGTTGTCGGGCCCATTGTCGCTGCAAACGAAAGGACCAACTCACCAAAGATTGCAGCGTGGCGTGGGGAGTAAGGGAAAGTAGGTAAGGCGTCATCTGGACCTAGCGTTACCTACTTAGTTAGCTTAGGGTTGGTGCTGGCTTGGACGCTTAGGCCTTGGGTTGGCGTTGGCTTGAGGCTGGACCAGTTGGTGGCCTATGTTTAATCGGTTCAAATAACTTCTATTATTTTGTTTTCTTTTCACTGGTGGTTGATATGCTTTGTCGTGGTAACTTTAACTTACATGTATTTTTTGGAGTGTCTTGCTTTGTGAACGTCCTGCGTGTTTTTCTTTTTCTTTTCTTTCCCTGTTTGTCAACGTGTTTAAACATTCTTTCTTTTACATAGATGTAATTCTTAGTATGTGGAGCACTAATTTTTGGTATGTGGGGTATACACTATGTAAACTTAGACCTTAAGCAACAAAAAATAAAATCGGCACGGGGGTATGTGCCCCCGCATTCTCCAATGTGCATCCGCCCTTGGGCCCGGGCTTTTCTGGGTCAGCCCAAGGTCTAGCCGTCATGGCCCAAGCACGGCATGGGCACGAATGCCGAGTTGTGCTAGGTCTAGAAAGAAATCCTGTCGGGCAGCATGATACAACCTATCGTGCCATGCTCGGGTCAACCCAGCACAAAAGTGGCACGGCAGGCTGCGCGGCACAGCGGTGGGAGTGGTGCAGTGCGGTTGGGTCATGACAGCCACCCCACGTTGGGCATGCGCCGACCGCACCACCGACAAACGCCGCCGCTCTCCTTCCCACACACACCCACACCACTAAGGAAGAAGGGTTGGGTACAACAAATCTATAGGGTGATCGGCCAAAGTTGTGGAGATGCTCAGCACCACCACAACCTCACAGCTGGTGGTGGTTAAATGGTGGCATACTCGAGTATGGCTAGGTTTAGCCACACCCAACCAAGCCAGTGTGGGAGTTGAGTGGTGAGAAAGAGTGAGGTCCTGGGAGACCACTGGAGGTCCCCCAAGATCGACATGGCTAACAGTGGCAGCATCGAGTGGCGGCGTCGAGCACGTGCAGCGCCATGGAAGGGTGTTGGGTCAAAGTAGATCGCGGTTGGGGGAACGAGGACCCAAGGATGGAAATCTGATTTCTTCCTCGCTATTCTTTTCTTTCCCTTCTTCTATTCGTTTCTTAGACCTAGGTGATCTCACATCTCGGCGAACGCCGGTGGCCAAGAGACATTACAACATGATATTAGAGCATGTTGTAATGTGTTATGAATTCAGTGTTGGCCGGTTGGCCCCATACTTGCGCAAGTTCGTACTGGTCTTCCTGGATGACATTTTGATATATAGTCCACCCTGTTACAACATGCAGAACATTTGAGATTGGTGCTAGAGCAATTAAGAAAACACCAACTCTTTGTCAAGCAATCCAAATGTTCATTTGCCTAGCAGAAACTGGAATATTTGGGGCATATTATTTCAGATCATGGAGTAGCTGCTGACGAAGACTCAAGCAATGTTAGCATGGCCAACGCTGACTATTGTCACAGAACTTCGAGGTTTCTTGGGACTGACTGGATATTACCGAAATTTGTCCGCAGTTTCAGGGTGATTGCCAAACAATTGACTAACCTTCGGAAGAAGTCCTTCAATTGGGATGAGACAACCGACACATCTTTTGCCACGCTGAAGCAGGCCATGGCTTCTACCCCAGTTTTAGCGCTGCCGAATTTCGGTGAACCCTTTATAGTGGAGACAGACGCCTGTGATGGGGGTATTAGGGAGGTTTTGATGCAAGATGAGCACCTGGTGGCATTTCTGAGCTCTTGGGGGTAGTTCATCAACATCTATCCATTTATGAAAAGGAGTTTCTAGCCTTGATCATGGCGGTAGAGAGGTGGCGCCCGTATCTCAAACGGGGTGAGTTTATCATTCGAACCGATCACCGTAGTCTTAGCAACTTGGAGGAACAACAGTTACAGTCCAAGATGCAGCGCAAAGCAATGACCAGGCTGATGGGACTACAATTCAAGATTGTTTATCACAAAGGAAAGGAAAATGTCGCAGCTGATGCGTTGTCCCGGATCAGGCATGTGATGGAATTACAAGCCATTTCGAAGATACGTATAGCATGGATTCAAGAAGTACTTAATTCATATGCAACTGACAATGATGCTACCTGGGAGGAACTCAATGTCGTGCAAAAGCGCTTTCCGGACGCAATTGCTTGGGGACAAGCAATCTCTGTAGGGTTGAGTGATGTCACGACAGAAGAGACTGGGACAAGAGCATCTGACCCACATGATGGGGAGCGTTGAAGGGCGAAGGTGTGATGGGGTGAGGGTCCACATGTAAGGGTTGGTGTGTCTTGAGCTTCCACCTGTAAGCGTGGGTGAGTCGGAGTTAAATAACAAACGCATATGGAGACAGAAACATATGAATGGAAATCTGAGTTCTTCCTCGCTATTCTTTTCTTTCCCTTCTATTCGTTTCTCAAAACAGACAAAACTGGGTGATCTTACGTCTCAGCGAACGCCGGTGGCCAAGGGACATTACATAGTGTTATATGGTACAAGCCAAAGTGTCAAGAATGTATCCTCACTGATTGACAAAGAGACGCCATTTTCATTTGTTTCAAGTAAAAATGATACAAAAACAAGGGGTATAAAAATCACTCCACAGTTATCTGCAGCACAGTGGTAAGCCTTGGTTTTCTGTATCTCCTCAACAACAGCGAGGAACATACTACACTAACGGACGAGAACGCCATGCAAGCGCCGGCCAGCCAAGGCGGCATTTGGAGTCTGGTAAAGGGGAATAGTGCACCGGCAGCAACAGGGATGGCAACGATGTTGTATGCCATGGCGAAGAAGTAGTTCCACCGGATTCGGCTGAATGTCTTCCTTGAGAGGTCGATTGCTGTGATGACGTCTTCAAGGTTGTTCCGCACCAGCACATAGTCCGCCGCCTCGATGGCAATGTCGGTGCCTGCACCAATGGCCATCCCGACATCGGCTGCTGCTAGGGCTGGGGAGTCATTGATGCCGTCTCCAACCATTGCAACGACGCTCCCATCCTTTTGGAGAGAGCGAATGACATCGGCTTTTCCGGCAGGCATAACCTCAGCTCTCACATCTTCAATGCCAACCTGCAGAAGAAACACTTGAGATTTCCCAGGACTCGACATCTCATATGAGCAGATTGACAAATGAAGGTGTTCTCATGAAATCACATAGGCAGCAAAGTTGAGCTCATAGAAAGGATCAAACGCAGATGCTAGCACTGCCACTGCAACATGTGAATTCCAACTAACCTCCTTCGCAATCGCTTGTGCAGTCCTCCAATTGTCCCCTGTGACCATAACTGGATAAACACCCATCTTTTTTAGGCCTTCTACAACTACAGCAGCCTCCCTTTTCAAGGGATCTGTTATCCCCATTAAGCCAATGAAGTCGCTATCATATGCTACAAGAATGCCTGTCTTTGCGTTCAGTTCCAGGTCTACCAAGAAACTTTCAGCCTCTTCAGGAATGCTTACCCCATTTTCAGTTATCAAAGTACGGTTGCCCACCTACATAAACATGTAAGCGTCAAATAATCAGATTTACTCAGGCATAACAACATATAAATAAAATTATATCCTTCGGTTTTTAAGAGACACAGTCAAGGATAGCTAACCAAAATTTTCTTCCCATTGATGAAACATTGAACCCCTTTGCCAGGCAAGGCAGAAAAGTCTGCGACTTCCAGGAGCCACTGAGAAAATATCTCTTCTTTTCTTTTCTTCATATCATCTTTTGATGAGGGGAGTTTTCCAAAGAAATGGAAATGAAATGCATAATCCAAGATAGCTTTCGCAAGTGGATGTTCACTGCTTCCCTAAATTACAGGAAAAGAACAGAATAAAATTCCCATGTTTGAACTTTGCTGTGGATAAGCATAATAGTTACTCTAAAAGCCCTAGGTAAATCTTTGCCTTACCTCTGCAGATGCTACCAAAATGAGGAAGTCTCCAAGATCCATTCCTGAGAATATCTTTGTTGTTGTTAAAGTAGCCTTTCCTTGTGTCAGCGTCCCGGTTTTATCAAATAAAACATACTTTACATTCTGAGCCCTCTCCAATGCATCTCCACCCTTTACAAGTACCCCATGATTAGCCCCAACTCCAGTAGCTACCATAACAGCAGTTGGTGTTGCCAGACCAAGAGCACATGGACAGGCGATCACCACAACAGAGATGGAGAACATGAGGGAGAAAACAAAGCAATTGCTAGTTTCAGCAACCCATGAATTTGGATATGCTCCCAACCATCCACATACAAACCTAGAAAAGTCAATAATGCATAGGTGAGAGTATCCACAGTCCTGAACTCAAACAGATGTATGAAACTTACCATGCAAAGAATGTCAGGAAGGACAAGGTGATGACAATAGGAACAAAAATGCTGGCCACCTAAAAAGAACATAGATAGTGTCAGCATTCACAACAAGTAATAGGAATTGTAGGGATGTATAATGTCAGCATTCACAACAAATAATGGCAATTGTAGGGATGTATAAAAAGCAAAAGGCCACTGCATGTTAAAAAGGATGTGTAAATGCCCAAGACAACTTCATTGACATCAATTAATGCAAACTTTTTATTAAAAAAATTCATACACAGATAAAAAAATAGCTGCTTTCTAATACTTCATAAAAAATCAACCAGGTCATACCAGGTAATAGGGAAAGCAAACAGTAATGTAAGAAATCCGCCACGACTAATGCAATTTCTTCTACAAGGCACTTAAATTACAACATAAGCACATAAGGTCAATGTCGTTTAACTAGTACATCAGTTCAGAAGTATAATTTAAGTTTCCTAAAACACTGCTTTACAGATTTAAGATTAGAACAGAGATAATTTTCATAACTCAAAAAACTTGTAAATACGAATGTACTCACATAATCAGCAAACTTCTGAATAGGGGCTTTAGACATCTGGGCAGTCTCAACCAGAGAAATTATCTGGTTCAAAACTGTCCCTGATCCTACTTTAGTCGCTTGTACATGAAGGACGCCATTTAAGTTCATTGTGCCTCCAATTACTAAACTGGATACTTCCTTGGAGATAGCCACAGATTCACCAGTTACCATACTTTCATCAACATGGCTTGTGCCCCAAATGACGACACCATCAGCAGGAACCTTTGAACCAGGCAGCACTTTTAAGGCATCACCAGGTTGGATTAAGGATGCATCAATCTCCTTCTCGCTAGCATATTTTCCTTCTGGATTCAAGGACAGTGCTATGAGTTGATGTGTGCAACTACAAGAAAATACCTTAAGAGCATGTGTGCAAGGCTGCAAATCTAAGCGATCGATTACGATGCAATGAAAAAAAACAAACAAACAAAGGAAGCTACTACATGAAAATAACTTGGATACGAGCTTTCTAAAACTGCTCGTCATTATTACTGGATGCATGCTAAGTTAAAACTGCTCATCATTATTACTGTATGCATGCTAAGTTTTGTACAGTACGAATCAGATACCTTTGTCTTTCAGAAGCAAAAGGGCTGTAGCAGGGACAAGCTCTACAAGCTTCTTTATAGCATCTGATGTCTTTCCTTTAGCAAGCACCTCAAGATACTTCCCAAATAGCACAAATGTAATTATCATTGCGCTTGTCTCAAAATATATCGGAGGATGAAATCCAGTGAATGCCCCATAAAGAAGCGCACAAACAGAGTAGACATATGACGCAGTGGTGCCAAGAACAACTAATACATCCATATTTGTAGAGCCATGTCTCAGGGCCCTATAAGCTGCAACATAGAATCGTTTGCCAACAACAAACTGCACTATGCTCACCAGCATCCACTTCAGCAAATCTCCTATACGAAATGGTCCACAGTGCATGAGTAGGAATGAACTAACGAAAGGTATGCGAGGGCATACCGTGCGCATAAAGAATACAGGAATCTGGTGCAAGGAAAGCAGTGGAGAGAGTCAGTATGCAGGTAACACAACAACAATTCATATTAAATTGTATTTTATATCAGTAAGAATATGGCATAATTGCCAGCATAATGGCAATTGTCTCAGGGCATGCTGACATGTCAGATGGGCCTGCTATTTATATTTACAGTGACAACTATGACAAGAGTATGAACATCAGCAGAAATATACACTGATCTAAAATATGACGAAAACCATAAAACCTCTAGAATATCAGGGAAAAACAAACTTACACTTAGGAATAAGCTAGATCGAAGAAGATGAAGCATTTTGGAAGCCTCTTGTGCATCATTTGAAGCAGCCCGTATGTATGGATTCTGTACATGGGCTTTCAGTCTGCCATTGCTTTCCATCTCAATGGTATCCACAATTGATCTCAGACCAACAACTTCTGGATCAAATACAATTTCAACTTCTGCATGTGCAAATTTTACATCAAACTGCCGCAAGCCTTCTGTTTTCTTCAGGATATCATGCAATACATCTACATCTCTCTCGGTATGCAGTCCTGTTAGACCTAACAAAACCTTGTCTTGCTCGCTACTTTGTAACAGTGCAGCTTCAAAACCAGCATCCTCGATAGCCTGAACAATTTCAACTTTGCTAATGGCAGTCGGGTCATACTCAACTTCCCCTAGTGAGGTCGCTAGTGCAACAACTGCTCTTTTTACACCTGGCAACTTCTTTAAGATCCCCTCAACTGAGTTCACACAGGCAGCACAAGTCATTCCCCCTATCCTAAATTGGCCTGACAAAGTCTTCTGCGACTTTGGCTGAGAAACAGCAGAGTCTGGGAGGATTTCTGCTTCAAATCCAGCATCTTCTATTGCTTCTACAATGTCTTCTTCCTGCGCGCAACAAGCTTTCAACATAGAACTAAAAGACTGTAATACTGTATATACACATCCTAATAGAACAGTCCCTGACAGGACCATTTCCGAGACTTGAAGTAAAAGCGAATTATTTGAAAACAAAAGGTTGCAGACTGGCAACATAACAAACAGTCGAGTTCTTTTAAAAAGACAAAACAGCTATTTTCTGTGGAGATTGTTTGCAATTGCAAGTTACAGTACTGTTACTTGAAAGGATTGCTCATGAACCGGTTAAATTTTATATGAACCTTTCATAGAACACCACACTAGGACTGCACTTTCGCACCTTTAAAATTGATACAAAGAACCCCCCCCCCCCCCCCCATCTTTTTCTTAAGCATGGTTGTACCCCATGATCATCAAACCCACTAGAATTACGGATGAGAAAAAAATCATCATTTCGTTGTACGCATCCTACAAATTCAATTCACGGCACCGGTCATTTCGGATTGTTGTATAGGAACCGTCAGCTTGAAGAAGAACAAACGAGCAAAAATCAAGCAGCTCCTATAGCACTAATTGCGCACCAAAGCGAACCAGCCCGCCAATTAAGAGCCGTTTCATTTCCCATCCAAAGTTCCTAACTACCTTAGCCAACGAACCGCAGTTAATTTTCCCGCCTTGAGGTCCGCAAGTCAGCCGCGCATCATCGATACCACGCCAAAATCCACCCAATCCGCAGCTACAGCTCTAGAATTCGCCGCAAAGGCGCGATCCCAAGCCACATCTCCAGTGTGCGCGAGGCGAGGTGAGGGGGAGGGATCACGGAGCCAATCCACGGACCTTGGCGAGCGCGGGGTCGAAGACGACGTGGGCGCGGCTCTGCAGCAGCGACACGGCGGCGCCCCGCACGCCGCGGCGGGCGGATACGGCGGCCTCTACGGCGCCGGTGCAGGCGGAGCACGTCATGCCGGTGACCCGCACCTGCACCCGCCGCATGCCCGCCTCCCCCGCAGCCTCCTCGTCGTAAGAGCCCAGCAGCGCCACCTCTTCCATCTCGTCGTCGCGGCCGCCGGCGACGGCCGAGAGCTGGAGGTGGGCCATGGCCGTCAGAGACGGACGGGGAGGCAGGGCAGGGGGTGGCAATGTTTAGGGGGAGGGGAACGGGAAGACAAGGGCTCGTGGGGTGGTGGAGGTTGAGTGATAACACGAGAGGCGAGGGGGCGGTTTGAGATTGCGCGCGGAGTTTGAGGGGTTTCCCGCAAATGTTGCGGGTCTTGCAATGATACACCTACGTGCTACTGTTTGCTTGGTAGGTAGGCAGCATCTGGGAGTCACGAATACAAAACCCCCCTCCACCCACACACATACTACGTCCATTAAACCCCGGGGACTAGGAGTGAAAATGGGTCGGGTTAATCCCGACCGATCCGGCATCAAATTCGATTGGTACCGAATCCGGAGAAAAAAATATGGGTTAGGATATAGTAACAACAATATCCGTCCGAATCCGATACGTCTTCAAGTATGATTTCATGTTAGTGCTACTATTTGACGTTTCATTTTCTTTTGTAATGGTAAAATAAAATCTTCTACATCAGCTATTAAATAGTAACATCAAGTCAGTGCGTCCTACTCCATTTACTGCACTGTATGCATTCCTTACAAACAAGTAGGGGTGCAAACGAATTGAGTTAATCCCGACCGATCCGACACCGAATCCGATTGGTACCGAATCTGATTGATACCGAATCCGGAGGAAAAAATATGGGTTAGGATATGGTAACAGCAATATCCGTCCGAATCCGATCCGTTTTCACCCCTACCGGGGACTCTCCGCGCGGAGGGCCGCCCACGTCACCCCGCCCGCGCGCTCCGGCCGGCGCGTGGCGGGGGAATTCCCGTATGGCCGGAGGAGTCATTTTCCCTGTATTTTTTGAAAATTACGTAAATGTCCTTTTTCCTCGCGAAAAGGTCCCTGACAGTTTTTTTTCACCGAAATTTTTTCAGGATAGCGCCCCGCGGTTTTCTAAATTACGTACGGGTCCTCGTTTAGTTACGTACATGTCCTCAATTTTTTACGAAAAAGACCTTTGGCTTTTTCGAAAATACACATGTGCCCTCGATTTTTTTAAAAAACCTCCTCGCGAATTATCGCCCCTTTTAATTCGGTACACACGGTGGCTGGCGCGGTGTGGCGCCGCGCCTATGAGGCTAGTATATATGACACTAAAAAGAGACATTAGGTTGTATGAATACGAAGCCTTTTGTCTTTAGATTGTTTTTAGTTGTGTACAAGTGCAATAGTATATAATATATTAGGCAAAGCTATTAACATTCATTAATTTAAAAAGGTATCGATTTGGAAAGGAAGTTATTGATTTAGCATGTTAAATATATATATAGTATAAATTACTGCCGAACGCTCACAATACACAGCAGATAATAATTTTTCTCACAACAGGCAGTAACTTTACTCACAGTAGGCAATAACTTTCCCCACGACCGAATCTACTAAATTATCACATGCATGCAACAATACAGTTGAGGAATGATAACTTTTGGCTTAACTAGTGACAATAACTTCACATGTAATAATAGACCATATCTAGTTGGGATAGTAACTGATGTTTGGCCTAACTGGCGGCAATAACTTCATGTATGTCTGATGGTAACTTTCACATTGCAATACTACATAAAGTTATTACCGAATCATCACTCACGCACTAAAAAGCCAGGTAGCAGGATCTGTTTGTAGTGTGCACGCAGGCGCTGAATAGCGCTACCGTGTGTGTACTTATGAAAAATATTTGTGAGCATACGGATCGGTGAAGTCGATCCCAGACGGCCGGACAGGCTAGGACGCACGCAAGCGTCCCAGCCAACTGAGAAACGCTCAGTTCTCATGAAACTGGCCTTTTACTTTAATGACTTTGTTAATCGGGTGTTAATTCCTTGCTTGTTTGCTTTTCACTTAGTTTGGTTTGACTCGATCGTTAATTTCACTAGTACGTTTGAGCCAGTCTCGTTAATTTAAAATTAATTTTGTTTTTGTTTTGCCTATATTTCTTTCATTGGACAGGGTCACAGGCTTCCTCCAATTCTGTTTTGATGCAAATGTATGTGACTTTTGTCTCGGACGAAAGAGGAGGCGGCTCCAAGAATTTTAGGTTGTTCTTTCCAAAGCATCAACTTTAGTAAATAAAAAAGAGTGGCATAGGCATTGAGGCTAATGGTGATCATTAGCTGGCTCAGTATGGGCAGCAAGACATGAAACACGCGCTGCACATGGATAGGAAAGCCAGGCTTATCGTCTTACTTTTTTTTTTTTGCTTTTCGGTTGGTTTTTTATTTTAACTTCTTTCAACAATCAATATTTATTAAACTAATAAATCATAGCCAAAAACTCTAAATAGTAGCCTAAAAGAATATGTCTATATGGGCGACTGTATTTTTGTTTAGAGCAATTGGCTCTTTAAGGAATCCAATTGTGAGAGTGAGCAATCAGTATGCCATATGGCAGCATCTTTCGTACATTTATACGGTAGCACTAGCTAGCTTTGGCTTGGAAAGTAAAAGGTAGTTTTCATAAGTGGATGCTACGTTTGGTTTCCATTAGTTCGAAAGGAGTTGGTGCCTGGCAATTTGGATAGTATGGCTTTTGCAAAGTGGTTCATTGGCACATACGTTTCCTCAAACAAGTGATCAACAAGATCCCACAACTTGTTATCAAAGCATAGCTTGATTTGTAGCAAGACATCACCAAATCAACAAGACCATGGTAATAAGTTAGTAACTAGTTAAGGAATCGCACATGCTACCAACAACAAACATTATATATGCATGCTCATAAAATACGCAACCATGAGGATCTAACAAGTCATGTTCAAAAGCAATATTCATGCATTCGGTTGCACAAAAATAGTGCCATTTGCAGGGGGTATAAACAGAACAATAGTAAACTCTTTTAGAGAGTATAGAGATATATATACATGGTAGGACGCATCATCATAACTATATTATAGCTGGGGGAGTTCCCGGTCGTTGAGTGTGTCCACGTCATCTTTTATACGAAAAACCCCTGCATTTTACGAAATCATGTAAAAGTCTTTGGTTCTCGCAAAAAGATATCTGCTAGGTTTTTTCCGAAAACCCCCTTCACTTCACCGAAATTGTGTATTCTTTGTTGGATAGCACCCTATAGTTTTTCAAAATTACGTATGGGTCCTTGTTTAGTTACATATAGGTCCGTACATGTCCTCAGTTTTTTGCGAAAAAGATCTTTGGTTTTTTAAAATTACGCACATATCCTAAATTTTTTTTAAAAACTCCTCGCGAATTGCTGTCTCTTTTATTTTAGTCTACACGGTAGTTAACGCGGTGTGACGTCGTACTTTGATTTTAGTCATTGTTTAGTTACGTATACGTACCTTTGATTTTTCTGAAATTACGCACGTGTCCTCGATTTTTTTTAAGAAACTCCTTGCGAATTGCTGCCTCTTTTACTTCGGTCTACAGTAGCTAGCGCGGCGTGATGTCATACTTACGCAGCGAGTATCTTATGTACTTGGATTAAATAAGTCATGACATGTCGATCCTAGGAAAGTATGACAACAAGCAACCTCGTTGCCACCGTCGGGCCACTAGCTCTCACTTAGAAAATTAGCAAGTCGGGTTGGATGTAAATATTGCAGGGTCGGACAGGAAGAAGCTTCAATGAGACAAGTCGTGGCGTACACGGGGGGTGTGACTTCACTTGATGTTGTGGGAACGGCTTGCAGTACGAGAAGTACAAGGTGTACTACGACAGTACCGCTGCAGGAGGGGCGTGGAAATGGTCACCCCTGCATGCCCGGTCATCCGTGAGTCAACGTCATGATATTTCATTGTTGCCCGTGACTGGCTCCTTCCGTCCTACCGTATAAATTCAGCATTTATACCGAAAACATATGCAGTTAAGTAATATTCAATAGAATTATTCCTTAGTTACTCCTAGTTAAGCAATGTTCAATAGAATTATTTTGTAGTCGCTCCTATTAGATAGACATGATACTTTTCTTCTATTACAGATAAATGTGATCTAATTTCATTAAATATTAATTAAACAATGTACATTCTAGCTATGCATGTTGTACTTATATTGCAGGACGGAGGAAATACAAACTATCTGTGATACGTATTTATCATAGACGGTTTGAACCACAAACCATCTATGATACATAATTATCGAAGACAATATATGTATATACCAATGCAATGTAAACATTTAGTCTCAAAAGATAAAATAGCAAAGCCTTATATGGCTTATATGCTTGTTTGAAAGATTTCGACGAGATTTACAACTTTGCAGTTGAGGCGAACCCCAAATTTCGAACAGAAGATTGAAAATTTTGGCAAAAATAGAAACCGAAAACTTGTGTCGCAAATTTGAGGCCAAAGATGGCCAATTTGGGGGTCTTAGAGGGCAATAAGTGCAATCTGATTATTTGTTTCGGATCGGGCTCGTCGTTAGCTTTTCAACAAGTGCAAGAACATCGAAAACGGATACCGTATGCAAAAGTTATGCCCGTTTTTACTAAAGGTGTCTTCGAATAAAATCCTATTCGAACTCAGGTGGGAGATTATGAAATTTTTGGGTATTGTAAGGCCGGAAACATATCATAAATGGTTTTTAATACAGACCGTCTGTAATAACTTCATTTCACAAATGGTTTGTAATACAAATCGTCTGTAAAGTATCATAAACGGTTTAAATAAAAAAACCATCTGTGATATTTGGCACAGACGGTGCTCACCATGAACTGTCTGTGATATTATCTCTTCACATACGGTTTTTAGTGCTGACAGTAACACAGACAGTCTCTAAACCTAAAACATCTATGATTGCATTTAACACTGATGGTTTTGGTGAACCGTCTGTGATGAAGCATCTAATATAAGCCTTTTCTAGTATTGTGTTTTGTTGTAGTACTTGTGGCTTATGGCTTTTTTCAAACAAACAAATGAATGGTTTCTCCACCAATGTTTCGAAGTGGCTTATGGGACAATCTTTTTGAAGCAGCTTATCAGCATTTGATTCATTCACACAAGCGGTTGTGCTACGGCAAAAGAACCATAAGCCGTAACCAGGAGGAATTGGAGAGGGCAAGGACAATCTTGACGGCATTCGAGAACACAACGGCTGATCCTCCAACTCCAGAAGTCGACGAAGAAGCATATGAGCCCAGAAGATTCAAATCTGGGAATCATTTTTTTTGCACTTTTGTAATAAAATTGCCTTGAATTTGACTCTCGTCTCAGTTTAGCTTCTGTAGTTCATACGACAACGGTCTGTCAAGTTTACCACAGACGGTTTGTATTAAGAACCGTCTGTGATAGTTTCATAGACGGTTATTAACACGAACCGTCTGTGTTGTCTAGATTATCACAGACGGTTCGTATTAAGAACCGTCTGTGATGTCTCAATTATCACAGACGGTTCGTGTTAATAACCGTCTGTGAAAATATCACATACGGTTGCCAGTATAAACAGTCTGTGACAGTTTAATCACAGACGGTTCATACGGAACCGTCTGTGATGTAGCCGTCCAGTATAGCCTCTTTTGTAGTAGTGGTTTTAGCCACGTCAAACACATCGAGGATATTATCGGCGGCCTAATTGATGGTACGCAGCTTAACAACATTCATTGATGTTGAGGGGGGGGGGAGGACAAATAAGTCTTAGAAAATCACAGTTTAAAGTTTGGAAGATCTTTTAGTTGGAAGTTACAACATGTGGAGCGGCTCGTTGAGTTAAAAAGGAAAAGAAGGCCAAGAAGCAAAGGGGACATCACGAGTTTCTTGCATTTGTGACTTGTGAGGAGCAATGGTCAGTCTTAATTTGAAATAATTTGAAATAATTTGACATGTCTTCCACTACTGGCCGCCGGCCGGTAGCAAGCAAGATTTGCTTGCAGCTTTCATACGTACTAGCTAGCTAGGAGCGTACGTAGCTGAACATAGTGCGTGCTGATTTGGAACCTTCCACGTCCATCTCCAGATCTTCTAGTCCTTTGCTGTCTCAATATTTTTTTTAAAAAAGGAATTAATGTAATTAATTTGTTGATTAAACAGCAAAGAAACAATCTGGTCGATCTAACCATTCATCGATTAATCCTGCGGGCTGCGCCTGCATAGTCTTAACTGGCCACAAGGTCGATCACGGTTCTACAGTAAGTACTGAGGCCTAGCTACCTGTGTAGTAATATAACGGAGTTGGTGTGATTATTTCTGGATTTAAGACCAGTTTTGCGTGCACGAGCCCATCATGCGATGATGATGTGTTTCTCGTGTGACACTTCACTTGATGATCCGGCACGGTACGGTGGATGTTGTGGGAACGGCTTGCAGTACGAGAAGTACGAGCTGTACTACGCTAGTACCTCTGCAGGGAGGCATGGACATGGTCACTCACCCTGCACGCCCGGTCATCTCCATGAGCCGACGTCATCAAATTTCATTATTGCCGGTGATATGTTACTCCTAAATTGACTCCTCCTTCGGCCCTACGATATTCGATAGAATTGTATTATACTTAGTTTTACTCCATTCATATAAGATCCTGTTCTTTTCAGCTTCTAAAAGCTGTTTTTCAGTTTTTCTACAGTAACTAATTTTTAAACGGAGTATTTTTTCGAAATAGAGTCTACTAGTTAATTGTAGTATATAATTTATTGACTTCATTTATATTGACAAAACCACATGTGAGTTTCTGTTACTCTGTAATCTCTCGTACAAACAGCCCAAAAGTCACAAGCCGCAACCACAAGCGAAAAGCTGCAGCTAAAAAGAACAGGCCCTAAATTTGTAAGAGTTCCTTTTAATGATCTTGTTCATAGATATAGGGTGTATTTCATGTTTCAATATAAAATTAGTGTGATGTACCACTACTGCAGAAAAAATCATCACAAATGGTTCAAAAACATCATCACAAACAGTTTCGTGAGCCGTCTAAATTTATGGGTTAATAATGACATAAGGTCATCATAGACGATTTTCGAACCGTCTGTGATGCAAACTATCATAGACGGTTAACTTAGAACTGTATGTAAAACGTCACAACACGGATGATTTTTTTTAAAAAGATCCGTCTGTGATACATCAGATATAACAGACAGTTTTGTAAAACAATCATTTGTGTTGTGACTTTTTAAAAGAACATTTAGGCTATTGTGTCCTTCATTTATGTGGAACGAAAAACAAATGAAGGACGCTACAGCCTAAAGTTTCTTTTACATCTAAGACAGCAACTAAGCCAAACACGCAACATGATAGGGAGGAAGAGACATCAGCCATAACCTGCTTCATAGAACTTGACACACTGGAGTGTGCGATTTGCTTCATACCTTTTAAAACCCAAGTGTATAATGCTTTTAATGTTCCTTTTGTGGTTGTTGAAAAATATCAATATGGGTCGTCTAACTACTTTATGGAAGACTTTGTAGATAATTGGCTCTCTTTTTCTCATCTTGGTATATATTATTGCTACAATATCACATTGGAAGGGTGTTTTAAAATAATTACTACTCCAACTGACATAGTTTTAGCTATCAAGTATGATATAGGATTTGACTTTGTCTCTAACTCATTTAAATTGTGAGATGTGCAAAACTATGTTAGTGTTACCATGAAATATGTAGGCATCATTCATCTAAATCAAAAATAAGTAAGTTGTGAATTGTGACTTTATGTTGTGTAGTTTACTATCTCAATGTCAAAGAAGAAGTCGTTCTCCAATCTTGAAGGACCTCCATGATAATCATTTGGTTTGTAGCTTATGATTTCTCCCAAACAAATAAAGAAATGGCTTTCCGTCGCTGTTTCAAAGCGGCTTATCGGCATTCGGTTCGTTCACACAAATGCTCGCATTAGGGCAAAAATCATAACCCACAATGATCATCTGCAACAAAAAAACTCACCCTAACTTTTTTACTCTGTTTTATCCAGGCAGACAAGTCAAAAGGAAGGCTGTGTTTAAGGCTGTAAAAAAATCTCGAAGCTCGCGAGCTACTTGAGTTTGGCTTGTTCTGGGCTTGATTTGAGCTCAGCCCGAACTTTAAATGAGCCGAATTTGAGGTTGATCTCGAGCTTGCGAGCTTCACCGAGCCGAGCTCGAATAGTTCGCGAGCTTCGATTCGAACTTAAATAGTGATACATATTAATTCTTACCGAGTTTACTTGAGTCGTACTCGAGCTCGAATTTTTCTTATTGTTGAAAATTAGTGTATGTTTAAATTATTTTGACTGCTATCAAGTTTACTAGAGCCGAACTTGAACTCAAAATTTTCTTATTATTGAAAAATAGTGTATGATAAATTATTTTAATTGTTGTCGAGCTTCAATGAGTCGAGCTCGAGCCTAGATCTAGGCTCGAACCCTAACTCGAGTTCGGCTCAAGCTTCTACTAAGCTCGAGCCTGGAGGCTAGGCTCACTTGAACTTAGCTCGTTTATAGCCCTAGCTGCGTTACTTTGGTGCGTGTAATCTTGTCTCTTCGTGCTAGTACCCTACGTTTTAGCGACGTCAAACACATCGAGGATCTTACCGACGGCCTAATTTGATGGTACGCAACTTAACAACATTCATTGATGATTGAAACGCGGGAAAAAAAAGAGGACAAAAAAGTCTTAGAAAATCACAGTTTAAAGTTTGGAAGATCTTTTAGTTGGAAGTTACAATTAGGGGTGCAATCGATTCGGATAGTTCCCGACCGACCGCCCGACCGAGTCAGTTCGGATGGTATTTCGGAAAAATAGTCGGTAACCAGATGGTTTTATGGAATATGGTATCGGAATCGGATAGTCATTGTCGGAATTGGATTCGGGAGAGTAGTTTCCGTCGGATAGGAGAATATCCGGATATATAATCGGTAATATCCGATGCTGGTTATTCGGTAATATCCGAATTGGAAAATTATTTAAATTTTTATGTTGGGTTTTGATTTTCAAAAAATCCCAGAAATTAAAATAAAAGCTAGAAAATAGTAGGAAAATCCAAATAAATCCCAGAAAATTCCCATAAATTCAGAAAAATGTAAGGAATCTAAATAAAATAAGTTCAACTTGTTTTAGGCAAAATTACTCAACTAAATTAATAACTTGCTCTCTAGGCTTTAATTAAAGGATTTGAGAAAAAGGAAATTAGTTTCTAGAGAAAATCCAATTAAACCAATTAAATAAATAAGTTAGAAAGAAAACCAAAATTTTGGGATGCCACAGTAATACTCCTTAGGAAGTGATTCCAGATGACTAGTCTGTTCATTATTGTTGGTATGTATACAAGTTGATCTATGTACTTAACTTTCAAATGTATGATATTTCTATATTATATTTAATTATTTATCCTGATATGCATGATCTATATTTAATTATTTAGGATCTTTGTTTTTGCGTGTTATCCGATGAAATATAGTTACCGTATCGAATCCGCTCCGTATTCGTTCTGTATTTGTGACCGATACTATCCGCGTTCGTATTCGTATCCGGCACTATCCGTGTCCGATTCCGACTCCGAGAAAAAATATGGTATAGGATACAGGATGAGCAATTACCGACCGTATCCGCTTCGATTGCACTCCTAGTTACAATGCTGTAGTACATGCATGCATTTTATGTAGGGCGGGAAAAAAAAGGAAATGTGTGGAGCGGCGCGTTGAGTTAAAAAAAGGAAGAGAAGGCCCGATTGGGCCAGGAAGCGAAGGGGACATGGGCCGTGCGCAGCATGGCGTCCGCAAGCCCAGCCCAGCCCCGCCTTCTCCTCGTCCCAGGCACGCGGCGGCGCCGTCGTCTGAAGGCCGCATCGTCCCGAGGGGGGATACATACGTACGGCAGGAACAAGAAGCCTCCCGCTCCTCCCCTCCCTTCTTCCCACCTTTCGCCAGATCTGTCGCCCTTCTCCGGCGGCCGGCGCGGTGAGCTCCAGCCCCCGTCAGCATCCTCGTGGTCTGCGTGACCTTTTCTTTGCCGTGAGCAATCTCATCCAAATCTTTCTTTCTTTCTCTCCTCCCATCCACGCAGTTCGCTGCGGATTTGTTTGTTGCAGTTTATTTTCCGAGATTCATTTCTATGTATTAAGCAATGATAAGCA
The DNA here is from genome assembly GCA_017311315.1 of Dendrocalamus latiflorus. Lineage (NCBI taxonomy): Eukaryota > Viridiplantae > Streptophyta > Magnoliopsida > Poales > Poaceae > Dendrocalamus > Dendrocalamus latiflorus. Next base: position 19,632,960 of record CM029634.1, read on the forward strand.
GTGATTCAAGCTGTGCTGCTAATCCAATCCTGCAAGTGATGCTTCTGATGGTGCTCTCCTGCTTGCTGCATCTGGCCTGTGTTCCTGATGCGATAGGTCACCGGTATCAAACCAACGGATGGGGGAAGAGGCGGAAAATACCAGCAAGCGTAAAGCGCCGGAGCTGGACTTGGAGAGCAACAGATCCACTGTTTCGAGCGAGGAGCAGGAGTCGCAGCCTGATTCGGCGGCGGCTGCCAAGCGCCGGAACCTGTCCCGGTCGTGCATCCATGAGGTTGCCGTCCCCAACGGCTACGCTCCGTCCAAGGACGAGGCCGTACACGGCACCCTTGCAAACCCCGCGTTCAATGGGAAGATGGCCAAGGAGTACGCGTTCCAGCTCGACCCCTTCCAGAGCGTCTCAATTGCGTGCCTGGAGCGGAACGAGTCTGTCCTGGTCTCTGCTCACACCTCGGCAGGGAAGACAGCCGTCGCCGAGTACGCCATTGCGATGTCGTTCCGAGACAAGCAGAGGGTTATATACACCTCCCCGCTCAAGGCCTTGAGCAATCAGAAGTACAGGGAGCTTAGCCAGGAGTTTTCTGATGTCGGTTTGATGACTGGCGATGTCACGCTTCAGCCGAATGCTACTTGCCTGGTGATGACGACCGAAATCCTGAGGGCGATGCTTTATAGGGGTTCTGAGGTGATCAAGGAAGTTGCTTGGGTTATATTTGATGAGATCCACTACATGAAGGATCGTGAGAGAGGAGTTGTGTGGGAAGAGAGTATAATTTTCCTGCCCCCGGCGATCAAGATGGTCTTTCTGTCTGCTACCATGTCGAATGCAACTGAGTTTGCTGAGTGGATATGCAATCTGCACAAGCAGCCTTGTCACGTGGTCTATACAGACTTCAGGCCGACACCATTACAGCACTATGTGTTCCCAGTAGGAGGGTCTGGTCTCTACCTTGTAGTAGATGAAAATGGTCAGTTCAGAGAGGATAATTTTGTGAAGCTGCAGGACACATTTACAAAGCAAAGTAATCAATTAGATGGCAGGAAGAGTGGTGGACCTAAAGCCAGTGGTCGAATTGCAAAAGGTGGAAGTGCTTCTGGAACTTCTGACATATACAGAATCGTCAAGGTACATGACCACTGACATATTTTAGTGCAAGATGTATTCTTGCATTATTGTCCTTTCTGAATTTACCTGAGTATTACAATAGACAGCTTGTGTTTTCCGTAACATGCATGCAATTTTCCTAATTTGAAAAATCTACTGTGTTAAAAGACCAGGCCACATTTGACATCTCACTTGTAGATATTCACTGTTTAGTTCATGGTCAATTTAATTTCTGCCGCTCATATCCCTGATTAATTTCGGTGAATGATCATCTGCAGATGATTATGGAGCGCAAGTTTCAACCAGTCATAATATTCAGCTTTAGTAGAAGAGAATGTGAGCATCATGCCATGTCGATGTCAAAACTTGACTTCAACTCTGAAGAAGAAAAGGATAGCATCGAGCAAGTTTTCCGTAGTGCAATTTTCTGTTTAAGTGAGGAAGATCGAAGTTTGCCTGCTATAGAGTTGATGTTGCCGCTTCTTAAACGTGGTATTGCAGTACACCATTCTGGACTACTTCCAATAATTAAGGAGCTGGTAGAATTGCTCTTCCAAGAAGGCCTTGTGAAAGCTCTCTTTGCTACTGAGACGGTGAGCCCCTTAACCTGACTATTCTACATATCCTTCTTAAACTTGTTTTTATACCTTTACATGTATCTGGAGTTGCATTTCTCAAATGGACCTTTTTTGTTCTGAGTGCCTCCGGGGAGGCTCTCAAATGGACTTCTTTCTAGTTTTGAACTAGGGAAAGTCAAGAGAACTAATGTTTTGCACTTTCTGCTATGCACCTTCGATTCTTTAGTAGCAGCATTATATCAACACATGATCTTGATTTTCCCTCTCAGTTTGCCATGGGGCTGAATATGCCTGCAAAAACAGTTGTCTTCACATCGGTCAAAAAATGGGATGGTGATACTAACCGCTATATTGGTTCTGGAGAATATATACAGGTAAATCTTAAATCTTTTATATATGAAGTGCAAGTCATGCATACAGACATAGTTAGTAGGAGGAATGAGACGTACAAGCCCTTCTTACTATAATTCATATTCATTTTCATAGATGAGTGGAAGAGCTGGTCGGCGTGGCAAGGATGAACGTGGAATTTGTGTTATAATGATAGACGAGAAGGTAAGGCCCTGCAGTTTTCTGTTGCAACTATGTTTTTTTTTCTCAATACATTTTATATATCACTCAAGATGTTCATGCCAGGAGGTTTAGTTTCCCTTTGTTGACGTTTAAGTCAAAATGCTATTCTTGACAACATGGGATACCTTTGGAAAATACAATAATTTGGTCTAATGCATCCTGATTCTGCAGTTGCCTTTTTGTGTTCAGTTGGCAAAATCTAATGTGACAATTGATAACTGCTTTCTTTTTGTCTGATGCAAATGGTTGCTATTTCACTTGTAGTCATGGTTCTGATTGTGCTAGATGTTTGTCAGGTTTAATCTTTATTTTTTTTTATCATTTGCAATGTATACAAACGACATGTATGACTTAATGAAGTCAGCATGAGCCAAGATATGTTTTGAAACTACATTGAACCTTTACATTTGAAAGATGCTTAACCTGTTCTGACTTCTGAGTAGTAGTTGTGTTAAGATTCATTTTGTGCCGTTGAAGCTGTCCTCCCAAGACTTTGGTTTTGTTCCATACTATGCTTAGATTTGCTTGTCATATCAAGATTTACTTAGCTTGTACTGGTTCTTATGCAAATTTAATTTGTGCTTCTGTGCTATCTTATATGCACTTTAAGCTTTTGTTGTGTGCTCACATACTTCTTTAGTTTGACTTTTGGGCATCGGTCTTAACATGAGCGAACTCTGCAGATGGAAATGAGTGTTATCAAGGACATGGTCTTAGGTAAACCAGCACCTCTCGTCAGTACTTTCCGGCTGAGCTATTACACTATTCTGAACTTAATGAGTCGTGCGGAGGGCCAATTTACCGCTGAGCATGTGATCAGGAATTCATTCCATCAGTTTCAATATGAGAAGGTTTCTTTCAGGACCTCTTGTAGATGCCTCCCCTGACATATATAGTTAGCAATGTTAAAGGTTAGCTACCCTCGCTTTTCAGGCATTGCCAGAAATGGTTCAGAAGATTACAAGGTTGGAAAATGAAGCTACCTTGCTTGACTCTTCTGGAGAGGTATGCTAGTTTAATTGTTGTACACATTATTGTGCTTCTGTTTGACTAACAGTCAACACTTTTCCCTGTACAGACTGATCTTGCTGAATATCACAAATTGGTGCTTGATATATCTGAACTTGAAAAGAAAATCATGTCTGAGATGATTAGACCAGAGAGAGCTTTGTTATATCTGGTTCCCGGAAGGCTGGTACATAACTCCATTTTTCATAGGTTCTGTTCCTGCTAGAGGATGAGTTGTATATGCTCATCAGTCATCACCATTTTGTATTTGGCTGATGAGAAACTGGAGGAATACTATATCTAGTTCACTGTTTTGGTTATTTGATGAACAGTTGTTTTGTTATGAGTTATGACTTATGATGTAGGCTTTGTAAAATTTGTACAAGTTCCTTTGCACTCAGCAATTTGTGTCATGGCAGGTTAAGGTGAGGGATGGTTCAACAGACTGGGGATGGGGTGTGGTTGTAAATGTGGTGAAGAAACCTCCAGCATCCGGTACTCTCCCTCCTGCATTAAGTGCATCTCGCAGTAATAACTATATAGTGGATGCCTTGCTTCACTGCTCTTCTAGTTCGAGCGAGAATGGATCACGTTCAAAGCCATGCCCACCTCGCCCAGGGGAGAAGGGCGAAATGCATGTGGTGAGTTGAAGCTCATGGACAAATGGTTTTATTGTGGTGGCATAACTTTAATTCAACAGCCTATCAGTAGCTGGTCATTTACGTATGGCCCAAAATTTACTTTTGCTTAATGTGAGTCTTGCAGGTTCCTGTACCATTACCTTTAGTAGCTGGTCTAAGCAGCGTTAGAATCAACATTCCTCCTGATCTACGACCACCTGAAGCAAGGCAAAATATTCTTTTTGCAGTGCAAGAACTAGGAAAGCGCTACCCCCAAGGGCTTCCAAAGCTACATCCAATCAAAGTACGGTAAAAAAAACTTCTTACATAAAGTCACTTTCAATCTTTGTTATGATTGCACTGCAGGTACCATTTTCATTTAGAGAGGCTGAAAATTCGAGAAATTTTAAAAATTGAAATATATTGCGTCAGGATTTAATTGTACATGAGCACAACACTCCAGATGATCTGTCTTCCACACTTGCGATACTGTTCCTTCTCGTATCTGCTTTCTAGATGCCTTGATACTGTTCTTTCTTGTATCTTTCAAGGTCCCTTAGTAGTTAACGAGTCTGTTCTTTTTTATTTCGGCTTATGACTTATGGCTGCGGCTTGTGACTTTTTTGTTGTTCGTGAGAGAGAGTACGGGGTAACAGAAACTCGTATATGATTTTGGCTAATATAAATGAAGTCGCTATAGTGTGTACTACAATCAACTTGTAGACCTCGCTTTGAAAATACGTTCCATTTGAAAGCTAGTTACTGTAGAAAAGCCGAAAAGTAGCTTTTAAAAGATGAAAAGAAGAGGCCCAACATACACGCAAGCATACACAATAGGGCTTTTATAGCGTGTTCTTTCCTCAATACATTGTCCATGCACGATCCATAGGCAGATAAAACAAATGGTACTGCTGAAATACTGACATGATCTTCAGCCGCTTATTTTTAGCCTAATATATTCGCAGACTCTTGATGGCCTACTTGCTCTACCCTCTGTTGGCATTTCTTCCACTCATACTGGGTCTAGTTTCTCAGAGCATCTTAAAATAAATTCTCTGGCATTGTAAAGCAATCTCCTTGAAATTCTGCTATATTTATTTTGATATTCTGATATAATTAATAGGACATGGGTATTCAAGAACCTGAATTGGTTGACTTGGTTCATAAACTTGAGAATCTTGAGCAGAAACTATATTCTCACCCACTTCATAAGGTACGCCATGTCATCACCTTGCAATCAAGAAATTTCTAGTCCCTTTTATATTTTGACCGACTTTTTTGTGCTCTTTTTTTGTCTCTTAGTCTGATCAAAGTGAGCAGCAACTGTCATGGTACCAAAGGAAAGCCGAGCTGAACCATGAAATTCAACAACTAAAGTCAAAGATGCGGGATTCACAGGTTGGTTGAATCTTTGCACACTTGGTCCTTTTCAAACAGCTAAATGTGTTCTTACTTTCTCCTCCATTCAGCTACAAAAATTTAGGGATGAACTTAAGAACCGGTCTCGTGTTCTGAAGATGCTTGGTCATATTGACGCGGATGGTGTTCTCCAGTTAAAGGGACGTGCTGCCTGTTTAATAGACACAGGGGATGAGCTGCTTATCACTGAACTTATGTTTAATGGTACCCATTTAGTATGATCATCTATGTTTATTTTTTCTGTGTAACTTTATATTCAATATTGCATTAATATAATTTCTCTGACTAGGTACATTTAATGATCTTGATCATCATCAAGTTGCTTCCCTTGCTAGTTGCTTTATACCTTGTGATAAGTCAAGTGAGCAAATACGCCTGAGAAGTGAGCTTTCTAAGCCAATGATGCAGCTACAGGAGGCTGCAAGAAAAGTAGCTGAGGTGCTTACTTGTATCATTTATATTTTGCTATCTCCCTGTACTTGATTGAGATCTCTGATTTGTCATTCTTATTTTAGGTACAACGAGAATGCAAATTGGATGTAAATGTGGAGGATTACGTTGAATCAACTTGTAGACCCTACCTGATGGACGTCATATACTGCTGGTCAAAGGTTGGTCAGCACTGTTAGAAAATATTTTCTTCCTATTTTGGAAATTTTCAAGACATTGAGATATCTTATCATCCAGTTCTGATGTTTGGTTATTATTTTGTCTAATCTTCCTATCAGATGCAATTATGCTCTACATTGATACTGCTGCTGCAATTTCATTAGTTATATGTTAATGCCTGAATTTTCTCTATACAGGGAGCCACCTTTGGAGAGGTGATAGAAATGACCGACATTTTTGAAGGAAGCATCATCCGGCTGGCTAGAAGGCTGGATGAATTTCTGAATCAGGTAGACCATCTGTATCTATTTTCCCCCTGCTCTCATCCTATTCCACCTGTTGCCTTCCACCATTAATACCAAAATCAAGACAATCAGAATGCCTGCCTTTGGCTCAATGTGCGTGCGTCATGCGAATCAAAATGTTAGGAGTCTGCTAGGGAAATGTACACTAAGGTGGCAGGGAACATGTACTCTCATTGTGACATGACTGAATATGATTTACAAGTTAAAGTCTAGTTTGATAATGTCGAAATTATTTTACGGCATGAGAAAAGGTTGAACCAACTTGAAATGTTTTACTGCCTGATTTCGTAACTTGGCTGGCATAGTAAATAAGTGGTGGTTGTTCAATGCAAAGATGACTTGTGTTTCTGCTGTACAAAAAATTGTAGCTTGATATGTAAGCATTGTTTCCCCCCCTTTTTTTTATCTCAATATAGGACATTGTGATTGGCGTCCACTTTGTTCTATGCCCTCTTCTGCACGCCCACCACTTCTTTTCTGTCTCCCAAGTCTGTATATACTCTAGTCGAAGTTTAGATGCGTGTTGTTTTCTTCCTTTTTGAACCAACTAACTCTGATTCAATCTGTTGTCAGTTGAAAGCTGCTGCCCAAGCTGTTGGAGAAGTTAACCTTGAGAACAAATTTGGATCGGCGAGTGACAGCTTACGTCGGGGAATCATGTTTGCCAACTCTCTGTATCTGTAATGAGAGGAGTTCCAGCAGTCGTAGCAAAGCAAATGTAGGGTTTTTTTTAGTAGGCATGGAAGTGTAGGATGTAGCCCTCTACCCTAGCTAGTAGCACCCCCTAGGCGACAACTGTTTCATCAGATGATCAGAAGCCATCTGCCACATAAACTTCTCTATATATCATGTATACATTACAGAGGAGAGGAGCAAACATTTGTTGTAAGCGATCTGAAATGATGCAAAAGCTTTGCTTATACTACCAGCCTCGTTTTAGATATCTGAAGGTTGATACACGATGATGTGCTTATGAGGTTTTAGTTTATCCTTTGCAGCCATTATCCAGGCTAGCAGCGCAGTAGCATGTGATGTACTATCATGCTAATTAATTGCATCGTGTTATGTTTCTAAATATCATGGGCTATTGCAAATCGCAATAATAACTAGCAGGTTGGAGAACAGTAGATTACAATAAGCAGCAGCAATGCAACAACGAACGTAACGAGCAGAACTAATTTCAAAACATGCTTAAAGCAAGAAACAGAGGAATCCAGGACAGCAAGTTAACAAATTTGGAGCTCATCTTGTATGCATTCAGTGCCTATCTGCAACAGCTTTCTTTCAGAGAGTTTGGAGGAAAAAAAGTCTGATGATGGATACAAACCATATGGGAACATAAATACGCCTCCCTTCTGGATACAGATTATTCTTTTATGTAATGTTACAGAAGTGATGGACAATCAACGCCTTTCTTCACAAACATTTTGGGATTTTCCCATCACATTTTTATCCCCACAGTACAAAGAATTAATGCCAGATGAATCAGGAGCAAAACTGATGGCCCACAGATGCCAACAATGTCAGGTTACAGGTGCGTGGCTCGACAAATCGACGGTGATTACGGGTGTTTATATTGGTTGCGGCTGATAGCTTGTAATTTTAAATGAATAATAGCGGCTGAAAGAAGTGGTTTTTAGAATGAGAGATGAGTGGTAGGAAAAGTGAAGAATATATGCGTGTGCAAAATAAGAATGGGAGGAGTGGGGTGTATGATGCGTCTATGACTTCTGCTTTATTCTTAAAGTGAGACGAGAGCAAAAAATTGCTTTTAAAAGTTAGATATTCTTTAAAAAGTTAAAACTAATATAAACAGGGCTTAGTAGTTTCTTTTCTTCTTGCCATGTTGTCCATGTAGCTTGCGTAACATTTTTTACGTGCCTATTCAGTTGGTGCTCCTCGCTCCGTTCGCGACTACTTTTCACTCTTGATCAAGGCATGATAACCTAGGCAATAATTTGCTTTTATCCAATATAACCAAAATTAAGTCACACGTTCATTCTAAAACTAGCACTTAAAAAGTCACTGCGCATTTGAGATCATAGCTTAATTAATTAGCTCTATCTTCTAGGAGCATGAAACGAGTATCAAAATATACACCCATACGGAGTAAAGTCCATTACCGGTCTTTAAACTTTTTATATTGTGTCATTCCGGTCCATAGACTTTCAAAGTGTGTCATCCCGGTGCCTAAACACTCTTTGGGTCTCAAAATTAACCCATTACGGGTCTTGGCTGTGTCATCCCGGTCTTTAAACTTTTTATGTTGTGTCATCCCGGTCCATGGTTGTTACCACAGTAATGGCACACTTTCAAAGTCTATGGACCAGAATGACACACTTTGAAAGTCTATAGACCAGAATAACACAGCATAAAAAGTTTAAGGACCGGTAATGGACTTTACTCCACCTTCCTTCAGGTTTTTACACTCACACAAACTCAACTAAAACGTACAGCTACTGATGATTGATTGATTGACTGACTGACTACAAAAGGAAAAACAAAAAGGAGGACAGGAAAAGTTGGTGATGTGTGTACTTGCATGCACGCATACTGCTCTATATTATTGCCATGGCACAGGAGACTGCCACCACACATGGAAGCCAAGCCACCATGACCTCTCTCTCTCTTTGGACCAGCTCCGCTCCCGCGCTGGGGAGAGATGCCGCGCAGAGCTTCACTGGTCAATCATGGCGCCACAGCAGCGGCAAGCACGCACCCATTTGACGCTTCAGGGATCAGGGAGAGAGAGAGAGGCTGTCCCCCAGCCATTGGCAATCAATGTGGCTGTCTCCCATGGACGAGGCACCACCGATCTAAAAGACGAAAGAGCATCCACCATGGGTGCCCCACCTCCCTCGATCTCCCCTGCAGGATAGATAGCTGCTCTCCACTCTCCCCGGCCAGTGTTTCATCGGCAGGATCTTCAGTGCCGCCATCCGTTCTTTACACGGGATCGACCGCCTACCTACGGATGCAAATTTTCGTGTCAGTTTACATGGAAAACAACCGGTGCGAGGAAAATGTCGATAAAGCGTTGTTAACGGATGATCCATGGAAAACAATCAAATGTGCAATTGTTAACGGATGATCCATGAAAGATCTCACCAACTCAAAAGATTTCATCACGAAATTCTTTTTTTATATATAATAGTACAGATAAAGAAAATATTCTAATATAATTCTGAACACTTCTAGATTACAAGGCATAATAAAGTCCCCCCTTTGGTATGCATGCTAAAGCCTTTTTTCACTTTAGTAACTGAAAGTAAAATATACTGCGATTAATCTTTTCTGAGTAATTAAATTTTTTAAAAATAAAAAGTTATATCATCATAGGCAACACAAAGAAATCAAAGAAAAACAAAAAAAAGCTCTAAATAGCTAAACAACAAAAAAGGTAAAATTAAAAAGTCAGGAACTAAAATGGTACAGAGGTTTGGGAATGCACATGCATGCATGTTGCGCCACATAGGGTGGAGGCGAAGAAGATCCGGCAGCAAGCACCCTAAGGAATCAGTCACGAGCCTAGCCTGAATGTGGGTCTCCCCCATTAGCAAACACTGATCGATCCTCGACATGTTGGTACTTCTGAATCTCTCTCTCTCTCTCTCTCTCTCTCTCTCTCTCTCTCTCTCTCTGTGAAAGCCCAGCTGCTGATTCCTCTCTCTGCAAGGCATGGACAACGACATGCAGCAGCGGCGATAACCACCATGGAACCTTGCATTCTGAAACATGAATGTTGTATGGCGCTGCAGCCATTAGCCGTACCTGCCTGTGCCTGTGGCCTGTCTAAAGGTGGAGGAGCTGGGATTAGATACAGAGGTTCTGCGCGCGCGCGCGCTTCCAAAACATTTTTGCCCCCCTGCTCAGCATTCCTGCGATACAGGCTAGGCAGTACTCGGAGTCCAAAATTGCCCCCTTTCTTTTGTTTCAGAGTTTCTAATCTTGATCTGCTAGCTCCAAACAAAAGAAAACGAAAACATTAGAGCTAGCTAGTATATACATTTATACTTTGCTTAAACTTACATAATCTTCATATTACACGTAGTTACTACTACAAAAAAAAATCTAATACTAGATGTCACATTACAGACGGTTACCTAAAACCGTCAGTATTAAATACAATCATAGACGGTTTTAGTTTAGAGACCGTCCGTGTTACTGCCATAGTAAAAACTGTCTATGAAAAGATAATATCACAGATGGTTCATGATGAAAACTACTTCACAGACGGTTATTAACAAGAATTGTCTATGATATTACCAAATATCACAGACGGTTTGTATTAAAAACCATTTGTCATAATTTCACTATATTAATTGTGCGCAGACCTATCGACCCTCTGTCTTAAATTCCAGATCTAGGCTGGTGTTTTGAGCTAGAGACGGGGCTTTGAGACCATTTGGTGAAATGAGACTATTTGGTAAGAGTGATTGTAGATTCATTAAGTTCTAACTATCTATGGTTAGTAATTTGTTTCTAATTGTATTATTTAATTTAGATATACCTTTTGATGAAAGGAGAATTGAAGATAGTTTAGATTTAGCTAACTTGATGTAGAGAGAAAATTATTTAAATCTAATATGGTTTAGGGTTTAGTCAATTCATAGTCTATTTCTATTTAATTTAATTTAATTAGTTATTTTTTGCTAATATAGCTACTTTAGATCGTATATATCTAGTATACTAATTAATTAATTCAATATTTAGTACTAAATTGTTATATGCGTAACGTAGGACCGAAGTTGGATGTACGCTGGGAATCGTGTGAGTAAAGAGTACATTAATGGCATGTCTGCTTTTATAAGAGCTACTGAGGAGGATATGTTGAATAAAGGGGTAGAATATATGTACTATCCATGCATTGACTGCGAGAATCTAAAGATGTTTAAGAACCGAGCGCAGATTGAAGTGCGCTTGATTCGAAGGTGTTTCAAAAAAGGGTATGTACGTTGGACCAGTTATGATGAAGAGTAGATTACACAGGAAGATAGTAATAATGACATTGCCGACAAAGTCAATGATATGCCACTGGATGATGTCGATTGTGCTTCTGATTCAGATAGGCTGTATCATAACAATCTGGATCAGATACTTCGCAATGCGGAAGGAAACTGTGATAAGAGAGAGTATGTTAAATTCCAATGCTTGATGGAGGACTTGGAGAAACCTTTGTTCACGTGCTCAAGTTAAAGTATACAAAGTTGTCAGCTGTGCTTGAACTACTAAAATTGAAGGCAAGCAATGGTTGGTCTGACAAGAATTTCATGGCACGTTAGGTCTTTTAGCGGATATACTTCCAGAGGAAAACGAGTTGCCCAAAACCACCTACAAAGTCAAGAAGGTTCTTTCTCCATTGATATAGAAGTAGAAAGAATATATATATGTCCGAACGACTGTATCCTCTACCATAAAAAGTATACAAACATGCATGTACGACCGATGTACAACGCATCTCGATACAAGCATAAGAATCAACCAGATGACGGCGAGGGAATAGAGGTGAAGAAATGACCTCCTGCTAAAGTGGCATGGTATCTTCCTATAATTCTCCATTTGAAGCGGTTTTTTGCGAACCAAAAGGAGGTAAAAACTACTTTATTGGCACTTGGAGGAGCGTAAGAAGGATGAAATGCTAAGACACCTTTCTGATTTCGCCCAGTGGAGAAACATCACTAGGAGGTTTGTAGACTTCGGTGTAGAACCGAGGAATATAAGGATTGGATTGAGTACAGATGGAATGAATCCTTTTGATAACATGAGCAGCCGACATAACACTTAGCCCGTGACTCTTTGCATCTACAATATTCCTCCTTGGTTGTGTATGAAGCGAAAGTATATGAGAGACCATGTGGAGGTAACCTCATGCTTGTGATGAGTAATTGACATTTGTTTTGGGTATTCCATACTTGAGTACCTTTTTCTGATGCTAATGTATGTTTATACCATTTCGAGCGGTGCTATGTGATGTTTTCTTGTCTGTGATGGCTGCAGGACTTTGAGGCTAGGTCGTGGCGAGGCATGGATGGCTGGACTAGGCACAGGCGGTGCTGAGGTCAAAGCGGTCGGGAGATGCCGAAGACGGCGAGGACTCGAAGTGGTTTCACGGCGTGGACAGCAAGAAAAGAGGAAGGTGTAGGAGTGACATTTTGGTAAAATGCGCAAGGCTGCAAAATGGAAGCGGATTCGGTTGAAGATAATGGGTAAAGCGCTGAGTTTGCTAATGGGCAAAGCAAATTGAACCTGGTAGTGGAAGGCTATAAATAGATAGGGTGAGGGTTTGGAGAGCGTGTGCTTGTTTTCCCTCCTCTATTCTGATGAGTGGCTTTTGTTTTTGTCCCATGTCTGTTTGAGGGTCTGGTAGTTGGCTGACAGTTCTTGATTTTCCATTTACGTGTGTTGCCCAGAATGTGAAATCATGGCATGAGATTGCTGCAGAACAATCCTTTGTAACCATTCATCTCTCTGTATCAATATGAGAAGGATTGTTGTTGGGTTGTTCTTATTTCCTGTTTTCTCTGTGTTATGTTTTTGCTTCATGTTCTCTGTTCTTGTCTTTTTCAGTTGAATCTTTGGTCAAGAAGCTGCAAATTGATTTTGCTCTGAACTGGGAATATCCTCAAGGTCACTTGACCAGTCCATTTCCGAGAGCAAAAAGGAGAATCAAGATGTTTTCTTTTCTCTCAGTCATTCGCCGCATCTTCCTCTGCTTTGACACTTCTAGGGTTTGGAGGCAGAGCAATCTCGCTTGCTTGATGCTTTGGCGAAAGGATTGTTCTAGGCTTGTGCTTTCTGATTGTGAGATCCTTCCCTATTGAGATTTAAAGTCTCATGCTCAAAAAGATTCAAGAATCACAAGCTATTAGAATCTTGGTCTCATTCTTTGTTCAGCTTCTCATTTTTCGGTTTCTTGCTCTGAATGTTGTCTTTTTCAGCCAAGATTGCTTTTTCTCTGCAGTTTTCCCCTTTCCTGAGGTCGGCTTGTTGTTTAGTTTGGGGTCCTGCTTAATTGTCATGGAGAAGGCAGCAAACATTCATTCCTTTTCTTGCTTACACTTCTTTGCCAGTATTTACTATTCAAGTTGCTTTCAGCTGCTTAGTTTTTCTTCATCTCAGTGATGCTTTTCTCTGTAATTTGATCTTATTTGATCTTTTATTGTCAGTCAAATTCTTCTTCGTTTAGTTTCTCTGTTTCATTTCTTTTGCCTTTTTGTTTTGTCTCCTCGGGTCTGCTCTTTTGCCAGGTTTCAGTTCTCGGTTTTCAGTCTCAGAAGTTTAATCGCCGTTTCCTGCTTTGTTTCCCAGCCTCCGGTCAGACCGCTAGGGTTTGTCGCGGTCAGACCACTCAGTGGTTGGCGGTCAGACCGGCCATAACTTGGCGGTCGGACCGGCCGAGATCTGGCGGTCAAACCGGGCATAGCCTGCCGGTCAGACCGGTCGTGACTTGGCGGTCAGACCGATCGAGGCTTGGCGGTCAGACCTTGTTAGCTCTCTGATCTCTTCAGTTTCCTTGTCTCAGTTTCTTTTCAGTTGAGATCTTGTAGTTTTCCAGTGAGCATGAATCCTCTTTCTTCATAGCTCTTACAGCTATCGGAGAAGAAAAACGTGTGGATACGTGGGGAGTTTTGAAGGCACCATTCACCCCTTCTGTTGCCATTTCAATACGACAGTATATTTTGCTGTCGATACTTATCCAATGGCTGAAACAACATGGAAATGATATTGATGTGTACCTAGCACCATTGGTGGAAGATAAGAAATACTATGAATCACAGGGGTATAGGTATGGGATGTATACAAATAAGAGAACTTCACTTTACGCTCTTTGTTGTTCTGCACCATAAATGATTATCCTGCCCTTACTAACCTATCGGGCTAGAGTACAAATGGGGGCCAAAGTTTGTACTCACTGCTTAGATGATACCGAGTGTGTGGCTAAAACACTCGCATAACATTGTGTACATGCGTCACTGTAGGTTCCTTTGGAGGGCTCACCTATACCGCAGGATGAAGAAACAATTTGACAGAGAGAAGTTGGACAGTTTAGCTCCAATGCATTTAAGCAAAAAAGAGGTCTATGATATAGTTAAGAATTTAGATGTTGTGCTTAAAAAGATACGTAAATCGATGACCTGTGAGAAGAACGTCTATAAGAAGAGATCAATATTTTAAGACTTACTTTATTGGGAGTACCTAGAAGTTAGCCAATGTATCAACGTCATGCACGTAGAGAAAAATGTATGTGTCAGCTTAATTGGTCTCTTACTGAACATTCATGAAAAAACAAAGGATGATGTCAACGTATGGCTTGACTTGATTGATATGGACATCAGGGCTGAGTTAGCACTGATAAAAACCAATAAAGGATGAACTTACCTTTCCCCTGCTTGTTACACTTTGTCCAAGGCCGAGAGAACTAAACTGTGCTAGTACTTGCATGGTATTAAAGTTCCGTTTGGTTACTTCACCAACATGAAGAAACTTGTTTTGATAGAAGATTTGAAGTTAATTACTATGAAGTCTCATGATTGCCATGTGCTGATGACACAGATGCTCCCTGTTGCAATTAGAAGTATTTTGCCAATCAAGGTCTGAGAGACAATCATGAGATTGTGTTATTTCTTTAACACAATTGCTCAAAAGGTCATCGATCCCGAAGGACTAGATACTCTGTATGACGAGGTGGTGATGACTCTATGTCATCTTGAGTTGTATTTTCCTCAGTCATTTTTTGATATCATGGTCCATCTCATTATTCACATTGTATGGGAGATAAAAATGTGCGGGTCCATGTTCCTATGTAGCATGTACCCGTTCGAGAGGTTCATAGGAATTCTCAAGTCCTATGTACGGAATCGATCTCAGCCGGAGGGCAGCATTATCGAAAGTTATACAATCGAAGAGGTCATTGAGTTCTATGTTGATTACATAGCTCAGGTCAAACCGATAGGTGTACCTAGATCTCGCAATGAGGGGAGGCTCAAGGGTATCAGGACCATCAGAAGAAAAGCAATCACTCCAGATATGGATACGTATGCTCAAACCTATTTCACGATCTTACAACACATGACTGAAGTGTCCCTGTATATCAACCAACACAAGAACATGCTTCGGCAATAGAATCAAGAGCGGTCGGATGTTTGGATTACGATACAACACAATAATCGGTTCAACTAATGGTTGAAGGGATGACTTACTAAGAGCTCGTCAAGTGATATGTTGACATGGTTGGCAAAATAGCCAACATTTATAGTTATGACATGGTAAGGATATGACATAAATATGTACACATTCTATGTCCAGGCTCAGGATTAAAGAGCACTAACTAAAATAGTGGTGTCCGCATAGATGTGTTCAATACCGATAGGTTGAGGAACTCCTACTGTAGGCTCATAGAGGAGATTTAGTAGCTTGACTACATGCTTTTTAAGACCCCCTTATTTCGGTGCCTTGGGTCCATTTTCTATAGGTGAAAGTTGACAAGTACAGTGTTAGTTTTTCATGGACCTCAAACGTGTAGGATACAAAGACAAACCATTTGTACTCACTAACCAAATTGTTCAAGTTTTTTTGTGTAATTGACCAGGCAAATAAGAAGCGTCACGTAGTTCTTTATGGAAAAAGGAGGATTATCGAGTTGAGAATGTAGTGGACCAGGAAGAATACAATCTATTTTACGAATTGCCTCCTTTCAGAAACAACATAAGGGTCGAGGAAAAACAACGTGATGAAACTAGCTACATACGCGTCGATCGTCATGAAGGGCTAATTTTTAAATGAAATAAGCAAGTGGAATGATGAATGGAATGTTTATGTGTCATATGTTCTGTATTTGCATTTACATGTATATGAGAATGTGTGATATATATGTGCATTTGCATTTATGTATATAAGAATGTGCGATATATATATATATATATATCTGTGTGTGTGTGTGTGAATTTACATTTATGTATATGAGAATGAGTCATAAGAATATGTGATATATATGTGAATTTGAGTAGGGAACATCATAGATGGTTTTAAAGTAAAACCGTCTGTGATGTTTTTTCACAGACAGTTCTAAAGTAAAACCATCTGTGATGTTTGCTTATTATAGATGGTTTTAATTGAGAACTGTCTGTGATGATAAATATCATAGATAGTTCTTAAATAGAACTGTATGCGATAATTCCCATATATATTGCGTTGTAGGGTTTGTCTCCTACTGTTCTAACGCTACTCTCCCACTCTAACGCCGTTGCCTCCCCCGAGCTCGTCGATGCCTCCCTCGACTCCGGTGGCCCTCCTCCCCCACACCCGGTTCCCTCCTCCTCCCCTGAGCATGCCACCTCACACAAGCCTGACGCTGCCTTCCCCGAGCCCGTTGCTGCCTCCCCCAAGCTCAGCACCTTTAGGCGTGCCTTGGCCTCGTTCTTCTCGGTGGTTTCGATTACCATCGGCTCTGTGAATTTTTTGGTTTCCCTTATTTTCTTTACAAGCATTGTGAGCCGTGCTAGTTAATTAACTTCGATGAATTATCTTAGCACCGGGAGACTTTGCAAATATTGATTATGGGCTTAGATTAATGCCAAATGAAGATACTTGTCTACTATTGAAATTAGTCTAATTATCTAGTTTAGATTTGAGCTCTAAGATTGATGCTTACTGTTGTCATTTGATCTTTAATCCATTAGACATTCTCTATCGGCTGTGTTGTATCATTCCAGATATGTGATCTCTAGTATTTTCAGTGCTCAGTAGCTATGCTGTATCATTCTAGATCTGTCTACTACTAAAATTAGTCTGATTATCTAGTTTAGATGTACTTTTTATGTGAGATCAATCATTTTGTTGATATTCTACTGACCGACAGAAATTTGTCTATATTGATCAAGTTTCTAGAGCTGTTAAAGTTTAGTTTTGTGGTCATTCTTTCATGTTGTTACTCAGTTAACTGGCAGTAAGTAGTTTCCTTGTTAGTTAGGACCTTTTCTGTGAATTGTTCACTTAGAAAACTTTTTAGAGCTCAAAATCTACACTATGATAATCGTTTCCAATTTGTGAAGAGTATAGACAAAGTATTAAGAAGGCCAAGAGTGATCTTGAGCAATTCTACAACTGAGAGCAATAATCACATTAAAACATGGGCTTCTTGCTTGCTTTAATTGTTTTCATGCTCTATGTTTTAAGTATATTATCCTATTTTGAAAATATCATCCGCTCATTCTTCATCATCATCGTCGGATGCGTGTAATGCACCGACCTATAGAAAATCCAAGAGCTGTGAAAGAGGACTAGCAAAAAGACTTGAGGGCCAATTTACCATCACAGATATCGGTGCATTTGGGACCCCTCTCAATCCAAGCCGAGTAGTGTCCGCACTCTAGAGAATGGTCGAAATAGTTGCGCGGGAATGGATTGAGATCACGTTTGATTCGTGGAAGACTGTGACCGAAGTTTAGAAAAATGGGCTGGTGGTAAAAGTTTTTCAATCTTTCAAGATCTTAGAAGAACACAAGGACTCCGTGCAACAACATGCATTGCTAGCAGTGTGCAAAGCATGGAAGAAGTTCAAGAGCTTGCTTGTCAAGCAATACGTGGAGAAGGATCTAACGCTCTTCCACAAGTATCTATTTCTGGAACTGCAATAGCAAGAGTTTCTGGTAATGAAGATGACAAATAATTTTAGGAGTGAAAGTGCGACGCACAGGGCTCTCTAAGCAAAAAACATGCACCCCACAGACTCGGCACCACTAGGTATGTGGGTAAAATCATGCAATAAAGGGAGGAGGATGAGTAGGCAATCTAGCGGGAGGCCTCCCTGCCATTTACTGGGATCCCTGATGAGCGCATCCGAAATTGGATAAGATATCTACCATGTTATTGGGGGCCATCTCCTTTCGAATCTCCGCAGATGAGGAGGTGTCCCACCACTTAGTAAGATATCGAACTATATAGTTTGTAATTACTCCATAACTTTATAGGAAGGAAATGACATATCGGGCTCTTATAGGAAGCACTAAGTGTAGAATCTTCCCAAGGCCCATTCCAGACAGTTAGAGATAGAGATATACTCTTCCCAGCCAAGGGAAATAAGGAGCACCCAGGTCACATGAGTGGCCTTGGTCTTTATATTCCTTGAAAACATGATTTTTCAAAGGACTTCGAAACGTATCAGAGTACGAAGAGAGCCAAAGCTGAGCGCAAGGAACGGCTACGAGAGGAGATTAAGACATCCCTTAGAGGAGAGATCACTAATTATGTCAGAGATGAGATTCAAAGATATAGGAAAAATTAGCAGGAAGCCCCTGCCGCTCCTGTGCTAGCCAGCCCCCCAACCGTCGGATTAGTTGCACATCCAACCTTACCTTGGAAAATAACTACAGATTTTCTGTTAATGACATCATAGTAATAATTATTATCTCTGAAATACTTGATCCATTGATAGGCCTGTTGGAGTAGCTAATTTTGTATCACTGTGTAGGTGGCTACGAAGTGTAAGCTCCAAGTGAGATACGCCTCTGTTGACATGTGCGCTACTTGGGACCAGGCATATCCATCCGGTCCCGGGGCCTTGGTCCATGATATTATTCTAGCACCAGGTTTCGCAAAAATGAATGTGGACAATGTTCATGCCAATTTTGAGGTCGTCCCGCTGTAGATGCCCCTAAACGACGAGGTCATAACTTTAGGGCAAGCCATTGGAATATTCATCCAATGGCCCTGGAAGGACATCTGCCTGAAGGCTCCTGCACTAGTTCCAAGTCCACGAGAGCTATCTATACCGGTGCTAAGTCCACAAGAGCTATCTGCACCAGTGCCAAATCCACAGGGGCTGTCCGCACCAAAACTACATACACCAGTGCCAAGTCCATGGGGACTATCCGCACCGAAGCTATCTGCACCGACGTGACAATGGCACGGTGTATCTACATCTCGTGCCTGGTTGACTACTGTAAAGTTGACCTATAGCCGATGCGGTAAGGGCAAACCGAAGAAGACTAATGATGATATCCCCTACTTGCTATTGGCCTGAAAATTTGTGCTAGGCGAGCCTTGGTCATCCCGATAGAGCCCCTAGGATTGGCTTGCCAGAGATTGCATGCATGGTACATGGAATAGACCAACAAGCCACAACGGCGTTCGGGTGTTACTGTTAAGTTCAGGCCGTATCATCTTCAGCACGATATTCATAACTATGTCTTCACAGTGACCTTCGATGACTTATTCTTTCTCCTCACACTCAACGCCTCACTCATTCGATGCTGGACACTGTAAGTGTATATAATCACGGTCTACGTTCAGGTAATATCGATAAATGTCATATATAACTCATTACTTTTATGTGCGTGTTTTTGCATGGTGACTGAAGCAGATTAACTAAATCACCGGTTAATTTCCTCGACCCACACTTGGTCTCTATGGATATTTTCAAGGAGCATGCATCCTTCATCGAGAATTACATGACGATGGCATTGGTGGCTTACTGCAACAAGGAATTCATATTTATGTCCTACAACTAGGGGTAAGTGTTGCACTAGTGGCTGTATTTGTTGATTTATACTTTATAAGCAACATGAACTTACGTTTAATGACCATGACGATATACCTGTGTAGGTTCCACTGGATTCTAATTATAATTATACCAAAGTAGAACAGAGTAATATACCTTAATTCTCTAAAGAAGAACAAAACTAACTATATAGTTGTCCAATAATGAATCGATAGGTAAATATATTTCCTCAATAGATAACTCTATTGTAGTCTTTCCTTCCTTCCCAATGATTAAGGCTAACTTTTTGGAATCACGTGGATCGTTTGCCACAACGAGATACGGAAATCCAAGGGAGGGATCAATGTGCTGCGATACGATCTAGATTTTTCAGTATTCGCTAGTACACATTAATCATACATAACACTTCATAGTAATACCTCTCAAACTAACAAATTCTATTTTTGCAATGCCACTAGTAGCCGCTGGGCAACACCTGTGGATTCTATATTTGCCACAACATGTAACTACTCCTCGATTCCACAAAGAGCAATAATCCTCAGGTTTGTTAATCTTGTAATAATTATTTCATACTTACCAATTGATATTTATATATATACATGATATTAATTTTCCTACCGACAGGTTGCGTTCATCGCTACAACTACATGGAACAGGCTGGTCTTAGACAAATTCGAGGATAGTGTGCGTACTTCTTGATATTTAAAGTCGTAAAAGAAGATGAAGAATTCCACAATGTAGAACGAATTTGATTAGGATAAGATTGAGTTTAATTGTACATGTGTGTATTTGTTTATGGATGGATAATTTATTTTATTTTAGTTAATTGATTTCTGAAATGGATGTTCTTATTTCTGAAATGAATGATGTGAATTGGATGTGTATTGTGTTGATCTGCTTATTTTAGAGGGCATGGCTAGCATTTCTCGAGGCTAGCTAACAACCAGAAATAGGCTTACAATAGAAAAGAATATCACAGATGGTTATTAACTTATAGCCATTTGTGATAATTACTATCAACTATCACAGACAGTTTTGAGTAAAAACCGTCTGTGATATAAAGATAATTTTTATCACAGATGGTTCGAAAGCTATTTGTGATGACCTTATGTTATTACCGACTCATAAATTCAAACGGCTCACGAAACCGTCTGTGATGTTGTTTTTGAACTGCCCTTGATGACTTTTTTTTGTAATAGTGAGTACACAGAGAATCCAAGACCAAACTGATCAAATTAAGATTTCAGGGCGTTGCAAAATTGCAACAATTTCATCTACAACGATCGGTTCATGCTTTGAATGATCCTAGACGAACGTCTCTGCTTGTTCTTTGTTCTTGGGGTCTTCTTGCTGCGTGATTCTCCTATTTTTCAACTTGTTAGTTGCGTGGAAGTGGCAGCTTGTGATTTTTAATGTGTCCTGGTGATGGTGATGTTCTTGCGTTCATGCACTTTGTCCTGGTAATGATTCCATGAGATCCAAGCTGCTATACGCCGATTTTGTTTCCCAACTGTGTCTATCTTGATTTTTTTTTTGGTTCAGTCAAAATTGTTCGCTCGAAAATGTCAGTAGTCATTCAATTAGGAATTGTGTGGTGACCATGGTGATCGTGTTCAATGAGAAATGATGATTTCATATCTTGTTGTACTGAATAGGTTGTCCTAAATGAAATTCCTTAAAGAAATTGTGCCCAATGGGATATGGGCGGTTCATTTTTTTGCTTATAGCTTATGTTTATGTACTGCAGCTATAGTATTTTTTTTCAAAAACGGTGTGTTTTTTGAGGCAGGGTCTAAAGGTCAATTGTAGTAAAAAATATACTGAGTTTAGCTGTACTAACTAAAATCACATACGACTATTTTTCTGTATGTACTGCCTCTCGCGAATAATCAAGAATTCAAAAATTATAGCCATAAATCATAAATCACAGCCTAAAAGAACCCATCTTATGATGGACTGAACACATGAGTGGGAAAAAATAGTGAAGTATGGCAAATACAGTTGAATGTACATGTGAAGGGTATGGTATATCTACTCACGGATCTCGAGGAAAATAGACGGTGGATGGCGGGGTAGCATATGCTACCGGTAAGAGAGTTGCGTTTTCGATATGCACTAGTTGCAATGCTGCCTGCCAGGCTCGATCGCAGCTAGTAGTGTCGTCCAGGACGCGTCAACAATTTTCTGAAATGCCTGTGTATAGGGTACGTACGTTCAGGGCCGGATCGATGGAGCCACCGCCCAGCGGTACGACGGCGAGGGGCTCCAAGAAAACGAAACAGTCTCCAGCATTATCAGGCAAGAAATGGATACAGAAGCTTAGCTTGTTCCTGGATTCCAATGCAGTACACTGTTACTAGCAGCTAGCGCCCTCTCCGCTTTCATTGATTTGTACGTCTCTTTTTTCGATCTCTGCCCTGAAAGCTTGAAAGTTTTGTTCAGAAAAGTGGATCGAGACTACCCAAAAGTTGTTTAATTTGCTACACGATTATTAGTTGTTTCCTCACCAGTTAACCTGTAGTATAGTTGAAGCTAGCTAGGACCCCAATTTGCATTCACCGTTGGTGCCTGCCTGCCTGCCTGACTACTGAATGAATGGCAGTGCTCTGGCCTGACCATGGTCAAAGAACATGCATGCAGTGCAGTGTAGTAAGTCAGAGGCAGAGCCGCTGGCAGGCATGCCAACTTGCATTGTAAGCTTTCATGCCGAAAGTTTCAGTTAGGGATACATCATGCATATGTGACATGGACGTGATCGGTCGATGGATGTGAAAACTGAGCCGCTAGCTTGTCGATCGTTGTGGAGCCCCAAGTGCTGGATGGAGCCAGCATGCATACATGCAGATGTTTCCCTAGTTTCTGCAGCTGCTGCTAGTACTTAAGTCGTGATCGGCGATGATGATGATGATGGTGGTGGTGGTGAGAGAGCATATGTGGTGGAGAACATCACATCCGAGCAAAGCAAAGTGCGCGTGCATGCAGCCTTAGTTTGTCATTTGCATGCCTAGCTTTTTACAGGTTCTAATTAGTGCACTGCAGATTTGATCGATCTGACGATGATCCGATCGATTGATCGATGGACATGCAGATGCAGTGCATGCCACTCGATCTCTGCATGGTTCAGTTGTTCTTGTTGCTGTGTCTTGGTCTAGCTTGGCCCCCCACTGATGACTGATCGGCTCATCACTTATGACGTACGTCTTAGAATCTGGATAGATCGATAGACAGAACCATATCGATCATTCCTGATGTAGCTAGCTAGCTACTTGTTGGTGGTCCTACGTACAGAGACACATACGATCATGCGTTTCTGTAAGTACGTACGCCTGGGTCGATCTCTGAATACGTACGTGCTCATCAGTGGTCAAGCAACAAGCATGCAGAGCCCCGGCCGGCCGTCCGTCGCAGGCATGCAGCTTTGAGTATACCTGCGTGTGCATGTGGGCCGTCGGATCAAAATATGGACGGTTCGGATCGACCGCCGCAGAGCAAAACACAAGCTGCGTGCGCGCTAACTACAGGCAAATCAACCGAGCTCGTAAGTACTGTACGCAAACTTCTACTACGGTGACATTCAGAAATAAAGTGTATTTAAATGAACTCTGCAGCGTTCGATGCCTCAGTAACAGTGGATTTATCGGAATCAGTACACTTGAAAATTAAATTAGGTACCCCAGATTGCCTGTCCTTACTGCTAATCTGTCAGCTCCTTTTCTTTTTACGAGGTTAGTGGCCATGCATGCATGAGTAAGGGTCCCAACGGGAAAAAAAATACACAACAAATTGCAGCCCAAGTAAAGAGAAGTGGGCCTTAATGGGCTTTTGCCGTTACGGCCCACTTAACAACCTAATGTGGTTCCTTTCCAAACAAAAAGCAACTTCTGAAACGTACTGCTAGCTGCTGTGTGCATGGACAACTTCTGAAATGTAGAGCCTAAATTCAAGAGGAGAAAAAAAAATGGACACCAGTGTAGGCGATAGATCATAAGTCCATGGTGGTTCAAGCCGTCGGCTCAGTTTTCCACTCTTCTTGTTTAGATCAAAGACACGCAGTTCCTCTGTGTAGAAAAATCAGTCACGAAAATGAAAGACTTAGGCGAAGAATGCAAGTTAATCGCTGAAAGCTGGAAGCTAGTCAAAACAATAATGGATGGAGTAGGACACCGAAGTGACCAGTACTTGTCTTGCAGTCTAGAATCTAGATGGATGGATGGATGCAGGTACGCAAAGATTGTCGCCAGGATGCAATGCATCGATCTGTCGAGGGGCTCCTCCTCTGTCTCGAGAAATAGACTAGAGTACGAGAAAGGCAATGTGCACGTTCTTCCTCCCTTTTCGTTGTCACATTAATTTCCTTCTCGACATCAAGCATGCGAAGCCAATTGAGCTCCATCTTGCATGTGGACCATCCCTAGCTAGCTTAGCTACATATGTCGACCTTGCATGATCTTTCACAGGGACAATAAACATGTATCGGAATTCTACATTCCCATCCCATTGTGTCTCTTCCAAGCTTAACTCAATTAAACCAGAAAATAAATCATTTTATCGGTTCATTTTTCTCTCGTTTTTTTCAGCTACAATGGTCTATTTTTTTTAAAAAAAAATCCATCTATAATGGTGTTTTTTTTAAAAAAAAATCATGATTTGGCTCCTCTCAACTATTTAATCAGAGCTTACCTGACAAGCATGCCTAATTCGAGTGAGAAGCTAGCAAAGGGAGTGAAGGATCACAGTACTTTATTTGTTCGTCCCAAACGAGCAAGACAGCTAATAGCTTTTCTGTAGCTGCAAAGGAGAGTTAAATAAGCAACCATACTGATGAAGATACAGTCACCAACCTCTCCATAAGGCCATGTCCAATGCATGAACGCTTCGATAAATGCTTAAAGAGAGAAACTATGTTATATTACAAAGCAGCTAACGTAAGAGCCATAGTCTCCAATGCTATACTAGTGGTTAGCCTAAGCACCGATTCTACCAGAGATCAATTCCATGAGAGCGAACCACTCGGAGCGCCGACCTCCAAGTTTGGCTGCGCCTCGGACGTCTACTGCATGCAACGCAGTCCACCTGGCAATCAAGGCAGTTTTTTTCCTAAGCGCCTGGTACAAGCGTCGCATTGGACATGGCCTAAGAGGTAAGAACAGGAGCTAGCAGCCCCGCTAAGCTCGGCTTATATAAACTGGTTTATAGTTTTTTTGTATTATAACTGATTTATTTTGTACAGTAGCTACCGGTGCCTTTTTTTTTATGTAATTAAATTTAAAAAATTTAAAAATAAAAAAATAGGTTATCCCATCGCAGACAATACAAACGGATACCAAAAAAAAAAGAAGCAAAAAGCCGTAGAAAAAAGATAAAACTAAGCAATAGTGAACTAGAAGGTAGAAGCTGAAGCCAAAACGAACGGTTCCATTTTGCAGTGTTGCTTATAGCTATCTAAGAGCAAGTACAATAGTATAGCCAACTAATGGCTATAATATTTGTCCATTTCATCTATAGCCTTCAAAAAAATAGTTCATACAATAAGGTAGCTATTACAATAACTATTTGACCCTACGTGTAAGAGAGTGAAATGCATATTTTTACGTGCTATAGCTAACTGTAATTTAGTAGCCAGCTTCCTTCTCTCTCTTCCTTTCTCTCTCTGCCACGTAAGATTTAGTTGATATTATATTTGTTATAGCCTGCTGACTAAGCTTTATTGTACCTGCTCTAAGTGCATTTCCATTTCCAATCAAATGATCACTGATTTCAACCACCTCATTATATTGTCAGGCAACTAACTGCTCAAGCCAAGGCCGTCACATGGGGATTCCATAATTCCATATGCATGGCTATTTTGAGCTCTGTTTTCTGTAAGAGTGGCCTCCTTTCTGCGAAATTTTGCAAAAAAACTGGATGTATATAATCCAGGAAGCATTTCGTTTCAATTGGTGTCATGAAGTTTAATTTGTACGAAATTTCTTTCGTGTGCATGCGCACCCCTTTTGATTAATTTTCATTTGGAATAGCACGTATCTGAATTAGGTTTAAATAGGAGGGAGAAGCAAAGGCCATAGGTGTGCTAGCTTGAAATGCCATCACTATATGTCTCGATGAAGTAGGTAAATTCCAAAGACAAGGAAAGACAGCTTGTAGCTACTCATATGGCTACCTCGCGCCTCTAGCAAGCCAGCTCTAACCATCCCCGCATGCCTCCCTACTCCGAGGACGTCCAACTTAGGTCATTTGTTGCATAATTAGTTGGGCAGTTTGATACTCTTTTTGATTCCCAGAGGAAAATTTAAGCAATGATACCTGTTCAATAGCCTCTTGTGCAGTAATTACGTATAATGCAGATGATCCTATTCTAACTTCTCGCTATATCATACGGTACTTTATATTCAAAGACCCACTTGGAAGTTGGAACACAGGAATTCCGTCAGAATTCTGAAGGAAACGTAACGTAACTCTCACTTTTACTAGATGTGGGGTTTTGTATCGAATCACTGTAGTAATCTCATGCTCCAAATAGGACAACAGCTGTCATACCTTAGTTACCACAGCAAGTAATGGCAACAGCCTCCTGAATCTTGATCTTATTTTCAGGAAAAAAAATCCTTATACACACACACTTGTCACCTAAGTGCATGAAACACTGTCATATATATATATATATATATATATATATATATATATATATATATATATATATATATATATATATATATATATATATATATATATATATATATATATATATATATATATATATAACTAAGATATTATGGTGCTTAGGCACTATGATCTAAAATAAATATTTCCCTTATGTATCGTGTGTGAAAAATTTTAAATTTTTTTCGATATCGAGTTTAACTAGTTTACTAACTAGTTCAAACAATTTTGAACTGAAATTCAAATTGCAGTTGCCTTTTTTATGATAGTTTGATTGTAGGTATATGCCGATTATATATATCAGCAAAGCATGTGATCTAAATTTATTCAAAACTTTGAATTCGAGTATATTTTTTTAAAGGTATGTATTTTATTTGAATTATTAAAAACTGATATTTTTAGAAAATATATCTAAATTTAGATTGAATTCGTGTATTTGAAATCATGGTGTCCCATTTCACTATTTTATTTATATATATATATACATATATATATATATATATTATATATATATATATATATATATATATATATATATATATATATATATATATATATATATATATATATATATATATATATATATATATATATATATATATATATATATATATATATATATATATATATATATATATATATATATAGGACAAGTGTTTCATGCACCCTGGTGCCTAGGCACCCATATCAATACCCGTTGATTTGCTTTGAGATTCGCAACGTTTGATGTGGGCATCTTCATATACCCATAAAAAGTATATTTGAGATGTCAAACTCCGAAAAAAAATTAAATTCAACTTCAGTTTAATTAGTTTGAACTATTCTTATAGTATATACTCATTGTAGTCGCATTGAACTCAAAAGTAGTTCAAACTAGTTTGAATTGAGTTCAAAACTTACTTACCATAAATATATCAAAGGTATAAAACATTTTCATACCCAAACTAAAAAAAATTATCAATCATACACGTGTATCGGACGGTTCTTGATGTGGGTGCCTAGGCACCCAGGTGCCTTATGTAATATATATATATATATATATATATATATATATATATATATATATATATATATATATATATATATATATATATATATATATATATATATATATATCGCCTTATTGCATGCATGAGCTAATCATTGATGGGGAGATCTCTCATCTCACAGCTCTTTCTTCCTTGGCCAGGTGCAAGAAACCCGTTACAGATCAGCCGTTTTCCGAGCATGGCAAAAGACGAATGGTCAATGATGTGCTGCAGAAAGATGGCAACTTTGTGCTAAGCAATTGCGGAACACAAAAGTGCAGGTAATTTGTTGCGGTTCCAGGCTTTCGTCTCCCCTTCCCTTGCTCATGCGATCCCCCGTTCTATTTGTTAGGAAACTGGGCCCATGGCCAAGAGTCCTGACATATTTGGGCACCCCACCGTAGACTATAAATAGAGAGTCATACCCCCCTCATTATGTACACATAAAAGAAAAGCAATAAAGATAGACCGGGAGTTCTCTCTACCTTTCTGTGTGTTCAATCTATTCTCTCTGTGATTCTGTGATTGATTCGTTCTTGTTCTAAGCAGAGAAATCGTTCGGACTGGTCGCCAGCGACGGTTTCTCAACACGTTATCAGCACGACTTCGCTCTGGTGAACGAGGTAATCATCGAAGCACAGATTGAATTTTCTAGATCGCTTTTGATTCTGTATTTTGTTTTCGCGTTCTAGATTGAAATTCTACGGTGCAAATCCGCCCCAATCTACCGCGAGCAGACTTGAAGTCGCCGGCACAATGCCGATCGGTAGATTGTGAAACGGGGTAGATGTTGATTGCACTGTAGATTAGATGCAAATCCGCCCTAATCTACCGCGAGCAGATCTGAAATCGCCGGCACAATGTCGATCGGTAGATTGCGAAACAGGGTAGATGTTGATTGCATCGTAGATTGGAAATTATGCATTAATTTGTTTGATCCTGCACGATCATTGCATGAAACGAAAAATTGCATTGTTCGCTTTCTGTTCGGGTTTGCATGGCATCACAAAGAAAAAAAAGGGGCATAGCCGCCGCGCCTGCATGCGTGTCGCCGGCCAGGAGCCGAGCATGAAGCACGAGACGCTGCTGCGCCTGCATGCGCACTGCCGGCCAGAAGCCGACCGAGAAAAAATTTTGAGGCGTCGACGTGTCTGCATGCACGAAGAATTGGCACGGTCCGCAGCCCGTACGGGAAGTCACCGCCGCCGGCCTCAGGTCACGCCAGCCCTAGCACTGGTAACCACGCCCGAGGCATGCCGCCGCCACCCGAAGCAGTTCCTCCTGCGCCCGCATGCGCAATGGCTGCCGCTCCGCCTTCTGGGCCTGTACGCGCGCTGACGCCGCTTGGAAACCCCGCCGCCGCCCTAGGGAGATGCGCCCGAATGCGCGTCTGCTCGCCTTCACGCACACCGGCGGCCCGAAGCCGCACCGGCTCTTTTCCCCGGACCGGCGCTTGCCTCCGCACTTTCCCTCCCGCATCAGCGCCGCCACACCGGCCCCTTCTCCTCGCTCGGTCTGCCACCGTACGGCGCCCGGCCGCCTTGGTACACCAGCCCGGAGCCGCGCCCCCTGTCTCGGCCCAAGATGGCAGGTCACCACCATCCACAGCCGCCCGAAGCGCCATTGCCGCCGGCCCCGGCGCTTGTGCACCGGCTTGCTCCAGCCGTGCGCCGCCCCGGAGCATGGCTGCCGCCCGTAGTCGTGCGCCACCTTGGCCCGAGGCCGCCGCCCGCAAGGCACCGCCCACACGCCGCTCGAAGTCGGCTCGCTCGTACGGCGCAGCTCGCCGACGCCGCCCACATGCGGCCACCTCGCCGACCTCCGCTGCTCCGCCGCCCGTAGCCGGTTCCCACGCATCCGCCTCGCCGGCCTCCGCTGTGTCGCCTAGCCGGCCGCATGAAAGCCGCCGCCACCCTTAGCCATGAGGTAGGGAAACCCTACCCCACCCATTTGTGTCGGCTGAATAGGCTAAGTGGGCCGGGAGGCGAATGGGCCGGGAGAAGCTAACGGGCCGGACGAAAAGGAAAAAGAAAAAAAAGTGAAAGAGGAGGGAGTGGGCTGCGCCGGCCAAATTGCAGAAAAGCCCATGAAACCTTGAGAATCACCGAAAGGCCCCTAGAACTTGCGTTTGAGTCCAGAAATTTGCAAAGAGGCCTAGGTAGTTCTGAAAATTACCAGTAGGTCCTCAAATTTACGAGTGGGTCCAGAATTTTTCAGAAAACCCCTCTGTAAATCAGGAAATTGCGCGAATTTTTCTCTGAACTGAAATTTTGCGCAGAAACCCTCTGGAATTGCAGAATTTGCTGAAATTTCATATTTTAGCATAAAAGGGCCTCGGGAATCTGAATTCTGCATCAATTTTTGCATTTGAAGCATATTTATTTCTGCCATTATTATTTCTGTATTTTCTGTATTTATTTACTGTTTTTGGTTAATTGTAATTGTTTAAATTGCTTTTAATCACCGAAATTAGCAGTAAAATTATAGAAAATGCACAGAAAATTATGAAACATTGCGAGAACCTTTTGTACCATTTTTACCCACAGTGAATTATTCCGTGCATGTCTACCAGCAGTAGACTTATACACATTTAGATGACTAGCATCACGAACTGGAAGTTCGAGGAGTTGACCCAGCATGGCCAAAACTATCTGACGTAGGCATCCGATGTCGAGATTGTGCTTGGAGCCAGGAAGCTCTGCGCGACTATTGGGATTGGCGGACTGAATGACGCCCAATCTACGCCTAAAGAGAATGATTAGGCATTTCATTTTCTCAGGCACCACTTCTGCCTCACTCTCAAGAATGAGTACATGGTAGAGAATAGCACGCTAGCACTCTGGACTGCACTCCAGAAGCGGTTTTAAGAGGCTAAAGTACACCATTTTTTCTCAAGCAGAGTAAGAATGGATCAGACTGAGGTTTGCCGACTTTAAGACGGTCGGGGAAAACAATTCTGCCTTGCACAGGATTTGTACCCCAATACAGAAAATTGAGAAAATCCTTCCACCCCAATGCAGTATAATCCGCACGCAATTATCGTCAAGACGGCTATGAGGAATATGCCGAATTGATTGATATGATGCAGGTTGCGGAGGCTCAGGACAAAGTTCTCCGTAAAGAACTACGTCACTTAGCCACCTGGGAGCTCCGCTGGCCGTGAAGCCAACCCCGAGAGCTACAAGGTGCGAAAACCCTTGATAAAGAGTAGGGGAAGGAAGGGTATGGCCGCAGCCCAGAAAGGCAAATCAGATGCTCCACATGAGAATAAGGCTAGCAAGCCAAAACGGGATGGCAAAGGGCACATGAAGCCCGCTCTGCATCGGTTGAGGGGGAGCATTCTGAGCAGCTGCCCGCGTTGATGGTATTTGAGACCATTACGACAACAGCACCCCTTTTTCGACCTAGAAGCAGCCAATGCCATGATTTCTCTTGAAAGAGGATGTCACCGCCTGAAAAAATAACAGAAGAAGTCTAGTGCACAGAATGCATTCAGACTTTAATTGTCATTTATTTTGTGTGGAAGAATATGTTAGAATTTGCATGGATGGTACTTAAGAATTGTTATTTTCTCGTGATGGTTGGATGATATTTCAAGAATTCATTCATTTATTCAGTTTATGATGGCATGATATGTTCTGATATTGGAGTATTTTATTTATGTGTTGATTGCCTTCTCATACATGTTAATAAATACCCTATATTAGAACACGTGTAGTGCCCTATGAAGGAAGTGTGCTTAGCTAGCAGCGGCACAACGCATAGCATCTTAAGAGAGACTAATATTTTCAGTCGATCCGTAAGAGCACTAGCAGCCTTACGACAATCGCCGGAAGCGATGCATGTATAATTGGTTCGGGAAGAGCCACAATGGGCACAACTTTGGTTATTGAAGAAGCCTTATTGTACCCAGAATCGACTAGAACTCTCCTAAGTTTTTAAGAATATTCGCACCAACGGTTTCCACGTTGAGACTAAAGAAGAGTACGGTAAGGAATACCTGCTCATTACGAAGCGCGAAGAGAATGAAAAAGTGTATTAGAAAACTTCCTTCACTAGAAATTGGGCTATATTATACCACAATTAAGGCGCCTGCAGCGTACACTGTCCTGAAGACGGTATTTAGAAGCTCTGAACTATGCTGTCTCTGGCATGACAGATTAGGCCACCCAGATCTTAGGATGATGAGAAACATAATAAATAACTCGCATGGGCATAATATTAATGTGAAGAATTTCCCGAATCATGAAGATTTTGTGTGCCCATTGACGCTTCATCGAAGTGGTCGTACGTGGGTTTATTATCCACAAGAAATCACGCCTTTGCAAAATTGATCTCGCAGATCATTCGCATCAGAAATGTGTTTCCAGATCATCATATCAAGTCCATCAGAATGGACAACGCCGGAGAATTTACTTCAAAGGCATTTGATGATTATTGCATGGCGATGGGAATTGCAGTTGAGCACTTGGTACCGCATGTCCATACCCAGAATGGTCTGGCAGAGGCTTTAATTAAAAGAATTAAAATTATTGACCGACCCCTCTTGCATAATTGTAATTTGACAGCTACATGTTGGGGACCCGCAGTCCTACATGCAACAAGTCTCATTAACCTTAGACCTTCGGCCTACAACATCCATTCACCTATGCAACTAGCGCAAGGGTCACTACCGAAAATTTCCCAACATTAGGGGGAGGAAATCAACCCTTTGATGAAGAATGTCGAGAAATTACGTGGCAAGCCACGGTAATCCATGTAGATGACCCGCACACTAGTGAAGCGAATAGAGAAGTCCAGAAGACAAGAGAAGTCTAGAAGACAAGAGAAGTCCAGAAGACAAGAGAAGTCTAGAAGACAATAGATTTGCAAGCATTAGCAAATCAACTGCCTGATCACTTTAGTGATTTGAAGAGCGTGACTAAGTCGCATGTGCTTGAACGCACTGCACCGGAGAGGGTTGAAATACCAAAGAAAATTGAAGGTATCCCTAATCTCGTCCAGAGGCCTCAGAAAAATAAAAAAGAGGACGAGAACTCCGGTTCCTCGAATCCTTAGTAACCGGGGACGCCTGGTGAAAAGAGATAAGAGGGATTTATCACAGCCGATCATTGAAGTCCCCCAGAATGAGAAGGGGAGCCAGTTGAGACCTGGCACGAGTATGACACCTTCAGAAAAGGGCATACCGGATCTGAATATCCCCATCGGCATGGATGTGTGCGCACACATCGGAGCCGAAAAACTAAAGGGACTTGCCACCGCAATTGAAAGAAGCGATGCGCAAGGTGAAGCTCCAGAAGAAGCAACTCATGAAGAAATAGCTATAAATTATGTGCACACGGGAGAGTCCCTGAATAGGACAACAGCTAATATCGATATCTACTTCGCAAAGAAAATTACCACCATCATTGATCTTGATCCCGAGCCTGCATCGCTCGCTGAATGTAAGAAAAGATCAGATTGGGAAGATTGGAAGAAGGCAATAGCAACTGAATTGTTATCTCTGAACAAAAGAGAGGTGTTTGGGCCCGTATGCCGCACGCCTCCCCACATACACCCCGTTGGGCACAAGTGAGTATTTGTTCGAAAGAGAAATGAAAGAAATGAAGTAGTGAGATACAAAGCAAGGCTGGTAGCCCAAGGTTTCACTCAACGTCCTGGAATTGATTATGAAGAAACCTACTCCCCAGTCATGAGTGGAATTACCTTTAGATATTTGATCTCAATGGCAGTGAACTTGAACTTGAAAATGAAATTGATGGATGTTGTGACAGCATACCTTTACGGTAATTTGGATTCGGAGATTTACATGAGAGTCCCTGAAGGAATCCCTCTCCCGAACCAAGACAGAGCAAATAGAAATCTGTACAGTGTGAAACTCAGAAAGTCACTGTATGGACTGAAATAATCTGGAAGAATGTGGTATAATCGCTTAAGCGACTTTCTCTGCAAGAAAGGCTACACGAACAATGAAGACTGTCCTTGTGTACTTATACGGCGATCCCAGAATGGATTCTGTATAACCTTTGTGTATGTAGATGATCTGAATATCATCGGGACAGCCGAAGACATAAAAGAAGCAAGCTCCTACTTGGAGTCAGAATTTGAAATGAAAGATTTAAGCAAGACAAAGTTTTGCTTAGGCCTGCAGCTTGAGCATGTCCCTGAAGGAGTCTTGGTACATCAGTCGACCTACACCTAGAAGGTGCTTGAAAGGATTGGCTTCGAGAAGGCATTTCCCTCGAAAGTACCACTGATCGGTAGGTCTTTACAGCAAGAAAAAGATCCTTTCCGACCTAGGGAAGAGGGGGAGGAAGTCCTGGGACCGGAATTCCCATACTTGAGTGCAGCGGGATCACTCATGTACTTAGCAAACTGCACTAGACCGGACATTGCATTTGCCGTGAACCTGTTAGCAAGGTACAGTGCAGAGCCCACCAAAAGGCATTGGCAGGGCATAAAGGACATTTTCCGATACCTCCAAGGTAGCAAGGACCTCGGATTGTTCTACAGAAAGGATCAAGATCTGAACTTGATTGGCTATGCAGATGTTGGGTACCTGTCGGACCCACATACCGCAAAGTCACAAACAGGCTATGTATTCCTGTGTGGTGGAACTGTAATTTCATAAAAATCGTCTAAGCAAAGCCTGGTAGCTACTTCGACGAACCACTCAGAAACTATAGCACTGTATTAAGCCGCACGAGAGTGCGCTTGGCTCCGCCGAATGGTTCACCACATCCAGCAGTCATGTGGGATAAACATTGTGCAAACCCCCACGATTATCCATGAAGATAATGCAGCTTGCGTTGCACAAGTGCAGATGGGCTATGTAAGCATATTAACCCCAAGTTCCTCTATGCTCATGAATTGCAAAGATGGACAAGATTAGAGTACTGCACACTAAGACTTGTTCACTAAGTCACTCCTCGCATCTAGCTTTGAAAGGTGCGTGTGAGGGATTGAAATGATGAGACTTAGAAAAGTGCAGAATTCAGGGGGAGAATTCTCTCAAGCCCGTTATTAAATCTTGATCATGAAGATTAAGTACCCAAAGGAATAAAGTCCTGAAGACCAAATGAAATTGGGTGAATTGTACTCTTTTTCCCTTGACGAGTTTTCCATGAAGTTTCTCGACCAAGGTTTTTAATGAGGCAATTCGTGCATCGCAACATCACATGTATCATGTACTCTTTCTCCAAATTTTCCCACTGGGTTTTTATGGAGTTTTGACGAGGCATGAGCATGTTGGGTGAGTGCCCAAGGGGGAGTGTTAGGAAACTGGGCCCATGGCCAAGAGTCCTGACATATTTGGGCACCCCACCGTAGACTATAAATAGAGAGTCATACCCCCCTCATTATGTACACATAAAAGAAAAGCAATAAAGATAGACCGGGAGTTCTCTCTACCTTTCTGTGTGTTCAATCTATTCTCTCTGTGATTCTGTGATTGATTCGTTCTTGTTCTAAGCAGAGAAATCGTTCGGACTGGTCGCCAGCGACGGTTTCTCAACACTATTCACCTGTACTCCACTTCTCCATGCTTTCTGCTCTGCTCACCCGGCCGGTGGCCCCCCACCCCCTCCCTGGAACAACCGGTTGGGCAAAACTAACCTTCAGATTTTTTTTGCAAATGGCAGCGTCACACAACACCCACACCGGTTCCACGACGTGTATTAGCAAGAGGACTCGCCGCTACAGTCCAAGAAGAGAGAGAGAGAGTGTGTGTGTGAAAGAGAGAGAGAGAGAGAGAGAGAGATGGGAGCCAAACGGCCATGTAAAACAAGAAAAGCAGAGCCACCAGGATGGTACTACTACCGTGGGAAAGTAACAACAAAGCCGCCCCGGGGGAAACAAGTAGGAACTGAGGCGGTAACTAGCTTTTAGGTTAGATTTTTTATTGTGATTTTTATTTTATAGCTAAAATTGTATTGCAGCAATTGTTAGTTTTTTTTAAGAAAAAATAAGAAAAATAAAAAAACTGTTACATCATTGTGAATACTGTAAAGGAACAAAGAAAAAAAGAAAAGGAAAAAAAAAGGCAAAGTCATGGCATGGATCGATTAAAATTGTCTTGGACAAAGAATTTTCAAGGGGAGATCGGTGGACTAATTTTGCATTTTTGAGAGACAACTAAAGCGAAGTCATGGCATTCAGAGCCTATTCCTTCTCTGCGCTTCTTGTAATTGAGAGATGTCCTTGATCTAGACTGGCCCTGACCAGGGGAAAAAAGTCACCAAAGTGTTGGATTAGAACGGAGAAATGGAGTATGAGTTAATTTGGAATTGAGGTGCTATTTGTGAATCAATTCTCTCTCTTTGACAGGAGAAATATAGAAAGTACTACAGAAATGCTGTAAATTTGTGCAGACTGTTTACTTTGGAGATGGTCCTAGTGAAGGGCTGGATCTTTGAATTATACTCATATGTAATACAACACATTTTGAGCACTGATTCTTTTATTTCTTACTAACGCAATAATGCACGCATCCTGAACCCTGATATATACATTGCATTTCGAAATTCTCTTTACCCATTTTCATTTTAAGCTATATACATCGCTACAAAAACATAATAAATTTGGTGCGAAATCGGAAAAAGGAGAAAAACACCAATTTTATCACACCAACGATCCCACTCACATAGAAGCCACTATAATCACCCAAGAACAGCACAAATATGCAAAAACCACCTTCTACTCCCCATTATTCACACCCAACCCCATGACCCGCACCCAAATCGTCCAATTGCCATGTTGAAACAAGAACACACACACACATCCAACCGACCCCAACACTCGTACCGTGACACCCAAAGCCTCAACGAGTATACACTCTCATCATATCATCTCTCTCACTCTATAAATAGCTCCCCAATGGATTCGTTTCTCCCTTAGCTAGCCACATTCTCTCTTACTCTCCACAACTACAAGACAACCCACATCTATATGTACGCCCTTACACAACACCACTAAACTAGAGAGAGAGAGAGAGGGGAGACAGACAGACAGAATTGACTGCCAAGAAACAAAAGAGAGATCAAACCAAGAAGAGAATTGGCAAGAAAGAGAGAGAGGCTTGAGGGGAGAGAGAGAGAGAGAGAGAGAGATCTAGATAGAGATGGGGATGAGACCAGGGTGGGTTGGGAGTCTGGTTGAGGAGAGCTTCTTCGTGGGGTGCCCGGCGCACGAGAGCCGCAAGAAGAACGAGAAGAACATCTTCTGCCTCGGCTGCTGCACCAGCATCTGCCCTCACTGCGCCCCCGAGCACCGCCACCATCCTCTCCTCCAGGTAGATCAACAACCAGTTCTTCCTTCCCTACATATCTACACGTGCATGCGCATCTACATCACCCTTTAATTAGTCCTTTGCCTGCTCAACTCATTTCCTGGTTTCTTGCATGGTAGATGTGCAATTCGTGCACGTGCTATCTGACATGGAGATGATCCCCTCAGTACTTTGCTTTCTTCCTTTCTCGCATGGTTTGGCGTAGTATAATTGGTTCTTGCGTCTGTTAGCTCTAATTTTCTTTTCTCTTGTTTCCTATGCACATTGCAGTTATTGCTAGTGATCTGCTTGGTTTAAAAGTAAAAAAGAAGCAGTTTTGTGGGGCATAGGTTCTTGTGCATGCCTCAATTAGCCTTTTTTGTTTGAGTTTAGGAGGGGGAATTTGATCAATTAATTAACACAAGGTAGAGAGGCCAAGAGGGGAGGGGTGGTGTATCTTGCTTTTGTTTTGTCCTGTGCTGTCTTTTCAAGTGCTGTTCCTTTCTTTCTTAGATTTGTCTTAGTTTTGATGCATGGTCTCAAATTGTATAAGAGCTCCTTCTCCTCTCTTTTGGAATTCTATGCTAATCTTTCTTGTACTTGCTTGGGTCCTCACCATTGTCGTCTTGCGAGTTTTGGTTATGCCACTTTTCCAGGCTTTGAATTAGGACGATGACTGCATCCTGTAACCATCTCCTGATTTGCACAAAGCAACAATTCCATAGTACTTTGTAGACAGGGTTCTACCTAACTGAATTCTTTGGGAGGTAATTGTAACTAATTGCATAGGTAACTTCTGTGGGTGAAAGGTAGAAATTCTCTTGCATGCAAGCAATTCCTTCATCCCTTCTTTTTCTGCTTCAATTTGCTTGTCCTCTTCCTGCCGGTTCCCTTTCTCCTTTCTTTTTCTTGCAACTAATTTGGTCAGTATTTGTTGGTGTAACTGATGTGAGGGTGTAGGGGTAAAAGTTGTGTTGCTGCCTCTTGGCCTTACACTAGAAATGGGCATACTCTTATAAGGTGAATTCCACCACTACATTCATGCTTTCCCCCCTCCTCATTGTGTTCTTGCTAAGCTACTGCGATGTCACAAACACACAAAGCTGTGACCCAAAAGTGACCTTGATGGTGGTTAATTAATCCACGTACCATTTCCAAAATTTTCTACCTTTCCATGCGAATCAGCATTCCCAATTGCTCGGCCTTTTGCTTGAGAAGATTGCCCATAATCACCTCATGGTTTCAGGCAATTTCCATTAAAAGGCCAGGTTATCCGGACTGTTTCGCCATGTATAGAAACATATCCCCGCTCTTCCCCTCTGCAAAGCACGCAGTGGTAAAAATGGGGGCATCTTAGGATTGTTACAGCCGGGGCAAGCGGATTTACGATATGCGTACATGGTAAATGGACTCCTCGTCTTTTTTACCAAAGAAAGCCTCAATACTGTTCCTCCCTTGTGTGCAACCCTGGTAGGCTGCTACCGTCCAAGGGGGAGGCCTTGACACTGTTCATTCAGGCCACAGTGAAGCTGCCAGTGACCAAAAGCTTCTTCCCCAACTTATTTTTTCACCACTCACCCCTGGCTGGTTTTTGCATTTGCACCCCCCCAATCCTGGCTTGGATTTTGCCCTAGAGGACAGTACCCTGGAGGGGCAGTTTGATCATTGGGCATTGTGACCTTTGGGTTTGGAGCCTCCCATGCTAGAGGATCATGACGAGTACTACTGCCATACTGCCCCAGTCAAAGCATGGTCCTCCATTGTTGCCGAAATGGAGTACTCGCACCAGCCCTAAAACCCAGAATTACCACTAGTACTACTTCTTTGATTAATCATGCTCAGCACGAATCCTAAAGCACTCCCTTGTTCTGATGATTCGGGTGTTTTTTTTTCAAAAAAAAAATTTCAGGTGCGACGGTACGTGTACAATGACGTCGTCCGCCTGGGTGACCTCGAGAAGCTCATCGACTGCTCCTATGTCCAGGTGTCGTACTTGTATTC
Organism: Dendrocalamus latiflorus; assembly: GCA_017311315.1. NCBI lineage: Eukaryota > Viridiplantae > Streptophyta > Magnoliopsida > Poales > Poaceae > Dendrocalamus > Dendrocalamus latiflorus. The sequence goes on from CM029634.1 coordinate 19,671,629, forward strand.
GTGATACTAAATTTTGCTAGTGTCTGATTAATTTGATCTGTGTACGTGTGTTTTTTTTAACTTGGATATATGGATCAGCCCTACACGATCAACAGCGCCAAGGTGATCTTCCTGAAGCCTCGGCCTCAGTCCAGGCCCTTCAAGGGCTCTGGCAACGTCTGTTTGACATGTGACAGGATCCTCCAAGAGCCCTTCCATTTCTGCTGCCTCTCTTGCAAGGTACTCGCTAATCACAACTTGTCGCACCCCAAAGTGTGTCGTGCCATGCACCCCGGCACGTACGTTACATGCTGAATTTCCGTGTGTATGCAGGTGGACCATGTGATGATGCAGGGAGGGGACCTCTCCAACATCCTGCAGTACCGCACCGACAACGAGCTCGCCTTCGCGCACTTCGAGAACCTCCGTGTCAATAGCTCTGACCTCGCCGATGACAGTCAGGTCACCCCAAACTCGATCCTCGAGGACCCGCTGCACCACCATCACTATGGTGGCGGCGGTGGATCCAACGATAACGCCGATGACAACAATGGTGGTGCACGGCAGGACGACGAGACGACAAAGGTGGTCAAGAGGAAGAAAGGGGGAGGGTTCTTTCCTCAGATTGTGCTGTCACTGGGCAACCGGAGAAAGGGTGCCCCCCACAGATCCCCCCTGTCCTAACTCCTAAGGATTCTTTGTTTGCCATTGATCCCCACCTCTATATATGTGTCATGCTGTTAATTATCACTAGCTAGCTAGTAGTACTAGTTGCAGCGGTGGTAGTAGCTTATAGTGTGTGTTATAGTCCTATGATTAGCCATGTAGAGAGGGAAGTGTTTGTTAGTTGGATTGGTTGGTTGCTCTGAGAGGGGGCCTTTGTGTGATGTCCTGTTACAGGCCTAGGTAGGCACAGGTATGTGGGGCCCACGTTTCAGGCAGCTCCCCATAGGGTGGCTACCAATTTTGTAATTGATGTAAGAGGAGTTACTTGCGTACACTTCCATTACCACATATGTATAATGTCGGATCCGAATTTAGCTAATTTAGAATTCTATGTGAAACCAACATATTATTCTTTGGATCAGTAGATAGCGTTCAAAGATACATTACTGAATTATTTTATATATAACAAGAACTATACCATACATTAAATTACATATCAGAGTTTAATTTAGACCACATCAAGTCGAGTTTACAATAAAACCGATCAAGTCAAATAGATACATTACATAAAGAGGATGCGGAAGCGATAGCGAAAGAGGAGGGCACACCTTGCCACAGGCAAGCGACTGATCGGGGGTAAGAGCTAGACTACTAGATACTGTTCTAATCTCCTCTATCTTCTTCTCCGTTAGCTCCTAGGGCATTGTAGTACGCGTAGTGACTTTGATTCGTAGGTTCTGAGATATTTAGTGAGCGAGGGTGAGCATAAGCAACCGTGCTCCGTGAGCTAACATGCATGATGCAATGTTATACGTGTAAGGATCAACAAAGGTAGGTTTAGGTTCTTTTATTTACTAAAAGTATTATTTAAAAACTACAATAAATAGGAACTCCCATGGTTTAACATTTTAACTAAATCATGTTTCTATTAAATACAGTAAAAGTGTGCAGTATTATTAGTAGAGCAGGTTTCATCTATGTGTTATATGGTTCTATCCACTATATGATAGTTTATGCTACTAGGGTTACATCCACCTATTACATCAACCCAGGACAAACCAAAATTAGGATTACATCCATTCGACGAGTTTTCATCCAATCCACAAAGTTTTCAAAATAGTAGATACTAACTCGAGTATGTTCCTATACCCACCTATGACCATAGGCACGACTATTCAAATAATTTATACTCTGCAGAGTTGGTACACTTTACCCATAAGAGATAATCAACTTGTAATATTTCATACATTTTCTTAGACATGTGAATCAAGAAGATCACCATAAGGCCTTTACAATGCATCATCTAGTATAGGTTACACCCGCTATGGTTTCATCTAAGTGAGGTTACATCCACTACACCAAGACCCCCTCTTGCGCCACACGATGACTTAAATCTAGGGCCACGACTCGTGTTCCTAGTAGCTTAAAACTAGCGACACAACCCGTGGGTCACTCCAATGGTGCAACTCACACTAGTGAATACAAATTAGTTAGCCAAGTCATATCCACTATAGATTTGTGGTTGTACTGTTTTACATTGAGAGGTCATAATAGGATTTAGTTTTTATAGTTATCTAGGCGGTGCTACCACATACCATAATTTCTCATGTTACAACCGCACCAACCCTCTTACCATCCATCCAGATATAAAAAAACAAGTTTTAGGGTTTTAAAAAAATATAAAATTGAATTATCTCAACATACCAGCCATTTCCCTCCAATGGCTGCCCAAAACTAGTTTCATGATTGAAAGAATGATGATAGGGCAATTTAGTGTCTCGGTATTTAAGCAAGACTAAGCATGACGATTAATACAACTTATAAGTAGTATTGCTACCATTAAGTTTTCTAGGGTGACAAGGATCAAGTGTTTGATTATCCAAAGGGTGGGGTGTAATAATAATACAAGTTGAATAGGCATCTATCTATAACCTTAAGCAAACATAAATTTGCATAACAAATAAAGCATGCAATTTGATAATTTAAACAAATATAATTTGCATAGAAATGTAAGTTTAATATAATCAAAGTATTGACTGGCCTGACTCACAAGTATGTTGGTCTTAAAAGTCTTGACTCGGCTCAAACTGCAGCTCTTCCATGTCTTCGTACTCTACTCGAACGATCACAATAAAAATCAAATAGATACACAAATAAACAAATAAATTTAAATAAAAATTAAAATGAACTCTAATTTGAGTGATTTTACTGCCATTAGATAGATCATAAATTTAGAAACAAGTTTCATCAAATTTGAAGTTAAAATAAATGAGAATGAGCTCTTTAAAGTTTAAATTAGGATTAAATCACAAAATAGACGAGGAGAGAGGCTCTCTCACTGACAAGTGGGGTTCATCGAATTAAATTTCATTTTCGAATTATTTCTTAATGGGAAAAGGTCACAGAGACTGCTGGTGGGGCCCTCGGGTTCTTAATTTCTTTTTGAATTATTTTCTAAAGGAAAAATGATTTAGGGATTGACAGGTGGGACCATGTACTATTCAAGACACAGTAAATGGGGCCTAGATGTCAGTGTCTTTAATTTAATTAACTGATTTTAACATAGTTTTTAAACAAGTTGGACCCACATGTCATAGGGTGAACAGTTAATGGTCAATGAGTGATTAACAACTTAATGATGATCATTAACACTAATCAAGATTTAAACCTTTATCTAACAGCGCTATAGTGGCTTCTTCTCCTGTCGAGTAGAGCACAGCTCATCACCAGCGAGGAGAGCCATGGCAGTCACTGGCGAGGGCAAAAACAATATGCATGCACCGAACCGCACCTAGGGGTAGCTACAACTTCATCGGAGGGGCGATGCGACAGTGAGGGGCGCAGCGGAGGCATGACCTACAAGGTTACCATGGCATTGGCGGCAAGGTGAGGAAAAAGAAAGCACAGGAGGCACTAGTAAGGCGAGAGGACCTACCAGAGAGGTTGTCGGGGGCCGAAGAGGGTTGAAGCAGCACGGTGGTGAGAGGTTGAGGCAGCATAGGGGATGAGCACATCACCGGCGGTGAGGAGGCGACGACGGTCCAAACCAGTAGCGGGACTCGACGAAGGAGGTCATGAGGGGGCTTTGGAAGGGGGAATCGATCGGAAGTGTAGCGGTTTGATGAATCGAGGTGGCGGTTGGGGTTGGGGTTGGGGAAAAAGATAGTGCCAGTGAGCTATAGGGACCGAGGGGCCGATTAGGCGTGGTGAGAGGATGAGGGAGGTGAGGCGAACACAAGGGCATGCTTGGCGGGGCACGGGACTCACAGGAGAGGGCTGTCGATGACGAGGTCCGAATGGCACTAAGTGATGGTGATGCTGAGCTCAAGGAGAGCTAGGCGCGGCCAAGGTGAGGGTAGAGAGAGCAATGGCAAGGTGGTAGGAGGCTTGGGAGCAAGGGGTTTTCCTTAAATAGTCAAGGAGGAGGGCGGCGACCGTTGGGGTGGCTTCAATGCTACGTGGAGGCTGAGGGCGGCGGCGTCGGTGTTCGGCGTGGCACAGGGTAAGGAGGGCAGAGCCAGAGCATGGCGTGTGTGCAGGCATGCATGGAGCAGGCGAAGCCAGCGTGCAGCATGGGGCATCAATGTGAAGGGCAATGGCTCAAGGGCAATGGTCAGGGGCACATGCATGGACACGGCCGGCGTGATGAGCTGTGCATGATGGCACGCGGTGCAAGGGAGAAAGGAGGAAGAGAGAGAGATGACGACAGAGTCTAGGTGAGGTTGGCGCGGAGCTAGTGAGCATAGGGGCACACAGGAGGAGACAACCGGCATTGCTGGTGCACAGGAGCCGGGCGGTGTTGGTTGCGCTGGCACGGGTGACACGTGCACGGTGCAGGGGAGAGGGCGACATGGGCTGACTAGGCTAGGCCATAAGCCAGATGGGTCGGAAGGGGAAGAAGATGGGTTGGGCTCGGCCCAATTGAGGTTTGGACTTGAAACCTTTTTTGGAAATTCAATTTGAATTTGAATTTTGGTTGAGTTTGAGTTTGATTATAATTCAAATTTGAATCTTCATTTCAAGCACTTATGAACTCCCAAAAAATGGGATGTTACATATAATGTCATCCCCCATATCGAGCCTGTTCTTTTGGTGTGAGAGAAAGTACAGAGATAGAGACTCGCATGTAATTTTAGCTGGTATAAAGAAGTCGCTGCAGTTTGTACTACAATCGACTTGTAGGCTTTGCCTTGAAAAGGCACTCCGTTTGAAAGCTAAGTACTATAGAAAAACAGTTTTTAGAAGCTGAAAAGAAGAGGACCATTGTATGCTATTAGTACTATATATGTTTGTACATTGTGTGCTATAGTGCAAGTTATTTATGTGCTTAAGCTGCAGCTGTTTGGTGACTACTGAACTACACTAATTTGTGGCTATTCAGAGGCTTTCTGCTCTCATTGTGTGCAAGTGTGCTCGTCTCTTCAAGGAATTCTTCTCTCTCCCACACTCTCTCAGTGTTTTTTGTTACTTTGACTTTTGACCAGCATGTGATGCACACCCTCCAGCTCCAGTCCAATCTCTTCAATTGTGTTCCTTAAAAAAAACTCTTTCAATTGTGTAACTTCTGTTGCTAGTAAAAAGAAGTGTTTTGTGGAACTGTGTTGTTTTGTTTGATGCCATTATGCTTGCACTCTGCAATGAGCCACTGTGTGTGGCCCCCAGTCTAGAAAGAGAGGGAGGGAGGGGATGAGAGAGGCGACCAATGCTACTCCCATATCACCTGGATGTCTGACAGCTCTCTGATTAGGCAGGGGTAGCTTTCATCATCCCTTAGTGGTTTGTTTTTGGATTTAGCTGATTGGCTTTTAGCTTCTGTATAAATATTTATGTGAATAAATCGAATATTGATAAACTATTTTGCATGAGCGTTTATATAAATAAATCGAATACTGATAAACTATTTTAAAGAGGTTGATTCGATAAATCGTTTCAAAATGGTTTAGAAGAAGCTGTTTCACTTGTTTGTTTGAAAGAAACCATAAATCATAAGCTAAAAAACCTTGGCTGTAAGTAGTCCTATACTCCGGTATATCTCCCTAGCGGAAACGAATCCTCTGTAGTTGTGAACAAAATTCAAACTAATACAGTACTAGTCACCAATTGCCAACCGTTAGATCAATAATCAAAGGCTATGGACGCCACTGGTTCCGCAGGAATACTGCTTTTCGGAACTGTTCATATTCAGTGTAGCAGTCGACCTCAGCCGTGCGATCTTGAACTGGCGAGGGAGGCACGTCCCTGAATGCGGAGCACTACAGCTCCCTCAGCATTTTAGCCTTCGATGCAGCGGATCCCTTCCCTACAGGGCACACCCTCCCCATACATCAGGAGAAACGGCCGTTCCAAGTTCCTACACATGCACATCGCGCGATGCATCCCGCTAGTTCATCGGCCATTTGTGCTTCACGTCATGATCTAGAGCATTCTAAGAGTTTGAGGGTATCTCTAATAGTATCATTTCAGCTGTCTCTTAGCTATATGAAATAATTAAAATCCTATGTAGAAAAGAGAGGAGGTGAGAAGAGATACTATGCCGTCTTTTATACAAAGAGATGATTTAAACTCGCAAACCAACACAAATAGTGAGAATATGTGAGATAGAAAGTTATGGTTGATAGAAAGTTATGGTGAAAATAGTGTAAAATAGTTAGGAGAATAATTTACTATTGAAAAGATTGTCTCTAATGCTGTCTTTTGATGAAGTGAAAATTTTAAAGATAACTTTAAGTGACAAACTATTGTACATGTCCTAATTGACCCTTGTGTGCATGTTAGCTAAGGCTCATTGCCTTTTGTCTCTTTTCAGTTGCCGCTATAGTGTCCATGATGGATTGTTATTAGTTACCAAGAATTTGTACCTTGCAACAAAACTCCCAAGGATTTGAGTGTACCTCTGCGCTGTTTCGTACACTTGATAGATTGGATGAGGCGAACCTGTATGGAACGGAGGAAACAACTTACCAACTAGATGAATTTGAAAAGATTCCGCGGTCCGCCTGAAGGTTCAGACCAAATTAATGCTACGGTGCCCCAAGCAGCTCTCTGATTTTGCGCAGCAGCAGATACTCATACTACAACACTCGACAAATCTCCACCGTCCTTTTACAGCTACTCCATTTTTGCTCTTGCTGAGCTAGCTCAACCTCGATCGTCAGGAGCCTCCTACACGGAGCCGCTCGCCTTATTTGGTTTACCACAGTAGTAACCATGCTAGCCATCCTCACCCATTACTATTATAAAAAAAATGTGTTAGTGGTCGCATGTCTCTTCTTCTTTAATCATATCATTCTCAATTTCTCATTAATCTCCACTTTTCAACTGATCAGAGTAGTCCTATTCTATAGTATGATTCTCTATATATCTAATAAATTTCGTTGTAACGCACAAACAGGTGACTAGTAAGAGTATAACACAAAGTCGGTGCATAGTGCCCCGCGCAAAATTTTAGGTCATGTGCAGGACGCAAGAATTTCATATGAAAACAATTCAATTTTAACAGGAATAAAAAAATTCCTGCATTTCAAATAAGCTAGGCCGGAAGGACTCGTTTTCTTGCTGTGCACAAATTTTATAGGAAAAAACTATATCTATTCAATATAAATATCCTGCCAATATTTGTGTGCTTCAAACAAGTTATAGCTGTGGTTAGAATAGGTATATGTCCCGGTTAAAAGCTGTCAAGTTGACCCACGCACGACGCCATTAGCCGGCAATGGCTTGCTTAATTAACCCTGTTCTCTTAGTTTGCGTTTGATAATTTTTAGTTACGTTTTTAGAGACGGTGACGGATGGTAAAAATATTGACATAGACAACGTATATAGTTTTAGATTTGAAAAATTATTTTAAAAAAACGGATTAGCAAAGCTGTCCTATTTACTACAGTTTTCGAAGAAATAAAAGTTAAAAGTAAAAAAAAAAGCCAAAAAAACCGTGTCTAAGCTTTTTTCCCCAACTCCGAGGTGATCCCATCCCAACCCAACATTTGGAACACAGCATTTGCTTCTCCATGCTAGGGAGACACGCATAGCTAGCTAGTACTAGCTAGCCACTAACTTAATCGACAGCCATTCATGCCTCATATATTGATGGAATAACAGCTCCTCATTTCGGTTGAAAAAAATAGTTTATAACTGAAATTACATTATAGCTGACTAAAATTATATTGTAACTAATGATGGCTTATTTAGCGTAATTAAATTTTTTAAAAAAATTAAAATAGAAAAAACATGTTAGCCAATCACAGACAATACAAACGAATACGGGAAAAAGAATTGGCAAAAAGCTAAAAAAACCAAAAAGTCAGAAAAAGATAAAATTTAGGAATAGTGAAAAATAAACCAGAAGTCAGAAACTCAAGCCGAAATGAGCAGGGCGTCTACTTTACTCTTTGAACTCTTGCGTTAATCTAAGTTTTAACCCTCAGTTATAAACAAGATGTTTTTGTCTCCCTTAAGTATCAATACTATTTATTTTACCCTCTTAAGATCGATTGAAGATGGTTTTGCTCCAAGTTAGCGCTGACATGGCAGTGGGCCCACCCGTTAGCCTCTAGTGGCCAAGTGAGAGAGAAAGAGAGAGATAGACAAAGGGAGGCATTAGTGCATAGGGAAGTAAAACAGGGGAGGCCGATAGTGATACACGGGCTTCATCATCGGTGGCAAGTGGTAGCGCAAAGAGCATGACCGACTGTCAAAATGGATTATGGGGCCACAGGAAGGTGAGAGGAGGTGACATCGCGGGCAGAGAAACACTATGTCGATGAGGCCATGGTGAAAGGCCGTAAGGCGGCTAAGGTGCTACGGCCATGCTATCCATGATTTAACATGAACACGGGCTAGGTGACATTTAGGGGAACACTCCATTGCAAGAAATCGAACCAATACTCACCGAGGATGACGAATCGACAGCGGGAGCGTGGTGTCGAAGGAAAGGTCGCTGACAATCTCTACAGTGAACAAACTGACAAGAAGTGGGGTCTGAGAGCATCAGCGGATGATGGAGATGCCATAGGTGTGCTCAACTTGGTCCGACATGGCTTGAGGAGGTCTGGCACCATGCACAGTGAAGCGGCGGCGAGGTTACATGGTGGCGGCGAGATTCTAGCAATGGCATGGCTTAGGAGAGGGGTCGATAGGTGTAATGAGGACAACACGACTGCAGTGACACGGTTAGCTTGGTTGGAGATGCACTAGAGTGGCGGGGCCTCTACGGTGGTTCAACGTCGAGTGCAGGGCTGCACGGAAACATGATGATAGAACAATTTCAGTGATGGGGTCTTGAGGAAATGGATTGAGATCGCTATTGTGTGAGGAAGATGAAGGAATGATCAACTTGAGGTTTTGGACAAGGATGACAAAGAATTTTAGGAGGCGGTGGCTTTGGGGTGGAGCGATGCTGAGACTGTTTTGATAGTGACGACGCAGAGCTCGAGCATGGACGTGGCTGCAATGGAGTTGCTCGATTGAGGCTGATGCCATGCAAGAGCTCGTAACTGCCCTAGCTCCAACATCGTCGCTACAAGCGACACGTCGGGTCTCACCATCGACCTGGCCTTGTGGCACGAGGAAGGCAGCACTCCAGGCCATAGTTTTTGTTGGCTGAGCAAAGAAAGAGAGAGAAAGTGGATAACATAGGAGGGGAGGCTGCCATGTGGGGTCTTGGTGATATGTTGTCCACATGGCAAAAACGGTGACATGGCGGCCAATAGAGCAAAAATCACTTACGAAATCAGTCTCGGGGTTATTTCAACCAGCTTCAAAAGTTGAGGGTTGTAAAACATCTGGTTTTATGATTCAAAATTGAAACTTAGACTTTCATAAGAATTTAGAGGATAAAGTAGACTTATTCCTGTATAGATAGAGCCTTTGCAAATTGCAACACTCATCCAAATCCTAGTGCTTTATCTTGGATCATGCTTGAATAATATGGAAAACTTAGGCTGCGATCATTGTGGCTGATGCTACAGTGGTGGAGGCTTATTTGGCACTATTCACAAGTTTCGTCTTTTTATGAAATTTTGGCTTTTTGTTGAGCTTTTTTGCCGATTCTTTTTTTCCCGTATTCGTTTGTATTATACGTAATGGGCTAACATATTTTTTATTTTTAAATTTTTTTAAATTTAATTATGCAAAATAAGCATCTGTCAGCTACAGTGCTTTTTTCAGCCAGCTACAGTGTTTTCAGCCATAAGCCACGGGCTTTTCAGCCATGTTGATCACAACCTTAATTTGCTCAAGAGCTTAAGCTAGTGTGCTACAACAAATCATGCTATAGTTAGATCGATAGAGCTTAACAGTGTTTATGGTGTTACATGCAATCGAATGCGATACTGGTAGTAATATCCGACTAACTAAATACAACAAAATATTGCTAGGAGTACTAAAGATTGGTTTCCAGGAACTGTTCACACACAATGGCACTGTAACATTAGGTACATACTGAGTTAGAGGAACTCAGCAGGTCGCCTTCCTAGCCCCCCAGTGCAGTAGGTCACTAGTCGGCCACTGTGCATACTTAATTATCGCTTTAATGAGTGCTAATCATATTTAATTGGTACTAATTATAATTAATTAGATTAATCATGAGTATAATTAAGAGCTAATCATGTCCATTGATTGCTGCCACACTGGGGCTCGGTAGGCGACGTGCCAAGCTACTGTAGCTCGATAGGTTGACTGTTGAGGGTTAATTAACTAGATTGCTTTGGTAGGTGTATATATTGACCCGCGAACAGTCAACTAATCCTGGGTTAATTAACTAGAAAGTATCTCGCCTCACGTGGATGCATGGCACGTACAGTACGGCATACCAGTACAGTATAGATGGCTAGCTATCAGATGTATTCGTACAGCCTATTTTAGTTGTGTCCGTACACCATCGAGCATGGCTTTGAACAGGTACAAATCGAGATCTTGGGTTCAGCTAGAGGAGGAAGAAGACTTATAGACAGTGGGCTCCTACTAGGCTGTGTGATACCTTCGGCTTGCTGCTTGTTGGACAGTTGGAGGCCCAATTGGAGAATACTCACTTTGTACTAGATGCCTGGATCGAAGAATCGAACCCGAGACACAGAGCCCGAATCGCGGCAGCAGAGCAGGGGCAGAGACGGCGCGGGCGCACGACAACTCGGCGAGGGCGGCGGCGACGGCGAGGCGGACGGCACCGCAGCCAAGGCGACGCCGACGTGGCGTGTGGCCGAGCAGGCAGCGTCAGACGTGAGTGCGTGCCAGCGTCCGCAACAGGCAAGCAAAGGTAGGGCGGATTCTTTTGGGACGTGTATTATGACTGTAGTTTTTAAATTTTGATCTGCTTGTGAGGGATACTATGCACAGAAAAATAGTTATATGTAGTACGCACAGAAAAATAGTCGTATGTGATTTTGTCCGATACAGCTGAACTCAGTACTCTTTTTACTACAATTGACTTTTAGACCCCGTCTCAAAAAAACGCACTGTTTTTGAAAAAACTATTGTAGCTATAGTACATAAGCATAAGCCATAAGCAGTATCGAACCAGTCCATAAACTGTGAACCTCTCTTCTGATCTCTGAATCTCTTTCAATTGCAAGCATATAAATGAAGTGCGCAGAGACAATAACATTTTTGTTGACTTTTCGTAGATCTAATGTTTATAAGTATCCACAAATTCTATTGTATCACTAAATTTGATATTTTTGATCTACGGATCTAACGAGGATTGAATAATCTCATAAATACAACTTTAATATTTAATTAAGGCCCAAAGGACCACGTGGTTGTAAGTCCCTCGAGTACCTTGGTCGGAAGATTATTGTACACTCTACTCGACCAACAAACTACTTGGACAATTCATGAACTGGCATAAGGGTCCACTTCCAGGGAACTCTTCCCGTGCGATGGATAAGGCATGTGCTCTATTCGACCCAAATAGCATGATGTTTCAACGCTGTCTTTGACAAACAACTACCTTGTAGTTGTGCCACATGATTATCTCTCACTGACAACAACATAAGAGCTGTTACCTTTAGGTATCTCTCTCCGACAGCAACCTCTCCTCTAGTTGATTGCATCGATTCAAGAAGAAGCCTCCTCAGATGGATAACTAGCGCCCCTTCAACGGTATTGAAAGGTTGACGAGAAAAGATAGAGGAACAATCTGATCTAGAGAACAAACCAAGGCAATCAGAATCCATCGATCAGTGGGAAGAAGATGGATTAGGACTAGTTAATTACCTTTTGTATGTCTCTTTGTAACCAGTTCATAAGCAATAAAGATCATCCCCTTTCTCTTGCTGATCTCATCCAAGGAACCCAACCATCTTTCTTATATTATTCGTACAATCGGTGACTCGATTGTTGACAGTTGGCACTGTCCATGAGGAAGAAGGCACTGATTTTTTGAAGTTTTCCTCATCAGCAAGCATCATCCTCTCTTCTCCTATCAACATTGCCCATGCGATCATGGCAAGAACTTGGGATGAGGAGAACTGGTTCAATTTGGCCAACTACGCTGACCTCAACATGGATGCATGCATCCGCGCCATAAAACACGACGCTTCTTCATCATCAGCTTTCATCCTAGGCTCACTCGCCCCTGAGACCAGCGAGATCGACCAAATGGAAGAAGACATGTCGCCCCATTATCATCATCACCTGGGAATCCGGTAATTGTGACCTCATCAGAATGCCCAAGCAATGAGGCAAACCTGGTACTTCTGACCGGTAAACACAACGAAAAGAGCATAGCACCACAACTTGAGGGTCAGAGTACTCTCAATTCAGTTATGGGCAAACGCTATTCATCAACAGCTCCTACGCATAGTGGGAGCCGAACGACACCTAGTCACGGTGTTGATGAATTTGCCTCTGGTGAGAAACAAGGAGAAGGTAATAACACTCATCATTTGATCCACAATTCGCCGGATTAGACTAAGTCCACCACACGGCCTTCTGGAGGTGGTGGTCTTCAACCACTCCCCATCGTGGAGTTTACTGGTTGAAGTGATAGAAGGCTCTTCCTTAGTTACAATGGGAGCTCGTCGGGAGATTCATGCTAGAAACATGAAGTTAACACAATCAGAGATACTGTTGCAAATCTCGTGCCAGATTCTCCATGGAAGACTCCCCCATGACTCACTGGTTGGAATGCTATAAATGCTTCTTCATCACTTGGACGGAACAAAAACAACGAAACCTGTGGATATTGACCATCTAATCTACCTGTTTGTACCCCTCCACGCCGGCCAAGTCATGAGGAACGAGCGGGGAACTCGTGGCGAAGCTGGAGTTGTTGTACCCCCCTCATCTGGCAGGAACACTCCGAGGCCTTTGGTAAATATCCAAAACCTACAACGAATGCATAATATTCTGAATAACCCGGATCCTGCCTTAGTAGAAACCCCAATATACGCTCACTTTATAGGGCAGGTATCGGATATTTTGCAGTAGACTATGCGGCAAACAGAGATGTACCTAAAGCAAAGGCATTCTTAGAGTTACATGCTGATTTCTTCCGTGGATTCTTTACATGGAGGTCAATGTGGCCAGGCTAACATGAATACATTGGTAAGCCAAAGATCCACTCAAAGATTTTGTTAAGGAGGTCATGAGGGAAGAAGACTCTTTGAGAATAAAGTAAGTCCTCCCCCTTGTCCCGAAAGATGACATCTGCGATATGGTCCAGATGATTTATGACATCATCTAAACCAAGTATATGGTCGGAGGCACAACTTGAGTGTCCATGACTGGATAGGAGTACCTATTCCTCACAATGACTACAGGAGGAATAGGTCTCCAACCGATTACAATCTGGCTCCTTTCTAAAGAAGGCGCTATGACTTGATCACAGGCTGTTGGGCTTTCTTCGCAAGTATTCACGTGGTGCGCTGGTGAATTCAATGGAAAGCAAAGTCCATTAGAATTTCTATAGATTCACACCACTGCTATTAGGGGTATTAGAGTTAATAACAATGTGATAGCAAACTATTTGCCGATAGTCCTTGAGGGTTCTGTCCAGTCGTGGTTACTTAACCAACAAGTAGGATCAATCTATACTTCGGAGTAGCTCAGCCACCTACTGATTACTAACTTCCAAGGGACGTATGACAGTCTCGGATGACCTCCATAGAGTCCGATGAGAACCAAATGAGACCTTGTGACAATACATCAAGAGGTTTAGTCAGGTTCGTAACTCAGTCCCAAAGGTCATAGATTCTTCAGTTATTCAGGTGTTCAAAACTGGGTTAAGGAACTAGCGATTTACGGAGGACATTGCAATGAATCCTCTAAGGACAATTGTTGAACTATTCAACATGGTCGATATGTATGCAGCCACTAGCAAAGCTGTTGAGTGGAACAAAGCTATTGATCGGGTAGAGAAGATTTCTCATCCTGACCTTGAGAAGAAAGAGAAGAAGACCAAAAAGTCTCCCAAAGGTAAGATGAATCTCAAGCCCAACACCTAAGAAGTCCTTGAGATTTTAGAAAAGAACACAAAGAACAAAAATGATTATTTCGATCGAAATAAGGTAAACACTCCAACCGATGAATCCAAGAAGAACATAATATGGTGTCCACTTCGTCCGGCCACGTCGTGGTCGTAGACGCTTCGTCGACCATGTTGTGGTCAATGGTTCGTCGACTCCGTCCACGCCTGTTCGAAGGGTGGGGGATGTACCGTGCGTGCTTCAAGTATTCATCTCGGCGCTGATTTCGTTGACTTCATCTGACCATGTCGTGGTCATAGATGCTTTGTCTGACTATGTCGTTGTCGTAGACGCTTCGTTTGACCACGATGAGGTCGAGGACGCATCGTCTGACCACCTCAAGGTCAGGACTTCGCCCGGCGTGTGCATCAGATTCATCTTGCCACCGCCTTCATCGATCGCGGGCCCAAAGGTAGGGGTGGCCCATGCGTACACTAAGAAGTTCGCTGTGCAACTTCGTCCTACCGCTTCATGGTTGTAGACTCTTTCTCCGGCCACGTCGTGGTTGTAGATGCTTTGTCCGGCCATGTCGTGGTTGAGGCTTCATTGACTTCATCCATGCCTGTCCGAAGGGTGGGGGCGAACCGCGCGTGCTTCAAGTCTTCATCCCGCCACCAACTTCGTCGGCTTCATCCAACAACATTTGGTCGAGGATGCTTCGTCTGACCACCTAGCGGTCAAGACTTGGCCCGACGCACGCATCGGTTTCGTCGCGCCACCGGTTTTGTTGACTTTGAGTCTGGAGCGCACGGCTCAGAGCTTCGTCTCGCCGCCGCCTTCATCAACCACGAGTCCAAAGGTAGGGGACAGCCTGCATGCACACCAGGGAGTTCACCACGTAACTTCGTCCGACCGCTTCGTGGTTGCAGACGCTTCATCCGACTACCTCATGGTCAGGATTTCGCACGGCAACGCGTCGGATTCATCTCACTCCTAACTTCACCGACTTCAAGTCTAGAGCACATGACTCAGAGCTTCATCTCGCTGCTGCCTTCGTCGATCGCGAATCCGAAGGTGGGGGATGGCCCGTGCGCATACCAAGAAGTTCGCCGCACGACTTCGTTCGACTATTTCATGGTTGTAGATGCTTTGTCCGACCATGTTGTCTTCGTCGATGCCTCGTCCAACCATCTCGTGGTCACCTCAGAGGGATGGCATCACCCCTGCTTCGCTTCCATGATTTGTTGGTAGACTCTGTAGTTGCATTATGATCAGTAAAAGAAAAATCCTCTATCAGTGCTGCAAGCTAACAGTTGCATCGGCTAACCAGTTGGTACCCTCGCGCTTGCTGTCGGGGGACGGAGGGCTGGGATACTTGGTCACGTCAGCTCGCCCATCGGGACCTCCGTGCGTGCTGTCGACGGAGTCCTGTTGTAGGGGTGGCCCAACCCCTCATGACTAGGCCTTGCAACTGTCCCAATATGTAAGACGCACAATAATATAGAAGAATGTACCAATATATCCCTACCATTTGAAATTATTAAAGGATATAATGGTAATTTCCCATCCTATCTCACTCATGTAATAAACTCCCAAGAGGGGCGTGAGGAGCAGATCCACTCATTTTATTACCAGCTCTCTCTCTCCGTAGTTCTCTTGGCTATGTCTCATATGGAGAAGGGTACCTTGTTCCCACTGTTGCAGCCATGCTACAACAATGACCATGTTGGGAAAAATATGGAATGGAGCTAACAAAAAGAGAGCAAGTTTTCCACAAAAGCTTCAAACGACGCTTCAAACCTCACAAAAGCACAATCTTGCTCATGATCTAAAGAAAAGAGCAATTGTTCAACATGACTATTTTTTATAGCAAAATAAAGCACCAAAAAAGCAAAAGAGAACAAACACAATGCAAATAAGCTCCCTTCAACTCAATTCTCATTTATAGTTCAAGATGTATTTTTCTCACTTAATAGCTTATTTTACTCTTTTTCAAACTCACAATGCTCATTTTCACATTTTTAATTCATTTAACATTTGAATGAGAATTCAACCCCTTTTAATATCATTCTCAATATTTTTCTCCTTTTTGACTAAAACCAATTTTTTCCTTAATCATTTTCTTTCTTTGGGCAAAATACTCATCAAGGGTCAAGGGCTATACAAGCTCACTAGAATGCAAAGATCATGCATGCATAAATAAAAATACATAACCTAAAAGAGCCTTAAAAATTATTCAAAAAGATGTTCAAATTAAAAACATACTACTTGAAGCCATAGAACACATATAAAACTATCTAGATCATAATAAGACATGTATAACCAATCTAGACAAGATAACATAATTTAAAGCATTCAAAGTAATTTTAAGATAAGTAAGGTTTCAAAATTGACTAGTTTATCTAAAGGTATCCAAATATGAGTTAACTCGTGTCAGGAAAGCTAAATGGAACCAAGAAGCTATAAATGAGTCAATCGAAGTGGTAGAAGTTCAATTTTAACCAATTATGCTCAAGAACTAAATAAAAGCCAAACATGAGATTTTGAAAATCATTTTAAGGTCTTATCTTACCAAAGAAAGTCCTAGACAAGGAGCCATCCACAACTACCTCCTAAGTTTTAACTATTGTTCATAATTGTATGGTCTATTTCAATAAAGCAAGTCCTAGACTAGAAACCATCTGCAACTACCTCCTGAGTTCAACCAATTTGAATTAATTCCATTCAGTCATTTCGATTAATCTCAAGTTATTGCCAACCATCTCAAACATTACACTTAAAAGCATGGTCTTAGTCATACAAAACTTACCCTGAGTTTATACCAAATGCCATGGCAAATAGTCTCATGAAGACGAATTATTGAGATTCATGACTAAGCACAAACGAGACCATTCATTAAAGTTAGGCACTAGTTCATTGTACAATGACATAATTCACCAAAGAACTAACATAGCACTAAATAAAGCTCAATTTAGACTCAAGATTTAATAGAGCATTTTTTATGTGACATATATCATAAGAGGATCACTAGAGAGCAAACTAGTCAAAAGATCTATCTTTGCAAATTAAAAGATATCGATTATAAAAATTGATACCACTTGTGAATTTTAGCTCAAGTTTGCAAATTAAACTAGCATCACAAAGATTTAACCGTACATACAAAAGCATAACAGAGCTAACTAAGTAGTCATAACATGGTAGTAAGTAATATCAAATTAGAATTACATCACAATTAAGTAATAATCAAAGCTCACATATAAATGTATATCTCACAATGAAATGCCATGTATACATGATGAAAAGGAAGCAAGAAAGTAAAACTCCATCTAACTACAAGAGTGTACTAATTGCAAGATGCCACTTGTAGGGACAAAAAGAATCAAAGTCCCCTACACAGAAGCTGCAAGAAGAAACAGTTAAAAGCACTTGCAAGAGAAGATAGGACCAACTCATAAGCACTTACAAGAGAAGATAGGACCAACTCATAAAAGTCACATTATGAACTCTCTCCTCACTAGGAATGGCTAGAAGGGCTAGAAGAAGAGAAAGCTAGGCACTATACTCCACATAGTTTCTAGGAAAAAGATAACTCACAGCTAAGTAGTGAATCTAAAATACTAGCTATCCCCACTCTGTACACTAGTGACTGAAGAAGCAAGCTCGACCTAGACCGAAGAATGCACAATCTAGAAGACCGAAAAAAGCCTAAGAGGGACTCATACAATGAGTGATCAGATCCTTAACTCAGCCAATCCTACAACTACAAAACCCCTTAATGATATGCAACCAAGTAACATACTCAAATATAAAGCATAGGAAACAAAACCTGCGTCGCACAACTTGGTGGTTAAAAATTAGTCGAATGAGTAGAAACTGACTCTTGCTGCATCCCAAAAGTTATTGCCGTCACAGATGCTGGAATGAGGAAGAAGTCCCAAAAGATGCAAAAACCAGGGACTTAGCACCCAGCCGATCAGACCGCCATTGTGGGGCCTGTCTAATAGCCAAAAGACACAAATCACAACCATATTCTTTTCTAAAAATAATAGAGAAACTTTCGAGGATTCCCTTGATAAGTGCATCCAAAACAAACAGTTTGTAGTCCGAGCAAACCACACAACAAAGCATGCAATGCTCTAGCTACTATACTGCACCATAATTATCTTGTCAGTAGCAATGAAAAATGACTAATACCGCTGTTGATGGATTGTTTCCCCCCAACGCTTGAATTCAAACTGTAAATCTTGATAGATTGCATTGTAGGGGAGCAGACCATGAAAAAATCCAAGTTTTCCCTCAACTCTAATAGCTCTACTGTCTTTTAACAATTTATATCCTCTTAAGATAATTTGCAATTGTCCTAAAGACATTAGGCTCCATATGGAATGCAACCTGACAATCCATTTCATGTCCTTCAAAGATTTCCTTAAGCCACTCTCTACCGCGTAGCCTTGATGTATGCCTTGGATTTTTTTTCACTTTGTGCACTACTAGACAATAGATGTAAAGTGGGAAAAATAAAAAGCATCATGTCGTCATCCTCTTCCATCCTCCTTTTAATTTGAAGCACCCTTCTTGAACTCATTTTGCAACTAAACACAATTATTAAATTTGATGTTGTTGGTGATAATCTCAAATCGAGCAGAACTGGTGAATTTAATCAATCAAATATTGGAACTTAGGCATGTAATCTAAACATAAAAAGCATCAAGACCCAAGTAAATCAAGCAGATACAAGTTTCTACAAATAAACCGCATCAGAACACAATCTAGGATAGCCAGGAGGGGGTTAGCGAAGCTTGATTACCTTAGGCTGGAGCTCCTCTAGAGGATGAGGAGAAAAAGTCAAAGATCCTTAGTCGGCGGGTGGCCTTGACACACAATTGTGGAGCCAGAATTTGGTTATACCTTGGACTAAACTCTAGACTCTAACTAACACCAATTTATACCCATGCCATGGCATAACAAAAGTACAGCTTGTCTGTACTTAGCAATGACTCAGATCATATTGTTTGACCTATATGCCCTCGCTTTTCTCATTGTTATCCCATTACATCCTTTTACTAACCATAGTTTTCATCTTTTCAGATGTTCAATTATACCCTCTTCTGGTGCTTTGAGTTAATCCCTCTACTCCTCAGTCCTCTTATGGTTTCTGAAACTAGAATCGAGATTCCAATTCATTCCTCTACGTTCCAGTCCTCGTATTTCATCTAAACTGTTTTGAGTTCATGACTACCAAGTTATTCATGAGCATTTACATTTCCAGATGAGCAACCGTCCACTACTACTGCATGAAAGTAAGTCATTCACCACTACTACAGAATCAACTGAATCATTATAATCTGTTTGCCTAGGTACACATACACAGTTATAGACAAGACAATGTTTGGTATGCATCCAAATACTAAATTGCCACTGTCTGAAACATCTAAATCAACAAGGTGTTAGAGATATATGTATAGTTTGTTATTCCCCATTGTTATGAGGGGTTCTTTGCATATTTACCACCTGTACTTTGTGTATATATACCGGCCCATTGGCCTCATATTGAATACAAGCGCTATTCATAACATGGTATCAGAGCGTACCTAGGGTTTTCCCGTCGCCTCGCTTGTCACCTTGCCGCCGCCGCTGTTGGCTCCGCTCGAGCCCGCCCGCTCGAGCCGGTCGCCGTCGGCCCCGCCGACTCCCCCGTCGGCCCCGCCGACTCCTCCGCGCGTCGTCGTCGCCGCCGTCGACTCTCCTCCGCTCGTCGTCGTCGCCGCCGCCGACTCCCCCGTCGCCGCTGCCGCCCCTGCCGCCGTCGGCCTCGGCTCGGCGCCTCCGCCGTCCGCCCGGCCTCCGCTGCCCCCCTGCCGCCGTCGGCCCCGCCCGGCGCCTGCCCGGCCTCTGCCGCCGTCGGCCCCGCCCGGCGCCTGCCCGGCCTCGCCTCGGCGCCCGCCCGGCCTCGGCTCCTCCGCCTCCCGCCGACTTCCCCGTCGGGAGCCGGGCCGCCGTCGCCGTTGCCCGCTCCGCCGGGCCGGCGCCGCCGTCGTGCCGCCGGCGCCGCCGTCGCGCCGTCGCCGCCGCCAACCCTAACGCATGCGTGCGTAACGGGCCTTCGGCCCATTTGAGGCTTTTTAACCGAGTGGCGGAAGAAAAAAAAACGTCGTTCTAATTGCCGCGCCGTCCAGCGCCGCCTGTTAGACTTCGTTGCCTTGGTCGCCGCGCCGTCCAGCGCCGCCTACCAATGGGCACCGTTTCCCTCCCTCGCTGCCCGGTGATCTTTGATGGTGTTAATTACACCGACTTTGTGTCTCACATGCGCATTCACATGCGTGGTCTTCGTCTCTGGGGCGTCCTCTCTGGCGATGTCACCTGCCCGCCTTGCCCTATTCCTCCGACGGAGCCTACACCTGTTGCATTGACCCCGACAGCCGATAAGGCTGCTGCTGATGATGAAGCTGATAATGAAGCTGCCTTTGCCTACCAGGAGGCTCTGGATTCCTACAAGGATCGTCTGACCGTCTACACTCAGTGGTACGATGACGACGCTCGGGCTGCTGCTGTCTTCATCGCCAGTGTCCAGCCTCAGTTTTCTTCTGAGGTTGTGGGACTCCCTTCGGCTTTCCAGATGTGGACTCATCTTCGTCAGCGCTACGAGCCCTCTGGTGATGCCCTGTACCTGTCCGTGGTCCGCCAGGAGCACTCTCTTCAGCAGGGTGATGCTACTGTTGACGCTTTTTACGCTCAGAGTTCTGCTGTCTGGCGTCAGTTGGACTCACTTCGCACTGCTGGCTGTCGTACCTGTCCGTGCTGCCTGGATGTACGTGCTGACCTGGAGTTTCAGCGGGTTTACGAGTTCCTTACTCGCCTTCGTCCTGAGTTCGAGCAAAGGCGTGCCCAGCTCCTTGCACGCCACCCTCGTGTCACTCTCCTGGAGGCTCTTACCGAGATACGCGCGGAGGAGACTCGTCTGAGTGGTGCTGGTCTGATGCCACTCCCCTCTGTGCTCGCCGCTCGTCCACCTGCTACACTGCCTCCTCCAGCGGCTACCACAGGTGGTGGTGGCCGTCCTCCGTCTGGAGGTGGCCGTCCTCACTGTTCCTACTGCGACCAGGACGGCCACATTGAGTCCCAGTGCTATAAGAAGAAGCGACATCTTTCACGCCGTTCTTCTACTGGCACTAGTGCTTCTACGACGACGTCTGCATCGACTTCTTCAGCAGTTTCTCTCACCGAGCAGGAGATAGCCAGACTTCGACGCCTGCTTGCCGCTTCAGGTTCTCCTTCAACAGGTTTTGCAGGTTCTGCTACTGACATTTCGGGCACTGAGAAACCACCTCCTACACAGTCAGGTACCTCCCCGTGGATTCTTGATTCTGGAGCATCTTTTCACATGACTCCTGATCCTTCCACTCTGTCTTCTATTACACCTCTTGATTCTCCTGTCAGTGTTCTTACTGCTGATGGTACATCTCTTTCTGTCTCTGGTCGAGGATCTCTTAGCAACTCATCCTTTCATGTTGCTGGGCAGATTACTGACCTTGGTTATCGGGTCATTCTTGACTCTGACTCTTGTTGTGTTCAGGATCGCCACACGGGAACTCTGGTTGGTTCTGGCCCTCGGCACCGTGACTCACAGCGTCTCTGGGAGCTTGACTGGCTTCACCTTCCTTCCGCTGCCACCATCGCCGTCAGTCTCTCTGCTTCTGCCACTTCGTCTACCGGCTCTTTCCAGCAGTGGCATCACCGTCTTGGCCATCTGTGTGGATCCCGTCTGTCGTCCTTAGTTCGTCGTGGTCTTCTGGGGTCTGTCTCAGGAGACGTGTCTTTAGATTGTCAGGGCTGTAAGTTAGGTAAACAGATTCAGCTTCCTTATCCTCATAGTGAGTCTGTGTCTCAGCGTCCTTTTGATCTTGTTCATTCAGATGTTTGGGGTCCGGCTCCCTTCGTTTCGAAAGGGGGTCATCGTTATTATATCATATTTATAGATGATTTCTCTCGCCACACTTGGATATATTTCATGTCTTCTCGTAGTGAGGCCTTGCCTATCTATAAACAATTTGCCACTATGATTCATACACAGTTCTCCACTCCTATTCGTGTCTTTCGTGCTGATTCTGCTGGCGAGTACCTCTCTCGTCACCTGCGCGGCTTCCTTGCTGAGCAAGGCACTCTCGCTCAGTTCTCTTGTCCTGGTGCTCATGCTCAGAATGGTGTCGCTGAGCGCAAGCATCGTCACCTCCTTGAGACTGCTCGTGCTCTGATGATCGCTGCCTCTATTCCACCTCACTTTTGGGCCGAGGCTGTTTCCACTGCCACCTATCTCGTCAACATCCAGCCCTCTTCTGCTCTTCAGGGTGTGATCCCCGTTGAGCGTCTCTGTGGTCGTCTTCCTGACTACTCTGCCCTTCATCTGTTTGGCTGCGTTTGCTACGTTCTCCTCGCCCCTCGAGAACGCACCAAACTGACCGCTCAGTCTGTTGAGTGTGTCTTTCTGGGATACAGTGCCGAGCACAAGGGCTATCGGTGCTGGGATCCTGTTGGTCGTCGGATACGGGTTTCTCGGGATGTGACTTTCGACGAGTCTCGTCCATTCTACCCACGTCCTGCCTCTACTTCGGCTTCCTCTGTGGAGTCTCTGTCTTTCTTGACCTTTCCAGATACACCTATATCTGTTTTGCCCTCGTCCACCTGTCCCACTGAGTCTCCACATATTCCCCCTGTGGCCTCTCCACCGTTGTCGCCGCCTGTGTCGCCTCCTACGACTCCTCAGGCTCCTCCCACTACAGTACATTTTCCCCTTATTGAGGATCTTCCAGATGAGCCATCTTCTCCTGATGTTCCATCTTCTTCTGATGCCCCATCTTCCCCTGATGGGTCATCTTCTCCTCGCTACGCTCTCCGCGATCGCCAGTCGATTCGGTTTCCTGCCCGTTTTGCCTTTGCTGGCACAGCTACTCGTGAGCCTGTCTCCTACCGGGATGCTGTTACTCATCCTGAGTGGCAGCTTGCCATGGCCGAGGAGATTGCTGCCCTCGAGCGTACTAGTACTTGGGATCTTGTTCCTTTTCCATCGCATTCTCATCCCATCACGTGTAAGTGGGTCTATAAGATTAAGACTCGCTCTGATGGCTCTCTTGAGCGCTATAAGGCGCGTCTTGTTGCTCGTGGCTTCCAGCAGGAGCATGGTGTTGATTACGACGAGACTTTTGCTCCTGTGGCCCACATGACCACTGTTCGCACTCTTCTTTCGGTGGCGTCTGTTCGCCACTGGTCTGTTTCTCAGCTTGATGTCAAGAATGCCTTTCTTAATGGCGAGTTGCATGAGGAGGTCTACATGCATCCGTCACCTGGGTATTCTGTTCCTGAGGGCATGGTCTGTCGCCTTCGTCGCTCTCTCTATGGCCTTAAGCAAGCCCCTCGTACTTGGTTTGACCGTTTCTCCTCTGTGGTCACTGCTGCTGGCTTTTCAGCTAGAGATCATGATCCTGCGCTCTTTGTCCACACTTCGTCTCGTGGTCGGACTCTTCTTCTTCTGTATGTTGATGATATGATCATTACGGGAGATGATTCTGAGTACATTGCCTTTGTCAAGGCTCGTCTTAGTGAGCAGTTCCTTATGTCGGATCTTGGTCCTCTTTGTTACTTCCTTGGGATTGAGGTTACTTCCACTCCAGATGGTTTCTTTATGTCCCAAGAGAAATACATTCAGGATCTTCTTGATCGCGCCTCTCTCACTGATCAGCGTACTGTTGAGACTCCCATGGAGCTCAATGTTCATCTCCGACTCTCTGATGGCGAGCCTCTTTCTGATCCGACTCGCTATCGTCATCTTGTTGGGAGTCTTGTCTACCTTGCTGTTACTCGTCCGGATATCACTTATCTAGTTCATATTCTGAGTCAGTTTGTTTCAGCTCCCACTCAGGTCCACTACAGCCACCTTCTTCGAGTTTTGCGATACCTTCGCGGGACTATCTCTCGCCGTCTCTTCTTTCCACGTTCCAGCTCGTTACAGTTTCAGGCCTATTCGGATGCTACTTGGGCCAGCGATCCCTCTGATCGCCGGTCTATCTCTGCTTACTGTGTTTTTCTTGGGGGTTCTCTTATTGCCTGGAAGACGAAGAAACAGACTGCAGTGTCCCGTTCGAGTGCAGAGGCTGAGTTGTGAGCCATGGCTCTCTTGACAGCAGAGATTACTTGGCTACGGTGGTTACTTGAGGATTTTGGTGTTTCTGTCACTACACCGACCCCTCTCTTGTCAGACAGTACAGGTGCTATCAGTATTGCTCGTGATCCTGTGAAGCATGAGCTCACCAAGCATATTGGTGTTGATGCTTCTTTCATGAGGTCTTGTGTGCATGATCAGGTGATTACTCTTCAGTATGTGCCTTCGGAGATTCAAATAGCGGATTTCTTCACGAAGGCCCAGACTTGCGCACAGCACAGCTTCTACCTCTCCAAACTCAGTGTTGTTGATCCACCATGAGTTTGAGGGGGGGTGTTAGAGATATATGTATAGTTTGTTATTCCCCATTGTTATGAGGGGTTCTTTGCATATTTACCACCTGTACTTTGTGTATATATACCGGCCCATTTGCCTCATATTGAATACAAGCGCTATTCATAACACAAGGCACCTAATTCTGCACTTGAACTGTTTTGAGTTCATGACTACCAAGTTATTCATGAGCATTTACATTTCTAGATGAGCAACCGTCCACTACTACTGTATGAAAGTAAGTCATTCACCACTACTACAGAATCAACTAATCATTCTAGTCTCTTTGCCTAGGTACACATACATAGTTATAAACTAGACCATGTTTGGTATGCATCTAAATACTAAATTGCCACTGTCTGAAACATCTAAATCTGCAAGGCACCTAAGTATACACTTGAATGATGCATCACAGTGTAGCGTAACAATGTGGAGAAGAGGGAGGTGTCACCTCAGGTGAGCTCGAAGACGGAGATGGGGTTCCACGAAGAGCTCGACCTTCGGCTCCCGCTCCACCCAAGCCTCGCTGAACAACTCCCTTTTGCCTCTTCAACCGCTGAGGTGAGGCTTGGCACAGAGTGGGAGTTCTTGGCCAATGCTAGGAGGGCCAGATGGGGGCGGCACGGCATGGGAGGGGCCACGGGCGCAGCCGCGTGGGCCTCAGGGGGGCCGGAGGGGAGCGGGCCAGGTCGCCGGGAGGGGGTTGGCGCTGGGCGGGACCGCCTAGGCGACATGGCAGCGAATGGAAGATGGGAGTCGGCGTGCGACCTGATTGGACGTAAGGTTTGCACTTTGCAACTTTGCATTGCAATGGACCGCGAGCTGGGCTGGGCCTTCTTTCTGCAAGGATTGTTAAGCTGAGTGGGCCGACTAACAGGCACGTGGTGGATAGACTGCAAACATGAAATCACTTAGGCTAGATCATAAGAATGCTATCTAGGGCTAAGCTAAAATTACTTATGCTACACTATATTTTTTCATGCCCTAGGTTAAAGCCTACCCTGCTATAGGACTAATTCTGCCCCTGTTGATGCAAGTTCTGATTGGAGCCCAAGATAGTAGCAGGTGGCCTCGATGCAAGATGCCTGGCCTTCTTCTCCTCTCCCTCTTTATCCCCGAACGACACGGATTTGTGAGGAAAAGTTGAGGTTGCCAAACCCTAAAAATCGGAGGAGGAGGTAGGGGGAGGAGAAGGAAGAGGAGACTAACTCGAGAGAGTGTCATCGTCGCCACCATTGCCGTTGCACTGGCAGAAGCAGGTATTTTTGGAGTTGAGGACAGAAGGGAGACGTAGCGCCGTCACTAACAAACAAGGAGGAGGAGACACAACACGAGTGTGGAAAAAAATGTCACTGCAGGGAGCTTTTTCTCTCCCGTGGAACGGATTGGATTGGATCGGAATTTTCCCCGTCCTGGCCTCATCCAAATGCGCAAATGTGCCAAGCCGGGAATTTTTCCCTCGTCGGGATGCTCCACGTGGATCAACCGGCCATTCCCAAACAAGGCCTAAAGGGCGCTCCACAAACCAGGCATCATCCCAAGTGGCAATGTCTAATTTTTTTTTGGCTTATGGCTTAACTTTTTACTGTAATCGGCTTTCAAATGAAGTGCCTTTTTAAGATGGGTCCATAGGTCGATTGTATTATATACTGTCTCGACTTCATCTATATCGACCAAAATCGCACACAAGTATCTCTCTCCGTACCCTCTCTTGTAAATAATTAGAATTTAAAATTTTAAAACAAAAACCATAAATCACAGCCCAAAAAATTTCGACCATTACCTGACCGTGGCACCTCCGTCCTCGTCTCCGAGTTAATTTGCTTTCCTACCCTTTGCAAGGATCTCCCGACAAATTGAAGTGACAGGCGCGACGATTGACACAATGAACCGGTTGTGGTGCAGAGTAAGGAAATGGACCAGATCAAACATAACTTTGCGCCAAAAAGTTAGCGTATTCTTGATTTCGATCTCACATATTTTATGCTTTAGACAAGTAAAACAGGTTCATAAGCAGAGGATAATTACATGCATGGTAACAATTCTATGCATCACTGTCTGCTCGACATGTGGTTGCAAATGATGCATGCCTGTACCTTATAAACAAAACTTACAAGGGGTGGGTCTAGAGTATGTCCCATGACCTCGGCGACCTTCAGCACAATCTATGATAATACTATATTTATGTGTAGTGATGATTTGATAGCTCTAGAGAAATTAGTGTGTGGTGATCAGGCCAGCGGCTCGTTTTCTTTGATCCACCCACTTCATGCCAAATTGAGCAGATAACGATGATAGATCATGTCACCGTACGCCTCACCTGAGGTGTCTGGTTTCTTCTCAACTCGGATAACATCATCCTTGCTGCATGTGGCAGCATGCGATTAACTCGATACTTCTGAGCAAGGAAGCAAGTTAGGTTTCAGTCAATCAGTCATGTGCATCGAAGTTGGGCAGTGCAAAATATGGACCTCGATTATGATATGAAGCTGTGACGTTGTTGTTGTTATGCCGTGTTGCGGTGGGATGCATGCAGTGCAGGAAACATGAAGCCCACAAACAAATCGATGCAGATAACGATGGGTTAAGTAAGCTACTATACCAGCTCCTACCTCTTTTCTTTCATATTTTATATGGATGTCGTGATGTGTATATGCTCCAATTATTAAACCATATCTTCGCCTCTTTGACGGCGAAAAATCTTTGGGGTTGAACGGGAATTTCTGCTGTGCTTCTGCTACTTAATTTCAAGCCAAAACCGCACGTTTTTGCAACCTTCTGCGGTCAGCAAATTCGTTGTCGCACTAGCTGTATATTTGGTAAGGATCATCGAGTCCATTTAAACAAATCTGCGCGGACAACGAAAGCCAGATACTTCTTTTCTTAAATTACCTTCACTCTACTTAAAAAATTACTACTCCATCTGTCTTTAAATATTGATAGTTGCAAATATTAATTGACATAAACCATAGCACTGCTTAAACCATTAGCTTCTATTGTGATGTCTTGTAATAAAACAAGAAAAACATATATTATGAAAGCATGTCACAACGAATTTACTAATAGCAAATTCATGTGACTAGTTTAGATACCTTTTAAAAAGTAGCATTTGGCTACACACATTCTAAGACACGCGGCTACCTACCGTACCGTAAACCAGAATTAGCTAGGTTTCAGTTCACCACCATTTCATCCCTTCTTCGATGCAAATGTCTATAATATCTTCTACTTTCGCAACTTCCAATAATTGTTATATTTCTGAAAATTTTCAGATTTTTTTAAGTAGAAACAAGCTAGCTAGCTAGGTTTCGGTTTGAGTTCCGTTTTCTAAAACCCAGGACTTAATTGGTTGTGGCAATGAGACAAAGTAGCAACAACCCTAATGTGACGTTAATTACCGTGTTGCACATCATCGAATGCTTGTACCCTAAGCACCCTCGATAGTCACTTGAAGCCTATCGTAAGCAAATTTTTGCTCCTTTGACCGCGGCTGGTGACTCTTCGTGGTGCAAGTTGACACCCAATTAATAATAGACCTTCCATCTCTGAGAGAAACTTATAGAAAGAGCATAAATCTCTTAACACAAAATATATGTATGATGATGTAATTGTGGAAAACAGTGCTGCCGCAGAAGTATGACTTGAATTTTCAACTGCGTACTTTGGACTCCTAGGACATATGTGGCCTTAATTTAGAGTCTGTGTTACCTATTCAATTTGTTCTGCATGTATGATAAATATGAAGGAAAAAAATTGCCACGCGAATACTGCGTTGGTGCTAAGTAGATTAAGCATAAAAGATCGATTTGCGCCTTTTTTTTCCAGGGTTCCAAAGATTCATAACTCTTGCAAGTGGAGCAATAAGCCTATTAATTAGAACCCAAATTAAATCACTTCTTTTTTGAACAAAACAAAAGTGATAAAGTGATATAGACAGATAAAGTTGTAAGATCGAGGAGGCCGAATAAAAGGGAGGTAAATAGCGGTTTTAAAATCTTTTTGGCTAAAATCAAGATTTAGATGAGGAAGCGTAAAGCAAATCGGTTTTGTTAAATTAAGGCCTAAATCATCTAGTTTCACTAAGTGCATCAACAACCTAAGTCTATATTAAGGTTTGCAATTCTAGGGTGACAAATAATCAATACAATTCTAGAAATGTAAATTGTAATAATGTAAATGAGCACAAGGAACCAAACCACAATTAACACGATCTCTTTTCACCATAGTGTTCGGAGACTTGCCAGATTCTCATAATCCATGTTGAGGTAAGTGCAAACGAATTAGACTGGCTCCATGAATTAAGCCAAGCACCTTAATCAACTAATGGTAGCTCTTTCCCCCTCCAAACAGGTGAGCTTCAACTTTCACAGCACGTTAGGTCTTCTCACAAGCTTCTTAAGAAGATCATCGGACCACAACCTCCACGTCATCAAGGGGTCGGCAACTTTCAAGAGTAATAAGCTAAGTCCCTTACTTGATTCTCACCAAGTGCAACACATGTAAAAGTAGATACACAATCCACATCTAGAAGCAACATATGCAACTAGAGACTTCTCTTCTTACTTATAAGGAGCAACACATGTAAAATTAAGAGAAGCTCACACTAACTTAAGAGAATGAAATGAGATGCATCAACCTTACCCTCAACAGGGCACAAGGGGTATATATACCCCCTATAAGAAAAACTAGCCGTTGGGACAAGATTCAATAAAAACTACTTGGACTAGTTAGTTACAGACTAGGGTGATCAGACCACCCACACAGGATTCGATCAAAACCCTGGGTTCAGTCAGACAGCTCAAATGACATTGGTCAGACCGCTCAGTTAAAACCTCAGAGATACACCAAAAACATACTCTCTAAAAAAGGTACCAGCTGCACAACTCGATTGGACCGCTCCACCTATCAGACTGCCAACACATAGTCGATTAGACCGCTGCGAGTGGGACCGTCAGATTGCCCACATGGAGCCGATCAGATAACCCTAGCACGGTAGAGAGAAAGAATTCTCCAACAATTCAACCAGCAACATATTACTGATCATACCATTGCCCGGTCAGATCGGCCAACACATGGCGGTTGTACCGGTGTGCAAAAATTAGCACGGGCCAAATTGCATATACTTCAATCAATTTGCAAACACACATACACAAATTGTGGTATCATGCAAACAAAGGTTAGAACATGATTCAGAACAAATTGCAAAATACATTCGTACACTTTAGAATCATGCCACAAGATTTAGGAACATGGACTAAAATGTTTGTAAAATACATTCGCAAACTAAAGTCACATGCAACAAGAATTATGCATGAGTTTCAACTATTTGCAAACCTTAGTATCATGCTATAAAGAGTAGGTGCATGGACTTCAACTATTTGCAAACTCTAGTCACATACTACAAGGAATAGATATGAAAAAGGCTCAACTATCTGCAAAATATATTCATAAATAATAGCACCATGCCATAGAAAGCTAAAGCAAGCCAGATTGAGTTATCAACACATGATGAGATTCAAGCTACTATACAAGATAGCTCGTAATAGTATGACAGCCTATACTAGCAATTTGGTCTCCTAACCAAACACCAAGACCAGTAAAAGACTAGCTATGAACATATATTTAGCCTATGCTAGTTATACATTTGCCTTGTGCATCCACTTAGAGCTTTTACTTGATGACGATCATCTCCTCTCCAAGTCTGAGTCCTTGCTTTGTTGTGCATCAACACATGATGCCATCCATCACATCGAGATCTTGACTTGATGACCATCAACACATGAGGCCATCCTTCATCCCAACATTAACTTGATCATCAACACGTGATACCCATTGCTAGACTTGATGACGAACAACACATGAAGTCATCCAAAGTCTTCATCATCATGGGACACAACCTATTTCACCAACTCACAGTAAATATTAGTCTCATAAACCGATTGCCATTAATTACCAAAACATACCATTGACACATGTGATGGGTCTATCTTCTTCAATCTCTCTCGCTTTGGTAATTGATGACAATCTCAACAAATAATGAGATAATAAGTTGATTTATGAGTACACATCATGTACACAATAATTGTATATTTTAGGACAAGCTTTCGAAACTATTAACTTATTTGAAAGAGTGTTTGATTTCAAATTAATTACTACTAAAGCAATACATCCGATTATCATTAATCATCCAAAACTTTCCATTAATACATACTAGTTCCATTAACACATAATGGAGGGACTAGATGTAATATCCCGGAAGAGTTTCGACCGTTAATCGTTTAATCGGAGTAAAGGACCTTAAAGGGAAGAATAAAATATCAAGTTTAGAGGGGGTTTTTCTGATTTTTTCTGGCAACCTGGGCCTGGGCCTTGGCCCAGGTGGGGATTTTGGCCAGCAAAGGGGGGCGCCACCTTCCCCTCTCCAACCCTAGCCGCCCCTCCCCCTCTCCCCCCTTGCGCCTCCCCCTCTCCTCCCCTTGTGCGCCCCTCCCCTCTGCCTTGCGCCGTCCAGCAGCGCCTCCTCCTCCCCTCTCCTCCATTGCCGGTGATCAAGACCTCCAATTGATGCCGAATGATCGGGGGAAAGGAATAATTCGCAGCTAGGCGATTGGACTCGGAGGAAGGGAAGAAGAAGGGGCAAAGAGGAAAAGAAGGAGAGGAGAGATTCGTGGGGTGTTCATGGTATTCTTCAGTGTTCGTCAAGGGTAATCCATGTTCTTCCCCTAGTAGATGTAAATTCTAATTGCGTTATCAATGTCGGTTTTCAGATCTGCAAAGGACAGCCTCTGTTAGACGGTCTTTTTGATATAGATCCGTGGGTATTCATGTCTGGTCTTCTCCTAGAGATTTGTAGAGGACATCTTTAGCTTTCCATGAAGTGCTAGAACACGTCATTCGGACCTCTGTAGAAAAAGTTATGATTTTTCTAGTCGGACTGTCCTTTAGATCGGGGAAATTCCTGTCAGGTTTCGGTAGATGGGTTTGGGCGATTATAAATCAGGAGAATCAGAGGATCTCCATATTATGAAAGTTTCAGATATTTTCCTTAGATTTCCAGAAAGATCAAGAAATCCTGATTCCGACTCTCGGGGTGAAAGTTATGACAATTTTAGTGCGCTGTCCAGAGAACTCGTTACGGAATTGATGTTCTAGACAGTTAGATGGTGCGGGTAGAAGTTGGCCGAATCAGGGAGACTCACAAACTATATTTAGTTAGATAATTTAATTATCTTTCCAGAAAATCTGAGAACGCCCTGTTCGGACTTCTGTACCATTAGATAAGAATTTTTGAAGTTGACTGTCTGTAGAGGGGGACAGGGTGTCCGAAAAGATTTGGGGTTTTGAGTCAAGTTAAACATGTTGGATTAGTTTGGGGGTGTTTTTGTTTAATATGAAGACTCGTTACTGTTGCCTTAGCAATTATTATAATTATTGTTCAGGAGGAGGACGGATTCCAGGAGCCGCACCTTCTGCTCATTCCCCGTTTTCTCGTGGTTAAGGCAAGTATATTTATGGATATAATAGATATTATCGAATGGTATAGTTTGATAAATTCTATGAGAATTTGAGTTGTTCATGATTGTTATGGTGATATGATTGGTAATGTTCATGGTTGCTAATGCTATGAGTTATGTGTTAATCACGGATGTTTGAAAGTTATGAAGTCTATGAATATGAGCTTTTGTAGTATGAATATGTTATTCATATGCAATGTTGATGCGGATGCATGTTGTATTAATTTGAGATTTCATACATATGCATCATGTTGGCTTATTGAAGTCTTGGTCCTGTGACGACCAAGCAATTCTTGAGATCCCCGTCATGTTTATGACGGGCTAAAGGTCCCCATGCTTGAAGAGCATGGGCTTAGGTCCCCATACTTGCAGAGTATGGGCAATGGTCCCTGTGCCAGATGACATAGGCATGGGTGTGCATCGACGGATGCGCACTTTGCATTACCGGTAAAATGCAAAAAGACAAAGATAAAGACAAAGAGCACCTTGAGCATATTGAGCATTATCTCTAGAAGAGTTGTCCTCTTCTTTGACTTTGAATTTGGTCAACTCTAGTCCAGTTGGGCTCGATGAGTTTCTCTTGGGTTATTAGTTCATTACGGTTGATCGGTTGCTTTGAGAAAGGATAGTGTGTTTTGATTGGGCTGAATTTGTCCTGTAAAGCAATCATTATTTTCCCAGCCGATGAGTTATTCTTACGATTGGTGA
This sequence comes from Dendrocalamus latiflorus, assembly GCA_017311315.1. Lineage (NCBI taxonomy): Eukaryota > Viridiplantae > Streptophyta > Magnoliopsida > Poales > Poaceae > Dendrocalamus > Dendrocalamus latiflorus. The sequence continues at coordinate 19,704,385 of CM029634.1, forward strand.
ACTTGGTTGGTGGTCAAGTTTGACCTTTATATTGGAGTTTTGTCTTTCTCATGGGAAATCTTGATCCATTTATTCGCTTGATGTTTTTGGGTTAATGAAAGTTTCCTTCTGCAAGTCCTTTAGTTCGTGGAGGCTTTTACTCATTGTATCTTTCTTGGGTATTTTGAGTGTTGAAGCTTAATGGATCTCTTTTATGAAAGAAGATGTTAAACCCTTTGGCGATGGGTTGTCATGATAAGATGAGAGGTTATAATCAAAGCACTTAATGAATATGATATGGATTATCAAGATTGGGTTGCAGTGTGTGCATGATTGATCTTAGCTAAGATCCTTGAAAGGAAAGTTGAATAAGCTGAGGATGTTCTCTAGTAGTTCTTGATGAGCTGTGACTGGGAGTATGACTATATTTAGGTGGAATCAACAGAGTTAATAACAAGTAGGGAACGTTGACGAAACTGGTTTGATCACTATAGGTGATATATTTTGATAAGCTTCTCGGATAGAGTGGACCCGCGGGTCTCAACGGATTAATCTAACCCTTTGGGATGGATAAGTCCAGAAGATGTTAGAATATTGTCATAGTGGATATTAATCTTGGAGTTACCTTTTATGGATAAGTACTGATCATATGTAATTGCTAGGTGCATTTATTACGTATCGAAGTATGGTTTTGAGCATCACTAAGAGATGAACTGATGGAATGTAATTGGTGATTTATGTTACCTGATGGTGGAGTGGTAGGATAATAGTATGTATTTGATGAGAAGGTTGATCCTTAAAATTGTTTAGTTTACTAAACTGGTTGGATTACTTGATCTCAATGGATTAATTTAACTGTGTAGGAAGGAAGAGATAAGGATGTTTTTGGTTTCTTGATGGTCTTATGGTTGCTAGTTGGAACGCAAATAGAGAAATGACCATAAATCCTTTCCATGATGGTATAATCGTCAACTGTTTACGATAACCATTAGATTGGAATTGGTGTGCACTAAATTGATGTTGAGAATTGCTAATAGGTTAATGATTGGAATTTAAGAGTGATCTAAATAGGTGGGTTGTGAGGATGACCTGGGCAGCATGCCTTAGTTAAAAGACGGTTTACTTCGATAGTGGGGTTTGTGCATTAGTTATCCTCTTGACCAGGTTGAGTATTGCAACCTTATAGAAAAAATATATGAAATAGGTTATTGTGTTTCCCTGGGAAGGTTAATGATGGGATAGTGAGTTATGTTGGTTCATGCCAGGAGTGCATGATGTGATGTTAGAAAGACTAGCAGTTATGGTTGCTAGAGTGATGTTGATTCCTTTAAGAGGAGATTAATTTGATTGCCTTTCGTGATATTTCGTAAATAAAAATGTTCCGAGTTTTGCGGCGGAGATCATTTGGATCTCATGATTTATTTGGTAGTTGAACTGTTCCGAGCAAAGTGAAGTGTGAAAGATCTTATTGGTTCTTAAGTGGTTCTTGTGGTTTGGTCTTAAGAACTTGTCTTGTTCGAGCTGACCAAGTGTTGTTGTAGTCAAAGAATTGTTTTCTATGTTAACGGAAAGAGTGCATTAGGAGTAGTTGAGGTCTGAAGCCAAGTTTCGTATCTTGCGATTTGATATCCTCTTCTTGGGGGATTGTGCCTTCAATTGTGGACTCCCCTTATGTTTTTCGAGTTCATTGCCAATTGACTGTTCCTCTTGGTCTGGTGTTTACCGTGATTGGTAAACGTTTATCTGAGTGCTGAAATTATTATTATTATTCTTATTGGCCTCTTCTTCTGAGAAAGGATTAACTGATTCATGTTGCAAAGCCTTTAAAGATGAATGTTGGCAACTGGATAGTGGTGGTCGAGTAGATGATTCTGTGAGGCTTCTGGTGTCAAGATGTTTGAGATGCATGGCGCAATAAATCGATTTATTAGAATAATCCTAGGAAAGGGTTTGATTTAAATAGAATGTTTGTCTTTGGAGTTAATAGGTTTCGTTGTCGCAACTAGTAGGACCAATAGCGAGATGTGGTCCAAGATCTTGTGTTCATCCTGATAGAATATTAGAATTAGCAAGTATGGAAATCTTGATTAGTTTCTTAGAGTATCACATTTTGGGTACTCGGTAAGATTGTGTAGAAGATTTTTGATGGTGTAGTTTGATGAGAGTAGTAGTATAGAGGAATCTAATCGTCGTGTTAATTAATGGGATAGCAAGGATGGTTGAGTTATTGTTAAGGATGACTCCGCCTCAATGAGTAACCCTTTGTGAGATAGATTATCTCTAAGGATAACTTGGTCAATCAGTTAGAAATGGCTACTTTGTGGTCGCGTAGCTAAATTTGATTGGTGTGGGTTAGAGAAGGTCTAAGATTGGTGAAATGAATCGCCTTGGGCGGTTACTTGATTGGTGAGAAGTGTTGACCTGAGTGACCGAGGTTATGGTTGAGTTGTGTGAAAATTTTAGTCATTAAATCTGAGGGTTACCTATCAAGTATACCAGAAATTCATTGTAAGAGTCTTAAAGGTTGAAATGTGGGCTTTGCATTTTTTTATGCTAGCATCTTGGTTTTCCATGATTAGATTCCAAGAGTTATGGTGATGTTTGATAGAATCCTTGGGAAGCAGTAAATGAGCATGAAGGTGGTGAATTTAAAGTTGATCATCCTTAACAGATTTAGGTGATGTGAATGTGGCTGTAAGCTATATCGTGGTGTGTTGGGAATTATTTATCAAAGTAATTCCTCTGCTAGAGAAGTTGATCAGGGTATGTTATTGTGGATTGAAAGAGTCTCTTTTCATAGGTGTGGAATTTGTGTTCAGCTTGAGCATGGCCATGAGGTTGCTAATTTAAGAGAAAAGAGTTAGAATGTTATGCGACGATTTGGGATCCTATAGTTTAAGAGAAAGTTAAATTCTTAAAAGAAAGATGGTGGAAAAGAGCATGATCTTGCTCAGTGAGATATTCTCTTAGTTTTTATTTGAGCTTTGTGTTTATGATGGATGTCTATTACATATTGAGTGGGTTCTTGTCGGTTTGTCTGGTTCTTTCCAGTTAAGAAAAAAAAAGTTAATCTGGTTATTCGAGGGGTTTCATTTTTGGCTTATGTGGCATTTATTTCTAAACTGTCTACTTGAAAGGTGGAAAAGTTTTCATGTTGAGTCTTTGTCTTTGGATTGGGCTCTTCTGAAGGGAAGATGGTTTTGAGTTGGTTGCATTAAGACTCTTTTGTTTTCAGTCGGGAACTGTTGTGCGTCCCTGGTTAAAAGAGGTGCTCATTGTTAAAGTGAAGAGATCGATTGATACAAGGATCAAGAGTTTTGTGTGTTTGGGCAGGTTGTGTGGTTTAGTACCCAAGGGAATGTTGGCCCAAGGTATAATGGTGGTTTCTGAAAGTTGGAGAGACTTGGTAGAGAGCGTATTGCTAGAACCGTCTTGAGTCCTAGCGTAGCGCTCAGATCGTTTTGTATGGCCTAGTGTCGAGGGAGTACTGGAGGAATCTGGAGCATGAAGTTTCGTTTGAGCCGTTGACCCACGGGTAATACCGTGCCTTCGAGACGTGTCCGTCGAGTGACTCTTGAAAGGATGGGACAATGTAGTAAGGCGTAACACGTCAGTACGTCAAGGTGTTTTTGTCGCAGCAGACCGAGAGAGAGGCCACTTGGGAATTGGAGTCTCGCATGCGCGAGCAATATCCGGAGTTATTCATAGCAGGTACGTGGCAATGTTAGTAAGATTTAACTGTGATTATATTTCTTGGCGTAAGCGTGGGTAGAATTCGGGGTCGAATTGTGTTTAAGGGGGGTAGAATGTAATATCCCGGAAGAGTTTCGACCGTTAATCGTTTAATCGGAGTAAAGGACCTTAAAGGGAAGAATAAAATATCAAGTTTAGAGGGGGTTTTTCTGATTTTTTTCTGGCAACCTGGGCCTGGGCCTTGGCCCAGGTGGGGATTTTGGCCAGCAAATGGGGGCGCCACCTTCCCCCCTCCAACCCTAGCCGTCCCTCCCCCTCTCCCCCCTTGCGCCTCCCCCTCTCCTCCCCTTGTGCGCCCCTCCCCTCTGCCTTGCGCCGTCCAGCAGCGCCTCCTCCTCCCCTCTCCTCCATTGCCGGTGATCAAGACCTCCAATTGATGCCGAATGATCGGGGGAAAGGAATAATTCGCAGCTAGGCGATTGGACTCGGAGGAAGGGAAGAAGAAGGGGCAAAGAGGAAAAGAAGGAGAGGAGAGATTCGTGGGGTGTTCGTGGTATTCTTCAGTGTTCGTCAAGGGTAATCCATATTCTTCCCCTAGTAGATGTAAATTCTAATTGCGTTATCAATGTCGGTTTTCGGATCTGCTCAGGACAGCCTCTGTTAGACGGTCTTTTTGATATAGATTCGTGGGGATTCAGGTCTGGTCTTCTCCTAGATATTTGTAGAGGACATCTTTAGCTTTCCATGAAGTGCTAGAACGCGTCATTCGGACCTCTGTAGAAAAAGTTATGATTTTTCTAGTCGGACTGTCCTTTAGATCGGGGAAATTCCTGTCAGGTTTCGGTAGATGGGTTTGGGCGATTATAAATCAGGAGAATAAGAAGATCTCCATATTATGAAAGTTTCAGATATTTTCCTTAGATTTCCATAAAGATCAAGAAATCCTGATTCCGACTCTCGGGGTGAAAGTTATGACAATTTTAGTGCGCTGTCCAGAGAACTCGTTACGGAATTGATGTTCTAGACAGTTAGATGGTGCGGGTAGAAGTTGGCCGAATCAGGGAGACTCACCAACTATATTTAGTTAGATAATTTAATTATCTTTCCAGAAAATCTGAGAACACCCTGTTCGGACTTCTGTACCATTAGATAAGAATTTTTGAAGTTGACTGTCTGTAGAGGGGGACAGGGTGTCCGAAAAGATTTGGGGTTTTGAGTCAAGTTAAACATGTTGGATTAGTTTGGGGGTGTTTTTGTTTAATATAAAGACTCGTTACTGTTGCCTTAGCAATTATTATAATTATTGTTCAGGAGGAGGACGGATTCCAGGAGCCGCACCTTCTGCTCATTCCCCGTTTTCTCGTGGTTAAGGCAAGTATATTTATGGATATAATAGATATTATCGAATGGTATAGTTTGATAAATTCTATGAGAATTTGAGTTGTTCATGATTGTTATGGTGATATGATTGGTAATGTTCATGGTTGCTAATGCTATGAGTTATGTGTTAATCACGGATGTTTGAAAGTTATGAAGTCTATGAATATGAGCTTTTGTAGTATGAATATGTTATTCATATGCAATGTTGATGCGGATGCATGTTGTATTAATTTGAGATTTCATACATATGCATCATGTTGGCTTATTGAAGTCTTGGTCCTGTGATGACCAAGCAATTCTTGAGATCCCCGTCATGTTTATGACGGGCTAAAGGTCCCCATGCTTGAAGAGCATGGGGTTAGGTCCCCATACCTGCAGAGTATGGGCAATGGTCCCTGTGCCAGATGGCATAGGCATGGGTGTGCATCGACGGATGCGCACTTTGCATTACCGGTAAAATGCAAAAAGACAAAGATAAAGACAAAGAGCACCTTGAGCATATTGAGCATGTTGCATATCATGTGTATGTAATGTATTTGGTGAATGGATTTGTGAAGTGCAATTGATGGGTTTCATACTTATATGCTGTTGTTACCATTTATTATACTTGCTGAGTCTTTGGACTCACCCTTATTGTTGGATGTTTTTTTAGGTACCTTCATGAGACCGGCATGCATGGGGATAAAGATGGATTAGCTTTGTTGTACTTGCACGGTCCATTCACCTTGGAAGAAATAAAGAATCTTAAACATTATTTGTTGAATAGCTTAAGTGGTAACTGATTAAAGATCACCATGTTTAGAATGTAATAAAGGTTTAGAACTTTTACATTGCTTACGTTCTTTATTTAAGTATTGTGGTTACGATTGTGATGGCAAACATAATTCAGTTGTTTAGAATTGGATATTTATTGTTTACTATTATTCAGATCATTTGTCTATGCATGTTGAAACCTTTGATTTACTCATTAAACAAAGGAGGTTCCGCCGAAATTTTGTAAGGTGAATATAGGTTCTTCCTTAATATGTTGTTAGTTTAGTAGCATTCCAGGTTATTGTTTGGCTGGGGTGTTACACTAGATTCTTCAAAAATGACTTGGTAAGGAAGCGAGACTTGGCAAAGTGACTCTGAAGTAATATAAAGATAGAAGGACTATCTAACCATAAGGCTGGCAACCTTCGAAAGGTGAAAGATCTAGGAAAATTCCTAGTAAACCAATTGACTTGGGGTGATACAGACTAAACAAAAGTAAAACCTATATATGTGGTTAATTCTTATAGTTTCATTGCACATTCTTACGTTCCAAATGGGACTTTAGTTGTTTAGCATCATCAAACCACTATAGGCCAGTTAAATTTACTTTTGTAATTTTATTTGAAATATGTAGTAACTAATTTTATCATTTTATTTTTGCCTCTCAAGAAAACCTTCATAGGGAGAAAGGAAATTCTAATCACTTGGAAATGTACAGAATACGATGCGAATGTAGCCTTAGTAACCAGTTAACCACACTATTTCTTATTTCTTTGATGCTCTAAGACTAGAGAAGTTGTGTAGTTAAGCATCTAGCTAGTGCAATTTCATGCCTCCTTTCCACTAATCAAGGTTGAAAGGTCAAGATCTTGGTGGGCCCAGTCCAGACCAAATCCTAACAAACCCTATCCTTTCTTCATCCATTCTTTTTTGTATTATCCAATACTCACATGTGGTAAAATAGTGATTCTGACAGGTAATATACTCTAATGCCAAGACCAACAAGTCATTTTCTTGGGCTAAGAAAGTTGTTCTTTCTATAGTATTCGAAAGTACCAAATTCCACATGTCCACGAATTATTGTCAATCTTATGAAATAAATGCGGGAAACACAACATTGTTGATCACATAGAGGAGACAAGAGTTTAGACAGGTTCGGACCTTCTCCTAAGAGGATAACAACCATATTCCTATATTCAGTCATAATGAGATGTCTAACACTACAAGCATGTATTGCCATGTGATCTCATGTATTGCCATGTGATCTCTCTTTCTCTCCTGCATGTTATCCTTAAATAGCATTGAATAGGTGGTAGTTGATGCCTATAGAGAGTTGCCTCATCAGAAAGAGCTAACCGCACTCGATGATTGGTTCTTGTCGGTGAGATGTTCCCCTGATGCAATTGTCATGCCATTATTGTCAGAGACGATGAGAAAGAAGTGTGATTACGTCAATGGCATATGGGTGCATGTTTTCCTCATTAACTGCATGTAGTCAGTTATGGTAGACTTGTCTCCTGGTCGGAGGTTACGTGTCTGATCATAGACACCTTTGGCCAGAGGGGTAGTCGATACTCGACGTAGTCTAAGTATGCTCTCTCTGAACAAGAGGTACTTGTGGAAGTTGTTTGATTAAGCCTCGTTACAACAACTATTATTGACAATAATTAAGTAATACGAATTACTTAATCCTTGTCATCTAGCCCCCAACTTCAAGTGAAATAGAAGATACTATGATTTTAATTGAGTTTGGTAGCTTTCGATATAAGTGGAATCTAAATAGTTTGCCATTACTTTATGGCTAATATATTCCAAATTAAACAAAAACCATGTGTCCATATGCATAGCAATAGGTGCTCAATTAATCAATTAAAAAGGAGGAGCTAGCACAATCTATAGAGATGTTAATTAGTATGGAGCATAGCAACCACCTCTTGATGGGGGTGGCTCAGTTGTAGGTGTATGATTCCACCCATCAGAGTTGAAATCCTATTGCTTACCTGTATGCACACACATATGTGCTTTCTATATGAATTTTTGTAAGGTTGCATATTTGTCATCGACCTCCATCCTTCTATGCGTGTGCTAAGGAGGCACACTCGCTTATATATGTGTCTTCCTCGTAATAGGAAAAAATAGTGGGAGCATGTAAGGGGAAGTGGAAGAAAAGAATATTGAGTCAACCCTTTGACTCATGTATCATGTCAGCTCACACGTCACCCACTCCATTCGCACCTGCATGTGTGCCCCACCGCTGCTAAGCTGTGCTGCTCTTTCCTTCATCTACCCTGAGCCAAATCGAGCCAACGGGACATGCTAGAGCAATGCAATTGTGCATCTTCTAATATATAAATCATCCATTTCTCTCTTCCTACACACACACATCCTGCAATCAGGGGTGGGGTGGAGCCATCACTTGGCGAGCCTGGCCTACTACCCGGGCTCGCTGGTGACGAGCCTTGGAGCTTTGAGTTCATCTTGCTGCCGGTGACCAAGTCCAAGAAAGTGTTGTGCTGTTACATGGGCCAAATCCCTAGCCCATGATGCACGCCATGCGGCCCATGCCTCACTCCTGGGCCAGCCTCACCCTTATGGCCTCACGCTTGATGCCTTGCCCTACCCTCGATTTGAAATTCTCGATCGAACCCACTCCTTACTTTGATTCCCTCAACCCCTCATTCACAAACTCATAAGCGACGGTAGCACGGCGCGCGATGTGCCAGTGGCCGGCCGTAGCAACCATGTGGGGGTGTAGGGTGGCAAGATAACAGTGGTGGAGCCAGGATAATTTGGGAGACTGGGCGGGCTTAACCATAGGCAATAAGTGGGAACAAGTCAATATATATATGACTCGGTTGGTCACCATGAGAGATAGTGGTTGGAAGGACTTCTTTGATGAGTGTCAACAATTTTGTACTGTCAAAGGTATTCCAGTGTCAAATATATATGATAAAATACCAATTAGGGGTTGTTCAAGGCTTCAAGGGTGTACTATCACTAATCTTCATAATTATTTTGTTAAGCTTTTCTATGTTATTATTGACTAAATTTCTAATAAGACGAATCATCAGTTTGGTGAAGTGTCTACCGAGCTACTGGTATGATTCTCCTGTCTTGATCCAAGAACTCTTTCTCTAAGTTTGATATCGAAAAGCCTGCTCGACTTGATAGACATATATGATGCAGATTTTATAAATGGCAATCATGCAATTATAAGGGACTAACTTGAGACTTACATTTTTCACATGAGAAGGTAAGCTGCCTTTGGTACTTGTAAAGATTTACAAGTTTGTCTACAAAAATGGTTAAAACTGAAAAATATTTGGTCTGTCTATTGGTTTACAAACTCATTGAGTTGGTGTGCTACTACTGTGTCAATGTCATCTGAAAGAACCTTTTCGGTAATAAAAATTATCAAGTCTAAATTATGCAACAAGATCATTGATGATTGGTTTAATGGTGTGCTACACTGAGTAGGAGCTATTTAAATCACTTTTCGATGTTACCATTATCCGACGATTTCAAGCCATGAAGACTCAAAAATGATTTTACCTCATAGGCGTGATTACTACATTTGTGATATATTCCATTCTCTTCAATATAAATACTGTTGGATCGAAATCGGCAACAGAGGGGGGTGAATGTTGCTTATCAAAAATTCGCCCCCTCAAGTATCCACGATAAAAGCAAAACCCTTCTCTGATAGTTATGGAAACTATGAAGAAGACTTGCTCAAGAACACTGAAATCTTAAACTAATCAGAGAAAGAAGCATGGCACTCAAAAGGCAAAAACTAAGCAATCAGAGAAAATCAGCACAATCTGGAACAAACAGACCGGTCAGACCGCAATTGAGATGCTGGTCTAACCACTCAAGACCCACCGGTCTGACCGCCGTTCTTCAGCTGGTCTGACCGCTCTTGCAACGCCGGTCGGACCGCCGGCACAAGTCCGGTCTGACCGGGCTGCGAAAACAGAACTCCTGACTGAAAATCTGTTTGCACAGATTTACTGAAAAACAGTGATTTCAGGCAACTTAATGAGTCTACTGTTTCTTTCTGGCCAAGAGAGCTGGAACCTATTCTAAACATTACCAAGACCATAAGGATCACAAGTATTCATCAGGAAGGCAAGGAATTTGAGATTTGAGCAAAAACTGAAACTTTTCAAAAGAAAGGACAGATTTCAAAATTCTCAACAATCTCTCCACTTTTGCTTATGATCTTTTGCAGAAAGCTTAGCAATAATCTCAAGACTTGCACACAAGAATCACAAGACATCTCATGAAGAGAAATCAAAGATATCAAGAACCCTAGCTACAGTGATTTGCAGAGAACAAGAACGCAGGATGCAATTCTTGGATTTAAGCATTTGGCTCTAGGGAACTAGCTGACCAAATGGTCTAGAAATACAACCCCATCACTAAGCAATCCATTTTGCATCTTCTCAGCAAGAATCAACACCAAAACATAAAAGGTGAGAAATCAAATAGAGCAAAAAGCACGAAGAAGAAAACTGGAGACAGGAGCATCTCAAATCAAATTGATTCATCACGATGAATGCTTACAGAGGAATGATTACATGAGTTTCCTTACAGCCAACTCAACTCCAAGAACAATCTCAAGGAGACACAAGAACTCATGCCATCTCAAAGCTCTCACACACACGGGAGATCAAGAACCACAGCCACCTGCTCTCTCAACCACACCCAACAACTAAAGCAAAAGAGAAAGCACAAAGCAAAACCAACTCTAACCCCTCTCCCAAGCCACACATGCACCAGGAGATCCCTCTCCTATTTATAGTCTTTGCTTAATGGGTTTCTCCCTCGCTTTACCCGCTAAACCAAAAACCAAATCCGCTTCCTTATGCAGCTTTGCGCTTTTACCGAAATGCCACTCCTGCATCTTCCGGGAAGCTTCCTCATTCCTTGTCGTCCAAGCCTCGAAACCACCTCGAGTCCACGCCGTCTTCGGCACACCTCGACCGCTTTGACCTCGGCACCACCTGTGCCTAGTCCGATCATCCGTGCCTCGCCACGACTCTACCTCGACGTCCTGCAGCCATCACAGACAAGAAACACATCACATAGCACCGCTCGACATAATGTAATCAATAATAGCATTACGAGAAATCTTAAGCATGAAAAAGCCAAAACCTGTCGAATCAAGAGAATAGACATCCTAAGCACTTCGACCAAATTTGACCAAGTCCGACCGAAACCGATTGCACCTCGCAACGACATGGTCCAAACCACACAAACCAAACTCGACTTTCCTAAAACAGATGTCAATTACTCATCACACATACGGGGTCACCTCCACATGGTCTATCAATCTCCCCCTTGATGAGTATATTGACAAACCCAGAAAAAGCGTAAAGTTGAGTTTGAAAACGTAAGAGAGTCAACCATGGTCCAAAAGAAGACAAGAAAGCTTATGACCATGTCGACAATCGGAGCAAAAATAGAAAGAGCAAATTTTCCTCAAAAGCTCCAAGAACTCCAAGATTTCCTTGAAAATGACTTTTTCTCCACTATTCTCCCCCTTTTGGCAATAAAATCATCAAGGTGCAAGGAAGAGAAAACAAATATGAGAATGGATGGAATGGCTGAATTTTATTCAATCTAAGCATTTAGAGCCATGAAGATTTTCCAAAATGACCATTTGAGTATTACACCAAGCTATAACACATAAGTATGCTATCAAGATCATGACCAGACATGTATAATCAAGCTAAGCCAAAAAAAATTCATAATCTGAAAATTAGTCGAATTTCTTAGCATGTCAAGTCAACCATGATTATAGTCTAGCTAAAGGTATCCAACGATGATGCAGGCCATGTCAATAATCTAAGTGGAACCAAGAAGCTAGTATTGAGTCAATTTAGAGTGCTACAAGTTCAAGAATGAGACATTTGTTCAAGTACTTACAAGTTTTGTAATTTTAGCAAACTGAGCACACTTGACATGATTTTTCTTTTTTGAAACTCATGATTGTTTCCAACCAAGATTTTTGTCTAGTCATGTGCTAGATCTTAAGCCTTATGCGACTACTCCAAGCTAGAAGCTTAAGAAGATAGTCTTGGTCATCCAAAACTCCTCTTGAGTTCATGCCTAGTGCAATGGCAAGCAGTCTCATAAGAAAGAATTAGTGAGATCAGTTTTTTCGCACAAAAGAGATCTTTTTGCTTACTTAAAAATTGTACCAACTCATGCTTCATCAAGAAACTAGCATAGCTCAATCTAAAACTCAACAAAGATTCAAGACTCAACTCAGCCTATTTGACATGGCATGAATCATAAAAAGATAACTAAAGAGAGACTAGTTTCAAGAGCTAACATGACATGAATTAGTTCAAGTTGAGCATTTTAATCAAACTATCATGGAAAGGACTAAACTACACATATAAAGTCATGATGAATCTAGCAATTAAGCACATGTTATGGCAAGATGTAAAGCATTGTAAACATATCATAAAGGAATAATAATCAAGGATCCATGGAGTTATATTACAATGCAAAATGACATGCAAGAAAATCCAGCTCCCCCCTCAATATGTGATGCACTTTTAGTTCAAGTTGAGTTATGACAAAATTAAGATCTAGAAGCTCCCAAATGAACTCTCCCTGAACTAAAGCAATAAAACTAAGAAGCTGGTAAGAAAATCAGAAAAGGCAGTTCTTAAAGCATAGACAAGATATAGAGGATATTATGGCTCAGACTGACTCTCATCTACCCCATATGAGACTAGGACTATCAGCTGGTCGTCTAACATACTAAGGAGCAAACATGTACCCTGTCTACCCAAGGATGGCCCAACCCTTGCTAGAACCTATAAGAAGTGAGTGAGCTCAACCTAGTGTGATGTCAACATACATCATAGACGATTTTTAGTCTGAACCATTTGTGAAAATACCACATCACCGATCCGTGGCATCTCCTAGGATTTTGATCTCACCCATCCATTCTCCCCGCATCGAATAGTACGCACCGGTCTCGTCCCACCTCTCACCCCTTGTTATTTCCCCGCTCCATTTCCCCTAATTTGACTCTAAGAACCAACATTTTCTACTGCTCCTAGTTCATCCACTCCTTATTCCTGCTTCCTCCCGCAAACTGAAGCGCCCCATCCCCTCGACGATGCCGACTACCATCATGAGCTCTTCCGCTTCCGGTTGTGATGCCACGGTTCACTGCACAAGACACTCTTGTCCTAAGTGTCAAAAGAGTGTCTTGTACAGTATCACCATCATGACACAACGGTGACGCTGCCACCACCTCTCCTTCATCGCTGGCGATATATCCTCCATCCGAAATTTTTGGATGGCTAGGGTTTCATCCATGTAAATCTTGATGCTCGTGCGCATGAAAATTAATTGTTGATGCCTTAGTTCTTGCGATGATTGATGGATGGCTAGGGTTTCGGCCCTTATTAAAATTCATGTTTTATTGCAGGATGAAGATATGGCGACAAAGTTTAATGCACGATGATCTTATTCTCATAAATAGGCCTGCTTTGGTTCATCTGCATTCTCTGATTGCGCTGTTTTATAGAGCAATTGGAGAATATTGATGAACTAAAAGAGGCCTATTTATGAGGATGCTAGAACACAATCATAGATGGTTCTTAACTAGAACCATTCATCATAATAGACTTTCACAGATGGTTCTTAACTAAAATCGTCTGTGTTGTATCTTATTATGGACTGTTCGAGAGCAGTCTGTGATAGCCACCTGCTATCGCAAACTTATAAATTCAGACAGTTTAAAAACAGTCTATGATGACGGTTTTGAGCCAACTGTGATGACCCTTTTTGTAGTAGTGAGGTGTCCCCAAGTCCAAATGAAATTCTAGTTTGAATTCCTTAGATTCCCCAATCTCTTATTTGAACACAGGCACCATGAACAGCAATAAATATTTTGTTTCAACTAACTATCGTGTTCATATAAACATGACCAATTCTTTAGCTACCACTGTATTGATTTTCTTACCAAAGAGTAACCAGAAATGAACTTCAGATTCTTACTCCAAGTGCAAGATCATAATGTAATCCAATTTTGGTAGATGTTCATAATTCAAAGATTGGTTTATTGATTAGAAATATACTAACTATGCTTTTAAGTAGTTTATTGATTAATGATGGAGCTTTCAATTCTTGGCAGAAACTATAATGAAACCAAGCTCCCAGTGCTGGTTAGTCTCGGATTTGAAAGAACAAACACATCTATAGTTAAAAGATCATGATGGCTACTATTACAGTTTGAGAAAGTGATTACAAATCAGAATTGTAGAAGATATATCCGATAACATTTCCCGCACTTCTTTTATTAGACCCAACAAACTGCACACAGAACAACAGCCCTTGCCAAGGTCCTAACGAATAAAAGCTCAACCATAATTCACATGCTCAGCAATTTTTTGTCCAACTGACAGGTAAAGATACCTGTTATGACTTATGAATTAAACCACCATCTTATGAAAGAAAAAACATTGACACAACTTTTCATCCCATTACACTTTATTCTAAGTAAGGCATCCAGGAGCAACAAACAAATGCTAAAACAATCCAATAATCCATGATTACCCCCAAATCGAGTAAGAATCAGCAAGAGGTGGCATACCACGACTGTCATGGACGGCAGAGGTGTGAAAGGATGGAAGGCAGCACCGATGAGGGGCGTGGGTAGAGGCAAGCCATGCGTCCTTGCCTTGTGTTGTAGCAGTAGGGCATCAATGCAATCCACAAATCCTAGCTGGTTTCAGCCCTGGTGTGTGCCACCGCCTCTACCATGGTGGCTCATCACCACATGTTACCTTCGTCTTCTTCCTGACCAGCACAGGTGGAGGCGAATGGCCTGAAGGAGGATGCAACACGGAGAGGCACAACACATGGTGGAGGATAGAGGTGGGATTAGGGGAGGAGGCTAGCTGAGTTCTTGGAGGCTGGCAGTGAGTTCGGGGTTGATGTGGATCTACACCGCCGTCATGGATCCGCATTGTCGCCATGCCATTCCACCACTGCTATCATCAATCTGAAGCTCACCTCCACCCCATGGCCGATGGCAAGAAGGTGGAGAGTGAGAAGGGTGATGCCTCGTCGCCTCCACCCCACATGGATCCGATCACCGGCCACTAGGAATGGCCGGATCTTGTCTGCCATATTGATGGGCGTCTTCCCCAAAATGTCAAGACAAGATGTGCCTGTACCCGCGCAGGCGCGCGATCTCCCGTGTGCACATGCACGTAGGACCCCCACGCCCTTGTGCACTGATCTCTTGCACCGGCCTTCCCCTCGCCCTTCGGCGTAGATCTCCCATGCCCTTCCCTGCTCAAGTAAAAAGCAGATGATGTGACATGCTGTCTCCCCCCCCCCCATCGAGGGGCTGCGCTGCCTCTCCTATCACAAGTGGGGAGAGGGAGGAGAAGTTGAGAGAGGGGGATGTGGGGGATTCACAGTGTCAAGGTAAGGAGAGGAGGTGGCCGGTGGATGGGAGGGGAGGCGGCGACGGGAGGAAGCGCTTGGGAGGCGACGGTGATGGATGCGGTGAGGAGGAGGCAACCAGTGAATAGGGAGGAGGGCATCGGCAGAGAGATAGGGAGGGGGACGTCGACAGAGAGATGGGAAAGGAGAAGTTGGCTCGAGGTGGCTCGGGGAGATGAGGGGGATGGCGAAGGAGCAAGGCAGCGCAGCCGATTCTGGCTGCCGTTCCTAGCAATGAGATGCGAAGATGGAGGCGGTGCGGCTGTGCGAGATTAGCTGCGGGGATATGTGGCGGTGATCGTGGGGTTAGTCGATTAGGGTAGCGTTTTTTCGTGGGGTTGGAAGGAAGGCGCTCATGTGCATAAAGTGGTGGGTCCACTTGTCGATGCAAAACTAATGTGCATGATGGCAGATGAACCACCACCACCAACTCCTCCTTTTAAATAGTAGAGATTACAATGTTATATGATGCGATAATCTACATATCATTATGTTGCAAATTCTCTTTTGGATGTGTGATTGGTAGTGTCGTAACAAGGTACTTGTTGTTATATCTTCTTATCTTTTAATTTATCCAATTTACATGTGTATTAGATCATACTTTTACTTTTAGTGTAAAACTATTGTCGTTATCAACTTTGCTTTTGTCGTATATATATTGACTGGTTTGCCATTATTGTCTATGGTTAAGTCCGTCCAGGCTCTCAAATTATCTTGGCTTCGCCACTGCTAGCAATATGATTTTTCCTGTATTAACGTACACCTTAAATTATAATATATTTTTTGATACGATGGATGAAAAAACCATGACCACATGTACACACATTAGATGTTCTATGTTGTCAACTCAGAAAATGTAAATACAGCCGTACATGAGTTAATACTAGGTAATAAGGTAGTCACTATCGTGTTGAATGAACTGAAATCGATCACCAACCAAATAGTCGTCTCATTTGACCTTCAACTAGTCAGAGCCGTGCGAACTCAAGCAAACAAAATAAAGGTAGCAGATGGATGGAACCTTTTTGACCAATAAATTTAGAGCCTTTTTTTTGCCAGTACGACCAAATCTTTTTGACCAATGCAAGCAAACAAAAATTTTCCCCCAAACCATCTGTTTATTTTTCGCACAAACAAGTTTGGAGAACCTAGCTAGTGCGTCTATGAGATCACAAAAATTGCATAAATCTTGAAGTGGTATAATCTCACTAATTAGTAGTATTAATGGAGTATTGCTGTGGTGGTCGACCGGGTACAAATCCATCAGGACCGGATCAATTTGCTTTAATTTAGATATTGTGCTTCGATTTTCTGGGAGAGCTAAATCTTTCCGCATATTCATCAACATATCTTACTGGACCTGAAAGTGGTCAAGTTATTTGTGATCTCAAGTTGTTTGTCTTTGGGCGCAAGCCAGCATGAATCAACACGATTCCCGAGACTGATCATGTAAACACACACAGCTAGTAAGTGGCAAAACAGGCTTCAAAGGGGCACGTGGCGAGGAACACATCCCATATTCAGTTCACATACGCCATGCACGTCGCCATCTGTGTTGGGCGCGGGAAGAAGAAGAAGAAGAAGAAGAAGAGGAGGAGGAGGAGGAGGAGGAGGAGGAGGAGGAGGAGAAGGTGAGATGAGACGTCGACTTTGGACTTTTGGTCGAAGCTTCGCGCGCGCGTTATTCTCTCGTCTGTTTGTCCGAGTTCACATGTAAAATGCATGTTGCGTAAAGCGCAGACAGCTGACGAAAAAACGCAGGAAGTGATCGCTGGTTTCGCATGTTTGTGCAGCTAGCGCTCTCAAGGGAAGAATAGTAGCCTTACATGTACCGATCGATCGACCACTCAAGTGGCCTTTGCTTTCATATGTATACACCTCTTTCGACCGTGATTCGTGAGCAATGTTTACTACTCCGGCCGGATTAATTGGTGAATTTATTGAAGTTACACTGCACGAAAGAAACTAACCAGTGATAAAAAAAATTAACTAGCAGCGCTACCGATCTTCAGCCTACGATAGATGTTTTTTTTTTTAATTTTTGCACTTGGGTATGTTGGAATAAACCACGCGTTGAGTACGTGTGTGTGCAGCATGCGCCGTTGTTCGTCGAGACGTGCAGCCAGCTGCGGGCGTTAGGTGCGGCGACCGGTTCATGCGCGTGAACGTTGCACTGACGCCGGATCGCTAGAGCCTCGTGCGGACATGCGCGAGAAGGCCGGTTGAGTTAGTTACTCACGTTGCTAAATAAAACGCTGTAAGCTATGTGTTCTGCAGTGAGGAAATAAAAAAAGTCGCGGCGTTCGTCGCCCATATATCTACTGTGCTTCTTCCTCGCGTTCGCGTGCGTGTGTGCGTTTCCTGGGCAAAGCCAACATTTGGTATCAGAGCGGGTGAAGTTCGACAGCAAGCTGATGGCCGGTGACGAGCGTACGCCGCCATCGTCTCCGAAGGCCGTCAGCGACCCGAAGTCCGGCGGTAGCGGCACACCACGTGAGGTCGTGGTGGAGCGCGTCAAGGAGATGAGTTCGTCGCTCGTGTTCCCGATGCTGTCGCGCACCAATTATCACGAGTGGACGCTTGTGATGCAGGTAAATTTGGAGGCGATGGGGTTGTGGGGTGCGGTGGAGTCGAGCAAGGTCGAGCGCCGCGAGGATCGGCTGGCATTGGCCGCCATCCTTCGCGCGGTGCCGACGGACATGCACTCCGGCCTCGCCAACAAGAAGAGTGCGAAGGAGGCATGGGAGGCGGTGGAGAAGATGCGGCTCGGCGTCAAGCGCGTGAAGGAGGCGAACGCGCAGAAGCTGCTGAAGGAGTTCGAGCTCGTCGCATTCAAGGAGGGCGAATCGATTGACGACTTCGCCAACCGCCTGAACACCCTCGTCGCCAAGCTGCGCGAGTTGGGGGAATCGATGGAGGACGTGCGCGTCGTCAAGAAGTTCCTGCGCGTCGTGCCGCCACGGTACCACCAGATCGCGGTGTCTATCGAGATGCTGCTCGATCTGGACGCGATGTCGATCGAGGAACTTGTCGGGAGACTCCGTGCGGCGGAGGATCGAGCCGGCGTGGAGGAGACCGCGGACCTCACCGGGCAGCTGCTGCTCACCGAAGAGCAGTGGGAGGCGCGCCGACGTCAGCGTCGCGGGAAGGAGCGCGCGCGCAGCGGCGACGCACGCCACGGCGACGGCGACAGGAAGGGAGGCCGTAGCGGCGGCCATGAAGACGACGATGACGATGATGGGGGGAGCAGCGTCAGTTCGGGCGTAAGCAGGCGCCGACGCAACTCCGGCAAGGGCAAGTGTTACAACTGTGGCGTCCGCGGCCACTTCTCTAGGGAGTGCACCAAGCCAAGGAAGGAGGAGGCGTTGCTCGTCGACGCCGATGATGAGCCGGCGCTCCTGTAAGGCGGGACGCGCGGCGGTGTCGTGGTTTAGGGGGTGATTGTTGTAATAAACCACGCGTTGAGTACGTGTGTGTGCAGCATGCGCCGTTGTTCGTCGAGACGTGCAGCCAGCTGCGGGCGTTAGGTGCGGCGACCGGTTCATGCGCGTGAACGTTGCACTGACGCCGGATCGCTAGAGCCTCGTGCGGACGTGCGCGAGAAGGCCGGTTGAGTTAGTTACTCACGTTGCTAAATAAAACGCTGTAAGCTATGTGTTCTGCAGTGAGGAAATAAAAAAAGTCGCGGCGTTCGTCGCCCATATATCTACTGTGCTTCTTCCTCGCGTTCGCGTGCGTGTGTGCGTTTCCTGGGCAAAGCCAACAGGGTATATCTAGCAATTACCTGGATATTTTCTTTCTAAGAATTAGCCAAATTTTCCATTGTCAGATTGCTTTGAGATTCGCGCACAACCCTAACTCTAACCTCTCCGAGTCTCCGCCGCCGCCACCAGCCCACGGCCGCATTTCACTCCGCCCCTCGCCACCTCCCACCCCCACGCCGCCCCCTTGTTGTTGCCCTTCGCGCCGCCCGCTCCACTCCCCAGAGTAGCTCCGCACGCCTCCCCCACCCCCTCCTCCACCACCCGTGGCCGGCGGCACCCCACTGCCTCGCCGCACCACCCCCTACCCCGCCCCACCGTGCTGTCCTCGCCCAACCCAATAGTTAGTATCTTCCGCCGCCGTCGCACTCCAACACCGCTCACCACCCTCCTACCCCACCCATCGCCTGCACCACCACCAGGACACTGTCCCCTCAGCCTTCCTCTATGCCTGGGGAACGGTTAACCCTAGGCGCCGGGGGTGGGATTCTCTCTTCGGGCTCGTCGGCAAGGAGGAAGAACCCCGACAAATCTTACCAAAGAAGACACTGACTGAGCCCTAACTTTGCCGGAGAAGAAGATGAACTCGCTGGAGAAGACACCGAAGCACGAATTGCAACATGAATAAAAAAAATCACAAATTTGGATGAATTTTGGGTTGATTTCATCCAGGTGATGACTATCAAAACCCTTTGCACTTTCTCCGGGGAAAGACGTACGTTGACTACTAATTCCTTCCACAACATGCATGTTAGCAGAAAAACACAAAAATGTAATTAACAAATTAGCCAGTGATTAAAATTAAAGAAAGATGCATGGCTTGGCTACGAGCAAAATAGCTATCGATATCTGGTTAATTTGAACCTAGCTTGTTCAATTCCTATACGCATGCTATGGGCATGTTCTTTTCGGCTGCAGCTTATGACTTTTGGCTAAAAATTTTAAATTTTAGCTGTTTACGGTACAGATTACGGAGAGACAGATACACACTTGTGATTTTGGCTGGTATAGATATTGGGCTTTTAACGTGTAGATCGTTTAACTTGTAAACCCTGTCTTAAGAAAATACTCCATTTGAAAGTTAGATACTGTAACAAAAGTCAAAAGTTGCCAGCTTTTGACTTAAAGAATAGACCCTATATCGTTCGTCTTAGGGGTAGAGAGAGAGAGTGTGTGTTTTTGTTCACACGCGTGCTTGATTAGGCAGCATGCAGCCGTTTGGCACAGCCGCAGCACGTAGACGTTCCGGCGGTGGTCGTGGAACGCTCGCGCCCGTCAGCCAGGTCGTCGGCCGCGGCGAGCCCGTCAAGCCGGCACCTCCCCGCCCGTACACCAACGACCGGGCCATCGCCTTTTGATGATGATGATGAGAGAGAGAGAGAGAGAGATAAGAAGCTGCCTCAAGTTAAGGGCGCCATCGCCGCAGCTCACTGGCGCGGGCCCCACGTACGCCAACGACCGGTCCACTGGTGGGCCGCCACCTCGCGCGCGCGACGCTTCCCGGAACCCTCACTGGTCAGCCACCTTCCAGAAGGCGACGCCGCAGCACTGCACCATCTCACCCGTCCGCTCACCGCTTCTGTCCATCCGACGATCGATCGATAGCTTCTCCCCGCCCCCCGTCTGACTCGTCGCCGACCTCCTATAAGTAGCCGCCCTCCCCGTCCGGCTCAAGAACTCTGATACTGCTTAGTACTTGCTACTGCTAGTGGCTAGCTAGCTAGCCATGGGTGACACCGGCGCGAACATGGCCCACTGGGCCGGCCTCTACGGCGCCCGCGGCAATGGCGGCGTGGCGGCGGCTGCGGAGGGAAGCGTCGTCACGGCGGCGACGGTGTCAAGCCCGACTTCCGGGGGCTCGGGGGGCAGCCCAACACGCCCGGCGGCCCAGCAGCTCGGGATCGAAGGGGGGCGGGTCGGCAAGCCCGCGAGGCGGCGGTCCCGCGCGTCGCGCCGCGCGCCCGTCACACTGCTCAACACCGACACCTCCAACTTCCGCGCCATGGTGCAGCAGTTCACGGGCATCCCGTCCGGCCCCTACGGCCCGGCCGGGGCCGGCGGCGCAGGCCCCGTGATCAGGTTCGGTGCTGGCGGCGACTACGGCGGCGCCATGCCGGTGCGCCCGTCGCCGACGTCGGCCGTCATGTCGTTCGACCACCTCCACCACCGCCCGGCCGTGACGTCGTCTCTGCAGAGCCAGCTCTTCCGACCGCAGCAGCAGCAGTACGGCGACGTCGGCTACGGCGGCGGCGGCGACATGTTCTTGCACGGGTTCGAGCCGTCGGCGGAGGACAGGCTGCTGCTGCAGAGCATACAGGCGGCGCAGATGCTGCCCAGGCCAGCTTCCACTAACAACCCTAATGGCTACAACTTTGGTTGATTAAAGAATCACTTGATTAAGGTAAGCGTCGTCACTTAATTAGAGAGAGAAAGCCATTAGTTCGTCTTGTCTAGATCAAACAAGCATGTACATGTGCTTGCTTTCTCCTTTGTGAATTGTGATCACGATGACGATGATGTTGTTTAAACTACGTCTTTCTTTTGTTATTTTTGTTGGCCTTGGAGAGAGATCAAAGAGCTAATTAAGGTTTAAGACAGTAATTAGTACGTAGTAGCCACACTACTTTAGAAGTTTAGCAAGCTAGATGTGAAACGAAAGGCATGTAAATAATATAATAATTTTAGTCTTGGGGGTTGTAGTTTGGCGCGTGCGCGCTTTCGGTGTGGAGTGCAACTTGATAGCGGGGAATCTTTCTAGATCGCCTTGTTTCGGAAGCGAAGTCTGAGACCGCCACTACCATCTACTACCGATCAAGTCGCCACGCTAATTAATCACATGTTATTTTCTCAAAGTAAATGTGCTTTTCTCTTGGCCTACCTCTCCATTGGCTTTGATTAATATTTTGTTCTCTTGCAAGTATGTATTCGACTATATTTAAATTACAATAATACCAGTATCTGACGATCTCTCTCTATATATATATACACACACATGCTGAGAAAATCTCAAGTGCCTACAGGCTCTATTGTGATATAGTGTGTATAGGTATCACCCGAATATTTTCTTCCTAACAATCATCCAAATTTCGGACCGTTGGACCAACGGTCTCTTTTTTTTTAGGGGGGAGAATTTTTTTTGGAGAGGGGTGAATTTTTTCTGGAGGGGGTGGGGAGAATTTGTACCCCTTGAACCTCTAATCTAACGGTCATAAATCTAGATAATAGTTAGAAAGAAAATATCCGGATGATGTTTATCAATACCCTGTGATATATTGCCCCCTTAATTGATTGATTTGATCGGTTTGGCGGGCTTGGGAAATACGTGGGCCCAGATGTCTTTTCTACTGGGAGGGTCTCGCCCTATCCCCCGTTGATCAGTCTTGATCTTAGTCAACAGTGGATGGGAGTCTTTGGGTGAGGCACTCACCCGTAAACTAGTTCTCCCTTCTCTCCTCTTCCAGGACTATCTGATGATGCAAATCGAAGTCACATGGCTCAGCTTCCCCGCTATGTTTTGGCTTCAGTTTCTTTCGATAATGACTATTTATTTAACTTAATAAATCGTAGCTATAAATTGCAGCCTAAAAATGCCTTATAACTGTTGTCCTACCACCTCTGAACTAAGATTTTGAAAAGTATAACACAACCACATTTAGCTTAATTAATCAACTGGGCTAGCTAGGAGTCAATCAATTAACGAACACTATTGCAGAAAAGGTCATCATAGACTGTTCAAAAGTATCATCATAGACGGTTTGGCTTTCGAACTATCTGTGATAGTTGACTATCACATACGGTTGGTATTAGAAACTGTGTGTAATAGCTGATATATCATAAACGGTTTTAACTACAAATCGTCTGTGATATGTCACTGTCACAAACGGTTTATAGTAGAAACCGTTTATAATAAATCATGCATCACAAACGGTTTCTACTAAAAACCGTCTATGATAGTGATATATCACAGGCAATTTGTAGTTAAAATCATCTGTGATATTTTTTCTATTCATAAATCTATTTCTGTTAGTCAGCTAGCCTTAGGAAATGCTAGTCATATCCTCTGAAACAAGCATATCAACACAGTATATATACATCTAATTCACATTCATTCATTTCAGAAACAAGAATATCCATTTCACAAATCAATTAACTGAAATAAAATAAATTATTCATCCATGAACAAATACACATATGAACACTTAAGCTCAATCTTATCCCAATGAAATTTATTCTACATCGTGGAACTCTCTATTTTCTTTTATGACTTTAAACAACAAGAAGTACGCACGCTGTTCTCGAATCTGTTTGAGGTCGGCCTATTCCAACGGAGTTGTAACGATGGACACAACCTGTCAGTAAGAAAATCAATGTCATGCATACATATATAAATTGATAAGTATAAAATAATTATCACAAGATTGACAAACCTGAGGATCAATATTGTTCTTCGTGGAATCGAGGAGTAGTTGCATGTTGTGGCAAATATAGAATCCATAAGTGTTGCTTGATGGCTGCTGGTGGCACTGCAAAAATAGAATTTGTTAGTTTGAGAGGCATTACTACAAAGTATTATATAAGATTAATATGTACTAGCAAATACGGGGAAATCTAGATCATGTCGCAGGGCGTCGATCCCTTCATTGGATTTCCCTACATTTGCAACGTACGTAGCGAACGACTTACGTGATTGCAAAAGGTTAGCCTTGGTTATTGGGAAGGAAGGAAAGACTACAATAGAGTTATATGTGGAGGAAATGTATTTACCGGTCGATTAATTGTTGGACAACTATGTAGTTGGCTTTGTTCTTCTTTAGAGAATCAAGCTATATTACCTTGTTCCATTTTGGTATAATTAGAATTAGAATTCAGTGGAACCTACACTGGTATGTCACGTCATTAAACTTAAGTTCATGTTGCTTATAAAAGTTCAAGCAACATGTATACCAAGTAGTGCATCACTTACCCCTAGTTGTAGGGCGTAAGTATGAATTCATTATCACGGTGAGCCTCCAATGCCTTTGTCATGTAATTCTCGAGAAACCAACCAGTGATTTCGTTATTCTGGCTTCACTCACTATATATATACACATACAAAAGCAATGAGTTATATATGACATTTATCGATATTACATGAACTAGATCATGATTATATACACTTACAATGTCCAGCATCGAATGAGTGAGGTGTCGATGGTGTCAAGTGTAAAGAGAAACAATAAGTTTTCGAAGGTCATCGTGAAGACACAGTCATGAATATCGTGCTAAAAATGATCCAGTTTGAACTTGACGATGACACCCGAGCACTGTTGTTCCTCCGGCTTGTTGGCCTATTCCATGTACCATACATGTAATGTCTGGCATGCCAATCCTACAGTTAGGAGGCGCTCTTTCGGGACGACCAACGGCGCACCTAGCACGAATTTTCGGGCCAAGGGCAAGTAGGGGATCTCATCATCGGTCTTCTTTAGTTTGCCCTTACCGCCTCAGCTGTAGCTTGACTTCACAGTAGTCGACCGGGTATGAGATGTAGATGCACCGTACCCTTACTACGTCTATGCAAGTAGCTACGGTGCGAATAGCCCCATGGCGTTGGCCCTGGTGCAGGTAGCTTTGGTGTGGATCACCCCTGTAGAATTGGCACTAGTGCAGATAGCTCCTGTGGATTTGGCACCAGTGCAGATAGCTCAAATGGACTTGACACTGGTGCAAGAGCCTCCAGGCAGATGTCTCTCTTGGGCTACTGGATGAATGTTCCAATGGCTTACCCTAGAGTCACGATTTTGTCATTTGGGAGCATTTGCAGCGAGACGATCTCAAAATTGGCATGAACACCGTCCACATTCACTTTTACAAAACCTGACGATAGAGTTACATCGTGCACCAAGGAACTGGTCCCGGATGGATATGTCTGGCCCAAGCAATGAATAGGTCAATGAAGGCATATTTCACTTGGAGCTTGCACTTCGTAGTCACCTACATAACGATATAAAATTAGCAACTCCAACAGACTTATCAATGGATCGAGCATTCCAGAGATAATAATTATTACCAGAATGCCATCAACATGACATTGGTAATAGCTTTCTGAGGTAGGGTTGGACACGCAGCTACTCTGATGATTGGGGGCTGCCTAGCACAGGAACGACGAAGGCTTCCTGCTGATTTGAAGGGATGATGTACATTTCCATCTGATCTCTAACATACCTTTGCATCTCATCTCTAAGAGATGCCATAATGTTCTCTTGTAGCCATGCCTTATGCTCGGCTTTGGCTCTCTTCCTACTCCGGTACGTTTTAGAATCCTATGAGAAACCATGTTTCCAAGGAACATAAAAACCAAGACCTCTATTCGACCCAGGTGCTCCTTATTTTCCAGGACCATTGAGAGTATATCTCTCTCCCTAGAGCCTAGAATGAGCATTCGGAAGATTCTACACTCAGCACTTCCAGCAAGAGCCCGACATGTCATTTCACTTCCTATGAAGTTATGCAATAATTACAAACTAGGTAGCTCGATATCTTACCAGGCGGCGGGACACTTCCTCGTCTATGGGATTTTGAAAGGAGATGGCCCCCGATGACACAGTAGATAACCTCGCTCGTATCCGGTTTCGAGTGCGCTTATCAGGGATCTTGTCAAATGGCGGGGAGGTGTCCCACAGGATTGTCTGCTCGTCCTCCTTCCTCCATTGCAGGATTTTACCCGTATACCCAGCAGTGTCGAGTCTGTGGGGCTGTGTGTTTTTTGCCTTAAGGACCTTGTGGGCTGCACTTTCACTCCTAAAATTATTTGTCATCTTCATCGCCACAAACTCTTGCCATTGCAGTTCTAGGAATGGATACTTGTGGAAGGGCGTCAGATACTTCTCCACATATTGCTTGACAAGAAAGCTCTTGAAATTCCTCTATGCTTTGCATGCCACTAGCAACGCATGTCCTTGTGTTCTTCCAGGATGTCGAATGATCGAGAAACTTCCGTCACCAGCTGACTTTTTTGAATTTTGGTCACCATCTTCCACAAATCGAATGCGATCTAATCCGTTCCCGTGCAACTATTCCGACTATTATCTGGAATGCGGACAATGCTCGGCGAGAATTGAGAGAGGTCCCAGACGCATCAACATCCGTGATGGTAAATTGGCCCTCAGGCCTTTTTGATAGTCCTCTTTCTTTTCTGGATTTTCGAAAGGACGGTGCATCACACATATCCAGCGACGATGTCGAAGAATGAGCAAACGACATCTTCAAAAGATAATAGAAGTGGGCATAAAAGTAGGCATTGAAAATCTATATAATGCACAGATTAAGAAGTGTGTTTTTGCTCTTAGGTGAGGAGTTGCACAAGTTCTAAACTTTCGAATTTTTATCGTTGACAGCAATACATACGGTCTATAAATTAAAATCGTCTGTGATTATATTTAATATTGATGGTTTTTAGAAATTATCTGTGATATAATGTCTAGTATTAAGTTTCCTCCAGTAGTGGAAGCCTCCCTTTTTGTTTCTTTCTACGCACACGCATACCTGTTTGTATCTTTGTCCTCTTCTAATCGATTAATCTGTGTTAAGGTCATGCATTCACACTGGGGTAGATTAGTAATATTATATTGTTTTAACTTTTTAAGAAAGATAATTAGTGTACATCGTATCTGCTGAGTGCTGACTATCTGCTGAGTGCTTAATCAGCTATTCCGCTGGGTGGGCTTTGCTTGTGGGCGGTGGAGACTGACGTGTCGTCGAACCTCCTGAACACGTGTGTTTGTTGGCCGGCTAGCTAGCTATCTAACTTCCCTGGAAAGAGATCGCTGAACTACTTGTCTCCGCCTAATTAGCTAGCCTTGCCCGTTTGCATCCAGGGGGAGATGGCGCGTACACATCGACCTTATTTGTGCAACAGTACAAAACATACAACAATGCTACAAGACAGTTGACTAGTCTTAGGTTGAGTCCTTTTCAGCTTATAACTCTATTTCTAGTTGATTTTTGACTCTATTTCCTTTCAACAATAACTATTTATTAGACTAATAATCTATAGCTAAAAAATCCTATAACTTATAACCTCTCTCAAACAAACAAATAAATAGGACGGTTTTTTCGCCACCATTTCAAAACAGCTTATCGGAACAACATTTTTAAACAGCTTATCGGCATTCGATTCGTTTACACAAACACTCGCATTAGAACCAAAAAACCATAAATTGCATCCATAAGCTGCTGCATCTATAAACAATAAGGGGTAGCAAAAAATAACCCACCCTTAAGTAGTACTCCCTCCAGTTCTATAATATTTGTCGTTGAAGGATTCTTAGCTTTGTGTGAAAATTCCTGTCGTTGGGTGCTTTAGAGGAAGTTTTGGACGAATTTGCCCCTATAGTAATTGCTTTCTCCACAACTCATGCATGCATACGAAGCTTCGTTTCCTGCGCTGCATGCATGCATACACTGCATGTGGAGTAATACTTCCTGCATGGCTGCGAGACTTCGAACCACACAAAAAACGCAAGCAATGTGACTCGAACTCCTAACCTCCTGCTTTGAGATGGCAGCCCTAACCACATGGTCTAGGTGCTAGTTGTGCTCAAAATTACCACGCAATGCTATTTAATATGGGCAAAATAGGGAATAGCCACGCTAATTAATCCCTCCTTGGTAAGTGAGATTATGTCCAAAACGACAGATATTATGAAACTGGAGGGAGTACATGGTGTTGTTTTCAAGCTAGGTAGTATATTGTCGTGGCCGTGCTGAGCTGCACTGTATAATCCAATTAGTCGGAGGAATGTTTTGCAGTTTCAATAAAAATACGTGGTTACGGCTCTATAAAATATACTTTGAACTAATTGCTATACCCAAAAGCAAGAAATACGTGCTAGAGTACACTCCGCAATGCGAAATATGAGGGCCTCCGGAAGGGCTTTTCTTATGGCTTAGGCTTCAACCCGTCGCAGCCGTGAGCCTATCCGAATGACTAGGCTTATCCGAATGACTAGGCTTTTTTGGCCATTCAATTTCCTCATTAGCATCCCACTCAACTGATGAAAAAGATGTCTAGGACCCTCGCGATGCGTAGCGCCCCCTTCCCTTCCCCAGATCTACTCCTCTGTCCCTCCACTGCCCTCGCTCCCTATGCCTCCGGTGCCGGAATGCATGCCGGGCCGCTGCTCAAACCCCTCCACCGCCGTCGCTCCCTCCACATGGGTCTTGGTCGTTGCCCGGACCTAAGCGCATGCCCCTCGGTCTTTGCGCCCGCAACCGCAGCACCTCCTCGACCACTAGGCAGCGTTGGCATGCCCTTCTACCCCCAAACCAGAGTCCAAGTCGATGCCCATGTTGCCACTAGGAAGCACATCTTCACGTAGATCTGCGCTGGCCAACTCATAGGGTCCTCCTGGAGTCCCCCCTCGCCTAGCGCCTCCGTCCTCACATCCGAGGAGGCATCCAAAGCCAACATGACCACGGACGCTGCAACCATGCTCACCAACCAGTACAAGGTCTGTAGCACCATATACTATACATCCTCACCGACACACTTGCTGCCCCCCCAGGTCCATCACGCAAGCCGTGGTATGTGTGGTGTCTCCGGCCATTGTTCGCGCCATACTGCACGCTATGCGAGCCGTCACGTCCAAGCACGAGAATACCGCCATGAAGGTAAATGCCATATGCTCTTTCTTAGATCTCGCCAAACGTCCGAGCATGTCTCCATCGGTCTTCTTGTGTTCATCACGCACATACCCTGACTCTTTCCAACCTTTCACATTGAACTGCTCATGCCCATAGATGGACAACTCCCCGGCCACTCCTACACCAAAGAGACGTTCAATTACCACCATTTGTTTCTATGCAAAATTATCAAACAGATGTTTGGTGTGTGAAAGACAAAATAGCACATTCTTAACAACATAAATGCGTACCCACCACGGTGGCAGACACGAATAATATATGCTACAACGGCGCTGCACAATTTCACAATCGATATTGCATCGACGGACTAGGATTTCAAAGATTCGGCACTAGGTCATGGATATACGACCGACAAATGACGCAATGGAGGCGGAAACATGAAGTATGTTCGCAACATCATTTCGTACGGAGAAAATTGGATTTTTGCCATTCGAAACAGTGGGCTTCGCAGTTTTGCCATCACAATCGTTGGTTTCGCAAAAATACCATCCAAAACATTTGCTTCTTGTTTTTTTTGCCATTTTTCCTCCTTTTCTCCTTTTCCTTTATTTCTCTTAAAATCAGCCACGCGAAAGGACAAAATTGCCCATGGGCAATTTCACGTACCGGCTGCTGGCTCGCTCGGTCGAGACAGACACGGACATGAACCGAAGGTGAGCAAGTACATGCTACATGATTAATCGAGCAGCTGACCATTCGCCTCGGCGCACTCGGCCACGATGTCGAAGGCGGACTTGCCCGAGCCGACGACGGCGACGCGCTTGCCCTTGACCAGCTCGGCGGCGTCCGCGTCGTCCATGTCGGAGAAGTCCATGGAGTGGAGCACCCGTCCGCGGAACACGTCGGGGCCTCCGTTGGGCGGGAACGCGGGGACGTTCGGCACACCACTGAACCTCCCGATGCACAGGGCCAGGAAATCGAACTCGTACGCCAGCCAAAACCAAACAAAACGCCGGCCGCGCTGAACGCCGGAAAACTTTGCTTCAAGCTTGAACGCTGCTAGCGCTTCTAAGCAGCCAGTATGTGAAATTGCCCACGGGCAATTTTGTCTTTTCGCATGACTGATTTTAGGAGAAATAAAGGAAAAGGAGAAAAGGAGGAAAAATGGCAAAGAAAACAAGAAGCAAATGTTTTGGAAGGCATTTTTATGAAATTGATGGCAAAACTGCGAAGCCCACTGTTTTGAATGGCAAAAATCCAATTTTCTCATTTCGTACGGGTTTGTTGTCCGACCTTCATGCGATTGATCTGATCGTGTGCACATACGAATAGTCTACCAGCTTACACGTGTACTGCTAGGTGTATTTGTGCACGTATGCCTACTTGGACGTGCATGTGTCCCTATATGTTACATGTATGCGTGTGCACTTAGTACCTGCATGTGTGTACGTCTGTGTAATACAAAGTCATCATGCGCATAGTTGTATACGGCTACGTGTATGTGGTTGTGTATGCCCGGTTGTATAAAGTTGTGCGTCATGTAGCTAAACACACATCGCTCGCGGGGTGCCCTCCGAATAAATCAGTACGAACTACGTGTATTGCATTTCCGGGATGGCAGTTTGCCATCCTTTTCGAATCGAAAAAAATCAGCAATAAAACATAAGCCATTCGTTCATAAGAACGTAACAGTTTTAGTCATAAACTATCAGTCAAAAAAACATAACAGCTTCAGACATCAACTTCAGTAAAAAAGAACAGCCCCCAATTGGTCCGGTTCTTTTCAACTTATATCTTTCTCCGAACAAACAAACGGGACGATTTCTCCGCCGTTATTTCGAAACGACTTATCAAAACAGTCTTTTTGAAATGACTTATCAACTTATCGGTATTTGATTCGTTCGTACAAATTCTCACACTATAACTAAAAACTATTAGCCACAACTAAATAGAATGCACTTCTTAGAGAATGGATCGAATTGGGTTTTAGCTTTTTAAGCTACACGGAGAAGTCCAAATAATACCACAAGCCTGTTCGACTTCAGCATAGCTTAACTTCAACTTTTCCTGTCTAGAAGCCCACTCACTGAACTTTGCTCATTTCAGCTTAGAGCTTTGGGCTTAAAGCTTTTTTGACACTGTTTCAGACTTATTTTGATACTGTAGTTAATGTAAGCATTTTTAATGTAATTAAATTTAAAAACCAAAAAAGAAAAAAGTTACGTCATCACAGATAATACAAAAAAAAGGGGAAAAATGACAAAAGGCCTAAAAAATCAAAAAGCTAGAAAAGGACAAAACTAAAAAGCTCAAAGCTAAAAGCTTAAGCCCAATAGAGCTGGGAGCTAGTTTTTGTGGCTTATTAGCGTTAATTTCGCACTTCACCCCTCTTTATAATAACCAAAAGGCTCCTTCACTTATGATGAGAAGCTACTCCCTTTGATTTGTTTTTTTTTACTTTTTAAATTTTTTAACGTTAGCAAGACGCAACTTTGACCATAAAACTTTATCATCATATTTTTGAAAATGTTATAAAAGTATAATGTCATGAAATTATTTCTGTGACAAATTTACCAGTCCTATTTTTATATATTGAAACTACATATTTTTATAACATCTTTGGTCAAAAGTAATACAATTTAATTGCATACATTCTAGGACGATGCCCTGCTCAATGTGGCTTCTGGCTGTTGGCTATTGTTTTTTTGCATTGTAATAGCTGAAAATGCACTATAGCTCTGTTAACTTTTTTTGAGTAATTAAATTACAAGTGGTAATAATTTTCATGATCTAAAGTCAAAATCTTAAAAAGGTTGCCACACATTCTTAAACCAACCGGGGGAGGGGGTATTAGGAATCAGGATAGCACTATAAGTAGCCATCATATGCAGAAGAAGACCATAGTTGTGGCCAGTGGTGACAGAGGGGCTAGCTACGGACGGATCCCGGCGAGGTGGCAGCAGAGGGCCGAATTCGGGGCGGATTTGGGCTTGGCGGCGGCGAGACGGCCAGATCCAGGGTTGGAGGCGGCGAAGATGGCTGGATCCGGGCTTGGCGACGGTCGAGAGGCAACGCCGGTGCAGGGGGCACAGGCACGTGCGCGAGTGGGCGGGTGCGAGAGACACGGCGGTGATGGCGGCGGCAGCTAGGGTTGAAAACCCTAACCCTGGCTTGATACCATGTTATGAAGTGGGCTTCAACTATTCACCTGGGCCAACATATACATGTTACATGAGTTAGGGAAATAAGCAAAAAGCACGCTGTACAATCTACTAATATTGCATAGCCTACACATGTCTAACACATACAACTTATCACCTACAGATTCCTGGGCCCTATTTATCTAAATCATCAAGCATCTTATTACTGATGCCAATTGAAATATCTAATATTGGTCAAATCTAATGATTTCTAGCATGTCAAACTGAATAACATTCATGAGAAAAACATATATTCTTCTTGATAGAAGGTTTGCGATTAATATTCACGCACCTTTCGAGTTCTCGCCATATTGGCTATAGGTGTCACGTGGTAAAAAAACAAATTGAATTCAATTAGCTTGTCTGTATTCACATTGGAATTTGCTGTTAATTTATCCGCATTGATGACGACAACTTAATAACCTCCCTTACTCTTGTTTCTAACTTCAAGGGTGCTGCATCAATGGCCGGCCGAAAGGTTACGGTGTTACGTCAAGCAGGGGCAGCGTGTGATCATCCTGTCGATCCTGCATACCCTGAAGGCCAGTATCGCAGCAATTGCTCCTAGTGACGTAAAAAAAGAGTCAAAAACCTTCTACTGACCAGTGACCACTTCTGAAGAGCCGATGTTCTGAAGTTGTACCTCTAGTTGATCTCTTCTCATATTTAAGTCATACAGGTTAGATCTAGAGATTTTCCGAAGAAAAAAGTATGCATCTTGTAGACTTGTAGCCCTTTAAAGTTTCTCTTAGCAATTTGTACTGCAGAGCATTGTTATCTTTATGTTTATGGAGCCCCACTTTTCTATACAAGAAAGATAGAAAACGAGGAACTTACCACACATGTTGACTAGCATGCAGGATGCAAATAATGGAATTTCACGCTGCAACAGTTTAAAAACCAACATTACTGAACAAGGATATAATTATTCGATAAATTCATTTCACTTCTGGGGAATTCGGTCTTCGACAATAGAAAGGTGTATATATTGCTTCAATATAATGTACACCAGTGCCGCTCATACACATTGGCCAGTATACATACTCCACCACAGCTCACAAGTAAAATTGCTACTTGGTACAAGATACTTTTGAACCATGAGAAGAATTGTTTGATGCAGAATGTGCAATCTAACTTTCAGGCCATATCAGCGGCCTGCAGGGCTTCTGTTCCATGACAAGTAGTTGTTACCTCCCAATTTCCTGCAGGAGACCAGACGATGATCAGAGATGCACTTCAGATTAGCAAGAAATGATGTAACCAGACGGCTTCAAAGGACATCCGAATAATTCTATCAAGAATTCAATGAGCACTACAGCAAATAGAAATCATCTTGTCATTATACGGCTAAGTTCAGACACTGAACATGGAACACACATTGGAGAGGACATTTGAAATATTAATGTCATAGGGAGCGCTAAGGCAAGGATTTCATAGCCCAGTAACAGTAAACCAACTATCCCCAGTGTTATGGGTAATGTTCTGGAAAATAGCGGTCCTAGCCCTTGGCTCCCTGACCCTTCCAGAATTAGCAATAGATCATAAGCCTCAATAGGCCAAATATCGAAGACTTACTGTATGGATCACATTCAAATCATGAAAATAGCAATTAGATGGCATGTGTAACTTCATATGATTGCAGCATTCGAGAATTGAGAAGTTACTCACCTTGGTTTTATCAAGTACAGCAAGGTGAATGCAAATGCCAGGAAGAAGCAGAGTCCACCAACAGTGAGATATGCAAGACCAAGAAAATCATTCTTTCCACCAAGCCAGGTTGAGGTAGAAAGAACCAACTTCTTTTTGCCACCAAAGCTATATGTGTTGTAGTTGTTCTCCAATGTAACTGTAATGGTGTCATTTTCCTTGAGGTCAACAGATATCCTACCATACAGCTTTCTAAATGTAGGGAGTGCTGCAGTCCGCATCCAAACAATAAGATCCTCTTGCTCACTCAACTGCACAGAAGGTAACTAAAATCACTAACTTCAGAGGCACAAATGTTATTCTGACAGCGAAAAGAACTTTTCTTGATCTATCTCAATGAAAATTCACTGGAAGTCAGTAATCTTTAAATTAGATGGTTGCCCACCCACTACATATGCGATAATCTAATGGTACAGAATGAAATCCATAAACATACCGGTATATTTGAATCAAGTGTTTTTCCACCTATAAGAGCACCTTTCTGGAAGTTCTTTGGAAAGACATCACTCCCAAATTTGTGCTCCCTGTCACTCTTCCAAGAGATGTCTTTCTTGTCTACTGTCAAGTTCTTACTGTTGTGGACAAAGGTATACGAATCATTGAATGTGCTCCATGCAATCAGACCACAAGGGACGATTGGCTTTCCATCTGCTGTGGTCTCAGGATCACAACCGGAGGTGTCATTTGCCTTACTAGCATCTCTTAGCTGTGCATCATTTCGGCTCTTGACATATCTGAATGTGAAAATTTTGTTATTTAAGCAGGGAAAATATGTCATGCAAGGCAAGAATAATTCTCATTAACAAAGTGTAAAACAGAAGGTTGAGCAAATAAAAATGAGCTTAACTGCCAAAACCTCATGTTAACTTGTCAAAATCCAATATTTTTTAGCCATACGTACAATAGTGGGTAGGTGTCAATAGTAAGTTCATGACTTCAATGCCCTCACATGTGTCCATGACATAAGTATATGGTGATAAGTGATAAGGATTTTTACCCCTTTGTTATCAGAGAGAGAGAGAGAGAGAGAGATTTTGCACATGTCAGTGTCCCGGGCACTTTTAGCTCACTTCTACCATGCATAAGAGGACTTTTGCATTTGGGGAAGTTATCATTGAACATACATGATAAAATGGTTGATATAAACAATACCCAGCAATGTATTGGCTAAATTATGTGGTTGGGCATTAGTGATAAGTTTCCTTAATTTAGGGATATGTTTCTTAGAGTCAAGTCATCCCAAGCAAGAATAATGAATTTCTCTCTCTCTCTCTCACCCAAGTTCTCTCATCCCAGTATTTAGTCCAATCTTCCCCTTCTAATCCCCTTCAAGCCATGCTGTTTTGGCCTTCCCCTATGAACTAACGTTCACAACAATGCAATTTTCATTTTATTCATTTCAATGCAACAACAACAATAAAGTCTTTTGTCACAAATAAGTTGGGGTGACTAGGAATGAAACCTCCTCAATCAAATTTGGGTTTCATTCCATGAAAAGGTGCTTTTTTTTATGTTGGCTCGCCAAGCCTAACACAACCCTACTTTTTCCTAGTTTGGGATAGGCTATGTAGAAAACTACATAGGCGGAGTTCATTTCAATGCAATAGCTGCAAAAACTGGATACAGATATTTCAGCCAAGGATTCATTGTATTCATTTCAATGTCTTTGAAATACTAGTGACCCCAGAATGCATATTGCATACCTCCTATGATTCTGGAAAAAGTTGTCCAGCTGGTAATACACAAAAATCGGCGGTGTCATATCCTTTGGAACCTGGGGACGAACATGCAAGCAAATATTTCAGCCAGGGATTCTTTTCATTCTTAAACCAAGATGCATATATGCAAAAGGCGTATCACACACACTGTCACTAATCGATGCTCTAGTGGTTATTGCTTCTCCATTTCCAAAATTTCAGGTTATAGAAGAATACTCATGCAGCTAAGCTCATTACCTTTAGTCTCCTTGTGCAGGTTTTGGATATTGTTGAGTTCTGGATGTAAGCAAGCTTGTCAGTCATATTATCTGGGACACATGCATCATCATATCGATCAACAATCTCAACAACCTATGGCAAAGAAAACAACAAACATTAACAAAAAAAATCCCCACTTGGCCGAACATATCTTTGAATCAAGCATACAGCATATTGATTCAGCATACCTTTCGTGAAGCTAGTAGCGAAGCAGCACCGATAGGGACAAAAATGATGCCAACAAGAACAAATACTGAAATGACCTGTATAATATAAGCACAACCACTTGTGAGGTGCTCCAACA
The DNA here is from genome assembly GCA_017311315.1 of Dendrocalamus latiflorus. Taxonomy (NCBI): domain Eukaryota; kingdom Viridiplantae; phylum Streptophyta; class Magnoliopsida; order Poales; family Poaceae; genus Dendrocalamus; species Dendrocalamus latiflorus. The sequence continues at coordinate 19,740,245 of CM029634.1, forward strand.
TATGATCTCTCTCTCAAGCTAAAGCTAAATAACACCACGAAAAAAAACTGTACTGTCAACCTACCCATTTTGGAGTAAGAATCGGTTTGCAAGCTGGGAGCTCCTGCTGCGTAAACTTGGAATCTGCTAATATAAAGGGAGTAAATAAATAAATTTCATCGCAAGTTTACCAGTTCCACCAAAACTTTGTATGACCATCTGAAAAGAAGGCTTGACATTTTAAATTGCAGGACTCTTCTTTGATTACCCGATACAGCGGTTCTAACGCTAGAGTCAACTCCTATTCTTAACAAGAGGAAAACATGAACTAAAGCTCCTCCTACCGTACTATGCCAAAGAGAAAATCATAGTTCAGGACCCCAAAAATCAGTGCTTAAGCCAAATTAAACCTCACAAGATTGCATCGTAATCTCTCGTAACTCATATTTAAATATCCCAACTAGCCCAAAATCACAAAAACAAAAAGCAATTGTTACAAACCCCAACCGAAAGAAAAAAAAAAGAAGTACAATAACAGCATCAAGATCAAACTCTGATGCGAGATCTCACACTTGGGCTTCCTGGAGTTCCTCCTGAGCGCGCCCCCGTCCCCGGATCCGCCGGAGCTCGACCCAGCGGCAAGGTTGTCCATCCCCACCAATCGCCAAGAAACGCCTCCGCTGCCCAAGGAATCTCGCACAAAATCGCAGGCAGCCGACGCCAAGAACCAAGAACCGGCCCTTTTTTTTTCTATTTCCTTTCTTGTGATTTGGATGCAAAGAAAGGGGAAGGAGACAATGGGGAAAGCTGGAACTTGCTGTCCTGGTGCTCTTGTTCTTCTTGCGAAGGTTACAAGGAAGGAAGGGGAAGGGCGGTTTGACTCGTGAAGAGAAGGAGGGTAGAGGGGAGGTGGTCGTGGTCGTGGCCTCCGCGTTGAGCTGAGCCGGCGGAGACGACCAAGGGGAGGTCGAATTAGTCAAGAATGTCCTAACTATTTTTCCCAGTGGCTTTCTTTTTTTTTTCAGCTCAAAACTAATAGAACGGTTGGGTTGGACGGAGTCGTTGGAGTGATATGGCAGTTTTCTGGATTCGCACATTGGCTGTGGTACATACGTGGATTCCAGTAGGCATCATGCAAATTTAGGGAATTTTTTTTACGAATAATCTATTTTTTTATTTAAAATTACAGAAATATACTTGCAGAATTTTTTTTTACAAAAATAAAGTCTAATCGCTCAATGATTGGGCGCCTAGAGCCTTTCGCCCAACCCAGCAACGACAACTAAAAAATCTCCCAACCGTTGGGCGATTAATTACAGTCGCCCCACCGTTGGGCGACTTTCCTCCAGTCGCTCTCCCGTTGGGCGACTGCACTCAGGCCCCGTGAATGTTTTAAATTTTGATAATTTTGTAGTTTTAAACTGGTAAAAAATCTGCTGGTGTTCTACGCGGAGAAAAAAGAGAGGAAAGAGTCCATCTTTACCGAAATTTAGAAAGTGCATCAAACCTTTGCCAAAAAATAGTGAAAATTGGTGGAGCTATTCTTCATACATCCAAAAGCCTCCAGAAAAAAAATTTGAGCAATTTCGGCCACAGGATCAAAAGTTATAGCAGTTTCAATTGAGGCCGAAACAAATTCGAGTTCGTTTCCGACACACCTTCAGTAAAACGGGCATAACATTTGCATACGGTGTTCGTTGTCGATGTTCTTGTACTCGTTGGAAAGCTAACGACGAGCCCGATCCAAAAAAAATAACCCGCTTGCACTAGTCGCCCTCCAAGACCCCAAAAATCAGTCATCTTTGGACCTAAACCTGCGTCGCAAGTTTTTGGTTTCTGTTTTTGCCTTTTCTCTTGGTCTTCCTTTTGGAATTTGGATTTTGCTTCAACTGAAACATTGTAGATCTCATCGAAACCTTTCAAATGAGTATATATAAGCTATATAAAACTCTGCTATTTTATCTTTTGAGACTAGTTGTTTATACTGTATCGGTATATCACTTACCATCGTATGTATCGATCGTTCTACGGTCAATCGTTTCTAAAAAAAATTCCAAAATTTTTTACACACCTACAACATATAATGAACATAAACTTTTATTACAACTCCAGCAAATTTTTTACCAATTTAAAACTACAAAATTTAAAACATTCACGGGGGACCTGAGTGCAGTCGTCCAACCATTGGGCGACTGCATGAAAGTCGCCCAACGGTGGGGCGACTGCAATTAATCGCCCAACGGTTGAGAGATTTTTCAGTTGTCGCTGTTGGGTTGGGCGAAAGGCTCTAGTCGCCCAACCATTGGGCGACTGGAGCCTATTTTTGTAAAAAAAATTTCCCGCGGGTATATTTCTGTAATTTCGAATAAAAAATGGATTATCCGTACAAAAAATTCTTGCAATTAATGGCATCACTCATTTAGATTTAAAATCTCTAAATTATATTTTATTTTATACTGTAGCAACTAAAAATATATTGTAGCTGTTAGTGACAGATGTAAACAAAGTGATGCGATTAGAGTGGCCACATTCGATGGCGGGTGTAAACAAATGATGCGATTTGGGTGGCCAAATGGGCCGTGTCGTCCTAAAGCATGTAACTATAAGCATGATCCAGGTACAGCACAGCTTACGAACGTATCGTGCCGAGCCGACATAGAATGAAGCGTCGGGCGTGCTTGGGCCACCTCCTCAGCCAGCATGCCACCTGGCACGGCACAACACGAGCATGATAGGCATGGTACGGCCTGTTAAGCACATTAGCCCATTAGACATGATTAGCCCATTAGGCATGAAAACAACACGATTAACCCATTAGGCATGGTATATACGGCCCGTTTAGCACGATTTCGGCCCATTTAGCCTGATAACGATCGAATTTTTGAATTTTCTAGCCATTTATAGCCATTTGGGAGTTCAAAATGCAAAAAAATTTTAAAAACTCAATTTTTCTATAAATAGGCCATAAACCCTATCATTCTTACTTTTCTATAGGCATAATATTTTTTATATAGTTTTGTTGTTCTTACTTTTCTTTGTTATGATGCAAAATAGATAATAGTGTAATTTTATATTTGTATTTTGCAATGTTCTACATTTCTCCATGGAAATTTTTGACAATTTTCCTGTGGGAGATTACGGAATTTCTCTGAAAGATCTTTCATTATTCGGGAATGAAACGTATCCGCCTTTGCTACCACCTCAAATGAGAGAGCAAACCCTGGTTGTACGAGTGCTGCTGTGTTTGCAAGCATTGAAGCAAAGAGATTCAGACCTAATACATCGGAGATGTGGCAAAATTTCGACAAGATAATGAAGTGAGATGAGGCCGAAGCTCAAGTAAAATATGCTGCTTATAAAATTTGTCATCATGAATTTTCTACAAAGTCTACAGAATGGAACTAGGCACTTGATCATACATGCCTAAAGATGTAAAGAAAAATAAGGAATAATCATGAGACAGACATAGCTGTAGTACAACCCCAATGGTATGGTACGTAACTGGGATTATAATCCCGAGGTAGTTTGAGAATATCTTTGCCATTTGATTGCCACACAAGATATACTTTGGAGAGTCTCAAGCGTTTGAAACCTACATTAGAACTGCTCATAATCCTATATTTTCTTTAGTTTCTAGACAGACAACAACTCGAGATTTAGTTCAATACTATAATAATGGTCGTGCTAAACTAAAAGAACTCTTTCAGACCTATACATTTTCGGTGACCTTGACCTCAGATATATGAAGTGGTTAGACTAGGGAGGATTATCTTAGTGTAATTGCATATTATGTTAACGATGACTTGGTAATGGAAAAGAGAATTATAGGCTTTAAACTAATTGACATAATACATACGGGTGAGAATATTGCAAAATGTATTATCAAAGTTGTGGAAGATTTTGGTATTATGAATAATTTTTTTGCAATTACTTTATACATGCTGCAGCAAACTCTAGGGCAATAGATATTCTCACTCCGTTATTTAGTACATATGACGAATCCTTCTTGCTACATCAGCAATGCCCCTATCATATTATTAATCTTATAGTTAAATGTGGTTTAAAGAGGTTGGATTCGCATATTCAAGCTTTTTGCGATGCAATATCTTTTGTAAATTATTCTAACCAACGAATTACAACATATAAGAACTTCTACATTGCGATAGGTGTACATTCAAGAAAGTTCGGTTTGGACATGCTGGTAAGGTGGAACTCAATTTATCTGATGCTATAGAATATTTTACCCTATAAGAGGATATTTTATATTTTTTTATTCACACACACCCCCCCATCACAGCCATGATAGCAATAAACTATTGACTGAGCAGTATTGGTATATTGCTTAGAAGTTACTAGCATTTTTTGAACTCTTTTATTATTCCACTGTTGCTTTATTCAGAGTGTATTACCCAATATCTCCTTTAAGTATGCATCATATTCTTGCGATTGTGAGTCACTTGAAAGCTAATAAAAAGAACATAGTGTTATGAGAGGCAATGTGTGCTATGAAACTAAATATTTGAAATATTAGAAAGAGATTTCGTATTTATATGTATTTGCCTTTATTTTAGATCCAAGAGCTAAAATTGAAGGTTTCACTAATGTTTTTTCATTTCTGAGTGACTTGCAAGGATAAATTATTCTAACTATTCTTTAGTCGTTCGCGCTACATTATTTGATGTTTATTAGAAGTACAAACAAAAGTTTCAGGGAATTCACTTGCAACGACCTCCACCATCACCCACTACAAGTAAGAAAATAAATATGTGGGGTAAAATCTTTGGTGCACCAGGTTCCTCCAAGAGGTCAAGTTCAACAACGTCAAGTGCTGAAGCAATCTGTACTAGTGGGAAACTATCCACCTTTCTAGACAGTGATCCCGTGTATCACCAGGAAGAGGGACCTCAACATTTTGGGATGGTGGCACGAGCATAAGCTAACATATTTAATGCTATCTATATTAGCACAGGATATGTTAATTGTTTTTGCCTTGACGGTTTCTTCCGAGTCTACTTTTAGTCTTTCTGGAAGAATATTGGATGAGAGAAGAACAAGTTCCACAAGTGAGATGGTGGAAGTACTTTTCATTCGTGAGCTCAACATTATGTAGAGAATACAGAGTTGGCAGACACGTTCAACAATCTCTATCTAGACGATAACACTTAGAGCATCGATGTACATTGTACCTTTGCTCATTTTTTACATGTTCTGTATAGCTATATGACGTACTCTTTTTTCTTTACCAAAGTTTTCTCAAGTTAAGTTTTTTACCTGGCAAAGGTTTCAATTAGTCAGCCATTTAAACATCAACAAAAGCCAAGATTTTAAATAGCGAGTAGCGGAAGCGTAGTGGTGTACTATTTTTTTTATAGCGGATAGCATATATTGGAGATAAAGCGAACACTACATGCTAAGCTATAAAACACTTAAAATATAAAGATATTTAATCTTAAACTATAAGTCTCAACCATAATTTGGACAAAGCAACCAAAATATCAAATCCCACTGGTCTATATCTAAGATAACATCAAAATCATAAAAAGCTATATAGTGTTTTGTTGATCAATCTTCATCCTATGATGAAGAAAATGGGAAATCAATGTCCCCTTTGTTCCTTCTTTTTTATTCACACGGAGAATCTATTCTTGCTACTTGGTTTTCTCGTTATCCTTTGATATCACATGATTCCCTTATTTGCTATATCATACAAGGAAATAGATTAAGTATGAGGCTTACCTTTTGAGCCATCAGGTGTGCATGGGCTCTTCCCTCCTCTTCTGATGAGAGAGAAATTTCCAATGGGTACAGGAAGAGATGGAATGTTATTAGCTAGCAAAGTTGGTGATTATGGGAATATGGAAGGTTATTTAATTGGATTAGGTGGGGATATGGGAGCCCATTCAATGGAAAGGCCAGTATTAGTGAAACTTAGCAAATCAAGAGGCACATCCCTATATCAGAGGAAGTTTGAACATTCTTAGTGTTGGACCTGGGAGCAACACCTCTGGATCCTCTGTGTCAATCACATTAGTTCAGGAAAAACTAATGCACACAATGGTAACAATTATATATATCATGCATAATAGCAAACTTTATTAAATAAAAAAGTATGTTTCTTATGGCCAAGTTTTACATCCTAACGGCTCATAGGCCAAATATAAAGTTAATAATAGTGAAAGATAAAAAAAATAGAGTGAAGAAGCCCAATAAGCCTGTCCATAGGCAAACGACTGTAAGACGCGACCTACTCATCTTGATCCTTACCGTAGTCAAAGTCGTCCTCCTTTCAGCAATAAAATTAAATAAGGGTGAGCATAAAAATGTACTCCGCAAGTTACGGGAAGATGCATTTTTCTTGTAAGGGCAACAAGTGAAGGCATAATAGGGTTATTTGAGCGTAAAGCCAAATTTGAATAAATACAATAATTAGATGTAAATTGCTGAATTTAATACAACAAGTAAAAATAGTACTTTAAGCAAATTAATACCGTCAGTGCAAGTCTAGCCCAACACTAATCTATCTACGGGTATCCCACCTGGACCATCTTTCTCTAAAAAGATTCTAACAATTACATTTAAACTAGTTTTGGAAACAAAGTCTAATCCGTGAAAAACTTTACTCGGCATGCCCATGATCATGGGCACAGCTATCCAGGATAATTTATACACTCTGCAGATGTGGTACAACTTTATCCGTAAGATATGATTAACTTATAATGTCGGCCACTACACACTTTCGAAGGATGTGATCGAGAAAATCATAGCAAAGCCTTTACAATGCAAAATCATCAGCATGGTCACGCCCCAGCTAAGGTTTCACAACACAAAATCCATTAAGTTAGGGCCCCTTCTTGTGTCGTGTAAGACTTCTCGTAGCCTACGCCACGCTCACGTTCAACCTATAGCATACTCAAATTGGGACTCTCAAATTGGTTAGCCAGAACTGTCCCATACCAGCCTTATGGTAGTACAATAGGGGTTTATTGCAGTAGCTCACAAACCGATCCTTAATTAACTTACGCAGACTTCATATACCCCTTATGCCAAGCACCCATGTTGAGCCACAGAGCAATAACGTGTGCCAACAAGCACCTACCACCTAACTATTTGCCTAAGTCTAAATCAAGTTTTATATTTTACTTTGTTAAATATTTCATGGTCCTTCTCAACTCACCAAAATCAATAATACATTTCAAAACTCATCATTTTATGTGAAAAGGTTATCCCAAGCCTAAAATTATCTCTAAGTATGTCTAACCAGTTCTATAAATATTCTAGCTAATACTAGTGCACTAACCAAAGCTTTATTCTAGGGTGACAAAGCTTTAAGTGTTCATTGTCAAATGAGGTCATAACAAGTAGGTATTAACTAATAACTTAAAATTGGAATTAAAATACATTGATTAAACATAAGCATGAAGAATAATTTAAAATAACATAATTTTATTTACAAAATAGGATCAACATGGTCAAGGTATATAACTTGCCTTGCCCATGGATTGGTGAGAGTCATCAAAGTAGTACTCCTCGGAAACATCGTAGTCTATACATAAATATAACCAAACAAACTAAATAAATTCAAATAAACTCCAAATTTTAGGAGAAAGGCATAAATGGGTAGATTGGGATTTTAGATAAATTTAGAAAAAAAAAAGAATGGTTTCATTTAGAGCTAGGATGGAGAACGGGTTCTCAGAAGTTTGAAAACTAAGAAAATGAGAAAGAAAAGATTAAATAGCATTTCTGGATTTATTTTCCTAAAGGAAAAAGGTAATTATGACAACAACATGGATTTTGGTTTTTGGCTGATTTATTTTTCTAAAGGAAAAATGGGGTTATTGCATCATGATGACGTCAGCAAGGGTTTTGAATTTTGGCTGATTTATTTTTTAAAGGAAAAAGGCTTTCAGTCTCTAACATGTGGGCCAGGGTCTATAGACTGGGTCAACAGACGATGCCTGGTCCACAGTGGACCGGGAGCATGGCTTGCATGTCACGGGGAGCTGACGTGGTGATAGTGTGCTGTCGTGGCACATGTGTGGCACCTCGTGGCCGCCATGTTGGACGTATGCACTAACACGGCACGGTCGTCGGCGAGTGGCACACGGATCCCGAGGCTTGCCGGAGTTCAGGTGGTCGGTAGAGGACGGCGAGGAGTGCCTTAGAAAGAGAAAGACATACATAGTCCATCTTTACCTAGCGCGGAGCTCAGGTGTGCACGGTGGTGACCGATGGCGTGAATGGGCGACGATCTTCTGACGGAGGGGGTGCTTTGGCGACGCTCTTGCTCGACAGAGAGACAAAAGAGGTTGGCGTCAGCATAGGGGATCTCTTGGTCGTGATGGCGAGGCTTGGGGTGGCCAAAGAGTTGTCCCAAGGGCCGATGCAATGGGCACACATTGAGGGGGTGCTTGGGCAATCGAGAGTGCCAATTGGGAGCGAGGAGGGGTGGTGCAAGGCTAGAGGGTGCTCGAAGGAGGGTTTTTATAGGCTTGAGGAGGGGTCACCCAACGCAAATCCCTCACACGGAATTGCGATGGTGTCGATGGAAAGAGGGAGGAAGGAAGGTGTGGCACACGGATGGAAAGCATGGCACGCGAGACTTGCGAGTAAGGGAAGGAAATTGATCCCTGGTCATGCGCGATGGAAAAGGAAAGGGGAAACCCGACGCAGTTCCACACCAGCGTGCAAAAGGAAGGGTGATGGGCAGAAGAAGAAAATGGAGAAAAAGAAGGTGACATGCGGGCCCAAGATGACTACGGGAGAGGGGAGCGTTGATAGGTGGGGAGTAGGCAGGCCGGGCGAGCGCACGGGCCGCATGGGCTGAGCCATGTGTGGGGAAATGGTGGGCCAAGTAGGAAAAAGAGAGTCTGGGATGGAAAAAAGTGGGTTTTGGCCCAAGGAAAAATAAAAGATTTTTAATGCCCTTTTGAATTTAGAAATACCTAGAAGTTCAACAAAAGCTTAGAAAATAGTAAAAGAGAGCCAAAAATTACACAAAAATTCTCATAAATACTAAAAAGCAAGGGGAAATTGAGAACAATAAAATAAATGATGTTGAGCTGCAATTAAACACATGGTGCCTTTTTACTCATTCTAGGCTTAAATAAAAGAAAAAGGGAAAAGAAATTCCAGAAAAACTCAAATAAATAAAAACTAAATTTTTGGATGCTACACTTGGATAGTAGTGCTGATATAGTTTATAGAGGATAGCATATGTATTGGTCTGATATATCGGTGATATTGCACCAAACCTCAATAACAACTGATATGTAGTGCTCGGGGTACCTTGACTGCTATAGCGGGGCTATAGCATGATATTTAAAACAATGAATAAAGCTCATTATTATAATTCTATAATTTATTTTGAATTTGTTGAATTCTACACTTTTTTGGAATTATTACATTTTTTCAGAATTTTCGGACCGAAACAAGCTAGACGAGCCTCCTTGGCCCATTGGGCTAAATGGGCATGCACCGGCCCGTCATGGCTCATCAGCTCTCTGGGCTATGCAATCTACACCTTGGCCCATGGGCCAGCATGGCCCGACCTGTTTCAGTTGACGGACTAAGATGGTCGTGCCTAACGGCCCCGTGTTGTGCCGTGACGCCTATTTAGCCACCACTAGATGTGATTGAATATAACATTGCTGATGAGTAAATGTGAAAAATATAAGAACTCCGAAATGTGGTAGATTGTGGTGGCGACAGTGTTATTGTACCCTATGAGTGTTTTGCATTCCCCCTTTTGCCACTTGAAGCAATTCACTAGCAATGTGTCTTACATAGTTATATTCACATACCTTTTTGTGCTTGATGTATAAAGATGTGATACAATATTCGGTAACTCCAAGTTCTCGGTTATACTTACAAATTTATGGAAGCTACCCTTAGTCTACAGCATCTAACTGAATTCATCACAAAAGTTAGTAGCAGAGATGCTCAATTTATGATTGATGATTCTACTTTTAGTGCTTGAGCGAAAGTGTTTGCCAACCTTGTTTACCAATTGCAACCATCCTTGTAATAATAGATGCCTAATTAGTTATTTTTACTTAAATTTACACAATCTTCCCTTGGTGTTAAAGTTGAGTACAAAAGAAGGCACAAATGAGTGAAAAATAATTCCATTTTTATGATTTCATCCCACCGTTTGACTCATATCCAACGAGCCAAAAAAAAAACACCTAGAGCCACTCAATAATCATACAATCTAGAACTTACAATAGGCTTCTAGGAATACTAAGACCTCCTTTTTGATCTTCTGCGCGCGCACACAATATAACAAGTTATTTCTTATGATTTGCATAAAACCTTTCTCTTGATCATTAATAATGCAAAACTTTCCATAATAAATTTAAAACAAAATAGAATTCCCAAAACAAAGGGGAATTCAATTCTACTTTATCATGGTTTGACGACGTATGTAGCTTACATTTATTTTTTTAAGAGTATATAGCTTACATGTAATTTTTAGAGGTATCTAGCTTGCGGGGTATTCTTTTGGATTACAGTTGTTGTTTTTTATTTGCACTTTTTGACATAGCAGGGAACAACAGAAATACCAACTTGGACGGTACACATGGTTTCAAGATCAGAAAGCTGTTTGAAGAATTCGCTTCAAGAGACCGTCCCATTCTTGACGTTTGGCCTTTTGACTTCCAAAAAAGCCAAAGACCAAAAAAAACAAGGCTTACGTCTAGCCAAGCATAAATATCTACTACTTAAAAAAAGAGTCGATAAGTAGTACCTTATTTCCTCTCCTTCCCACTCCTCACAGAAAAATTGTGCCTTACATGTGGACCTACCCAAGCTGCACGGCTTCTGCATCCATTTCCGTGTCCCCCATCTTCCCCAGCTGAAATCCCTAACAAATACAATCATAGCCACCACATCCTACTCCTGCCCACACTGCCGCCTCCTCCCCACACGCCACCGCCCCGTTGCGCTCTTCTCTATCCCCGACGTTGCCTCCCTCACCACTGGCGACATCACCGACCTCCACCTCCCTTTCGCCGCCGCTCCTCCCCTCGTGCAGTGCCCTCATTGCTCCTCCCCCACGGCACCACTCCTCCTCTCTAGTGTGTCGTGCCACCTCCTTCATCCTCTCTAGTGCACTGCCACCCCCTTGATTTCCAGCTACAAGCCACCGTGTCCTCTTCTCTCCCTACCTCCTCCGACCGCCAACCACAACCTCACTCCGAGCTCATCGTGGCCTTCACATCTTGGGCTACCACCACCTCCAAGATCCAACGCCATCATACTGGCCGCTATCATCACTGCTTGCCCCCCACGCCGGCCACTGGCGCTTCCTCCCTCCCATCCAGTCTCCACCGCCAGGCCGCGCTGCTCCGTCTCCTTGGAAGGTCGCTGCCGCCGGGCCATGCTGCTCGGGCTCCTAGGAAGGTCGCTGCCGCCCTGCTACCTTGGATGCTCGGAGCTTGGACCCTTAGTACTGACCACCGTCTACCGAATCGACGCCCTACAAGACTTCTACCACCCAGTGATGGATCCAGGATTTTTAGGATGGGTGTTCGAACTTCAGAGCTAAGTTGCTTGAATATGTCGATAACGTAACTCACCATTTCCCCCAAAACACCGATACAACGATACATGTATATAGATATAATAAAAATACATAAATTATAGAAATTAATGATTTTTATGAGGAAATGGACGACATAAGGCGAGCATGATAACATGAATTAAACAACAAATTATAGAGATTAATGACAGTTATATATCTTATTGATCCTACCTTTTTTGTCCTTTTTCCCGTCAGCAAGAACCATCCACTTAAGAGGAAATTGTATGTCCCTTCCATGAACCATCCACTTAAGAGGAAATTGTATGTCCCTTCCATGGAGCAAAACATAGCAAAAATTAGCATGTAAACAAATGTAATAAGGGTCCAACTAACTGCTCATTGCCTGAAGCAAAGACTGTATTTTTATACAGTATCTAGTAGAAAAAAGAAAGCAAATGCTAAGCTCCAGAAAAAACCGGAGCCATAGCAGAGTAGAGCAAAGTAGAGAAAGAAAGAAAATAAGTGGACTAGGGTGTAGTACACCTAGATCTAGAGAGAGGACGATAATGATAAGTTGGATGTGTTGCTCAATTCCCGATGTCGCACTCCCTCCTGGCTACCGCGTTGCTCCCTTCCCGCCGCCCGCTTGCTACCTCTGAGTTCACTGTGCCATCGCTCGCCTGCCAGCAACACCTCTTTGCTCGTCCATGCTGCCACATTCTCACTTTGCACCCCGCGCCGCCTCACGCATGATTGCCGTCACGTCTTGGTGCCACGTTCACCGGCCGTTGCTCGCCTACGTAGTCCGCATCTGCTAGTCGTTACTCACCTTCGCAGCCTACACCTTTGCTCGCTCGCCACTCGAAGGTCGGAGCCGCTTCCCACATAAACAACCACAAGATGAGGAAGAGAACAAATGTTAAAGTTTTGTTTGCATCTTTACCTTTTTTGGGCCTGTATGAGGAGGGCTAAGGTAGTAAGGTGGGAAGAAAAATAGGCCTAATGTGTTACATGGGTTGCGCATGAGATACAGGGAGTGCGGATTGAATTTATTTGCGGGCATAAAAATATAATTTTAACCCAACTAATAGTATATATATCTATTATATACTTGGTATTTTGTAAAAAAATTTGGGTGTTCAGCTGAACACCCATGACCCCTTGCACGTCCGCCCATGCTGCCACTAGGTCATGATGCACTAACTTAGTTCGAGGTTGGTTCCCATTTGCACGACTCGGCTACTCTAGACTCCTGTGCTTTTTTTGTGTGTAAGTATTAGCTATTTAATGTACCCAAATAATGAATTAGGGTTTAATTCATTTGATTCAATTTCACCTAACAGAAATACAGGGCAAGATGAAAAGGTATTAACTTTTGTATCGATCTACTATACTATATTGTTGTGCCATGTATTATCTATTTTGTTACATCGTTAAGCATGGAGTTTCAAATTTCATTTCAATTGTGCATTTGTGTTGTACATTTGCATACACAAGATGGGTTGGATCGAACATAAAAATGAAGGGTTATGTTGGATTTTTGTGTGACTAATCGGTTCCTTTCTGTATACACTTCATATCCTTTGTTTTATGTTAGTTTTAGTGCATTTGTAATGTCAATTCATTCATAGGGTTCCGTCAGTTAAAATTTTGTGTGAAAAAATGGATTGTTCATCTATTATTTTGTGTGAAAAAATAGATGCACAAAAGTACTTGTATCTACTAACATAGTGCTTTTCATTCTTCGGTTTACCTATACATGTGTGCTTTGAGTTCATGCGAGGTTATTATGCTGTACAGATTTAGTTTTTGTGTTTAGTTTTAAATTATCTATGCATATTTCTGCCGGATGTATTTAGATATTTTTAAGCGTAATTTTGAAGGTCCACGTGTTGGATAGAACCTCTGGTTTACATCAAGTTTGTTTGCACTTTGCACTTTGAGCGCAAGCATTTACACTGTAGGCTCCCCCTCGGCAAACCCCTCAACCCTGCTATAGCTGGTACTGCCACCACGTTTTCCACCTTCATGGATTGAATTCTCAGGTAAATTAGTCTTCTAGGCTCGCTAATTACCTGAAAAATGATTCATTGGTTGTACTATTTTTTAAGAATGTGGTTGTATTAATCTGAAACTCTGAATTAGTCACTTTTCGGTCCTTTTCTTGTGAAACTAAGCTCCAGGATGAATTGCGTACTGGAATCACTGCCTACTTTCTATGATTCTTGATATATATGTAACATGGGTTTGATATCTGGATGGGATTCTTTTACTGATTACTCAGGTGTGCAGGGTTAAGATCAAAAATAACAATTGAACTTCATTGTGTCAAATTCTTAGGAGACTGTCCTAAATATCTTGGTTCATTTCATTGCACTAGAAACAAGTTGGTATACAGATTTTGCTGCCATTGGTATACATATTTTTTTTACTAGGATTCTCAAAATTTTAAGCTAGGAGAGCTGTACATCCTATCTAGAAGATCAGACTACTGTCTATGTGTCCAAATCTTAACATAAAACAACTATGAATGTCAGCAAAAGGTTAGGTTGCTGTTCATTTTAAGAAAATGGATGAACTATTGTCATATCATACAAAGCTATCTTGTGTGTTGAACATATATTTTGTGCTCTTTTGGGTTCCCGTCCAACATTTATTCTGGTAAACCTCACTTGGACTTTATGGCGGACCAATCCAAACTTTTACATTGGTGTATCCATGCTTATATGATCATTTTTTTTCCTGTTTCATGCTTTCTCTTGTCTGCCGTAGTAACATTTTGGAAAGGGAATATCAGATGCCACATCTATCTATCAAACAACTACCAATACATTTTTTCCTTTTTGTTCACCTTCACACTTCACAGGTATACATTCTTGTGCCTTTCTGCTGTAGAAGCCTTCCTCTCCTACAAAAAGAATTCCTATCAGCTCATTTTAGTTAAGATGCTGACTTGGTTCTTTCATTTAGTCACTGTTTTGCTTCAATTTTATGGATGAAGGCTCAGATTAAATGCGCCTTTCAATTTAAAATGAGGTGTGTCAACTGAACTTGGGGACATCATCATTAGAATGGTGCTACGTCACTCTTAATTATTTCTATTTTTTGTTGTTTGATTAGTTATTTCTCATAATTCTATGATTCTATCATAAAAGAATGCAATGAGCCATGACATTTGTGAAGCTTAATGGTATTTTTAAATTTTATTATGAATATTATGGAACTGCACAAAATAGGATAAATTCTTAAAATGTCTTGTAAATTGCGTAGTTCTTATGAATGCTATGCCACTGAACAAAATACTCTGACACATGGAGAAACCTTTTTTTTAAAAAAAAAACAGAAGCCACATGGACTGTCACAGGCACGATAACGTGATCGGAGATTGTACCCGTGCGTTGGGATGATGCTCGAAACGCCGGTAGGATGGGAGCCTGAAGGCTCCGTGATGTCTTGGATAGGAACGGACGTAATGAAGATTGCAGCACGAAAACAAGGTAAAAGAGTATGAGATATAAACGAGTTTATTATCTGCCCTCTTCTGATTACAAAGGTTCTCATTATATATAGACAAGCTCACCTATCATACGTAATACAACTCTGAATCCTACTCGGTTTGGTAGCCGTATCCAACTTGGTAACATATCTCTCCGAATACCCTGATCCACCGTATCAGGTTCAGACTTCCTCCCTGCTCCTGCTCAAGGAACATGACAAGCTGGACAGTTGGATACTTAGCTCTGAAATCGTCGACACGTTCCCAAGAAGCAAGCATTTGCTGCTGACATCCCTTGCCATTGCTTGCACAAGAACTTGCCAGTCGCCGCGTGCCTTACGAGCTTTAACAATCTCTGCTGGAACCGGTACAACACGACCATTGTACACTGGTGGTTGGAAGTGGAATATGTACAGGCGGCTGGCCGACGAACGGCTTGAGCAAACTAACATGGAATACATCATGATGCAGCGTCTTTTGTACGCCTTCGTGACCCATAGAAAGAGCAGCGGCTAATACCATCTGAAGAGAAGGTGAGGATGGCGACAAATATACACGGCCACGAAACATGATTAACCCATCCACGAAACCCCACTCCGGTGCAGCAGTTCCAGTCAGTATTTGATCATGGAGCTGTAGGAGTTCAGGCATTGCATCCACTTCTGCCCGGAGCTCCTCAAACACGTCAAAGCTATTCAGAGTCAAAAGCATAAATGAGAGACGTCTCCATGTCTCTACGGGACAGAGCATCAGATAGATGCAACGTTTTGGCCACCTGGATGATGCTCGACGCCGAAAATTAAATCCCTGCAGCTTACTGACCCAACGATGCTAAGGAACAGTGGCCAAGCGTTGATCCAATAAATACTTCAAACTATAATGGTCAGTCTGCACCAAAAAGAGTTGCCCCACAAATACGGTCTCTAGTGGCAAATAGCCTGAACCAAGCCGATTAAGGTGGTGCTCAGTTGGACTGAATTTTTACTCTAACTGACTCAAATTACATTGTAACTGATGGTGGATTATTTGGCATAATTAAATTTTAAAAAATTTAAAAATATAAAAAAGGGTTAACCCATCACGTATAATGCAAACGAATACGGGAAAAAAAGAATCAGCAAAAAAGCTCGAAATAAGATAAAAAGTCAGAAAAAGACAAAATTTAGGAATAGTGAAAAATAAACTGGAAGTCAGAAACCCAAACTCAAATGAGCAGAGCCTAATTCTTGCTCATAAGCTGGTAATTGCCGATGACGAAGAGCTAATTCCGAACTAAAATATGCTATCGGACCAGCACCTTGATGCAGGACAGCACCCACGCCAGACCCCCGAAGCAACACACTCGAGTATGAAGTCCCGTTCAAAATCTGGCAACTACAGTACAGGAGCTGATGCCAAAACCTGTTTGAGGCACTCAAATGCAGTGGCTGCTTCCAAATTCCAAGAAAACCCTCTTTCTTCAAGAATTTGGTAAGCAAGGATGCAATGGAGCCATAATCTTTAATAAAATGACGATAGAAGCCTGCCAAACCAAGAAATCCCCGAAGTGCACGCACTGATTTTGGACATGGCCAATCCTCAACAGCTCATACTTTTTGCTTATCCATAACCACCCCTGCACTAAAGATCACATGCCCCAAGTAGGAGACAGATTAAGCTCCAAAAATACACTTGGCTTTTTGAGAAAAAAAATTGTGGTCTTGCAGCACCTTTAGAACCGCCCGCACGTGCAACATATGTTCAGACCAAGATGAGCTATAGATTAGGATATCATCAAAGACAACCAAAACGAAGCGCTGAAGAAATGCCCGCAACACCACGTTCATAATTGCTTCAAATGTTGCCGGTGCATTTGTTAACCCAAATGGTGTAACTAAGAATTCAAATAATCCTTGATGAGTCTGAAAAGCGGTCTTCTTGACATCTGCGGGATGCATGCGTACTTAATGGTAGCCGGACCGCAAGTCTAACTTAGTGAAGAACTTGGCATATTTGAGTTCATCAAGAAGTTCTTTAACAACTGGAATAGGGAACTTATCCTTGATAGTTTTGTTGTTCAAAGCTCAATAATCTACGCAAAAGCACCACGACATGTTGTGTTTTTTGACTAACAAGACTGGTGCTGAGAAACTAGATGAGTTGGGTTGGATAGTTCCTTGTTGCAGTATTTCATCACATTGTCTCTCCAACTCTGCTTTCTATACATGGGCATATCGGTAAGGTCGCACTGAAGTTGGTGGGGTACCCGGTTCCAACTAAATCTTATGGTCGCGCCAGTGAACGGGGGGCAAAGTTCAGCAAAGAGACTCTCGAAGTCACACAACAATGCTGCCATCAAGTCGGTAGAGGTAGACTGAAGAGCATGTAATGAGTGTTGGGCTGATGGCAACCCGTGCCACACCACTGTCAGGTCATTACGATGAAAAGCCATTGTCAACTGATTGAAATCCCATAATATAGGGCCCAAAGAGCAAAGCCACTGGACACCCAAAACCATATCGAATCCTGCTAGTGTAACACCCCAACCCTCCACAGGGTTCAAGATGCTACTATCACACCCTTACCAATTCAAAAGTGTTGCTAATTCAACTTTTAGCAGCACATCTCCTATTCTTTTATTATCATTACCCACATATATCAAACTACAAATAACAATAGGTTGATTGCAAAAGCAACTAACTTCATATTTCACCATTTATAACATAAACAAAAACGGCGGCTTCACGACCATGGAGTCCCGCTAACCTGGCTCGCCAGCAAGCTAAACCAAACAGCGAGCCACAAGTCTTAACATTATAACAAACATAAAGACTTCGTATACGGCTAAGCTGTTATTTCATATGTGCAGTGCCAAAAGTGCTATCCCATTCCATGCATGTCATCATCCATCACCTAAAAACAACGACAAAGCAAGGATGAGTCCGGAGACTCAGCAAGTACACGATAAAACAGTAACATCACTTTAGCAATTTCGATCAACTTCATGAACTGTAATCTGTAATCCCATTCTATGTCTATAAACTGTAGGCTAAGTCTGTAACTGTATACTGTAAATCAATTCTATGTCTGTAAACTGTAATTCAACCCTATGTCTGTAAACTGTAAATCAATTCTGCAACTGTAAATCAACTCTGTGACTGTAAAATGTAAATCAACTCTATAACTGTAAACTGTAAATCACAACTGTAATTGTAAACTGTAAATCACAACTGTAACTGTAAACTGTAAATCACAACTGTAACTGTAAACTGTAAATCACAACTGTAACTGTAAACTGTATCACTTCTGTCACTGTAATGCAATGCAATATCATGCAATGCGTCTGTATGCTCTGTAACTGTAACGTATACCGGTATAGCGGAGTGTCCACCCGTCGATGGACTACTCGCCTCGTCCTCTTTCATACGAGGTCACAACCTCCACTCCCGTGGAGTGCCTACCTCTGTAGGTCTTATTCAAGAGCACTCCGGACTAGTCATATGACTTTCTCACCAACCTGGCTCTTATGCATTTTGCATGATGCAATATGCTTCAAATGTGAATGTCTAATCATTAACATTACTCATCAGGGTATGATTAGCACATAATCACATGTATCTCATAAATACTGTAAATCATGGCATGGGAACACGAATATCAAACATTCACCACAATTTACTGTTCTACCATGCACTTGCCTGTTAACCTGGCGGACGGTGCGTGGACGGCACCAGACTCGAACCACTACCTGAATAAGCATTAATCATCTCAATTCATCACTCATGCAATACATTCAGTTACGAGTAAATACATCGCTCTTACGACGTCCAATCAACATAACCCAATCCTGTCCCACCGGACAGCTTCCCGTTGTCCCAGTGCTTAACCAAATCTGTAAAATTAGCGATTTCACTATTTATACTCGCCGACTGATTTCTACACACTTAATCTCACTTTAACCGATTATACTGTTTAACCTCAATTTATTCTCTCCTCTTCCCTCCTCTGCCACGGATCGACCAGATCAACAGTGGCAATACCCATTTCGTCGTCCAGGCATTCATATTAATAAACGATACCTAACTGATCACATGCATCAAATTTAATTACCGACATATCAACTCATGCCCGACTCCGTAAAATAAACAGGGAGAGGGGTTTTCGCAGTGTTACCCTGGCCCCAAGCGATCGGATCGGGACAGCCCTCCTTTGACTCAGCCTGATCGGGCAGACCTGGCAACGGGTCTAACTTTCCCCTCTTTTTTCTCCTCTCTTTTTTTTCTTCTCCTCTTTCTTTCTTTTCCTCTCTTCCTTCTAAATCTCTCCTTTTCTTTTCTTTCTTCCCTTTTTTTCGGCCGGCCAGCTCTCTTGGCCCCTTTCTTTTTTTCTTCTTCACGCCGGCCCCTCCTTCTTCTCTCTCTTTTTCTTTTCTTCTAACGCCTGGCCGGCTCTCTCCTCCTTCCCTCTTTTTCTCCCACGTAGACGCCCCCTTCTTCCTATTTCTCCTCACTCCCTCACTCCCACTCCCGCGCCTCCTTCTCTCCACACCGAAGCCCAGCCCTCCCCCCTGCTCCCTTGCTCGGCGCACAGCCGGCGGAGCCGGAGAGTGGCGACGGCGGCGCGCGGCGCGTGCGAGATGGAGCAGCGGCGCCGGCAGCCCACACAGGCGGGGCGACGACGCGCGTGGCAACGGCGGCGCGTGGGCAGCAGCGGCACGCGGGCGGCAGGGGCGGCGAGGTGCGGCCGGCGGGCTAGCGGACTGGCTGCGGTGGCGCACCGGCGACGCAGGACGGGGGCGGCGACGGCGAGAACCGGCGGCACCAGTGGCAGCACGTGCGAGGGAAGCAGCAGCAGGTGAGCACGGGGAGGAAGCAAAAGTGATTTTTGCTTTCTCCTCTACCCGGCTCCCCCTTTTATAGGGCTATGGATCGGGCTGGGCTGGGCCGAGCTGGGCCAAATCCTGCCCAAGCATTACAGCTAGTGGAATTGCATAACAGTCCAGATGGAAATCCTCTTGATCACCCGTCATAAGCGAGCTCGTACATCGCCCGGTGCTGGACACATGATCACCATTAGCCACAGCAATACGAACTCCTTGATGGGGGCTGTAACGTGATCCCAGCCCGTTGAGCGGCATCGGCGGCAATGAAATTGTGCGTCGACCCTGAGTCGAGCAAGGCAATGAGGCATGTGGAACCTACCAAGACTGGAAACTTGCATAGTCTGCGATATGCGCAGCTGAATGCCTGACAAGGCGTGCAGTGAGATCTCGGGTTCGACGACTGTAGGAGCTGTTGTTGGTTAAGCTAACAAACCTTCATCCTCGCTATCGTCCGGGGTAATTTCCATGAGGAACAGGCGCTTGCAGTGGTGGCCCAGAGCGAACTTGTCATCGCAGTTGAAGCAAAGCCCTTAGCGATGATGATCTGTCATCTGAGCAGCCTCAACTGCCTGCGCGGAAGGGCATTGGACGACGGTGATGCTGCTGCTTCGATGGACAAACCCAACGCTGGACTCGGTTTCATGGGTCTGTTT
Organism: Dendrocalamus latiflorus; assembly: GCA_017311315.1. Lineage (NCBI taxonomy): Eukaryota > Viridiplantae > Streptophyta > Magnoliopsida > Poales > Poaceae > Dendrocalamus > Dendrocalamus latiflorus. Next base: position 19,760,761 of record CM029634.1, read on the forward strand.
CCACCAGCCGCACCCCAAGATGCGCCTGTCGAATGGAGCAGTGATCGGTTGGAAGTGGGCTGCCGAGTGCTTGTTCTGTAGTGTGTCAACATCACTGCATGGCTTTTTCATATGCACCATGGCGAGCTGCAGACTGCCGGGGTGTTGCAATTCCATGTCATTGTGTATTGGTTCCATGAGATCAGAAGTAAAAAAAAGTTGCACCTACTGGGCTGGCGTTAAGGAATCTGCATGACACAACAGGGCCACAAACTGGTCTTGGTATTCCTCTACCGAGCTGTGTGCTTGTAGCTTTGCCAATTCGCCTAAGAAGTTGTTCTAAATTGGTGGTCCAAACCGGAGAGTGCAATACTCCTTGAATGTTCGCCAAGATGACTCGCCTTCATCCCGTGCTAACTAGAAATACCATTGTTCAGCGGTCCCTAATAAGTGGTAGGAAGCTAGCCAAACCTTGTCATGTTTTGGCATCTGCTGCCCTCGAAAGAACTGCTCACAACGATTGATCCAGCCAAGTGGATCATCTTTCCCATTGAAGGTGGGGAAGGACAACTTATGGAGACATGCTCCCTGATGATGACCTCCTCCTGTCGCCTGGTGATGATACGAGGGAGTGATGACATCCACTATATTCGGTTTAGACTTCCTCCCTGCTCCTGGACAACGATGGTATGTACGCCCCCACCTAACATGGGCAAACATAAACAATCAGCTCATTAGGTTAATTCGTAGGATACAGAGTTAAAGGATATGCAGGCTTGATATTGTCATGTTTCTATTTTTTTGGTTTATTTAATTTCATGCCTTTTTTATGTTAATTAATTTTGAGATGCATATGTTCTTTGCTGCACTAGTGACCTTCCACTGTAGTCAGATATGTGAATGGACTCTTGGTGTTGTAGCCTTGTAGGATGTTAGTAAAAAGAAACTGATTTGCATTAATTACTCCCTGGCTTATCTATTTAAGAATATTTGGACCAGTCGCAAAAATAGGTTTCCAAGCATAGAAGATAGTGGCAATGTTACCTTAGATGTGCATATGGATTATGATTTATGAACTTTCCCTGCTCTATTCATGTAGAAAGCATGATGGTAAAACTTTATATTATCATGTCTTATAGTTAAAATTAATCTAGATTGCAAGGGACAAGAGAATATAAGAAGATATGGATCAATTTTAATTTTTGGAGGTACTTGTATTATATCACAAACAACGCCCTATGATAAGGCATTTTACTTTTCATAATTATGCTTCTAAACAATAACTTTTGCCTTGATTTTTCTTGATCTCAGTGTTTATTTCTTGTTCTCCTTGATGGAAGTTATATCTAGCAACTTTCCTAGATTACACACATGGAAATATGAAATCAAGGAATGTATGTAGTATGTGCATCCTATGGAGAAATTCTCAAGTTTTGCCGGCTAATTTGTTGTTAGTGGTCTTTGTTTGGACATGTAGTCCTGTAGGGTCCTAATTCATGTTCATGCTCAATTTAATACTATCTGGAAATCCCACTGCTATTTGTATAACAAATGATCATTTATTCATGTACCACTCCATAAAGATAGTGAAATTCATGCATGGCCAAATGCTCAAACTTCGACCAAAATGCATGGGGTGACCTCACTAGTTTTAGTTGTTTCTTCTTAGTTTATAGGAAAGGCTAAGTCATAGCATGCTTGAATTGACTTATGTTCATCTTCTGAGCTACTTGTGATTTATGGTACTCTATGATTTCTATCAGAACAATTGTCCCTGATGATGATCGGTAGAGTGGGGTCAGGGATCAATTAATATCCTTGTGATAGAAATGGATTGAAGTTGTGTTAAAATCTTCCTCATGGATTTTGTTGTGTAAAACCATTGTCCTTTGTAATTTCACTTGGAAGTTAATTTTTTGCCAATCAATATGCTACCTTACTACATTTGTAAGTATTGTAGAAATTAGCATGATATATTTTGTTGCTTCTTTAATTTTATTATTTTTCCTACTACTACTAGTTTTGGGATGATAGCCCAAATGAAGACTACAGTTTTAGGGATCATGATAAACATAATGTGAAATAGATCAATTGGTGATTTAGTGAAGTATATTTGTTGGCTCTATAAATTTTGTAAAGAGTATAATTTCGATTGCACTGTTCAGTTGTCAAGCATTTTTGTTTTGAGTTCATGCAGAAAAAGTTATATCTAACTGGGCTACATGCTACAAGAAAGAAAGGTTTACGTATATCAAAATGCATTTTTGGACTACAGGAAAAGTTGCTGACAAACAAAGTTAAATCTAATTGGGCTCACAACATGATACAAAAAAGAAAGATTTATGTATATCAAAATGCATTTTTGGAACGCAAGATAGGTTGGTGACAGAAGTATATGAGTATTTCATGTCTGCTTCTTTTAATAATGGTGATTACGGAAGTTGTGAATTTATTTATTATTACCCTAGATTATTTTTACATACATGATTCTTATTGGATTTAAGCTTCCACCAATATGTTAAGAGACCCTCAATTATGAACTTACAGTAGCATCTCATTGGTTCATTCGGCTGATTCAGTTTGCTTAATTTTACTGGATGCGCCATTTGCAAACTAATGAGCATCACACTACAAAGTTTAAACTGCCTATTGTTACCGTTATAAATTATGTGAATCCATTTTTATGGAAGCATATGATCTACTATTGCATTAGTACATTGGTAAATTTTGTCAGACATGTACTTCTCAATGCGCTTTTATAGATTTGGATGTTTTAGTTGTTCTTCCTTCTGATGGAGCTATTTATACAGTTGTAGGTAGGGATCTATTTATATTACATTGGAATTGGTTAGCGTGTGGGCATTTCTATACTAAAAGATCAAAGAAGTCGGATTACTCAGAATCTGCTCAGATTTTGTTCACTGTTGAAAGTGGTTCTTACAAAAGTGTTCTTCATGACTTGCATTGCGTGCAACTAGATTATAGCAGCTTTTTGAAGGATCATATCAAGTTTTCAGTGCAATACTTCGATTGAAGTAATATATGCTTTCTACTTTTTTGAGTAACATATGGTTTCATGATGCAATACTTTTAGCATAAAAATGTAATGGGTTTGATTTGTGCATGACATTTTGCGCAATCAAATTTTTAAAAACTTATTAGGTCGACTATTGAAGTTATTGTGATTGGCTTGCGACACGGTAACATACGTAAACCGTATCTATACTACTAAAAAGATGGAGTTGGTGAGTGGTGTGTTCTTCCCCTTCCTCTTCCTCCTAAAAAATGATTAACATGTGGGCCTATCTGCTCTGACTCCTCTTCCCCCCCACCTTTCTTGTGCATTTTGCCAGGCACCTCGCCCTGCGCACGCCAATTAACGCTATCAACGCACTGCTTTGCCTCTGCCCCAGCCCCACCCTTCGCAGCACCCACCCATTCGATGCCATCATCTCCCACCTCAACCTTGCCGCATGACCGCTCAGCGGGTTTTCATGCCTTCACGCTCCTTGCCATAGTACAACCGCATAGCCTGACAAGTACAGGCTCCCCGCGGCGCTCAAGGCGTGCACGCGGTTTGGTGGCCTCCACGAGGCCCACCAAGTGCATGCGATAGCGAAAACCATGTCCCTAAGGCACCTGCTCATTTGAAATGTGCTGGTCATGTTCTATAATGCGTGCGGTGAGTGCGGCAATGCGAGGAGGGTGTTTGATGAAATGGCAGAGTGGGACATCATGTCATAGATTGCGCTGGTGTTTGCGTTCATTAGGAGAGGGAGGTTCACAGAGTGTGGACGCCGTGTACTCCTCCATGCTTGACCTCAATCGCTTCAGCAAGCCCGTCAAGCTTGCCCCAACCTGGATGTTGCGATAGGCCCACATGTCAGTGGGCAGCGGCGTGGAGCCATGGACTCTTTGGGGGAATAGCAAAACTACCCTTCGAGCACCCTCAAAGTCACGCCCCTTGGCCCTTCCCCCTACCCTACCTACCTAACCTCTACTTCAAATTTCAAAATTTGAAACCCCTGTCACTCCCCCGTGTCTACATAAGCATCCCTCCCCTGCCCACACGCAGCACACATGTCGCCTCCCACCACTGCATGGGCAATTTGGTATTATTTGTTGAGCATGGGCAATTTGGTATTATTTGTTGAGCATGTGCTTTAGAGCACATATATCACAATTTAAGTCTGTGAAATAATAGTGACAATGCAAAGGATAACACACTTCTTAGCTACTAATGTTTATATCACAATCACCATGGTTTTGTAGTATCACATTATTACTTATGTTATCTGTATAGTATTTTTTTCGTTGCAACATACGGACATGTGACTAGTGTTCAAATAAATTAGTAAAAAAAGGCTATCAATCTTTCCCAGCTCAGTCGCCCCTAAGCTTATGGGCCTTGTACTGTTGAATCCACATCTGAAGGCCTAATTATGCCATGGCTCTTTTTAAGAGGCCAATTATGCATACTTGACTTTGCGCAGCACCCCAGGCCCAATTCCTTTTCTCCACGAAGCCCAAGAAAACATAGTCTGAATTTGTACCCTTCATTTCTTAAATACTGCCGAATTTGAGGTGTTCAAATTGGCTAGAACTGATGGCTTTTAGTTAAAAATAAATAGTAGTGGCTTTTAGAAGTTAGGGTATTCAAATCGACTGGAGCTGATGGTTTTTTGTTGAGCTAATTTTGCATCCCTATCTGAACCGATATAAGGCAAATGATGGGTTGTTTTATTAATAACGCATTGCATTACAACATCATAGATGTCCTACAACCACATTTGCAAACATTGTAGTACAAGGGATAAAGGGACAACACACACTATCCTATAGTCCATCGTACAACATCAAGTGAATTACATCATGGTACATGTTTACTATGTCGCATCCTAGCACTACATTACAAGTTTGGCCTTGTACATCATCCAATAAGCAAACACATTATGCCACTAGCACCACTGCAATAGCATCCCGTAGCTCGTTCATACCTCTGTTGGACTAGCCAAGACCGGGCGCTAGAGTGGCGTCATCGTCTAGGCCATCGATGTAGCCGTCATCGGCCTGGAAGGTCACAAGTCATAGTCTGGCAGCTGATTGTCAATGATGAATTTGTGCAAACCATGGTAGCTGTGATAATTTTCTTTTGAGTCTCCATGCCATAGCTACAAATATTCAATATGATACGTCATTTGTTCTTCCAAACACCGAACGCGCGTTCGATGACATCGCGTAGAGACGACTGGTGATAATTGAATGCCTCATTCGTTCCAACTGTTTGACGACTAGGACCGAACTCTAGTACATGGCACCTCTTGTTCTTGTATAGAGCTAGATACCCTTCTTGGTTGGGATATCTAGAGTCTGTCAGGTAGTACTTCCCTATAGTACAAGTAGTTATCATGGCACAACTTGCAAGTTTGAAACATAACTTGTGGACTTTGTGTACCTTACAGCGGGTGAGGGAATCTGTGTGTGAATGTGATCACTGTGTCATGAAGTATGCCCACGTCGTGCACACACTCAGGCCACCCAATGCACATAGAGATGAAACGCGTTTCAAAATCACATACTGCAAGCATGTTTTGACTCGTGTAGCCATGGCAGTTGCGGTATATGTGCTACATGTGGCTGGGCACGATGACAAGAACATGTGTTTCATCAATTGCACCAATGCAGTTTTTGAAATGGGGATGAAATCTTGCCTACATCAGTCTTAGATGGATAGTAGCAAAGCTCGGGTCTTTTGGCATTATCATATCTCTCCCATCTGGTCAACACAATGCAAAACATATGTGAACATTCTACTTATGCATCTGTCGGAATGAGCAAAGAAGTTCACCACTTGTTCGTTGGACTACAACACACCACACACACCATAGGAACATTCCCAGCACTTCCTTCGATCTCATCTAGGAAGTAGATCGAAGACGATAGTTGTCCACTAAAGTGTCATGTAAGGCATAAAATGTTGACCTTCCCATTCTGAATATCTCTCTACACAGCCGTGGGTCCTGCAGTTGGTCCTCCACCCACTAGTGCCCAGACATTTCTGGAATAAACCTTGGCCTCCTGGAAGAGCTTGCCTCCTCGTCACCTGTAAGATCGAGGAGGTCGACTAGAGGGGGGTGAATAGGTGGTCTAAAAATTTTCTTCAAATTAATATTAGCAATTCAATATCTTTTCTATTTGCCTAAACCAAGTATATAATGCGGAAGCTAAAAACAATTTGGTTTAGCTCAAATAGCGCCTAAGTCAAGCAAATTCGTCTAAGTACACTAACAATACTAACCTAGGTAAATGTTTGCAATTTTAGATTTACAAGCAATCAAAATAATGTTAAGTAAGTAAATTGCTTGAATGTAAAAAGAGCACAAGAAAGCAAATCACAAATGACATTATCGCTTTTTACCGTGGTGTTCGGAGACTTGCCGGTCTACCCTAGTCCACGTTGAGGTTAGCCCAAACGAATTGGACCGGCTCCATGAATTAAGCCTTCCACCTCAAATCCACTAGTGGTAGCTCTTCCCCGCTCCGGGTAGGTGAGCTCCAACTTTACACACGCCGGGCCTTCTCACAAACTTCTTTGAGAAGATCACCGGGTACGACGCCTCCCACGCCGTCTAGGAGTCGGCAAACTCTAAGAGTAACAAGTCAAGTCTTTCACTTGACTCTCACCACGTGCAACGAATGCACAAGCTCAATCCGGACACAAAGTCCTCCTCTAGATGCAACACATGCACTCTAGATCACCTCTCCTCTCTCACAAAGTGCAACACATGCACAATTGAGTGGAGAGCCTCACACTAGCTCAAAAGAGTGAAATGGAGTCCCAAAAACCTTACCCCAACCGGCCACAAGGGAGTATTTATAGCCCACACCTCAAAACTAGCCGTTGGAGTCAAAAACAGGATTCTGTGGTACTACCGCCGTTATAAGAGCGGTACTACCGCTCCCCATCATAACGGCTAGAAAAATAGCCGTTAGTCAGCCATTTGCGGAACTACCGCAGTTATAAAATGCGATACTACCGTTCTACGGTAGTTCCGCAAAATCGGCGCGGTAGTTCCGTTTTCAGCACAGACAGCACTCAGAAAAACGGTCATAACTTTTGACTCCGATGTCGGAATTGAGTGATCTTGGACTCTATGGAAAGCTTATTCAAAGGTCTACACAACCTATCTATTTGCATGATCTCAAACACATTAGATCAATGCAGAAATCAAAAGATATCCAAAGAGTCGCTCTCATGGTCTAATGTCAAAGGAAATAGCAATAAACAATTTTAGACCATGCCAAGAGATAATGCACGATCTCCAACTTTTGCAAAACACATTTGCAAACTCAGATCATGCCACAAGTAGTAGGTACATGGACTTCAACCTTTTGTAAAACACATTTGCAAAGTATAGTCACATGTTACAAGGATTCGCCACATGAGATTCAACCATTTGCAAAATACATTCGCAAATGCAAGTCTCATACCAAGATGAGCTAGAGCAAGTGACGTTGAGCCATCAACACATGATGAGACTCAAACTACTAGACATGACCCCTCTTAATAGTACGGCAACCTATACTAGCAATCCGGTCTTTCAACCAAACACTAAGACCGGTAAAAGACTAGAAACACATCCTTAGCCCTAGCTAGTCATACCTTTGCCTTGGGTCATCATCTCGATATGCATCAACTCATGATGCATCCTTCTCATCAACTCCATCAACACATGATGGTCTTACTTGACTAAATGATCAACACATGAACATCTTCAATTCGGAATCTTGATGTGCATCAACATATAATGCATCCTCTTCTTGATAACCTTCAACTCATGAAGTCATCTAAGTCGTCATCATCATGGAACCTAACCTATTTATCCAACTCATGGAAAAATATTAGTCCCACAAATCGATTGTCATTAATTACCAAAACTCACCATTAACTCATAATGGAGGGACTAGATTCTCAATCTTCCCTTTTGGTAATTGATGACAATCTCAACAAATAATGAGATAATAAATTGAATATAAAAACATTTGAATTCAAAGTGCGGTACTACCGCTCTCCGGTAGTTCCGCAAAGTCGGCGCGGTACTACCGCTTGAGCCGGAACCAAACTTGGCGCTCTCTGGAAAAAAGGCTCCGCTCATCCTCCGGAGCTTCCGGGCTCCGGAGGTACCGCTTCGAACAGCGGAACTACCGCACCCAGTGGTAGTTCCGGCGTTAAAATCGCCAGTACTTCCGATCCCGCGAAATCTCAAATGCATCCGGAGGGTGCTCTCTGGAAAAAAGGCTCCGCTCGCAATCCGGAACTTCCGGTCGCCGGTAGTACCGATTTTGCCTGTGGAACTTCCGCTCTGCGGTAGTTCCGACGTTGAAATCTGCGGTACTACCGCTCTTCCAGACAGAGCACAGTTTTGGCTTTTAAAATAGATTTTTAATGAATGCATGATCATAATTTGATCCTAATGTATGTATAAAAGGAAACATGTATCAATACTAATGAAACTCCAAAACATAGAGAGAGAGCTCCCCCTAAATGTGTGCATACAAGTCTATATGAAGAAAAACATATGCACATATTCATTTGAACTGTTTGAGGAGTTCAATCTATATTTTGGATCTAAAGAATGCATTAGAATATGAGAAAGTGATTTTGAATGCATACCTCTTTGATTTCACATTTTCATCCAAATGAGACTAAGCTATAATATACTTTGAACAAACATATTAGTCTCATATATACATTTGTCATTATCACCAAAATAATATAAAAATATTTGTTATTAACATCAAAATCTCATAATGGCATTTGTCATTAACACCAAAACCAAGTTAAACGGAGCTTGATCTTTCATCACCTCATAGGGCGAATAGGGCATATAGCCTGCACGTCTGACACACTGGAGATAGAGGCAGCATTGCTAACATTAGGTTTGGCCTTAGTTTCCTCGCTTTTCATCAAGTGATGTCATCTGTGAAACTAAAATATGGATACCACATCATTTACACTGCCAATTCATTAACGTATTCAAACATACACGATGGAGACGATCGAAAAACACAATTTTGCATAACAGAAAATTGAAGCACAAAGCAAGCCATAGTGTTCAACCAGTAGCATGAACACCTGAACATGGGCGATTCAACGAACGATGAAATAGCAATTTAGCGAACTAAAATGAAGTTCACAATTATTGAACACACGATGAAATATGAATTTTACTAAGCACACACAATGAAGTTCGCAAATCATTGAACACATGAACAAACTAAAACAGTGGCAGGTAACACAGCCGGCATAGGTATAGAAAGCACCGGTCTCACATCCCCTTCTTCTGGTCCTCCTAGCTTCTGCTAAGCCAAGCAAGACGTCCCTCAGCAGTTAGCAGGTTCTCAAACATGTCCCTGTACTTCTTCTGCATGAGCAACTGTATGGCATAGTAGTGCTCGTCAGTCCCCTCTACAACACCACTTTCTACAACCAATTGCATCAAGGCTCGCATTTCTTTCTTTACGTGGTTGGCTGCGCGGGATGTCCCTGACACGGTGGAAGCATGGGTGAGCCAGAACTACTCATACAGGTTGACGAACTGCTCCAGCTGGACATCCTAGTGTGACTTCTTCAATTGCTTGGCGTCAGGAGGGGCAGCGACGAACCCTCTCATGGGTTGCTTCCCATAGTTGTTCTGGATGGTCTGAAGCTACCTCCGGGATTATTAAACTCTGGCTCCTCATCGTTTTGTTGGTCCAAGTTGTCAAACAGCTCACCCCTAGGCACAAATGCATGCTTGTTTGTGCAGTATGCATCTTGGAACATGATCTCCAACAACTCCTTTTGCGTGAATGGTGGCTTCTTGAACTTCATCATGTCACTTAGGCTCCGTAAGCACATGTAAAGACCAGGCGTCAAAATTTTGTCAACAAAGAGGAAACATCATCAAAGAAATGGTTTGCAATGAACATAATGGAATACCTTCACTCGTTGTTGCCACCAGTCGTTGTCCACGGCAATGCTACTAGTGGTCGGATTGATTCCTAGACCGGTTGGTCACAACTTCAGAGTCTTCCAATTTGCGAGATCCTTTTTCAATACGTCCCATTTGTTCTTCACCTGTTTGCGGGTGTACTATCGGCCCAAACGCTCGTTGAACTTGTTGACGAATTGTTGACGAGGTTGCGATACCGTTTTGTATTTAGACAACCCTGAGGCTAGTTGTCTACTTCCACCTCCTCATTGCAAATATCAATGAAAACTCATGTTGCAGTCTCATCCCAATTTACAAGGTTGGAGCGTGAGCTAGCCATCTATGCAGATGTGGCAGACATGGAGAAATAGCATGTGTGCGAAGGCAGTAATAAGAACCTAATGAATTTGCGGGTTCGTCGACAGCAAAATTGCACAAATTGAATGAAGGGAGAACCAAATCGACGTGCAAATGGGGGATGTTGCATATGCACCTTACGATTGAGAGGTCAGGGAGGCGATGTGAGGCAGAATCGGAAGCGTCGGTAGACATTGTGGACGCTAGGGGGCAGAGATGGAGAGAGATAGGGTGACCTGCGGGCCAACTCGGCGCTGCGACGAACAGTACGGGAGGCGTGGAGGGGAGATGTAGATGGACGGTGTGATGTGAACCCAAATTTTCCTTGGTGTAGGACAGTTCGCAAGGCGTCATCCAGAGAAAGCGAGGGATGCAACACCGAATTGTGGAGAAGACGGTTGATGAGAATGCGGTCGGCATAGATTTGGGCGGAGGAGGCGACACCAGACGGCCCAGAGAATGCGGCAAGAGAAGGCGCACAAGACACGCCCGCAAATCAAGGAGGATGCATACTGGCCGCGTTGAAGGCCGGCGACAGCGAGGGCCCGGCTTAGATCTGAGGGCGACGAACGAACAGGCAACTTGTGTGGAGTGAGCATGGAGAGGAAGTGAGAAGTATCGAGTAGCCGGCCCGACCAACCTTTTCCACGAAGCGTCTTCTGCAAGTCGATTTCTGTAGCTATTCCGTTTAAATCGGCTTGGGCTTTCTGGCCCTTTGAACTGGCCATTCGCTATCTCCAATTTTCCCCTTATTTTCTCAAAGAAAAAAATTTATAACGTTTTATACCATAACCTACTCTGATCCAGGCAAACCTTTACACGTAAGCTTGCTTTATTTCATCACCAAAAATCAGTTCAAATGACGTGGGCTTTATCATGGAACATTAAAAACTCCAAAATCTTCACAGCTCGCATAATTTAAGGCGACACAAAGAGTCACTCGGAGCAGGTGGCCCGATCGTCACTCGTCGTCGTCTTCCTCGCGCACCCACCCGGCTTCCAGATGGCGATGGCGATGCGACGCGCGGCGGCGCTCGGCACGCGCCACATCGTCGCCGCCTTCCCTTCCTCCTCCTACTCCCGCGTCGTCGCCCGCCGCCACGTACGCCCCCTCCCCTCCCGTCACCTACTCTCGTCCTCGCCCCCTTCTCAATCCTTCATATCTCGGTCGTGGTTTTCGTTTCGTTTTTTTGGGGTGAGAAGATGAGCGTGGACGCGGGCGCGGCGATGGAGAAGATCCGGGCGGCGGGGCTGCTCAGGACCGGCGGGCTTATCGGCGGCAAGTGGGTCGACGCCTACGACGGCAAGACCATCGAGGTATCCCTCCTTCCATCTCACGTCTCCGGCATGTGCTCCGGTTGCTTCCGAATGCGCGCGCGCGCGGTTGCTCTCTCATCTGGCGGCATGACGGGATTTTCCAACTTTGGGACGAAACTCACTCTAGTAAGTTTCCCATGCTTGTGGACTGGCGCGGTGCGGAGAGCGTGAATTTGTGGGGAATTAGGTATTATATTGTGCTTCGTTATATGGGAGGTACGGTAGAGTTTTGGGGCAAATTTTTTTTGAGTTTATTCTGTTGGACTGTGGTTTGGTTGGTGAATTTATTAGTCGTTTGTATATGTTGTGAACATATTGTGTGTTTGCCCATTGGGGCATTCCGTCGAGCAGTTTGTAGGCGATACTGTGAGACTCTTTGGTAGAGTACTAGAGTGTATTAAAGAAACTCTGTACTTGGTTGCAACATGTTTTTATCTCAGGTGAGGTTTTACACTGCACGCTAGGCGACTTTGATGGGGGAAACACAGAAGTTGGGTTTTAGCACCGATTGTTGCCAGGTTGAAGAATCAATGTTATGTGTTAAGATGGGAAAATTCTATGAGGATCACGGATGCTAAAAGTAACATCATTACGCTTATGTGCAACATCTGTGGGCTCTGAATATGGTGCTCGGCTTGCCGATCCCTTCCTGGGGCATTGGTGCCACTAAAATTTTGCTTTTGCCTTGGTAAGGGTTGGAGCTGTGGCCTGTGGGAGTTGATCTGAATTCTTTAGTAGGACTGTAGCCATCTTATGCTTTGTTACTGCTGTAATAGACTAGTAGTCATAAAAATAGTGTTGAAACTTAGCTGGTCTTGCGCTTTTTGAGTTTGATGCTTAGGTTACTTTTATCAATTTTACTGAATAGTATAGAAAATCCATGACATGCTGCTACTGGAATAACTTTATTCACTGTTGCATATCTCTGTTTTATGTCAATGTTAATTGTCAACAATTGTAACATCGTTGTTTCTTGCAGGTGCAAAATCCAGCAACTGGTGAGGTCATTGCAAATGTGGCCTGTATGGGCAGCAGAGAAACATCCGACGCAATAGCTTCCGCTCACAATACATTCTATTGTATGTCAAACATATTAGTGCATCCAATTTTATGCTTGAATACTGGGTCATAAGATGTTTGATAAGTGTCATGGTCAAACTGTTATAATAAGCCCAGATTCTTAACATGTGTGAATTAAATTGCTTCTATGCCCGGAGAAGATAATGTTTGGACTAAATGATATGAATCGAATGAACCTTTTGTTGTTTTAGTTCTGGTTTCTTCTGTGCTTGAGACAATGGTCTTGTAAGCAAATTAAGAGTGCTAGTTGTCTCATGTGACCTATGTCTCCAGTCTCCCCTAATATCTTGTTATATATCAGAAAATGCATTCTATTTTTCTTAGATTTTCTATTGCTCTATAATACCCTTACTAATGGCATGTTTGGTACCAAGAATAAGTCTTATAAGCAAATCACAAGCTCATAACTACTACAGTGTCTCCATACAAGGTGAATATCTAATGCAAACTCTTCTTTTGATGCAAAGCTTTTCAAAATATTTTCCTTTTGTCCTGGAAAATTCTGTCAAAAGTTGGGAAGATAGGGACGAGAATGTCCTATGATATATCAAGTTTTAAGATGTAACAACTAGTAGAAAAATAAAAATATATACTGCAAGCAAAATGAAGATACAATGAAGTTAAATTTGGTTATATTTCATTATAGCCAGAGCAACTTTCTCTTTGTTTTTTGTTTTTGTTTCTCCTTATCTAGATCAAATTTGGTTATGGTTTTTCCATGCCTGGTAGGACACTCATCTCAACCTCCTCATAACAGAAATAGAAGGTCTGCATGAAATTGGGTGTTTGCCATTGATGTTTTCCCTCTATAAATATTTTTATGCCAATGCAATAATTGTCTCTCCGTATATTTCATTATAGTCACTTCTTGATGATCACATCCACTACTTCTATATGTCTATGGCAGGGTGGCGTTTTGAGAGTAGGGAGTAGAATTTTTGTTTTTGAACAGAGGGAGTATGATTTTTGCTTGTCTGATACTGTAAGGAGTATTTAGAGCTTGATTGCTAAGAACTGTAACGTTTGGGCCAAAGGCCAGAACTTGTTATGCTTCATTCATAAAATGGTGCAGGGATTTCCCCCCTTTTGCTCTACAAATAACATTCGCTACTTCTAGTTTTTCTGTTTGTATGTTCTTATCCTTTCCTTTTTGTAGCTTGGAGCAAACTCACTGCAAGTGAAAGGAGCAAGGCACTAAGAAAATGGTAGTTTCTATGAAAACAAGTTTTATGTAAAATAGGGCTTTTAGGATTTATTGATAACATGAAATTCTGTAGTACTACTTGGATATTTCTTCTCACTATGTATATTTCACAAAGGTATGATCTGATTATTTCACACAAGGAAGAACTTGCACTTCTCATGACATTGGAACAGGGGAAGCCTATGAAAGAAGCCCTTGGTGAGGTACTTGCTAAAATCGTGCACTGATATTAGTTAGTTGGAGTTTGTAATTTTAAAGTGTTGTTGGATCCTGATTGGTTGCTAATCACCTATTAGGTTAATTATGGTGCAAGTTTTATAGAATATTTTGCTGAGGAAGCAAAGCGTATATATGGTGATATTATTCCCCCAACTCTACCTGATCGCAGATTATTGGTTCTGAAACAGGTAATATGCAATCCCTTTTGCCTTTATTACTTCTGTGCTAATAACTAAACCCCCATGACTTCATTAGCTTGATTTATGTTATGTTACTTCACTTCACCATCAGTTTGTCTTGAGCCCTTGGTTAATTGCTGGCTTTTACATATAGAATACTAGTACAGTGCAACGAGCCTACTTTCCAAGCTTCCATTAGCTTATACATTGGTATGGAAGAGGAGGATTGCCATAATCAGCATAAGAAAAAAAAGAATTAAATTATTGCTAACAGAAATGACTATTTGCACCTAGCCAATTGTTCAGCCTGGATTTGTGATGTCATTTTTTAAGAAGGTTTTAGTTGGTTACGAAGTATGGATATGCATGATTTTCTCTGCTTGCAAATAGCCCTTCAAATATTCTTTTTGGGTAACTGTTTGCAACAGGGAAAAACAGCGTTTCATTCCCATATGACTTTTCAGGAACTATGAATATTGTTGGCTGATAAGTATTAGCCTATTAGGATTTATGCATCTTAGTTTAGCAATTTTGTACATGGGAAGATTTAATGTAGTACAGTCACCACTTTCATTTCATTAAGCAAAATAATATGATTTTCGAATTAGGTATTAACATTCCATAGATGGATTTCTAGTCCAATTTAGCAGTTCATTTTCTTGACCTGGTGTACTGAACATGTGGTATTGTTTTCTTATTTCTTTACCCTGAGCAAATTTATACATCATGCATCTTAATATTTCACTTTTTTTACAGCCTGTTGGGGTTGTTGGAGCTATTACACCATGGAATTTTCCTTTAGCAATGATAACCCGAAAGGTCTCAAGCAGTACACTACACTTTTCCATTGGTTAAACTGTTCAAAAGAAGAATAAAAACAAGCTAAGGTAGTACATTTACTCACACTGTTTTTTTGCCAGGTTGGACCAGCATTGGCGTGTGGCTGCACAGTAGTTGTCAAACCATCAGAGTTCACACCTCTGACAGCATTAGCTGCAGCAGACCTTGCTCTTCAAGCTGGAATACCAGCTGTAATTTTCTCAATTTCTCTACAATTCCAATCTTATTTGAATTTTTATGTTGTTTCTATATCAGTGAGTGCATTTGTCAGAAGTCATATTGCAAATGGGATTACTGATTTATAAGACTATAACAACCCTTACAAAGTAACGAGTTGGAACCAAACAGATCGTTGGATATTCATGTTAGGTGCAGAACTACCTACTGAGTCTCAATGCTCCAGCATTGTCACCAAGGGCCAGTTTTGTACTGTGGTGCTATGCTATAAATCTATATAGTTCAGGGAATCATTACTAGTTTTAGACTTCTAGTAAGTTTGTTCTGTTTTTACCTCTAAAATAGAAGTTGTTAAGTAGTTACTTAGTGTGGCAAAATTAAACTGCAACTTATAAGCCATTGCAATGCCAAACTAAGCTTAGAATCGCAACTGTATAGGACATCTACTCTTCCTTGTTTTGAGAATTATATCATTATGCCAAATTTGATGCAAGCCAGTGATAACTTCAATCCTGCAACAGTTGCAGCAGGACTAAAATCAGATTCCGGAGCACACTGGAGCAAATCTTACTTCCTGTCTTTTACTCGCACCTGCAGAAGTTTTTTTCTCCATTATTGATTAACTGGACGCTTTTGATCATTCAATGTTTTTTTTCACGATCATTTTAACTATGCTTCATTCATGATAGCTATTTTGAGCATTATCTTTTGTTCAGGGTACACTAAATGTTGTAATGGGTAATGCTCCTGAGATAGGTGATGCACTACTGAAGAGTACACAGGTTTGATTTCCTCCTGTTTTCTATTTCATCCGCAACATCTATTTCTTCCATGTTTAACTGGTTATGTAGGAATAATTTTAATTGGCATGTTAATTATTTTCTTTATTAGGTCAGAAAGATTACATTCACAGGATCAACAGCTGTTGGCAAAAAATTGATGGCAGGATCTGCTAATACTGTGAAGAAGGTATGTCCTGAGAAGCTTCCTAAGGAATATCTCACTTTAATGGGCATTTGAGAGTTCTGAGGTGTGGACAATATAAAATACTGTGAAGTTTAAAGTTTCTTGTGCAGTGCTTACAACTTTCTCCTCTTAGAACACATTTGATCCCCACACATTGTTGTATTTGCTTCCTTCAATAAAAAATTGGTACACCTACTCTTGTGTTAGATGAGAAATGTTTAGGGATCTATGCAGTTAGCATACCTGATTCATGATAGCCTTTTGTTCTTTTGATGTGTTGCGCATAGGGTTCTAAAGTATTTAAGCAGCCTAAATGCCTAATTGCCTCTCATAATTGCCACTTGCATGCTAGTAATATCATTAGCTTTGGTGGAATCCTGTAACATAATATACTCCATTTTGTCAGTTAGCGAGATCTTTGCCTTATGCAGTAAACTGTATTTTTTTTAACAAGGCATGTTTAAAAAAGCTTCTTTATTCTATCATTTGAGCCTGCTACCCTTCTGATGTTTATATTAACAATAATTCTTTTGTAGGTTTCTTTGGAGCTTGGTGGGAATGCACCTTGCATAGTTTTCGATGATGCGGACATTGATGTTGCTGTTAAGGGCAGTGTAAGTAAAAGTAACTTATTCCCACTTTTGCAACTATCATTCTTGTAATTCTTTGTTTTTCGTCCAACATACTGTACACACCTTGTGAAAATGGCCTAAATGTTGCAAATGCATGAAAATCATGTTTGCGAGTTTCCAAAAATTCTCAGAAAATTACTAGAAATAGGAGAGGATATTTGTGATATACAGAAAATGCAAATACTTCCCCTTATGTTCTGTCATTCTGTGTCCCGATATGGATTGTGCCAGAAATTCAGTGATGGGTTTCTTTTAAGGGTCAGTATCTAGGTGAAGCTCCTGCTTGCCTGATATATTGGCTAATGTGTATGGTAGACCCTCCTTGTTGCTATCAACTCCATCTATACCTGGTCTTTATCATTGACTTCCGCTGAGCTCCAGCCTGGTAACCAAATCCAGTTCTCATGCCATAAGATGTCCCTAGTTACACAGCACTTCTGTGCTGTCCGGACTCCAGAGTAGCCAGAATTGGTCATTATGTTTCGTCACCCACATGGAGAAGCAAATGACAACGCTGATCCAAGTGCCAAAGTTCAAGCACCGTAATTTTTCAGGTCTATCTATATCTCGTTGCTAGTGCAGTTCAAATGCTGAAATTATTATTTAGCTGTCTACACCTCATTGCATGAAGAAAACTGAGTTTTTTTTATGAATGAGGTACAGCCCGAGGGCTTCAATTATTGAAACAAAATTATTACTACAATGTTCAGATCCAAAACAAAACAGCATAGCAAGACACATAGCCTATCTGAGACGATAAGAAAAGCTAAAGCCATTACAAGGAGCTGATGCATTCCAGTTTCAGAGGATAATATAACAGAAAGCAGCTCCTTTTTTTTCTTGAAAAGGCTGAATGAAGTTATTTCATAAGTAATGCATATGTTTCACTTCATAGTGTATTTGCTGGCATATTTTGTTGAAGTGGGTAAATTGCATCCTTTTGCATTATAATATTATGCATATTCACCAACTCCATTTGTGTTCAGCTTGCTGCAAAGTTCCGTAACAGTGGACAGACGTGTGTATGTGCAAACAGGATATTGGTGCAAGAAGGTAATTTGATCATTTATGTCATGAAGATGTTATTGGGGTCTCTTTTGTTGAGTTACAAAGTTGCTAGTTGCATGTGTAGGTATCTATGAAAAATTTGCAAGTGCATTTGTCAAGGCTGTTCAGAGTTTGCAGGTGGGTAATGGACTTGAAGAGAGTACATCACAGGTACACTATGTCCTATCATTCACTGCTTATGAGCTGTTTAAGAATACCAAACGTTACAATTGCTCATTAAAAAAAACTATTGTAGATTTGTAGTACTTATCGTTCACCTTGTTGCTGCATGGTCATGGGCCAATCGTCCTTTTCGTTTCCCTTCTATGTTATTTCTTTTATAACCCATCTACCCTCACCTAAGGAGTCTCAATTCCTTTTGTATGTAGGGTCCTCTGATTAATGAAGCTGCTGTTCAGAAGGTGCATATTTGTAGATTTGCAATAATTTTTGCATATTGTTCATTATCTCTCTCTCTCTCTCTCTCAATCTAAAATGCGAGCAGTTCCTTACATGGTTTGTCTGTTGGCCTGTTTTTCTCTAGGTAGAAAAGTTCGTAAATGATGCTACTTCAAAGGTAATCTCAAAGCATCATAAGGTTATGTTTTTTCTTCCTTTGAAATTAGAAGGCAGGGTTCAAAAAACCAGAACTGGACTGATTCCTAGCCCCTGGCCCCGCTGGCTCTCTTTCCAATTGCATGTAAAGTACCTCTCTGATCCTTTTTTAGGGAGCAAACATCATGCTTGGTGGTAAAAGGCACAGTCTCGGGATGACATTTTATGAGCCAACTGTAGTGGGGAATGTCAACAATGATATGCTTCTTTTCAGGTTGAGTTTAAAATTATACCTTCCAACCTGAGGAATTAAAATCCTGCCTTGTTTTGGTGCATATTTTACTTTCATATGAAGAAATGCTCAATCATTGGGCAAATCTTTGATATCCATGTTCAAGTTTGTAATACTTCATTTGGCTTCAGGGAAGAAGTCTTTGGTCCAGTTGCGCCACTTGTACCATTCAAAACTGAGGAAGAAGCAATCCATATGGCCAATGACACCAACGCAGGTTCATTAACAAGCTCCACTACACTGATAACTGAAATATATTGAAAACTGTGTGGATACTGCTAACATGCAGAATGTATGGATGTTGCTAACCTGCAGAAATTATGGGTCCTTGTCTGCATTTGTCCTTATAACTTTGCATTGTTGACCTCTTTCACTGTCATGCTTGATCTCTGAAGTATTACCCCGTTATGCTTGATTGATGTACAGGCTTAGCTGCATACATATTTACAAAGAGCATACCTCGTTCGTGGCGTGTTTCTGAAGCTCTTGAATACGGGTTAGTTGGTGTGAATGAGGGACTGATTTCAACAGAGGTGAGAAGTGGCAAATATATAATCTAGTACATCCCTTCCTACTTTGCGGCCCCATATATGTCAATAATGTTTCCTAGTAATTTTTCAGGTAGCGCCATTTGGTGGAGTTAAACAGTCTGGTCTTGGGCGAGAAGGATCAAAATATGGCATCGACGAGTACTTGGAGGTTGGTACAT
Source organism: Dendrocalamus latiflorus (assembly GCA_017311315.1). Lineage (NCBI taxonomy): Eukaryota > Viridiplantae > Streptophyta > Magnoliopsida > Poales > Poaceae > Dendrocalamus > Dendrocalamus latiflorus. The sequence goes on from CM029634.1 coordinate 19,780,288, forward strand.
ACAAAATCTCTCTCTGTTAGTCACCGCTGCTGCCATTCCTGACACTCATTGCTCGATTGCAACTGCAGCTTAAGTACATCTGCATGGGCAACTTGAGTTGAGACTTGAAATTGGCCTGGTTAAAAACACATGACCGATGATGATGAATCGAGAAACCGGAGGCAGGTGTGCTAATACGTGTGGAAGCTTAATTAGAATACAGCGAATAAGCCGCGGTGCACGAATAAAAAGGTCCCAATGAGTTGTAATTGATGTGAATCATAAAGCACGGCTTCAGCCCCGCACTTAGGTATAAATAAAATCATCACGCTACTCACGAATGGTGTCTCCAAAGACGTTCACATATATGCTACTCCCTCTGGTCATAAAATAAAATCGATTTGGACATCAATACGGTTTTCAAAATACGATTTTGATTATATATTTATAAAATATAATAAAATCATATTATTATGAAAGTACATTTCGTGACAAATACTCGTATATTATTTTTGTGTATCTAGTCTAAATATTTAAAAGTTTATTGATAGCTGAAGTTTATAATGTTGCAACATAAAATAATTTTCTTTTGTGATTGAACGGAGTACAAGATAACAGCCTCTCTGAGGGAGGGTCGATGAATTATATCTGTATGATGTGCTGCATAAAAATCAGTCCCTGGTACATACATTATGCAACATATACACATAGTTATTGAACTTGGATCGGAGATCGAACCGGTGGTGTTAGTGGTTCACCGGTTTGACCGGCGGTTCAATCGGTGAACTGTCGGTTCGTTTAGCGCTCAGCTGATCAGCTTTTTGTCTGTCAGCTAGCTGTCTCAGGCTACTATCGTCATGTATGTATGTAACAAAATAGGATCTCAAAGTAAGACATGAGAGTATGATACTACTCTAGTCTAGCAGAGAAATTATAATTCTATAAACCCCAAACAATCATGAAACAAGACCATGCATATGCACACAGAAGTGAAACTTCACCTTATAGCGTTCAGGAGATTAGACAAGACCATGCATATGCACACAGAAGTGAAACTTCACCTTATAGCGTTCAGGAGATTAGACATGTAGTCACTGTGGTACTGTGTCCTTTTATCATCCTGTAGGACATTTTCCATCTTCGTCAGTTTGCACAACTATAATGTCTAGCAAATGGCACAAGCAGAGCATCACAATAGTCATTTGTACCTACCACAATCATCACACACTCATGAAACCACATCTTGGAGATAAAAACCCAGAAGATGTCATACAAGAAGGCGCAACTAAGAACAGACCCCGCCTAAGCATGACGAGCAAGTGAAGAATTGGCATCAAAGTCCACTAAATGGAAAGGATAAACCAAAGAACAGAATTACCTTCAGGTTAGGTATCCTAACAATTTGAATCACAGTAACAATCTGTGCAATACGCTGAAGGTACAAAGCACAACATTAATCAACAGAGAATAATCCCAAATGAGGGCATCAAAAACAAAATTGTGCTTACAAGAATATCTTGCCCAATCCAAGCATAGGGCATCCGGCGATAAACATCCCATACAACAGCAGATACAGTGCAAAATGGGCAAATTGCCAATGTAAGATACGAATTAGCTCAAAAAAGGGCACTTTCACAATAGGAGGTCTAGAATATATTCATTTATCAAGACAGACCAGTTGGTATGACAGCAGCATCGGTCTTCGTAAAGTCGAGTTAAACAACAACCAATGTAAATTTGAGAAAATTATGAATCATGAACAAAGATAAATTACCCTTTATCTTGGGTTAGCTGACTTTTAGCACTAGGAAGAAGCGGAGAATGCAATCCTACAAAAAAAATGGTGTGGTTTAACTGACTTTTAGGGGCAAACTACTAGCTACATTAGGAAATGAGAAATCCCCAACCCTCTCTTTCCTATAGAGATCTGAAGCTCCAACAAGAGCATGTAGAAGACAAGATTGCATTACGAATCGAACATAACTCAAATGAAAACTGAACTGAACTGGTATCACAAATCCTGAATTGCCTCCAAGTAAAGAAGCAATAATGAACTCATAAGTGGCCAAACCACCAAATTTGACCACCTTGACAAGGCAAATCACACAAGGAGCATACCTAACTGGAGAATCCCCCACCCCGCAGACAGACCACCGGGGCTGAAAGCACAGAGCAGAGGTGAGGGAAGCTAGCACGAAACAAGGGGCAACACCGTAGTAGAGAGATTACCGGCAGCGCAAAGCAGAGGTGAGGCAAGAAGCTTCGAGGAAGAGTAGGCGGCGGCCGATTTGCTACCTCAGGCTCAGCCACTCAAACCCGGCAACGGTGAGGCGGCGTCGTGGCGACTAAGAGCATCTCCAACAATGTCCTCTAAATCTCATCCCCTAAATCACTTTTTAGAGGACACAATCTAGAATATAGAAGACTGAGCATCTCCAACAATGTCCTCTAAATCTCATCCCCTAAATCACTTTTTAGAGGACACAATCTAGAATATAGAAGACTAAAAATATGTAACCTCCAACAAGTCCTCTAAATATGGTCCCCTAAATTAAAATCTGGGTCCACAAAAACTATCAACCAAAGAATTTAGGGGATCGGACGGCGCAGGAGCGTTGGGACCGATTTAGGGGATGGTGTGCGTCCTCCATATATGGGGGACGAAAAATCAGGGATGGAGTCCTCTATATTTTTGGGTACCACTTAGGGGATCTGTTGGAGCCCTTTCTTTACCTTTTCTTCTAAAATATAGGGGATATGAGCACTTTAGAAGATTTATTGGAGATGCTCTAAAAATATGTAACCTCCAACAAATCCTCTAAATATGGTCCCCTAAATTAAAATCTGGGTCCACAAAAACTACCAACCAAAGAATTTAGGGGATCGGACGGCGCAGGAGCGTTGGGACCGATTTAGGGGATAGTGTGCGTCCTCCATATATGGGGGACGAAAAATCAGGGATGGAGTCCTCTATATTTTTGGGTACCACTTAGGGGATCTGTTGGAGCCCTTTTTTTACCTTTTCTTCTAAAATATAGGGGATATGAGCACTTTAGAAGATTTGTTGGAGATGCTCTAAGGCTTAACTATGACTGTGAAAAATGTGAATGCCTTGCCCTCAATGCCAAACAAAGCCAAAGAAGAGATTGAGAGATGAGCATATCTCCACTTTTTTAGTTTTACTCCTGAAACAATGAAACCCTAAGGTCATTTTTGTCCTTCACCAAAACCGCTTGTTTCAAATGAAACCGGCTGGTTCATTGGTTCAGCTAAAAACCTGTCGATTCACCTGGTTTTTTTGGATTCTACTGTGTAAACGGTCTTTGAACCAAACCAACTCGATGCACTCTCTGGTTTCGGGTTTTTTCAGTTCAACCGGTGGCCCGGTCTAGCTTTCTTAACTATGCATATACAGCCTGGAGGAGTAGGTAACATGGTAGGCTGGTAGCCATGCCTATCTTTGAAGCAACCTGGCATGTTGAATCTCTTACCGTGTTTCTGGTCACTGTACCGATAGTGCCAGAGATCTCATTGCTGCTACTAACATTTTGTTGGGTCAATGCCATAGTACTATAGCACTCTCTTAACTGGAAAGCAGAGGAAGATCTCACTGATATCCTGTCTTTCCCGGTTACCGAGGAGACCCTGGGCAGCAACTGGGCCATATACGCTGCCTGCCTGCATCAGCATTAGCAGCGGGAAAGAATAAACGAAGCTTCCTCTCTCACCAATGGCGTCTCCTTTTTTATCTCCTCTCCTCTCTTTCCCCTCCTCCAAAGGCTGCTTGTCTCTTGCCCAGGGGACCCACCGGCAGAGCAGAGCAGAATCCAAGGCGAGCAAGCCAGGCTAGGTTGGTTGCTTTGATGCACCCCAAGATGATTTGCCTCGGAAATTGTGCTCACATATACAACCCTACTGCTAGTACTGTAGATACACCAACGCATGAGACACACTTTTGGAATTTGCTCCTACTCATGTATGGATCAAGAAGAAGCTTCCTTGAAATCTCTGCATGCATCTCTCTCTCTCTCTCTACATTTCTCACGTACCAATAAAGAGTACTGATTGTCAAAAAAAGAAAGAGTACTGGGGCAGGCAGCAGTACTATACCTCCGTTGCTTTCCTTTTCACCAAAGACCGTAGAGAGGAGAAAAGAAGCAAAAGCTAGTCATCTGAATTTAGAGTGAGAAGATTTTTCTCAGTTCTTGCATGGACATGGGTGGACATTTTTTTCATTTGTGAGAAGTACAGGGGTATGACTGGCTGACGATGGATAGCACAGGATGATACCGTTGCATGCGATGCAGAACAATGGACATGGAATATTGCGCGTTGCGCGGCTCTCCTCTGGGGAAAAGGGCTAGGGGTGTGAAAGACGGCAGATACTCCCTGTCTGCCTCATTCAACGAAAGGCCGGCCGGTTGAGCGGTACCTGTGCTAGCTGCTTCTTCTGTGGTCTTTGAGCCCGTTCTTACATGTGGCTCTCCGACGTTTGCGTGTCAATTTGTGCCATGCGCGTTTTCTCTCTTTTTTATAAATTTCCCCCTTTCTGATAGCTGCATTTATATTGCAATGTTCTGCAGGAAAGGCATTCGGGAAATCGTATTAGCCTTACTTTGCCATATTCGACCAGGCTTATTTTGGAGCGCGCAAATTTCACTTTGAGGGTAACCCTAATCAACTCTCACAAGAGTTGTTAGTTATTTATCATGCAAAGCATGCACTTAACCTTTTGGGGGTGCATACCTCCATCTGCCACCTCGATCTTGTCGCCTCTTCCCCATCCGCAACGTCGCAGCAGCCGCACGCTGTCTACCCCTCCCCTTCCCTACCTCCAGTAGCCACCCCGATCTAGTCGTCCCTTCCCCATTCGCAACGCCACAGCTGGAGCCCCAACCACTGCACGCTGTTTGCCCCTCTCCTTCCCATCTCCAGCTGCCATAGGTCGTCATCACCCCTCATCCTCTACATTGTGCCGCCGTTGCACTCGGTGTCAAAGAAGAAGGCGGCCGTCCTAACCAGATCCATCGTGATAGAGCACGCCACCACCGGATCCACGCATCACTAGGCACGTCACTGCTGGATCCATAATCCTCGAGGTCGCCACCGCTGGATGAACTGTCTTTGAGTTTGTCGTCTTTGGATCTGGCTGGTACACCTCCGCCTTGTCAGACCCAGATTTTACAATCCGGAATCTACTGTGTTTAACTGCACTATTCCCTGGATCAGTAGATAGTGCACACAGTTACAGTTCTGAATATCAAAGTACATATCATGCGGAAATGTAAATATAATAGTAGACTTACTCATAGGCCGATTAGGCCGAAATCAATAAATTGCAGCAGCGGAAGAACGAAGCACACAGGTGGGACCTTCAGGACATGCCCACAGGCAGCCAACTGGAGGTTCGCGACCTAGTTCTTGACATCTTCATCCTCTTCGCCATCGTGATCCAAAAGTATTATTGAAGCGTAGTGATCCGATTCCTGCTTCTGAATTTGCCGCAAAAGCGAGCGTGAGCACTCCGACCCCGTGCTCCGCGAGCCAACACACAGAATGCAATATTTAACATGTATGGCTAATCAAAGGAAGGTTGGGGCTCATTTTATTTTTGCGTAGAGTGCTTTTGAATACAATTACCTAAAAATTTCTAAGACCTAGCATTTTGAACAAAAGCATAATGTTCAAGAACATGCAATAATACTAGCGATCCAGATTCCATCCACCGTTACATGGCATCTGCACCGTATAGCAATTCCTCAGCGTTATAGCCGCTTAACTTACCACTGGGACAACACCTAGGACAATTCCAAACTAGGGCCTTCCACTGCCCTTCATTTTTTTTCCAATTCCAACCATAAATCATTTTGAAATAGAACTATATCTGGTTAAGTTCCCATGTCTGCCCTTGACCGTGGGCACGGCTATTCGAATAGTTTTGACTCTGCAGAGTTTGTACACTTTCACCACAAGAGACAATCAACTCGTTGCCCCACACGATTCCTTAGTCATGTGGTTGAGCAGACCATCACAGTGACTTTTCAAAGTACCTCGCCCCTTCCATCATTTCACCCTATGGGTCGCTCCCACTTGCGGTGGGTCCCATACGTTGTGCGGGATGTTCTCTTTCTGAACGTCTAGCAGCTGGCTACGTCCCCTGCTAGCCCGCCACAGCAGAACTTCACCCTCCGCGAGTGTCCCATTCAAGCCGTCACACAGACTGCCGGTTGCACTATCCCACACCTCCTCCTGGAAGGATGACTTTCAGGGTACGGTAAATCTACTAAGCCAAGTTGTATTTTACAGACTTGTGGTTGTACTGTTTTACACGGGTTGACATGACAAGATTCAGTCCTTAGTGGTATCTGGGCGGTTTTACCACAAACCACACTCCCGTGCACCACTGCACCATACCCCCGAACCATCCGCCCAGATATTTAAGCATGTTGGGTTTTTTGGAAACATAAAATAATCATATCCAACATTTATCAGTCATTACCACCATGACTGTCCCAATCAAATTTTTCTCATGATTAAAGTGATGTTTGGGCGTTCTCGCGCCCATGATTACCTAAACAATACTAAGCACGACAAATAAATTATGGACTTACTTTTGAAAAGTTACTATTATAGTTTTGCTAAGACGACAAGGTTCACATATTCAAGTATTCCAAAGGAGGTGTAATATTAGTCAAGCAAGCAATGGACAAGTAACTAAAATCTTAAATTAACATGTATTTGCATATAAAATAATAGCATGCAATTTGATAATTTAAACCCAAGTAGTTTGCAGAAAATGTAGGTTCAACATGATCAAAGTATTGACTCGCCTTGGTCACAGTGGTCTGGTTCTTGATTATCTGGGGCTTCTAGGGCTGCAGTTTCTGTGTCTTCCTCTTGAGCTTCGTACGCTATTTTAACGTGCGCGAAAATTTGGATAAAACAAAAATCAACAAATCAACAAATAACACCAGAAATCCAAATGAACTCTAAAAATTATGATTTCAGTTCCATTGGAAAGATCTTGATTTTAGATGAATTTAGAAATTTGTCTCACTAAATTTGGAATTAAAATGAATAAGTTATGCCTATTTGAATATTTCAGTTCAGTTAAATCCCAAAATTAATAAATTTCTGACAGTGGGTCCCACATGTCATTTTCTTTTTATTTTAATTCCTTTCTTGCTGTGCCGCTGACAAGTGGGCCCAGCTACTGTCCAATGGGGTCCACCTGTCAGTAGGGTCCTGTGCAGGCGTTTCACTGACCAGCGGGGCCCAGTGGTCAGTGGGCCGCTCCGGCTACATCGGCCGACAGGTGGGGCCCAGCTGTCAACGGGGAAAATTAAAAGAAATGCTCGACCGCTACGCGCGGAGCCAGAGGCTCGAACGCGCGCCACGGAAGCAGGGGGAGGGAGAGACGAGCGCTGGTAACCAAGTGAGCGGGGGAGGCTTTGCCTACCCTATAAGGATAATCAATCCTTTTGAAGCATTCCGTGGAGGGGACCGGGCAGAGGAAACTTGGCCAGGGAAAGACCGTGGCGTCGCCGGCGAACGGTGGTCGGGAAGGGCCTGGGGTTGCGTAGAATACAATCTCCGGGTGTCGGTGAAGATGCTGGTGTAGACGGCCGGGGGTGACGGTCACCGGAGAGGGCTGGCGGCGTGCGGCGGCGGCGGCTCGGGGACGGCTACTGAGGCCGGCGAGGTAGAGACCACGGAAGGCGTGGGGAAGGCTTGGAATGTGTTGGCGACGCTCCGAGGATGGTGTGGGCGAATGCAATCGGAATACTACGGCAGGAGTCGACGGGGAGGGCGGCGCCGGAGTTCGGGAAGAAGGAGGGGGCCGGCAGCGATTGGGGCACTACGGCTCAATTGGTTGCAAGGGAGGGGAGGAGGGAGTAATGCGGCGCTGTTGGGAAAGGCATTCGGGAAATCGTATTAGCCTTACTTTGCCGTATTCGACCAGGCTTGTTTTGGAGCGCGCGAATTTCACTTTGAGGGTAACCCTTTCAACTCTCGCAAGAGTTGTTAGTTATTTATCGTGCAAAGCATGCACTTAACCTTTTGGGGTGCATACCTCCATCTGCCACCTCGATCTTGTCGCCTCTTCCCCATCCACAACGTAGCAGCAGTCGCATGCTGTCTACCCCTCCCCTTCCCCACCTCCAGTAGCCACCCCGATCTAGTCGTCCCTTCCCCATTCGCAACGCCACAGCTGGAGCCCCAACCACTGCACGCTGTTTGCCCCTCTCCTTCCCATCTCCAGCTGCCATAGGTCGTCATCACCCCTCATCCTCTACATTGTGCCGCCGTTGCACTCGATGTTAGAGAAGAAGGCGGCCGTCCCAACCAAATCCATCGTGATAGAGCACGCCACCACCGGATCCACGCATCACTAGGCCCGTCACTGCTGGATCCATAATCCTCGAGGTCGCCACCGCTGGATGAACTGTCTTTGAGTTTGTCGTCTTTGGATCTGGCTGGTACACCTCCGCCTCCACCTCCAGTACTTCGTCGGGGTCATCATGCTCGTTGGTGTCCCCAACCCTATGACCGCCTACCATATAATCTCAGGGTTATCGTCCTCGATGCCGGCATTCTCCACCTTGGCGTGGAGGATTTGACTAACCCATCATTATGTAGCTGTGCCATGTGGAATCACACGCTCGCCCACCTCCACGATGACACATGATCTCCAACTATCGTCAGCTTCTTAGACAACCACCCGCTCAATTGCATGTCACGTTCCTTATGAAATGACCAACTTGACTTCATGGTGGTTGGAAGAAATGAACGAGCGTGCATGCCCAGCGGTTGCCTCTTTCGACACTACATAAGTGGCATCTCTTCTTCCACTTCTTCTTCTTCCACTACTATAACTCTTCCACGAAAAAGGAAGGGGTAAATAATTCCCTTCACTCTCTCTTTCCCTGTTTTTCATGAAATATTATTCTAAGATTAACTTGGATTTCTTGCTCTTAGCTTGGTTAGTTTCATTCTTTCTACAATTTGTTGGGGATTGGAGGTTAGGAGGTCAAGGCACAGAAGGGTTGTGACCAACATCACATTGATTGTATCATAGAGGGACTCTCTCTATGAGGACAAATACACTAGCAGCAAGGTGAGTCCTATTGTCTATACTGATCATAGTTGGATCGATCAAAAAATGTTGTTGTATTGTGTTGTTGTATCATGCCGCTCTATCATACTGATCATAGTTGGGTCGATCAACATTATTTAGTTGTATTGTACTTGCCTACTATTTTTGATATATGAGCTGCACGGCTATATAGCATTAGAAAATTGTTTGGGTTTTTAAGTTTCATCAACACTACTAAATGGCTTCCAAAACATCCTTATATTGGTGTGATTTTGGTGAGTCTTGATGCCCACAACTCCTCACTAACCAGTAGGCCCATGCAATCATGTATGTTCATGGTATACTGAACAGCTATTTACTCAAAATGTGTTCAAGGTATATTGAACACCTTATCTACAAACAACTATTTATGATGTGTATCCATAGAACAGCGCTGCCACCTTCCCCAACAAACGAGGCCCCTAGGTTTAAGCACTTGACTACGATCCATCTAGTCCATTACTACTAAATCTTCCCAAGAAGGTATGGATGATATTGTCACCTCTTTTCAAAATAAATGCTTGGCATTAGGACTAGGACAGTAGGTGACTATGTGGATGACTAAATTGGCCCAATTTCCATACGGTCCTCATGCAAGTTACATAATGTATAGTTCCAACACAAGCCTAGGCAACAGGCACCATCAATGCACGAAATGATATATTGACCAATTTGACCTCACACAAAATCACAACAAAGCACAGCACCAGTAGTTGCGTGCATCAATCGTCGCTACTTGCACACACTTCCAAGGTCCTAGAAAAGACAATGCGTATACAAGTGGAAAGAGTGGAAGAAAGTAGTATATTGTCTGAATAGAGAGGGACAAACCAGGAATAGACACGCGCTTGTTGGCTTTTCTTTTATAATGGAGTATTTGAACCTATCTTAAACCATTACAGTTATTGACGTTGCCTAAAAAACAAGAACAACGATTTCACATAACTCAGATACTCGTATTTTGTACAGTTTGTACCTCCACAGTGAATATAATGATTATTGGATAGCATTTACTCAACAAAGTTTTTAAATTCTAATAGGAGGAGACTTCACTAGGATTATTCTTCGGGTTCCACTCTCTGATACCAACTATCTATGATCATTACATATGGCAATGGCATTCGTTGCAATAGGAAGCCTTGGCAGCGTAGCTTTTCAATTTGGTCAATTTGGGACTAACAAATGTGAGAAAGTTTCTATCATCATATCGGGCATTTCACCTTCATGGCATTCTCGTTTTTTTGTCATGTACACCATATACCTCTCGATAATGGGCATGGATAGTTCTTCTGCTTCCACGGTGGTCGATCATGCACTCCCTTGTGACGATCAAGTAGACATTATCATATGGAAAGCAACATATGCCGTACTTTGCTCTTTTGTGATGGCCGGGCATCTGTATGCTTGGGCTAGGGTATGTTGCACTTCGGCAACTCATTCTCATTTTTGGTGCATATATATAACGTTAATAGGATATAGATTATCTGAAAAAGGAACAAGCAAGTATATATGTATGTATATCTATATCCTAGTAACGTTATTCCAAATTCCAATGCAGGCTTGCTACATAGGGAGCAATAGAGATTTGGAGTAATCGGACTTGATTACCCTCACATATTTATCATAGAGATAGTCAACTGCTCTAAAACAGTGGTTATCCAATGTATCTCATCACATTCTGGTTTTTTCTAACCTTAATATTGTTCTTTGCCTTCTCCGTTTGATAGGTTTACGAACACATACACAGAGAGAGATGTATTGGATCTCAGTACAGATAATGTTATTCATTGTACTCGGTAAAGACTTAGATCACATTTGCTGATATGTATGTATATACGTACGTACTACATATTGCATTCTCATTTGATGCTTTCGTCCGCAGTACGTACGTACTACATATTGCATTCTCATTTGATGCTTTCGTCCGTAGGTTGGCGCTAGTTACCAGCTGCATGTATGTCTGAATTTGGATTGTCATAATGAGTATTGCGAATTTTTTGTACGGATAATCCATTTTTTATTCGAAAATACATAAATATACCCGCGGGAAATTTTTTTTATAAAAATAGGCTCAAGTCGCCCTCCCATTGGGCGACTCTCACCTTTCGCCCAACCGGGAGGCGACATTTAGGAAATGTGGGAACCGTTGAGCGAATCAATACTATCGCCTGAGCGTTGGGCGACTTATTACAGTCGCTGTACGGTTGGGCGACTGGAATCTCAGTCGCCCAACGGTAGGGCGACAGGGGGGTTTAATTTATTTCTCCACAGTCGGCCGCCCACTACCACTCCACTTTCCCCTCACTGCGCAGAAGAAACGAGAGAAGAAGAGAAGAGGCGCACAGAGAAGAAACGAGAGAAGAAGAGGAGAGGAAAACGAGGAAAGGAGGAAGGGGGAAGAAAAGGAGGAAGAGAAGAGAGGACGGAGGAGGAGGTGAGGGAGGAAGGAGGAGTAGAAGCTATTCCATCCATTTGGATCCAGGTATTTTTGTTGATTATGTTGTATTTGCACTATTATTTAGATGAAATATTGGTGTTAGTAAAAATTGTAGATGTACAAATTTAGTATGGAAATATTAGTATACATTCTGTATTATGGAACATTTTGTAGTATATTAATTTTAGCACCCTTTTTAGTATAGAAAATTTAGTTTAGTGTTGTACGATGTTATTTGACAAGCCGTAAAAATCAATCATACACGCAGGCCTACATCATCAATGGCCACGACTACATTGAGAGTGTATTATGGTGCTGGAATTATCCGTGAAGGTCCGAATGGTGTGGATTTGAGCGATTTTCCGCAAGTCACTCTCGTACTTCCGGATGACGAGAATGCTCGAATGACAGATGTGCAGCATTGGCTGACCCAGAGTTTTTCATTGGACCCCGAGATGTGCAGTGTCGTTGTGCAAGGGCTTTGGAGCCGGTCTCCCACGGACATCAGATGGGAGTTGAAGACATTGGTGCGCTCAGCTTCGTGGAAAGGCTTTGTGCAAGGGTGCCGGTGCCGTGGATACGAGTGTGTACTACTTGTGCAACCGTGCTCACTACAAGCAGCTGCGCAAGCTCGTGCGTCCGCCTATGCTTTGGGAGGTGCTAGCAGCTCGGGCGGGCAGCACGATGGCGGAGCTTATGAAGTTGCTCGTGAAGAAGGCAATGCGATACATGGAGGAGAGTTACAGCCGTCAAGCTATAGAGGGGGAACTGGGCAAGCCGATGCGGTACATGGAGGAGAGTTACAGCCGTCAAGCTATAGAGAGGGAATTGAGCAAGCTGATGAAGGAGAGCATAATAAGTATATCGTGCAGCAGATGGAATCTGATGACCAGAGGGCATGGGATGAAGAGCAAGCTGTAGAGGACGACGAGGAGGACAGTTCCGATGATGAAGAAGTTCCTATCCCCCAGGAATGGAACCGGTTTAATGCGGAGGGTGTTTCCGCACATGATGAGCATGAATCACCATGGGAGTATCATGACACAGAGGTTCGGTTGCATGCTATGTTTGCTGACAAGGAAGCGCTGCAGGATGCCATCAAGCGTTGGGCCCTTTCAATGCAGCGAACATTTCGCGTCATGAAATCAAGCCAGGAACAGTACACTGTGAAGTGCAAGCAGGATGGTTGTCCTTGGAGGGTGCACGCACGTAGACCCAAGTATGAGACTCACTGGATTGCGTCCAAGGTGGAGCCGCACTCCTGCATTCTAAACACTGTCTTGGCGAGGCATCGTAACCTGACGTCCAGATTTATAGCCAATTTGATGTATGGGGAGATAGTGCAGAAGAAAGATATTGCGGCCACGCATATTGTGGTATCTATCGAGAATAAATTCAAGTATAAGATTAGCTACGCGAAGGCGTGGCGTGCCAAGCAAAAAGCGTTGGAAAAACGTTTTGGCACTTTCGAGGCGGTGTACGATAACATTCCTCGTATGCTAAAGGTGTTGCAGCAAAGGAACCCGGGCACGTACATCGCCGTGCACGACAAGCCGTCCATAAGTCCACCGGGATTTGCAGTGTTGCAGAGAGCATTGTTTGCATTTGGTGCTAGCATTGAAGCATTCAGGCACATGCTGCCAGTGATCTCAGCAGATGGGACCTTCTTGACAGGAAAATACAAAGGGCAGCTCCTGACGGCCATAGGCATTGACGGTAACAATCAAATATTGCCGCTGGCCATTGCATTTGTGGAGAGTGAGAATTATGAGAGCTGGCTATGGTTTCTCAGACATGTGAAGGCTGGAGTTGTAGGCACCCGTCCTAGTGTGTGCGTAATCCATGATCGCCATGCCGGTATTATAAAGGCTATAAGAAAACTTCGAGAAGATCCTGAGGAGACCATTCCTTGGCCGGATATGAGGAACCAGTGGTGCAGTCGTCACTTAGGGGCAAACTTTTTCAAACAATTCCCGAAACAATCTTTGATGAAGCTATTCAAGAGGCTGGCCAGGCAGAACCAGCAGAGGAAATTTGATGCTTTATGGGGGTTATTGGATGAGCATACTAGGAAGATCATCGAAGAGAGGAGCAAGGGGCCGGTCACTCCTGGGGCGGCACAACCGCAATGCTTGCCAGCAATTGATGAGGCTAACCCAAGTGGTCCAAGAAGGCGGAGCTCACGAAACATCAAGTGCTTCTCGCAGTGGATCGAGGGGGAACCATTGGAGAAGTGGTCGCTGTTGCACGACACGGATGGCGCAAGGTATGGAATAATGACAACTAACCTTGCCGAGGTCTACAATTGGGTCCTAAGGGGTCTCCGTTCTCAGCTCCTTATCGCCATCGTGGAAGGTGTTCTTCACAGCACAATCCAGATTAGTAGTTATTGGAGACTTCAGCTAAATTTCATGTACCACTTGTAAAACTTGTATGTTACATCCGTTTTCTGTAATGTAGTTGGTGTTGTGCTGGTAGCTTATTATTGCTCTGTTTACTTAGTTACTACATGTATTTGCTTAGTATTTGCTGTATGGACTATTTGAACGTTATGGACTTCAGGCCGACACATTTTCTGTAATGACCGTAGATTGTTGTTTCAGAAATTATGATTACTGGCCTCTGAGAAGGCAATGTTGTAGAACTTATTTCGTGGAATGTACTGTTTCCTGCAAACGACTGAAAAGGCTACGAACTATGAATTTATTACGAGACTACATGCTCTGAAAAGCCTACATAGGAACATTTATTGCTACACTGGAATTCTGAAAAAGCGAAAAGATTCGTATGTCCTCCTCTCCATGGACTATGCCCACTGCACCAGATAACCTGCCTACATAAAGACCTCCTATGTCTTCCATCACAATACCACATCTTCTCCTCTAGCCATCACAATACTACTACACAACAATGTCTTCCTGGAGGTCCGACCCATTTGGAGTGCCGAAGTGGCATGAGCGTCCGAAGTGCCATTGCGGCTTTAGGACGATGTTGTGCGTCCGGACAGATCCAGTACAACGAGCCAACTACGGCCGTAGGTTCTTCAAGTGTCCAGACCTGGATGACGACTTCGTGGTAACGACGACAACTAAATCCTTTGTTTCTCGTTACCATTTTTGAACTTGATCTATGACATCTACCACGCCACATATAGCCTTGCAAATTCATCGAATGGGTGGATCGGGTGCCGCCGGCATGGCCACAGAACCGACCAAAGGAGGTGGAAAACAAAGGACAATACTTTGTCAAGATGACTCAGGCTCGCGAGGTGGAACGACAGATGCGGCTTGAGCAAGAGCGCCGCGTGAGGGTGGACCAAATCCGTCTGAAGGGCAAGGAGGATGAGCTGCAAAGGAGGCGGGAGCAGTTAAGTCTGCGTGAAGCAGCCATCAAGCGTCAGGAGGAAGAGCTTCGAGCTTGTGAGGCAGCTCTCAAGACCAAGAGTAACAGGAAGAATGATGCAGCGGAGCCATCTTCAGGGCGCGAGAAAAAGGGGAAACAACCACGCTACACCCAATAGACAAAATGTAATAGACCCAGCAAGTTGTATTCCCTAAGGCTTGTTAGGACTAATGGTGGAGTTCTGAACATTACAAGTTCTACACTATGTATGTATCCGTACACTACTTCTCAGGAACATTTAAATATCACTTACCACTTTATGTATCAAATGTTCTACACTCAATCGTTCTTAAAAAAATTTCCCAAATTTTTTTATGAACGTACAACATCCAGTGAACATAAACTTTTATTACAACTATACCAAATTTTTTCCCAGTTTAAAACTACAAAATTTACAAAACTCTACAAAAATCACGGGGGGAGAGTAAAGTCGCCCTCCTATTCGGCGACTGCATTATAAGTCGCCCATCCATTGGACGACTGCAATATAAATCGTCCATCCATTGGGCGACTGCATGTAGTCGCCCAATAGGAAGGCGACTAATTGCAGTCGCTCTAAGGTAGAGCGACACAAGTTTTGTTGCCTCCCGGTTGGGCGAAAGGTTAGAGTCGCCCAATGGGGGGCGACTTGAGCCTATTTTTGTAAAAAGATTTCCCGCAGGTATATTTATGTATTTTCGAATAAAAAATAAATTATCCGTACAAAAAATTAAAAGTATTGCAGTGATCTGCTTGCTGAGTACGTAGTAGATTGGACTGACCCTAACTTTGGACAATGATCAACTAACCTACCTAAATGGAAAAGAGAAAATGTAGGGGCTAGCAAGGGAACGTACAGATAACGGTACATACGTTCATTTGAACAAGCCCCTTGGGAGTTGTGTAGATTCAACAGCCTCGAGAACTGCGCACATATATTTCAGCATATATCATAGCTAGTACCGCTTTGCTTCTTTTGAGTGAAGGTTTCGAGATTAAACTACGCTCCTTGCACCCGGCCCCAGCTAGCTACATATATATATATATATATAAGAAAAAAATGATCATATACCTTTCATTTAGATAGAAATTGAAGATTTACCCTCCTGGCCCACGTGTCAGTGATTTATGATGACCCCACGTGTCATTGAGATGTGGAGGGTAAATCCTCAATTTCCCAACTAAAAGGAGGGTATATGATCCAATCTCCCTTACTTAAAATATGTCGATTTCTTAATTTTTAATTTTTTAGTCGTTTTGGATTTTTTTTGTTTTTTCCTTATTCCTTTGCATTGTCCGTAGAGGTATAATGATGTTTTTTTTGTATTTTTCTTTCTTTTTTAATTGAATAACTCAGAAAAAACTGACTATCGCTACAGTGTAATTTTAGTCAAAAGCTAACATCAAGAAGCCGCAACCGATAGGAGCAGAGCATGTTTAGTAGTACAGTTAAGCAAAGAGAATCCAAACAACCTACCAAACGATCCAAACTTTTACAGTTTTTCTTTTATTTCCCCTGTTTGTATTGTATTTATTTTTACTAGCTTTTTATCACGTCATCTTCCTGGATGTCACCACGTGTTTCACCATGTCACTCTCCATTACCGACATTGACGGAGACTGAGATATACAGTTAGTCATTCTCAAGATTATTATCAACGAGCCAGGCCAATGAACAAAATTCAAGAGAAGATTGCAGCAAAAGACATAAATACATGGCAGATTTAGAATACTTCTGCTAAAAAAAATCACTCTCAAGTTCTAAATTCGTCGAGCTAGCTAGTTTACAAGCGTATATATGTTAATCCTGCGGGTATATATATATATATATATATATATATATATATATATATATATATATATATATATATATATATATATATATATATATATATATATCGAGCGACCCCATGCATGTTGCAGGTCGCCATTCTGTTGTTGTCATGAATCGAATTCGAAATACACATCGCTTGCGTGCTGTACGAGTACACTCTCGCTTTCTTTCGACTTTTCCTCTTTAAATGCTTAGGATAATCATATATATCGATTCATTAGGCCCTCTGGCCTGATGATGCATATGGGTCATCGATCGATCGAATGCAAAAATATATATATTTTTGTTGCCCAATGCATATATTGTTCTTCAGCTGCTAGCTATCCCTCTAGTGTATCCATGTTACTTCAAATAATAGTGTTTCTATAATCACACTACTTATACTGTGCTGATTGCTTTAATTTTCTTTTGCTTTTGATCATGTGTACTTTAGCGATTCACATTTGCAGGTTGAAGCTTGCGTTAGTTATGAACAAGACACAGTTTTGTATACTAGCATTTTATATATAGTAGTACGTCGTTGGAATGAAGAGCATTGCTTTATCTTTTGCGAAGGTGGGGCACCCACGAAAAGATCAACTTAACCTAGCTAGGTTTTTTTTGGGTGGCATGAAGTAGCTTAATTATCTGCATATATGCATGGCCCCATTTTACAGAGAAGGGCATCCATTCATATTATCGCATGTACATGAAGCTACCATTGAAGCTAGATGCCTAGATAGATATATACCAGCAGGACATTTTTCTAGCTTCATGCATGCATATATGCTAGCTCTCTTGTAATTTGGAAGGAATGGTGTTGTGAGCCGATCTTATTTTGCATCAAAAGTCAAGAGTACAATTCATGAATTCAGTATATATGTCAGCATGTTTGCAAAGCCAACATGTTGAAAAGAATTAATTAGTAGTACAAAACAAATATCAGAAAGTTCATTAACATGTTCTTGGATCGATATACATGCTTCAGATCCATGAAAGCTTGTTTCCTCAGCATGCAAGAATACCAAATTAAGTTACACATTTACAACCCATCTTAAGACCACAATTACATAGAACTTACATCCTCAAAATAGATAATCTTAGACCTTGGGCATCATCAAACATGTGATGCACCACCCATAAGATCGTCCTGATCAATGACACCTTGTTGCTATTAATTCCACATTAATTCCAGGCATTCAAGCTATAGTTATTTAGCCACATGCACCAGTTAAACAAAGCACTAGTTAATTAATTATCTGATCTTAAATGGTTGATTTACCCGTAGGACAAGTTCCTCGTCCGAGCTCCGATCACCGACGTGCTGCCCATCCTCTCGTCTCCTATCTGCGGCCGCCGCGGCGATGGCCTCTCGAGCTTCGAACCCGGGCCGTCGAAGCCCTTGCTCCCCGTCGAGTCGCCGGACATCAGGGACTTCACCTCGTATACATCGGCGATAGAGTCCATGACGTCGATGCCGCCATCCATCATCGGCGGCGCCATCTGGAGATTGTCGCTCTTGGCCTGATCGCCGTCGTCGCCCCACATCATCGGGCTCTTTCCGGCGGCGGCGTAAGGGCTCGACCTCTTCTTCCCCATTGACCCAATGCTGCTCTCGTTGCACGCGAAGAAGCTCTCAATTGGCCTCTCCATCTGCTGCTGCAGGTCTAGGTGACCACCGCCGTACATGTGCAGGTCTTGAAGGGAAGGGAAGCCCATGGAAGGGCCGATATCTTTGATGGAGCACATGTCGAGGACTGCCTGGTTGCCTAGGGATTTGTACCCCGCCGGGTACGCCACGACGTCGCCGGAGGCGAGGCTTTGGTACGCTTTCTCCAGGATGGACTGCATGTACTTCCCCTGGGCTTCAATCCTCATCTGGAGGTGCTTTTGCACCTGCATGTTGCCATGTTCATGCGTGCATGAGTTAGGCCTAAGCTCTAGTAGTAGTGCTAAGTAAGCTTCCTGAGAATGTTCATGCATGCATGTAAAGTTGATGAGCAGCATGGGAAGGACACAAAAAAGTGGAGTTAAGTAAACTTCCTAATGCTTTTAAAAGGAGCAATTAAACTTCATGAGAAATCTGCGATCTTTTCCATGCAGGTTGCTTTATTTCTTGATTACCTCTAGTTGTTCATGAAGCCTTCTTTGGACCTCCATTTGCATTCTGATGGCTTCGTTCATGTGCACGTTGCGGCTGAAAGATACAGAAAATGAGAAAGGAAAAGAAAAGGCTCATGACTTATGCATACAGAAGAAAAAGCTTAATCAGGATGAGTGCAGACCAAGCAATTCTACTTCGTTTACATCTAGTACTACTTCAGTTGTGAAATTAACCTACTCATTCATGCCTCTTCCCATTATGCCCGTAGAAGAGGCAGCGTTTCTTTGCATCTCCATTGCCGCAGCTGCAAAAATATCATGGATTGTTAATTCAGTGGTTTGATTGTGCAGGGAAGTGGTGAACAAGAAGGTAATATATACATCTGCACAAGCACGAGTACATAGTAGCTAGCAGATTGAAGGTGCAAAATAATTAGTTAATCTTCAGAATTGAACCACACGAGTATGCATTGAATGACCGGGGGAAATAAATCTGTAGTTCATGATTGATTTGATTGATCTCTTGGTGAAGCTCTTACCATCCTTAACCGAGTGATCGTTGAACTCCTTGTGTGGCTGCTTCCCTAACCTGAATTTCTGTTCACAAAAAGAACGGACAAATTAGCCGACATGACAGAGAGAGAGAGAGAGAGAGAGAGAGAGAGCAACAAAATTAACCTAACCCTAGTTAGAGGGTGCAACACAGCGTACACACCTGAAGGTGGCTCTTGAGGTGGTAGAGAGTAAGCCCCTTCACTCCCATAACCCTCATGATGGTCTTTGGTGTCGCCTCTACAAGAATTAACACAAACCAAGCAAATTATCACCAAACGAATAATTAAAGGATTATATATTACATGAAGAGCTCATCGAAAAGAGGGGGAAAAACATATGCATATATACGCAGAGACGACGAGACGTACTGTCTGGGCCGCCGAGCTGCGTGACGGCGTCGACGAAGCGCTCGTGGAGCTCGACGGTCCACCGGAGGCGGGGCTTGGGGTCGGTGGTGAGGACGAGGCCCGAGTCGCCCTGCACGCACATAGGCCTATCATTTGAGCTCACGGCAGTACTAGTGGCCTTCTTGGAAGGGAACATTCTATTCTCCCTCTCCTCCTCTGGCCTTCTCTCACTCTCTCTAGATCTCCCGAATTAATTCTCTTTCCTCTCAGCCGGTGTACGTGCTATAGGATTGGAGATGAGAGATTCAAGAACAAGGAATAGGGTTCGCCCCGCCGCGCGCGCAGAACGAGGGCTTGGCCTGCATGTGGCGGTGTAGTACTGCCTGCCTGGCCTTGATTACTAGTAGCTAGCTAGCTTGTGTTGTGTTGATATGTTCTTGCTCGCTTTCTCTCTCTCTTGCTTGGTTGGGGGTGGCTTTGCTTCCTCTTCTTCTTTTCTCTCTCTCTATCTTTCTTTTCCCCTCCCTCCTTTCTCTCTCTCTCTAGGAGTCTTCTCCTACAAAGCCCATGGGTGATATTCTATCCTGGCGGAGAAAAGCCACCAACTCGAAGCATCGTCTGGCTCCCTAGCTAGTCCCTCCTTTGGCAAAAGATGGAGACCGGAGAGGGGCTCTTTTGAAGTGCTAAGTACTGTGTGTGTGTGTGTGTTTTATATTCTTAGACGACGATTTTTATTATGCTGCTGCTACTTCGATATTACATGCAGTCTGATGATTTCAGACAAGAAGTTGGTGGAACCATTGGATCTGATTTGAACGGCGCCAAAGCACGTGGATTCGGAAGCGTGCAAAGCTTGCGAGGTGTGGGCTGTTCGATATGTACCATGTGATACGACGCGCCATCAGAAGAGAGTCGTTCATGTGCAATACACCATCGACACTGCTTGTAGGTGCGCACCGAATTCCTATGCTACTGACTGCTCCCTCTGTCTCACAGTATTTGTTCGTAGCTCCGAAAGTCTCTGTTTCAAACTGTTTATCTTATGGGAGTGTCTATACAACATTTGACTATTTTTTAGAACAAAAATAGTCAGATTTTGAGCCGTTAGATGGAGATTCAACGGTCTAGATCATTTTTTGGAGGGGGTCATTTTTTTGGAGGGGGGCTTGTATGAGTGGATCTGTTAGATGGAGATCTAACGTCTCAGACCAATCTGACTGTTTTTAAGGACAAAAACAGTCGAATGTTGTATAGACATTCCTTTATCTTATTGAGGGTAAGGTATTGTAATGTTTTTACCTTTTACCGTTATTTAAATGCTTTGGAAGAGGTTAAGTGGTTATAATATATCATTTAATAGGGCGCTTAATGTGTACATCCTTTTTTTTACCAGCGAGCAACATGGTAAAGCTCATAAGGCCAGTCTCAGTGGGGGTTTTATGGAGTTTCATGGGCATTAAATACGCTGACATGGCACTGTATTGATGAAGAGAGAGATGATAAAAGTTTCATGGGAGTCTGTTTCCAAAAATATGGATGTGTTGGAAACTGGAACATGAAACCTCCACTGAGACTGGCCTAAAACAAATGCAATCCGTACAATAAGTGCCGCTCTACAAGATCTAGTGAACTAGTGCTGCTACCAAGAAGTAATAATAAGGTAGTTAACCTAGCTATAGCTAATACAGTATCTGCGTAGCTATACTTTGAACGTTTAGTCTTGGCTAAATAATTAAGGATGTTTGAATATACTCTTATACATGTGATGTATACTCTCTGAATTATGTGCAAATTAGGTCAAATTAACATGTTTTTTTAAGCAATCACGCCTGAAAACTAAAAGCACTTCTTGCATATGACGAATTTATTGTATTTTCTTTGTCATTGAAATTCTCTGGTGCACCATATAGCCTTTGTCGCCATGAAGCAGCTGTATCAATTCGTCTTTGCTCAACGGATCGGATGATCATTGCAACCAAGCTGATCCGATGAAACGCCTTACGGCTTGAGAAAACATTTGCACGCCTCCATCAGAAACATTTGCCGCAACCTGAACCAAAGGACATAGTCGCGTCTAAATTTTGTTTCAAGACAGGTGCAGTTAAGTAGGAGTGCCATTCAGACATCCATGCACACAGGAAGTGATCGACACTATCATGTGCAAATGATTGTTCGAAGATACAGTATTGTGGGAATTAGAAATGGATGCGAACACATTGAGCGGCGAGCATTTGTAGCTGGACAAGTAGACACCATGATCGATATACCTAAAAAAAAGATGTAATCAAAGCCTCCATGTCTTCCACTGGAGCCACTCATGCCATTGGTGCCCGTGTGGGGCACTTAGAAGTCATGCATCTTTAGTTCTTTCTTTCTCTTCTTTACATTGCTGACCGAGACTTGTGGTGTCAGATGCCTGTATGGCGAAACTATCAAGATCAGCCCCTGCTTATACATACAATATTAATTGATGCCTTTTTTTGGGGGCATGTTTTGGGTTTTCTTCTTCGCGTACTTGTGGTGAAGCCAATAAATCTTCCAAAAGATGTTGATGTGCTACAGAGAATCAAAAGAGCACCGGTTCTTCTTCATGCAGTCTCTCTTCTTTAGTAGAGTAGAAGATTGTCCCCTGATATATGCATGCATGCCTACGTCATCACTAAAGCATTCACCAACGACACCTACAGAAATGCGAAGTTTGTGCAAGGTCAAAACTGCTGGGGTTTAGCTTCAAGCTTCCAGCAGGGGGTCCATTATTTAGGAAGGAAAAGTAGACAGGATGAGTAAGAACATTGTAAAGCTCCCGTGCGCTGCCTCCCTGCCATTTTCTTTATCTGCAAGGGAATAGATGCTTCCTTCTTTGACAATTAAGCAAAGATTCTTCCCAAACATTCCCCAAATGTGGTGTTATTTGAAATACTATAAACTCTAGCGCGCGGCTTTCCTTAATCAATAAGAAACCCGGCCCGTATAAAACTAGAACTACGAGAGCCAGAACCTAGGGTAGAATCAAATATCTGCAGTAACAGGGGACACCGGGGACTACCGGAAGCAAAATCTAACAAAATATTTCAATTTAAACTTGATTTTTGAGTATCAGCATTTGACTAATGAAGATAGATTGTACTACTCAAGTTTAAATTTAAGCCATGCAAAGAAGTATTAATTAAATAGAGTAAATTTCCTCGGTACCACCGAGATCTTGCAAAGTACCAACGCGAAGAATACAAATATCATCGCAAGCACAAAAAAACCATAAAAAATATCATTGTCGTCTCGTTTTTCTATCCCAAGGGTGTGAAATGACTATTCTACCCTCACTCTTCCTTTGCCTATTTCTTTCCTTTCTTTTTTTTTGTTGGGGTCGGAACCACATATCATTCTGCCCTTTCATCCATTGCTTCTTCTTCCTCTAGGACTTCTCCTTATCCACAAGCTGCCACCATGGTGAAGGAAGTGGTGGCGAGGCTTGGCTTGAGGGATAGGCAAAATGGAATGCCCACAATGAGATGAAGCTAGTGGTGGCGGTGTTATGGGTCACGAGCACCAGAGACACGTACGCTGATGGTAGATATTGGTGCTTAGACAGCCCAGGTAACCATCGCGGCATCGATAGGTAGGCAAGAGTGGTAGTTGAGCACATCAAAATGTAGAGGACAAGATGGGATATGCTTAGGTAAGAGGGAATCAGACGGAGACTCACCGATGGCTACGAACGTTGGCAACAAACCTTGACTAGAGGCAAGGAAAGAAATAGTCGATTCAGGCTATTGCAACAAAAAAATTAAATTAACATCGAGGTTTGGAGGATAAATGGCTGGAATATGATCTGATGTGAACGGATTTACTAAGCACTCATCGAGATGAAAGGAACGTGATGGCCATCTTCCGTTGTTGGACAATGTCGTGGCCATCCTTCTAGGCATGTGGTACAAAGGTAGCTTTGCATTTAGTAAATGAAGCTATTGCTCTCAGGAGCTGGAGCTAGCCACAACCCGTAAGTAGGGTACACGTTCTTCATCACAGGTGATGTGCTCTAGCCATGGCCACTCTCCCCGTCTCCTCTCTATGTCAAGTAGGTTCATGAGGTGCGCCCCCTCTCCCCTTCTATTTCACTTGCAAGCGGGGCTTATTTGTTAGCACACACTAAACTTATACAGTGCAAATATGTCATTATGAAAGTTTTCTCTCTCCTAGATAGACGTTAACAGCACAAACTAATAGAAAACGTGATAGAAATGGTATTTTCAAGAGTTTTTAGCATTTGCAATAGTATTTGTAAGCCCAACTTCTTCGCAATGGTATTTTACAACTTCATAACGAAGTCAATGGTATGGAGTAAATTTACTCTATTAAGTATTAAGAGCAAGTTTAATAGAAGAGGTGGCTGCCACCTCTAAGACTAGCCAAATAAGCAAAAAGAGTACACGTGGCTCATGGTGGAGGTAGCTAATACAATAAGTTGAGTAGAGATTACATCTACTAAAGCATTCAAACATTTAATACTTGCATAAATATATCAGGGGTCGCCTCTTGCATGAGGGGCAGCTTGCCTCTCTCTCCTCGTATGATGTGCTAGAGGTCACCTCTTTCATGAGGGGCAGTTTGCCTCTCTCTCCTCTTTTCTCTCTCTTCCACATAGAATTGTGTTGACGTGGATTTCACTAGAGGCAACCTAGTCAGCATTATTGTACTTGCTCTAAGGGGTCTCTTCTTTTCAGCTTTTCTACACAGTAACTAGCTTTCAAACGGAATATGTTTTTAAGACAGAATCTACAAGTTGATAGTAGTACACACTATAGTTACTTCATTTATATCGGCTAAAACCGTACGCGGATTTCTTTTACTCCATAATCTCTCTTATGAATAGTCAAAAGCCGTTACCATAAGTCATAAATCCATGAATAGTCAAAAGCCGTGGACATAAGTTATAAGTTGCAGCCTAAAAAAAACAGGCCCAAGCTTGGCCATTAGAGTTCCTTATAGGCCCTTTAGGGCTTGCCGAAGTTGAGAAAGATGAATAGTGCATATTGCCCGGGCTAAGTTCACGTTTCTAGATCCGCCCAGCCTCCCATTTTGTTATTGTTGCATATTTATCTATATCGCCCTACCTTGATTTTTGTCTTGCACGCACCATTGTCTTTTAACTTTGTAGAGAGTCTAGTTTTTATTCATTCAAAATTTAAAATGCTAGTGAAACAAAACATCTATGTATATCAACATCATCGTTTAAAATGCTTGTAACTTTCTCATGATCACTCGCTGCATTCTTTTCTGCATGGAAGTGGAAGAATAAAGACAATATTCGGAAGAACAACGCAATATAATAGCAGCCTTATTTGAGCATATACTCAATTTTAGTTGATGTCTTCTTTGTTCTCAGACAAAGTTAGTGGGTAACAGTCCTTATCTCGTAGCCAAAATAACCATGTTTTGCCTTTGTCATGGATGCAGAACGAAAGGACAGCACTCCCATATCAAAGTCAACTAATCTATTTTAAGACAAGCAGAAATCTAATGACGTTTCCAATAAATTTCAGTCCATTTATATACATGCTGCTAAAGCGGCTGCGGTTCCATAGGAGACTGTTATGAGAATAATCTGAGCTATGCAAACTAGCCAACACAAATCTTCAGGTAGTCTTGAAGAATATTAGCCTTGGCTTAGCAAGGGCCAACGGAAAAGAACAAGAATAATGGGAGCGTTCTTTTGGATTACGGTTTATAGTTTTTAAATTCTGGCTATTTGTGTGAGAGAGAGTATTGAAAGAGACAGTCGTGTACAATTTTGGTCAATATAGCTGAAATTGATACTATGTCTACTATAATTAACTACTAGATCTCATCTTAAAAAGACACTTCTTATAAAAACTAGTTATTGTAACATAAACTATAAACCAGAAATCGAAAAGAATAAGGTCAATATATGGAAAACTTACATTACTGATACATGATAGATAGAAATGGAATCCGGCTAGCTTCTACTTTACCGATGAATTGCCTTAAAAAACCTTTACCAATGAAATAATCCCTTCCACCACCTATCCGATTTAACAATATTCCAGTACTCATAAGAAGTAAATTCTTCAAATTTCATCCGATTGGAATCTTGGTTTCTAGTTAAAGGCTGTGCATATATAGTTTTGTAGGATCGAGAACGATGATTAGAGAAGGGGTGAATATGAGCCAACCCGATTAAAAAAAATTTCAAATCTTTTTAAAGGAGAAAGTAAATATTTTCACTCCAATAGTTACGATAATTTATAAAGATCATAGACCAATCACACACAAGAAAAGATCCAAGAAAAAATGAGTCAAAAGGACCAAATCTTGCTCGGGCAATCTGACCGTAGTGTATAGAGCGTCTGACCAGCCTAGGGCGGTTTGAACTCTCTCGGAGGCAGTGTTGTCATCGATGACAGTGTAAGCTCACTCATAACAATGTTGTCATTGATGGAAATAATTTTTATTCCTAAATTTTTCCTATGAAGTGTACTCAACAATTGGCGTGCATTCTCAGATTTAGAATAAGTCGAGCCAACAACATGCAAATTATGGATAATCTTGTTAAATCTTTCCCACAACTCATCTAAAGATTTACCAGGCTTGTACTCGATCTTAGAATATTCTTTCTTGAGCTGGTTCTGTCTCACTTCCTTGATCGCGGTAGAGCCCTCATGGTAGTTAGTGAAGGTTTTCTAGATCTTATGAGCAGATGCCAAATAAGCTACTCGCTTAAACTTAGATTGACTAAGCCCCTGAATTAGAAAGTTTCATACCTTGATGTTTCCTCCACGTCCAGAGTATTTACCGGATTGTCATCGACAGGCACAATATAAGGATTCTTGACTTTAAGCCAAATTGGATGTAAGAGGACATCCAGGACTTTCAATAAGAAAAGTCAACCCCACCAAAGACAGGTGGCTTGATTGAATACTTATCTAATTTCATAGCTCACTGATTAAGATCTATCAAGAAGATCTAACCAAGCTCTGATACCACTTGTAGGATCGACAATAGTAACAGAGAGGGGGTGAATGGTGCTTTACAAATTTTCCCCAAGTATTCACAAATTCTTCTCTTCAATAGTTACAGAGCTATGAAGATTAGAATTGAAAGCCAAGAACAAATAACAACCTTAAAAACCAAAGAGGGGCAACTTTCAGCACTACATTGGTCTGACTTCCACAAAGAGCGCAATTTGATCGGCAAGCAACAGGCGGTCTGACTAGCGGTCGGTCCGATTGGCTTGACTACAGCAGTCTGACCGATGGCCGATACAACTGGGCTTTAGAGTGGTATTACCTCACCCCTATTTTTAAAATAGAAAATCAACCTAAGCCAAGACTAAAAATGGTGCAACTCCCAAAATTCTTAACTAAAAGAGATAAAACTTTGAACACACTCTACTTAGGGTCTCAAGAACCTATTCCATCCAAAAATTGTATGAATCTTGATCAAAGTTTTAACCTTTCCAATAAACAAACAAGATTGCATTAAAACCAGGCAAATATTGAAATCTTTAGATATGACTTGCTCGTGAGTAGAGAATAGCCAAGATGACTCTAGATAAGTTTCCACATATCACAGCAAACTATTTCTCCCAAATATTCGAAGTAAAAATCCTAGGATCAAGAAACCTCAAGATAAGATCAAATCCAAGCAAAATCGGGTAACTTCAAAATCATGCAAGACTTGGTGCCTAGACGGATGAGATTTGATGTCCATAAGTCATCTCCACCACTTACACGTTATTGGCACAAGCAAGATCAAGAAGGGTGAAAGCATCTAGACTCCTAAAAATGGTTTTGGTAATTAATGACTTTATGTGAATATGGGACTAACATGTTTACTGAGTATTTGAAAGGTTTAGCCCTGAAGATGAATGTGAGATGCATGCTAAGGGTCATCATGAAGATTAATGTGGCTCAAGACAAAGGTATAAGTAGTCTAAAATCCCTTTTATTTTACCAGTATAACGATAAAGGGTGATAGATCGGATTATAGGATAAATACCATACTATTAAGAGGGATCATGGCTAATAACTTGATAGCATATTCTTGTGCCATTGGATCAATTTAGGATCATGCATATACTTAAAATTAAAATTGATAACTAAATTGAGCACTGTCAGGAATATCGGAAGTATCGGAGTGTAATCAATGGTACTTCCATTTTCTGGAAGTTCCAGCAAATCGAGCAAAACGTTTTTCCCAAAGAGCACCCGTGGAATCATTATGTCTCTCTGAAAAATGAAAGTACCAAAGTTTCAATGGTGGAACTACCACAGAGCAGTAGTACCGCAACTCCTGAGTGGTACTTCTGAAGCTCGGAAGCTCCAAAAATCCGAACGATACATTTTTTCCAGAGAGCGCCAACTTTTGGCCTCGAAGCAAATGGACATACCACACCGGAATTTTGGAACTTTCCAATATCGGAACTACCGTGCTTATAACGGTGGTAGTACCGCGCTGACTTTCAACAGCTAGTTTTGACGCTTTGATATAGCCGTTACTATTGCTACAATACATGTGCGGTAGTATCGGCTGATGAACGACGGTATTTTTACTCGCCCTAATTTTTTTAGAGATTGCCTTGCAATGGCTATATTTGGTTGGTGAGGGTATTTATACCCCCATCTGCTCAAGGACAAAGTTAGACACTACATTGAAACATCCTTAAGCATAGAGCATTCACTCCACATCTCAATTGCTTTCATTCCATTCATTTGAGGTAGTTGAGCCAATACATGAGAAAAGGAAAGGCATATCTTTTCAATTGCTCAAATTATTCTTATTGAAAAATTAGAATATCTATTTCTTTTAAGGTCATGAGTCCGAGCATATGAAAAATTATAAATGAGGGTTATGTCATGTCTCTTGATCCACTACATCCCAAGGAACAAGAGAGGCGTAATGCTCATTTAGATGCTCAAGCTATGACTGCTCTATTTGGCATTTTAAACGTGGATGAGTTCAATAGATTGAGTAATTTGGAAACCGCTCACGATATTTGGACCACCCTTTCAGAAATCCATGAGAGAACATCCACGGTTAAAGAAGCCAAATTACATAGGCTTCATATTAAATATGAGACATTCACAACGTTGCCTTCTAAGAATATAAATGAAATATATTCTCACCTCAACAACATGGTAAATGAGCTCAAGAGCCTTGGCACGTCACTAATGGATATTGATATTATAAGAAAGATACTTAGGGCGCTGCTGAAGAAATACAAGACATTGGTGACACTCTTCCTCAACTCTCCCAAGTTAGCAAGAATGACACCAACACAACTCTTGAAAACCTCATCACCAATAAGCTGTACAAGAAGGATGGGAGGAGCTCTTGGAGCAATCCTCCTCCAAGGGTAAAAAGATCATCACTTTCTAGGCCAAGATGGTATCAAGTGATGAGTCCGAGGGTGATGAGAAGAACTCGAAAAGGGAGTTGGCTCTCTTTGTGAGGAAGATGAAGAAATTCATGAAGAGACGCTCATACTGAATTGCTAGCCATGAGAAGGGTAAGAAGGGGCCCTCCTACAACAACAAAAAGCATTATAGCAACATCCGTTGCTATGAGTGTGATGAAAAGGGGCATATTGCCTCTCAATGCCTCACGAAGAAGGATGACAAGGGCAAGTCATCCAAGAAGAAGGACTTCAACGGAAAGAATAAGCTCTTCAAAAAGTTTCACAAAGATTGGAAAAATAAAGTCCACATAGGAGAGTAGAATTCTGATGAGGAATACACAGACTCCGACTCTGATGAGGATAAGTCCCCCAAAAAGAAGGGACTTGTTGGCATCGCCATCAAAGAAGCTTCATCCCTCTTCTCATTTCCTACATATCTCATGGCAAAATGAGAGAAGGTAAAATCTCTTGATGATAAAGAGTCTTCTTATGATGAATTTATGAATACGTTAGAAGAATTAAATGAATATCTTAGAAAAAGAAAAGTCAAAATTCAAGGTCTCAAAGATAGTGCATCTGTCTCTTAAAGATTTTTATGAGGAGCTAAATGAAGTTCATGACTTGTTTCTCCAAGAAAATTCAAGCAAGTCGTGCACTAACATAGGTATCACTTGTAATATTTCAAATAAAATGCCTAGTATAAAAATTGCTAAAACTAGCATATCTACTTCATGTGATGATTTACATGCCATGCCGTGTAGTTCTAATGTTGATTCAAATCATGGTAATATTAAATTATAGTATGCTAATCTTATTGTTGAGAACAATGAATTAAAGGAGTAAGTGATGAAGCTAAACAAGAGCTTCGAAAGATGCTTCAAAGGAAAAGCCACTCTTGACAAGTTATTAAGTGAGTAAAGTTGCTCATTCAATAAGGAGGGACTTGGGTTTGTACCCAAGAAAGGTAAGAAACTAGCAAATAAGCCCACAAGATTTGTAAGGCAAAGTGGTGAGTATTGCCAAAAATACTAGGTAATATGACACATGCAATCAAATTGTCCTATGGGTAAGACTCCTTCTATTGGATTGTTTAATTCTTACTACATGCTTAAGAAATCTAAAAATGGTAGTATTATTGCTAAATTTGTTGGCACTTCAATTTTAGGTGCTAAAAAGAATGCCATTTGGGTGCCCAAAGCCTTACTACTAACCTCCAATGACTAAAACAAATTTGGGTACATAAAAGAACTTGATTTTCTTTTTTAGGTGAACTACAAGACCGGTGGACGGCATTGGATGCTTGATAGTGGGTGCACTCAACATATGACCGAGACCAAAAAATGTTCACTATATTTGAGAATGGAAGGAATGAGAGAATCATATTTGAAGACAATAGCAAAGGAAAGGTACTTAGATTGGGAAAAAATTGCTATCTCTAATGACATTTCCATGTCTAATGTAATATTAAATTTTAATTTGCTATCCATTGCTCAAATATGTGATCTTGGTTTAATTTGCTCATTCTCTAAAGATGGTGTAACCATTTCAAAAGAAAAATAACTTGTTTTCAAAGGGTTTAGATTTGAAAATCTTTATTTGGTTGATTTCTCCTCAAATGATTTATGCCTGAAAACTTGTTTGATGGCAAAAACATTTTTGAGTTGGTTATAGTATAGAAGGCTAGGTCATGTGGATATGATTCAACTTAAAAAGCTTTTCAAACTTGACTTAGTAGTTGGTTTGAAAGATGTGAAGTTTTAGAAAAATAGATTATGTAACGCTTGCCAAGCCGGGAAGCAAGTTACAAATTATCATCCTTAGAAGAGTATCATGCCAACTTCTAGGCCATTGGAGATCTTACATATGGATGTGTTTGGGCTAACAACCTATAAGAGTATCAGGGGCAACAGCTATTGTTTAATCATTGTAGATGATTACTCTATATGCACATGGGTATTCTTCTTAAATGATAAGAGCGAAACATCTGGCACTTTCTAAAATTATTCAAACAGAGCCCAAAATGAATTTCATTTCAAAATAAAGAAAATTAGAAGTGACAATGGTTCCGAGTTCAAAAACACTAAAATTGAAGATTTTTGTGATGAACTTGGAATAAAGCATGAGTTTTTCACTACCTATACTCCGGAGAAAAATAGAGTTGTAGAGAGGAAAATCGAACATTAATGGCTAGAACAATGCTTGATGAATATAATACTTCTGATAACTTTTGGGTGGAAGCTATTAACGCCGCTTGTCATGCTATAAATCGTTTTTATTTGCATCGTCTTTCGAAAAAGACTTCTTATGAGCTTCTCATTAGAAGAAGACCGAACATTTCCTACATTAGAGTATTTGGATGCAAATGCTATATCTTAAGAAAGGGGTTCGGCTCTGTAAATTTCAAAGTCGATGTAATGAAGAATTTTTGCTTGATTATTCTTCAAATAGCAAAGCTTATAGAGTCTTCAACAAAAACTCTGGTTTAGTTGAAAATAGATGAAACTAATGGATCTCACAAAGAGTAAGAAAATTTAGATGGTGTAGGTGATGAAGGACTAAGGCTAGCAATGGAGAATATGCAAATTGGCGACATTAAGCCAAAGGATGATCTAAGTATATCTCCTTCATCAAAGTAAGATGAAGCTCCAACTTCTTCCACAACAAACAAGACTTAAGCAATAAATGTAGAAGAAAAGGAAGAACATCCTTTACCACCGAAGATCCACAACACAATTGCCAAAAATCATCCAATAGATCAAATATTGGGTGACGTGAGTAAGGGTGTTCAAACTAGATCTAGAGTAGCTTTATTTTGTGAACATTACTATTTTGTGTCTTCTCTTGAGCCAAAATTTATAGATGAAGCACTAGATGATTTGGATTGGGTGAATGCAATGCATGAAGAACTCAACAATTTCGTTCGAAATGATATTTAGACATTAGTGAAAAAACACAAAGAGCACAATGTGATGGGCATAAAATGAGTCTTCCACAACAAGCAAGATAAAAATGGGGTTGTGGTAAAAAAACAAGGCAAAGTTGGTTGCTCAAAGTTATACTTAAGTTGAAAGCTTAGATTATAATGAAACTTTTGCACCCGTAGCTAGACTTGAGTCAATTTGTATATTACTTGCCTTTGCTTCATATTTCGATATTAAGCTATTTCAATTGGATGTTAAAAGTGCTTTCTTAGATGGCAAAATATCGAAACGTGTATATGTTGAACAACCTCTCGATTTTGAAAATCCTAAAAATCCTAATTATGTGTATAAACTCTTCAATACGCTATATGGTCTAAAACAAGCTCCTAGAGTATAGTATGAACACATTCGAGATTTTCTACTCTCAAAAGAATTTAAAATTGGGAAGGTTGATACAACTCTATTTACGAAAATTATTGATGATGATTTGTTTGTATGCCAAATTTAAATTGATGATATCATATTTGGTTCTACTAATCAAGATTTTTATAAGAATTTTGGTGATATGATGTCTAGGAAATTTGAGATATCCATGATCGGAGAACTGAGTTATTTTCTTGGACTTCAAATCAAGCAACACAAGGATAGTACCTTTATAAGCCAAACAAAGTATGTGAAAGATTTGTTCAAGAAGTTTGGCATAAAGGATGCAAAACCCATCAAGACCACATAACAATGAATAGGCATCTTGATCTCAATGAAGGAGCTAAACTGGTAGATTTAAAACTTTATAGATCTATGATTGGTAGTTTGCTTTATCTTACCGCATGTAGGTCCGATATCATATTTAGTGTTTTCATGTGTGCACGCTTTCAAGCATATTCAAAAGAGTGTCATTTAACAGTCGTAAAGAGAATTCTAAGATATCTAAAGCATTCCTCTGGTATAGGGCTTTGCTATCCTAAATGTGCTAAATTTGATTTAATTGGATATTTGGATTCTGATTATATAGGTTGTAAAGTGGATAGAAAAAGCACCTCGGGTAGTTGTCAATTATTAGGAAGATCGTTAGTTTCATGGTCATGCATGAAATAAAATTATGTAGCCTTATCCACCACCAAAGCCGAATATATTTCTGTGGGTAGTTATTATACTCAATTGCTATGAATGAGGCAAACTTCGATGGATTATGGAATCAAATTTGATAAAATGTCTCTTTTGTATGATAATGATAGTGCGGCAAAAATAGCCAATAACCTAGTCCAACACTCAAAAACCAAGCATATAGATATACACCAGTATTTCTTGAGAGATCATGTGAGCAACGGTGATATCATAATTAGCCACATCCAGACCGAAGATCAATTAGTGGATATTTTCACCAAACCATTACATGAAAGTTGTTTTTGCAAGTGAGGAATGAATTAAATATCATAGACTACTCAAATATTGCTTAAACTCTTGTCTCGTGCTTCCATGCTCATTTGGTGTTATTTGAGGTATTTAAGAATGGTATTTTCAAGTATTTTTCAAAAAGCCTCTATGTTCATAAGTACTCCTACATATTTCTTAATACATAATAATCATGAATGATCTTTATTTGAGTGCAAAACTAGGGATCATTTGCATAATTCTCAGATCTAAGTTCAATTCCCTGAAAGTTCTAGAAAAATCAGAACTACTGCTGTGTTTCTTGCGGTACTTCTACCTTTCGGAACTACCGACTATGTGATCATGGTACTATCATGTTCGTTGGTGGTCGAAGACCTCCGTGGTCGAGAACCAATGTGATCGAAGATCGACATGGTCAATGACCTCTGTGGTCGAAGACCGACATGGTTGAGACCTTTGTGGTTGAAACCAACGTAGTCGAAAACATGATCAAACCAAGTGGTCAAAAACATGGTCGAGCCGAGTGGTCAAAAACGTAGTCAAAAATTTAGTCAAAAATGTGGTTGAACTTACGTAGTCAAAAACGTAGTCAAGAACATGGTTGAAAATGTGGTCAAACTAACATGATCGAAAATGTGGTCAAAAGCGTAGTCGAACTGATGTGGTCGAAAATGTGGTCGAAAACGTGATCGTAAACATGGTCGAGAACGTGGCTGAGAACGTGATCGGAGAACCATAGTGGTTGAAAATGACTCGTGCAGTCAAACATGACCGGTGCGATCGAATACGACTAGTGTGGTCAAAATCGATCTATGTGGTCATACGAGACAGTGAAGTCGGAACTCTAAGTGATTGAAGACAAATAGATTATCGGAACTACTGGTAGTAGAGTTATGGTACTTTACATTCGAGTTGGTTGAGGATATTAATTACCGACCACACGAGGTTGCTCTCTCTCTGTCCTGCCTCTGGAAGCTCCGTCTCTTTCCACTGCTTGTGCCCATAGACCTCTCTCTCTTGACTTCCAAAGAAAGTGTATGTTAGGAACTCCTCTCATGTGGCTCTCGGTCAATCTTCATCTCGAACAGACACTCTTGCAGCACAAGTGCCTCCTCCTACAGCTCCAGCGACCTCAAAATCTGCACATAAGGTAAGAGAGGATAGAGGTAAGGCAATAGCCTCTGATTTTTGAGACAAAAATATAATAGCACGAGAGCTCTCCTCTTGAGTAGTCAGATGAGGATATGAATGTTCAAGAAGAGCCTCAGATAGATCTTAGATAAATCACAGCTGAAGAGCATGCTCGCTTACGTCATAGAAATCAGTTTGCACTTCCCAATAACTCTATCAATCTAAGGTTTCATACCAAGTTTTAGGAGCAAGTATATGAGCAGCTATATGGTCCAAATAGACTCTTTGCCGATAACAAGTATGTTGATTGGGACTATCTGAACTCAATCAACGAATATGATGGGATTTGTAGGCAATTTCAAAGGGCTGGAATACAATATCTTGTGGCTCTCAAATCAGACTATAATGAAGACATAATCAAGTAGTTTTATGCTACTCTATATATCTCTCCTAATTTCTAGTATATTTCTTGGATAACTAGTTGTCAGCACTTGGATTCCAACAAACACGAGTTTGAGTTAGCTCTAAGGACAGAATCAAATGCACATGAGAAAGTATATGATAGACCTGCATTGAGCTTCCTACCATGTCTCAGTACTATGATCAAAGCTCTAGATTTGTTTCAGGCAAGCTTGTTGGCCTCCTCTCTATTCCAAGCCTGGTAAACTGAATTGTCAACCATACTATTCTTTCTAAGAGTGAGAATTATGATGCCATAAGAGGCCATGAATGGAATCTAATTGACTATGTTATGCAAGGTTGCAAGTTTGATGTGGTTGATCTTATAATTCAAGAGATAGCATATTCCAAGAATGAAAGGATCAAAAGAATAAATTATGTTCCATACATCATAGCTTGATACTTAGAAAATTTTAATATCATGGTGGATTGGGCGGCATCCACAAGGCTTATAAGCCAAGAGCAGACCCTCCTGTTTCTCCGGCTTCCCATCCTTGAGATCAACAGCAAGAAGAATCAGTAGCAGCACCACAAGGAAAAGGCGAAGTCACTCTCACTTAGATTTATTCAACAGTGTTGAGGCTTGAGGATCGACAGTCAGAGACTACAGCTCAGCTGGCATTTTTGACTGCCACTGTTGCTTCTCTCAGAGACCAAGTGTCCTCTCTTAAATGGACTATCACTCGATCTCCTTCCCTAGTCCGTTATTGCCATCGTTGCCATCATGGCCCTTCTCCTCAAGCACCTCAGGAGTAGCCTTTTTGGCTATTTGATGCCAAAGGGGGAGAAAGAATTGTGAGTTGAGAAAGAGTTGGAGGAGAAAACAAGTTGAAGAAGAAGATATGGAGAAAAACCAAGAAGCCTATCTTATCTACTCGCTATATATATATGTGTCTTTGTGATGTAATGAATTGTGCTCTTTGGTTTTATGAGACATGTTCTGGGCCATGCTCTGAAATGTTTATGCTTATTGTAATTGTGGACATGCTCTATGTTATGCTTATGTTATGTTGAACTTGAAGTCGTGATTATATTATAAAATTGCAACTTGTGCTCTTTTGTTATATAAATTGTATCATTGCAATTGTCTATGCCCTCAAGTTCAACAAACAAAGGAAATTCCACCAATTTTTTAAAAAAAAATCTTAACATGTACTTGCAATGCATATTGTCATCTATATAATATGCACATGTTTAGTGGAAGTTTTTCCGTGTATTGATTTTAGAAGCAATTAATTCTCCAAACTAAAATGAACTCACTGCAAGAATTAATTGTTTTTCAAAGTCATAAAAGAATATACACCTCGTTTTTCAAACAAGTGATATATTCAAAACTTTATTCTTCTTACATAATATATGTGTTGTCATCAATTACCAAAAAGGGGAAGATTGAAAGCATCTAGGCCTCTAAATGGTTTTGTTAATTAATGACTTTATGTGAATATGGGACTAACATATTTACTGAGTGTTTGAAAGGTTTGTCCCGATGATGAATGTGAGATGCGTGCCAAGGGTCATCATGAAGATCAATATGGCTCAAGACAAAGGTATACGTAGTCTAGGATCCGTTTCTTTTTTATGGTTTAAGAAGAATGGGTGGTAAACCAGATTATATGATAAATGATGTACTATTAAGAGAGATCATAGCTAATAACTTGATAGCATATCCTTGTGCCATTGGATTAATTTAAGATCAGCATGCACTTAAAATTAAAATTAATATCCAAACTATTCACTGTCAGGAATATCAGAAGTACCAGAGTGTAATTGGCAGTACTTTCGCTTTCTTGAAGTTCCGGCAAATAGAGCATAACATTTTTTCCAGAGAGCGCATGTGGAATCACTTTGTCTTCTAGAAAATAGAAGTACCAGAGTTCCAATAGCGGAACTACCGTAGAGCGGTAGTACCGCAACCCTTGAGCGGTACTTCAGAGCTCAGAAGCTCCAAAAATACAAAATAGGTACCTTAACAATGGAAAGCACATACCCAAAAATATATAATTATTCTGCCATGAGTGCGGAATATCCATAAGTCATCTGTGTATGAAACATATCAAAATTAGTGATGTAATAGAAAATTGAGAATGGCAATGAAAATTTAGATCATATGAAACATAACACAAATAAGCTAATTTGAATTACGAGACAAATTTGAATCATGGGGCAAATGCATTCTATGGGACATCAATTGGTATACGAATTATCGGATCGGCAATACTTTCATTTGGATTAAATTCTAGTCGAAGCTTTTTGGTTGAGTTGTATCCTCATTGATTGGACGAGAGCTACTTGAATTACTTGCGAAATAGTTACACAAACTTTGTTTCTCTATTATAGCAAAATCTACAAATAAATTATTAATGTGTGTCAATACAAAGCTATAAATCTATGAATAATTTATAAGGACTAAACTATCCATATACACTAAAAGTCTAAACTCTAAAATACTAAATCGAGAAGAAAGTAAGGAACTAAGGAAGAATACTGCTCACTCAGTGTCTCAGTTTATCAGCTGAGCATTGAGGTGCCCCACTTTTCTCCAGAGTCCAGCCTGAGGACCAGCCAACCAGACTCCTAAATCCTAATCTCCTCCTCGCAGCCCCAGTCCGGCTCCCCTTGGTCACCCCGGCTCCAGTGGCTCGGCTCCCCTTCATCGTCCCCGATCCAGCTCCCCTCGACCGCCTCGTCGCCAGATTCGGCTCCCTCAGCGGCCTGACGCCCAGTCGCATGCGTCGTTAGCCCTCTCTCCTCTTTGGAAATCAGTGGCTTTCAAGTTCCAAGTGCTAATTTGATAGGGTTTGTGAGTTGGAGTTGATATCTTGGTGGGCCGGTGAAATAGATTTGTTAGGCCTCTTATGGACAGTGGGTTGACCACTTGACTAGGCATTTTTATTTTTGTTTTCCTTTGCAACTTGTCTCAAGGTGGTCGTCGCTCGTGCTGGTCTCCCTACTATGCTCACTGGCCGACAGGGTGTGTGTTGGGTGGTTCTTGCCACCGAGAGAGGGTAGGATGAAGCCTAGCTAAGCCTCCCCCTTAGCTTCGCCCCTGTATATGCATATGTTTAGTGGGAGTTTTTCCGTGTATTGACTTTAAAAATAATTAATTCTCCAAACTAAATTAAGCTCACTGCAAGAATTAATTGTTTTTCAAAGTCACAAAAGAATATACACCTCGTTTTTCAAACAAATGATATATTTAAAACTTTATTCTTCTTACATAATATTTATGTTGTCATCAATTACCAAAAAGGGGAAGATTGAAAGCATCTAGGCCCTTAAAAATGGTTTTACTAATTAATAACTTTATGTAAATATGGGACTAACATGTTTACTGAGTGTTTGAAAGGTTCAGTCCTGATGATGAATGTGAGATACATGCAAAGGGTCATCATGAAGATCAATATGGCTTAAGACAAAGGTATAAGTAGTCTAGAATCCCTTTTGTTTTTACCGGTCTAAGAAAAAAGGGTGGTAGACCAGATTATAGGATAAATGATGTACTATTAAGAGGGGTCATAATTAATAACTTGATAGCATATTCTTGTGCCATTGGATCAATTTAAGACCATGTATGCACTTAAAATTAAAATTAATATCCAAACTATGCACAGTCAGGAATATCAGAAGTATCAGAGTGTAATTAGCGGTACTTTCGCTTTCCGGAAGTTCCGGCAAATCGAGCATATCATTTTTTTCAGAGAGCACATGTGGAATCACTTTGTCTATATGAAAAATGGAAGTACCAGAGTTTTAATGGCGAAACTACCATAGAGCGGTAGTACCGCAACCCCTGAGTGGTACTTCTAGAGCTCAGAAGCTCCGGAAATCCACACGGTACGTTTTTTTAGAGAGCGCCAACTTTTGGTCTCGAGGCAAATGGAAGTACTGTGCCAAAATTTCGGAACTTTCGAATATCAGACAGTTTGCCGGCACCTAAACGACTTGGCTGGAGATTGCGATGTGACCTCTTCAAGAAGATTGTGAAGAGGCCCAGTGCTGACTTGTGAGTGCTTTGGTGTCCACTATCTCCGGAGTGGAGGAAGGACAATCACTAGTAGATTAAGTGGTTGATACTTAATTCGTGGAGCCGATCTAAGTCGCTTGAGCTTTCCTTAACGTGGACTAGTGAAGACTGGCAAGTCTTCGATACCACGGGAAAAAAATTCTCAAGTCATCTTGTAGTTATTTCTTTGCCTCTACATTCCGTACTTATATTTCTAGCTTTGTGATTGCTAAGATTGTCTTATTTACTAGTGCTAGAGACATAATTGTAGAGACTAGTGATTGTGGTGCCTTAAGTATACTAGAATTATGTAGGTTTAAATTGTATTGAAATCTTGCCTTGTCTTATTATGAGATAATTAGTCTTAGTAGGCAAGAATTTTAGAACCTCTTATTCACCCCTCTAGTCGGTTATCCTTGATCCTACAGAGGGGAGAGAAGAGATCCAAAC
Source organism: Dendrocalamus latiflorus (assembly GCA_017311315.1). NCBI lineage: Eukaryota > Viridiplantae > Streptophyta > Magnoliopsida > Poales > Poaceae > Dendrocalamus > Dendrocalamus latiflorus. The sequence continues at coordinate 19,819,810 of CM029634.1, forward strand.
CAATAAGAACAAGAGCAAATCAACCAAAACAAGAAGAAACCGTGAGCAATGAACAAAGTTGATTTCTTACTACTTGAATATGAAGATTGTATAGCCACTCCACTTGAAGGACAAGAGAGCACACCACAATACTCACTCTTTTCTAACCCTAACCCTAGAACACGTGGTTGGAACTGTTGGATGATTAGATGGTTGGCTTGCAAGTTTCCATCCCCAACCTATTAAATAGAAGAGGCAACTAGTTCACATCTAACCTTAATGGATACTATCCATTAGCACATTTAGCGAAAACCCGTTAATCCAACATAACACTGATTTTACTAACACATTTAAGCCATGCACGCTTTTTAAAGCACATGAACCCGAATTTACTAAGTCTTTAGCCTTTAATCTACTTGATCTTCTCAACATATCCTTGACCTAAATGTTTTTCCAAACGCCACGGTTTTGATTCAACGAAGTTTCTGGTATTCGGCAAACTACCAAAATTCTCTCGCCTTGACTCGGTCTTCATCTCTCCTTGCAAGCAATCACCATACATACCATGTGCAGGTACACCGATGACTTGTCATGCATTGGTAAGTCTCTCCCGTTTCGGTTCCACCAGACTATGCCTCACTTGGACCAACTAAGTCATTTGATGTAACACATCACTCGAACCTTTTCTTCAACATACTTAGGCTGGTGCAACCAACTTGACCGTAGTGGTCTGACTGGTAGCCGGTATGACCAGACTTAAGAGCGGTACGACTGCTTCTCTGTTTTTCTAGAATAGAAAATCAAGTGGCTTTAGATTTGTCAATCTCACGAGACCAATACAGCATCACTGTAGGAGAATTGAAATATCCCATAGCACCGGGTCTTTAGAAATTAATTTCTAACTTGGATGTCGAACCTATGGGGATGCCAACCACTGGCTAGCTAGTCTATGCCAGTGCCAGTGTGGAATCCTGGTTTCTGGTTAAAGGCCATGCAGATATAGTTCAACTCCCACTTAATTAGGTGTGTTATTATTTATGAATTTGCTAGGATTTGATCACGTACATACTTAGTACATGATCAACATAACATGGAACTCGCGCAGGGGGATTTTGCGACAAAACGTACTGCTCTGCATGCATGCTCGTCTAACGAATTTTGGGGAACTGGTTGCTACTTGCTATACTACTACAGAAAAGGTCATCACAGACGGTTCGAAAACGTCATCACAGACGGTTTTGTGAACCGTCTGTATTTATGGGTCAGTGATAATCGAAGGTCATCACAGACGGTTTTCGAACCGTCTGTGATAATCAGCTATCACTGACCGTTTTTGAGTAAAAACCGTCTGTGATAGCTGATAATCACAGACGGTTTTTAGTTAAAAACCATCTGTGATAGTTTTTACTCAAAAACCGTCTGTGATATTCCCTTCGATCCCTACATATATTTCTGTTTATTGGCTAGCCTCAGGAAATACTAGCCATGCCCTCTGAAACAAGCAGATCAACATGTACATGTATACATCCAATTCACATCTCAATTCATTTCACAAACATAAAACATCAATTTTTATTAAGATTAGAGTATACCATTGCAATATCTCGAAACAACGAGCAGGTTACACAACAAGAACAACGAGCAGGTTACACAACAAGAACAACGAGCAAGTTATACAACAAGAACAACAAGAACAACGAGCAGGTTACACAACAAGAACAACGAGCAGGTTACACAACAAGCAAAGATCATCTATGCCTTCTCGCCCCTGATGCAACGCATGAGCTGAATGTCTTTGATGACCACCATCGTCGGCGTTGATTGAGCGTCTACCCGGTTGGCACGAGCTAGATGCTTCTGCGTCGTCTGCAAGGAGGAGGACAGCAAGGAGGAGGAGAACAACAAGGAAGAGGACAGCAAGGAGGAGGAGAACAACAAGGAAGAGGACAACAAGGACAAGGACAGCAAGGAAGAGGAGACCAGCAAAGAGGCTGGATTTTGGTTATATTTATAGGGGAGGGAGAGGCGGGAATTCAAAATTTTTGGCGCGGAACGGAAAGGCGGAGCTACGATTCGTGGGGCTGAGGATCGACGGGCCCAGCGATCAGATTATCACAGACGGTTCTATATATAGAACCGTCTGTGATGAATGAATATCACAGACGGTTCTATATATAGAACCGTCTGTGAATTGGAGCACAAATTTTATATACCGATGCAATATAAACAACTAGTCTGAAAAGATAAAATAGCAAAGGTTTATATAGTTTATATATACTCATTTGAAAGGTTTTGGCGAGATCTACAACTTTACAGTTGAGGAAAAATCCAAATTCCGAAAATAAAACCAAGAAAATGGGCAAAAACTGAAACCAAAAACTTGCGACGCAGGTTTAGGTCCAAAGATGGCCGATTTTCGGGGTCTTGGAGGGCGACTGGCGCAAGCGGGACGTTTTTTTTTTGATCGGGCTCGTCGTTAGCTTTCCAACGAGTACAAGAACGTCAAAACGGACACCGTATGCAAAAGTTATGCCCGTTTTACTGAAGGTGTCTCAAAACTGAACCATAATCGGATTTAAGCGGGAAAATATAAAATTTTGAGGGATTGCAAGGCGGGAAACGTATCACAGACGGTTTTTATTATAAAACCATCTGTGATATTCTAGTATCACAGACGGTTCAGCGGTAAGAACCGTCTGTGATACTCCTTTTTCCCGCCACAAATACCACAGACGGCCTCCAAATTAAAACCGTCTGTAATAGTGTAAATCTTATACGGTTTCACAAAACCGTCTGTGATTTGGCGTCTACTATTAGACTTCTCATAGATCTGATATTAAAAGTCACGTGCAAAAGCAAGTTGTCGCATGATCAAGTAATATACTCCAAGTAAAGTTAGTATTTAACCTTTAGCTAGCCCACATTAATTAATTAAGCTAAAAAATCATAACCACTAGACATAAGTTAGCTTACATTTCAAGCACACATTCGCAGATGCCACCTAGCTAGGACGACACTTTCCTTAGTTATTAATTTGGGCGATTCTCCTTTACCAGCATTTGATCATCCTGCAAACCCTAAGTACTGATCCATATTCTAATTAAGTAGGTGCAGTGCAGTTAGCTAGGAAGCAATGAAGCAAACCAAATCTAAGAGGCAAACAAAAATTTCTTGTTTCATCTTTCCATGATGGTCGGCGGGTTAGTTACTATTAGAGTTAGAAATTGATAAGGGGTGATCGGTTGGGCTTCAGCTTTTAGCTTCCGGTTTATTTTTCACTATTCATAAATTTCGTCTTTTTTTGAACTTTTAGCTTTTTGTTGAGCTTTTTTGCCGGTTCTTTTTTCCCGTATTTGTTTATATTATATGTGATGGGCTAACATATTTTTTATATTTTTAAAAATTTTTTAAATTTAATTATGCTAAATAAGCATCTGTCAGCTACAGTGTTTTTTCAGCCAGCTATAGTGCTTTTCAGCTATTGGTGGCGTGCATGGAAATTGTCTTTATCTGTGTGCATTTTTTTGGGGAAAAATTACTCAGCAAAGAGTATTGACTTAATTATATTTTGTTCGTCTTTGATAAAAACAAAAATATAATAGATTAATTTGCTAATTATATATTTGATGCATGCTTAATTATCTCTCTATGGAGGTACACATATATGTACCTTAATTGACAATGTAATCTAGTACTAGCTACGTACCGAAAGTGTGTATATAGATCTTCTTTGTCTGTTCTTTAGCAAAGCAATTAATACTACAAATTAATCAGTACGTTAGCATAACAAGTTCATCTTTGGCATGAAACGATTAAAAAAACCATGCACAGATTAAAGCTCGTCTTCCAACCTTAGATGTACAAGTCACAACTTTAGTCTCTAATAATAGTGTAGCTTAACGTGTGAACACGCTTGAGTCGTTTGTCAATGGCTCCCAATACACTTGTGGTTAAAGAACACACACTCGATCGGAGCTTTTTCTAGAGGAAATCTATGGAAGTGTCCAATATTGATCCCTCTCCCTTTCCTTACCTTCCTTTACTTTCGTATGATCTTTGAACAAGGATATCGATGATTATTATGCATCTAATTTGGGCTTCATGAGGGTCCCTTGGCAGTTATTTTTGTAGTTTAGATAAAGCGCGGTTCATACTAGCTCGCGCGTTGATCTTGGGTTCTACATGATAAATGGAAGTCAAGTGTTTCCATGCTCTTAAGAACATATAAAAGTTTTGCATGTCATTTCACTAAAAACGGGTTTCCATGCTCTTTTAGATCTCCTAAAAAAATTTAAAACCGCATACATCAATGAAAAAATATTTATTTCTAACCATCCATTAATAATGGTAAGTTAGAAACTTAGGCCCTGTTTGGAATGCGGGAATTTTTCCCGATTTCTGCGAGAATTGAACTGTTTCCTGCAAAATTCCTGTGAAATTCCTCTGTTCCAAACAGGCCCTTAGGGTTTCAGTTTTTACTTGCTGTGAGTTTGTCCTAGGAAGGTGGCAAGTAAATATTTAATCATGTCTATTCAGAATGTTTGTTTTTTGTTCCATGCATGTTGCCGCCACTGTAAATTATCTTTATGCGATTATTCAAAAAAAATATCTTTGTGCAATCAGGCAAGTAAATATTTAATCCTGTCTATGATTTCCAGTGTATGCAGCACAGTAGTGCAGTGCAGTGCAGTCAAGTTCAGTTTAGTAGCACCATCTGAAAGTATCCAGTCAATTCCGACGCACATCCAGACGTGTAAATGCAATCGTTGAACTGAGCGCGAGCCGGTCGGTCGTTAGGTCTTCCGGTCAAGAGGTCGTTTACTTGTTTCCACCCTTTCGCACTTTTCACCAGGCTAGGCTACACAACCGGCCTGTGACTGGCCGTGAGTCTTCAGTGTGTCCATTCATGTCGGCTTGACGTAACTCACCATGCTCTCCGTCTCCAAACCACGGTCTCCATAGTTGAAAATATGGCCCGTTCATACTAATTTTTTAATTTTAGTTTTAAATTTTAGCTTATGAATAGTAACTACTTTAAATTTTAGCTTATGAATAGTAATTACTTGTAAAAAAAATTATAGAGAGATACTTGCGTGCGATTTTGGCCGATATGAATGAAATCACTATAGTATGTACTACAATTGACTAGTAAATTCTGTCTTAAAAAGATATTCCGTTTGAAAATTAAATATTATAAAAAATATATTTACTATAAAAAAAGTTTTAGAAGCCAATCCTAACCGCACATATATCGTTCCTAAAGATGGTGACTCGCACTTTTTGCTGCCTTGCTGAAACTCGAGCGTATCTGCATGCTTTCTTTGACTCCAGCTTTAAAGTTTCTTGGTTACAACTACATGTATGTGTCTAGAAGAAGAGCCTATGCAAGATTCCCAGAAGAGCCTATGCAAGATTTTGCGGTGTTGATGATGGGCCGAATTTACCTTAGATGCGACTTCTTAGCATCGGCCCATCATTAAGTCCCGGCCGGCCCAGATATTGCTTTTCTGGCACCTCTCCCGGCCGGCCAGAAGGATTTATTTTCTGTCCAGTTTGACACTTTGATGGACAAACTTGAGAGAAGATCGAGCTTTAAGCCATTGTAATAATCTCAAGATCATCACCTAATACAAGCATATAATTACTTCCGTAATCCATATCTAGCCTTCTGGTATGTGTTGCTTACACGGATAGAGAACGAGCTAGAGATAGACTCCTGCATGCATGGCCAGGGCATTGGTCCTGTACATTACCAGCCGCATGCATCTCCCATGCACATACACGTACGTACGGTCTGTTACTTTGTTAACTCATCATTCAATCTAGTTTATTATGATCTATTTTGAATCTATGTGTTTTGTGTCAGTACGACGTGCTGTCCAATTTACACACGACCACGTCTGCTCGCCTGCGTTTCGACCCTATATATACCAAACCAATGCAATGCAAGATTTGCTCGGTGCAATTGCAAACCTAGTTTCCATATACAGCGAGTTCTACCTCCTGTATATCTCCATGGCGTCGTCTCAGCGTCTTCTTCTCGCCGCCATCGTCGCGCTCGCCGTCATGGCTCAAGCTTCCGCCGGAGACGCTAGCCCTCTTCAGGACTTCTGCGTCGCCGACTTGGAATCGGACGGTACGTACGGTGTCTCACATACCCTGTGATTAATCAGTGAGAATCTTGAAGTAATTTGTACTTGCAGCGAGTTGTTCTGCATCATGAATATTAATCAGATTGGTAATTGCTTGCAGTGTTGGTGAACGGGCTCGGTCTGCCGTGCAAGAACCCGAGGGAAGCGACCGCGGACGACTTCTTCTTCCAGGCGCTGCGCGCGGGCAGCGCGATGAACCAGCTTGGCTTCAGCATGAAGCTCCTCGACGCAAACGCGATCCCGGGGCTCAACACGCTCGGCATCTCCTTCGCGCGGCTCGGCTTCGCGTCGCGCGGCCTCAACCCGCCGCACATCCACCCGCGCGCCACCGAGGTGATGCACGTCCTCCAGGGCTCGCTCGTCGTCGGCTTCGTGTCGTCCAGCCCGGACAACAAGCTCTTCATCAAGAACCTCCGCGCCGGCGACGTCTTCGTCTTCCCCGCCGGGCTCGTTGTGACGACCCGCATTTCTACCATGGGGTAAAAACGCTAGTCAACAGATTATTATTCGTTTTAGCCGATAAAACATCGCTCTAACGAATAATGAGCCTATCAGAGTATTGCAGCAGAACAATAATTAGAGACAAATATGATATTACAAGAATATCGCCACGCAGGGCTAAAGTTATTACAAAGCCTCAAGGGCTTAAATATTACAATCTTTAGACAAAATATTCTAATTACTTCCTATTCAATAACGATCACACGGAATGTCCACCTTATACCCATTGTACTCCGAGTCCCCAGTATTCCATCCAGGTAGCTTTCTCCTGATCTTAGCCATCCTCTGATCTGACATGCTCCTAAGCAAAGGGGGGATTATAGCAACGGTGAGTACAGACGTACTCAGCAAGCGTTATAATACAAAATGCATAAAATGCCCATCATTTACACGTGTAGGAATCTCAATTCCTCTCTTTAGTCTCGTGTTCATTCTTAACACTCTTTTTTTTTCATCATCCCTGTCATTTCCATGACTTATAGAAAATAAGGTTTGTTGGTTTTAAAAGCAGTCCGATTTATTAATTAGAAAACTACTGAACATACGCATGAACAGCAAAAACCCCCATAAGTTTCCGTAATTCTCCTTTCCCGGAGACAGGCATGAATTCATGATTTGGATAGCATTGCGCAAGCTTGTATCACTTTACCCAACACCTCTTGATCCTGGTGGCTTAGGGATTTCCGCAATTCCTTAGATGCGGCGCCCAGACCAGAGTACAGTACGTTTGCATCTATCTCAGTAATTATATCTCCACCCAACTATTCTTAGCCGGCAGCCCAGGGTGGTTTCTCACCCTCGCCTGGCGCCCACCGACCTCGATATAGTTGTTGGTTGGGGCGGCCCGAGATGGTTTCTCACCCTCGCTCGGCGCCCACGGACCTCGTCCTACCCCAACCTCCACCCGCGCTAATATATGCGCCTTGCATCCCCCACCCGGCACCCCAGTTCTGGTCCGGATCGTGTGGGTTCCTGCGGTGGTGGAGGTCCCCACTCGGCACCCAGTTGCTGGCCCGGATCTTGTGGGTTCCTCCACGGGGTCCCCCACCCGGCACCCAAGTGCTGGCCCGGATCGTGTGGGTTCTCCCAACGGCTTAATAAATACTTACCCATGTGGAGAATATAACACTTTGATAGAGCTACTAATCTGTCCGTAAAAACGGGATGTTGGTTGATACGGTTTGGTACGGTCTGTTCACACGGATGAAGTTGGTAATTTATTATATTCTATTCTTATGCAGAGGTCCCACACCTGCCCCTTTATCACCTACCCTGGCAACCTCCGCCCACCCTCTTAATTATCCTAGATGGCCAACTGCTCCATCAGTTGCCATCTATTTCTTTTCTCATATCTCTTCTATCCATTGCTCGATTTAAATATATTTTATTTCTTTCATGCAGAGTGATACTAGATTAATACAAAGATACTTGCTTTGAGCAATATACGCTAAAGATTTGATCAAAGGAATGCTTGCCTGAGTTTATATTAAACTGCTGAGTCTCCTCGTTACCCTGATATGGTTCCCTTTGAAGATTCAGCCTTTTTCCTGCTATTTAGACTTAAATTAATCTACGGTTCAATTATTTATAAGATTCTGGTCATTATAAGATTTCTATTAATTATAATCAGGATTCGCTAATTTTCATTTCGTTCCTTTATACAGAATGAGATAGTTCCCAGTTCATTTTAATAGTATCCACAAATTAAATGCAAGATTAAGAAATTACCAATTATTGCATTCTAACTAATCATTTTGATTAATGGCGAAATTGGCAATATTAGCTTAATAATATGCATGGGCATGCTTATAATGATTCTATCTCATGGCAATTGGTCATGAAATGTATTTATAATCTACATAATTTCTTATTAAGATTGCTATTAGTATCATCTTATTCGTGCCCTAATTGTATCTATGGTTAACTGCCTCCTCTTCTTGGGTTTTCCTGGGCTTTTGGCCTCCCCTCGGCTGCCGACGCCTCCTCTCCCTCTCTTTTACTCCCACCGACGCCTCCTCTTCACTCCCCTGCCGACGCCTCTCCATCTCCTCTCCTCTCCTCCTTTCTCACCCACTCCGCCGGCTCCCTCTCTCTATCTCCCCCCTCTCTCTCTCTCTCGGCCTCCCTGCTCTCACCTCACGCCGCCTCTCCCCTGCCTTCGGGTCCTAGCGCCGCCGCCCGGTTCGGCTCCCCTCATGCGCCGCCTCTCTCTCGCGCCCGCGCCTCGGCGCCTCTGCCTCGGTGCTGCTCCCCCTCACGCCGGCTCCCCGTCGACGCCTCCTCTGGCCGGCCGTTCCCGCCGGGATGGCCGGCGCCGCTTGGGGATCTCCGGCCAGATCTGGCCAAAACAGATGCTTCCCCCCCCCCCCCCCCCCCTTTTTTCCCCATTTCTAGCTTGATTTACTTTTGTAATTTACTAACATTTTGAGGTTTGCCTAGGGTTTAGTTTTGGGAGGCGGGTGACCGTGGCCGTCCTCGCCGGTGAGCCGTCGCCATGCGCCGGGGGAGTACTGGCGGCGGTGAACCGGTGGCTCGGCCGTGACTCCCGCAGCCGCCGCCCTCGCGGTAACCCTCTTCTCTCCTCTGCTACTTCCGGTGATATGCTTATGGTTCATGTGTTCTATTGTGGATGAATGCTTATGGTTGCTACTCGCTAACCTATGTTGGATGGAATGGGGTAATGGCATTGCATAGATGTTGGGCTTTTGGGGTTTACCTGCACTGGTGCTTGTGCGGGATGCTAGGGTTTGGGGTTGGGGTGGTGGCCGGTTGGCTGTGATTGATGCTTGATGCTGGCTGGCGTGGTGGATGATGGTTGCTGGCTTGCGGTTCTCCCGTGGCCGTCATGTCCCCATCTTCCTTCGGCTTGTCGCTTCTTCACTCCCTGGACCTTCGGCTCCACTCGGCTGGGACTCCTTCGCGGTCTGGGGATTGGCTGGAAGAGTTGGGGAATGTTACCTTACCTAGCTTTGTCCCTCTGTGCTCTATTCTCTCGGTTTGACTACTGGTATGCTATGTGGGATATTTGTTTGGATGGCTTGCCTGTGAGGCTTTGTTGGCTGTTGATGCCCTCTGGGCGTGGCTGCTCTGGCCCGGTGCATCTGATTCACTGTGGGCATTTGCGTGGTGAGGGCTTTGACAGGTGTTTCTCTGTTGTGGGTTTGGGCTGGAATAATTTATGATATTCTGGTCTTTGCCTTGGTTGGATTCCTATGTTCAGAACAGGTTTGTATATATATAATACCGTGTGATGAGCCTACGGTTGTGAGAGGTGCCGACTGGCCCCCGGACGGTCAGGTATCTCCGTGAACGGATTACCCTGCCCGAAGTTAATCGCTAGGGCTCTGACGGCAATTTCTTCTTTTAATTATTTTCTTTTGTTCGGTCTTTTTCGGTATTACAGTTACTAGTTCACTCACAAATGAAATAACGGTGTGGTGGCCGTTCAACGATAGTCTCTAATGTATGAGATGATCTGAATGTAATAGGGCTTTCTCTTAATATTGAGGCATACAATTTAATGTAATTTCTATTCTTCATTTCTCTATTGTAATAATTATGTATGAGATGGACTTGGTGTAAATTAAATCATATACTTTCTAACGGAATACCATTGTATTGTAAACTCTTAATTGTTGAAAAGGGTTATTTGGTTGAGATATGGAATTGTATATATATTTGTTGTAATTTGGATTGTCGCTATCATGTAATGCAATTTGCAATATTTTTATTTGACTTAATATGAGTTCTCATCATCGATCAATGTATGTTACTGATTTTACCCTACACAGATTGTAATTAACTACTGTTGTACTACGTACTGTTATATATATTTTAATTGACTTGAAAGTTGCTATTTGTCGTGCAATTGAATTTTTGTTTCTCATTTCAGTCCATATAGTTTGATATTCATCCTCGTTAATAAAATTATGGAAACAAGTTACTAGTTTATCATTCGTTGATTTCAATTTATACGACTACGCATAAAAGTTTAAATTTCCTCGCAATTTTAGATTATCATTTATGTAATTAATCCTACTTAACGTCCTAATTCGCTAATTAGGGTTAATTAACGACGTGGGTCTTTACACTCGTCCACTTCCAGCTCGCCGGCGAGAGCGGGGTGTTGGCGATCTCCGCGTTCAGCAGCCAGAACCCTGGGCTGGTCGTCGTGGGGGACTCCGTGTTCGGCGCCAAGCCGTCGATGCCCGACGAGGCGCTGAGCAAGACGTTCGGGGTGGGCAAGGACATCATCGACCAGCTCAAGGCCCACTTCAACTAGATTTATCTACTTCGATGTTCTAGTTTTAGGTCTTAAGAGTAGCATGCATGCATGGCTACCTAGGAGTATTGTCTTAGCGTGTTTAGCGAGCTTGTGAAGAACCGTGTCGCTGCGTGTGGGCCATCCATTGCGCGTACGTACGGTGGGTTATCGTAGCAGTATATTAATTAATTTTGTAATAAATATCAGGTGAATGCATGCAATGTGACATTGTCAAGTGAAATCATTATGATTAGTAAAGGATTTCATTGGGTTGATATGAATTGTACATACCCTTGCGCAAGGTGACCAAAAGTTTAAAATCATGATCTCCATAGTTGAAAATATCTCGTTCCTAAAGGTGACCATGCATGCGCTTTTTGTTGCCCTGTCGAACTCTGAACACTCTGAACTTAAGGGCTGTTCTTTTTAACCTATGATTTATAATTTTTTTAAACACTTTTTAACTTATAGTTTCTTTTAAATAAATAAATAAGATAATTTTTTTGCTGATGTCTCGAAGCGTCTTATTGGGATAGACTTTTTAAAGCGGTTTATCGATATTCGGTTCGTTAGCATAAGCACACGTTAGAGCCATAAGTTGTAAGTCACAACCATAAGCCATAGCCGAAAAGAATACAAGATTTCCTACAATTACGTGTGCAAGATTTTGCAGTGATATGGACCAAAATTATCTCAGAAGTGAAGTGTTTTTGGTGTCCCAAAAATGTCAAATGGGCGTTTCCCTAATAACCAGAAAAGCCCAATTCAAATAGTTTTGTCCTTGCTATATTGCGTGTGCATCCACTACGTGGGCCGTCAAGACTGAGTTATTTTAAACGTGAACATGTCACGCGATCTGTTAGGCTGGGCTGAGTTTTTGTCCGGCGACCAAAGCCCCAAGAAAGTGCACCACTGAGCATCGCAACAAAAAAAAATTGTAAATCTTTACTCTTTAAAAAGAAAGAGTTGGTGGTTGGTCCGTACTCTCCCTCCCCTTTTCACAAAAAGAAAAAATTGGCTGACGTGTGGGCCCACCCTTCTCACTAAACGCGTGCGGCTGCCTCCCCCCACTGAATCCTGAGCGCTGCCTCCCCCACCGAATCTTCCGCCGACGCCTCCCTCCCACCCTGCGCCGCCGCCTCCTCCTCCCCCGCTCCTCCGCCGCCTCCTCCTCCCTCCCTCCCACCCCGCGCCGCCGCCGCCTCCCGCTCCACCGCCTCCTCCCCCGCTCCCACCCTGCGCCGTTGCAGCCGCCTCCTCCCCCGCTCCTCCGCGCCGTCGCCGCCTCCTCCTCCCCACCCCGCGTCAACGCCTCCCTCCCACCCCGCGTTCTCCATAGGCCTTTTCTATGCATCGACATGTGGGCCCAGAGTCATGTCTCCTCCGCAAAAACCGCTCCTCCTCGCCTCCTCCACAGAAACCGCTCCGCTCCGCCCTCGCATCATTTCCGTACATGTTTATTCCCTTTTGTTTCTACTCTGACATTTCTTCCTGATATTATTGTGGTCTTTTGTGTTATCTATTTTTCTTCTTTTCTTGGATCTGATTTGTCTACTAGGGTCCTTCTTTGATGCTATCAATTGAATTCATCATATTTGTTCGAATTGGAGTACACGTCCAAGAGGGAGGTGCACTAATTTGGTATCTGTCCTTCCGGTCCTATTATGCTTCAGCCTTAGTTCTTATTCCCAAATTTGTGAAATTAGTTAGTTTTGACGAGCATTCTTGCGTTTAATTTGTATGTTGAGTCATATCTTTTGTGGCACGGCTGCACTAAATGATCTATGCACACAAATTGTTTGTTGAAATTCTGCTACTAGGCATTTTGTTTTTGAACCCAGGTTTTGAGTGTGTTGGATTGGGGATCACAACCTTACTCACAAGCTTGAGTTGTGGTGCTGGTTAGCCTCGATCGGCAGCGGCAGTGGCTTCACCTCTAACATGGTGACAGCAGCAACATCAAGACCGGTGCCACAACGATGAGAGTTTCTCGACTGTGTCCTCAGGTGGCCTCTTTCCCGTAAAAATGTTGTTCCTCTTAGATTATTCGTCTTCTTTTTCTTGTTGTTTCGTATAACGGTAATAGAGTTGTACGGGTATCTTTTTTTTGTTGATAAACTGGAGCTCAAGTTTGTATTTGCTTTCTTGAAACACAAGCCTAACTGATTTTTTTGTGAAGTAATACCATGAAGTTGAATGAGATGGATTCCTAAATACTTTTTAGCTATGGTAAGCGATAGTCTATTTCGTGCAGGTTATGGTGCTATGCTTTAGGCATAAATCTATTTCATGTGGATGTAGATTCACCATGCAGACAATAGGAATCTACTTAGCATATATTTGACTCCTATAGTTCTTGTAATACATTTAACTCAGATATTCTGCTCTCATGTTTTGACAATGTCACATTGTCGACACAGCGTAAGCTGGCACATCCTGATTTTCTTACAAATTTGGCAAAAGAATCGAACAATCAGTTGTCTAATATTACGTACATAAGTGCTGACTAGATGGTGCCATGTTGCCGTCATTTGTCTAATATTAAGTGCATATATACATATATATATAGCATTGAAGAAAAGTATTATTTACTGTATGGTTTAGTATTCTGTTGTGTAAAGTTTAGTGTTCTGTTGTATGTTCCAATTTGTGAGATTATTACATCAATGGTATTATTTCTTCCCTCTCAAACTGCCTTGATGAGTGATTATTGAACCAGCAGTTAGCTTTCCAGATGTAAAGAAAAGGTTGACTACAATAATATGCTATTTTAGTGTTAATTTTATGGTTCCGTAGCAACGTATGGGTACAGTACTAGTGAACAGTAAGATTTGTGTGTGTGTATGATACGCGCGCGCACACGTAAACGGTGTGTATTTTTAAGTCAGAATTAATAGAAAAATTGTAGTAAAAAGTATACCGAGTATAGCTGTACCGACCAAAATCGTATCGAACCATTTCCCTTTGCATACTACCTCTCATAAACAATCAAAATTTAAATATTTCAGTCATAAACCATAAATCATCAGACAAAAAAAATACTCACCCGATCTTCTTAAGGATGGCCAGCTACGGCGTCAGATTGTATCAGCTCAAAAAAGTATCAGCTCAAAAAAAAAAGAGACTTTTAACTCTGCAATTCATTCGGCTAGACCAAGTTGCCAACCAATGTGGTGTGAACCAGAAAATATACCTATTATTTGTTGTCCTTTGTGCTAGGTCTTTATTTTGCGTATGTACACAAATTTATTCAAGTGATAAGATTAAGAAACTAACTACTTCCGCTTTTTACTTATCATTTTGGATATTGACATAGTCTCTAATACACACCTTTAACCATTATATGTTATTGTTGTGGCTACAGGCCAAACAGAGAGAGATGGTAGTGGAGAGTGATGGAGATGAGTAAAAATGGCTTGCCCCCTCCCCATGGCCTGCATTCCATATATATACGTGGGGAGTGCTTTTACAATTATACCTTTACAGCTGATCATCCCCCTCAGGGGCATTTATGACATTACACATGACCTAGTCTGGGCCTTATAACCTCCTATCAGGCCTGCTGGGTTTAGGTGGGGGCCACCCCTACAACAGGAGCCTCTCATGGGGAAGGGCTTCACAGGGCCGAAGCCATGTTGCCGAGTCCTTTGGCCCCCTCCGTCCCTGCGGCCTGTGAATTTTTCTGAACTTGACCAGGGGCTGCAGCCGAAGTAGACGCGCGCGCTCCGCCCCCTACCCTTCGAACGGGTGGCAGCGGAGCCGGCGCCTAGCTGAAGTAGACGCGCGCGCTCCGTCCCCTACCCTTCGAACGGGTGGCAACGGAGCTGGCGCCTAGCCGAAGTAGACGCGCGCTGGGGGCGTTGCACCGGCGCAGGTAAGCGTAGCGGGCCCGTGAGCCGCCGCGTGTGCCTTAAGTGGTAATGGACGCGCTGCGACGCTCGCTCTTCTGGCCGTCCACGTGGCGAGGCGTGCTTGGCGCGGTGCAGGCCTTGAGGTGTCGTGACCATTAATGCGACGGCGGACTCCCGGCGGTTGGACTTCTGCCGATTGGACTTCCGCCGGTTGGCTTCCCTGCTGACGGGGTATATATACGGCGCTGGTGCGGCGTTGTTCCTGCATGTATTGTGATAGAAGCTGCTCCCCTAAAATGGGCCCCTTCCGTGCATCAACATCCCTGGGTGACGCTGAGCGGCTTGGGGTATGTTGATGCACAGAAGGAGGTCTATTTTTCTCGGGAGCTTGGTCCGCGCCGGTTATCGATAGCTAGCCGCACTTCCTGCCCTCGCGCGGCGTTTCCGCGGGCGACGGCAAGGTTTGCCCTGTTCTTCTTAGCAGACCTACCTACAGCCGGTGTTCCTGATGGAGCCCGCCCGCATTACCTTATTTTTGTTATAAAAAGAATGTTGATGCACTGTAGGTGGCCTGTTAAGGAGAACGAGGCAGACTTTGCGGGACAGGCCGAAGCAGGCGCGCGCGCTCCGTCCCCTACCCTTCGAACGGGTGGCGGCGGAGCTGGCGCCTAGCCGAAGCAGGCGCGCGCGCTCCGTCCCCTACCCTTCGAACGGGTGGCGGCGGAGCTGGCGCCTAGCCGAAGTAGGCGCGCGCGCTCCGTCCCCTACCCTTCGAACGGGTGGCGGCGGAGCTGGCGCCTAGCCGAAGTAGGCGCGCGCGCTCCGTCCCCTACCCTTCGAACGGTGATGCCCGCGCATCGCGAACCCCGCCACGCCCGTGGTGACTTGGGATCTCACGGTGCGGTCCTGCACTGTAAAGTCTCCTGAAATCCCACCGGCCCCCGGTCTACCAGGGTTAGGTTCCCGTACCGCGCGACCCGCCTCGGCGAACGGGGCACGTGGCGGCTTGTGACTGGCGCGCGGCGGGATGTGGACGGTTGCGTGCTTGCGGCCGCTCGCCCCTTCCCTAGGCAAGGGGGACACGGGGCGGGCGATGAGTGGCGCAGCGCCGAATCTGTTGTGATCCCCTGGCCCATTAGGGCGCCTTTAATGGCGGCCAGGGAGCGTCGTGCTGCGACGGCACCTGGCGCTTGTGGCCTCTCAGCTTTGGGTATGGGGAATTGCGCTGGATGGGCGTTTGTACGACTGCGGTCGCGCCCCGTACGCGGACCGTCGCGACGCTTCGGTATTGGGGCGAGGTGGCTTGAAGTAGCCCCCGTGACCGCGCCCCCGCAGTTGTACGCCCCCTTCTTGCTTGCGCCGCCTTCCATACTCGCGTAGTATTCTTTGCCGCTAGCCTCCTTCCCGGAGAAGCAATGGCATCCGATGGCAAGCGTGGTCGGGCGGGTGGCGTCTGCGGCATTCGCCGGCGGTCTTCGCCGTTGGAGGTGAAGTACGCACTCCAAGAGCGCGACCCGGCGGCGGCGGACAAGGAGTGGTTGGTGGCGGGGGAGGAAGGCACGTTCTCCGGCGAGCTAGGCCCCTCGCTCGTGACCGAGAAGACGATCCAAGGGCTTCTGCGCGCGGGGAAGCTGTCCGAGCGCCAGGAGGTACGATTGCCTGCCGCCGATGAGACGGAACCGCATCCCGAGAGGTCGGAGGCGGTCGTATTCGTTGCCTTTTTCGACGCGGCGCTCCGCATCCCGGCGGCGGCTATCGTGGGCGACGTGCTGCGGACCTTCGGGCTGGAGCTGGCGCAACTGACTCCGAACACCGTGGCCCGGCTCGCGGTGTACAGCTGGGCCTTGCGCTCGGGGGCGTGCTGGCCCAGCGCCTCGTTGTTCGCCCACCTTCACGAGGCACGGTGCCAGCCCAAGGTCCGGAAGGACGGGATGCTGTCGAGCTTCGGCAGCGTCACCTTTCTTCTTCGTCCGTCGTGCAAGAAGCTCTTCCCTGTGAACTCAACTCGCGGGAAGTGGGAGTCTTGCTGGATGAAGCGGTGGTTCTACCACCGTGTGGAGAGCGGGAGCGGC
Organism: Dendrocalamus latiflorus; assembly: GCA_017311315.1. Classification (NCBI taxonomy): domain Eukaryota; kingdom Viridiplantae; phylum Streptophyta; class Magnoliopsida; order Poales; family Poaceae; genus Dendrocalamus; species Dendrocalamus latiflorus. The sequence continues at coordinate 19,836,629 of CM029634.1, forward strand.
CTTGAGTGCACAGGCCGACCGATCGCGTTCAAGCCCTCGCCCGGCCGGACGCTCGATGATGAGGACAGGCGGAGGGCCCGGCGGCTCGTAGGCGTGGCCGCCCGCTTCAACATGCGCGACCTCGCCGAAGAGTACGTGATGTATGGCGTGGCACCGCTTGCCCGTGACTGGCGTCTTGCCACCGAGAAGTGTCGAGACGACAATGTTTCGCCATAGATCTGCTTGCTGCCGGCGCCCTCCAGCCTTCGTAAGCCTCGACCGCGCCTCTCCTTTGTTTACGCGAAATGCGTTATATGCTGATGCTGTCTCCTTTGCTGCAGGGATTTGCATGGAGGAGGCGGAGCAAGCCGCGCGCGTATTTCTGGGGCCGTACACCGGCAGGGAGCACGAGCAGCGCGCGTCTGCTATCGCCGAGGCGGGGCTGGTGCGAATAAACCGCGTGTGCGAGACGATGGGCCTTGCCGTGCCGGACCGTGTCGCTCCGGACGACGGTGCAGCGAAGAAGAAGAAGACGACGAAGACTCCGTCTCGGAAGAGCAGCCGAAGCGGGGCGTCTGTCGTGCCCGGTGCGGCAGCTACTACTGCCGCTGCTGGTGCTTCCGAGGGCGCGACGGACGCGGAGTCGGGATCGGCGAAGTATGCCGATTCAGGCTTGGATGGCGCGGACGCCGGAGGCGAGGGGTCTTCGGCGAGCGCCCTGGACGGCGGCCGGAGAGGGGAGGCCTCGCCGCCCGCCGCAGTCGCCGAGATAGAATCCGCGCGGGCCGGCGACGTTGAGGTGGAGCCTCCGGCCGTGGCCGCTGCGGTGCCGGAGACGCCCTCCGTGGAGGCGCACGGAGCCGTGCTGCCTTCCCCGACAGCAGCAGCGGAAGACGAGGTGCCCCCTACGGAAACTGCCACAGCGGAACCTTTGCCCCCGGGAGCTGTAGCCGTGGGGGCCTCCCCGCAGTGACTGTAGGGGCGGTGTCACTGCTGCCTGCCCCGGCTAAGCGGCCTTGTGTGCGGCCGGGGCCCCCTTAGACGCCGCGAGGATTTGTCGTGGCGACGGGCGTCAGAAGCCTGTGGGACTCTGGTGCGGATGCCGAGGACCTGCGACGCGCGCGCCCTCTGCCCCTCTGGCCATGCCGCCCGCCGTGTAGGGACGATCATCGCCGGCCCCGAACACAGAGGCTTCTGCGCGCTGCGGGACCGTGCTTTCTGCGGGGGCTTGCCCCACCGCAGCCCCGTCTGGTAGTAGGGAGGCGGACCCCCGAAGCCCTCCTTCCGCTACCGAAGGTAGGTTGGCCTAGCTTATCCTGATGCATTCTTTTATGCGTGGCGGTGCTCACCTGCATTCCTGGTTGCAGCGTCGCTCATTCCGGAGGAGCACTTGGCGGAGCACGGGACCCCCGCACGTGTGAGCCCCGCGGACTTCGTGCCTCCCCCGGAGACGCTGAGGGCGTGGCGCGGGATCGTGGGTGACGCGGCTGCCAGCGTCGACCAACAAGCGCTGCAGGCCTACGAAGCGGGGCGCCTTGTGTACGCCTTCGAGGTGTCCGGTGTGAGGGTAAGTACTCATACGACCCCGCCTGGGCCGGCTGAGCTTGCTAAGTCTCTCCATTCTGCAGACACTCGTGCTGGGGCAGGCCTTGCAAACGACCTATACTCGTGCCCAAGGGGCGCTTGAGGATAGGCTGCGGGCCACCGAGGAGGAGCTACGCGAAGCCTCTGGAGCCCGTTCTGCCCAAGACGCCCGCATCCGCCAGCTAGAAGCGGAATGCGCCGAAGCAAAGGCACACGCCGAGGGGCTTGTCGCGTCGGCGCGGGAGTCGGCCGCGGAGGCTGCTCAGCAGAAGTTTGCGGCGGATCGGGACGGGCTCCTAGAACAGGTCGCCTCGTTAGAGAAGGAAAAAAGGCGAGCTCGCCTTGACTCTAGCGGAGCGTAACCAGACGCTTGGCGACGCCTCGGTGGTTGCGTGGGACGCCATGCAAGCGCTGGAGAGCCGTCTTCAAGGGCTGGTAGCTGAGGTGCCGAACCGTGCCTTTGGCCCGCAGGAGTTGTCTCGGACCCTCCGCTGGGTCGGAGATGCCGCGGACGTCGCGCGCGGCGCCGCGACGAGCTTTGGCCACCACTGCACGTACACGGCGGTATGCCTAGTGTGCGCGCTCCTGCAGCATCGCGGTTGCACGCACGTCGCCGGGCTAGATGACCCCCAGCTGGAGATGCCTGGCGGGGCCGGAGTGATGTCCGGCGCTGTCCGCTCCGCTCGCCTTGCCCTCACGCCCTTCTTCGACCGGATCTGGGGCTACGTCGGGCCAGATGCTGCACGGGTCGAACTCCGGAAGTCACTTTACGGGAAGGGGAGCCTCGGCCAATTTCTGGACGAGGTCCCTCGACGCGACGAGGGCGGCGCTCGGCGTGTGTTGTAATGCTCCCTCTTTTGCGAGTGAAGTGCATGCTTGCTTCGTAAATTCTGACTTTCGCCTATGTCCCGAGCAGCTTCCTTGCTGGGGCCGACTTCTTGCGGCCGACCTTGCAACTCGGCGACGCCTTCGACGCTGGCGAAGGGCCGAAGAGTCGCTGAACTTTTGGGCGGGCCGACCTTCTTCCGGCGGAACCCCGCCCCTATCGCGTGTTAAGGACGAACCTGCCGATTAGCTATTCAGAGCGGTAGGGATGTTGGCAGGCCTCTGTACGGGAGAAAATTTCTCGATGTATAGAACTCCTGATAATTGGGACATGCGCGGGCGTGCTGTGTGGAGCCGAGATCCCCATATTCCCAGTTCGCCGTTAGTGCGAACCGTGCGAGCGCTGCCTCCTGCTGAAAGTTCGTAGACTGACGCGTGCGAAGGCGGACCTCCGCACCACGACCTGTTTAGAGTCCGTAGACTGGTGCGTGCGAAGGCGGACCTCCGCACTACGACCTGTTTAGAGTCCCGTGGACTGGCGCGTGCGAAGGTGGACCTCCGTACTACGACTGTTTAGAGTCTCGTGGACTGGCGCGTGCGAAGGCGGACCTTCGCACTACGACTTGTTTAGAGTCCCGTGGACTGGCGCGTGCGAAGGCGGACCTTCGCACTACGACCTGTTAAGTCCGTAGACTGGCGGGTGCGGAGGCGGACCTCGACACATCGCCTTTTTATAGTCCGTAGACTGGCGGGTGCGGAGGCGGACCTCGGCACTTCGCCTTTTTATAGTCCGTAGACTGGCGGGTGCGAAGGCGGACCTTGGCACTACGCCTTTTTATAGTCCGTAGACTGGCGGGTGCGGAGGCGGACCTCGGCACTTCGCCTTTTTATAGTCCGTAGACTGGCGGGTGCGGAGGCGGACCTCGGCACTTCGCCTTTTTATAGTCCGTAGACTGGCGGGTGCGGAGGCGGACCTCGGCACTTCGCCTTTTTATAGTCTGTAGACTGGCGGGTGCGGAGGCGGACCTCGGCACTTCGCCTTTTTATAGTCCGTAGACTGGCGTGTGCGGAGGCGGACCTCGGCACTTCGCCTTTTTATAGTCCGTAGACTGGCGGGTGCGGAGGCGGACCTCGGCACTTCGTCTTTTTATAGTCCGTAGACTGGCGTGTGCGGATGCGCACCTCGGCACTTCGCCTTTTTATAGTCCGTAGACTAGCGTGTACGGAGGTGGACCTCTGCACTTCACCTTTTTATAGTCCGTAGACTAGCGCAGGCGAGGGTGGAAGTGCACGCACATTCCGTTCCTCTTGCTCCTCATGGCGGGGGTAGCCTCTGCGCGCTGTGTCTTCGGCAACGCGCGCTGCGCTCACCTCCCGCAGTACGCGAGGGTGAGCCTCGCTCCGCTACGATTAATACTCGTGTCCTCCGCCCGCATTGCGAAACGCGTGGGGGGCCTCCGTAGTTTTATTTATACTCCGCAGAGTGCGTGGGGTCAACATCCACGTCCTATTTATACTCCGCAGAGTATGCACAGGGACGAGGTCCCTGGCATGCGCGGAGTTCGCGTCTTGTTTAGACTCCGTAGAGTGCGCAGGGAGAACATCCGCGTCTTATTTATACTCCGCAGAGTGCGTGAGGTCAACATCCACGTCCTATTTATACTCCGCAAAGTATGCACAGGGACGAGGTCCCTGGCATGCGCGGAGTTCGCGTCTTGTTTAGACTCCGTAGAGTGCGCAGGGAGAACATCCGCGTCTTATTTATACTCCGCAGAGTGTGTGGGGTCAACATCCACATCCTATTTATACTCCGCAGAGTATGCACAGGGACGAGGTCCCTGGCATGCGCGGAGTTCGCGTCTTGTTTAGACTCCGTAGAGTGCGCAGGGAGAACATCCGCGTCTTATTTATACTCCGCAGAGTGCGTGCGAGGGCGTCCCCTCACGCGTCTTTTGTTTATACTCAGGCCCGTCACCCTTGGCCACGGCGAGTGCACACGCGGACGTGCGACTTCGGTTTATACTCAGTCCCGTACCCCTGGCTACGGCGAGTGCACACGCGAACGTGCGTCTTTGTTTATACTCAGGCCCGTCACCTTTGGCTACGGCGAGTGCACACGCGAACGTGCGACTTCGATTTATACTCAGTCCCGTACCCCTGGCTACGGCGAGTGCACACGCGAACGTGCGTCTTTGTTTATACTCAGGCCCGTCACCTTTGGCTACGGCGAGTGCACACGCGAACGTGCGACTTCGATTTATACTCAGTCCCGTACCCCTGGCTACGGCGAGTGCACACGCGAACGTGCGTCTTTGTTTATACTCAGGCCCGTCACCTTTGGCTACGGCGAGTGCACACGCAAACGTGCGACTTCGATTTATACTCAGTCCAGTACCCCTGGCTACGGCGAGTGCACACGCGAACGTGCGTCTTTGATTTATACTCAGTCCCGTACCCCTGGCTACGGCGAGTGCACACGCGAACGTGCGTCTTTGTTTATACTGCGGGAACGCGCGCGCTGGCCAAGCCTGCACGCGCCTCTGCCGCGTACTTGTGCGTGATGAAGAAAGATTGGTGACAAACGGCGATCTTCATTACATCCCCGTTTGCGCGGGTAAGCAATTACTGGGGGTGGATATACTAATCGTTTGTCCTTGGTGCGGCCGAAGCCTCAGTCGCTAGACATCTGCAGGGCCCGCCAAGGCGCCTCTGAATGGCCCCGCGGACCTCCGCGCTGTGACGCCAGCTCTAAGAGCGTCGTTGGGCTTCGCGACGCGGGCACCTGGTACCTGGCTCGATGCGCCGGGCCATATCCTGGTCGCCTCGGACGGTGATGATGGTCCGGGGACCCGGGATGTTCATGCATAGATAGCCGTGATGTGGTACCACGCCGAAGGAGTTGAGGATTGGGCGCCCTAATATGGCATTGTAGGGGTACGGAAGGTCGACCACGTCGAAGGTAGCATCTTCGGCCCGCACATTGTCATCTCGGCCGAAGGAGACTTGAAGACCTATTTGGCCCAGCGCCCGCAGGGGCTGTCCCCCGAAGCCCTGCAATGGGATTCCTGAGGGCCTTAGGCGGCTTCGAGGGATCCCCATCTGGTCGAAGACCGCCGCAAACAATACGTTCGCGGAGCTACCGCCGTCCACCAAGGCACGCCCCACGTCGCATCCCGCGATAATGACTCGGATGACCAGGGGGTCCTGATGAGGGAAGTCCATGCCTTGGGCGTCGTCGGGTGTGAATGTAACTTCGTAATGCGCCCAGTCCGGCGGTGCTTGCGCTGGGTATGTCGCCACGTGATGTAGTCTTCGCGCATAGGCCTTTTGCTGCCGTGCTGAGGCGAATTCCAGCGTAGAGCCTCCAGATATGACGTTAATGACCCTGCGGTGGGTTGCCTCCGGGGCCTGCAGCGACAGGAGGCTCTCCCGAGGCTGCTGTACGTGAGCTTGGATCCGTAAGGGGCCCTCCTGGGGTTGCATCCCTTGCGCCTGTACCTGCATGGGGGCCTCGTACGGGAATTGGACGTGAGCCACCGCAGGCGGACGCGTGTCCGGGTTCCTGTCCCTAGCGACGCTATTGCGGAGCGCCGCGATGGAGGTGCAGGCGCGGGTATCGTGGTTGCCGCGGCCGTGGACTACGCACCACAGTCCCTGGTGCTGGTCGTCGTAATCTCCACGACTTTTATCGTTGCGGCCTCGGCCACGGCCGCGCCCCCGGCCACGGCGCCCTCGACCGCCTCGGCCCGCGGGAGCGCCTTCGTCAGAACCGCCTTCAATGTCGAGGACGTACCGGTTTCGCCTCGACTTCTGCTGGCCGCGCTTGGGCCGAGCGGACGACTCCTTGTGCGAGGCGTCCCTGCGGTCGGACGCATCCCTGGACGACTCCTGCTTACGTTTTCCCTTCGAAGAACCGTCCTTCGGCGGATCTTCGGCTTTTGCCGAGGCTCCGGCCTGGTTGGTGTCGGAGTCATCACCTTGCCTTCGCCGCGCGTCTTCTTCCGCCCTGGCGTATTCCTCCATTTTGTCGAAGAGCTTCGCCACCGTCTTGATTGGCTTTCGCGCATTGTACTCGGCCATCGGGCCCGGACGAAGGCCCTGTATGGCTGCATTAACGACGGTGGTTTCATTAACGTCCTTCACTTGGCATCGAATCTTGGCGAAGCGCTTGAAGTAGTCCCGGAGCTTCTCCGAGGGTTTTTGCTTCACAGCGAAGAGTTGGTCCGCGTCGACTCGCTCGACATAGTTTCCTTGGAAGTTGTTGTGAAGGCGATCGCGGAGCTGCTCCCACGCGTAGATGGAGCCCGGCTCTATGGTAAAGAACCAAGAGAGCGCCACTCCTTGCAGCGCGAGGGGGAGTCCCTTCGCCTTCGTGGTGTCGTCTCCGCCCGCGGCTTCGATCGCGGTTTCGTACACGCGCACGAACTCGCGGGGGTCCGTGTCGCCTTTGTACAGGTCGATGGCGCTAGGAAACTTGAAGTCTTCGGGCCATGCCGCCTGCTGCAGCCCCGCCGAAAGCGGGGACTCCGGATCTACGCGCCGCAACGGTACGCGGCTAGACGTGGGGGCTTCGCGACTGTCCGCCCTCTCCGGCGTGGGCTCGGGCGCGATTACTGGCGCGGCCTGCTGGCTCCGAGCCTCTTGCATATCTCGGACGGCTCCGCGAAGGTCCCCTAGCTCCCGCTGGAACGCGTTGAGGGCTGCTAGTATGGCGCTTTCCACCGCAGGTGCTGTCGGGGCCGCCGGAACACCCAGCGGACGGGTCGGTGCAGGGACCATCGCCTCACGATCTCCAGATCCGCCGGATGCGTTATTGCGGCTACCCCCGGCCGCCTGATCCGCGCTGCCGGCGAGGGTGGCGGGGGCTGTCGTTGCAGTGCCAGCGACGGGGTTGGGTGTCGCGGTAGCGACGCTGGCGGGGTCGGTCACTGTAGTGCCAGCGACGGGGTCGGATGTCGTTGTAGCGGCGCTGGCGGGGTCGGTTGTTGTAGCGCGAGCGTCGACGCCCGCGACCACGGCGCCTGCGCCGCCGCTAGCTCCTCCGGCGGCCGATGCCGAAGCCCTGGTATTCACGCGCCGCTCCGACCCAGCCGTCTTCTTTTCCTTCGCCGCCACTGATGAAGCTTTTTTCGGTGCCATCCTTCTTCTTCGGTCTTCAGGCTTGTCCTTGTCCTCCCCACGGACGGCGCCAACTGTTGTGGCTACAGGCCAAACAGAGAGAGATAGTAGTGGAGAGTGATGGAGATGAGTAAAAATGGCTTGCCCCCTCCCCATGGCCTGCATTTCATATATATACGTGGGGAGTGCTTTTACAATTATACCCTTACAGCTGATCATCCCCCTCAGGGGCATTTATGACATTACACATGGCCTAGTCTGGGCCTTATAACCTCCTATCAGACATGCTGGGTTTAGGTGGGGGCCACCCCTACAACAGTTATATTTATATATTAGTAAAAATAATTAAAAATGTAATGATATGAAAGCGTCGTTTACGATAAATCTAGTAATATCATATCCACATGACAAATTAAAATACTTTTTGTATATTAATAGTCAAAGTTTTAAAATTTTCACTACACACATTTAAAACGACTTCTTAAAAATACGGGTAGAGCACTTAAGCTCAAGTCAAACAATTAAGACATTCGAGTGTATCTCTCTGTCTTGGAGTTTGTCAAGTTGCACAGTATTTCCCTTCTTTTTTATCTTCTTGCAACACTATTAGGAAGGAGGGAGTGTCTAGACATTATTCGGATATTTTTTCCCTAATTATCATCTAAATTTGTAATATTTATATTAGAGATCAATGGACCGAGGAGATTTTTTTAAGGGAGGGGGAAGAATTTATGGTCATTGAATTTCTAATCCAATAGTTCTAAATCTAGATAATAGTTTAAAACAAAACATCCGGATGATGTTTAACAAAACCCTAGGAAGAATGCCACATTGACTTTTGAATAAATTTAATGAAAGAATAGTAGCGAGACGACAAGATAAGGCAATAGCGCTCGTGAATAAAATGGGGGCCGAGTCGGAGTCACAGTCACCGCATATCGCATCATCCATTCTTTCTTTCCATCAATCAAAAGGAGAAGAAAAAAAATAATTTGAAAGGAGAAATAAAATAGGCAGGAAAACGACGATTTTTTATAATAAAATTTTCTTACTAATATAGCATTAATACATCATCACTAAAAACAATTACACAAATAACCTGTTGTCACTAAAAAGGATTAAATAAAAGTATGATCTAGTTACCGAACGGTTGAACGACTGGATGAGTTGTCGCCTAGCAGTTGGATGACAGAACCTGTTATCTGACTGTTAGGTAACTGCATCACAGTCGTCCAACAGTACAGGTGCTGCTTTTGTGTCACTCGGTCATGGGAGACAGGGCCAGTCGTCTAATAATTCGACGACAGAAAGCTACTTTTATTAGAAAATTTGTAGAAATAATTTTGTGTTTCGGAATTAAAAACAGATTATTCAAAAAAAAACCATATTCTCTTCCCCCCGTCCCTTCTTCAGTTCTTCGCCTCTCCACAGTCCACACTGTTCTCTCCTCTCCGCTTCTCTTCGATCCCCAGATCCCAAATTGACCAACCAAATTCCCATCCCCCATGGAATGGACGGCCCCGAAGCCCACCTCCCCCTCCTCGCCTCCCCTCCTCTGGGACTGGGGCAACGCAGCCGTGCCGGGCTCCTCCGGCGAGGCGGCGGGGAGGCGCGGGAAGGAGAAGCGGGTCAAGGGAGAGAAGGGCAGCGGCGGAGGGGAGGTGAGGTGCCAGGTGGAGGGGTGCGAGGTGGAGCTGGGCTCCGCGAAGGAGTACCACCGGAAGCACCGCGTCTGTGAGGCCCACACCAAGTGCCCCCGCGTGGTCGTCGCCGGCCAGGAGCGCCGCTTCTGCCAGCAGTGCAGCCGGTGGGTGTGCTTCTTGTCGCCGTAGTCGTGTTCTTGCCTCTGGCTGCTCGCCGGAGCTGTACTTTTCTTGCCTTCGGTTTCTCTAGCTGCTCTGCTGCAAGCTCGCGCCTTTCTGCGATTGCTTTGCGAGAGTTTGCGCCCTTCTTTTCTTGGAATTCTGGAAGCGCAAAGCTTCAACAAGCTTGCGTCTTTCAGCGATTACTTTCTGCAAATATCTGGCCTTTCTTAGACCAGGATACATCGCGCTATGCTATAATCGCGTGATTAACCCGTGCAAGATTGTCTTTTATGTGCTTATCGTTAGTGGTCTGTGAAAAGTTTGGTGCTTTAGTTTTCTGGTTATCTTGTGCTGCGATTACACGTGTAAGACTGCGCGAGTGATTGGTTTTTCGTACGGTCTTGTTTCCCGATTTGGGAAGCAAATATGCATTTTTTTTCCACGATTAGTACCGTGTACCTGTGAAGAATCGTACTGCATAGGTAAATGGCTGTGCAAACACGTGTTTCCAGTTTTGCTATGGCTCTTCTCCTGTGTATGTGTATTTTTGGGATCAAATTCCGTTTTGCTGTGGCTACTGTGATTCAATTACTGTGTGGAGACTTCCCTTCTATTTACACTTTTAGATGGTAATTAGCCTGTGCAGTATGTTGTTTTGCTGATTGCATGGGTTTTGGTGATTAAGGTTCCATGCTCTCTCGGAGTTTGATCAGAAGAAGAGGAGCTGCAGGAGGCGACTGTCTGATCACAATGCTCGTCGACGGAAGCCGCAGCCAGATGCGTTTTCCTTTGCATCGGCAAGGCTGCCATCATCATTGTTATTTGGTAATTTATTCACATCTTAACTGGGTAATTATGAAATATTTACATTTTCCTTACTCGATACATGGCGTGAGATTACTGTTCTTTTATGCTTGGCTGTAAGCTTTGATAATATCATGATTAGTCATAAATTATCTTATGCTAGTCAGTATATCAGATGTTGAAGCGTCAGTTGCATTCTTGTGTACCTTTACCTCTTAATCAAATTAAATGTTTTTTCTTCACCCCAAATTTAAATGCCACTGCCCATTGCAGAGGATAGGCAACAAATAAGTTTTGTCTGGAACAAAGCTCCACTTAGCCATGTAAGGCCTTTCGCATGTTCTCCATGGGATAGCCCATCTGACTTCAAGCTCCCCCATGTCAAGGAAATAAGAGAAATATCAACTAAAGTTGGGACAACCAGTGGACAAGTTCATTTGGATAAATCTCATCTATCCAATGCTCTTCCAACACTGAGTCATGACATAGATGAGCTGTTGCCAATGAAAGGTATGGTTTCCCAAACATTTTTGTAGCTACTGCAGAAATGTATACATCAATGAAGAAGCTGTTATCTACTTTCCTAGGTGCTTCAGCACATTTATTTACTAAAAAAAAGTCTTAAATCTTTGAAATGTTTCAAATTTACAGCGTTCCAGATGCCACACTCTGGTTCTCTGAGAGAACCAGAGACTTCTCTGTTTTGGAAAGTTGGAACTTTGTAGCATTGTTAAAAAATGTGGTTTCAGCTTTTTCCCCAAAACAGTAAGATTTTTTTAGCCTTCACTCACCTCCACTAATTCTTGAACATATGGGGATCTTATGATTACAGGCTTACCATTGTTAAAAAATGTGGTTTCAATTTTTCCCCAAAACAGTAAGAATTTTTTTTAGCATTCACTCACCTCCACTAATTCTTGAACATATGGGGATCTTATGATTACAGGCTTATTTTGAAATCCTTTTGTTCACAGATCTTTATAGTTTCCAACGGGAGTTAGCTTGCTAGAATTTTAGGTGCAACAAAGAACTCCTTGCCATGACTCTTTTCATATTGCCCTTTTGGATGTTAATTGTGGGAATGCACGATTCTTTTCTCTAGAAATGTGTATCCCCAGGGAAAAAATTATACATTTGCAGCATAGCTATCACAGGAACAAAACTATTCTAGTTTAGGCCATTAGATGTATCTGTTGGTCTTGGATCTGAACATCATGGGTGGGTTTGGGACTGCTTAAGTTTAGGCTTAGACTTCTACAGTAACTCGCTGTTAAATGATGCGTTTTTCAAGGCGGGGTATACAATAAGATTGTAGTGCAAACTGTACCGAGTTCAATTGTACCAGCCAAAATCGCATATGACTATTTCCCTCTGCGTACTGCCTCTCATGAACAGACCAGAATTCAAAAACCATAGCTATAAGTTATAGCCCAAAAGAATCCACCCATTATTTCATTATGTTTAAGAATTTGGGAGAATAGAATGCTGCTTGGTTATATCATTGTAGGCAATGAAATGGAGTGTCAGAGAGAAAAAGGAGGTTTTGCGCAAGATTCTATCTGGCAAAATTTGTGTTTTGTGGAGTTGTGTTGCCTGAAGTGATTTGACCGAAGTCCTAGATCAATATTGGCATATACTAGTCCTTTTTTTCCTAATCCTGACATATAAATTTCAGTCTGCTATACTTCAATATACATAGGAGTTTTCTCAAAATTTCCTGCTTACGACATGACAAGGTATTAGTATGAATATTACATTGGAACAACTTGCACCTACATTGGACTGTATTGCTTGGGTTTTTAGTATGGCTGATACATATGGATCCATCGGTAGCTAACAATCTTGAGCATCTGAAGTTGCAATTATAAACATCACACATTCAATATTCGAAGCTACATTCAATAGTGATCTTGTGTGGCTAGACAGCTATGTAATGCGCATTGTGTGATGTCAGATAGCTGTAGATCTTTTTGGGTTGAAAAGTGGCTCCCATCTGACAAAACGATGGCATTGCAACACGATAATATGCAGAAGTCAGCTTAGGAACTCCTAAGTTTCACCTTGGCATGTTTGTTCTCCAAGGCCCTGAATACTGGAGGACTAGGTTGTTACGTATTACCAAACATACTGCAGTATGCTTGTTGGCAATATCTGCTCCATTGTAACGCTGGTTTCTTGAAATATCTCAAATGCATATGAGCCACATAATTTCGATTGCCATTCCAGACATCTCTGCTACCAATATTTGGATGTTCTTCATTGTCCAGACTCTGATGAGAGAATCACATGCTTTGATTGATTGATTCTGCAGGTCGGGACGCATCCTTAACTGCTTCAAAATTAGATGGAGCACTGGATCTTCAGCGTGCTCTCTCTCTTCTGTCAGCTAGTTCTTGTGGATTACCTGATCCTGTATAACAAGCATATTATCTTATCCAATTCACCGGTGCCAGCCAAAACAACCGGGACCTTCCTTTATCTCAGCTCGTTCGTTTTACCATGGATGCCAGCAGCAATGGCTATGAGTCCACCTTCTTCGATGTAAACCATATAAATTAAGGCGTGAACCGTACAAGCCTCTTGTTGATTTGGATCAGTAGCCACTAAGGTGGCCCTGAGCTTATGCAAAAATTGCTTCTGTCAACTACCAGATTGCAAAATCTCACTGTCAATGTTACCTACATGTTTATTGGTCATCCCTGGACTGGATGGACCGAGAGAAGGCCAGCTTGTGTTGAGCGTGCACTAGCAGTTCCATCCTGCGGCTGACATTTTTTTCCTGTTCTTTTTTCCGATGTGCCTATTTCCAAACTGAGTGTGACATTGTTATTTTCCATTGTACAACCCTACTGTCAACTGTTGGGTCACTGTCATCTGTTGGGTCGCTTTGAAACCATTATTGACGAATCTGGGGATGATTTTGCTTGCGAAGTGTTCTTGTTTCATTGGTGCCAGGATTAGAATGGTTCAACTCATGCCTTAGAATTTTTTTCCTTCCTGGCAAGCCATTGCACTTGTAGCTTCAACTACTAGTGCAGCAAGAACTAGAGGAGATGTATGGTTATGATCTGATAATTGTTTTGGAAGTAACACCAATTTGCCACTTGTGCAGGGAGAAGATAACAACCTAATTTGACTTTTCGACCATTAATTTTTTGTTTCTGGCTTCTACTTGGAAAAGCTAAAAGTCAATACAAATATCTAGCTTCTCAAAGTTTTTTCACTCCTCTCGCTACCATCTTACTCTAAAATAAAGTAAAGGCTATAGGTGCATCACGTACTTCACTTCTCTCGCTCTTGTTATACGCACGTATCTCTCATTCACTTTTTTCACTACTTATCTCCTCTTTTTAAAAGTTATTTTCTTTCAGCTACTACTATTTATTTTTACCTAAAAACTAACAGTAAAACAAAATCCAATATGAACACCTCATTCAAATCATATTTGTTTTCTAGAACGTGCACCCACGTATCATCAAAGAACAATTTAATAATATAATTCCAAGTAAAGAAAACTATCTTGTCTCCTCAAAGCAGACAAATCAAACAGCTGCTTGGGACTAGATGCAGAACCGAGTCACCATCACGGTGTCAGCCTGAATCAGATGAGTATGTGGCTGAAATTTTTCGTCTCCAGTCAAAACAGCCAGACATGCCACTACACAACTCAACATCATGTGATTTCCAAAGAGAAACCACCAGCCCAAATGTTCGTATGTCAAAAATTCTCCAAGAGCATCATACACTGCACGCAAATATGGACCAAGTGCATATGTTTTGACTACGCAACAGATCATGATTAATCCAAAAGACAGATAACCAAGCAAGAATCATATCAATCTGGGGTGCAACACAATCGCAGTACAGCCTCCAAGCAACAGGCACCACAAAAAATTGACGAAATTTAGGTTGACACTGAAGAACAAGGGTGCGCAAATGCAAAGCACAAACTTGTGCGAGTACGGGAGCAAGCTGATGTTATTAACATAGGAAAGCTCCATTAGATGTTAACACACAAGGCAACATCTATATTTCAGAAGATATTACTTGAGCTGTGCAAATTAACACGAGATAGAATGCAACAACACAGAAGCTCAAAGCCTAGGGACTTCTGTAGAGGCACTCAGGCCCCATGCACTGATAACAATGAATACATTGAGATTGCCTCTTTCTTCATTCTTCCCTGCTTTCTCCTCTAATCCCTGTAGTGATCATTTACCCTTCTCTAATTTCAGTCGGTGGTCATGGGCTCAGAAATGCAGCAACGGAAGCGTGCTTTACGGGCATTGCTCATGATCTCCATCTCGGCACTCTCAAGCATGCAGACGATCTCTGTAAATGGTGGGCGAACTTCAGGGTTCGCATCCCAACAACGAGTCATGATGTGGCTTAGAGCAGGTAGGCTATCTTGTGGGATTACCGGACGAGCACCCTTATTTACAACAGCAAAAGCCGCCTGAACAGCTGTCATGTTTGTGAAAGGAAGCATACCAGTCATAAGCTCCCACAAGACAATCCCAAAGCTATAGACATCAACTTTATGATCATACGGCCTGTGCTGGATCATTTCCCTGAAAAAAAAAACAACCACGAGCTCATCAACTATATGCACAGTATAATGCTGAATTGTTGTTGAGAAAATCACAATTACACAAGCAACTTGCTACTAGTGTGTTTCATGTAAGCAAAGACGATTTAATCCACACAAGCAAAAGGGGAACATCATTTATTAGTTACGTTACTAGTAAGTGACGTAAGTCACCTTATCCCACTGTGGAGAAATTAGTAGCCAACTCGGCAATATTTCAGTTTGGACTAAGACGGAGCCATACATTGTACCCTAGTTGAAACTGTGTATTCTAAGGTCCGTCTACCCGCTATGCCATGTGTAACCTTGTAAGCTCAATCCCACTAACGTGGTTTGACTGATACAGGATGCCACTGAAGACTGTTAGTCAGATGACAAATCAGGATGGCATTGCATAGTCGATAGAAAATCCGACTGATTCAGGGAAAACGCTATGTAGCATGTATAGTTGAGTTTTATGAAAAGTCGGTACATACAATCAGAGTATCCATATATATTGTGAAAAAGAAAATAAATCTCTGCAAGTCAGAAGTTGTAAGTGCAACTCTCATGGACCAATACTGGAGTTGGCATATGCAAACAAGTTAAATGTCGAACACCATGGATACAATGATATCAAGAAAAATCTACACAGGAAAACAGTCAGGAAGGGGAAGTATATAACTTACGGTGCCATCCAGCGGTAGGTTCCTGTCTCTGGTGTCATCCCCTCGGTTTTCACTTCGATTCGAGCAACTCCAAAGTCAGCAATCTTAATGGATCTGTCTGCTGCAATTAGTAGGTTATCTGACTTCAGATCCCTGTGGATAAATCCCAAGGCATGCACATAGGCCATTCCCCGGGCTACATCCAATGCCTGTTTCACAGCCAGCCTCAAAGGCACCGACTTGTTCTGCCTTCTTGCCAGGAACTGCCGGACTGAGCCACCTTTTGCATACTCAGTAATAATGCACCACACGATCGACTTCCTGCATGCCCCTATAAACCGCACAATATTTGGGTGCCTCAGCCTAGACAACATCATAACTTCTTGCACAAATTGCTGTTCCAACGATTGTGCTCTCTCTGGGTCATTCTCAGGCTTCTCCAGCAGCTTAATGGCAACGTCTTCTCCGTTGTATGTTCCCCGGTACAGCTTCCCAAAGGCTCCCTGGGCAAAAGGAACCCCCATGTCCAACCTCCCCAGATCAATGGCCCACTCCTCGTGATTACTCAGTATCTCCGTCGGATGATGCGGGTCCATCAAAACCCGAGCCAATGCATCCTCATTTAGCGTGTGCGCAGCCACACGGTTGGGGCGGAAGACGCTATTGCCAACCGAATAGCTTGCGGCTGGGGCATCACGGAGGCCTGGGTGCTTAAGTATGACCGTGCGGGACTCGTTCGAGCCGACACTGCTGTTGTCCACTGACATGGCGATCGAACCACCGGCACAATTGGCCAGGTTGAAGCCGTCGGCGCCGTCCACGGACATGTGGGAGCCCTCCCCGATCTTATGGTAATAGGGCATGTTGTAGAAGCCATTGATCTCATTGTCCTGCGTTCCCTTGCCGCCACCGCCGATCATACCGTGAAACCTTGGCCCCTCGGCCATGTCCAAAGACCCAATGCTAATATTTGAGCTGCTGCAGACTGTCCATCCCCACGCAAGAAATGCCCTCTTGTTCACTCCCACTAGCTCTGCAAATACAACAAGCTGAACCTTATGAAATGAGCTATCAAATTCTAGCTTGAAAATACAGTAACAACTCCCTCCGTTCGTAGTATAAGTCCAAACCTCATCCACAGCCAAGCAAACATTAAATTTAAGAAAAGTTACTATTAAACTCCTTTTAAATAGCATACTATAACTACTCACTCATTTTTTCGCAATAGGGATATATGGTAGAAATATTGTAATAACTATTACTTTAGGTCCGCTCGGTTGAGCTAAAATAAACTGAGTTATAACTAAAATTATATTGTATTCAGCTAAAATTATGGGAAATTGAGTATATAGGACTGAGTTGAGTGTGATTTTGTGAAATAGGATCAAGTTTTTTGGACTTGTAAATATAGGACTGAGTTCACCACCTTTTTGCAAATATAGGATTTTTTCCATTTTAATTCCATTTCCATTTTTCAGGCATTTTTCTCCACGCGAAATGACCCTTTTGCCCTTCTTATTCCTTCTCACCTGGCCGCGCCGCCGCCTGGCCGCGCCGCCCCCTCGCCCGCCCGTGCCGCCCCCTCGCCAACCCCGCGCCGCCGCCGCTCCCTCGCCTGCCCCGCGCCGCGCCGCCGCCGCTCCCTCGCCTGGGGAGGGAGCCGCGGCGCGGGGCGGGCGAGGGAGCGGCGGCGCGGGGCGGGCGAGGGAGCGGCGGCGCGGCGCGGGGCAGGCGAGGGAGCGGCGGCGGCGCGGGGCGGGCGAGGGGGCGGCGCGGCCAGGTGAGGAGGAATAAGAAGGGCAAAAGGGTCATTTCGCGTGGAGAAAAATGTCTGAAAAATGGAAATGAAATTAAAATGGAAAAAATCCTATATTTGCAAGAAAGTGGTGAACTCAGTCCTATATTTACAAGTCCAAAAAACTTGATCCTATTTCACAAAATCACACTCAACTCAGTCCTATATACTCAATTTTCCCCTAAAATTATACTATAGCTGATGATGACTTATCAGCATAACTAACTTTAAAAAATTAAAAATAGAAAAACAGATTAATCCACTACAGAAAATACAAACGAATATAAAAAAATCAACAACAAAACTAAAGAAAAATTAAAAAATAAAATTTAAGAATAATAAAAAGTAAACAAAAAAACAAAAGTAATAAACGAGGCCAATAATAACTCGACTCTTTTCGAGAATAAGAAATTATATAATGGGACGGAGGGGTACTTGTTTGTACAACCAAGAACCCAAATTTTTACAAAAAAAACAGATACAACTTTCCTACTAAAAATGAGAACGTTACCCATTTTGCGCAAATTACAGCTATAATACACCCAAGATTCAAAGCCTTTCCTCGTCAAAACACGAAAGCTTCTCCAAACCCTCCCCAACTCGATCGCTCCTCCCTCCAAAATTCCGCAATCAGGCGCAACAAACCAACAAATTGTGATTGCGGAAACCAACTATTTACCAATCACTCCCAAACCAACGGTAATCAAGCAAAACGGCACCGCCGCCCGAGCTGGGCGATTTGGGAGCGAATCGGGCGTCAGCCGAGGCGAAACTCACCTCGGCAGGAAGCCGATCGGAGTGCGCCGGCAGGCGCCGAGGCGGAATCGCGAGCCCGGGGGCGAACCCGGGGTGAAAGGGCGGACAAGAATTCCGAATTGGCGTGTGCGCTTGTTGTTTCTTGGTGTTCTTTCGCTTTTGGAGACTGGAACGGAGACGACGACTCGAGAGTGGGAAAGAGAGAGGAGGAAGTCGTTAGTAGTGTGGTTCTTTTCTCGCGATTCCCATTTTACCCTCCAAACTTCCGCGGTTCCCAAGTTGCCTTTTTTTTTCGTCCTGAACATGCCCATTTCAGCTACGGTGTATGAATTTTGAACTATTCGTGGGAGAGACTGAAGAGTAATAATAATTTATGTGTGATTTTAGTTGATATAAATGAAACACAGCTAAATCAACTTACGGACCCCACATTAAAAAACACTCCATTTAAAAGTTAGTTACTGTAAAAAAAATCAAAAGACAGTTTTTATAAGCTGAAAAGAACATGTCTCATTCTAGTTTTTAAATTGTCTTTTTTGACTTTTTTTTAAAAATTTTGGGCCTTTTGTATTTTTTTCCTTTTATTCTTTTTGTATTGTTCGTGATGGCTTTATTTTTTAAATTTAGTTACGACAAAAAAGCTAAGAGTAACTATGATGCAAAAATAAGCCTTAAACAGTACAAAAAGCTTAAGCTAGAAGCTCAATGGAGCACAGCAGCTACACTAACAAAGTACAACATAGCTACCATTAGAGAAAGAAAAGAAATAGATGTATACTGCTAAGAAGTTGAAAATTTTGATGAGAAAGGAGCTACTACACTAGTCCGATCCAAACACAAAAACTTTGTGAAAATTTCTGCTGTTGCCCAATATACATACAAAAGCAAATAGTGAGTTTATGTTCATTTCAAGTTGGAAGACGTACGAAACCAAACTCTAATAATCGTTGCTTGCAAAGCAAATAGGAAACATACTCCAATCACTAGTCACGGATGAAACAATATTAGCTGCGCAAATGTGCAGGCTATCCAGCTAGTCATCTTCGCATAAACACGATAAAGTCACATTTTATGAAGAGTATCTCCGCTCGTTTTAGGTTCAGTTTCTGGCTTCTAACTTATTTTTCACTATTTATAAATTTCATCTTTTTCTAAACTTTTGGCTTTTTTATCTTTTTTTGCTGGTTCTTTTTCCCGTATTCGTTTTGCGTTGTCCGTGATGAGCTATCATATTTTTTTCTATTGTTAAATATTTTTAAATTTAATTACGGCAAATAAGTTACCTTCAGCTACAGTAAAATTTCAACTGCTATAATGTAATTTTAGCTATAAACCATAAGTTTTCAGCTCAACCATACGGGGCCATAAAGGGTAAGGTGATGGAATAAGCGAAGTTTGGAAGGGGAAAAAAATGCGAGGTGAGGACATGCATGCACGGGAGGAGCATGTAAAGACAACCCAAAAGAGGGGTTTGCTAGGAGGATACAAATGTGCATAGGTTGCACTAATCCTTCACGTGTTCACCCGTCCCCCCTGCACGGCTGGGCGGCCTGACATTTCGACTCTTTTTTTTTGGAGCGGTAAAACTAATAAAACCTGCCCTTTACCAGACCATCCATCAAAAAGCACGAGTGTTTATTCCGGGTGCCGCGGATTCGAGTGGCAGCCGATGGTTGAGAGGAGCTGCCGCTCTCGCTCTCTCTTTCTTTCGTTCTTGTGTACTCTCAGTCAACGAAAGCGTTCAATTGGCTTTTTCACAAGATCCCAAGGGCAGATCTCTCTTTCAATGGTACCTAGCCCCTATTAATTTCTAACTGTGACCGATAGTTTTTGTCTATATTTTTTAACACGATAAACATGTCTAATCATTACCGACATGTGCAACGTCCTTCAATTATGATCTTTTAGCACTGAGTCATCGTCTAGCTACGCCATCCACAAGCGACCGCAAGCTGTCGCTGTGGAGATGCATGGAGCCTGCAATTGAAGCTAGGGGTGCAACTGAAGCGGATACGAACGGATATCGCTTATTCGACATCCTATTCCGTATTTTTTCTTGGAGTAGGAGTCGGACACAGATAATACCGTATACGCATTTCTCTATTCCGTATTCGTTCCATAAGTCTTCGGATGGTCGGTCGGATGAAAATTATTTGCTTCTTT
Organism: Dendrocalamus latiflorus; assembly: GCA_017311315.1. Lineage (NCBI taxonomy): Eukaryota > Viridiplantae > Streptophyta > Magnoliopsida > Poales > Poaceae > Dendrocalamus > Dendrocalamus latiflorus. Next base: position 19,856,693 of record CM029634.1, read on the forward strand.
ACATAAGACATTGGATAATAGAGTGTAATCAGAGCGAACATGGAAAGACTAATCGCCAAGATATCGAAGGAAGATCACTCAGTATTCCCTACCTATTTAGATGTGACAATCCGCATACATGTTATCTTATTCTTAAGTGAAGTCACAATAGATTTTTTCATATCACTTGACATACGGATATCACTCATCCCGTATCTATGTTACATTTTTTTTCCTCAGAGTCAGATATGGATAATGCCAGAACCCTATTTACCTCTTTCGTATTCATTTTGTAAGCATTTAATCGGTTGATCGGATAAAAACTATTCTCTCCATTTCTACCACTAGTTGGAGACCTCATCCGACCATGCATCATCCGTGCTCTATCGTGTGGTGCATAGGTGGGATTATTTTAGGGGGGTGCCACCGTGCAAAGAAGAACATGACCCAGTGGCACGAAGCGCGTGGCAATAAGACAACCTGACGATGGCTGGACTTGCGGCAAAGCAGGACACCCAGGGCACGGTAAGTTCGGGCGTGGCTGTGCAGATGAACTGAGCTGCGCTATGGAAGTGGTGGATGGGCCGCGACCACGTGCGTGGGGGAGAGAATGTGCCGTGTGTTGAGCAAGTCCTCCGTAGACTGGGGTGGGTTCGTGAATCGCCGTGGACTGATGACACGTGGCATGCATGATGCTGGGCTGTCTCTGCCAGAGCTGGCAGCGGCACCACTGCACCAGTGATATGCTTTGCAGCGAATGACATTTCTGGGGATGATTGTTTGGGTCCTTGGAGGTTAGTGACCAAGGTCTTGGGTACCCAAATGGATTTCTTTTTAGCACCCAAAATTAAGGTGCCAATGAAATGAGCAATAACATTTCCATTTGTGGATTTTCTAAGCATATAACATGAATCATATAAACCAATGGAATGCATGTTATTCTTAGAGCAATCACTTGGCATATGTCCAATACACATACTTTGTTTGGCTAGATGTCCGTTTGTTGCCATGGGTGTTTTGATGGGTTTGGCTTCTTCCATTCCGAATCTTTTGAGTAGATCCTTCACATACTTTGTTTGGCTTATAAACGTCCCATCTTTAAGTTGTTTGATTTGAAGTCCAAGGAAGTAGCTTAGCTCACCAATCATCGACATCTCGAATTCCCTAGACATCATCTCACCAAATTCTTTGCAAAAGTCTTGATCAGTAGAACCAAATATAATATCATCAACATATATTTGACATACAAAGAAATCATCTCCAATAATTTTTGTGAATAGAGTTGTATCTACTTTACCAATTTTAAAGCCTTTTGACACTAGAAAGTTACGAAGGCGCTCATACCAAGCTCTAGGAGCTTGCTTTAAACCATATAGTGCCTTTGACAATCTATACACATGATTAGAGTATTTAGCATCTTCAAATCCCGGGGGTTGTTCCACATATACTAATTCAAAAATTGTACCATTAAGAAATGTACTTTTGACATCCATTTGAAATAATTTAATGTCAAAGCATGATGCAAAAGCAAGCAAGATTCTAATTGATTCAAGTCTAGCAACGGGCGCAAAAGTCTCATCATAATCTAAGCCCTCGACTTGAGTATAACCTTGAGCTACTAACCTTGCTTTATTTCTTACCACAATTCCGTTCTCATCTTGTTTGTTCCGGAAGACCCATTTTGTGCCAATGACATTGTGCTCCTTGGGTCTCTCCACCAAAGTCCAAACATCGTTTTGGGCAAAGTTATTCATCTCTTCATGCATAGCATTTATCCAATCCGGGTCATCTAATGCTTCTTCTACACGCTTAGGTTCAAGTGAAGATATAAAAGAATAGTGTTCACAAAATGAAGCTACTCTAGAGCGAGTTTGAACACCCTTACTTACGTCACCCAATATTTGGTCAATTGGGTGATCCTTGGCTATTGCATTGTGAATCTTGAACATATTTTGCGGTTGATCCTTTTCTTCATCTTCAATAACTTGAACATCGTTTATTGTGGAAGAAGAGGGTGGTTCCACTTGTCTAGATGAGCTTGGTGATGTTGGATCCTCTTTTGGTTTGATGTCTCCGATTTGCATGTTCTCCATTGCCTTGCGAAGACTTTCATCTCCTACATCATCCAAGTTCTCATGCTCTTCTTGAGAGCCGTTAGTTTCATCAAATTGAACATCACATGATTCTTCCACTAAACCCGAATTTTTATTAAAGACCCTATAGGCTTTACTATTTGAGGAATACCCTAAAAGGAAGCCTTCATCACATCAACTTTGAAATTTTGAGAGCCGAACATCTTTTCTTAGAATATAGCATTTGCAGCCAAATACTCTAAAGTAAGAGATGTTCGGTCTCCTTCCAACAAGAAGCTCATAGGAAGTCTTTTTCAAGAGTCGATGTAAGTAGAGGCGATTTATGGCATGACATGCAGTGTTAATAGCTTCTGCCCAAAACTTGTCGGAAGTATCATATTCATCAAGCATTGTCCTAGCCATTTCAATCAATGTTCGATTTTTCCTCTCTACAACTCCATTTTGCTCCGGAGTGTAGGTTGTGGAAAGTTCGTGCTTTATTCCAAGTTCATCACAAAAGTCTTCAACTTTTGTATTTTTGAACTCGGAACCATTGTCACTCCTAATTTTCTTTATTTTAAAATCAAATTCATTTTGAGCCCTTTTTGAAAAACTTTTGAAAGTCCCGGAGGTTTCACTTTTGTCATTTAGGAAGAAGACCCATGTATATCTAGAGTAATCATCCACAATGACTAAACAATAGCTACTACCTCCAATGCTCTTATAGGTTGTTGGCCCGAACAAATCCATATGTAAGAGCGCTAATGGCCTAGAGGTTGACATGATACTTTTGGAAGGATGAGAATTAGCGACTTGTTTTCCGGCTTGACAAGCACTACAAAGTCGATTTTTCTCAAACTTTACATCCTTCAAACCAACCACTAAGTCATGCTTAAAAAGCTTTTTAAGTTGAATCATTCCCACATGACCTAGCCTTCTATGCCACAACCAACCCAAAGAAGTTTTTGCAATTAAACAAGTTTTCAAACAAGACTCATTTGAAGAAAAATCTACCAAATAGAGATTCTCAAATCTAAAGCCTTTGAAGACTAGTTCATTATTATTATCTTTTGAGATTATAACATTTTCTTTTGAGATTGAGCATGTTAAGCCTAGATCACATATTTGAGCAACGGATAGCAAGTTGAAATTTAATGATTCAACTAATGATACATTAGAAATGGAAAGGTCGTTTGAGATAGCAATTTTACCCAATCCTAATACCTTTCCTTTGCTATTGTCTCCAAATGTGATTTTGTCATTGCTTCCATTCTCAAATGTGGTGAACATCTTCCGGTCTCCGGTCATATGTTGAGTGCAACCGATATCCAACACCCAATGCCTTCCACCGGTTTTGTAGTTCACCTACAAAAGAAGATCAAGTTCTTTTAGGTACCCAAATTTGTTTGGATCCTTGGAGGTTAGTGACCAAGGTCTTGGGTACCCAAATGGATTTCTTTTTAGCACCCAAAATTGAGGTGCCAATGAAATGAGCAATAACATTTCCATTTGTGGATTTTCTAAGCATATAACATGAATCATATAAACCAATGGAATGCATGTTATTCTTAGAGCAATCACTTGGCATATGTCCAATACACCGGCATTTTGTGCAATACTTACCATTTTCCTTTACAAACCTTGGAGGCTTGTATACCGGCTTTTTACCCTTTTGGGGGACATATCCAAGTCCCTCTTTGTTGAAAGAGCATCTTTGATCGCTTAGTAACTTATCAAGGGTTTCCTTTCCCTTGTAATCTCTCTCTAAGATTTTGTTTAATTTTAACACTTGTTCTTTTAAATTTTTGTTTTCATTAGCAATGATATCATCATGAACAAGATTTAGAGCATCTCTAGAATCTACACTTGATGAACAAGGTATGGCAAGTAGATCATCACAACAAGTAGATATGCTAGACTTTGGAATTTCTATACTAGACATTTCATTCAAGATATTGCAAGTAACTCCAATGCTAGTACTAGATTTGTGATTTTCTTCGAGAAGCAAATCATGAGCTTCCTTTAGCTCCTCATAAGAGTCTTTGAGAGAGGTGTGTTCTCTCTTTAAGACCTTAAATTTTGATTTTTCTTTTCCAAGAAATTCATTCAATTCAACTAGCATATTTATCAAGTCATCATATGAAGGCTCATCATCATCAAGCAAGTTTACCTTTTCTCCTTTAGCCATAAGGCATGTAGGAGTGGAGAATAGTGATGGAGCCTCCTTGATTGCAATGCCCACAAGCCCTTTCTTCTTGGGAGATTCGTCCTCGCTTGAGTCGGAGTCCGAATACTCCTCTTCGGAGTTCCACTCACCAATATGGGCTTCATTCTTGCCATCCTTGTGAAGCTTCTTGAAAAGCTTCTTCTTGCCGTTGTAGTTCTTCTTCTTTGATGACTTCTCTTTGTCATCCTTCTTTGTTGGACATTGAGAGGCAATGTGCCCCTTCTCATCACATTCATAGCAACAAATGTTGCTAAACTTCTTGTTGGAGGAAGAATGTCATTTCTTGGTCTTCTCATGGCTTGTACTCCGAAATGGGCGTCTTCTCATGAACTTCTTCATTCTTCTTACTAGAAGCGCAAATTCTTCTTCGGAGTCCTCCTCATCATCTTCTTCGGATTTTTCACTCATTACCGCTTTAGCTTTGAAAGCGGTGATCTTCTTATTCTTGGAAGAGGATTGCTCCAAGAGCTCTTCCTTGTCTTTCTTGTATAGCTCGTTGGTGATGAGGTTGCCCAACAATTGCGTTGGTGTCATTCTTGTCAACTCCGGTGAGTTGAGGAAGAGAGTCACCAACACTTCATATTTCTCCGACAAGGCCCTAAGGATCTTTCGAACAATATCAAGATCGGAAAGATTAGTTCCAAGGCCCTTAAGCTCATTCACAATGTTGTTGAGCCTTGAGTACATCTCATTAATATCTTCATGGGGCAACATTGTGAATGTCTCATATTTGATCCTAAGCCGATGCAATTTGGCCTCCTTGACCGTGGATGTCCCTTCGTGTATTTCCGAAAGGGTAGTCCAAATAGCATGAGCCGTCTCAAGATTGCTCACCCTATTGAACTCATCCGCGTTCAAGGCTCCAAATAGAGCATTCATAGCTTGGGCGTCTAAATGAGCATTACGCCCGTCTTGATCCGTTGGGTGATCCGGATCAAGAGCCATAACGTAACCCTCACTTACGACTTTCCAAATTTGAGGACTCATGGCCTTTAAATAAATAGACATTCTAATTTTCCAATAAGCATAATTTGAGCCATCAAATAGAGGTGCCTTTCCTATTGCTATACCCTCACTAGCCATCCTTTTCTCTCTAGACGGTTAAGTCCAAATTTGAGAGACCAAGCTCTGATACCACTTGTAAGATCGAGGAGGCCGACTAGAGGGGGGTGAATAGGAGGTTTTAAAATTTTTATCTAATTCTAATTAGCAATTTTAAACTTGATGGATTGATAGAGCAAGATAACACTAACACTAGCACAAGTAATCGACTAAGAGCAATAACGAAAGGTAGAGAACAACAATTGCTACTCTAACTAAGCAAGCAATCAAATGATATGAATAAAGAGCGTTGCTTGGAAGAATATGATCACAAGAGAGCAAACCACAATTTGACACGGTTACTTTTTACCGTGGTGATCGGAGACTTGCCGGTCTCCCCTAGTCCACGTTGAGGTAAGCCCGACGAATCGGACCGGCTCCACGAATGAGCCTAAGCACCTCGATCACTATTGGATGCCCTTTCCCTCTCCGGGTAGGCGAGCTCCAAGCCTTCACAATCTTCCGGGCCTTCTCACAATCTTCTTGAGAAGATCACCGAAGCTCCGCCAAGCCGTCTAGGTGCCGGCAAGCACCAAGAGAATGGACCACTGCGGCTTGATCTCACTCAAGTGCTCAATGGATCAACTAGAATGCAATGCACTTGAATTTTGGGTCAACTACCTCAAATGAATGCACAAGAGAGTGAATGAGGTGTGAGAGGTTGCTCTAGGCTCAAATGTATTCAATGGATGTTCAACAATATGTCCAAGTTCTGGTGGGGGTGTATTTATACCCTCACCAACCTCAAATAGCCGTTACAATAAACAATCCTGAAAATTCAGGAAATCTGGTACTACCGCAGGCAAAACCGCGGTACTACCGGACCCTAGCTGACCGGTCAGAACGGCTATGTCAGAGAGTCAGAAGTAACCGTTGGTCAATGAGTGCGGTACTACCGCCGTTAAAACCGCGGTACTTCCGGACGTCCGGAAGTTCCGCCCCAAGCCCGGTACTTCCGATCTCAACGAGACTAAGTCTTATTCTCGGCGCTCTCTGGAAAAAACGTTCCGCTCGGGTGTCCGGAACTTCCGCACATGCGGTAGTTCCGCAGGTAAAACCGCGGTACTTCCGTTTTCCGAGAGGCTAAGTTAAAGTCCGGGCGCTCTCTGGAAATAAAGTTCCGCTCGAGTGCCCGGTACTACCGGCAGTCCGGTAGTTCCGCAGGTCAAACCGCGGTACTACCGTTTTCCGAGAGACTAAGTCTTAGTCCGGGCGCTCTCTGGAAAAAAAACGTTCCGCCCGGGCGCCCGGTACTACCGGACCTGCGGTAGTTCCGCCTAATACACGCCGGAACTACCGGATTTTCTGACAATGCACAGATTTGATTTAATTTTAATTTCTAAGTGCATGCATGATCCTAAATTGATCCAAAGGGCACATTTGAACATGATCAAGCAATCACCATGATCCCTCTTAATAGTACGGCGTCTATCCTATAATCCGGTCTTCCAACCTAACTCCAAGACCGGTAAAACAAAATAGATACCTAAACTATTTACCTTGTCGCCCTAGAGATCTTGAATCTTCATGGGATATTTTGTGAGCCTCTTTCTTTGCTATTTGAACATATCCTTTCAAACACTTAATGCACACATTAGTCTCATATTCACATAAATTCATTAATTACCAAAACTAACATTTTTAGGGGCCTAGATGCTTTCAATCTCCCCCTTTTTGGTAATTGATGACAACAAGAGCTATTTATGAGAAGAATTTAAGATTTGGATATACTTCTAATTTGCAAGATGTATATCACAAGGACTTTGAAATTTTAGCAATTTTTAGAACATGGGGAATTTTTGCATTTTAGGAACTAATAAGAAAGAGCTCCCCCTAAACATGTGCATCAAATTTTGCAGGAATTTAATAGGCATGATTTCATCATAGCATTCATAAGGATACGCAATAGACAAGTAAAACAAGCATTGCATCAAGGACAAGACATAGTTCATTACAAAGCATCAGAAATTAAAATACTAAATGACCACAGAGTTTAAACCACACCATAAGCATTACATGGTTCATTTCACCATACATTATTACAGCGATAGATAAGACTTAAAACTAAAACTTCTTCTCCTAACTATTTCTCCCCCTTTGGCATCGAAATACCAAAAAGAGGAGCTAGTCCTGAGCTGCACTGGGAGAAGGAGGACCACGGCGACGAGTGCGACGACCATAACGAACTGGAGAAGGCGGCTGAACTGCACTCTCCAAGGCTGATACGCGATCACCAAGGGAAGACACAGTGGAGATCAAGACATCCTGGCGCTCCTCCAGCCTGAGTATGGCAGAGTAAATCTGGGAAAGCGACACGTCGCCCTCGCCCTGGGGAGGAGGATCAGCAGCTGCCTGATGCTGAGGCTGAGGCTGAGCCTGAGCACGGGTGCGAACAGGAGCAGGAACAGGAGGCTCTGCACGCGGCTTGTATGGCTTGTGCGGGGTGCATAGTGCTCCTCGGTATCCAGTCTTCCTAATGATCACCGCCATTATGAATGGTGCAAAGTTAATCCTTTTCTGTTTGTCATTCTTATTGGCGTCGATCCCCCTGATGATAAGATCCACCACATCAAACTTTTGGCCGCGCATAATGTAATCAATTACATTCCACGCGTGGCCACGAATAGCATCATAATTCCCACTCTTGGGAAGAATGGTGTGGTTGATGATCCTGTTGACAAGGCTGGGAATAGGAAGTAAGCCATTTGTCGTCCCCAGTGTCCGTTCAGCAGCTTGGTCATAATACTCTGAATATGCAGCAATAGGAAGAGCTCGCTTGCTGAACACCTTCTCATATGCACTGGTTTCTGTCCCAAGTGCTAGCTCAAACTCGTGCCTGGTGCACTCAATGAACTGGGTCCCTGTCATCCAACTCAGATGCTCAAAGTTGGGAGAGACGTACAGGGTAGCATAGAACTGTCTGATCATGTTGTCCATATAGTTGCATTTGAATGCAACAAGTTGATGGATATCGGCTTGCTGGAAGAGCTGATAAGCACCACTGAACTTGTCGATCTGCGACAAGTGATCCCAGTCTACATACTTATGTGCAGCAAATTTTCGGGCTGGACCATACATCTCCTGGTACACCTTCTCTTGAAACTTTGAATGAAATTGGGGGTTCATTGAGTCTCGAGGGCGTACATACTGACTTCGGCGACGAAGAATGGCATAATCTTCATTAGTGATTTTGTCGAGGTCCACTTCGTGGTCTGCAGTTACCTCAGGCATCTCCTCATCTGGGACTGCATATTCCTCGCTCTCATGCGAGGCCTCAGATTCGCTCTCATGCGAATCCTCTGAGTCACTCTCAGGGTCGGAGGCGGGACCCTTGCCCTTGTGCGCTGCTGATTGAGATGCAGGAGTCGAGGAGGATTGACCAGCTGTGCCCCCATAGGACTTGTGCGAGACATTCTTCATCCTCGGCATCTTCAAAGACACAGTAGGATAATCAAGGTAAGAAGTAGAGCAAGCGAAAGAAGGTTTGAAATTGAAAGCAATGAATTTCTGCTGTTTCAGGAAAAACGGAAGTACCGGCGGCAAAACTGCGGTACTTCCGGGAAATCCGGTAGTTCCGGCATTAAACATGCGGTACTACCGGGACCCCGGAAGTTCCGGCCACTTCGACCGGTAGTTCCAGTTTTTCTGGACATTTCTAGGGCATGACAAAAATTGAATCTTTTGGGGTATTTCTGGGATTGAATCCAGTGCATGTTTGTATAAACATTCTAATACCCTAAATAAACTACTTTGCCCAAGAAAATTTCAGCAAAAATCTTCACATTTCAATTTTAACCTAAACTCTACCTAGGGTTCTAAGAACAAGATAAAAAGTGGATTTTGATCCGATTTACCTTGTGAAGTTGAAGGAGGAGAACCCTGGGAGTGCAAGGAATCACCCAAAAACGAAGAACTCTCCTCGGATTCAAAGATCGGAAGAGGAGGTAGGTTCTTGGGAGAGAGAGAGAGGTTGGAGGAGAGGAAGAGGAGAGGAGTGGGCGGCTGCGGTTTGGGAGGAGTGAAGATGAGCGAGAGAGGAGTTAAAGGGGTAAGGAGTAACGGTTGGAGGAGTTGGCGATTTTTGGAAACCGCATTGAATCCCGCAGAACGCGGTAGTACCGCGCGTAACACGCCGGTAGTACCGTGGTCACAGAAATTCCGGAAGTTCCGCGGATTACACTGCGGTAGTTCCGGTTTTTCTGTCAGGTGCGGAAGTACCGCACAATGAACTGCGGTAGTTCCGGATTTTCTGGAACTTTTCAGAATTTTAGATTTAGAACTTGAAATTTTGCAAATGATCCCTAGTTTTGCATCCAACTAAAGTCATTTAGGATCATTATGCATCAATTTAGCTAATGCTATATTTTGAAACTAATTTTTATGAAATTAAACGAATTTTTGACCAAAATAGGGGAAAAACCAACAAAAGTCCATATGAGCACAACAAATGAGCAGAAATAGATGAAGTGAGATTTCAAGCTACATTTGAGTAGTCTATGACATTTAATTCATTCCTCAATTTGCAAAAGCGGCTTTCATCTAATGGTTTGGTGAAAATATCCGCTAGTTGATTTTCGGTTCGGATGTGGCTAATCTCAATATCTCCCTTGCTCACATGATCTCTCAAGAAATGGTGGCGTATATCTATATGCTTGGTTCTTGAGTGTTGAACGGGATTATTGGATATTTTGATAGCACTATCATTATCACACAAAAGAGGCACTTTATCAAAATTGATCCCATAATCCAACAATGTTTGCCTCATCCAAAGCAATTGAGCACAACAACTTCCCGCTGAAATATATTCGGCTTCGGCGGTTGAAAGTGCTACGGAATTTTGTTTCTTGGATGACCAACACACTAGAGATCTTCCTAGAAATTGGCAACTACCCGAGGTGCTTTTTCTATCCACTTTGCATCCCGCATAATCAGAATCCGAATATCCAATTAATTCAAATTTTGCACCTTTGGGATACCAAAGCCCTATGCTTGAGGAATGCTTTAAATATCTTAGAATCCTCTTTACGGCCACTAAATGGCACTCTTTTGGAGAAGCTTGAAAACGTGCACACATGCATACACTAAACATGATGTCGGGCCTAGATGCGGTAAGATAAAGCAAACTACCAATCATGGATCTATAAAGCTTTAAATCTACCGACTTACCTTCTTCGTTGAGGTCTAGATGCCCGTTTGTTGCCATGGGTGTTTTGATGGGTTTGGCTTCTTCCATTCCGAATCTTTTGAGTAGATCCTTCACATACTTTGTTTGGCTTATAAACGTCCCATCTTTAAGTTGTTTGATTTGAAGTCCAAGGAAGTAGCTTAGCTCACCAATCATCGACATCTCGAATTCCCTAGACATCATCTCACCAAATTCTTTGCAAAAGTCTTGATCAGTAGAACCAAATATAATATCATCAACATATATTTGACATACAAAGAAATCATCTCCAATAATTTTTGTGAATAGAGTTGTATCTACTTTACCAATTTTAAAGCCTTTTGACACTAGAAAGTTACGAAGGCGCTCATATAGTTGCATTTGAATGCAACAAGTTGATCGAAATACAAAATTTTTCCATGCCCAAGCGTCTGAGAGGAGAAGGAAAAATCGTATTGAAAAGTTGATGGGGGAGGGAGGAGATGTGGTGGCGGGGAAGTACCTGAAAAATGTTATTGCTAACCAATATCAACAACTCTTCATGTCAAGTGCAGGTGAACAGATGGAGGAGGTTATTGGGTGTGTGCAATCTCGGGTCTCTCAGGAAATGAATGAGAGATTAACTGCACCTTTCACAAGCGAAGAAGTATGGGAAGCTCTGAAAGAGATGGGGGATTTAAAAACTCCGGGGGCCGATGGAATCCCGTCAATCTTTTACAAGAAATTCTGGACTTTAGTGGGTGATAAAGTGAAGCAGGAGGTACTGCATGTGCTGAATGGAGGTAATATGCCACAGGGTTGGAATGATACAGTAGTGGTTCTGATCCCGAAAGTGAATAAACCGGGAAAGCTCAAAGATCTTAGGTCGATCAGTCTCTGTAATGTTGCCTACAAGCTGATTTCAAAGACCGCTGCAAATCGGATGAAGTCCATCCTGCCGAAGATTATTTCTCATTCACAGAGCGCCTTTGTTCCGGGACGGCTGATTACTGATAATGTGCTGATAGCCTATGAGCTGACTCACTACCTGAACCAGCGAAAAAGAGGAAAAGTAGGATTAGCAGCAATAAAACTGGACATGAGTAAGGCCTATGACCGGGTGGAGTGGACCTTTTTGAGGAAAATGATGGAGAAACTGGGCTTCCATGAGAGGTGGATCGAATTGATCATGCAGTGTGTCACTACAGTTTCTTATCGCATTAAGGTTAATGACGATTATACCAGTACAGTGATTCCACAGAGGGGGCTCCGGCAAGGGGATCCTCTTAGTCCATACCTGTTTATTATCTGTGCGGAAGCCCTCTCTGCCATGCTGCAACAAGCTAAATCTGACGGGAAAATTGAAGGGATCAAAGTGTGTGAAACGGCACCTAGAATCAATCATTTATTCTTTGCTGACGACCCCCTTGTCTTCATGAGAGCACGAACAGAGGATGCCAAAGAACTACAAAGAATCCTTGATGTATATGAAAGAGCCTCCGGTCAGATGATTAATAGGGACAAGTCCTCTGTTCTGTTCAGCCCCAACACAAATCAAGTAAACAAGGGGCAGGTAAAACTTGAAGTGCATGTTGAGTCAGAAGCAAAAAGTGAGAGATACCTAGGCCTCCCGGTCTCGATTGGCAAATCACGAAAGAAGGCATTTGAATATATAAAAAGGAAGATCTGGGTCCGTATACAAGGTTGGCAGGAAAAGATGCTCTCCAAGGCAGGAAAAGAGGTGTTGATTAAAGCAGTGGCACAAGCTATTCCCACTTATGCCATGTCTTGTTTTGACCTAACAAAAGGTCTGTGTGAGGAGTTGAACTCTCTAATTGGCAGATGGTGGTGGAATCAAAATGATAAGGAGAACAAAATCCATTGGTTAAGCTGGAACAGATTAACATTGCCAAAGAAGGAGGGTGGTTTGGGCTTTAGGGACTTACATCTTTTCAACCTGGCCATGCTAGCAAGACAGGCGTGGAGAATTCTAACCAATCCTGACAATCTGTGCAGCCAGCTCCTCAAGGCTAAGTATTTTGCAAACAGCAATATTTTGCAATGCAATGCACGAGATGGGATCTCATATACCTGGAGGAGCATCCTTCAAGGCGCTCAACTTCTTAGGGAAGGGATTATTTGGCGAGTGGGCAACGGAAATTCGCTGGATATTTGGGCTGATCCATGGATTCCACTTGGGGCTACTCGTCAGCTGGCCACTCCGAGAGGCACTTCGTTAATGACTAAAGTTGCTGAACTTATCAACCCGGTTACTGGCACATGGGATGAAGATTTGGTGAAGGATATCTTTTGGCAGCGGGATGCAGATATGATTTTGTCAATGGCGACGGACAAAAATACTGATGATTGGCCAGCTTGGCACTACAATCCGAAAGGGAATTTTACTGTAAAATCTGCATACAAGGTGGCTGTAAAGTGGAGAGCATGAGCGAGGAAGAGATGCGTCAGTTTCAGAAATAGGGGGACAGAGCCAGGAAGTCTTTGATTGGAAGAAACTCTGGAAATTACCACTCCCAAACAAGGTAAAGATGTTCTTATGGCGGTTTGCACATAATAGCTTGCCAGTCCGAAGGAACATAGCTAGAAGAGGAGTGAAGAGCGATACAATCTGTCCCATGTGTCACATAATGGATGAAGATTGTGGTCACCTCTTCTTCAAATGCCACGGGGTTAAAGAAGTTTGGCGCTTATTGGACCTAGAGCAAATCAGATTGAAGCTTGTAGAGTGCAAATCAGGTAAGGAAGCTATTATGGAAATTTGGAAGATGGATGCTGCTACACAACAGATAGTTTGGGTGCTTTTATGGAAATGGTGGTCAGCCAGAAACAAAACAAATGTGGGGGAGAAAAGAATGTCTGCAGCAGAATTACGCTCAATTGTGAATTACTATGTGATAGAATTTGAGAAGCTGAAGAAAAAGGAAGGAGAGAAAAGACCAAAGAAAGAACAGAGATGGGAGCCACCACACCCTGATAGCTACAAGATCAATATTGATGCCTCCTATCGTGCTATAACGGGGTCAGGTGGTTGGGGCTTTGTTGCTCGCAACGGCAACGGGGAGTTCTTAGAGGGGGGATGTGGTCATCTTGAGCGAATCACAAACCCCTTACATGCTGAAGCTCTTGCAGCTTTGAATAGTCTTAAGAGGGTGGCTCAATTGGGAATGACCAGAATTATTCTTGAGACCGATGCAACAGACTTGGAGATGGCTTTGAGGTCTGACTCAATGGATAGGAGTCCAGAAGGTTGTATCTTTCGACGTATTAAGGAGCTGATGAATGAGTTCTTTGATCAATGTGAGGTCCGGTCATGCCCGAGATCTTGCAACAAAGTGGCTGATAGCCTTGCTGCTTATGGGGCGAGCGTTGTGCATTATGGTTCTGAGGTGTTCATGGACCAGGTCCCCGAATTTGTGACCAGTTTGATCTCTGACGATATGCCTAGAGCCACTGATTAGTGGAATCCTTTGTGTTCCAGTTAAGGGCCTGTTTGGAACAGAGGAATTTCACAGGAATTTTGCAGGAATTTTGCAGGAAACAGTTCAATTCCCGCAGGAATCGGAAAAAACTCCCGCATTCCAAACAGGGCCTAAAAAAACGGCGGACTCGCTCAGAGCCTTCGAACCACTCGCACCTGAGCACACCTGCACAGGAGCGAGCAGCGTGAGAGCACTCACTCGAGCTGCTCCCGTGTCTCCCCTCTCGCCGCCGCCGCCGCCATGGATCCCAACGACGCCGACCTGCCGTGCATCATCCAAGCCCTACCGGCGCTCCCCACGTCGCCGTCTCCCAACCCCCCAACCCTAGTCCAGGCCCTCCCGGCCACCCCCAACTCCTCCAAGCTTAGCCGCCGCCCCCCGCCGGCCCCCGAGCCCCCGAGCCCGCGCCGCACCCGCTCCGGCGGCGCCCCCGAGTGGACCGCCGCCGAGACCCTCGCGCTCGTCGCCGAGGTCGCCGCCGTCGACGACGGCTGGGCCCGCTCCGTCTCCGCATTCCAGAAGTGGGCCATCGTCGCCGAGAACCTCGCCTCCTCCGAGGCCGCATCGGGGGGCGGGTCCTCGAGGCGGAGGGGGAGGGGGAGGGCGGCCAGCGAGTGCAGGCGGCGCTGGGAGGCGCTCGAGGCGGAGTACGGGGCGGTGCGGCGCTGGGAGGTGCGGACCGGGGGGAGGTACTGGGAGATGGGCGCCGCCGCGAGGAGGAAGGCCGGGCTCCCCGCCGAGTTCGACGCCGAATTGTACGGCGCCATGGACGCGTTGATCCGTGTCGAGGAGGCGCTCCTCGCCGATGCCGCAGGAGCCGGGGGAGGAGGAGAGGAGGAGGTGGAGGGCTTGGTCGGTGCCGGTGGTGGTGGTGCTGCTGAGGTGGGAGAAGAAGACGGCGGTGGGGTTGGAGAAGAGGATGATGATGAAGCGGCGGGGGAGGAGGACGCTGACGGCAATGAGGAGGAGATGCAGGTGGATGCTGGAAATGACGATGGTTCTGATGATCTGGGTATGGTTCTTCTCTCCTTTTGCTTTGCATTTTCTTGTGGATAGGAATCGGTAAGATGCTCCAATTTGGTAATCGTGTGCTTTGATCATGATACATTGGTGATACTTGATGGTAAAGTAGTAAAGCCGTGCAGCTTATGTCACATATTAGTGGCAGTGCAAGATACCATATGGATGAGTACACAGCCTGCATTATGGTAGTACCGTACATCCAATTTGGTTTCTTTGACTTATGTAAGCCCAACTGTATCATTATATTTGATTTTTGGACTTATCAACTAATTTTTCCCGGCAGTCAAAGTCACCCAACAGAATAGTGCCAACATCCCTACCATAAAATGCTCGCCGCACACCCAAAAGAGAACAGTGGCATGTGAAGAGCGAAGCTACATACAACAAAACTAGCCTCTGATGAAAGAATGAACTCCTTCGCTAACACTAACATGCGTGAGAACAATTACCAGAAAAGAAACAGGCCCCACTATTCAAATGGTTATGTCCATATCAGGATTAGATATATGTGAGTCTGCAATGCAATCACCCGGCATTGCAATGATACAATGCGGAAACAAATTATGGAAGTGAGGGGATATATATGGTATGTAATTATGGATTAACTTACCTTCATGTACAATCCCTATGAGGTTATTTCTCCGATGGATTATTTTGCATGTGAATATGGTTTTGTTCTCCAAATGTAGGATCCAGGGTTAATGTGATTTATGGGTGATGGGGGCAGAAATTTCAACATTAGAATCATTTATTGTGTTCTGTTACGGAATGAACATGAAAAGAACGTTGGTTATCATATTTCTGCTGTAGTAGATACAAAAGGCGGAAGAGGCTCAAATTGTATTTTCTCATAATATGGTATATTTTTGCCCAAGTCTGATTGGAATAGCTTACTTGTCATGTCCACTCCAGTAGATGTTCTTTAGACTAATTGGCTGAGACCATAAGATCCTGGATGATGATGATGATCTAAACTCCAGTGCATCTAGTTTCTTTTGATATGTTATAGATTTTCATGTTAAGATATATACCCTTTAATTCTTCCTAACCTACAGAAAATCCTTTGTTACCATTATATGATTTAGACAATTATTGAGCAGTTTTCTGTAATCAGCTCATAATGTTCATGAACTGTGGTGTTATTTCAATGCCACGATGAGGTGATTCTTAACTGAACATGGTTTGCCTGGATAAAAGAGATGATGCAGGGTCTATGAAAATGTGGTAAACCTATATTTGGTAGCTTTTGATTGCTGGAATTTTATATTTATTTTCAAAACTTTAGCTTCATGAGGATCTGTGTGAGGCCTTTTTGATCCAGTATTTCAAATAGAAATTATTACTTTGAAGTGTGAAGAGCTATTATTTCATATTCAAAGTGCCTTCAAATGTAGCCATGTAGGTCAATATAAATTTGTCTCATAATATGTACCAAGATTTAGCACCAATGCTTTGGTGGCAAATGGGCTTCACCAATACAATTTGGCTTCCATAAAGTATTGCCTTGTTTACATTTTGAAATTGGTGTCAGATAGTTTGCTTTAAGACCTGCTATTAGCAGACAGGATGGTACGGTATGCTTAGATAATTGTGCAATTCCGATTCATACCTTCTACTATCGCCTAGTGTTTTTTTTAATACTGGCATCTTAATTTTGATGCTACCTTACTGTCTCCATGTTCTGTTTGTCTAGAAGTCTGCGAGACGGAAACAAATAACGAGCCCAAGGGAAGCCAAAACGATGCATTGGAACTGGCCAACAAGTTACATGAGAACGCGCAGCATATCCATGTGATACTAAAAGAAGAGGCCAGCGAAGATGCTGGGCAGAACCTTGCTCTTGCCGGTTCGATCTCACCTGATGCCATGGAGACCACTCGCCAAAAAGCCGACGAGCTGATCAAATCGCTGGGTGGGCTTGTGAGCTACTTGAATCAGTTCACTGATCTGATCAAGGAAAACGGATTCGAGAATGTCATCGGTATGAACTGATTCATGGTAGGCATGTTTCCTTCCAAGGGCACTGTAAGATGCATCGAATCAGATGGTGTATGTTTGTAGGAGACATTTCCACGTGCATTGCCATCACTATTTGTCAGGGTATCACCACCTTGATATATTCTGCACCATTCGTGAGATTATCAGATGCGTTACATCTGCTGTTCTATGGGGGGCTTTATGGTGGCGCTCCAAACAACTTCAAAGCCTGGCTGCAGTGCACTACAGTGGTTATTAGTTTTTTTAGTAAAAAAAGAAAAGAAAAAAGAAAAAATATTGAGGAAAATTGAAAAATAATGCTATAAAAAAGTAACAAATTAAAAAAATCCGTTATATCTTTTGCGACATTGCAAAGCAATAAGAGGAGAAAGACATTGCAAGCAATAAGAGGAGAAAAACGAAAAAAAACTTAAAAAAAACTTAAAAAACCAAAATTAACGAGTTGATTTTTTTGAAGTGGCTTAAGTGGAAGGCTTAAAAGCCGTTTGGACAGGGCGATCAGGTGCGTTGCATATGGAAGTACATATTCGTGTGATATCAAGATATCCATCACATCACATTTGCGATGTAAGGAGGGAGAACGTATCATAAGAGTATGATGTCTGATTTCATCATGATAACATTGTTGCTGTGCAGGTTGTCTAGTAGTAATAAGCTAATTGAGCAGTTTTGTAAGGATGGAGATCCACACAAGAATGAAGAGTTTTGATAGTTGTCTTGAGATCTGACAGCTACACAATGTAGTGTTACTGCTACCAGCTTGGTCTAGCTCAAATCAGCCTGTACATCCCGACAAGAATAATATGAACTTAGGTTCATATAAGTTCATATGAACCATCTATCAAAGCCGCTGGCTTGGTTTCCGAGATCTGTGCAGCAATTCTTTTTCATTTCTTGTCGTGCGGAGCCGAGCTGGAGATCAAAGGTGAACCGTGAACAACAAGCGGCACTGGGACAGGAGGCGCGAAGCTGTAGAGTACTAAGGAGTGAGGAGTAAGCAAGCTAGCTGAGTGAGTTAAGGCCGTTAGACGCCGTCCTTCCGGTTTGGCTATTTGGGGATCGGCCGATCGGGTTCGGCGTGTAAATGGGCCAGGCCAGCCAACCACTATATGGGGTGAATGGGCCAAATGAATCCGTTGGTTATTTGGGCGATTGAGTATGAATATAGCTAATTTGATCTAACTAAGTATGTACATGTGTGTGTGTGTGTGTCTGTATGTATGTATGTATGTATGTATGTATGTATGTATGTATGTATGTATGTATGTATGTATGTATGTATGTATGTATGTATGTATGTATGTATGTATGTATGTATGTATGAACCATGTGAGATTTGCCCCTGGTTGGGATCATATTGGCCGATGGATGTGGCTTTCTCGGGACGTCACTTTTGATGAGTATCGTCCTTTCTACCCTCATCTTTCTCCTTCCATAACTCAACATCTTTTGTTGAGCCACTTTCTTTCCTGACTTTTCCTGCCACCCCATAGTCACCACTCCTCCACCACAACCTTTGTTCTCTCCGATACCTCATTTACCGTCGACGCCTCCTTCGCCACTAGCACCCTCTCTAGAGGTTCCTCATGGGCTTGTTCCTTCTTATCCTCTCTACTACACTCATCGTCTGTGAGTTGAGGATTCTTTTGATGCGCTATGTCCTTTTGATGGAACATCTTCTTCGACCTCTCCTTCTCGATATGCTCATTGTAATCGCCGGTCTATTTGGCCTCCTAAGCACTTTGGTTTTGTTGCCGCTGCTCTTGCTGAACCAACTTTTTATCATGATGCTGCTGTTCATTAGAAGTGGCAGCATGCGATGACAGAGGAGACCGTTGCCCTTGAGCACACTAGCACGTGAGATCTTATCGCTCTTTCTACGCGTGTTACTCCTATCACGTGCAAGTGAGTATAAGGTTAAGACCCACTATAATGGTTCTCTTGAGCGCTACAAGGCTCGTCTTGTGGCACGTGGTTTTCAGTAGGAGCGTGATCGTGATTATGATAAGACTTTTGCTTCTATAGCTCACATAACCACTATCCAGAAAAACCAAGAAAAAGCCAGAAAGCATAACAAGGCTCAGAAAAATACCAAATAAATTCTAAAAATTCCAGAAAAACTTGCAGAAATTCCTAGAACCATTTTGGACATAGGTAACATATTTTCAACTTAATTTGGTATAATTTCTTATAACGGAAATACTTTATAATTTAAAAATTAGATTTTAAACTCTAGGAAAACCAGAAAAACTAGATAAAAGCCAAATAAATCCAAATAATTAATTTGAACTATTATTTTTATAGAAAATCAAAATATCCTTTTATTTTATAATATTTTTAGGTTTTTATTTAAATTACTTTTCAAATCCAACCATTTAAAAGTAGAAAATCAGGGCAAAACAAAATTGAAACTCAAGCAACCAAAACACTTTATTTTTATTTTGAACCAAATTATTTTAATTTAATATTTTTAATCAGAAATTGAAATAAACACTTGGGCTGTTACATATTCTCTATGCTTACCTGCAAATGTAAAGACCAAAGAAATATTTTCCCGGCACAAGTTTTTCACAACTTGACCGTCATCAATACACACACTCAAAACACACCTTCAACCATCCAAAGTCATCAACTAGGTAAACCATGACCATGCACCTCATCGCTATCTAGAAATCACTCTCAGACTATTGATTATGACCGCTAAAACCATCATTTTACAAAACTTAGCCTCAGACAACACATTACGACCGCTAGCTCAATGAGTACCTGAAGATCGCAAGTACTCGAGAATTACTGTCGCTCCGCTCAAAACACTCAGGAATAACATCATCGCTACCAACCAGAGAACCAATGAGTACCGACAACCTAGTACCGATCACATACCATAAGTCTCAGACAACCAATTGCAACACCCACAACTACCGTTCACCGACCATAGTATACCGAGCCCTTCCAACTACCGAGTACCACTACCACTTGATCACCATGCACCCACCAGTCATCCCACTGGCCTAACACAAGTACTTGAAGTACTCAAAGATCACAAGAAGTAAAGCACTCGTACTGACAATGAACTATCTGAGTACTAACCATGAAGCCAATGGCAACCGATTGCAAAGCCTTCAACTCCGATCACGTGGTCTACGACAACTGACCGGACAACTGAAGACAACGACAGCCGACCACAAAATCTATGAGTATTGCTCCCAAAGTCTAAGACCACCGACCAGAAAAACCTACGACTACCGACCAGTAAAATCTACGACTACCAACTAGAAAAATCTACGACCATCGTGAACCAACCATGAAAATCTATGACCATGAAAAGGTACTATAGCTGCACCCATAAACAAATACCTGTAGCAGATGATCTTACAACCTCCAGCTGGGTCCCTGTAGCTTACGACCGTTTTCTTGTAGCTTATGACGGGTTTCCTGTGGCGTACAATCATCAACCAAGTAAGGTCATTCTATTGTGGTCGACTTACCGTGGTCGAATTGCCATGGTCGAAGTTGTACGTAGTCACAATGTTGTAATCGAACTGACATGCTCATGGTCGAATGTGGTCGAGGCCTGTTGTGGTCTGAGTGGGTCATGGTCGAAGTCTGTCGTGGAATGAGTCAAACATGGTCGAAGTCTGCCGTGGTCTGAGCCAGACGTAGCCGAAGTCTGTCATGGTTGAAGTCTGTCGTGGTCTGAGCTAAACGTGGTCGAAGTCTGTCATGGTGTAAGATCGAGGAGGCCGACTAGAGGGGGGTGAATAGGCGGTTTAAAAAATTCTCTACAAATTAATATTAGCAATTCAAAACCTTTTCTATTTGCGTATACTCTATGATAAGCTTTAATCAAAGATTACTTATCCGGTTGTCATTAATCATCTAACCATTAACACATAATGGAGAAGTTAGATGACAACCCGATTGCACATGAGTATATATATATACTGCACAACCTATATATATACTCAAGTATGTATTTCAAAGTAAAGATCCCAAATATGCATATTGAAAGAAGTATGGATCAATACTTATGAAACTTCAAAAATATATAGAGAGCTCCCCCTAAATGTGTGCATACAAGTGTATACAGTGAAGACATATGCACATATTCATTTTAGACTAATTGAGGAGTTCAATCTATATTTTGGATCTAAGGAATGCATTTGTAAATGAGAAAGCGATTTTGAATGCATACCTCTTTGATTTCACTTTTTCATCCAAATGAGAATAACCAAAGATAAACTCAAATAAACATATTAGTCTCATAAATTCATTTATCATTTTTACCAAAATATTATAAAGTATATGTCATTAATATCATAATGTCATTTGTCATTAACACCAAAACCAACTTAAATAGAGCTTGATCTTTCACATGGTTGAAGTTGGATGTGGTCGTAAAGCCATCCGATGCGCCAATGTCAGTTGAACTTCGTCCGATCCACTTATGCTACTCAAAGGCCGTCCGATGCCACTTAGACCCAATCGGACTGGCCCGCTTTCACTCAAATGACGTCTGATACAACTCAGACGCGATGGAAACCACTCGGACTGGATTAAAACCACTCAGAGCAAACCAAAACTACTCAGAGCAACCGAAACCACTCGGAGCTAACCAAAACCACTCGGAGCAGGCCAAAACCACTCGGAACCAACTGAAACTACTTGGATTCAAAACCTATGACTGTGATCGGCTGAAACTTTTGTAAACACAAATTCCAAAGCAATCCAATGTCAATTATTCATCATCACATTAATCATGACCATCCATATGGTCTAACAGAAGGTCATTCTGTGTTAATACAAATTGCAAAAAACACAAATTACAAAAAATTGAGAATTCCAGTTGTGTCAATACTTATGGGGGAGGAGGCTAGGGCTATGGCTAGGCTTCAGTTCGTGGAGGCTGCTCAGGGGAGGAGAGGGGCGGCTTGGGGACAAGAGGGCAAAGGTGAGCGACTGCTTGGGGAAGGAGAGGGGCAGGGGCGGGCGACGAGGGTCGAGGGCGGTCGGGTCTCTCCAGAGTATGCGAATGGGTGTTTTGGGCGGGGAAGGTCGAGGGATCGAGAGGGGAAGGTGGGATGATTTGTAAATCCAACCACTGCTTCTCCAGTCGCCACCCCTCCCATCTCGGCCACAGTCAGCACCACTCCCTGCTCACCGCACTGCGCCACCTCCCTCCTTTGCTCTTCCCCCAACACCTCTCTCTGTCGCTTCTCTCCACTATCCACCGGCCGTCACATCCTCCATTAGCACCGCCCCCTTCTCCTCCGGCAACTACATCCACTGAGCAAACTTCAACCCAACACCGCCATCCTTCTCCACTGCACCACCTATCCCCGCCTTCCTCTTCCTAGAAGATGTCATCGAGTGCGTCAGGGGTATATATACCTACATTGTCGGGTCTAGTACCAGGACTAGTCTCATCAAGGTGACCTCGCAGGTCTAAACAATTTTGTTAGATTCTAAGTTGAGTATACGATAATCCTAAGTGTGAATTGCATACCTCAGAGAGATGCCATCTAAGGATCTAGATTTAAATTTGTCAATATTGCCATGTTTAAGTATAAAGCATCGTCATCAAAACACCCTTAGATGAGCATGCGAACGAGGGTCGAGGGGATCGGGAGGGGAAGGTGGGACTGATTTGTAAATCCAACCTGGCGTGCGGGAGAGTTCTTTTTTTGGTTACATTTGATGGTTTTTTGAGATGATGATGAATGACAGAGACGTTGATATAGATAATACATATAATTTTAAATTTAAAAAATTATTTACAGAAATAATTTTAGAAAAACTACTGGATTGCTTTGGCTTCGTAAAGCTAAAGCCAAAGCAAAACAACAGGCTCATAGCAGCGTGAGGACAAAGCAGCCAGCTCGGCCAAGTGCGTCACCTGACTCGGACGCCGTCCTTTCCCGTCCTCACTGGATCCTCTGCGCCCACCACCACACCGCCACCCACGCGTGAGACCGCGAGCGTCCCAGCCACTGGCCTCACAAAACGTGTGGGCGGCGCAGCACCGGGTTGGGTCCCATCCCACGTTGCCTCTGGCCAAGGACTTCTAATTCTGCGGCTGGTGTGGTGGCTGTACGACGGCAGCCGACTCGCATCTCTTCCCGCCCGTAGCGCCCGATCCCACTGACGCGACAACCCCACGCGATGGAGCCCACCTGTCAGCACGCCGCGGGTAGGACACTTGGTGTGCGCAGGAGGGAGTCCACGCGAACACTGGTGCGGGACGTGCCACCTTTCTGGCGGTTTTCGGGGAAGGAAAGGAAAGGGCCGAAAGGCGTCGTACTACGCGCGCGTGTCATGTCCGGTTCTTCCCGCCTACCTCGCCTTTTGGTTTGGTCCCGGCCACTTGCGAAGTCCGGATTTAGGTCCTGTTTGGCACAGCTCCACCAACAGCTTCATGAGCTATTGTGAGCTGTTTTTTGCCAAATACCCTTTTTGCAAACAGCTTCATGGGTGAAGCTCCTTTTTTTGTGCTCTCACAAAGGAATGGGGAGAGGTGAAGCTGAAAAAAGTAGTTTTTCTCAGCTCTCTCCCTCAGGCCCGCAGTCCTAGGAACCCACTGCCCCTCTGGTTCACCAAAATTACATGCATTTGCCACTAGTACTTTTGTTAAAGCATCGTGACTACGAAACATAAACAAGGCACTAATATTGCTTCCTAATGATTTTATTTTTTTATTATTTATTATTTTAATTTTTTAATTCATACTCATTCAAATATATTATTTTTTTAATTCATATGACCATATACAAATATACAACTTCAAATGTTAGAACAAGTCAAGTAGACAGGGGCATCTTGGACAATTGCCCTCTCTCAGCCATGCATGAAGCTGTTGGTGAAGCTGTTTTGCCAAACAGTTTTCCAAAACAGATTTAGCTTCATCGGTGAAGCTGCTCGTGAAGCTAAAACAAAAAAAAACAGCTTCACTAGTGAAGCTGAGCTGTGCCAAACGGGGCCTTAGTTATACCCTTGACTAGCTAGAGACCTATACATTATATATATTACAACGAAGTCATAAAATAATAGGACGAAACTTACTACCTGGCAAACTTCATACATCAAACATTAGAGAAAAAGCGACAGAGATAGAAGGGTGACCAAAATACAC
The DNA here is from genome assembly GCA_017311315.1 of Dendrocalamus latiflorus. Lineage (NCBI taxonomy): Eukaryota > Viridiplantae > Streptophyta > Magnoliopsida > Poales > Poaceae > Dendrocalamus > Dendrocalamus latiflorus. Next base: position 19,880,865 of record CM029634.1, read on the forward strand.
GAGGGGATGGGGAAAATAGAGGGGTGGGCGGTTGTATCCTGAGAGAGAGAGGAGGAGAGAGATGAATGGTCCAAATCAAATCGGATAGCTGTAGAGAGGGAAGAGGAGAACATACCGACGGCCACCAACTCCTTTTTATATAGTAGAAGATTTAATGGTGAAATGATTTAAACTATCTGATCTAGATCATAAAAATATTAACCAGACTGAATTGAATTTACCTAGACTATACACTAGATATTTTCCACACCTCGAACTGAAATATACCTTGCTCGGGGTATGGCTCCGCCTCTGGTCCTGACCTACCGAGGCAGGGCGATTAGGGCTGGTTTCTTCAAAGCTTATTGATTCTGATTTTTTTTGTTTATATTGAGTATAGTAGATATCTATTAAATTTAATTATATTAGTCAAAATTATATATAATTATTTTTCTTCGTACTATCTCTTACGAATAGTCAGAATTTAAAAAATTAAACAAAAAGTTATAAGCCAGCCACAGTTCAAAATAATCAAACCGCTTTCTGAAAATACGTGTTTTGGAATATGCCCTTGGTATCTTCTCACCATCCGCCCGCTTTCCTTTTCTTCTTCATGCTGATGCATCATGTCTGCGTCACCCCGCACACATGGAGTTACATGAGAAAAGGTCTTTTTCTGAAGAAAATCCACTGGTAGTATTGTAGCACTTTCAATTTCTAGCAGATGTTCTTTCGATCAAAAGCAACCGTTTTATATTAATTGATTATTACAGCATAAGTGCTATAGTGCTTGGTAACTTGCAGCTTCTGCTACGACGAAAAAAATGTATGCCTTATATATTCCTCTCCTTAGGGCTGGCAAAAAAGCTCGGGCTCGTGAGCCAGCTCGGGCTCGGCTCGAGCTCGTGGAGGCTTGGCTCGGCTCGTGGATGAAACGAGCCGAGCCGAGCCAGCAAAAAAGCTCGGGGTCTAAACGAGCCGAGCCCGAGCCAGCTCGCGAGCGGCTCGGTTGGCTCGGCCCGACTCCCCCACTCGCGGCTCTCTCTCTCTCTCCTTCACCGCTTCTCGCCTCCTTCTTTCATCCTCCCACCGACGCCTCTCTGCCTGCCCTCTTTTTCTCCTCCCACCGACGCCTCTCTGCCTCACGCCTCCGCTTCTTCTCCCACCGACGCCTCCCTCTCTCTTCCTGCCTCTGCTCGTTCTCACCGAATCCCCCGCCGCCTCTTACTGCGCCTCCTCTCCACGCCTCCACTCCACGCCGCCTCACCGCGCCTCCTCTCTCCTTCCTGCCTCCTCCTCTCGCTCCCGTGCCGCCTTCTCACCGCCTCACCGACGCTTCCTCTCTCTTCACCGCCTCCCCCCGACGCCGCCTCCTCCTCTCCTCAACCATGGCGCCGCGCCTCCTCTCTCGGCCATGGCACCGCGCCATCGGCTCAGATCCACCTGGATCCGGACCAATCATCGGTCCTACTGCAGTAGATCCGCTTTTATTGGCTTTCTTATGGATGGATTGGAGTCTACACCTCACCTATTTGCGGTGTCTTGCAGGTTCTTGGGGTTGCCCGTGATCGGTCCTACTGGCTTCCGTGATAGATCGGGTGGTGGTGAACAAAGATGGGAACAAACCCGGTGCTACCCGGTGGTTTTCGGGCGGCGGTACTAGAGGTCGGGGAATGTGCATCCTTTGGCTATTTCCCCCTCTAGGGCGTGCTCGGGCTTTGAGGTGGCCGCCGGTTGTTTGGATGCCAATGGTGTCTGTGGGTTCTTCTCCCGCCAGGAGGAGAGCGTCGCGCGGTCGGAGGTGGTGGGGGCAGCTGGGCGTGGCGCCGAGACGAGGAGGAGGAGGAGCGCGAGGGAGAGAGGAGCAGTCAGCATGGTGGCGGTGCTGGCCGGCGTGTGGGCTGCTTATTATTGGCTCGCGAGCCCTCGCGAGCTGGCTCGAGCCGCATCACGAGCCGAGCCGAGCCCACAAAAAAACTTGATATCCCAGCCGAGCCGAGCCTCTATTCCGTCAAGCTTTCACGAGCCGAGCCGAGCCAGGCTTGGCTCGGCTCGTTGCCACCCCTACCTCTCCTGTCCAACTACTACGGCATTATAATACTATGAAATTTTTTAAGGATCCGATTTAAAATAAAGGATTTCTCATAAATTTCATAGGAAAATATGGCCAGGTTCTTTTGAACTTAAAGTTGATTTATATCTATACTGTCTACAGTAACTAGCTTTTAAATGATACGTTTCCCAAGATAGGATCAACAAAAATTTATAGTAAAAAAATATACTGAGTTCAGTTATACCTATTTAAATCATATGCGACTATTTTCTTCTATGTATAATCTCTCACGAACAGTCAGAATTTAAATATTTAAGGCATAAATTGTAAACCATTGCTAAAAAAGTTCACTTATGTCACTTCGGACGAGAATGGAGGAAAATACCGCGCGTTCAGGGATTTCGGTTCCGTCGGTATGGCATGGTGCAAAATGGCAAAGTTGTAGATATAGCGGAAAAGCATGTGCAAAAGACGGGGCAATCCGCTTTCCACGCCCGACTTCCTTCCAGCCCGCCACCTTTCTCCCTTCCTCTCCTTTTGTTTTTGATTAACAGGAAAGAACTTTTTCAGCGCTCTGGTTACTGGAGCATCTTTAAAAGCATCGGACGCCGACGCCTCGTGCCGGCACCAGACTCTCCGCAGCTAGCCGCAAACGCAGCGCCGGATCGATAGATCGAGACACGGCGAGGAGGAAGAGAGAGATCAGGGAGCGGCCGGTGGCGATATGAAGAGGTGCGCGTCGGAGCTGGAGCTGGAGGCCTTCCTGCGCATCCGGGAGGACGCCGCCGAGCAGAAGCCCGGCCACGCCGGCCTGCACGCGCCGTTCGGCGAGTTCTCCGCCGACGACCTCACCGGCTTCGACTTCGCTGATTCGGTGAGTGTCGACTTTCTTCTTCGTGGTAAATGCTAACAGAGCAAGCTGGCGTGTAGTTGGGCAGGGTAATATATATGGGAAAATTAGGTGAAGACATGTCTTTTTTTTTGTTGATTATAAGCTGGTGTTGCATGATTTGCAGTCTTGCGCCATATACCACTAGAGTTTCATCTCTTGTGATTTGTGAATGAGATGTTTGTGTCAGGTGATTTTCATTGTTGCGTCTTCCAGGTTTCTGTAGCACGTACTACCTTTTATTATATATAGTGAATTAACTACTTGTTTCTTCCTAAACTTTTTTGTTGACGTCGGACCAATGGCGGAGATTAAAAGAGGGTGTATGATCTTTTACCTTTTTTCCACTTTAATAAAATCAACTTTCTTTGAACACAAAAAGCTTCCTCACTCAATAGCTAGAAATAGCTAACAAGATCAAATACATAATAGAAACAACCCTTAAATAGAAGCCAAATAGCTAAGCGAACAACCAAACCGATCCCAAGCGGTTTGACCGCTGGAACAACGCCGGTTTGACCGGTCCACCGGTCTCACCGCAAGTCCAACGATGGTTTGACTGCTTCCTTATTCTCAGACTTAAAAACCTTTCGGATCAAAACTTAAATACGAAGAACTTGCTTAAATCTCATCCAAATATTCCTAAATTTTGCATGAGATTTGTTCATGGCACTAGAGACCTAAATCAATCAAGAATCATAAGGTTTTTGGACTCAGGATCACTATTTTGAAGAAAATTAAATTTAGGTTTCAACACTACCTAAAATCCTAAAATTCAAATTAGTTCTTACTCAAGGAGCTTTTAATCAAGAGGATGATTCAGATCTACTCTTACATGTCATAGCAAACTAATCTAAACATGGATTCGGAATAAAACTTTCTTGATCACAAAAACCCAAATTTGAGCCAAGAATAAGCAAAACGGGCTTGATCTCAAATCTTACTATATGAGTGATCTACATGGTTAAAGATTGATCAATAGACTCATCTTCTACCTCTTACTCATCATGGATCACAGCAAGATCAAGAAGGGAGAAGGAAACACTGAAAATCGAGTCAAATCAAGATTTTAGCACTTAAGCCAAGAGGAGAAAAACTTGTTCGAATTTTGGATATCTACTAATATTTGGAGATAAAAGTTTACAGCCACTCATTAAGCTTAAGGATGAAAAAAATCCACAACTCATCTTCCGAAAGTTCTCTCTAGGAACTCTAACCTCTTCTACTTGGCTTAGCACAAGCTTTTTCAAAACTTAGTCATAAGCTAACACCTCTCCCTTTTTATATATGGAGGCTCACAAGAAACCCTAACCATCATCTCTAGTTAGGTTTCATCCACTCACATGAGCTAACTCGTTAACCAAACATCTTATTGGGTTTTACACTTATACATGTACGCTTCTCGAAGCATACACAACCATTAACCCGCTAGTGAATCAACACTTGATCCACTTAACATTTTTAGCACATTCTTGACCTAAACCACCTCTCGTACACCTTCTCGCACCGTGGTTTGATCAAGTCTCAACTTTCCGGTTTGCAACAAAAAGATCATTTTGCCCCAAACCACCTTCCACGAAGTTCACGCGTCCTTCGCCTCAAAGCAATCATGTGCTTCATCTTTTACTCCATGTGGCCCGCCAAGCCTCTCACAGGTCCGGATCCCATTGAACTTTCCTTGTTTGCAAACAGGTCCAAGTCAATTGGTGCACCACATGCCTCTCGATGCACCATGACAGCACCCGGCTTTCTTGACCGTTCTGGACCTCAGCTCCCCCTGAGATTAGTCCCGATCCACTTTGCTGTTGCCCATCATATAACCGTCGATAGCTTCCACTCCAATTCCTCCAATTCCTTATCTTCCCGGCTTGTAGCCACTTCAGTAGCCTAAGTCATCTTCAGGTAGCACCTTGAATGTTCTGGACCTCTACTCTCTAACTTAGTCCTAATCCCTTAACCATTGTGTACCTAAACTCTCCTAGTTTAGTCCTAGTTCCATCCGCCTCACCATGACTTAGCTCCGAAGTGCTAAACCAACAACAATAAGCAAACTATCATGTAGCACCGCACAACATAAAATCACCAATTGACACAATTGATGACCCAAGAACACTTACATTCATATCAAATCATCTTCACATGCTTTGAAACGTATCCCGTAGTGCCTAACGACAAACCGTCACGTCTTCATGCATTTGGAATCCTGAACCGTCTCTACATGCGTCGGCCTTATTACTCGGTTCACCACATGCACCAACTCGTCTCTTCATAATCTTTGTCTTCTCTGTGCTTCCCGCTTGAGCCACATAGCCTCACATGGATTACTTGACCACACGGACCTCAGCTTTCCCGCTTAGTCCCAGCCCCTTGCCGTTGACCACTAACATTTTCCAAGCCATATGCACATCAAAGACCAAGCAACCATCTTGAACACAAGTTTCATGCAATTAACTCACATTAGTCAAAACAATGTATTATGCAACACACCATAACCAAACAACAACACCCATATCGTGTACATACTTAAACCTCTCATAGTTCCAAGCCATGAGTCAAAACCAAGACCATCATGGTTCACCCAACCATGTCACACATATCCTCCATGTTAGAGTCTAATCTTGTTTAGTTTTCCGTTTTCTTGCTGTATCTGAGTTTCTGTCCGTGTATACGAATACGTATGAGTTCGGTTTCGAGTCGTATCGGTGTATAGGCTTGCTGTATTCATGTGAGTCCGTATGGAATTATGAGTCGGGTTGTGTACAGGCTTTATAAAGCCATGCAAGCTTTGTAACGAGAATAGAGGTTGTGCTCAACGTGAGCAATAGGAAGTTGCAGAGGCTAGGAAGTAGCAAGAAAGCAATAGATAAATAAAGAAAGAGGGATCGGTTGTGCTCTGGAAGAAGAAAAGTGGGTCTGCATGTTTGCATATGCATGTTTTGTGTGTTGCTATGCATCACGTGAAGAAACAACAAATCAGATGCACAGCTTCACGTCAGAGTGATCAAGGGGCAGAGGCGCTGTTCCTTTGGTGTTTCACGCAAGGCGAGTCATCGGGTCACGGCAGGAGTAGGCTGCTTCATCACGCGAAAGACTTGTGTTAAGTCGGGCGCTTTGCACGACGACGCGGTTGTGTCGACGAGTCACGTCGGCTAGTACAGCACGTCTACGAAAGACACATAGCAGCGGACAGCGGAGTGTGGTGGCAAAAGCGATCTGAGAGCAAGGAGTTAGGGAAAAGATACAACAGGTGGTATCAGAGCATGGGTGACAAGGCAAAGGCTCAGGGTGGGCTAATCTCCCTCCAGTACCCTCTCCTGGCGATCGACAACTACACGGTGTGGGCAATGAGGATGAATACGAACATGCGCACCCAGGGAGTCTGGGGTGCAGACGATCTGAAGGGGAAGGACAAGGAGGTGGACGACAAGGTAGATCAGGTGGCTTTGGCCCTCATCTACCAGGCGGTGCCAGACGCGATGATGCATCAGCTCATCGGCAAGGAGACGGCACAGGGTGCAGCTCCAGAATTTGCGGAGCGAGTTTGAGAATCTGAAGATGAAAGAGACCCAGTCGGTGGACGAGTTCGCCGGCAAGCTGAGTTCGTTGTATAATCAAATTAACTCTTGTGGCGACAAGATGGAGAAATCTGTGGTGGTAAAGAAGTATCTGCGTGTGCTTCCGGAGAAGTACATACCTGTTGTCACAACACTTATGTACTCCCCCGATTTAGACAAGAAGATAGAGGAGATCAGCGGATCTCTCAAGGCGCTTGAGGAATTACTGAAGGGTTTCAATCGCGCAAGGAGCAGGGATCTCACAACGAGCGAGCGTTACTAGTAAGGGGAGATCCGAGAGACGGTCGTGGCTCATCATACAACCACGGAAGGTGGCACGGTTGTGGTGGCCAGAGTGGTCAAGGTGGTAGGGGTGGCCGTGGAGACAGGGCTGGGCAAGGCGTTGGTGAGAGATCCCATGATACATCACATGTCAAGTGCTTTGAATGTGGCGAATACGGGCACTACGCGATAAAATGCCGCAGCAATAAAAAGTGCTTGAACTATAACGAGTTTGGGCACTTTGCTTTGGATTACAAGAGCAAAAAGAAGGACGGGGAAGTGAACCTTGCCAAAGTCGAAGAAGAAGACGATGGAAAGCTAGTACTTCTCTCCTCATATGTTGAAAGGGAGTCGATCATGGTGGAACTGAATAAGGAGAACGTAGTTTTAAAACTACGCATGATGGAAGGAAGCCATGATCATACGGATCAATGATACTTGGATAATGGAGCCAGCAACCATATGACGGGAGATTGCTCCATGTTCCACAAGCTCGACGAGAAGGTCTGGAGCAAGGTCAAGTTTGGCGACAGCTCCACGGTGGAGATAAAGAGCAAAGGGACGATGATGTTGCAATGCAAGAACGGAGACAAGAAGTTGTTGACAAGAATTTATTATATACCAAGTCTATGCAAAAACATACTAAGTCTTGGGCAGATGACGGAAAGAGGGTATAAGGTGGTGCTGCAGGATGAGTTCTTGCGAGTGTATGACAAGAACAGAGAATTGTTGATGAAGGCAAAGAAGTCTCCAAATCGGTTGTATAAGGTTCCTTTGAAAACTTATAAATAGGTTTGGGTGGAGAGAGGCATAGATGGACGAGGTGCGGAGGCAGCAGGAGGCAAGCCTGGCGCACAAGAAGTCGTAACGAGGAAAGAGACTGAGTCGGTAAAGAAGCAAGAGGCAAAAGGCATGGTCGTAACGAGGAGCGACCCCGGAAGAGCATGCAGTGGTCGTAGTGAGCGGCGCAGGAGATGCGCACAGGCATGCAGCCAACTTCGAATGAGTGCATGTGGGCGGAGAGAAGCAGAGCGACGGCTCGGGTGGTCGACACAGACCACATGCAGCAGGCATGGTCATATCGAGCAGAGGCTAGGAGGAGCTCTCACGCGTGCAATAGAAGGCAGTCGTAGATGGGTCCCGAGGTGGTGGGAGGAAGCACAACATGAAGAGCAGTGGTCAAAAGCAAGGGCACACGACAGTGAGAGTAGGTGCTGGTGGAGGAAGCGTGAGCAGGTGCTACAGGTAGAAGACGACCAGACTTACGACTGTGGGAGCAGGTGCTCCAGCCCAGGAAGGCATGCAAGGAAGAAGCAGCAACAAGAGAAGATCAGTGTGATCAAGATGGAGAAACAAGACTAAGGAGGTGATTGTTAGAGTCTAATCTTGTTTACTTTTCCGTTTTCTTGTCGTATCTAAGTTTCAGTCCGTGTATATGAATACGTATGAGTTCGGTTCCGAGTCGTATCAGTGTGTAGGCTTGCCGTATTCACGTGAGTCCGTATGGAATTATGAGTCAGGTTGTGTACAGGCTTTATAAAACCATGCAAGCTTTGTAACGAGAATAGAGGTTGTGCTCAACGTGAGCAATAGGAAGTTGCAGAGGCTAGGAAGTAGCAAGAAAGCAACAGAGAAATAAAGAAAGAGGGAGCGGTTGTGCTCTGGAAGAAGAAAAGTGGGTCTGCATGTTAGCGTATGCATGTTTTGTGTGTTGCTATGCATCACGTGAAGAAACAACAGATCAAACTCACAACTTCACGTCAGAGTGATCAAGGGGCAGAGGCGCTGTTCCTTTGGCGTTTCACGCAAAGCGAGTCGTCAGGTCACGGTAGGAGCAGGCTGCTCCATCACGCGAAAGACTTGCGTTAAGTCAGGCGCTTTGCACAACGATGTGGGTCGTGTCGGCGAGTCATGTCGACTGGTACATCATGTCTACGGAAGACACGTAGCAGCGACAGCGTAGTGCGGTGGCAAAAGTGATCTGAGAGCAAGGAGTTAGGGAAAAAGATACAACACTCCACATGTACTTCACAACATGTAGGCACAACCTACTTGGCAACCCACTCTTCAAATATGCTCAATATCCATTTTCATCATCATCAATTTGACAAAAGCCGATCTAACCGCTTAAGAGCACCATAAGACACCTTATATAAAATTTTGGTTAAACTCTATCTAATTGCAGGTTAGAACCCCATGTTAGATGACACATACTGCAAACACATTCCTAAACACACCTACATAAGTGTTTGGTGTACAATTTTTAAAAGACATGTGGCCAGTCTGACTACTTGCCCCATGACGGTCAGACCGCCAATGGTCAAACCACCTTACACCTGATAGCAACTCTGAACATTGCAAACTTCTAAAACTGAACTCAAACTTCGATAATATTTGCATAACAAAGTCAAGTACTCATCATATACCTTGGGATGACCTTCACGTGGTGCCACGGTTGGCAACATGCTTAACATTCTTAAGAATCGAAGTGGATCCTGAATTCTAAGCATAGATAGCAATAGGGCTTAACATTCTCATGACAAGGTTAGGACAAGTACTTTGTTCTGAAATCTGCATAATTCATCAGTATGCAATATTGAAAGGCGTGAAGCAATGCAATATTGAAAGGCGTGAAGCAACTGAAACTCGAGGCTGCTAATTAGAACTAGAAGATATAAATAGAGCAGTACTGTTATATCTAAGATTGTTGTTGACCTTCACATGCATGATTGATGACTCGATTAAGTTTGCCTTTATTTTGTCCAAGCAGAACACCCTCGATGGAAGCATTCACAATCATCTATGGCCCCAGTCCCAGAACCTCAGCGCACGGCATCCCGCAGTCTCCACAATCGAATCGCAATCATCAATCTGCAGTATTGCCTCACATCTTCCTCTTTCACAGTTTTCATCAGATCATAAAGACTGCAATTACAAGAAAAAGATTCAGTGATGTGTGCCATGATTTGGTACTAGACTGAACACTGTACCACATGTGATTTAGAACAATGAGCCGTCGAACAAATATCAGTGTTGTTACATCCAAATTGGACTTGATTATAACTCATAATGTTCGGTTCTTTTCTTGTTCTTGCTCACGCTCTGTCCAATCTTTGGCAGCTGCAGCAAGTCCCACGTCAGCGACCAATCTAAATATGAAAGAAAGCCAAGCTCTGGGAGGCTCTAGTGGTTCAGATTCTGACAGCGAATCATTGTTAGATGATCCGTGCGAGCAAAGCACAAACCCAATGGACGTGAAGAGAATGAGACGGTACGTTATACTGTCTAGAACATGAACAATTCTATTGTCCATCCTTTTGTTCTTCACTGCTTGGATCCTATAATCGCATTCGCAAGTACAACTAACCGTTGATTTTTGCAATGAATGTTGAACAAAGAGCTTAGAAAAGGCACTAGGATACCTAAATTGCTTGTTTCAAATTACAGGATGGTGTCCAACCGGGAGTCTGCTCGACGATCGAGGAAGAGAAAGCAAGCGCACTTAGCTGACCTCGAGTCACAGGTAAACGATATAACACATACTTCACACTTGTATTGAGTTTTGCTAATGTTAGTGAAAATGGTAAATATCCGTAGATGCTAATCGCTGTTGCAATTTAGACCGAAAATCCCAACACAATTGCCAGTCCCTTGAGTTTATTCTGACCTAAAAGTTGTGTCCTTGTAAACAGGTTGATAATCTCCGGGGCGAGAAGGCGTCACTTTTCAAGCAATTGACAGACGCCGACCAGCAATTCACGACCGCGGTCACCGACAACAGAATCCTCAAATCAGACGTCGAGGCCCTGAGAGTAAAGGTGACCATCTCACTTCTCATCAAAAAGACTGATCATCACGTAGCCATGCATGGCAACTCCATTCCAATTCTCTGAAACCGCGCCGTCTCTGCCGTACGTGCAGGTGAAGCTGGCGGAGGACATGGTGGCGCGGGGCGCTCTGTCGTGCGGGCTCGGCCAACTGGGGCTGTCGTCGGCGCTGAACGCCCGGCAGGCGTGCCGTGTCCCGGACGTGCTCTCCGGGCTGCACTTCCCCGGCGACGACGCGTGCTTCATGGGGCTGTCCCCGACGGAGCAGGTCCAGAGCTCGCCGATGCAGAGCATGGCCAGCCTCGAGAGCCTCGAGAACCGGATGCCCGGTGAGGTGGTCGACGTCTGGGGCTGGGACTCCCACTCCAACGGCGGCATGTCCAAGTGAAGTGACACACTAAGACACAAGCTGCTGGTGCTGCTGTTTTACACATGGCGTTATTACGAGCGTATCTATAACGATCTATATGAGTCGTCGTCGTTGTGTTAGGTGATGAAACTGTCGGTGAAGCGAACGGACTTGAGTTTTTCGGAGTCCTCGTGTCAGTGTCTTGCCTAGTTCTGCAGTAGAACTGACTAAGCTAAGAGGCTGAACTCCGAAGCATTAATTAATATTGTGGTATTTGGAACTCTTCTATTATCTGATTGCATTGCAGTAGGCGTCCTGACTTCTGATGGGTTGTGTTGATGTCCGATTCATCTGACAACCAGGGGTAGGTTCATTGGTGAATTCCTGGAGAGTTCAGGTAAGTGACCAAAGTTATCTGATAGCCTTGAGTTATCTGAACTGAATACTTCATTTCTGAACAATTCATTTCGGTAATCGTGAACAATTCAGCCTGGTTTGATGGATGAAGCAACATTTTTGAATTATGATTTCTCCAAGTAATTGTGATTTGCAAATGATAAGCTTGATTATATTAAACCATGTAGATAGGTTATACATACAGTGATGATGAATAATTGACATTTGGGTTATATTGAAATTTGCGTTGAGAAAGTTTTGGATGGTGCTCTTTTGCAAAACTGGAATCGGCATATTTCGATCATGGCAGATCGAACACGGAAGATCGATAACAGCAGGTCTAGCATGGCAGAACGACCACGGTATGTCGACCACGAAATATCGAACATGACAAAACGACCTAAATAAGAGAACCGGTTGTAAGCTACAATGAATTGGTCGTATGAAACAGTGAACTAGTCAAGAGCTATAGTGAACCGGTCGATAGTCATAGCCTTGTGTTGGGCTATTTGATTGACAGACTATGACCACAGTCGACAGTCAGAGGCGTCGCCCACAATCGGCGATCGATATTGTGAGCTACAGTACCTTGTCGATGGTCATAGCTACAGTGATTTGCCGATGGTCGTGAAATAGTACCCGATCAATATTTGTAAGCTACAGTAATTGGTCGTAAGCTACAGTACCTAGTCGATACTCAGTAGTCGGTGCTACGTGCCTGGTCGGTAATCGGTAGCAGTAGACTCTGTGATCGATAGTCGTAGATTTCACAATCTGTTGTCGTAGTCGTAGGCTTCGTAATCTGTTGCCTTAGACTTTGTGATCGGTAGTCATAAACCTCGCGATCAGTATTCGTAGGCTTTGTGATCGATTGTTGTAGGCTTCACGGTCAGTACTCATAGGCTTCGAGAGTTTCAATTCTTGTGATCTTCGAGTACCTCGAGTACTCTTGTGTTGGGCCAGCGGTCTGACTAGCCTGAGCTAGCGATCTGACCAGCTGTGTTTATGGATGGACAATGGTGTGTTATACGTGTGAGGACTGATGTTGGTCAAATTGGAAAGAATTTATGCAGGGAAAAATATTCTTTGGTCTTTACATGTGCAAGTTGGCGTGGAGGCGATCATGGTCGGTGACGAGGAGGAGAGGGACAAGGAGAGGGAAATCTGAGGTCTAGACGGTCGATGATGTCATGAGGTGGTCAGGCTCACGCTGGAGCACGTGAAGGTCAAAGGTGGACGATGCATGGAGAAGTTCTGCGGTCTTTGATCTTTGCATGTGCAGGTAGGCATGGAGACGATCATGGCCAGTTACACGGAGGATCAGAACTAGGAGGGGGAATTTGAGGTCCAAGCAGTTGATGATGTCATGAGGTGGTTGGGCTTACGCTGGAGCACGTGGAGATCAAAGATGGATGATGCGTAGAGAAGCTACGGGAGCCGCGGTCCTGGAGATTTCGACATGTGTTGTTTTGAAAGAGTTATGGAAGGAGTCCATAACTGGGAATGGTTAGAGATTATGGAAAACTCGTGTTTAGAAGGGTTTCAAGTCGCTTGATTTTTGGAACGGATAGAGTTTGGTGTCCGTGTTTGATGAATACACGGTTTGGAGCTCTAATATATAAAAGAAGGGAGATGCTAAGTGTTTAGCAATGGCTTTGAGGACTCCTTGTGGCTTTGTACCCACAGAACATAGTCATCTAACAATGCAAATCAACTTCTGATTCAATCCATGGAGAAATCGTGCATTTGTTCTTAGTATTTGCTCTGTTTTGTGGAATCATTTGTTTTCATGATCCCATACAATTTTGATTCGATTCTTTTTGAGGAATAGGTTGCAAATAGGCCTAGGAGCAGATCTGCGAAGTTTCGTTGAAATTCTCCAAGTTGGCTGAAAGCAATTACAATTTTTGAGTTTGACCGAGTTTTCGTTTTCCTTCTGTTGCGATATTGATTTCTTCGAATCTAGTTGATGATTCTTGCAATTTCATGTTGGAATAGATTCTATATATCTTTAGCATTGCGTGTGTCAAATATGAGGTCAATTGGAGTTAATTTGTTGAAGTTAGATCGATTCTCATGCTCGTCGGTTGTTCGGTTGATGAATAGTGCTAGAGGTCAGACTGCTCTCACTATTGTGCTCGGACCGGCCAGAAGCTTTTGGTTTAGAGTTTTGTTGCTATTTTGTTTATATTGCTTTTCTTCTGGTTTGAGTTTGGTTTCAGGTTCCAAAAAGTGAAGGTAATCATTCACCCCCTCTAATTGATGTATTCGATGGTACATATTAATTCACAATTACACCTCGTTGACTCATCATATAATTGTAGGTTTAGTTTTGGATTGGCTCTTCATCCCTTCCTGCCATTTCTCTCTCCCGTTCCCCCTTCCATCTCCACCACCAGCTCGTCGTACTCCGTGAAGGCCATGCCATCGGACTTCGCCATGGCGGCCAGTGCCACGGCGAGCCCTACGCAGACCTTCTTCTTCTTCCCTTCATCTTTGTTTTGCTCCTCCTCGCTGCCCCGCTGCTTCATGGCCTTAGCGATGGCAGCTGCCTTAGCCGCGATGGCCTCCACCGCCTTGGATGCCCCCTCCACGTCCACGGCGTCGACCACGCGGGCCCAGGCGATGTGAAGGTGTGGCATGTCTTTGCCGTCCTTGTCATAGCTCCGGGCCCAGCCCCAGAGCGTCACTGCATACACGCGCTGTGACTCAGCCTAGGCCTCCAGCGCCGCGCACCAGCTCCAGAACTCCGCCCCGAGCGCTCCCATGGCAATCGCTGCGCTTGTCCGACCTAGAGGTGGCTGCGGGCCCCTAATACCCCCTCGTCATAATACCGGCCAAAATCATATGCGACTATTTCTCTCTACGTACTATCTTTCACGAACAGCCATGTAACAGCCCGAAAATTTGAAATTAGAAATGAGAAGCTTTTGAATTACTTTTGCAATATATTCCATTTGAATTTGGATTTTTCGATGTTTTCCTGAATTTGGTAAAGGTTCCAAAAATCGAAGAATTAATAAAAGAGAAAGATAGGTATTGATAATACCCTAAAAAGGAATATGCAAGTAATGGAAGGAAGACAAAAATTTGTAAACACGAATCTGAAAAGATGATCCATAAAAGTAAAGAAAGAAATTTGATTTAGGGCATAAAATATTATTTTTGAAAGCAATGGCATGAAAAACAATGGAAGCAAGTAAAGTAAATACCAACATTAGTTGGAAATATTTTTATTAAGTCCAGAATATTATCAGGGACCTCTGAGAGTTTTCCTGGAATTTTTGGAAGCATTTTCATATTTTTCCGGACTTATTGGGATTTTCTGGTAATTTCTAAAAGCAAAACTTAAAATCCGGAAAAATCAGAAAATCAACCGCCCTCCGGCCGACACCTGGACGGGCGGGATCGAACCACGTCGCCCGGGCGGATCCCGCCTTCCCCTTACCCCCGCTCGCCGCGTGGACGGCCGCGATTTCCCCCTTTCCCCGCGCCTCGGCCGATCTCCTCCGTTCCCCTCACTTAACTACGTCGGCCGCCCGATCAACCCTCCCCGCCACGCGGCTTCATCCGCGCCATCGCGCTTCCCTCTCCCCTCTCCCGCTGACCGATGGGCCCGCCCTGTCAGCTTCTTCCTCCCCGCTCCTTATCTCCCCCGCGCGGACGCGCTGGCACCACGGGCAGAGCTTTTGCTCCCCGTGGCGCGCATGCACGGCCTCGCCCCTGCCCGCGCCGTCCCGTCGCCTAGGTGGAAAGCCTGCGACCCCCGTCGCCCTTGACTTGGCGCCACCACGCGCAGCTTTCCCCCGCTCCGTCACTTCGCCCCGCTCGGTCCGCTGCCGCTTCGCGCTGGCAAAAGGGGGAGAGGAGGCAGCAGCGCTGAGACAACCACCCTGGGCGTAGCTGCGCGTCGTAGCTTCACCGATAGACAGGCATTAATCGCCGCCTGCATCCCTACCTGCCTCCGCCACCAGCTCCGACGCGACCGCACGGGCGCCGCCCGTTGCCAGCTTCCCTCCGCGCGTGTATAAAAGGCCGTGGACCCCTGTTGAGTTCCACACATCGCCATCTTCGTTCTACAGCACGTAATCGAACCCACATCCACTCAAACGCCGGCGAGCCCCCATCGTCCCCAACTCCGGCCGCCCGCGCAATCTCTCGACCCGAGCCATTAAAACCCGATTCCTCTCACCCATACCACCTACGGAGCACCGCGAAGTCGTCCCCGGCCTCGCCCGAGCTTCCCGACGCCCGTACATCGCCGTCACCGAGAGCCACTCCGAGTCGCCGCCGCACGCCGCCGACCCATCTCCGGACCTCCTCGGCCCCGGGCGACTGCACCATCGTCTTCACCACAGCACGAGGAACGCATTTCACCTCTTCACCGGACCTCCCCGACAGCCCCTCGCCGCCGGCCACCGTCGCCCCTGACTCCTCTGCCCAGCCCCCTCGTCGGCATCCTTCAAAAGGATTTCTCATCCATATAAGGTAGGCAAAGCCTCCCCGCTCACTTGGCTATCAGCGCTCTCTTCTCCCTCCCAGCTCCCCGGCCGCGCGCGTTCGAGCCTCCGGCTCCGCAGCGCCGGGTTGAGTTTTCTCCATTTTCTTTCGGACTGACAGGTGGGCCCCACCTGTCAGCCACTGCATTCCCGAGTCACTGCTGACCGCTGGACCCCACCGGTCAGTGAGACATCTAAGCAAGGACCGTGCTGACATGTGGACCCCATGAACAGTAACCGGACCCACATGTCAGTAGCACAGAGAACCGAAAAGTAAATAAAAATGGAAATTAAAATGAATCAGAGGCTGACAGTGGGCCCCACATGTCAGAATTTAGTAATTTTTGGATTTGACTAAAAACAGATAACTTTGACTGGCTATAACTTCTTCATTTTAGCTCCAAATTGAATGAAACAAATTTCTAAATTTGTCTAAATTCCATATCTATCTAATGGAACCAGAACCATAATTTTTGGAGTTTATTTGATTTTCTGGTGATATTTTGAGTGATTGGTTGCTTTTCTTTTATTTGGGTATTCGCACGATTATATAGCATACGAGGCTCAGGAGGAGGAATCCGAGGCAGCAACCTTAGAAGCTCAAGATCATCAAGAACCAGATCCCTGTGACCAAGGTGAGTCAACACGTTGAACATATTGCTCCCAGCATTTTAAAGCTATTTCCTTTTAACATATCAACTTGCATGCTACTATTTCATGAAATATGCTATGTTTGATTTCAGCAAGTTAGATATACCCTGTTATTGCTATTGTGAATAATTCTCCTTGCCATACTTGGAAATGTGAACCTTGTCACCTTAGCAAAACTTATATTATTATGGCTTTTCCAGCAAGTCCAAATAAATATTGCGTTACTTAGCATTGCTAGATAAACGTGGGGTACATCGCTGCCCCAAAAACAACACTTGCAAAATGTGATATTGTTTGGGGGACAGTCATGGGTGGAATGACTGTAGTAAGTGGACACAATATTTTTCCTACCTCTGAAAAATCCTAAAATTGCTTAAATACCTGGATGGATGGTTTGGGGGCTGGTATGAGGTGCGAAGGAATGCACAAAATGTGAAATGTGGTAGAACCGTCCAGGTAGCCCTAAGGCCTGAATCTTGTCATGTCAACCCATGTAAAAACAGTGCAACCACAAGTCTGTAAAATACAACTTGGCCCAGTAGATTTATCGAAATTCCCGGACTCATCTCACAGGTAGAGGATAGGGAGTGGATATGCGCGGGCAAGGAGGCCCTAAGGGACACCAGGTCGGGTGAAGTTTCTCAGTCTTGCGCTAGCGCAGAGGGGAGGGAAGCCCGTACGCTAGTAGCGGAGAGAAACATCCCGTGCAATAGATGGGACCCATCGCAAATGGGAGAAGCCCATAAAGTGAGATGAGAAAAGGGGACTAGATATTTTGAAAAGTCACTGTGATGGTCTGCTCAACCACATGTCTAAGGCATCATGTGGGGCAACGAGTTGACTGTCTCTTGTGGTGAAAGTGTACAAACTCTGCAGAGTCAAAACTATTCGAATAGCCGTGCCCACGGTCATGGGCAGACATGGGAACATAACTAGATATAGTTCTGTTTACAAAATAACTGGAACTTGGGAGAAGGGAAACTTGAAGGGCGAAGGACTGCCTTGGTTTGGAATTGTCCTGGGTGTCATCCCAGTGGTACGTTAAGCGGCTATAACGTTGAAAGATGCTATATGGCACGGATGCCATGTAATGGTGGATGGAATCTGTGTCAATTATAAGATCAACTTACTTTATAAACAAAAGTTTTGAGTTTAAAATTGCTAGGTCTCAGGATTTTACTATAATTGTATTCAAAAGCACTCTCCGCAAAATAAAATGAGCCCAAGTCATCCTTTGATTAGCCATACATGTTTAATTATTGCATTCTGTGTGTTGGCTTGCTGAGCACGGGGTCGGAGTGCTCATTCTCGCTCTTGCGATACAATTCAGAAACATGAGTTCAAGAACACTACGCCTATGAGGAGGCCCCCGCCAACGTCGACGGAAGCAAAGGCGATAATTAAGGCGTAGGCCTCGGTGGTTAGGCATAGACATGTAGACTCTAGGCGTTGTGTACATTTATGTTACCGGGACCCTGGTGGCATATATTGTACACATTACCCTACTGGCCGCTTGCCTGTGGGTTTGGGTTTGCTTTTGCTGTATTTCCGCTGTGCGTATTTGTAATCATGACATTTGGCCTAGTCGGCCCCTTTTGTAAACTATCACCCGACGTGGTGTATTTCAGTTTATGTAATATAATGGATGATTATGCGATGTATGAAATGATTCAGCAAGGTACCTGTGTGCACTAACTACTGATCCAGGGATTAGTGCAGTGAAACACAGTAAGATTCGGATTGAAAAATCCGGATCTGACAGCGCTGGTATCAGAGCATACGACCGTAGGGTAAAAGCTTTAGGATGGGTTAGGACCACAATATTTTTGAAACTTCTAAAAATGATTTTGAAACGTATAAGCATACTATCTCTTTTCGTACCCTTCTTAGATCCGTTCTATTCTACTGTTCTTTTAAATATTTTGAAAGATACTAACACTAGTAACCTGATTTCCAGATGGCAGGCGCAGGAGATGAGGGACACTGGGACTACATAGCCCACGGTGTTAATGAGGGGGAGTTTGCTACCATTTTGCGCAAGCTCCTACACTACCTGGAGTTCAAGGATCAGCCCATCTACAGGGGATTGAAGGTTACCACCGGAGGAGAAGAATCCTGGGTTATGGAGGTATTCATATACCCCAGGGGTGAGCTCGATCCTTCTCACGTGTTCACATCCGAGCACCGGAGGAGTACTCGGGCCGCTGCGATCCAAGACGCTGCTCGTCTAGCCGCCGCGCGGCTATGCGACATATACCGGGCCCCCCCTGCGCCATGCCCCATACTGCTACCACCCCACCCGCCGAGACGGAGCGCAGTACAATGAAGTCACCATGCCGGAGAATGAGGACGACCCGATGCTCACGCATCAGGTTGAGCTCACCAGGGCCATGGGGGTGGCCCACACCGTTGCATTGGAGGAGATCTCCTCCCTCCGCCAGCAGCTCCTCACCAGGCACGTCTCCATGACGTCTCTCCAGCAGCAGCTCGCCCAATGCGAGCAAGCCTTGGCGGAGGCCAAGGCAGAGGCAGCTGCCGCCAGGGCCCCGCCTCCACCGGCCCCCGCACCTGCAGTAGCTCCGGTACCTCCTCCGCCAGGGTCAGGCCCCCGCACCCGACTGACCGCGCGCAAGAGCGTGCGACCTCCAGGGCCACAGGCTGCGTTCCGTCGGACAGGGCCTCCCCCAAGCCGTAGCCCCCCAAGCACTCCATCGGACTACGACCCATCGGAGGGTAGTGGTAGTCGGTCCCGCTCCCGCTCGCCACACTATAGTCCCTCCAACTATGGTGCCTGGTACACGGAGGAGTAGATGGGATCGTGATGTACTTGCAGTATGTGATGTAAGTACTAAATTCATGTATCTTAGTTGTTGTATCCGTCCTTCTATTTCGTAGTCGCGGACCTATGAACTTTAATTATTATGATGTAACTGTAAGTCCAGCATAAAGGCTGGCTATGTAATTGTTGGTGTGTTTAATGAATGGCTGGATATCGGCCTTATGTTGGAAATTGCCTCGTCATGGTTTTACTGCTTTCTTTTGTATGGGTTGGCACCCCTTGTTTTTCCTACATATAGAAATAGCACTGAGTATAAAGCTACCACTGCAGATGGCCAGCCGAAGAACTACCAGGGCTCAGACTAATACAAACCCAGCCGAGGTAGACTCAAATCGCGGGGTTCTGCCTGAAGATCAAGGCAGAACTCAAGACCAGGGAAATGACAACCTTCCAAACCCTCCGGAACACCCTACAATGGCCCAAGTTATGGCACAACAAACTCAGATTTTGCAAGCCATATATGCGGGACAGCAAGGAAGCTCAGGAGGGCATAGAGCTGACTTGGGAGATTTCCAGAGGACAAGGCCAATCACATTTACATCGGCAGAAGAACCACTGGAAGCCGAGGACTGACTTCGAGATATTGAGAGAAAGCTGCGCCTAATTAAATGCGCAGAGGAAGACAAAGTCATGTTCGCTGCACACTAGCTGCAGGGCGCCGCAGCAGCTTGGTGGGAGAATTACTTGGCCGCCAGGGGCCAAAAGGATGCCACCACAGAAACCAGCACAGAAGCAGTTCCTTGGGAGGAATTCAAGACCGCTTTCAAGGCTAACTTCGTTCCAACCGGAGTAATGCGAATGAAGAAGAATGAGTTTCGCACACTCAAGCAGGGGAATAGGTCAATAAATGAGTACCTTACCAAATTCACACAATTGGCCCGATATGCCCCAAAGGATGTGGAGGACGAAGAAGAAAAGATTGATAGATTCTTTGAAGGAATGAACGAGGAGCTACGAGTTCAGCTGATCACTCAAGATTTCACCAGCTTTCATCAACTGGTGAATAAGGCACTGATTCTGGAAAATGAGAGGAAGAACCTGGAGGCCAGCCGCAAGCGAAAGCTATCGGCTCAGCGCCCCCAAGGAAGGTTCGTACAGAAATTCTTCAGCAACCCCTCCTTTTCAAAACCCTATCAATCCAGTGCTTCAACTCCAACCCCTCGACCAAGTGGAAGTACATCTCAAGCTCCGCGCACCGGGGGGCAGTACACGGGTAGCAACCCAATGGCCAACGTTACATGTTTTGGTTGGGGAGAAAAAGGGCACTATGTCAGTAAGTGCCCACAAAAGCAAAACGCCCCCGGGCACAGTCAGGTTTCAGCACCCAACAAGGGGTATCAGAGTTCACAAGGCAGTAAAAGTGTACCAGCCCCAAATCGCGGTCGGGTCAACCACATTACAGCTGAAGAAGCTCAGGAAGCCGCTGGAGTCCTTATGGGTACGTTCTCTGTTAAAACCATACCAGCACAAGTATTATTTGATTCAGGAGCTTCCCATTCATTTATATCAAAAGGGTATGCCGACAAGTTGGGGTTACCAGTATATACTCTAAAAAAACCAGTGGTGCTTAGTTCACCAGCTGGTCCAATTACTACCACCTCAGTGTGCCCTGGGGTAGCAATTACTATGGAAGGATGGGACTTCTTAGCAGATCTAATAGTTTTACCCTCCCAAACTCTGGACATTATACTAGGGATGGATTGGCTCGCAAAGTATCAAGGGGTCATAAGCTGTGCCACTAGGAAAGTCAAGTTGACCAAGTGTCCTGGGTTAACAATAGAAGTGAAGGTGGATCGCCCGTACCGCTGGGGTCGGGCAATCTATTATTGTGAAGATGTGCCATTAGAAGGAATGATTGTGGTACAAGACTACCCTGAAGTATTTCCCGAGGAATTACCAGGCATGCCACCAGACAGAGATTTGGAATTTGTCATCAACCTAAAGCCCGGTGCTGCACCCGTCTCCAAGAGACCATACCGGATGACGGTGGATGAGTTAGAAGAATTAAAGAAGCAACTATATGAGTTGCAGGATAAGGGGTTCATTAGGCCGAGTTCCTCGCCTTGGGGATCTCCAGTATTATTTGTGAAGAAGAAAGATGGCGCCACTCGGATGTGTGTGGATTACAGGGCCCTAAATGAAGTAACCATCAAGAACAAATACCCACTCCCCAGGATTGATGATTTATTCGATCAACTTGGTGGAGCCACGGTATTCTCCAAAATAGACCTAAGATCGGGCTATCATCAACTGAAGATTAGAGCTGAAGATATACCTAAGACGGCTTTCACCAGTAGATATGGGTTGTATGAGTTTACAGTCATGTCTTTTGGGTTAACCAATGCCCCAGCCTACTTCATAAACCTGATGAACAAGGTATTCATGGAGTATTTGGACAAGTTTGTCGTGGTCTTTATTGACGACATCCTTATATACTCCAAGAATGCTGAAGAGCATGCGGAACATCTGCGCCTGGTGTTGGAAAGGCTAAAGAAGCATCAATTATATGCAAAATTTAGCAAGTGTGAATTCTGGCTGCATGACATTAGTTTCTTGGGACACATAGTGTCAGTAGGAGGAGTATCTGTTGATCCCGCCAAAATAGCAGCAGTCATAGAGTGGCAGCAGCCAGCTTTCGTCACTGAAGTGAGGAGCTTTCTCGGATTGGCTGGGTACTACCGGAGATTCATAGAAGGATTCTCTCGGATCGCCAGGCCAATGACTCAACTACTCAAGAAGGAGAAGAAGTTTGAATGGTCCAAGGCATGTGAAGGAAGTTTCCAAGAATTGAAGAAGAGATTGACTACCACGCCTGTGCTAACCCTGCCTGATGTACGCAAGGATTTTGAGGTATACTGTGATGCCTCACATCAAGGGCTTGGATGTGTACTAATGCAGGAAGGCAAGGTAGTGGCATATGCATCGAGACAGCTTCGCCCTCATGAAGCCAACTACCCTACTCATGACCTGGAATTGGCCTCAGTAGTGCATGCATTGAAGATTTGGAGGCATTATCTGATAGGTAATCACTGTGACATATACACGGACCACCAGAGCCTTAAATATTTCTTCACCCAGTCACACCTCAACTTGAGGCAGAGGAGATGGTTGGAGTTGATTAAGGACTATGGCCTGAGCGTCCATTACCACCCAGGGAAGGCTAATGTTGTAGCGGATGCTTTAAGCCGTAAGGCCTATTGCAATAATCTCATGGTCCAGGAACATCAACCCGAGCTATATAAGGAACTGCAGGCCTTGAACTTGGAGATAGTAGAGGAAGGCACTCTAGCTACCATGGAAATTCAACCAAGTTTAGAGGAGCAGATTATGGTTGCTCAGCAAAAAGATCCAGCTATAATAAAATGGAAAGGATTGATAGGAGCAGGGAAGGCTCCTAACATGAAGGTTGATCACGAGGGTACCCTATGGTACGGGAAGCGTATAGTTGTACCTCATCACAAGAATCTCAAGGATCTGATATTGAGGGAAGCTCATAGCTCTCCATACTCCCTGCACCCCGGAAGCACCAAGATGTATCAGGGTATGAAGCAATTCTGCTGGTGGCCCCGTATGAAGAGAGACATAGCTGAACATGTAGCCTGTTGTGATGTGTGTCAGAGAGTGAAAGCAGAACATCAAAGGCCAGCAGGACTACTACAACCATTAAAAATACCCCAGTGGAAGTGGGAAGAAGTCGGGATGGACTTTATCACGGGACTTCCACGAACCAAATCTGGATATGACTCCGTATGGGTCGTGATTGACAGGCTGACTAAGGTTGCACATTTCATCCCCGTCAAAACCACATACAAGGGAGATAAGTTAGCCGAGCTATATATGTCACGCATAGTATGTTTACACGGTGTACCAAAACGGATAGTCTCGGATCGAGGTTCCCAGTTTACCTCGCATTTTTGGGCTAGCCTGCATGAAGCTCTCGGTACTTACTTGGATTTTAGCACCGCATACCACCCCCAGACAGATGGTCAAACAGAGAGAGTCAACCAGATATTAGAAGACATGCTTCGGGCTTGTGCCTTGGATTTTTCCAAGGATTGGGATAGATGCTTACCCTATGCTGAGTTCGCCTACAACAATAGTTATCAAGCCAGTCTTCAGATGTCGCCATTTGAAGCATTGTATGGCAGAAAGTGTCGAACTCCTCTAAACTGGTCAGAAGTAGGAGAAAACTATGTTTTTGGGCCAGACACTTTAAGGCAGGCTGAAGAAAAGGTTCGCCTAATTAGAGATCGACTGCAAGCAGCCCAGTCCAGGCAGAAAGGTTATGTAGACAAGAGAAGAAGGCCACTAAGTTTTGAAGTGGGAGATCATGTTTATCTGAAGGTATCACCCTTGCGAGGAGTTAGACGATTCAAGGTCAAAGGCAAGCTTACCCCACGATATGTTGGACCATTCCCAATTGTGTCTAAAAAGGGGGAAGTTGCCTATCAGCTTGCGTTACCTCCGAATCTATCCGACATACACGACGTCTTCCATGTGTCCCAACTGAAGAAGTGTCTACGAGTACCTGAGGATCAAGCTCCGTTGGAGGCAATCGAGATTGAGGAAGACCTAACCTACAAGGAGCGGCCGATCAAGATCCTGGATACCGTGGAAAAGAAGACGCGAACTCAAATCATTCGCATGTGCCGAGTACAATGGAGCCATCACTTCAAGAAAGAAGTTACCTGGGAGCGTGAAGACCAGCTACGAAGAGATTACCCCGACCTGTTCCCTAGTTAAGTTGAATCTCGGGGTCGAGATTCTTTTAAGGGGGGTAGGTTTGTAACAGCCCGAAAATTTGAAATTAGAAATGAGAAGCTTTTAAATTACTTTTGCAATATATTCCATTTGAATTTGGATTTTTCGATGTTTTCCTGAATTTGGTAGAGGTTCCAAAAATCGAAGAATTAATAAAAGAGAAAGACAGGTATTGATAATACCCTAAAAAGGAATATGCAAGTAATGGAAGGAAGACAAAAATTTGTAAACACGAATCTGAAAAGATGATCCATAAAAGTAAAGAAAGAAATTTGATTTAGGGCATAAAATATTATTTTTGAAAGCAATGGCATGAAAAACAATGGAAGCAAGTAAAGTAAATACCAACATTAGTTGGAAATATTTTTATTAAGTCCAGAATATTATCAGGGACCTCTGAGAGTTTTCCTGGAATTTTTGGAAGCATTTTCATATTTTTCCGGACTTATTGGGATTTTCTGGTAATTTCTAAAAGCAAAACTTAAAATCCGGAAAAATCAGAAAATCAACCGCCCTCCGGCCGACACCTGGACGGGCGGGATCGAACCACGTCGCCCGGGCGGATCCCGCCTTCCCCTTACCCCCGCTCGCCGCGTGGACGGCCGCGATTTCCCCCTTTCCCCGCGCCTCGGCCGATCTCCTCCGTTCCCCTCACTTAACTACGTCGGCCGCCCGATCAACCCTCCCCGCCACGCGGCTTCATCCGCGCCATCGCGCTTCCCTCTCCCCTCTCTCGCTGACCGATGGGCCCGCCCTGTCAGCTTCTTCCTCCCCGCTCCTTATCTCCCCCGCGCGGACGCGCTGGCACCACGGGCAGAGCTTTTGCTCCCCATGGCGCGCATGCACGGCCTCGCCCCTGCCCGCGCCGTCCCGTCGCCTAGGTGGAAAGCCTGCGACCCCCGTCGCCCTTGACTTGGCGCCACCACGCGCAGCTTTCCCCCACTCCGTCACTTCGCCCCGCTCGGTCCGCTGCCGCTTCGCGCTGGCAAAAGGGGGAGAGGAGGCAGCAGCGCTGAGACAACCACCCTGGGCGTAGCTGCGCGTCGTAGCTTCACCGATAGACAGGCATTAATCGCCGCCTGCATCCCTACCTGCCTCCGCCACCAGCTCCGACGCGACCGCACGGGCGCCGCCCGTTGCCAGCTTCCCTCCGCGCGTGTATAAAAGGCCGTGGACCCCTGTTGAGTTCCACACATCGCCATCTTCGTTCTACAGCAGGTAATCGAACCCACATCCACTCAAACGCCGGCGAGCCCCTATCGTCCCCAACTCCGGCCGCCCGCGCAATCTCTCGACCCGAGCCATTAAAACTCGATTCCTCTCACCCATACCACCTACGGAGCACCGCGAAGTCGTCCCCGGCCTCGCCCGAGCTTCCCGACGCCCGTACATCGCCGTCACCGAGAGCCACTCCGAGTCGCCGCCGCCGCACGCCGCCGACCCATCTCCGGACCTCCTCGGCCCTGGGCGACTGCACCATCGTCTTCACCACAGCACGAGGAACGCATTTCACCTCTTCACCGGACCTCCCCGACAGCCCCTCGCCGCCGGCCACCGTCGCCCCCGACTCCTCTGCCCGGCCCCCTCGTCGGCATCCTTCAAAAGGATTTCTCATCCATATAAGGTAGGCAAAGCCTCCCCGCTCACTTGGCTATCAGCGCTCTCTTCTCCCTCCCAGCTCCCCGGCCGCGCGCGTTCGAGCCTCCGGCTCCGCAGCGCCGGGTTGAGTTTTCTCCATTTTCTTTCGGTCTGACAGGTGGGCCCCACCTGTCAGCCACTGCATTCCCGAGTCACCGCTGACCGCTGGACCCCACCGGTCAGTGAGACATCTAAGCAAGGACCGTGCTGACATGTGGACCCCATGAACAGTAACCGGACCCACATGTCAGTAGCACAGAGAACCGAAAAGTAAATAAAAATGGAAATTAAAATGAATCAGAGGCTGACAGTGGGCCCCACATGTCAGAATTTAGTAATTTTTGGATTTGACTAAAAACAGATAACTTTGACTGGCTATAACTTCTTCATTTTAGCTCCAAATTGAATGAAACAAATTTCTAAATTTGTCTAAATTCCATATCTATCTAATGGAACCAGAACCATAATTTTTGGAGTTTATTTGATTTTCTGGTGATATTTTGAGTGATTGGTTGCTTTTCTTTTATTTGGGTATTCGCACGATTATATAGCATACGAGGCTCAGGAGGAGGAATCCGAGGCAGCAACCTTAGAAGCTCAAGATCATCAAGAACCAGATCCCTGTGACCAAGGCGAGTCAACACGTTGAACATATTGCTCCCAGCATTTTAAAGCTATTTCCTTTTAACATATCAACTTGCATGCTACTATTTCATGAAATATGCTATGTTTGATTTCAGCAAGTTAGATATACCCTGTTATTGCTATTGTGAATAATTCTCCTTGCCATACTTGGAAATGTGAACCTTGTCACCTTAGCAAAACTTATATTATTATGGCTTTTCCAGTAAGTCCAAATAAATATTGCGTTACTTAGCATTGCTAGATAAACGTGGGGTACATCGCTGCCCCAAAAACAACACTTGCAAAATGTGATATTGTTTGGGGGACAGTCATGGGTGGAATGACTGTAGTAAGTGGACACAATATTTTTCCTACCTCTGAAAAATCCTAAAATTGCTTAAATACCTGGATGGATGGTTTGGGGGCTGGTATGAGGTGCGAAGGAATGCACAAAATGTGAAATGTGGTAGAACCGTCCAGGTAGCCCTAAGGCCTGAATCTTGTCATGTCAACCCATGTAAAAACAGTGCAACCACAAGTCTGTAAAATACAACTTGGCCCAGTAGATTTATCGAAATTCCCGGACTCATCTCACAGGTAGAGGATAGGGAGTGGATATGCGCGGGCAAGGAGGCCCTAAGGGACACCAGGTCGGGTGAAGTTTCTCAGTCTTGCGCTAGCGCAGAGGGGAGGGAAGCCCGTACGCTAGTAGCGGAGAGAAACATCCCGTGCAATAGATGGGACCCATCGCAAATGGGAGAAGCCCATAAAGTGAGATGAGAAAAGGGGACTAGATATTTTGAAAAGTCACTGTGATGGTCTGCTCAACCACATGTCTAAGGCATCATGTGGGGCAACGAGTTGACTGTCTCTTGTGGTGAAAGTGTACAAACTCTGCAGAGTCAAAACTATTCGAATAGCCGTGCCCACGGTCATGGGCAGACATGGGAACATAACTAGATATAGTTCTGTTTACAAAATAACTGGAACTTGGGAGAAGGGAAACTTGAAGGGCGAAGGACTGCCTTGGTTTGGAATTGTCCTGGGTGTCATCCCAGTGGTACGTTAAGCGGCTATAACGTTGAAAGATGCTATATGGCACGGATGCCATGTAATGGTGGATGGAATCTGTGTCAATTATAAGATCAACTTACTTTATAAACAAAAGTTTTGAGTTTAAAATTGCTAGGTCTCAGGATTTTACTATAATTGTATTCAAAAGCACTCTCCGCAAAATAAAATGAGCCCAAGTCATCCTTTGATTAGCCATACATGTTTAATTATTGCATTCTGTGTGTTGGCTTGCTGAGCACGGGGTCGGAGTGCTCATTCTCGCTCTTGCGATACAATTCAGAAACATGAGTTCAAGAACACTACGCCTATGAGGAGGCCCCCGCCAACGTCGACGGAAGCAAAGGCGATAATTAAGGCGTAGGCCTCGGTGGTTAGGCATAGACATGTAGACTCTAGGCGTTGTGTACATTTATGTTACCGGGACCCTGGTGGCATATATTGTACACATTACCCTACTGGCCGCTTGCCTGTGGGTTTGGGTTTGCTTTTGCTGTATTTCCGCTGTGCGTATTTGTAATCATGACATTTGGCCTAGTCGGCCCCTTTTGTAAACTATCACCCGACGTGGTGTATTTCAGTTTATGTAATATAATGGATGATTATGCGATGTATGAAATGATTCAGCAAGGTACCTGTGTGCACTAACTACTGATCCAGGGATTAGTGCAGTGAAACACAGTAAGATTCGGATTGAAAAATCCGGATCTGACAAGCCAGAATTCAAATATTTAAGCCATAAACCATAAGCCATCAGCCCAAAAAAACCACCCCAAATCCAATAGCGGAATAGACGTTGTGCAACTTTGTAAGCAGAACCTCATGAATACCAAGACATGTATGCTAATTTCTAGCTCCTTGACATCTTTACGAAAGTTCAAAGTGCGCCTTTTCATATGACAGAGACACATAACGTGTGACCCCACATGCTAGCGTCCTAAACCATCTGTTCTGTTGCAACACAGGCAATCATAAGCATGTTCTAGCAAGGTACGAGCTTATGATTTATAGTTGTGACTTATGACTTATATAAATAAAGTCGCTATAATATGACTATAGTTATTTTGTAGTCCAGTCTTAGAAAAGACATTTGTTTAAAAGTTTGTAGCTATAGAAAAACAAAAAAAAACAATTTTGAGAAAGACTGTGCCAGAGGCATCGTCCAATCACAACACGACAGATTCATAGAACCCAAAAATACAAATAAAATCAAAACAACAGAGTAACAATACACGACGACATCTATTTAAGGCGAAACCCACCTCATCTGCGTGGCCCTCCCTATCGCTCCCTCCCTGACCACCAGATCGACACCCCGCGAGCGATCCAGCGCCGACGAACCCCTCGCCGGCGGCGGCCATGGCGTACGGCGACCGCGTCACCACCTTCGAGGACTCCGAGAAGGAGAGCGAGTACGGCTACGTCCGCAAGGTCCGCTCCTCCTCATCCCCCTCCCCCTCCTACTGCTCGCATTGCTTCCTTGTAGATCCCAACCGCTCGTTTCGCGCGATCTCTGATCCGCGCAAGCTGTGCGCCGGGCCGCTTGTGTTTGCGACCTGTGATGTGCTCGGATCGAGCTGAATTGCCTCGAGATTTGTTTAGCCGGGAGGTTTCGTTTGGGATTCGGGCGGTGGCGCTGATTGCTTTTGTGTATCTCTCACGCGCAACTGGTGTTTCGAAGGAGGCATTCGGATCCAGTCCGCATTGGTGGGAAGTTCGCTTAGTAGAGTAGGTTTGCAGCTTTGTGTGGCTGAGCAGCTGTACTTCAGATTGGCGTGGTATTTTGATCGCTAGTCTGTATCACACTGTCGTTTGATCTGAGGTGCGAGGTTACTAATAATTTCGGATTGTTATGATTGGAAGGATTCAGATGGGTTTTGACTATTTGCGCGCTTGTGAATTGTCAGGCTTATCGGTTGGCATTGCTATGTTCTTAGTTCAATTTGTGGGAGATGTGCATAAATTTGTTGTTTTGGTGGTATCTAGACGAGTTTATGATGCCGCAGTGCACCTACTCGTACTGTTTTGACTTCTAGAACACTAGATCCTACCACGGAACTTGGCAGTTTGCTGTCTGTCTGGCACAAGATTTAGTTGGCATCTTCTGCTAATGTTCTGCATTGCAGTTACATGTATAACAAGCCTACGTTCTTTTGTGAATGGCATATTGAACTCTTAACTTTGTTCATGTTCCGTTGATTAACCTTAGTGCTGGAATGCTTGGTTGTTGTAGGTCTCTGGACCTGTGGTCGTAGCTGATGGAATGGGAGGTGCTGCCATGTATGAGCTTGTTCGTGTTGGCTATGATAACCTCATTGGGGAAATTATTCGTCTCGAGGGTGATTCAGCTACGATTCAAGGTATGCAACAGGGCACTTGTTTTTATCTTATATGGTATACAAATGAGGTCTGATACTGGTTTTTTGCCAGCTGAACAGAATATAGTATCATATCAACATCACAAATGTTGTTACTTGTGTTTTACAGTTTACGAGGAAACTGCTGGATTGATGGTTAATGACCCTGTTTTGAGAACAAGAAAGGTGCATTTTCATGAGCTACTGAAGTACTGAACTTATTTGTCAGTGTCCTTGTTTTGCTCTTTTTAACACGGAATAGCTATGCCCATGCAGCCCCTTTCTGTTGAGTTGGGACCTGGTATTCTTGGGAACATTTTTGATGGAATCCAAGTAAGATGAACATGATAGAATCATTTTTTTAATTGTTTGCTCTATGCACTTCTTATCTATTGTCATGACCTCTTTCCTATCACATTTGCAGCGCCCTCTAAAAACTATTGCTATTAAATCTGGAGATGTGTACATTCCTCGTGGTGTTTCAGTTCCTGCCCTTGACAAAGATGCATTGTGGGAATTTCAGCCAAATAAGCTGGGTAATGTGTTTAATACTGTAATTGTGCAATTAAGGGACATAATGTTAATCTTTTTTCTAGTTTTGTGTGCTGTGCAAGGCCCTCTAAAAACATGTCTTTTTATCATTTGCTTCAGGTGTTGGAGATGTCCTCACGGGTGGTGATCTATATGCTGTAAGTTTATGGTTATTATTAGTGTGCAGAAGTCTAGCAGTTTGTGATCTGTAGATCCCCACTATTAACCTGTGTGCACATGCTAATGTATGCTGAGTATATGGCAGACTGTATTTGAGAACACTTTGATGCAACACCATGTTGCCCTTCCACCTGGTTCTATGGGGAAAGTAAGTTACATCGCGCCAGCTGGTCAATACAACCTGCAGGTTAGTGGATGCTATCACTATATCCCAAGTCCTATTTATTTGCATGTGTTCTACCTTTGCTTAACTTTATTGCTATGTATGCAGGATACAGTGCTAGAGTTGGAATTTCAGGGCATCAAAAAGCAATTTACTATGCTTCAGGTAAAAAAAGTTATTTCATTTTGAAGATAGAACTCTCTGAGGATTAAAGCATTAGTTTAATATGTTGAACTTATTGACCTGCAGACATGGCCTGTGCGTTCGCCTAGGCCTGTTTCATCAAAGCTTGCTGCGGATACACCCCTTCTTACCGGACAGGTTTGTGTAAAACTTGTCTTGAGCCTCACTTTCTGTAACAAAATGTGTGTGTGTTGTTTTATCAAGGTTTCTGTTTAGAGATCACCAAACATTCTCAGATGTTTTTTCCCTTCTTTTCCTACTCCATTAAATCTCAGTCTTATGTACTTTGAAATGTTACAGCGTGTGCTTGATGCGTTGTTCCCCTCAGTTCTTGGAGGAACATGTGCTATTCCTGGAGCTTTTGGTTGTGGAAAAACTGTCATTAGTCAGGCACTTTCCAAGGTGATCATTATTTTTTCCTTCCTTACTGATCCTGTTGTTGGCTTGTCACAGCTGCAGAAAATACTCCTTTTATCTTGACACCATCTTTCATCTTTGTACTGAGTTGAATAACCTCTGCAGTACTCCAATTCTGAAGCTGTGGTTTACGTGGGATGTGGTGAAAGAGGAAATGAGATGGCTGAGGTTCTCATGGACTTCCCCCAATTGACAATGACATTGCCTGATGGACGTGAAGAGTCAGTCATGAAGAGAACGACACTGGTGGCTAACACATCCAACATGCCTGTCGCTGCTCGTGAAGCCTCCATTTATACAGGTAATGGCATATTACCCTAATGACCTTGACATTTACATTAGGCCATAATAGTCACAGATATCAATACTGTGTAGCCCACTTTGTTTTCTCTGTTTTTTAGCTGATATATAGTAGTTCAGTAGGAATATTAATCTCATAAACATGACATTATAGCAATGTGGCCAATTATGCACACTAGTACTTGAAATTTCATCCGCTTTTAGAATCTTCACACTGCATAGTATTGACTGAAAATACAGCACTGAAACTATTGCCGATTTGCCAAAGAGAGGCAGGAAAAGGCACCTATACATATATATATACACATACATACATACACACATACACACATACATATATACACACACATACATACATATATACACATACATATATATACACACATACAGACATACACACACACACGTACATATATATACACATGTACATACATATACACACGTACACACACACTACTGTGGAAAAATTTTGGATAAAGTACTGACGATGTAGGCATCCCCCCCCCCCCGGGTGTGCCTCCCAGTTGTACTTGTGATTGTTGCTCTACATGTTTCTTTTCCTGTGAGTGTTCATGTGCATTATTTGGTTATCTTGAGTACTGTTAATTCATATTTTATGAATCACAATCAGCGCTTTCTTTGTCAACAAAATCTTATATGATACCCTTTCCCCCAGGAATTACAATAGCTGAATATTTCCGTGACATGGGCTACAATGTCAGTATGATGGCTGACTCCACCTCTCGATGGGCTGAGGCATTGCGTGAGATCTCTGGGCGTTTGGTATGTCGCTCTTCTTCCATTCCACTTGCTAATGTTGTGCCAACATGATTTTTTCATTGAAGTTTAGTTTCTGTCTTTGTATTTTTCACTTGTTGCTGTGATAGCCTATTGACACTGCTATCCTATTCATAGTATCATTATTTAGACATGTACTGCAATTGACCCATGTATGGTTAAAACTACTCTGTAAGCTTTTATTAACATTGCTACAAATGTAAAGGATATGATGTGCATTGGTTAAGCAAGCTTACATAGTGATACCAAATTCAAAGATGAGAACGATTCTGATGGACACATGTTTAGTTAGGAACAAACCTATATCATGAGCAAAGCAGCTGGGTGCTAAGACATCCTTTGGAAATACTTAACTATGATTGTTAATTTGTGTTGATTATTTTTTACTCCCTGTTTTTTGTTACTATATGACTAAATAACTAATGGCACACTTGTTATGCTCCAGGCTGAAATGCCTGCAGATAGTGGTTACCCAGCATATTTGGCCGCGAGATTGGCGTCATTTTATGAACGTGCTGGTAAGGTGAAATGTCTCGGAAGTCCAGATCGGACAGGCAGTGTGACAATTGTTGGGGCTGTCTCTCCTCCTGGTGGTGATTTTTCAGATCCTGTTACCTCTGCGACCCTTAGTATTGTTCAGGTAATGAAGCCACTGAATTATTCCTGCTGTTTAGTCCAACATGATTAATAGGATATATTGTTCCAGTATTGTTAAAACATGTGCTGTTCTTGTTTGCAGGTCTTCTGGGGATTAGATAAAAAGCTTGCTCAAAGGAAGCATTTCCCATCAGTGAATTGGCTCATTTCCTATTCGAAATACTCCAAGGTTATTTCCTAACCTAAACTTGCTTAAATTGTTTATAGATAACAACTCTCTAGAAAGTTTCGAGGTAAATTATGGAGCACAAGAGAACAAAGGTCAAAGAAGTCGATGTGATGCAGAATATTATATGAATTATTTTGAACAATAATAGCAAGTTTGAAGGGCTGTAATAATGAATTGATTTTGTGACGTTACTACCGAAGATGTAGTACAATGTTTGTTATGTGATGAGTGGGCATGGGCGCTCTATCGCTTTTGTTGCATTTCTGCTGCTCTCATCTTTATTTGCCATAATGCTCATAGGCTCATCTCATTAATGTCCTTTTTCCCATGTGATCTTAACTCTCCCTTTGCATTCGTGTTTACTCTCCATGACACCATTATCGATCTTATGTGACCTTACAATTTTTGCCTTGCAGGCCCTTGAGTCCTTCTACGAAAAATTCGATCCAGATTTCATTGATATTAGAACAAAAGCACGTGAGGTGTTGCAGAGAGAGGATGATTTAAATGAAATTGTGCAGGTATTATTTTGTGCCTTTGTGGCTCATTTACTTGCCTGGAATTCCATAATGTTTAAACCTTAATATTTTTTTTAAAAAAATAAGTTGACTTGTTTTCATGTGGCTTTCAACCACTTGTAGCTGTAATGCCTCTTATTAGTCTGCAGTGTTCTAATGTCTTAACATTCTATGAGATGTGTTCGCACATACCTTTGTGTCTAAGATAGTTGCTGAGTGTGACAGTGTCTTGGCATTCTGTTCATTTATTGGTCCTGCTAAATCATTTTGAAAACAACAATAAACTTGATTTCAGTATACTACTGTATTTCTCAAAAACTTGGCTGGCATAAATATGTTTGTGCCCTTTTATGATTCATTGCATAATCTTGATTAATAACTCTTTACTCCATATTCAGCTTGTTGGTAAAGATGCGCTGGCAGAAACTGACAAGATTACACTGGAGACAGCAAAACTTCTGAGAGAAGATTATTTGGCACAAAATGCATTTACCCCGTGAGTGTTAGCCTAGTTAATTTGACATGCTCTACTGCCCTTTGTTATCCATATTACTTCTGACCATACAATTCTGCTGCTTAAAACAGATACGATAAGTTCTGCCCATTCTACAAATCAGTTTGGATGATGCGCAACATTATTCATTTCAACACATTGGCAACCCAGGTAAGCTCTCTTACCCAAGGTTCCAAATCTCGGAACTGGGGGTTTTCCCAGCCGGTGACCGGTAACGGTAACCGGCTGGTTATCGGAAATCCCAGGAAAAACCCGACGAGATTTATATTTCAAATTTTGAATTTGGATTGTTTGAAACCAGTAACCGGACCAGTAACTGGAAAAAACTGGAAACCCCGCTTAAAAAATCGGAAAACCCGGTAAAAACCGGGAAAAGCTAGAGAAAACCTAGTATAAATGTTGGGACTAGCATATTTATGCATATTTAGTTCATACAATAGGTAATCTAACACAAAAAAAGACTAAACTAATTTAGCAAGTGCATTTATAACCACTGGGAGTTTTGGCCGGTTTTTCCATCCCGGTTGTCTTCGGGATTTCCGGTTACCAAAGTTTTTGGAACCATGCTCTTACTCATTGTGTCAGCAAATCCATGGTCTTTAAGCAAGGTTTAAATTGCAAATTTCATGGCTTCGCGGCAAGGTCCCAAGAAAGGTATAGTGCTATAGCTAGCTATTTACCTATTTTGTGGCTTTGTGGCTTAGCGTTTTGGGCCCAAAAAAGCTATAGGGCCTGTTCTTTTCGGCTGCGGCTTATGGCTTTTGGCTGAAATTTTTGAATTTTGGCTGTTTACGGTACAGATTACGGAGAGACAGATGCTCACTTGTGATTTTGGCTGGTACAGATGTTGGGCTTTTAACGTGTAGATCGTTTAACTTGTAGACCCCCGTCTTGAAAAAATACTCCGTTTAAAAGTTATGTACTGTAGCAGAAGCCAAAAGTCGATTTGAAAAGCCCAAAAGAACAGGCCAGTGTAGCTGTAGCTAGCTATTTAGAACCATGTTTTTATGTAATGTTTTCTGTAACTGAAAATGCCACTTCCCAGTATTTTATTTCAAATTTTGTTTATACTAAGACTTGAAGGACAACCACACTTGGATGCACGAGGGGTAAAACATGTCTGTTACGTTTATTCCACAAAATTCTCTCTCTGGTCTCTGGGAGGCCCCAAGTCCCAAGACATACGTTGGCATGAAGTTGGCCTGGAAACAAGGCACGTCATAGGAATTCACTGGTTCCTGCTGGATACAGTTCTGATTTCCGGAACCAGTAAAACTAGCTGGATTTGATATATGGAATTGAGGTTTTGCACTGTTGCTGGCAGTAACAGGCTTCGGACTCCTTTTTCCCTTAAATCTAATTCTTCATTTCAAAGTGTCTTCTTATAAAGAGTTGAATCCTGGCCTGGCATCAATGTGGAACTTTAATGTTTTCATGACAAGTATTGTAGTGAATGATGAGGGGGTGAAAAAACCTTGTTTGGAATGAGCTAAAGTCAGAACTAGTTTGTGAGATAAGCATTTACAATGGAAGGCGAACAAATGGAGCTAATCAAATGCTTAAAGGAAGCAAACCAGAGCCAAGTGAACTGATAAGAAGCACCGTTTAGTTTTAGGGTGTACAAATGGTTTAAATTATTAACTCAATAATTATAAAAGAGGACCTTTTTAAATCATTATATATTCACATCAAAGTAGTAGAAAAGCTATTTTCTTTCGTAATTTGTATGTTTTTATCATTTGTAGGCGGTGGAGAGGGCAGCTGGTGCTGACGGACAAAAGATAACGTACAGCGTCATAAAGCATCGCATGGGCGATCTATTCTATCGCTTAGTGTGAGTATTTCTACTCTATTTTTCAACACTTATCGATACAACATTACTAACGATTTTTTTATACATCACAGATCTCAAAAATTCGAGGATCCCGCAGAAGGCGAAGACGTTCTAGTCGCGAAATTTAAGAAGTTGTATGATGACCTTTCCACCGGGTTCCGCAATCTAGAAGACGAAACACGGTGAATTGTTGTAGATTTCGTGTAAACAATAAGGATCGCCGATATTTTGTGTAAACAATAATTATCACCAAGTGTTTTATAAAACATGGAAGCGATGTATTTGCTTCCGAGGTTGTAGGCTGAGTAGGAGAGTTTTCTGCACCGATAACGCGCCGTCGTTTAGGCACATCACTCTGTTTTGCTCTCGAGTGCTCGATGGACACGTCATATCTTTTGATGTATCATTTGTTTACTACTGTAATAAGGGATGGGCATGTTTATAGTTGAATAAGTACGATGTCCATCTATTTAAACATCAATTATTATCTTTATTTGTTTGTTCAAAAGCCATGTTGTTTTTTTTGGAGGTTATGTTTTACTCTTTTTTTTGAAGGTTATGTTGCTTAAGTTTTAGGCACTCGGTTGCGGCGATTAATCATGTACTGGGGATGGAGCAGGTAGTAGACATCGAACCTCTCCTTTGTACGACGGACACTTATGGGACAAAGTAGGGCAAAGCAAAGCATCCACCGTCTAGCTTTTAAATGTCCATGCAAACTAGCCCTCATCAATATGGCTTCAGCTTATTTTTGCACTATTCATAAATTTCGTCTTTTTCTGAATTTTTGGTTTTTTTTTAGTTTTTTTACCGGTTCTTTTTTTCCTCGTATTTGTTTACATTATACGTGATGGGCTAATATGTTTTTTCTATTTTTAAATTTTTTTAAATTTAATTATGGTAAATAAGCCTCTGTCAGTTACAGTGCTTTTTTCAGCCAGCTACAGTGTTTTCAGCCATAAGCCACGAGCTTTTCAGCCGAACCGATCATCACCTAAAGTAAATTTTACGGGAGTGCTTGATTTGCAAAGCGAACCGATTCATGTCGATATTTGCAGTTTTTTACCGAGTTCTTTTTCCACTGGGTAGAAATGAGCCAAAGTTCGAGTGCCCAGACATATCTAGGCAGTATGTCTACTCATTGGATTCGACCTTTTCTGTAGTGTTCTTATTTGAAACAACAGCCTGTTATTTGAATAGATCCATGTGGAGGGTTTCCACAAGAATTCCGAAGCTTCATTAACATTTGAGGTAATGCGTAATGTCCAACTCACATCAAACATATAGAAGTTCTTTTTTTTTTAATTAAGATCTTTTTGGAAGTGTGTGTAGAGTTAGCTTCCTCATCCAACCTTGCCTCAATTGTCTGCACCTACAGTCCTACCTGTTCGGTTGGATGCTTGTTCTGTACTATGTGACCCCAAATCGAAATCACCTTTTGTATCTTGTTATTCTGTTTCCCAAACTGAGCACCTGTTTATCACACAAGTGCAACCCAAAGTGCATGTGCAACTCCGGCAAATTAGTACAGTGTATATATGTTTGGACTCATGATTATGTGACTATGCGAGTATTATCATGGCACTTACCCCAATTACCTATTGATTCCAGCATATAGGGAGAAGTGAGAGAGCATCCAATTCATGTGTTCACATCATAATTAACTTGTAGATTTTGTCTTAAAAAAATGTTTCGTTTGAAAGTTAGGTACTGTAGCAAAAGGCAAAAGCCGCTTTTAGAAACCGCAAAAAATAGACCTATATACCTCTGAAATTGAAACAATCCAAAATAGAGGTCAAGAAGCACAACAAAATAGAGGTCAAGAAGCACAACGTCGCGGCCACGCCAAGTAATTCAACTATAATATATTTTAAGGACAAGAACAAACAACCTTACATTATTTACAGAACATAATTTAAGTCTAAAAACCATTGTCTAGCATTGGAGATTTTATTTTTAAAGATAATGTAGCTATCGGTTTTTTAGGTAGTCCTATTCCTTTGTATCATTAACAAATTCTTAAAAAGTTGATCTCGAAACATAGGATTTTATAGGCTGCCCTGTTAGAGTTCCTTAGTGGTTCAATCTGACGAAGGATAAAACATGCCCATCAAATTTTGTGTGATTGTTGTAGGTTTCGTTTGGAATGTATGGATTTATAAAAGAATTCACAGTAAAATTTCATAAAACAGTCTAATTCTTGCAGGAATGAAAAATCTGCAATTTGGAGATGAATCTTCTTTCTTCCGTCAACTTTTAGTGACACTTCGCAGCCGGGAATGTTCTACCACTCATCGCATAAATCGTTGGTGCTCTCTAGGAATTTTGATAGAAATGTGCACAAACATGGTGTCGTGTGTAGGTGCACAGTTTTCAGTATGCCATGTACTATTTCGCTTTGGTTGACCCTTAACCCCTCTCCCGTCCGGTCTTCCTCTGCTTCCCCCGCTGAGGGCATGTTCTTTTCCTCCGAAACTAGCAACTTTTGATTTTTACTACAGTACCTAACTTTCAAACGGAGTATTTTTTCAAGACGAGATCTACAAGTTAAACGATTTATACGTTAAAAGCCCAACATCTGTACATGCTAAAATCACAAGTGAATATCTGTCTCTCCGTAATCTGTACCGTAAACAGCCAAAATTCAAAAATTTCAGCCAAAAGCCATAAGCCGCAGCCGTTGCCAAACATACCCTGAGTCGAGCGTCGGGGCGGAACGGAAACCTCCTAAACCAATAAAAACCGCGGAGGTATTAAAGTATATAATATATTTTAATATTATCTATAAATAGAACTAAAAATAACACATATAATATATAATCTAAATAATTATTTGTAATAGACGTATACAATTAATATGTTATTTATACAGCGGTATAGATAATAAAAAAATATCTATAATATCATTTGCTAAATAATAGACAATATTTTTCTCTCCTCTCTTCTCTATATTACCAAAAATTCTATATGACATATGTTTATAGATTGACTAGTTATGTACCCGTGCGTTGCAACGAAATTCATTGAATATAAAGATAATCGTGCTATAGAAGAGAGTTGCGCTGATCGGTTAGAAAGTTGAGAATGGTGAGAAGTTGAGAGAATAGAGCGGTTGGAGGAGAATGGACGTACAACCATCAACTCGTTCTTTTATAGTAGTAATGATATGTATAGTTGTACTTGTCCTTGTGTAAAACCCAACCCTCTTAGCAGATAATTAACACCACTCCGCCGTTAATTAATCCCTTTGTTTAAATCTCTCTCCTTCCTCTCGCCTTCCCTTCCAGGCTCCCACCTCCTCGTCTCCCACCTCCGCCACCGCCTCACGCGAGCCCTAATCCGAACTCGCCGGCGTCAGGCCCCAGATCCCGCAGCCCTCGCCACCTCCGGCGTCTACGGGGGACGAGACGCGCCCTTCCCCGCCGCTCCTCCTCGCGCTCCACTCCTGTGTAGGTTTCGTCGCGCCGTTCCGAGCTCAGTCCTGGGCCTCCTGCTCGGTTCCTCGCATTGGGGCGGGATGCTCCGGGGATGAGACCGTCCCGGTGCCGTTTGATGCTTGCTCGCGCTGTTTTAGTTGTGGAGTTCCGGTTTTCGCGTGAATTTTTGAGGCGGTTTCGGTGTGTGGCGTGTGATTTGGTGCGGGATGGTATGCTTTCGGGTGGTGGTGATTGGGTTTGGATTGGGAATGCGGTGGGAATTGCTGTAGGGATCGGGGGATTTGGTTACGAGTTGACTTTTGGTAGCCGCCGTTTGGACTCTTCCACCGCCTTTGGTGGACATGATTTGATTTGGACCGGGGGATCACGTACTGCTTTTGCTGTTCTATTTTAGCATGTCGAAAGATTTGGAAATATTTATTTGGAGCCATCGAAACCTTGCCAAACTGCATATAACTAGTCACAAGCGAAGCAAGTAGGTGCATTAGAGTAGTGAGAAAATTAAGAAAAGTAGCATATCTCATAGAACAATCTATGAATAAGCAGAGGAGGATTTCGTTGTAGCATCACATCTTGCTGAATTCTCTCACGGTACATGACAGGTGGCGTGATTAGGAGCTTACTTGATTTTTGCTTTATGATATTTGAATGGGATTCATGGATTAATGCTGTGGATACATTGCATTGCAGAAAGGTGGCAGTGCTATTCACCCCTGTTTGGAGGTTGATCCGTGGCATGTAGTTTTGGTCTTTTGAAGTATACACAGAGGGTATGATCCCGAGATTTTGGTTGTGATTTGGCGATGGCAAGGAGATGAAAGTATCGCAGGTGTGGCAGCGGAGGAGTAAGGACATGACAACCATGTCACCTCCGCGCCACCGAGGCGCTGCCAAGAAGCCCATGTGGATAATTGTGCTATTGTCGTTGGTTTGCGTTGCGTTGATTGGGGCCTACGTGTACCCTCCACGGCGCTACTCTGCATGCTACTTCTTTGCTTCAAGTGTCTGTACTCCATTCAAGGATTGGCTCCCTGCCGTGGCCCGACGGGAGCGGACTGATGATGAGATTGTTTCATCAGTGGTTATTAGGAATCTTCTTTCAATGCTTATGCCTGTGTCAAAGAATCCAAAGATCGCATTTATGTTCTTGACACCAGGCTCATTGCCCTTTGAGAAATTGTGGGAGAAATTTTTACAGGTTTGGTGCTGATAGTCATCTGCTCCTTTTTTTTTCAAGTGTGAAGTTTATATTATGTCTGCATGTAGCAACATCATTATAAAATAGTTAATGTAAATTTAAAAAATAGATTTGCTTGAACTTCTTTCTGTACACAGGGCCATGAGGGGCGATATTCCATTTATATTCATGCATCGCGTGAAAAACACATACATTCTAGTCCATTGTTTGTGGGCCGAGAAATTCGCAGTGATAAGGTACTAACTTCCACCCCCACTTTGTATACTTCTTTTTTCTTGCTTTATCTTAACTCATGCGCTTAATCAGGTGATCGAATCGTAAGAAAAATCATCATATCTTTAGTTCTTTACGGTTCATGTGATTGTTGAGAAAGAAGAAGACTGTGTTATTGCTTGTGTTTGCAATGCATTCTTTAATACAAAACAGTAATAGATCACACGGTGGTCAGAAACTTGTACTAGGGTCTAGCCGTCTAGGGTTGCCATTGGGTAGGCCATGGAATGGATAGCACATAGCTAAAACAACCACACTGGTGAAAGAAGTAATA
Source organism: Dendrocalamus latiflorus (assembly GCA_017311315.1). NCBI lineage: Eukaryota > Viridiplantae > Streptophyta > Magnoliopsida > Poales > Poaceae > Dendrocalamus > Dendrocalamus latiflorus. The sequence continues at coordinate 19,922,080 of CM029634.1, forward strand.
AGTGAAGTGAACGATACTAAAAAGCCACACTGGTGACAATCTCTCTAGATAAATTGCATGAGATGTCAACAGATTGTCTATTTAGTTGGAGAATCATCATGTAAACCATAATAATGGAAGCTAACCAGATAGTTTGGTCAAAAGCTTAGTTCAGAGGTATTAAGAAAAAGAGAATCATTATATTGATCATCTTACTAAGTACCCAAGTCAAAAACTTGAGTCAATATAACTACGGATGGCATAATTTGAACTGTTTAGAGGTATTAGGAAAAAGAGAATCATTATATTGATCATCTTACTAAGTATCTAGATCTCTTAATCTGACCACAAACCATAATATGACTTGAATAGAATAAGATTTCTGATGTTTGTAGTTTGTACTATTGGGACTTTGTCTCTCATGCTTTATGGAGATACTGTAGGATTAAAATGAACTAAAATATAACAGATGATATTGTGACATTATGGGGAAGATTGGATGGTATAACATGAGGTGCATTGAGAAAAAAGAAAATAGTGTGCAGAGGCAAAAGGGGTAGAAAAATAAATGAGCTATTTGGTAGAATTCATGACAGTTGAGATAGGAAGATCTAAAAGCAAATGGATTAGCTTTCAGGGGCTAAATGACTAGGGGTGGAAAACGGTAACGGATAATTCGTTTTATCCGGTATTCATATCCGAGAAAACATAAATGTGGTAAGCAAAAATCCGTATTCGAAAATATTCGTATTCGTATTCGAGAATATTCGTATCCGTATTTGAGAGTATTCGTATTCGCATTCGTATTCGAGAATATTCGTATCCGTATTCATATTCGAGACTATTTGATTCGTATTCGATCCGTTTCTAGAACATATGAAAAATTCGTACAAATTTTGTGATTCAAAATTTGAATTTAGACGATTTAAAACTGGTGACCGGTCAAAAACCGGTGAAAAATCGGTAAAACCGCTAGGAATCCGTTTTATCCGATATTCGTATCCGAGAAAATCCGTATTCGAAAATATCCGTATTCGTATTGGAGAATATCCGTATCCGTATTTGAGAATATTCGAATTCGTATCCGTATTCGTTTGAAAAATATGGATTCGTATTCGTATTTGAGACTATTCGACCGTATCCGATCCGTTTCCACCCCTATAAATGACATTAGTTTTGCAGTCATGCATACAATACAAGGCAAGCTTTTTGTGTGGGTTTAACTTGCTGTGCTTTAGGATATATAGGGTTGTTTCTCCTAAGAAGACCTTAGTACCACTTTGCAGCCAATGAACTATGACTCATCTTTTGAAATTTCACATGGTTCCTGTCATTTGTTTTACATCCAACATATCATACTATTAATTTGTGCTACATGTTTGTTTTTGTAGAACTAAAACACTATAATGTCTTTGTAATGCAGGTAGTATGGGGGAGGATTTCAATGGTTGATGCAGAGAAGAGGCTGTTAGCAAATGCATTGGAAGATGTTGATAATCAATTTTTCATCTTGCTTTCTGACAGGTTTTGAATGACTCTGCTTGCAAAAGAGTTCCTTTTTCAATTCTTTGTTTCGGCATATTAAGATCCTTTTTCTTTGTATGACAGCTGTGTTCCTCTACATACGTTTGATTATATATATAATTATCTGATGGGAACAAATGTCAGCTTCGTTGATTGGTAAGCGCACTGCATCCCATATTTGGATTCCTATGGCTATGAGAACAGAATATACAAATGATAAAAGCGCAGGAAATAACTAATGTCAGAGCACATAGTTCTGTTTAAAACATATTTCCCCATATATTGAGGACAATACATCACTTTAATTCCACTTGGTATCCTATTTACATAGGAACAATTGGGAATATGGCAATTAAGAATAATTTCATCATGCACATTTGATTTCCTGAACAATTTTTTTACTGGTATTTCTTACATCAAAGGAATGCACATATGACATCGCAAGGACAGTCTAGAATACATAGCTGCGTCTTGATTTAAAAGAATATAACAAGAAGCTATGATACTGCCCAGTTTTATATAACCTCATTGACTGTGAGTGAGAAATGTTCATGTGCATTTCTATGATTTTTGTCCATGCTGTCAGCTTCCTGGATCCTGGTCCACATGGAAGCGGAAGGTATTCAGTGGATATGCTTCCTGAGATAGAACAGAGGGACTTCAGGAAAGGTGCCCAGGTACCTGTTTGGTTATACTAGCTCATTATTTTACAGAATGTTTGCTGCTCCAAAGTCCATTCATTTATAGGCACTTTATATATTCGTAATTTATATCCTGTCATATAAGCCAGCATGTTCAGGAACCAGGATATAATGGTTTGTACTTTGTATTGATGTCTGATGATCGCTCACATTTTCGTGCTTTGCTGAGTAAGTTTTTTGTGCTTGCTGAAGTGGTTTGCTATAACACGAAGGCACGCTTTAGTGATTCTGGCAGACAACCTTTACTACAATAAGTTCAAGCTACATTGCAAGGTATGTTTTCCACCCTCGGTGATTGATTTTGGTTGAAACTAGATGGCAGTTATGTCATTGCTCATTACATGCGCATAGTGATAACTAGGTTTTGTAAGTTGGCTGCCGAATAAGTTGATAACAAAGCTAGGATGTTAATTTATACCTAAAGTCTAGAACTGCTGTTGTGAAACTTCAGAAGAGATAATAATTCAGAAATGACTTGAAATGGGGGGAATTGGGAAAAAAAACTTCTGCCACTTGTTTCCAAGTTCTTCAGCCAATAAACCACAAGGAATTAAAGGGGGATAATGCTTCAAACTAATACTCACAAGTCACAAACTTTTGGAGAGTTGCCTTTATTTCATCTGCTAATGTGAGTGTGTGACTATAACAGATATGCTTGGTATATCATTGATAGAGCTGTGTGCATTACATCTGGTGCAAATAACCATATTGATATATTGCCAGCATTGTGCCGGTGCTATATAAATTGCTGTTTTTCTAGAACCAATGATCATGAGTTTCACCTTGTTAAAAAAATTATTGTCTTTTCAGAAGTTGGTTTTAAATGATAAGCAATGTCTTTGCTTTTGTGATTTGCAGCCAGCAGAGGGACGTAACTGTATTGCTGATGAGCATTATTTGCCAACCCTCTTCAATGTCAGTAATAGTCGTTTGAATTGATATTTACCTTTCTTTTTTCTTGGCCCCTTGTTTTTTTCTCTCATATACTTTCACTTCAATATTCAGATGGTAGATCCTGGTGGAATCTCTAATTGGTCGGTGACACATGTTGATTGGTCCGAGGGAAAATGGCATCCAAGGTCATATAGAGCTGGTGATGTTACCTATGAACTCTTAAAGAACATAATGGTATGCTTATATCTTGCTAAATGAAAACATGTCTTTGCCTCGTAACAAGCATCTATACGTTCTCATGTACTTCGCTGTTGTGCAGGCTGTCAATGAGAACTCCCACATTACAAGTGATGATAAGGTAAGGTTAACAATTCCTCCTTATCATCCAAGCACAATATAGGAATTTGCTGTTACTAGGATTTGGTGATGATTACTGTGGTCCCAGTACTTGTCTGCGAACACCTGAAGATATTTTGGCTTTTGAATGTTTGCATGTGATTACTATCTATGGATGGAAGTTAGGATACTTGGTTTGTACCGTTAGTTGGCATTCTGAAAACTATTCCACTCAAATAGTTCAACAAAGTTTCAAGTTGCAAATAGATGTAGTGTAGCATCTACGTGGAATGTTTGACGTGTTCCTCTATTGCAGAAAGTTGTGACAATGACCCCATGTATGTGGAACGGAACAAAGAGACCGTGCTACCTTTTCGCTAGAAAATTTTACCCAGAAGCTCTCAACAATCTATTGAAGCTATTCTCCAGTTACACTTACACATCTGCTAGAGTTCTACATGATTCTTTGCCTTTGGCCTAGGATTCCCCTAGGATTTGTTTTCTGTTTTAGTGTTTTATGTAAATTGTGAAATTGATACTTAGCTGCTTAACACCAGATGCGGGACCAGAGACATGTTGTTGCTGCAGCAATGGTGACGACTTGTAATTCTGAGTCCCTAGGTAGGGTTGAGGTGCTATTTATTTAGTACTGACACTGCCCTCCTTGTAATTCGTTGTGCCTTCTGTATATTTCTATTAGCTCTTCACTTCACACTCTGTCTCTCACTCACTCCCCCCCCCCCCCCCCCCTTTTAGTTTCCTAGCTCCCATATCTTCAGGAACAGGGGTTTTGTCCAGTTGAACTGTTATTATATTATTCATTCTTTTGTAAACACGAAGAGATTATGAAATGAGCACCACATTATAGTTTAACCTGCTCGTCTTGAGTTTTGTCGACATATTTTATGTTTCTGATTTGCACTTTTTTCTTCTGCTGGGGAAGTGTTGCTCTACACTCTAAAACCAGTGATGTATAGAGAATCGATATTTTGGTCATCTATAACATGTCAGCTCTTTAGATACACATATATTAACAAGAGTACTTGTTTACTTTTGTTATTAACTCGTCATATATTCAGTAATTTAGGTTTATGGTGAGCTACATGGTTGTCACGGCGAAGTCGGCGACCACGGCGAGCGAGGAGCGCCTGGACGCCTAGGCGACGCTGCGGCGACGCCTAGGCGAGCGCCCGATCTTGTTGCGTATACATCCATCCGTCTCTCGCTCTCTCCTGTGTTTTTATACGGTCCAGTCTCCTGCGTATAAGTCCCGTGAGTGACTCCCGTCACGACTCAGCGTCTCGACTCGTCTCGACTCCTCCCGTCTCTCCCGACTTCATCTCTCTCCCCGCCGCCGCCTCCTCTCCCCGGCGCCTTCTCCCCTCGCCCCCCCCCCCCACCGCCTCCAGCTCCCCTCGCCAGATCTCCTAACCCTAGCCGCCGCCAGCTAGTCCGCCGCCTCCCCAGTCCGCCGCATCCTCCCCTCCCCGCGCCCGAGCTCTCCCCGCCGCCTCCCCTCCCCGCTCCCGAGCTCTCCCCGCCGCCTCCCCTCCCCGCTCCCGAGCTCTCCCCGCTGCCTCCCCACCCCGCGCCGCTGGAGATCGACGCCGGCAGCGGAAGCAGACTGGAGATCGACGCCGGCGGCGGGAGCAGGCCAAAATCGGCATCAACAGCGGGACAAGGCGAGGCGACCAGCCGTGGCGTCCGCCTCCGGCCGCCGGGACGACTTGGCGTCGCCTAGGCGACGCATAGGCGACGCCGTGACAACCATGGTGAGCTATTATACCATTACTGGTACAATTTCTTACGTCTATGATAGCAAAGTTTTTCAGTATTCAATGAACTGTTTATTCCTGCATAAATATCTAATGTAGTAACTATAGCAAAATAATAATTGTACTAATCATGTTATATTCCAAATGTGGATATGCAAATCATCAATGTACAGCATCTTAATTCGGCACAAAAAAATCAAGCTGTACAAGTTGCTCTACTCAAGTGAGAAGGGCTCATATATATTGAGTGGCCAATTCAGAGAAAACTTGAGTTGCCTTGTTTTGGAGCAGCAGCCATTGCTGCAAGGCCACTGAAAGGGTCACCAAACGGATTGGAAGGTCCAGCTGGAGGTGCAAAATACTGAGGCTGCTGCTGGTACATCTGCGGCGGCGCCGTCATGGGTTGCTGCTGCTGGTGTGCCTGAAAATACTGGTGCTGATGCTGGTAGTACTGCTGCTGCTGTTGAGGCTGGTAGTACTGCTGCTGCTGAGTCATCATTGCCAGCTGGACATTAAAAGGCGGAGCGAAGCTGCTGGACATGGCAAACGGGTCCCTGGCAATGTTGGCGTCGAACGGGTTGGCTGCTCCAAGGCTACCGTTGTAGGTCGCGCTGGCGATCTGCTGCCTTCTCGCCTCGTCTTCATAGAGGCTGTCCAGCAGGAGCTTGTCAAAGCCCCCAGCCTGTTGAGCAGATGCAAATGTGTAATTGATTTAGATCTGGATCACTCTGGAGCTTTCAGTCATCAGCGATGCTTCTGAATTTTCCTAGTGAGATCCGAAACTATCTAGTGGAGTAAGAATTGTACTGACCAATCTGGTCTCAACTGCTGGGCTGGTGTGGCTGCTTGGAGCAGTGACCAGTGCCAGCTCCCACCCAGATGTGTTGCCAGAAAACATGCCTTGAGATGTTGATGCCTTGTTTTGATCACCTGCAAGCAAGACCAAAACAACTGATGGCATCTTCTCGTTGCACACTTGACAGCAAAATTGCAGATAAATTTATTTGACAATTAGATGGCCAATGTGTCAACAATATCGCTTGTGATGCTATTTGAAATGAACAACAGGAAGATTTGTCGATGTGCTATACCTGGTGCTACAATAGCTAGTGCCAGTGCATTGTTCTCTTCAAGTTCTGCAACCAAGGGATTCACCTCTGCATCCAAGTTCTACATAAAAGCAAGAACAGATAAGAATAGGAGAAACATTCACTTGAACAGAAATGGACCGCAGAAAAGGTTTTGGAGAAGAGTACTAGTAGATCTCCAGTGGTTTCCGGTGGCTTGGGTTCTTGTTCAGGCTCAGGTTGAGGCTCTGTTTCTTGTTCAGGTTCGTCTTTCTCCTCCACCACCGGCGTTTCGGGTTCCTTTGGAGCTTCTGGGATGTAGGTCAGTAGCTTCCTCTCCTCACTCTCCTGTTTTGGCAACAGCAAGAGTTACAGACAAAATTGCACTAGTACTTTCTCTCTCAAGAACTGCACTCACCACACACTTAATTGAAGGACGGGGTGCTTCTCTGATGTACTCCTCCATTGTTGCAAGGAATGATGACGGTGGCTGCAGGACATTGCGCGACGAACGCACATTAGGACACCATGATCATGAGATGCAGCAGTCAAATCATTTTTCCCCCATAGAAATGGATTCGGAAAAATGTTAGGCTATTGGTATATATAATCTTGAATGGCTGCCGGATGCAGGGCGTTGCATTCTGTGGTGTGCCCTGATAATTTATGTCTGGCTATTTTGTGCCGACTGAGACATAAGCACACTTGTAAGATCAAGATGACAGGATGTGCAGCATGTACCGAGGAACTAACCTGTCTGAGAGTTGGAAACTGGAATGTCCTGGCAAGCTCAAGTTGTTTGCAGAACTCATAAAAATCGGCAAGATTTTCTGCCTGTGGATTAGACAAATCAAATACCATTTTCACGTAATTATCATATCACTGAGCAAAATACGCTAAGCTTGAGTTCAATGCAATATCAGAGTACAAAATTGATATAAATTTTTTTTTGGCAAACCTGCAGGCCAGCTCGTTTATAGATAGCAAGAGCCTTGATAGCATCATACTTTGGCATCTCAAAGAACTGCATCAGATCAATTGAAACCAGAAATCACGAGCCGGCGATACTGAAAGCTATATAATTCATGTAGGAGAATGTCACGAAGAATTACTTTACCATATCAACAAGATTGATGATGCCATCATTGATTGCGCAGTATATCTTGAAGCTCTCCTTCAAAGCCTATAACACATGCAAAACCACCATAATCTAAGACCAAACAATATATTGAAAAATGGAAACAACAACATTTGCAGCTTACCAGGGCTAATGCATATTGAATAAGGTAATTTGAGCAGGCTGCACCTTCAGGCTGAAATGGCGAAAATATGAATGAAACTACTGAACGACATTCAACAAGTTTACAAGAGCTTACGATAGAACATGGCAACATCAAACCTGGCAGCCCATTAGCCTGAAAAGCAGCTGCTGCAATGCAGGCAACTGCACCAAAAGATCAGGGCAGGACAGGCTTCTGGTTCTACTATGTGCCTGCATTTATCAGGATAACAACACTACAGTTAGCACGAGGCGTAATAGTTCATCTCGTTATCGTCGGAAGACGAGGTCTACCTTGCTAGAACACTGGGGAGATTTCACCAAGCGCTCGGTTTCGATGTCGTATTTTAGGACCCTAAAGCACTCGAGCCGTTCCTCCAGGAAGAGCGCGTAGGTGCGAACCCACGCGGAGCAATCCCAAGCTGCCAGATCAAGAACAGGTGAATCGAGGCATCATTTCCATCGATCAAACCTTGAATTAGAACTAGCACTGTTGCATTGAGCAGGATGCAAGAAACCAACCTAATGGGCTTGAGTCATCCTTGAAATTTGCTATGTGCAAAACGCTTCCTCTATGTGAGTAGGCCAGGAACTCTTCTTTGAATGTAGGATCACCTTCTCGCAGAAGCCTGTGTATCATTATCAATGTCTTCAATGCAACCTGTCAGATGCCATCAGTATGTAGTTACTAAGGTAATTAAATGAAGGCTAAATATATGAATTCTAGGCATGAGGATGAAGAGCTGGAATTAACAGGAGGCAAAGAGGAACAACACCCACTATCCAATTCTTTGTCTTGGACAATCTTCTCGCCAATGCGTATATGCAGTACGAAATGTCTGCTCGAGGGCGATTTGCCGAGGTTGCAAAGAATATTTCTGCAATGTAAAACGAAATTGTATGTAAGATCACCTGAAATTGGCAATTTCATCCTTGATGCCGGTAGCCAATTAGGGAAGGATCGCTCACTTCTGACGTGCCGTTCCTTGGGAGGGCATTCTACATGGTTGGTCGCCTTCACAATCGCAATATCCAACTCCTGTCAAACAAACAAAAAGTGACGAGTAAATCACACATTCATCAAAGGGAATATATATCAATTGGACCTAAATTCAGAGGAGAATTCAGATTTCGCATAGATCGATCAGGGTCAAGAATCATATTCAGAACATGCACGCCAACTAACCCAATTAAATTAACCAGAACAAGATCAAGATTACACAAACCGATCAAGCTGCCAAGAACAGAAAAGGAATGGGGCAAAAGTTGGCCCTTGTTGAGAAACGCCAAAGCTTTGGCATTGAGAACGCACGGTTCTCTCAGATGATCATAACCAACAGGCGCGCTAGCTCCATGTAAGAGCTGCCCAATGCAGGCGCCACAGAAGCGAACAGAGTTACAAGAATTACAGATGCATCGTTTCATTTCTTGGCGATCGCCGTACGTATCATCTCGCATCGATGCACGCATGGATGATGAGTCGTTGGCTCACCTTGAAGTCGCTGTTGACCTTGGCAAGGCCGACCTTGGTGGAGTCCTTGAGGGCGCCGTAGGCCTTACGCCACGACCCCATCAGGTTGGGATCGCCGGCCCTGGCTGCCTCTCTGCCGAATTGGCAATGGCAGGACGAGCTGAAGCTCCCGATTCTGATTGACCGCTCGAGCTAATTTTAGCACGCGGTGCCGGTGCCCCGTGCGGGCGATCGAGCGCGGAGCTAGCGTTCGTTCCTATGTGAATACGAGCATGATGAGAGAGGGAGAGAGGGAGAATTGTGAATGGATATGGAGAGAGGGAGAGAGAGAGCCCGGTCACTGCGGAGCTTTGCCCAGAACGCGCGGGAGGGAGGAAGGAAGGCAAGCAGGCGGCAATGGCGGGTCTTTCGCACGCTGACCGCGCTTGGTAGCCACGTTCGTCTACTGTCCAATCTGGCCATTCTGGTTCTGATTTTACGTACGTAGGATCATAATTATGATATAGTGGTTCCCGCGTCGTTAAAAAACGGTTTTCGACTATCATAGCCTGTTTGTTTAAAGACCACATTTCGTTGCACATCGGTTGTTTAAGTGCGACAAACTACGTTTTGTCGGTGGTTAAATAAAAACTATTGGCAAATATATATAAGTACGTAACATAAGGATTAGTTAGCCAAAAAGCATAGTAACAAACTACTCATCGACTATGGCTCTATTCCAAACAGCTTCGACCGTTGGCTTTTTACTAAAATGGCACTGTAACAGTTATTAGTTTTTTTAGGGTAATCAACTAAAATAATTTACAAAAATAAAAAATACCATTATGGCCGGATTCTTTTGGGCTTAAATTTAGTTTATGCTTGCATTGTCTACAGTAATTAGCTTTTAAAATGTATATTTTTCAAGGCGAGGTCTATAAAAAAATTGTAATAAAAAGTATACTGAGTTTAACTGTACCAGCTAAAATCATATACGATTATTTTTCTCTATGTACTATCTCTCATGAACAATTAAAATTTAAATATTTAAATCATAAGTCATCAATGCAAAAGAATCCACCTCATATATTCTCGGACAATGGAAAGGAAAATAGAAGGAAAAAAAAAGGCAAATTATGACGACGAACCAATGTCACTGTTGGGCCACAAAAAGGCACATAACTCTCACGCTCGAACCCATGTAAGCCCAGCAACTCCGCCCATTGCCCAAACAAATTCCCCCACCCGAGCAATCTCACTTTCGTCTCCGAAGCCGACGACCAAACAAACCCTAGAATCGAACGCGAGAGAGAGATCCAAGGTCGCATCCATGGCGCTGCGTGCCCTGTACAGCGAGATCCGCGGGATGAAGGTGCGCGACGTGCCGGGCTACCTCAAGCCGCGCCTCACCTGGGAGAACGTCAAGAAGAGCACCGACCAGGCCGTCGACCGCTACATCGAGAAGTACATCGAGACGGGCTCCCCCGAGCCGCTCTTCCACGTTTGCTTCGGCGGGATGGCCTTCTCCTACCTCGTCGCCCTGCCCTGGGAGCGCCGCCACCTCGAGGAGCTCGAGAAGCACGGCGGGCATCACTAGATCCGGATCCTCCTTGCGGAGGTGAGGCTTCTTGGGCCCCCCCTTATCTTATCTCCTGATTCGATCCGGCGGCGCAATGCGATGCTGTTCGGGAGTTCAAATCGCGTCTGCGTTAGGCTAGATGCGAAATGGTACTGGCGGAGACTGGGGACTTGTTTCATGGATAGGGTGTATAGATTCGAAGATTCTGGCTATACAAGCGGTCGGAATGGTATCCTATTTTTCCCGGGTCGTGATGGAATGAGCGGTGTTCTGGCGCAATTGGGTATTTGCTCATCTGTTTGGTTAGTTTTCGGTGGCATTAGATTGGTTTTGGCCTTGACATGGTGGTACTTTATTTATTTATTTTTTGCTGTGATGACTGATGATATTAGATATTGGTATTAGTGTTGCTGTATCAGGGCCTGAAGTATGTGGAAATGATCAATTTATCCTTTTACATTATGTCAGTATATTGTTTAGTTTTACCGATGTAAACCTTTAAGGATGTCACTTAGAAATTTTGAGCTACCTTATGCTTTCCTCTCTGTTTCCTGTAGAATAGGGGTGAAAAGTTGTTTTTTGAAACGGATAGGGTTGAAAAGTTGTTGGTTGATCAATTTAAACCCAATGTTCGAATGAAGCGTTTGTTGGATGCAGTGTGTAATTAGTAGCTCATAATGCATCTTTTTATTGTTTATGCATAGGTTGGAATTACGGGGAGTATCTATCATGAAATTGCTGCATAGGTCATCTTTTGTGTATGTCCATTTTGTGTAATTGTGGAATAAGCTTATTTGAGAAGATATGTCTGTCTACTCCATCATATGATACAAGGATCTTTGTACTTAACTGATCTAACCTTAAAAGGTTCATTACTTAGTCTACTTCAAAAAATAACCTCAATACATTATAGTTGCATCATGGCAGCATTCTATGTAAGCTGTCCAAATAGTGGTGTAAGTTCACTTAACTTTATTTGCCTTCATCATTGTTAGGATGTTAGGTTAATGATTATAAGATTGTCTGTTGAAAAGAATAAATTGGGATTGGCATATTGATTCAATGTTTTGTTGAATTTCAAAGGTATATATGGCTTCAGTTCATCCTGAAGGCCTTTGCAGAATTTGTCACTTTTGACAAATATATGCATTGACATGTGAAACTTGTTTGTTCCCTGTGGAAGTGACAAAATTCTTATGACTTCAAATGTAGTCATATTAGTTTTGAACTGAAGAGCTTGTAGGGCAAATAGGCCAATGTGTGGAAGCTTAGTGTGGAACCGTGATAGTGTGATAGAGCCTAGCTTGTGAGTAAATTGTGTACGAAACCAAAATGATGCTTCCATTCTGTATGCTAAGACCTCTATCCTTTTCAGAGAATAATAAATGAATAATTTTATTATGTATTGATGTCAACGACAAGAATAGCAAGGGATGGCTAAACTTGATGTAGGAGTAATGGATATCTTATGTAGTGCATCAATCATATGGTTTGCTACTTTGTTGAACTGTAAAGAGATGCATTCTGGACTATGGGTTATAAGAAATTGTACGTTTTTTTGTCAAGAGATGACATCTGCATCCATTCATGTGTGATGTCTTTGCCCATTGCAAGTTCAGTTTTTGAATGCTGGTGGCCATACGAATTCCCTTGCCCTTGAAGTAAAAGTTGATCCCTGACTCTGTTTTCCTCTGTGCTTTATTTCAGGATTGGGAGCTTATCTGGCAACATTCAGGCTGATGGCTTTTCCTATTTTCTTCTACTGATGAGCTACCCGGAGTTGATGTTCCTTTGATGGTTTATTTTGTACGGGAAGGCAGCAAGAAACTGTCCAATTTATCGTTATGTTCCTCTGCATCTTGTCATAAGCAACTTCAAACTGGGAAGTGCATGCATGCATTGTGATTAAAACTTTTTTTTTCAGTTAAATACAAGTGCCTCGCGATCGGCTGTGGGCTGGGCTGGGCTTTTTTTCAGTTAAATACAATGCTGTCAACGGATAATACGAATCAAATAGTTCGGATATAGATATCAGATAAAATGGATAATAAAATTATAATTGCTACTATTTGAGTCTTAACGTATCGAATAATCCGAATACGTATCGAATAATCTGAATACGGGATAAAACGGATCTGATTGATGCCCCTAGTTGGGTGGCTTCAGTTTAGGATTCATGTCGTCTTCACAAATTTCTGCCAAGAAGGAATTGACTTCTTCACAAATGGACAAAATCAGGACGTGTTATGTCACGTATGTGCATGTCCTATGCCCCTGAAATTTTTGAGGATGTTCTGGGAACTTCCCGGTGTCTCAATCGGGATCGTGATAGCAGCGGTTGCTCCTAGCAGCACGTTTGCTTTTCCCAATACCACCAGCTCGTTTTAGAGATAGGGTACTCTTTTTTTACCCAATATAATTCGTTCGATTTCTTTCGAAACATGTATACATCCATCATTGCTCTAGATCGTGATGTTCGTCATCAGGTCCATCATGCTGGCTGCTGCTCATATGGTTTCTTTCTATCTATCGCTGGCTCTTCCACTGAAAACCGCCGTCGTCGTCGTCGTCGCACAGGACTACGCATGACTTCATAGAAGTAGCATCATTATGCTACCTTTTATGGATAAGTAGGGAGAACTTGTAATCTATTGCGACCATTGGAAACACGACCACTTTTTACTAGTATAAAATACCAAGTCCACGCTCACTTTTGGAGAGGACAGTGGCCGGGCACTAGCACAAAGGTGATGGCGAGGATATTAGGAGGGCAAGACGAAGTCGGCAGGAACACTCCTGGAGGACAGCAGCCATTCCTTCGTCAATTCAACCCTTGACATTCAAGCTAACTAACAATGCTGCCGATTGGTGGTTTCGAAAGATTAACGTCGACAGGTACCAATCGCGAGAATGTTGTACTGGTGGTGGAGCTATGAATAAAAATCTAGCCTAGACGAGTTACGATCCATTGGCCCAGATACCCAACCACTAAACTCATACCTTGGAAGATATGGCTTTTATCATACCTAATGGTAATGGGTCTTCGATCGGGTTCTTTTAGATTTAAAGTTAACTTAAGTTTATAATATCTATATTAACTAAGTTTTAAATTGTATATTTTTTTAAGACGGTATCAATAGAAAAATTGTAGTAAAAAATATACTAAGTTCAGCTGTATTGGCTAAAATCATATACTATTATTTTTCTCTACGTATTGTCTCTCATAAACAACCAGAATTTAAATATTTAAGCTATAAACCATAATCCACCAACCTAAAAGAACTTATCCTTCGTTGAATCTCCGTAGCTCGACGCCGATAGTAGGTGCCCACCCTGCCGGCCGGGCTGACTTCGCCCCTGCGAGATATCAACTAACACCAACACACAAAAAAAAGCACGAACCATGCATGGGTCATCACCGAACAAGAAGTGGAGAATATCCAGACATGTCGCGTTGCCCCACCAGTACAACATTCTAGACCACATAAGGCTTTGTTTGGGTGTTAGAGAAAATATTTCCGGGGACAAAAATCCCAGGTGGGGTTTTCTTTTCCACATAGGAACCCCATGGAATATGACCCCTAGGGGGACTAATTCTGATCGTTATTTAGGAGTGGGTGAAATCCCTCCCACTACAGAAATTCCACCTAAAAAAAGAAAAAAAACAGGAAAATTTTCATAAGAAAAAGAAAGCGGTAGGGGTAGTTGGTGGCTGACTGGGTCAGCAGCGTGTCGGCACACTACAGTTTCGAATAAGGTGGAGGCAAGTTCACATGCCTGTCTTGACGGGGGGTGCAGGCTCTCCATACGCGGGATCTGTGAGGTGATGGAGCATGCGTGGGCTCAATGGAGGTGGCAGGCAACGGCGAGCTAAGATGCGGAGGGGTTGTGCACGGGCTTCGTGAGGCAAAGATAAAGGAGCCTATTGCTGAATACCGAGTTGTCGGTCTACGATAGACTTATAGACATGAGAGGGAGAGAGGCTCCACGCCAAGAGCCAAGATGTCATTGTGGCTTGTAATCACCACTACAAATACAATTTTCTTCATCATGCAAAGGCTTTTTAAGCCTGACAAGATCATTCATATGGCTAATGTAGAGCTGTAGGGGATGAGAGGTACACACAGCCGGTCAGCGGTAGGGGGCTAACGCCCCACTTGACCCACCGTTGGATCCGCCCCTGGCTATGTGCACATCCTCCGAGTCAGGAGGTAGAGAGTTGTGCATGGGTTCCATGACGCGGCGGCGAAGGGTCCACCAGCGGTGCCGTGTGCTAGGTCAATGAAGGTGGAGATGATGCGCAAGAGTTGCATCAAGAGAAAACAGAGGCTGCGCCACGTTCGCCTGAAGGGACAATATCCTGACCTCAAAAGGTGTGTTTTTCTTCCCCAGGAATTGGGTCGGGTTTGATCGGAATTTTCCTCTCCCCGTCTGATCCAAACGGCCACTTGGGATGAGGGAGGGAAATCTTCCATAGGGCAAGTTTTCACTGGGATTTGGCTGGGATTTGAGTTCCAAAACAAGGCCTAAGTCTAATCAAATCACCTTTCATTAGTTAATAATAATAATAATAATAATAATAATAATAATAATAATAATAATAATAATAATAATAATAATAATAATAATAAGAAGGCATCTTACAATCGCATGTCCCATCTATTTGGACTTCGTATTGCCTTCCTAACCACAAGATTTTTAGCCTCGATGGTGATTAAATTAAGGAGGGAAAAAACAAACAAACGTTGCCCACATGTTACAATCGATCTACTGCTAGTATCTCAGAAGAGAAGACTCGGTTCATTGTTCGGCTTAGGAGCCATGGGCCCGGGCTGGGTAGGGCTCAGGAGCACTCGGCCCAGCCCTCCTCGGCGTCGCGCCTCGCCGCGCGCGCCATCCACGACGCCACCGTCACCACCAACCTCGCCGGCACGTGCGCGCTGGCCTCCAGCCGACGGAGCAGCTCGGCCTCCCCACCGCCGGCGGCGACCTCAGACCAGAGCGCCGCGGCCATCGCGACGCGGAGCGGGACGCGCGCGGCGGCGACGCCCCGGCCCAGCGCCCGGAGCGCGCTCGCAGCTGCGGCCGCCCGCCGGCGGGCCGCCCCCGGCGCGAGTCCCATCCGCTTGGCCCAGCCCTCGAGGACCGCCTCCGCACGCGCGCGCCGCGGTTTGCGCCCCCTCCCCGCCGCCGCCGGAGCAGCCGCAGCCGTGGACGCCGCTGTGTCAGCGGTCGACACGCAGGAACTCGACGCCGACGACGTCGTCGACCCGGACCGAGCGTCCTCGTCGTCGTCCGCGTCGAGGCGGCGGCGAAGGTGCCTGGAGGCGAGGAAGTTGGCGCCGTGCACCTTGACGTCGCAGGACAGGCAGAGGAACGCCGAGTCGGCGGCGCAGTGCACGGCGGCGACACCCCCGCAGAGCTCGCATCCCGTGGCACACTTCTTGGCCGCCATTTCTCCCTCCTGATCTCGTCCTCCTCCTCCTCCTAAAACTCCGGAGCCTTTTGTCGTACCGTAAGGCCTCGGCAACCTTGACGAGTGGATCACTTCCCGGGACACCGCGGGCGCGCTGCTATAAAAGGGAGGCTTCGTGGGGGCGCGAGGCCGAGAGCGGAGACGTGTTTCGGGGAAACCGGCGGCGACCGCAAGTTGCGCGCGTTTTGGAGGCGCACGCGTTTGAATGGGAGAGGAGGAGGAGACGGGGTCTTGCTGGGTTGGGAAACCGCGGGCGCGGGCGGCGGAGACGAGCGGGCGTTTGGAGTGGAGTCCGCCCTCGTATGGACGGTATTTAAAGGGCCGCCCCGGACACCGAATTTTTGGCAGAAATGCCCGTATATAACACGGGATTTAGCGAAAATAACACTTGGCGAGCGGAATTTGCAAAAATAGCATTTCTATCTAGGGTTGCAATCAGATTAGATTCGAACGGATATTGTTATTACCATATCCTAACCCATGTTTTTTCCTCGGATTCTGTATCGAACACGGTCAACTCAGATACGAATACAAATTTGGAATATGCGGATTTTCGAAAACGCTAAGATCGGGGCGGATATTTGACGGATTCAAATCGAACAACGGATAATATAGACGGATATCACATGCATACAAAACGATACATTCAACATAAGTTTTCAGCACAATATAAATTCAACGTAATCTTGCCTATTTGGATTTGTAAACTCTTTCTACCCATGCTGTCCACCACAATCTTTTCAGCGCACCAAACCACAAGCAAAGAGCCCCCCTCAAAGAAAGTATAAGCGAACTGACAAAATCAGTACGCCGAAGTCAGGGCGGCGAGGGCCGAGCCACCGCTGACGAGTGTAGGCAGGATTGCCGGTAGGAGCACCGCGCCCTGCGCTCGCTAGATTGCTGGAGGCCTGGAGAAGACGAAGACCCATGGCAATGGTGCCAATCGCCCTTGGGCACTGAGACGACAGAGAGCCAAGTGAGGAGAGAGTGAGAGTGAAAACTGAAAAGAGAGGATAAGTGAGAGGCTAAGAGCGATAAGTATGGTTGGTTGGTCCCTGTGAGTAATATTTTTACTTCTGGATTTAGTATTTTAGAGTCTAGAGTTTAGATTTTTAGTGTATATAGATAGTTTAGTCCTTATAATTTATTAATAGATTTATATCTTTGTATTGACAAAAAATAATAATTTATTTATAGATTTTGTTATAATGGAGAAACAAACTTTTTGTAATTTTTTCGCAAGCAATTCAAGTAGTCCTCGTCCAACTGATGAGAGTACAACTCGACCAAAAAAGATTCGACTAGAATTTAATCCAAATAAAATTATTGTCAATCCGGCACTTCGCATACCAATTGAAGATTATGCTAACAAAATTAGAGATCAAATGAAAAGGGCATATTTATTGAATGGTCCTACTCGAGTAATTGGACATTTATTTCCACGGATTTTGGATGACAAAGAGTCGTGATCCTTTCAAGAATCATGGTATAAGAAGTTTGATTGTTTGGAATATAGTATGGAAAAGAATGCTACCTTTTATTTCTATTGTTTTCTTTTTAAAAAACCGGCACAACCCAATACATTCGGAAGTAATGTATTTACAAAGGTTGAGTTATCAATGACTTAATGGTTGCTACATTGAACAAGAGATCTTTAGAAGCATTAATGATAATAAAATCATAAACCGATTTCGAGGCATGAAGTCACGTAGAATGTATTTGCCCCGTGATTCAAATTAGACTAATTCTAGTATGTTTCATATGATCTAAATTTTCATTGACATTCATAATTTTCTATTATATCATTAATTTTGATATGTTTCATACATAAGTAACTTATCGCTACTTTGTACTCATGGCAAAATAATTATATATTTTTGGATATGCGCTTTTTATTATTAAGATACCTACTTTATACTTCTCTGTTTTTCATGGTTTGTCTCTATTCAATTGTGTAATTTTTGTATGAATTTGAAATTTTATAAATGTAAAAGACTAAATTTATATCAACTTAATTTAGATCTATAAATAATTCAGCCCACCTTTAATTTTATTCCTAGTTTTGCTACTGCCGTAGCGCATGTCTAATGTTCACCACTACGAGCATTGGACTTCTCTCTCCTCGTTGGTTTTTGTATGGCCTGTGGTTCAGTTGGTTGGTTTTCACTCTTGTTTCTTAGATACAAGTAGGCGTACACATAACCTACATATATTACACCTGTATTATACGTGTATATATATACACACACGTATCTCCTACATATACTAAAAAATTAATCAGAGGTTTAAATGACCTCTAGAGCACGGATATATACTGTCTCACTTAACGCTAAAGCGTGTATACCTACTTTTTAATCAGGTAAGCGTGCGTCAAGTGAAATGCGGTCAGACATGGAACGTCCACACGCTCGAGCCAACTTAGGTACGCTCGGTTCCCGGTTTCACTCTTGTTTGTGCTCTACATTGGCCACGGTAAAACCACCTTGTACTGTACGATGTTTTCACAGGAAAGAGAGAGTTTCGCAAAGCATTAGGCCCTGTTTGGCAGGGCACAAGCTGGACGGCTTTTGGCAGCTGCTACAGTACCTAACTTTTAAATGGAGTATTTTCTCAAGACGGGGTCTACAAGTTAAACATAGTACACGTTAAAAGCCCAACATCTGTACCAGCCAACATCGCAAGTGCGTACCGATCTCTCCGTAATCTGTACCGTAAACAGCCAAAATTCAAAAATTTCAGCCAAAAGCTATAAACCGCAGCTAAAAAGAACAGCCTTTAGTTACTTTCTGGACTCCTTTTATAATTTTAGAATGTTAGTGGTATGATTTTTCATGATGCATTTATGTGGAGTAATAATTTACAAAGTATATAAGTTTGAGTTAAAGACATCCGCTTAGACAACAGACATGATCTAACTTCTAGCCTCGAAGCATATACCTACAAAAAAAAAATTTGGTGAAGACCCAATACCTACAAATGACATGACAATTTCCATAGTTTCTCTAGCCTACCCCCTTTCCCTTGTCTCAAGCTTACTGTTCCCTAGCTTTAGAAGAAGAGGAAAACAATTGCCACTTGCGATGAAACCGTCGTTCAGGTCAGGTGTACTTTACACAGGACAACTTGGAGTATTCTATGGCCTCTTGGAGCGATGTGTGGAAAATGAGGCCACGGTTAAACGACGGGGGAAAATGCTAAACTTGCGTTAATCTAATGGAAGAAGAGAGGCAATATGAGCCGTCGGTTGGGGAGGGTAGGTATTCGTAGAACGATCCCTGTCCACAAAACCTCGTCCCACTAAGAACCCAGATTTTAATATTCTTTCACCTGCTCTATAAGGCTAGCTCACCATTTCTTTCGGTTCCTAGCTGGTCATGAGTGATGGAATCACCCTTGAATTATTGCTTATGAAATGTTATAGACTTTCACATCATTCCTCCTTATCTGTACCTGGTTTCTCTTTTTATCATGCTTTTATGGGCAAATCTTGATCAGTTGATTTATTTGGATATTGATCTCTTTACTTTTTAGCTATAGTTGTGGGTTGACATAATGGACCTAACTGCGATGACCTATATCATTATCAATGGGTAATAACACTAGTCAACGGGTTATTGTTTGTCTATTCAGTAAAACATCGATCTAACAAATAATAAGCACATCAGAGTGTTGCAGCAGAACAATAATTAGAGACAGAATATAATATTACATAAACATAGCCATGCAGGGCTAAAATCTATTGCAAAGCCACCAGGGCTCAAATAATACAATACCAAAATAACAGTTCTAGTTCAACCTCTAATTATACAAGAACTAGGGAAGTATAAAACAACATATTAATTTATATATACCCTGAAGATCATGTATGTGCTGCTAGTAATACTCTAGTCATCCCAGGTCTTATATAAAGCGTCCACCTCATACGGGTCATGCTCAAAACCATCTCCCTGCCACTTGGGATAAAACTCCTCTAGGTAGGCCCCATCCACACCAAGTGAAATCTCAAGCTGGTTATACTCTAAACAAAGAAAAATAATAATAAGGGTGAGTACAGAGTACTCAGCAAGCGTTAATACAAAAATGCACTTTATTATCATAAGCCAACATTACCTGGAATCCAACCTCATTCTCATGACATATAGAAAATAAATATTTTTAGGTTGAGAAAGAATTTTGAATTGTTAATTTAAAAATTTACTGAACACTCGTATAAGTAGATAAAAACCTCCATTAATTCCGATAACCTCTAGTCCAAGAGACAAGTATGAATTCATGATTTATATCATATTACGCAGGCTTGTATCACTTTATCCATAATCACCCTGATTATTATAGAGAATGGATCTTTGCATTTCCTTATATACGATGCCCAAATCAGAGCATAGAACTTTTACCTCTATTGCAGTATATTATACCTTCACCCGGCTACTCATAATTGTTGGCCCAAGGCGGTTTCTCACCCTCACCCAACATCCTCTCAATTATGAGATAGTCGTTGGTCGGGTTGGACGTACCTTCACCTGACACCTCACATCGCTAAATATATGCGTCGGGCTTATCCTTTATGGCCCAAAGTCTAATTGAGACATTGCCTAGTTTCCCCCTAGATATGACCGACATGGTCCATTACATGAGTGAAGTTTGTATATCCTTATATAATATCCATATGTAGATCAGAGAGTCCCAAAACCTACCCCTTTTTTTTACCCGAGCACACTCCACCCACCTCTTATTTATCTGTACAATAGTGGCTTCTCCAACTATCTACCCTTTTCATATTAATCATTATTATTAATATCAAGCACATAATCATCATTATCATCTTTAAGCAAATGATTTTTTAAAAAGTTCATTTTATGCAGAGGGATATTAATCTAGCATAAAAATAACTTTTAAGCGAAATTACACTAATTCAATGATCAAAGGCATGCTTGCCTGGGTTTGGTAGCAGTTGCAAGTTTTCGATATATGTAGGTGAGGTCCTTCCCCTTCACTTGGTTTGTCACCTATAGTTAATACGTAGACTACAACTTAATTTACGGGAACATAAGAAAAATATGTTGTGATGGTGTGCTCCTATGGTGATGTTGTGGTCAAATTAAATGATTGCGGCAATTATAATTAAATTTTATCCTATTATCGTCGATTGCCATTATTTTACTGGCATTAGGTTATATGGCTTAACTCAGGTGTGTATTCGGTATTTTGTTATTTGCTGGTAAATTTACCGTTTTGGCGTGAATGAGTAGATACCCCCACGTGTGTGTATATATATACTCCTATCCAAATACACGCATGTTAAAATACTATTTGATCTTACACAGCTGTGCATATATATATATCTATAAAGAGGAAGCGAGGCAGGAAGAAAGGAAAGAAAGATGGGTGGTCGTGGGCTTTGGTGTGTGTGTGTATCTGCAGAGAGAAGAATTGGGTTGGGCGTAGCAAGCATATCAATTCCGAAGTAAGTTACGATATCTTACAAGCAGTTTTAACTGGTAAGCCAGAACCAGACTCTGGTTGTAACATAACATCCGATTCGTCGTTAGAAGATCTGATGTGTAATTTATGCATGCTACGGCGCCGTGCTAATTCGTAGATCTTATTTTCGAGTAGTTACGTCATGGCAAAGACACCATAAATATCTAAAGAAACTTTCTGAGGGAACGAGAGGTGACACCATGCCATGGTGGAGACCAGGCAATTGGTATATGAGTTAGGCACGGAGCTCGTGGCTCCGTTCGTCGCTAATTAATTAAGCCCTTAACCGCCAAGTGGGCTGAACTTGTGGAGTGTATGCAAATGGCTGATATATGTGTAGGCAACACATGAAATAGCTGACAAAGGGATAACGATCGAACGAGATCAAATCGACGTCTGAGCATCATCTTAGGCCAGGTATTTATCAGGCCACACCGATTGGCCCTATTTAATTTTGGTACTTAACTAATTTGGTTGGGAGACGTCGTCGGAAGTCCACGAACAACGTGTTCGATCGACCCTGTGCCCCGTATCTTAGTTAGATCTTCAAAGATATTTGGGAGGTAGTAGCTAGCTAGCTAGCCAAGTGGAAACCTCTGCTGCGAGAATGCCTAGTAGTAGCTGGTTGGATGCAACTCGAGCATTCTCATGTAGTTTTTTCCACAAGACCAATTAAGTAGATGGTATAGGCCTGTTTTTTTTAGTTTTTTCGTTTCAGTTTTTGACTTTCCTATATATAGTAACTAACTTTTAAACGAAGTATTTTTTTAAAGATAGAGTCTACTAGTAAATTATAGTACATACTATACCAATTTTATTTATATTGGTAAAAACGCACGTAAATTTCTATTACTCCGTAATCTCCCATATGAACATCTCAAAAACCACAAACCGTAGCCAAAAGTCATTAACCTCTCTCAGGAAAAAAAACAGATCCATTGCAGAGCACATGTGCCATAGTCACGATCACGCTTCTATTATCGACCCATTCTCTTTTAGCATACGACAAAGAAGAAGCTGAAACTAGAGGCCGACTAAGGCCCTGTTTGGATTCTCAGGTCTAAAGTTTAGTTGGCTAAAGTTCAGGATTAAACTTTAGACAACTAAACTTTAGACCACAGGACTGTTTGGATCATGGACTAAAGTTTAGTTCTGGTTCAATAAACGGACTTTTGTACCCCTGGGATATTTGAGCTGTTGAATTGTCCACCAGTTTCACGGGGCAAAAACGACTTTTGCGTGTGGGAGCTGGGAGAAACCAAAACTTTAGACCACTTTAGCTCAGTTTTATGGTCTAATGGTCTAAAGTGTTTTTTAGGGGTTAGCTAAAGTTTAGATCTAACTTTAGACCATCTGTTTGGAGGCTTTAGATCTAAACTTTACTGACTAAATTTTAGATGAAGGGATCCATACAGGCCCTAAAATAATTGGAGGAAAAAAAGGACTATTATACTGTTTACACAGCCACAACCAGGTACGTGGGCAACCGCCGCTCCGTACGTTCAGCCTGCCTGTTCGTCCAGCATACCATCACGCGCGGCGCACAGCGGATGGACCACCGAACCGGCGAGCTCGCCCACGCCACGCCACGCCACGCGAAGCAACCAACCCCAACCGCTCGACGCGATCGCCCACCGCGCGCGCGCGGCCGCACTCGCATCGTGTGGCCGCGCGTCCGCCGCCTCCCCAGAACCGTACGTGGCCCGCGCGCAGCGGACGTCGCAGCCACGCAACGCGCGCGCGTGGTGGTCCACGCCGATCCGGACGCCCCGGCTCGGAAAAATATCTCGGGCGCCGCCGTGCGTCGGGCTCTGGGCGCGTGTGAAATGGCCGCGCTGCCCCTTCGGTCCTGCGGCGGGGCGCGCGAGGGGCAGGACGGTAACTTCGGGGAGGCGGCTGCAGCGAAGAAGAAGCGGAAGACGATGAGAGGAGTGACGGCGACGGCGGCAAGTGGGCGGACGCCGAGGCGGTGGCGACGCGGACGGCTCCTTGTCCGGCTAGTGTGCGGGCGGGCGACACGTTGCGCGGTTTGTACCCGGGCGTGCGCGAACCGGCGCGTCGGTGGCCTCGTGACCTCGTCTCTAGCGTTTGGCTTTCAGAGGCGGATTTTTAAAATAAATGATTTTTTTATATTTATTCTAATAAGTTGTTTGTACAAATTATTAGAGAAATCGTTTTAAACGAAATAAATTCTTAACATGAGAATCCGTTACTTCTTTAATCTCATAATCATCTAAAAATCAAAAGTCGCAACAACAACTACAGTCGCTTAGGCTGTGATCGTTTCGGCTTCAGCTTCTGGCTTATTTTTCACTATTCATATTTTTCATCTTTTTCTGAACTTTTGGCTTTTTTGAGTTTTTTTGCCGGTTCTTTTTTTCCCGTATTTGTTTGTATTATACGTAATGGGCTAACATATTTTTAAATCTTTTTAAATTTAATTATGCTAAATAAGCTTCTGTCAGCTACAGTATTTTTCAATCAACTACAGTATTTTTCAATCATAAGCCACTAAAAAAACCAAATAATCACCCCCAACCGGACCGGTGATGACTCACTAATCGCACCCTAGTGTAGCACTAGTGTGAAGGAGGGCAGTCTGTCCCACCTGTTTGACAGGTCGCTGTTCGCTTCTGTCAGAGATGGTGGTATGCTCATCTGCACGTGCATGGGCAGAGGAAATGCCCTTTCTACCCTCAATTTGGACTAGTCCAAAACTCTAGTTTCTCAGCAGTTCATTTTTAAAAAAAAAATTGGAGAGGACAAACAAGGGTCTCAAAGGTGACCACGTTCCAAAAGAAAACCTAAGTAGACGCTTGGTTTGATTCCAAAAGAGAACCTAAGTAGACGTTTCGTTTGACCAAGGATTGACCTATGATCATCATATGCTAACCTTGAACCTAACATTTTTATGTGGTTTTATGAATGAAATGTTTTGGTCTACCACTGTCCCATTCGCCGGATCATGGGATGAGCAATGAGATCATGACACAAAAAACCATGGGATGACTACCTAATGGACAAACCCACCGCAGTCGAGACTATTCCTTCAAACAATCCATTTCGTTATAATTTTTTAGGGCTATACCTTTCACATTATACATGCACCTCTTGGTGGTTTTATGCTAGATACATTCATACGGTTTCCATGCCGGTCTGCCAGTTAAACGCACCAAAGATTTCCATGGCAGTTAAAATTGTTAAAAACACTTGCAAATTGCCAAGCCAGGTTGATCTGATAGAGGACCTGTTCTTTGGTCATGGCTTGTGGCTTTTAGCTACAGTTTGTATCTTTTAGGCTGTTTGTACAAGAGATTACAGAGTAACAAAAACTCACATGCAGTTTTTGCCGATATAAATGAAGTTAGTAAAGCATTGACTACAATTAACTAGTAGACTCTATCTTAAAAAAAATACTATGTTTAAAAGCTAGTTTATGTAAAAAAATCGAAAAGCAGTTTTTAGAAGCTGAAAAAACAAAGCTAGAGTGGGCCCACACAACCCGGGAAAAGCCGAAACTAGCCACAGGAAACTGGATAGAAATTACGCATGCGGATTCCTTCCTCTATATCCTCATTCCTCTGATTCAATGCATTGGGTCACCACAATAATGACAAAAAATTCATGTGAGATGCACGCTGTGAAAACTGCGTCTACAGCATGGCAAAAGCAGGAGCCCACTTGTGCAATGGACGGATTCATTTGTGGATCAGAAATTCATAAGCAGTTTCATGTAACTTTCGGTAGGGTACTCTTCCTTGTTTCCCGTATCAGCTAGCCATCATGGACGGAACCAGATTCCTGCGAAATCATGATCCACCAAGATCTGCAGAATCAAGAACCCACTATTCAGCAACAAGGTGTAATCTGCAAAGATATGTATGTTAGTGAAATGCGAGCTGATATATACATATTCATTGCTCATGGAGCTCACTCTGAGGAATAAGCAATGTAAGCACTGTAACGCTAGTTACATTTCGGTCAAGTAAGAAAAGTAAAAAATTTCGTGAAATTTGCTATCCCTGACCTGCAGCATTGCATTGGTCAGCAATGCATACTATCTCATTTCTTCTAGTAGGTTCTGAAAGCCTTTGCTGATGCAGAACTATTCAATGTACTGTATGATTCGTATCAATGGCAACCACAGAACAATATAATTGCGGTGGACCAGCACACTTAAATCCAGGAACGCCATGTCAGGCATTCTGATCAAATATGGACCACTACAGAAATGAGAACCTAAGCAATATACACGCTCTTTTTTGGGGTGACATCTGGGGGGAGACAGTGAGGGGTTGACACCAGGCAGAGCCCCTGCTTGGGAACTCTTGCCAACCTCATAAAATGCAACAGTCCAACTTGCCACCACCCACATGGCAATATGGCATGACAAACTACTCTCCAAAACCAGGTGCTGTGCTCGACTCTATGTGCCTGCCAGGCAACCACACTTCTTGTGGCCGAAAAGACGAGTACTTGTCACTGTCCTTGAGGTGTTTGAAATAGCAATTCTCATGGTTGTAGGGTATGCAGATTAATCCAAATTTTGTTCAAACCAGTTAGCTCCCTAAAAGTTGTCTTGAAGCAATAATGTCTGGGAACTCATTACTCCAATAAAGTTAAATAATAATTTTAATCAGCAAAAAAGTTCTTTTTAACAATATAACACGAAGGACTAATGATTTCGCAGTTTTACACAACCAGATTTTCACTTTTATGAAAGGCAAAAAAATTGTTGCTTAACTCGAAGCATATACAAATCTAAGCCAAAATAGATGGGTGGCACTAGAATCAAATCTGTTGCTATCAGTACAAGCTTTGAAACTTGAAAGACAAGAACAAAGCAGCCTGTTTGTCTTGTCACTCTGGTATAAACCAAAACATTTTGGCATAGGGTGCTACACTGACAGTACAATATACCAAAAGCTTCCATCACAGATCAAACAAGTTTGTAATGAACCACAGGGTGCCATCTATCATTTAAGAACAGATCTTTTCCAAAGTTTGTTTCTATTACTACCCACCAATTAAAGGTAAGCATAGCCATAATTCATCCTAAGACTACAAAACATCATACAAAGGAAAGACAGCATGAACCAATGGAGTACATGATCCATACCTAGTTGAGGTACTTTTGCCTCCAGGAGAAGAATATGCATGTCCAGAAATGTAGAAGAGATCAAGAGACCATCTGCATGTCGAGTATGGAGTTTATTCACCTCTGCACAGCATCTCCACAACAGTAGACTTTCTAAGATTATAAAACCATATGGAGTAAGAAAAACAAAGATTTTATCCTTGTGAGTTTCTAGAGAGAGGAGACTCAGACACGCTAAGTAGCTAACAAACATCATATGAACATCACTAGCTTTAATGTAATAAATTAATCAAAATTAGAGCTGGTTACAAGAGATACAGGCGATATAATCATTTCTAGAAAAGTACAGGAATCTGCTCAGCAACAATGAGAAGCCCCATGTCCCCCCTGGCTGTGTGCCACTACCACCTTTCCGCAAGTAAATGAGGCTCCAAATCAACATGTACACTAGTGGACAATGTTGTCCATTATGGATATTGACAAGATACTCCCCAGAATGTGCTAAAGATGTTCCCTCTGAATATCTTCAATAGCTGCGCGAGCTGACATCCTAGATGTATGGCTCCTCCTTGATTTGTTTGTCACTCTGATTCCTCACCAGTAGCACTTCCTAGCTAGGTCTTGCACAATTTTTGGACAATTTCAGACATTGGTGGCCTGAATTCAGGTTCAGACTGCATAAGATATTTCAGGTCAGTCACTGAGTCACATGATCCCTAAATTCTTCTCCACTTGCTGGTCTCAGAAAAAGAGCTAAATACAACCAGCATATCATAGTGGTTAGATAAACAAGTACTTCACCTGAATGTGATAAATATGAAAATTATGAAACAAATTAACTTGCAACAAAATAACTTGGAGATATGACTGACGTATGCTTTTGAATTTGCTAATACAATAAAAGTCGGCCACAAGCTAATATAGGACATCTTCTTTTCAGCTTCTAAAAGCTACTTTTTAGCTTTTCTACAGTAAGTAGTTTTCAAACAGAATGTCTTTTCAAGATGGGGTCTACAAGTTGATTGTAGTACACATTGCAGCGACTTCATTTATATCGGTCAAAACTGCACACGAGTTTCTATTACTTCGTACTCTCTCCCATAAATAACCCAAAAGCCATAAACCGTAGCTAAAAACCATAAGTCGAAGCAAAAAAGAACAGGCCCATAACATTGAGTAATGATGGGTTTGCCCTAATTAAACAACTTTGAATGAAAAATTTAAGCTAGAGAACCTCAAGGATGTGCTAGTTAAGCATCACATGTATTTCCCTATATTATACTTAGAAAGTACAGCTTAGCTAAAAAAAGTATAGAAGCATTCAATTACCTGAATACAACTACTGATGATATCTGCAAAACGTGACAGTGCTTTCTCAGAACACTCTCCTCGAATAGAAGGATCAACCATTTTTGACAGGGACTCAATGTCATGAAGCTGAGAATCGGCCCATCTAACAAGATGTTGTTCAGCACGCGGGCGAGAACTGCATATTTCAATATAAAATAACTTGGCAAATGAGAAAGTTCATTCACATTTTTTTGGAGACAAGTGATCTAGAGCAATTACAAAAGGTTCCTGATTAAGCATGCAGATGACAATGAATTACTGACCTGTCATACGGTTTACGGCCAGTGAGAAGTTCTAGCATCACCACACCGAAACTGTAAACATCACTTTGATCAGTAAAATTCCCAGGTTCATGGATTTCAGGTGCTTCATAACTGAGTAGTGCCCGCATGCGACCTGACAACTGAGATCAAAAGGAACACCACTGTAAGTTTATTACAAGTTTCAGATTCATTTGCAGCTGCCACTAAAGTACAGAAGCAAGTACAAATGCCAGCCAAATAATTAATCTATACCTATGGATGAGTCAATTTCAATTCTTTCTTCCAATATTATTTCTTGCCATACAGTAGTAAATGTTATGAATAGCGCATGTATTCATTATGAGGCCAATAGGTCAATATATATACATGTACAGGTGTGGTAAATATGCACAAAGCCCCTTATACAATGGGGTAAATACACAGGTATGAAATACACATCTAACACCCCCCTCAAACTTATGGTGGATCAACAACATGAAGTTTGGAGAGATGAAAACTGTGTTGAGCTCTGGTTTGTGCCTTTGTGAAGAAATCTGCCAACTGAATCTCGGAAGGCACATACTGAAGAGCAACAATCTGGTCCTGCACCTGTGTCCGCATGTAGGAAGCATCAACACCAATATGCTTTGTAAGCTCATGCTTCACCGGATCTTTAGCAATGCTAATAGCACCTGTACTGTCAGACAAAAGAGGAGTCGGTGCAGAAACAGAAACACCAAAATTCTCAAGTAACCACCGCAGCCAAGTAACCTCCGCAGTCAACAAAGCCATAGCTCACAACTCAGCCTCAGCACTCGAACGAGAAACTGCTGTCTGCTTCTTAGTCTTCCAAGCAATGAGAGAACCACCAAGAAAAACACAATAAGCAGAGAGAGACCGGCGATCAGAGGGATCACTAGCCCAGGTGGCATCAGAATATGCCTGGAGCTGTAAAGAACTGGAGCGAGGGAAAAAGAGACGACGAGAGATAGTTCCACGAAGATATCGTAGAACACGAAGAAGATGACTATAGTGAAGCTGAGTGGGAGCGGAAACAAACTGACTCAAGATATGCACAGGGTACGAAATGTCAGGACGAGTGACACCAAGGTAAACAAGGCTCCCAACAAGATGACGATAGCGAGTAGGATCAGCAAGAAGCTCACCATCCGTGGGACAAAGGTGAACATTAAGCTCCATGGGAGTCTCTGCTGTCCGCTGATCAGTAAGAGAGGCACGATCAAGAAGATCCCGGATATACTTTTCTTGGGACAGATAGAAACCCTCAGGAGTAGAAATAACCTCAATCCCAAGAAAGTAGCGAAGATGACCTAGATCAGACATAAGAAACTGCCCATGAAGCCGCTCCTTGACAAAAGTGATATACTGAGGATCATCTCCAGTAATGATCATATCATCAACATACAAAAGGAGAAGCGTCCGACCACGAGATGAAGTGTGAATAAAAAGAGCAGGATCATGAGCACTCGCCGAAAAACCAGCTGCAGTGACAACAGAGGAGAAACGATCAAACCAAGCACGAGGAGCTTGCTTGAGGCCATAGAGAGATCGGCGAAGACGACAAACCATACCCTCAGGAACAGAATACCCAGGGGGTGGCTGCATGTAGACCTCCTCACGCAACTCGCCATTAAGAAAGGCATTCTTGACGTCCAACTGAGAGATAGACCACTGTCGAACAGATGCCACAGCAAGAAGAGTGCGAACGGTGGTCATGTGAGCGACAGGAGCAAAAGTCTCATCATAGTCACGGCCATACTCCTGCTGGAAACCACGCGCTACAAGACGAGCCTTGTAACGCTCAAGAGAACCATCAGAGCGAGTCTTAACCTTATAGACCCACTTGCACGTGATAGGAGTAACACGCGCAGGAAGAGGAACAAGATCCCACGTGCCAGTACGCTCAAGGGCAGCGATCTCCTCCGCCATCGCATGCTGCCACTCCTGATGAACAACAGCATCACGATAAGAAGTCGGTTCAGCAAGAGCAGCGGCAGCAAAACCAAAACGCTCAGGAGGCCGAATAGACTGACGATCGCGAAGAGCATAACGAGGAGTGGCCGAAGGGGATGACCCGTCAGAAGGGGAGGGCATATCAGAAGGATCCTCAACTCGCGGGCGACGAGTATAGTAGAAAGGATAAGGAGGAACAAGATCAGGAGCAACCTCGGGAGAGGATGTCGGTGGTGAAGAAGGCACTGATTGAGAAGAAGGTACCGGGGAGACCAAAGGCTGTGGTGGAGTGGTGACTATAGGACTGGAAGGAAAAGTCAGAAATGAAAACGGCTCAACGACAGATGCTGAAGTGGAGGAAGGAGACAGACGAGGATAGAAAGGACGAGACTCATCAAAAGTAACATCCCGAGAAATCCGCATCCGTCAGGCAACAGGATCCCAACAACGATATCCCTTGTGCTCAGCACTGTAGCCCAGAAAAACACACTCAACCGACTGAGCGGTCAGTTTGGTGCGCTCACGAGGTGCAAGAAGAACATAGCACACACACCCAAACAGGCGAAGTCTGGAATAATCAGGAGTCTGGCCACAGAGACGCTCAACTGGAATCCCACCCTGCAGAGCAGAGGAGGGCTGAATGTTGATCAAGAAAGTGGCAGTAGAAACAGCCTCAGCCCAAAAATGTGGTGGAACAGCGGAAGCAATCATGAGAGCACGAGCTGTCTCAAGAAGATGACGATGCTTACGCTCAGCCACACCGTTCTGAGCATGAGCACCTGGACAAGAAAACTGAGAGAGAATGCCCTGCTCAGCAAGAAAGCCACGAAGTACTCCCGACAAATACTCTCCAGCGGAATCAGCGCGAAAAACGCGAATAGGAGAGTCAAACTGAGTGCGAATCATGGTGGCAAAGGCCTTGTAGATAGATAAAACCTCACTACGAGATGACATAAAATATATCCATGTATGGCGAGAAAAATCATCAATAAAAATGATATAATATCGATGACCTCCTTTCGAAACAAAAGGAGCTGGTCCCCATACATCAGAATGAACAAGATCAAAAGGACGTTGAGACACTGACTCACTAGAAGGATAAGGGAGTTGAAGCTGTTTGCCAAGCTTACAACCCTGACAATGTAGAGAAGCATCACCAGACACAGACCCTAAAAGACCTCGACGAAGTAAAGAAGCCATGCGGGAACCACAAAGATGTCCTAAGCGATGATGCCACCGAGCAAACGAAGCGGTGGAGGCTGCAGCAGCTGCAGAGGTGGAGGCGAGAAGACTGACTGGGGCAGCGGAAGGAAGGCGAAGCCAGTCAAGCTCCCAAAGCCGTTGGGAGTCACGGTGGCGAGAGCCAGTACCAACCAGAGTCCCCGTGCGACGATCCTGAACACAACAAGAGTCAGAGTCGAAAATAACACGACAACCATGATCAGTGAGCTGGCCAGCAGATATGAGCTGCATGGTTAGTTTTGGAACATGAGACACAGCAGGAACATGAAAAGAGGAATTTGAAAGAGTGCCTCGTCCTGTGACAGAAAGAGAGGTACCATCTGCTGTGTGGACAGTGATAGGAGCAGCTAAGGGACTAATGGAAGTAAGACAGGTGGAATCAGATGTCATATGAAAAGAAGCACCAGAATCAAGAATCCAAGGTGATGTACCTGAGGAAGGAGAAGTAGAAGGTGGTCTCTCACCGGAAGACTGAGTAGCAGAACCAGACGATGCAGAAGCAACCATGCGGCCTAGCAATGTGAGAAATTGCTGAGTGTCAAAAGTACCAGAACTCTGCTGAGAGGAGGAACCACCAGTGCCCTTCGGAGGACGAGCACCACGACGAAGATCCTTCTTCTTGTAGCAAAACTGTTCCACATGTCCATCCTTGTTGCAATAGGTGCAGTGAAGGCCCTTACCAACAGCAGCTATCACCGGTGGAGGCACAACTGATGAAGAAGTAACCAACGGCACAGCGGGTGTAGAAGCCGGAGAAGCCACCAAAACAGAAGGAAGTGATGATGAAGATGATAACAGACCCGCTCCACGAAGTCGAATCTCCTCAGTACGAACAGCTGTAAGGGCCTCTAACAAAGTCACACGAGGATGACGAGCCAGCAACTGAGCACGAGTCTGCTCAAACTCAGACCGAAGACGTGTCAAAAAGTCGTAGATGCGGCGAAGCTCCATGTGAGACTGCTGACGCTGACAACACTGACAGGTACGGCAAACATCTGGCCCCAAAGAGTCGATCTGACGCCATATCGCAGACAACTGAGCATAGAACTCATCCACAGTGGCATCTCCCTGCTGCAGCGACTGCTCCTGTCGCACAACAACAAGGTATAAGGAATCACCAGATGGCTCGTAGCGGCTGCGGAGATGCGACCACATCGCATGTGCAGAAGTCAGTCCAACAACATCACCAGTGAGATGCACCTCCATGCTAGCAACCAAAATAGCAGAGGCACGAGCATCTTCATCGATCCATGTCTTGTGAGCAGCATACTGAGTCTGAAAAGTCTCCATGGCATCTTCAAAAGTCTCAGAAGCCTGCGTACGAGCGTCTTCGGAAGCATCCTTCGGGAGTACAGGCTCAACAGGTGGAGTAGGACGAGGCGGACAAGGCAACTCGCCCGTAAGAAACTCCCAAAGGCGCTGACCACGCATGTGGATGCGCATGTGCTGAAACCAGTCCCGAAAATTGAGACCATCGAAGAACACCGGGCAACGAGGAACAGAAACGGTGCCTGCAAAAGAAGACATCTCTTTTTTTTCCTCTTTTTTTTCTTCTTTTTTCTTTTTTTTTTCTTTTTTTTTTTTGCTTTTTTTTAGTCGGCTTCAAAACTTCAGTCGGCTTCAAGCCGACCGACCAAAACCAAAACCGACCGCACGCCCAAAACAGAGAGAGGCGACGGCGGCGGACCCGCAGGCGGCAGCGGCCCGCAACCCCGGCGGTCGGCGGCGGCGGCGGCCCGCAACCCCGGCGGTCTCAGGCGGTGGCCCGCCGGGGGCGGATCTCAGGCGGCGACCCTCGGGCGGATCTCCGGCAGCGGCCCTCGGGCAGCCCGCGACACCGAGGAAGAACGGCGGCGGCCCGCAACCGGCGACCACGGCTTCGAGCGGAATCTGGACGGCAGGCAGGGCAAGGGCGACTGCGACCCCGAGGTGGCCCCCGACGCCAAGAAAGGGAACCGAGGAAACCGGCGACAGCCTCAGGGCGACCCGCGACGAGGACGGCCGGAGGTGAAATCTGGACACCGCGGAAAGGAAAGAGGCGGCGTTCGGTCACGGCGACAAGCGACAGTGGAAAGCCAGGAAAACCCTAGGTTTAACGAAACCCTAGGTATGAGAAATCCTTGGCTCTGATACCATGTTATGAATAGC
The DNA here is from genome assembly GCA_017311315.1 of Dendrocalamus latiflorus. Taxonomy (NCBI): domain Eukaryota; kingdom Viridiplantae; phylum Streptophyta; class Magnoliopsida; order Poales; family Poaceae; genus Dendrocalamus; species Dendrocalamus latiflorus. The sequence continues at coordinate 19,955,675 of CM029634.1, forward strand.
GCATGTATTCATTATGAGGCCAATAGGCCAATATATATACATGTACAGGTGTGGTAAATATGCACAAAGCCCCTTATACAATGGGGTAAATACACAGGTATGAAATACACATCTAACAGTAAAGATGTGGCAAGGGGCACCCTAGTTTGGAAGAAACGATGGACTAGACCTAATAGCAGTCACAGACTCACAGATGCTACCTATACAAGAAGTTGGATTGTGTGTGTGAGAGAGAGAGAGCACACAAACTATGCAGAAGACACATAGTTCTAAATCGTAAAGAAACGTAATCATATTTTGGGTATTTTAATCAACATTTCAGAGTCACGATAAAGCTGAAACAACACAACCACAAGGTTCTCGTATAATACTAGAGGTTACCTGTGTAACAGAACCTGACAACATCAATTCTGCCAGTCCACATTCAGCAACACATACTGAAAATTCATTATTAAGGAGCACATTGGCCGGTTCAAAATTCTGATGCACCACTGGAGGTTCACAGGTGTCGTGGAGATACCTGCAAGAAGAGCGTAATTTGGAAATATAAAAGCTGTCCCTTAACAAGCTAAATTAAATTGGAAAAGATTCATAAAAAATATTTTTGAACCAGAATACAGCTTACTCTAAGGCTTTTGCTGTACCAAGAGCGACCTGGAGGCGAGCGTTCCAAGATAGTGCACCAGTACTATCTAGATCCTCTCCTTCATGTAATACATCATGTAGTGTTTTTCTACTGAAGTGGTTATAGACAAGTAACCTCTGTCCATATTCTGCACAGTATCCAACAAGCTCAAGGATGTTAGGGTGCCTAATATCTGATATACGCGCAACCAGCTCTAGAAAGTCATCCACTGGTATTCTATCATTGGCATTGTCGATCTTCATAATTTCCAATAACTGCATAGGGTAAAAGATGATGAGCACAACATTCCAATAAGCATAAAATCCCACTGAGTAAAATAAGCAACACTTGGTACATACTTTGCCTTCAGGAAGTTCTGCCAGATATACTTTTCCCAACCTACTCTCTCTTATCAAATTTCCCTCTTTGAAACTATTTGTGTATTGCTGAAGTGATGCAACAGAAAAGGATGTTGCAGATGTCGAGGGACCTGTCCTTGGAGGAGTGCTAACTCTTTTTTCTGGCCTAACAATAGGAGTTACAGTTACTTTTTCCACCGGAGGAGGTGGCGGCGCCCGCGGTGGTGGCGGTGGCGGTGGAGGTGGCGGTGGCGGAGGTGCCGCAGCAAAAATATCCGATTCCGATCGCTCCAAGTCAATTACATGCTCTTTTCGCCTTTCAGGAGGCTTCTCAAGAGCAGCTGGCAGCAGTAGAATAATTATTTTATACATCTGAACTTAAACAGGTGAATAGTATTACAGTAGTAAAAGAACTGATTGATCAGATTTTACAAGCATCTATACCTGGAACCGCCAAATTTATTTCACGAACCTGCCTCCTATCAGGAACCTGAGCTGAGTCTGTTAATGAAACACAATGTACCATGGTATAAAACAACAAAGATACCATGGAAATATATTACAGAATGGTAAATAAAAGTATACCTTTTTTACCATCGTTCCTTGACTGTACTGAAGCTTGCTTGATTTTCGGCTCTTCAATCCTCTGGCGCACCCTCCCCACCTGACTTGTCGTATAATCACGCCTCGACTGTCTCTCTTGGAACTTGGACAGGCAAAATATTACCAGCAGCACTGTAACTATGAACAACACAATAGCAAGAAGAACATATCCAACAGTCCTGAGGGTTGAAGACTTATGTTTCTTGGATGATGGAGAGCTGCTGTCTCGAGCTGTAGATCCATCAGAAGAGTTCGAGGGTGTGTTGGATGGTGAAGGAGTTCCTGAAGGGGATGAAGGAGATGATGGTGTTTGTGTAGGGCCTGTAGGCGTTGAAGAGGGCGATGCAGGGGCTATGCTGGTATTAAATGGGTTCCCATCCTTTCTGTAGGAAAAAAATAGTTAGTTGCTTGATAAGTTATATATAATCGATCCAATCATCCAAGCATTGAAAAGTATTGAGTAGAGGAAATAATATTTATGTAGAGAATACAGGTACTATGTGAATGGCATCAATAAGAATAGGTAAGGAAATGGTTTCTCACTTGAAGTTTGGTACGTTCAGCAGCTTTGAAGGAACCGGTCCAGAAAACAAATTATTCTCTATATTTCTGTTTTAAGATAAATAAAATATCAGAAAGAAGCATAGGTATTTGTATGCATAACAAAAATCTAAGATAATGAATGATATGGATTATATATTCATCACAAATTGGATTAGTTACAGTTGACTGATATCAATATTATTTACTAGTAACAATAGCCAAGTACAAAGCACATGTATCATGTGAAAAGTACATTGGTAAATGGTTCATGGTACTGACTGACGCTTATTTGTAAAAAATGTCCACGGGAAAGAAACAGATCTTTTACTGAGGAAATTCGAGGTGACTGCTAAATAAAGCAGAAATTTGTGTCTGCCATATATATATGTTGCACGTACGCCAGAGTTATGTCAAGTGCAGTGATCATGATAATTCATATTCTGATGTCTATACAATAGACCTGAAGAAGATTTATGTTAAGCAGTCATCTCTTCTCTACTACTTAAAAAAAGGAGTGGTAGTGGTTGTTCATCTGCCCCTCCCTTGGTGAGTCTGCCACTAAGAAGACCAGCGCCGACAGGTGGGCCATATTCCCTTCCGCGTTTGGCCCCTCGCTCCTTTCTTTTCCTCTCTCTCTCTCTCTCTCTCTCTCTCTCTCGCTCCCGATTCCGCCAGCTCCCTCCCCTGCCCCCATGGCTAGCCGTCACTCGCCTCGCATCCCTCTCCAACGTCGCGCTCATTGCCGTCACACCGCGGCGGTCCTCTCCTCACATCGCCGCGCCTACAATTGCTGCGTTGCGGATCCAGTGGCGGAGGTGATCCCGCCGCCGCGGCTTCCTCCCCTTCCACGGCCGCCACCCACCGTCCGTTCCCCTGCCCTTCCCCCTCGCATCGGGCGCCTTTGACACCGCCTCTGCGCAACATGAAGGTCGTCATCCTCGCGCCGCCCCTATTCCTACCGCCATGCTCGTGTCCGTCGTTCACGCGCCCCACATGGACCACCAGCGGCCGAGGGCCCCCTCACCGTTGTGCACGTTCAATGTCACAGCTCGCCATCCTGTGGTGGCTCCTGTTCTAGAAAATGTCAATGACTGTTGGGCATGCTGGAACACGGCTAGCTATGTAGCACAGACACTTTGCAAAACAGCCGTATCCGTGTCCGACACCGTGTCGGACACGGATACGACACAGACACGTCTTCGACACGTGTCGGAGACGTATCGGTCGATTTTAGAATTAATTTTAATTAGTAAAATTCTCGACACGTGTCGGACACATTAAATACATGAATCGGACTCGGCCTCGACACAGCCGGCCCGCCCAGGACACGGCCCGCCCAGGACACGGCCCGCCCAGGCCCATAACGCACGCCGTGCGTGCCCTAACCCTACGCACGCATCGCACGCACGAGCGGCCAAGCGTGTTATTCCCCATCGGCCTCGCGCTGCGCCGCTTGTCCGCATCGTCCGCATCAGCCGCCGCCCGCTCCCGCACCTCGCCGCTGCCCGTCGGCTTCCTCCCCAAGCGCCGCCGGCTTCTTCCCCGCTCGCCGCCGGATTCGTCCCCGCGCGCCGCCGGCTTCTTCCCCAAGCGCCGCCCGTCGGCTTCCTCCCCAAGCGCTGCCGGCTTCCCCGCGCGCCGCCGGATTCGTCCTCGCGCGCCGCCGGCTTCCTCGCCAAGCGTCGCCGGCTTCTTCCCCAAGCGCCGCCTGTCGGCTTCCTCCCCAAGCGCAGCCGGCTTCTTCCCCGCGTGCTGCCGGATTCGTCCCCGCGCGCCACCGGATTTGTCCCCGCGCGCCACCAGATTCCTCGTCAAGCGCCGCCGGCTTCTTCCCCAAGCGCCGCTCGTCGGCTTCCTCCTCAAGCGCCGCTGGCTTCTTCCCCACTCGCCGCCGGATTCGTCCACGTGCGCCACCGAGGTATCATCTCCCCCTTCTCTGTTCAGTACTTCAGCATTTAGCCCCTCTGCTTCTTGGCACATCAGAAGCATGTAGCCAAGGAATTTTGCTATTATGGGTGAAGTAGAAACCCTAAGGAATTCTGCCCTATGTGTAGTGCTTGGAATAGTCCTAGTAATCATCTGATCCATACTCAAGCATTGTTCCTTGAATGCTAGTAATCCAATTTTTCTTGTTCTTCATTGCTGATTTCAGTTTATCAATAGTCTCTTGTCTCTCAATCTCTGCCCATATTTCAAGCCAGTCTGGCCTATCACGGAAGACAGAGAACACTGAGATCCTCTGCCAATTGTCATCATCCTTCACTGAAAGTAGCAGTCCTGTACTTGAGATCAAATCTTGAGTTCGCTTATCAAAAGATATCATCAGGTCAACAAGGTTAAGCCACTTCAGCATTTCCTCCCCCTTCTCTGTTCAGTACTTGAGCATTTAGGCATTTAGCAAACTTGTGCTTAATTGTTTGTTTCACTTTCATCATTCTAGAAAAATGGAAGGCACTAATTCTAGTGCTAGAGAGGAGGAAAACACAAGCAACAATTTATACACTTTACAAATTACAAGCTTACAATGTACATTATTGCAGTTTAATAAGCATGTGGAAACATAGAAAATAATACATACATACATACATATATATATATAATTTATTTATTATTTAAATATATATATCCGTGTCGCCGTATCGGTCTTTTTGGGAAAACGGCGAATTCCCGTGTCGGTGTCGTGTCATGTCGACGTATCCGTGTCCGTGCTACATAGACGCCTAGAAGGTGTTCGACAATATGCTACATAGAGCTATGCCAACAATGTCGTTACCCTCCCGCGCGCCCAAAGCTGCCATTCTTGTCAAAGAGGAGCCTTCCATCAACGCATGTGGGTCCACCTAAACTATTTCTGTTATGCGTGAAGGTTATCTTATTCACCCAATCACCCTTGTTACATCCGTTGCTTGAAAATTGCAACTGAAAGGGTTTTGTGACAGGCGAGCAAGACATGCTTTATAAGCTGGGAGAGACGAGGATTGGCATTTGCTGCGTTGAACAGCTACTTTGCCCACCATTGTTCACTCTCACTCCTGATAATTGTAAGTAAGTCTTTTAATCTTTATTGTTAATTGTTAATTGTCCTCCTTCTATTAGCTCTGTTTGTTCTCTCATGTATTTTTAGTCCTTCAGGAAGCACTCATTCATTTCTACACCAACCAGTCTTGCATTTGCAACATTGCTAGAGATCAGCACTCAGGTGAGAGCACTCGCATTTTTTCATTGATCGGTTTAGGTGGTAAGGATAAAATTTCAATTGTTTTCCAACTCAATCCCATTCGATACAGGACCAGCCTATTGCCTTTATCCCATGAGAACTACATATTCTTGCATCATTAAAAAGCCTTCAAGGTAAACATCTTATTTTTGTTTCCATCAGAGCACCGTATTTACTAAGGATCAGTTCTCAGTTAACTTATGGCTACCCTGGTTCTGTATACAAGCAACTGTCAGTTGTGAATGTTAATTCTGAATCAATTTTCCATATGGCTTTGTAATCCCACGTACATGAATAATAACAGCTCATGGAATGGATTTGCTTCCACATACATGAATACAATACACACAAAGGCGGTTGCATGGAAGCTACATTGGGGCTTGGTAGCGCCTGGACAGTGCTATCCAGGCTTGACAAGCAAATCGAAAGTGATAGTAGAGATGGTTTGATGACCCAATGGTGACAATGGTTTTAGATTGTTTTCAGAGCTTTCAATTCATGTAATTTCAATTTTTTTCTAATCCGTAGCAATGCACAAGCATTTAACTAGTTATATAAAAAAGGTAACTGATCAGATAATTGCAGATGTTCTGTTTTATAGACTCCAATGTGCTATTATAAGCAAATCAGTAAAGTGATGGCAGAGAAGAGAGTGTGGAAATACAAATCTTTGAGGGGGAGATCCTGCAAGACATTAAGGGTCCCAGATAGTTGATTATCTTGCATGCGCCTGTGAAATAGCAGGTCATTAAAAAAATGTAAAAAAATAAGGGGCAAAATCAAGACAAGAAGATAGTTGTAGACTTACAATGTAGTCAACGATGACAGGCTTCCCAATGAAGGTGGTAATGGACCACTGAAGTTGTTAGAAGAAATATCCCTGTGATGAAAGGTGAGATGTCATCAACCAGTTAACAGTTAACCCCTTGCCTCCCAAGGCCCCAACCCACTAAGAAAAAGAAAGAAATGGAATGCTCTGAGGTGTACGAGCAAAGGTGCATGAAAAGTACGAAGTGCAAAGACAAAATAGAGAAATATGAGGATCTTACAGATTTACAAGTCCAGTAAGCAAATCAAAAGCACCTGGCAGTTTTCCATCCAGATGGTTTTCATTGAGTGACCTGAGAAAAGATAGATCTTTGAGTGAGAGCTTATAGAGGAAACATGTACAGCATGGCTATTTTGCTTAGAAAGGACAGACAAGAAATTACATGGCTGTTAAACTCCGAAGTTTTGATAGTGACATCGGGATGCTTCCAGTGAGTTGGTTATCAGAGAGAAAACTGTACCAGCATGGAACAAAAGATCATCTCGTCATCTAATCACAAGAACTAAAGGAATTGAAAAAAAAAGGAAGAATGGCACATACAAATTCTGCAGTGTAACAGGTAGATCTTCTGGTATATTTCCACCGATATTGTTGTTGCTAAGATTTCTACAACAACAAGAAAAGTAAATACCCACAAAGCTTGATCAGGATACGAGGACAACATAAATTCTGCCAGGATATAAATGCAGCCCTAGAAATTCCTAATTCACCCATGGAACATTATGACAGGATAATTAGATGACACAACCGTCTGCCATGAGTTAGGGAATAAAATTAACAATAAAGCCCTTACATTGTGGTTATTGAAGTGAAGTTCCCCAAGCTGCCCAGCTGTCCTCCCAAATTTGCAGCATTGAAAATTCTACAAACAATGTGTTGATAAAAGCACAAAATATAAAAGTTCTACCAGGGAAAGGAATCACAAAGAAGAATTGGCGTACATTGAATCAATATTTGAGCCGATACATACAACGCCCTGCCAACCCTCACCGCAGGGGTCTCCACCATTTGCAGTCCATCCAGGAAGAGTTGGAGATCCAAGTGCAACATACAGTCCATTAATAGCAGCAACTGCACATAAAAATTAAAGGAAAAACAAGCCATTAGGAACAAACAAAGTGCTCTCTAACATGGTGTCACATCAAATCAATATAAATTTTAAGGTACTTAATCAAATGTATCTACATTACAAGTACAGGGCTGCATGTGTAAATGGATCAGTCAATTTGAGTGCTTGGAAACATAGACTAGTGAGCACAAAGGTACAAAAAGCACTCATTTAGCCGTTTCACATCCACCACTGAGACCCCTGTATCTGCGACGAGACTGTAAGAGCGACTAAAATCAGAGCTCTCATTCTACCACAAATAACCTAACAAATACTCCCATCTCTTTATCCTGCATTTTCCCACTGCCACCAAATGACCAAATCCTAACTCAAAGCAGTCACGCTCCCCCCCCCCCCCCCCAATTGCAATCAATAACGATGACAATCTGTCGAGCTCAGCTCAGGTCACCACATTGCTTCAGGACCATAAACATCCCTCTCAGTGTGCACACGGAAAAGAACAGCCTAATTGCCGCATATCATCACACTATTGCTTCCACAGGCAGTCACACACAAATTCAACGGCCCCATCAACTCCTGAAGTATGACAGAACGCACCCGCATATCCGCACGATCAAGTTGAATCAATCGGCGCAACCAAAAACCCCCCACATTTCTGCCCGCCCGCCCGCAACAAACTGCTCGATGCATGTAACATCCTTAATCCGAACCGACCTTAATGCGCAGCGGCAACATCAACCACCCACGAATAGAGCAACCGTACTGCATCGAATCAATCCCCCTTTTGCTCACTCCCGGCGACAAATTCCTCATTTCGCCGGAACAGTCACTCGAATCATCACTACACAAGCAGTACAGCCAAAACAACCAACAACCAACCAACCAAAGCTAGTGCAACCCGTGCAGCCAGCTCGTGTTAAAAAAGACAATCAACCGGAGTCGAAGAGCAGAGCGAGCAAGCAGGCGCGTACCATCGGCGGCGTCGGTGGCCGCGAACACCCTCGGTGGCAATACCGCCGCGGCGATCAGCAGCAGCAGGAGAACCCAAACCCCCGGCCGCCCGAAGCACCAGCCCGCCATCCGCATCGCTCGCGCGCTGGGGGTGGGGCCCGGATTAGCACGCCATCGGCGACCCAGGGCACCACTGGAAGCACGGATCAACACGCCAAGGCAGGAGCGACCGCCGAGGCCATCGCCGAAACCGAAGCTCGCGTAGATCTAGAGAGAGAGGGAGGGAGGAGCGAGGAGCTCGCTCCGGGCTTTGCTTTTCTGTTCTGCTTCTAGAAACAGGAGAGGGAGAGAGACTGGGAGTGGCGGCGAAGTGAGAGAAAGGGAGTGAGAGAGAGAGAGAGAGAGAGAGAGAGAGAGAGAGAGAGGTGGAGAAGTGAGTAAGCAACGCCGCAACGGGCGTAAAAAGGTTGAGGTATATAGAGAGAGAGAGAGAGAGAGAGAGAGAGAGAGAGAGAGAGAGAGAAAGGGAGTGGGTGAGAGCACTGAGAGGGGAAAGGGCGATCAGGGAAAAGCGCTTGGGATTTGCGGCGAAGGCCCGGAAAGAAACGAGGGGAATTCGCTTCTGGGATATGACGGATATCTAGAGCGGTTTGACACGATTGGGATTTGGGATTTTTATTCTCGGGAGGCTGAGGCTGCAGTGCAAGTGCAGTGCAGGGGGGAAAGGGGGTGGGGCCCTGCTGACGCGGAGCTTGGCTGGATTCGTTCCGTTTGGCGTTGGGTCCTCAGGATTCGAAGAACTTTGGGAGATGGAACTTTTGGATGCCAAATGGTTGGGTTCTTTTGTCTCGCTGACTGTGTTTTTTTGTTTACGCTAGAGTAAGTAGATTTTAAATAGAATATTATTTTATAATAAGTTATATAAGTTGATGTAGCAGATACTATATCGAATTTATTTATATTGACTATAATTACACGTGAGTATCTCTTTTTCAAATAGATAGAATTTAAAATTTTAAATAAAAAACAATAAGCTACGGTCCGAAAGAATCCCCCAAATCCATGTGTGTTGCAAGTCTGGCACTTAGCTACGTAACGGTACTTGCGGTTTCCCTTTTCAAAACTTGGAGCAGTCCTAAACTGTTAATTATTCTCGTATATAACGTGTAAGAGATAGGCTTCTCGCTCAACAGCGGTTTCCTAGCAGGCATATTATAGTCTTACAGAGCATGGCGCTCCACTTGGACATTTATAGTTGGGAAAATTGCTCACATGCCACAAACTTAAGTGTCATCCTCTCATTTGCCACAAACTTGAGTGTCTTTGTTATTATGCCACAAACTTGAGTGTTTTTTCATTTGTTTTACCATTTTCTCCCATTTTGCATTTTCCCCGACCCTTTTGCCCTCGTTCGGAAACAGGGGAGGCGAGGCGCACGGAGGGGATGGCGGCGCCGCCGGCGGGGAGCGGCAGGGGAGACACCGGCGACCATCAAAACGGGGAGAGGAAAAGGCGCAGCGGCGTGGAGCACCCGAGGCCAATGGACTCCGCTCCCCCTTTTCCTCTTTTGCCCGAGTTAGCCGCGCCCACACCGGCCGCTGCGCCTCCACGCCGCTCCGGTCGCTCCGACAAACCCACGCCAAATTGACCCCGTCCTTGTGTGCGCCCAAGAGCCTTCTTCCTCCCCTCCGGCCCGATTGGAAAACGCCGGACTGCGCTCGCCGGGAAGCACCTCTCTCACCGCCGGCCAAACGAGCCTCCGCCACCGCCATTTTTCCCTCGGGGCGCCACCACCCGATTCCACCGGGGGAGAGCATCTTCACACTGCCCCGAATCTCCCGCAACCGCCGCCAAGCCTTCCCATTGGCCCCAGTTCGCCGGCGCCGTGAGCTCCACCCTCGCCACCGCCGGCCTCCGCCGCCAACTCCCATCGGCAAGTCTCCTGCTCGGCTATCTCAATGGTAAGCCTCCCCTGATTCCCCTGATGCTCGTGCGCTCTGTGATTTCCTCTTTTTCCTCTCGGCCGCCGGCGCCCCCTCCTCACCTCACCGCCGGCTGCTCCAGCCAACGCCGGCCACCCCGACGCCATCTCGGGCCGTGCCATCATCCTCATCGGCTTCCTCGTCCATCTAACAAGCCGTTTTGATGGTCGCCGGCGTCTCCCCGGCCGCTCCCCGCCGGCAGCGCCGCCATCCCCTACGTGCGCCCCGCCTCCCCTGTTTCCGAACGAGGGCAAAAGGGTCGGAGAAAATGCAAAATGGGAGAAAATGGCAAAACAAATGAAAAAACACTCAAGTTTGTGGCATAATAACAAAGACACTCAAGTTTATAACAAATGAGAGGATGGCACTTAAGTTTGTGGCATGTGAGCAATTTTCCCTTTATAGTTTCACCCTATCCCTATCGGTCCTTCCAAAACTTAAATCCACTCGATCTGAATTCTAACCGCATATATAACCATCAGATATGATTGTCCTATAATAACAGCATATATGAGTAAAAGAACCAACAATTGACATACTCGATGTTAACTCCTGAATCAGACTACATGAAAAAGAACTGTAAAAAAGCAACATGACAGTGCCAGTAGCATCGTATTTTTATTTTTTATTTTTTGCCTTGGCCATCAAGCACTTCAACTTTCAACATCCAAGCGTCAAAAACCTAACAAGAACAGTGATTCGAAAAGGACATCCATGGGCATGTCACGATCTTTGGCGTACAAAAGACACTTGGGGCATACAACCCATGCTTTTAGTAAGCATCACTTGGAATAAGACAAGTAAGCCGTCCTTATCCTTGTACCAATGGAGGGCAAATCAAATGACCCCACGTAAGCTACGCCATTATAGGATGCTTACTGAAAACGCATCAGGTCAAGAGGTGAAGGCTAATCAATATCAGTAGTTGTCACATGCGTTTCTTAGGAAGCGAACATTGGTTATCTTAATGTTCCACGAGGGTGAAACGGATAGATAGGCCGAGGTTATTTATTTGAGGCATGCTTAATTGCACACACAGTGCTTTACTTTTCACCCTTGTGTCTTAACACACTTAGCCCACGAGGCATGGTCAAATACTACTTGATGACGATGTGCCAAGTTTATAGGCGAAACATTCTGAAGTTCAGCATCTGGAAGCCTAGTTGAACTTTTAAAGGGCATGTTTTTTAAGTCAAAAGTTGGTGGCTTTTAACTTTTGTTATAGTACCTAACTTTCAAACGGAGTATTTTCTCAAGACAAGATCTACAAGTTAAACGATCTACACGTTAAAAGCCCAACATATGTCCCAGCCAAAATCGCAAGTAAGTATCTGTCTCTCCGTAATCTGTACCGTAAACAACCAAAATTCAAAAATTTCAGCCATAAGCCGCAGCCGAGAAAAACAGGTCATTGTAGTGGAGACTTCAATTAAGAAGAAACTAATTATGGAAAAAAGCTTCTGAGGGCTCCGAGGCTTATAATCTGAAGCCTTCTATGCGCAGCTTCTTTCAATTTCTACTCCAATTCTACTGACCTTAATGTTTTGTGTAGTTGTGTTTTCTTTCTTTTTTATCTGAATGGTATGTATGTATGTATATATATACCGCTCGAATTTCTAGTATTATCTAACGAGCCTGTCCGATTATAGTTGAATATTCGAAATATATCCAGACATGTTGGTCTTGAGGAGCAAGAATTTTCGGTGCATCTTTTTGGATGACAGAAAGTTCAGTATACCGAACTAGTGCGCACAGGACAAACAAATCGGCGAGACTTTATCCGGAAGGATGAGAGATTACTTGGCATCACAACCAAGTTGTCATGATTTCTGATTCCCTCTGCAAAAAGTGTTGATGTCACTGTTCTCAACTAAGACGTCAGACTGGAAAGAAAAACAAAAGTAAGCTCTTCCAAAAATAAAATCCAAGTTCGAAAGTAAAGTCATAAAATTGAAGTCAAGATGAACAAAGAAAAAGAGAACAAGGCAAAGAGGGTGTAAAAGAGAGGAGAGCGAAAGGAAGGAAAGGCACACATAAAAGAGAAGAACCTACTCGCCTTTGGTCATTGGATTTTTATCAGACAATTATTGCCACACTTACAGACAGATCCTAAAGTTTAGGATTTATCATGCAGGACATGGGTTCTACTGACTACTCGAATAAAATTAGGGCTTTCCCTCGGTAAAATCATATGGAGTAGCTGGCATAATACAGTATCGTCATACTGGATACATAACATAAGAAATAAGATGAAAATTTCCTACATGAAGTGATCCAGAATTTTCAAGTGCAAGAGGTCTTACTGTGATGCAGACTAAACAAAGAGGAGCAGTTTAGAATTTGCTAACTGATAATTCTTTGATGAGGTCACTGGGCCAGAGCAGATGATTATCCTGAAGAACTGACGAACTGAAGTGGGCCAAGAATTTACCAGATAATTTTCCTGACAGATTCCATTAGATGGACCCTACTAAGCTTTGTCCAGTATGCTTATACAATTGAGGCGGGCCAACCGGCCAAGCCAAGCAAGGAAACCCTACTACTAGTATTATTCATCAGTCATGAGTCAGGAAGCACTAAACTGACCATGAGTGTGCCATGTAAACTCAGCACCACAACAACTTCTCATCAAAAAAAGAACAGAATCCAACTGCTCAGACTTTCTTATCATGAACAAATATTAGCTGTTGTAAGAATATTCAAAAGATAACCAGATCTTTTGCTGGAGATTGAGGGAAGTCACGGGATAATAGTAGCTTCATCCGGAAAATTCCATTCTCGTACAGAGTCCCAGCTGTATCATTTCCAGATTCAGATTTCTGGTATGCAATTTTCAGAAAATAACATGCTAGAAAATTGCATATTTGTACAATTCAGATTATGACATATACTTCAAAAAATAAACCTATTTTTCAATATTTAGATATAAACACGAGCTGTTGTAATATTTACGGTATAAGCAAAGATATAATTCCAATATAATCATATAAGCACATCAAAGACATCAATTCATATATTAATGACATAACATGTATGGAACCATATGAATTGAACATATCATACAAAGTATACCACATATTCACTAATAGAAGCAATAACTTTCTAACATGAATATGTATGTCAATGTAAAAGGCATTTACCAATTAAGACTAGCAACAAGCTCAAGTTTAATTGATTATTTGTGCTCTCAAATTGTAGGGTTGCACAAGATTAATCTTGGCCATCCCGCTACTAAATCATATACTTTTCATCGATTGGTTATACCAAATTAGCATTCAATCTTTGAGCTCTTAAACTGTACACTATCAATTTAAACAATATATTCTCCACATGTGTGCATTCGGTCCACAGTCAAGAATCAGCTAGAGCAAGTTCAAAACTCATATAAGATGTCTATTTGCAGTAACTGAATCAAACTTATTCAGCAAAATAAGACTTTAAACAGATCTGCACTAGATATGTGTAATTTTCTACAAGCTAAAGACAGCTCCAACCAAATCACACATATACAATATATTTGTTCAAAGCTCACAATTAACAGTAGCCACAAAGCACGAGCATGAACCAAATGACAATAATTAGAGCTCAAAGATTAAATCTACCAATCTCAATATATGATTTCATTTATCATCGAGCAACAATCCAATCCCACTGCAATCTAAGTCTCCCAGTGCTAGATAATGTATGAAAGATCAACAAGCTAGCACAGCACACAAAGATTGCAAATACAAGTGACTGATTTACTCACAAAACCGGCGATACTCGAAATAGCCGAGAAGATCAAGGGCTAGGCACGCTTTGGCGCTGTCCCAGAAAACCTATTGCCCCCACACCACCGTGAGAGAGGTCAGTAGGCACGGAGATACAAAGCCCAATCGCCGAAGTGTAGCTCACGCCGGCGAGTCGAGGTAGAGGAATGCCGCACAAGCGCAGGGGAGGAGCCGGCCAAGCACCTCGCCGGAGAGCACCAGGGAACCACCATCGTCAAACACCACAGGCAAAGACTCAAAGAAAGAGAGGAGAAGCTCACTGTTCCGCCGCCGCCCAAACAAAGAGCCGGCCGCCATTTATAGCCAAGAGAGGGGAGGGGCCGAGCACTCGGCCGCGCCGCCAACGGCTGGGACCGAGTCTCACGCGCCACCACCGCAGCTCACAAACCGGATATGGGGACCGAGTCTTGCGGGAAGAAGAGGAGCGACGAACTCACGGGAGAGAGGGGGATGCGCGAGTCGCACGGGAGGAGAGATCGCAGGGGAGACCGGGCCGCCATCGAGCCAACCCGCCGGGTACGCTGAGCCCACCTGCCTCCGCCGCGCCGCCCTCCGGAATCGCCGCCGCCATCTCCCCCAGACGCCCGCTCGCTCTGGGTCACGGGGAGGCATCGGCCTCCCCCCTTTTGCCTCCCTTCGGCCCACCGACAGGTGGGCCCCTTTTCTCTTTTTTTTAATTTATTGTATCAAATGGGAAATTCCCTTTTTGCCCTTGGTTATACAACACGAGCAGCATATGAAAAGCACATGAAAAGTAAAAAACACGTGCATTTCAAGCAAGCAGCTTGAAAAATGGTAATGTTTGTAAACCATCAAAACCTCTTGATTGTACCTTACCAGGGCCCTCTATATCTGCGAAAATAGCGGTGAAGTCATTGTCATTCACAGGTTTTCAGTTCTTTAGCCAATTGCATAATGACATTTGGTGGAAGGTTTTCATTGGTTGCTTTCATAAACACAAACATGTCTCACTAGAATCACAGTAAACAGTACATCTTCCTAGCAGAATGTTGTCATGAACACCAAAACATTCCCAACTTCAAATAATTACCATGGAAGCAACAGCAGCAAACAGATTTATGCGGCCTTCGTCGGCAACGTTGGGCAGAAATTATGTCCTTCGACAACAGTGGCAAACTGGCAATATCTCTGACAACAAATGCAGTCTGCAGGAAGCCAGTAGTCAGCTGAGACATCATGATTGGGCGATGAGATCGAACACAAATGTATTAGCATAAGTTAATCTATAACATTTCTGGAATCCAAAATGAAATTTACAAATTTCAAATTTCATACAGAAAATGGTATAAATGAAAATTCTCTTAGACTTAATTGTACAAATGGCTTCTGCAAAACATATCTCAGGCATTCAAGTAAATGATTGATAGAATTAACCCACATACCCTTTTTGTTTTAAAAACACAGCCTGTTTGGAATTGTTTTGCCTTAACACAGCTTGTTTCAAGGAAACTCACCAGACAGCTTTGCCACCGTCATTGTAGCTTGCACCCAAGCTCTGCCTTTACCAGGAGAGGAAACAAATTAACTCCAACATACATAATGTTGGCAGATCTTAATTACTAGATGTTACACATTCCTTTTTCCACAAAAAATCAAGCATCTACTGTAATAGCTAGAAGAAAATTTACAGAATAAATCGCACTGACAATTCACTCTACCGTATGTGTACATGTCCATTAAGACCAATGATTGAGGAACGAACACCCTTCCGACAACATGTCCCGTAAATGTCTGATCTAGCCTCGACCACAGTAGTAAATGGTTTCCAACATTGTTATTATTGCTGTCATGTACAGGCAATGAACAGTAGTAAATGATGTCATGTAAATATTTGACCTAAACGGGCCTTTTGTAAGACTCACATCCGACGTGGTGTATTTTAATTCAGTACTGTTACTAATTTTTACGCAATGTATGAAATGATTCAGCAATGTACCTGTGTGCATGAACTACTAATCCAGGGAATAGTGTAGTAAATACAGTAGATTCTGGATTGAAAAATCCGGGTCTGACAACAACGTTGTCACATGTTTTTTCAATTGGTCTTTCTTTAACTACGGGCAATGAATTTTATCTATATTTTTGAGATATTGATGACGTATGAGCATATGGTTTTACAACTCGTTTGTTTGGACTATTTGAGAGGAAAAACGCAGAAGAGAACAGGGTGTTTGCTATCGGAGTGTTGGGCCGGGCGCCATTGCTCGTTGGTACGCTGATGGCAAGGCCCAGGTAGAGTCAGATTCCGTGGGGGCACGTGTCGCGTTATGATAGGCCGATCCTGCAGTTAGCGGCTATAAAAGAAGGGAGGCTTCAAGAACCCTAATCAAGCCCCCCCCCCCCCCCCCCCCCCGCGGTCTCCCAGCCGCCGCCAGTGTTTGTCTTCACACATCGGATTTTGTTCCTTCATCTTCCTCCCTGGTTTTTTAGATCAGATCTTTTTCTGAGATCAGAGCTTCCTGCCTCAATTTTTTGTGCGAGAATTGCTTGTTTCAGTTTGGGATTTCACCTTCCTGTTTACGTTTACAATGTGTAAAGATGAGATTTTTATGAACATAGGGCTCCATATTATGAGTCAACAGCAGGCGCCCTTCGATGGTGCCCTGACTGCCGCTTGGAGCCCAGATGGATGACGAGCCAGGAGAAGATTGTTTGGAGATCCATCTTCTTTTAATTCCAAGCCACAATATCTGGCCATACTTCAGCGCACCCAAAAAAAATTCCCCCTTTTTAGAGGACTGCGTTTCTTCGCTGTTTTTCTTGTGGTTTTTGCGAAAGCTTTGCCTATTTGATTCGTTTCGAGATAGAGATAGATAAAGATCAGACTGGTTGTGTGTTGGGACGGCTCAGACGAACGGGTGCTCCGTCGATTTTGTCCATGGACGAGCCGCCCTTTGCAACAGTGCCCAAAGCGACGGCGGCCGCTGCACGATTGGATGGGCGCGTCGTGTGTGTGCTCTAGCCCCCTCCAAATTTAAAGCGGCCATATTGTTTCCATTCGTCTCCAAGTTTGATTTCTTTGCTTCCATCGATTGATTTCTAAGGGTGCTCGCAGCAGTGGTTGTACTGCTTTGTCTGTTGTGTTTCCATTCGTCTCCAGTTTGATTTAGCTGAATCTGGTGACGGGCGGGCTCTTCTAAGGTCGATTTTGTGTCATCAAAACGACCGGAACGTTGGATCTCAGCTAAAACGCTCAACAGATGGCATCCACGAGCTGCGAACTGTAGACAGTGTTGCCAAACGAACACGGCTAAGCTGACGGATCTGAAAAACATGTATCAGCTCTGGATATTTAAGGCCCCGATGATTTCGGCCTAAGCTTTTTAGTTTTGATTTTTTAACTTTGGCCTTTTATTCTTTTTCTTGCCGAAGATATAATAGTGTTTTTATTTTTAATTGAATAACTTAAAAAAGCTAACATGTATACAATTGCAGCTAAAAGTTAACAATTTGAAGCCAAAAGGCTTTAAAAAAGACAAAATAATTGATTTAACAATCGAGATACGGTGAAAAATAATAAATTAAAAAAATCAGATACGGTGAAAATCACTTATTAAAAACAAAAAACTGTACCAGTATTATTTTATCCTTTTATTATTTTTTAATTTTATCTTTACCTGATTTTCAGTTTTTAGGCTTTTTTTGTCTTTTTATTTTTTATGTATTTTTTTGTATTATCCACGATAGATTAACCTGTTTTTTTTTCTATTTTTAATTTGTTAAATTTAATTTCGTCACAAAAACAAAATAAGCAACACCAGTATAAAATAAGAAGAAAAAAAAACAAATGAACAGCCCTGCGCAAAAGAAAAAAAACAAATGAACAGCCCTGCACAAAAGAGAGAACACTTGCTGCAGATCAGAAGATACGTACGCTCCATATCTCAATAGGCAAGTTTCTGCTTACCTCACAGGAAGCTCCATACCTCAATATAACGCTTACTGCACATCAAAAGATTCGACAGACATCACGGCAATATAGCATTTTTCAACTTACGTAAACTTCTCAAATCACATTCACGCAGACAAACTATCAAATTCCAGAGCTAATTGCTACTGCCATGCTAGCGCATCCAAACAGCGAACAACTAATCCAAACAGCGAGCAAGAAATGGACTACACCAACACATATGAACAGAAACATTTTTTTCGCAACATCCAAACAACAGCGCTTAAAACCCAGTAACACAGGAAGCGCTGGTGACGTTGATCTGAACAATAGCATTTGATGGACCACATCAATTCAGATCACGGTTAGAAGAGTAGCTGCGAAATGATGACCGAGGAAGGATTTGTGCAACATGCATCATAGCCAAGTGGCATCTTCTCATGTTGCCTGGAGCTTGTTGCAACTTCCTAAAGGCTCCTCTTATTTCTTCTATGGAGCTGCGTGGCAAAATATCGCCAAGATCTTTTGTGGTAAAACTGTAAAATGGCAAATTATAGATGATAGGATGCCAAATAAAAAGATGAGCTGAAACAGGATCTGTATCCATGATCGACTGCATTTGTAGAATTACAAAATGAGTGCGACACATGTCATTCACACAACAGCACACATAGTATGCCAGCAACAACACATATATCAGACATAGGGCAAATTAGCACAGTGCAGTAACTGAACATAATATTCACACAATAGCACCATAATCACACAATGGACAACATCTCAGTTCACCACACCATAATGCATCATTATGGTCGTTTATATGTACATATCTACCAGTTCATTCTACATGGCAGAAGAAGAATTGACATACGATGAAAACAACAAGGCGTTTACTTCATCAGTAGAGCCATTGGACAAGGGGACCAAAACCAGTGTGCAACACCTCTTCTTTAGATTGGTGGGATGTTTGAAAAAGAGAAGCCCTTGTACCCTTTGTAAGCATAGTAGGCGATTCTTGTGTAGTAGAACCCAGGGATGAACATCACAATACCCAAAATCATAAAGAAGATTCCTGTCCCAACAAGAGGGGCAAAAGTTAGGGTAAAGTTCCAACGGCGTGTTTCTATATAAGCGCAACCGTTCTAAGATGGATTTAAGCAAAACCCAACTTAAAGTTGATTAGTCATGAATGCTACTGAAATGTTCATATTGCGTCAATACTTAAAAGAATGTGAACCGGCATCCATGCAAATTCTCAATCTCATACCTGCATAGTACGACAGTTTATTTTTCCAATTCCACATGCGAACCATACTATAACTGACCTACTAGCAGAAAGCCACAATCACATATGCTAAAGATGAGAGGGAAATGAGGAACATGGGGGGTTTTTTACGCTTAAATTATAACCTAGAAATTTGACACTATTGCATCCACAAGAAACATCACTCGTATATCCCAGCAAAAAAGTCAATTTCCTACACCTAAACACCAAATACTAATAGATCGCTAGGCACTGTAAGATGTAGTACAGTAGTAACTAGGAAAATTTCTAACAGCGTCGAGGTCCTAGATGCCGCGAGGAGGAGGAAGAAGCTTCTCGAACCGTGGAGATACAGAGAGGGGGAAGGAAAAAAAAGAAGAGGAGGAGATGGCGCGGTCTCACCGTGCGCGCGGTCCCCGCCGACGCGGTTGGCGGCCATGAGGAGGCCGGCGACGGTGCCAAGGGCCCCGAAGGCGAGGAGGGAGGCGGCGAAGGCGATCTCCTTGACGGGGGCGCCGCGCGGGCCCCCGACGGCCCCGCCGACGAGGTCGTCCTCGTCGGAGATGGAGAAGGCGTGGTCGACGTACGCCATGGCGAGGCAGCCAAGCCCTAGGGTCTCGCGAGGCGGATTCGCGTGCGAATCGTGGTTTGGTTGGGAGGGGTTGGAAAATGCGGGGGTTGTGGAAGAAACGAGGGAAGCTGAGGCGAGCACGGCGAGGAAGGGAAGGGAAGAAGCTCGGCTGGGTCGCTTGCGCAAGCTGATCTGGACGCACCGGAGCGGGTCAACCTATGTTTGCTTTTGTTTTCCTTTTTTGTTTCGATGGGAACGAATGGGCTACGTCATCATCCTCGACGGAGGAGAGGTAAGAGGCTGCTCCACATGATTTTTATGTGCAGTGATACAGATATCAACTATCTGTACCATCCTTGTAGACAACTAGCCTTATAGGCGCGGCGACACGCCGCGCCAGTCACCGTGTGTACCGAAGTAAAAGAGGTGATAATCCGTGAGGAGTTTGTAAAAAAAAAATTAAAAAAATCGAGGGCACATGTGTATTTTTGAAAAAGTCAAAGGGTTTTTTCGGGAAAAACCGAGGGCCTGTACGTAATAAATGGGAAAGCCAAAGGTTTTTTTGTAAAAAACCGAGGGTCTATACGTAATAAACGAGGACCCGTACGTAATTTAGAAATCCGCGGGGCGCTATCTTGCAAAAATTTGGGTGAAAAAAATTACCAGGGACCTTTTCGCGAGGAAAAAGGACCTTTACGTAATTTTTGAAAAATATAAGGGAATCACCTCGGCCGGCCGTACCGAAATTTCCCCCGCCACTAGAGATGGCAATGGGTACCTGATACCCGAATACCCAACGGGTTTTACCCGATAAAGAGACGGGTATGGAAAATTTTATGTACCCATGGGTACATTATTGGGCGAAATCCTCTACCCGCCGGGTAGGCGGGTGCGGGTGTGAGTATATACTACCCATACCCGCCTACCCGCGGGTAATGAATACCCGCATTAGACAACTAGACATCCCACTCAAATGTTAATTTTATTATCTACTTGTTGTTGATTGTTTATTTGTTTGTCATATATTGATATGGTCATGTCAGGTATGTTTATGTGATGTACTAATTTTGATCATTAGACGCTTTTGTGCTTGGCATGTATGATTAATGAATGTCTAAATTGATGATATTCTTATGTGTTGAACCGGGTATGCTTGCGGGTACGGGTTACCCATCGGGTAGTAATACCCGCGCGGGTACGGGTATGGGTAAATTTTTCTACCCGCGTGCGGATACGGGTAACCCGACGGGTAAATTTACACCTAGCGGGTACGGGTATAGAATGGCAATACCCGATGGGTATTTACCCGTTGCCATCTCTACCCGCCACGCGCCAGGCGGCCGCGCGGGCGGGGCCGACGTGGATGCCCTGGGGGGCCGGAATCCCCCAGGTTTGTTATCTGTATGATTCCGTCTTGCTTGCTAGTAACCTGTGCGTTTTGGTGATGTAGAAAACAAAAGTCCTAATCGACCCAAAAACTTTTGAATTGATCGTAATTTTCTCATGGAGAAGTTCCATTCCATCCCCCACTTGAGATGCGCCATTTGCGAAATGGAATCTCTGGCCAGTAGGTCAGTCAGTCAATCCTGTGGTTCTATGGAAGAAAAATACCAGTCTTGCACTGAGACTTATCGCCTGTACTACCATTCTTCGGGCATATATATTATGATATATCCTTCTGGATCAGTCCTAGTCTCCTCTCTTGATCGAGACACACGCATCCCGAAGCATGAATTCCAAGTGTACCAATCTGAACTCGATCTACCGCTCATGGTACTGAAACGAAACATATACTGCTACTACCACATTTGTTTTACACCAAGCCGCCGCTCTCTAGTCACCACCCACACTTTCACTTCACACCGTATGGTACGTGCAAAACATTTGCTAATTGCCTTGCCTTGCCATGCATCGTTGGTGAACTTAATTAAACTAGTAGTGTGCCCGTGCTAACGCTACGATAAAATACAAAACAAGATAAAATTTGTAAAAAAATAAAACGAACAATCAGATTCATTAAGATTAAATTCGAAACAACAAAGAAAACAGGGAGCTATTTTTTTTGAGAATGTACAAACACGTCGTTTTTGTGCTGCCTTGCGACCGACCAAAAGCCCAGAAAAGCATCCTCGGAGCTTTGCCATATGATATTAATTGGTACAACAAACTGGAAGGCAATCGTCTGCTTGAGGAATTGTTCAGGTGGAAAAAATGCAAATGCAAAAAAGGAATAACTGCCTTTCTGGATTCCTACAGGAATGCAACTGTTCATGACATGGATGATTATCACAAAAGGGAGAAGTACAATTCAAAAGACTTTCAACTAATATTGTTGGTTACCTACCCACTGTTGCTACCAAGGATGCAAGAGGAGCTTGACAAGAAAAAACAGTTGAGAGATTTGAAACTTGATACTCTATTTGGATCAAACTTTGAAACTTTATAGTCTTTTTTTAACTGATCTGTATTCAGGAAGCTTCAGTTACATCCTTTGGTAGTGTAACTTTCAAGCATAGTCATGTAATATGCAGAGGATGTTTATCCTGTATTTCCACTATACAGTGAATCACACTATCTTGAATTGCTCTGATGTTGCATGGTATGCTGTATTCAGAAAACATTCAACACTACTTTTGTAATGTCACTTCGAACTGTAGTCTTGTGATCTGCAAATGTACCTTGATTGTATCTCTGTAACTATCTATATATGCAAAGCTACATCACCTAGTCAGAGAAAAACTGTCAATATAAACCAGACAGCATCCTTGGAGGATGTAGTAGCATGAGGATTGAGGAATGGTTTGTGTTGAACATTGTGACAAAGAATTCTCAAGTTATAGTTGAATGAAGTAAAAGTGTTCTCAGTGGTCTGGCCTGGTGAGAATGGTTCACATACACAACTTAATATGATTATTCCAAATTTGATCTCACTCTTTTCTGAGGTGTCGATGCGTTTAGGTACAATAAATCCTTCCTCATTAATAGTGCTTACAGGAAAAATGAGGAATGGAGTACAAATGAGGAATAGCCTCTTGCATGAGATCCTGCGGAGCCATAAGATCACCCAATAATTTTGCCACAACACATATATCATCATCATTCAATACACTCCTAGAGGAAGGTGACTGCTGAGGTTGTTCAAATATCAATGCAGCTAGGGTATACGACTCAGCACCAGACAGAAACATGAATCAGTGATATATCAGCTTCACTCTTTGATAATACAGAGAATTTAAGCACGATGGACAGGAATACAGTAAATAAAAGACTAAGTTATATATCAGCTTTGCTCTTTGAAAATTCAGTAAGGAGTAAGCAGAAAGGACATGGATAGAGTAAATAAAGAACTAAGTTCTCTGTACTTTATGCAAATTCAGCATCAGTTCCTTATCAAGTATCGGAAATCGGTGCAGTCAAATGCACTGTTGTGCAGAATCCAGGCTTCAAGTCATAGATATGATGGCAAATAATTTCCAGGGTCTAAGAGCATATATAAAAATCTCAACGAACATCTTACTATCCTATTTGAAACAATCCATCTATAACATTGTGTATGCACCTGAAAAGGACTGTTTCGAAGACCCTCCAGCTGAGAAATCCCTCATAATAACACATATCAAATAAAGTGCTAACACAAATTGCAGCACTGTGATGGCCATTCCAAACCTTGTCCACCAAAGCCATCTCTTGTATCGCAGCTGTCCACCAAAAAAGAATAACCTTAGGTTCAGATATTAATGTCCTTTCCGAGTCTGAGTCATAGCATCAATATGAGTTACCTAGAAGAATTAGCGCTTCCTTGTCGGTTGGTCGTGTTTGCTCTGGCGTGCGGCCGCACGCGACACTGGGCAACGCAAAGGAGGGCCGAAAGGATCGCTGCGGTCCGGTTGAATCCGCACAATCTGACACTGGGCGGATGATGAAGGATGCGGCCTTGCGTGCGGCGGCGGCGGGCCTGCGGAAGAAGTAGCTGCATTTGTTGGGATTGGGGCTGTGATTCTTGAACCAGTGGGGAGCCTTGGCGTGGTTCCGCACCTGGAGGTCGCGGAGGGTGGGGGCCTGGTAGCCGACGCCGCCGGAGTTGGGTTCTTGCACTTCCAGCCATGGTTGGGCGCGAGCTGAGCGCTGGGCGCCTTCCTGGGCGCCGGCAGCGCCCCGGACTCCAGATCCGCGAAGCTCATCGCCGACCCCCCTTTGCCCCGACCTCCCCTCAATCACGCCCTCCACGCCTTGAACCGCAAGTGCCGGCTGCCGCCCTCACGACGCACGCCGAGGCCCTCCACGCGGATCTGGCGCGCGATGAGGTCGTCCATGGTCATCTTCTTGCCGAAGGAGCCGGCGGGGGAGAGGCCTTTGGGCGGCGGCGGCTGGGAGGAGCGCGCGTCGGACGGGTAGGAGAGGTAGACGAAGGAGCCGTTGGCGAGGTTCAGGGAGGCGAGCCGGGCGGCCGGGTCGGAGAGCAGCAGCGGCGGTGGTGGCCTGGGGCAGGAGGAGGGCCGGGTCGAGGGAGAGGCGCTGGAGATGGACGGGCACAGTGACGCGCTCCGCGATGAGGCGCTGCAGGTCGCCGACCGTGGCGGAGGCCGCGTCGGGCACCGTGATGCGGTCCGTGCCGTCGCGGCTGCGGATGCGGAGGATCATCGCCCCCGCCGTCGCCTCCTTCCTCTCCTCCGCCCCCAACCGGCGCTGCCCCCGCCGTCGCCTCCTTCCTCTCCCCCGCCGCAGCCGCTTCCTCTCCTCCGCCCCCAACTGGCGCTGCCCCCGCCGTCGCCTCCTTCCTCTCCCCCGCCGCAGCCGCGCCTCCTCCAACCTCCGCCCCCTTCCTCTCCGAGCCAGCCGCGCCTCCTCCTACCGTAGGTCGTCGTAGGGCTGCGGCTCGGGCGAGGGATCGCGGGCGTCGGCGCGGGGTGGGGGGAGGAGGAGGCGACGGCGGAGCGGAGGGGTGGGGGGAGGAGGAGACGGCGGCGCGGGGTGGGGAGGAGGAGGAGGCGGCGGCGGAGCGGAGGGGTGGGGGGAGGAGGAGGCGGCGACGGCGGAGGAGCGGGGGAGGAGGCAGCGGAGAAATCAGAGGGGAGGAGGCGCACGGGTTCGGTGGGGGAGGTCGGCGGCGGCGGAGGAGGAGGGAGGGGAGGAGGCGGAGGAGGGGTGGGGGAGGAGGAGGCGACGGGGGAGGAGGCGGCGGTGGGGGGAGGCAGGCGGCGGCGAAATCAAGGCAGGGGAGACGCATCCCAGGAGAAGGGTGGGGAGGGCGGTTCGGGAGGGGGGAGGGGGGACGAAGGGCGTGATGGGGTGGGTACCGGTTCAATGATGTGCATGATCCAAATGATTTTGACCTTAGGATCTTCAATGAGTAAGAGAATAAGGCTTGAGGAGAGATCCAAGCCATTCATTTGTATGAAGTTGGATTACTTTGGTACACAAATCTGGGTGGACTTAGATTAGGCATGACTGTGGGGGTGGTTGAGGGGGTGGATTTAGTAAAGATAATTTTGGTGTATTATAGAGTAGGGTAGATGGTTACAAGTAGGAGTGAACGAAACTGAGGAGAGATGAATAGGGAAGGTAGTACGATCTACCTTTCCTCTCGGACCAAAGAAACTGCATGTTCATGTTGCAGTCCAAGTGAGGGGATTGGGGTTTCGTTTCAAAGTTTGCGTCGGATTAAATGTATTTTGGGCAGTTAGGTTTGCTACCTGCTGACCCCAAGGACCAGGGTTTGGACCTTGGTTTTGTGCGTGCTTATCTTCATCTTAGCGCCACAATATTGTTCGTGGCTGTGGCCCGCTGTTTCGTTTCAAGATTTGTACTACTAATTTACAGAGAGGTTAGAGACTTTGGTTAACGTGGTACTCCAAACAGCTATGGGCTTATGTTTTTTGGCACGGTAACGACTAATATTACACTATAATAATTTTTAGTTTTTTGAGTAATTAATTTTAAAAAATTAAAATTAAAAATTATATTATCACGGACAATACAAATGAATAAGAGAAAAGACCGAAAGTCTAAAAAACCAAAAAATACGAAATTAAAAAGCCAATGTGTTTTAGAAGCCAGATACGAGAAACAGAAGTCATTTGGAGCAGACCTAGGGCCCCGCTCATTTGGACTTGGGTTTCTGGTTTCTAGCTTATTTTTCATTGTTCTTAAATTTCATCTTTTCTATCTTTTTGGCTATTTTGAGCATTTTTAGGGGGTTTCCTCGTATTTATTTACATTATACGTAATGAGCTAACCTATTTTTCTATTTTTAATTTTTTAAATTTAATTATACTAAATAAATCACTATTAATTATAATATAATCATAACCAATTACAATAAAAATTCAATCATAATCCCCTAAAGTATAGTCCAACAGAGCACCACACTAAACGTGCCACCAGTTACCTGCACGCACGTCAGACCGTCAAGAGTTGCGTACTGCTGCAAGGATTCTGAACTTGGGGTTCTGCATTCTTTAATTTTAACAAAATTTCGGTGAAGTGAAGGGGTGTTTTTTAAAAAACAAAACTGGCAGAGACTTTTTTGCGAGAATAAAGGACCTGTACGTAACTAAATGAGGACCCGTACGTAATTTAGAAAACCGCGGGGCGCTATCCTGCGAAGGATACGAAATTTCGGTGAAGCGAAGGGGTGTTTTTAGAAAAAAAAAACAAAACTGGCAGGGACCTTTTCGCGAGGAAAAAGGACCTTTACGTAATTTCCAAAAAATACAGGGAAAATGCCTCCTCCGACCGTACAGAAATTTGGGCGACACGCGGCGGGCGACCGAGCGCAGGGGGCGGACGTGGCGCGGCTCTCCGGCGCGGAACTCCCCCGGTAATGTTTTGGTTATGATATTGAAGGCATTTTTTTATAATGCGTTATCTATAAGTTATCTATAATAGATTATCTATAAAATATAGATAACATTAATACAATGGTATAAAAACCATCTATAGCAGGCTATTTATAGACAACGTTGATACAACGGCACAAAATCTATTTATAGCAAGCTATTTTCTCACGTTTCAATCGTCTATAAAATTACAGTCGACTTCATTCTATCTCCCTTTTCTCTTTCATCCATCTAAATAAAATTTATATGTAGCACCTCTTATAGACAGTTTATGTCACTCTATTCTATATGCCCTTAAGACACAATTTTTAGCGTGCCTGTTGATTTTTAACTAAAAGTATAGTATATCATCTGTTAGCTATTTTTGAGTCATTCAATAAAAAAATTAAAAAACATTTATATTGTTACGAACAATAAAAAATAAAGAAAAAAAGTAAAAAAATCAAAAGTAAAAAAGATAAAATTAATAAACCGACGCATTTCGAAAAACTTCTAAATCTATAGTCAGAAGCCAATGCCGTTTAAAGCAGGACGTAAACCTCATAAAGATGGAGGACAGTGAGGGGGTTCGTAAGAGCATCTCCAACAAATCTTCTAAAGTGCTCATATTTCCTATATTTTAGAAGAAAAAGGTAAAAAAAGGGCTCCAACAGATCTCCTAAATGGTACCCAAAAATATAGAGGACTCCATCCCTGATTTTTCGTCCCCCATATATGGAGGACGCACACCATCCCCTAAATCGGTCCCAACGCTCCTGCGCCGTCCGATCCCCTAAATTCTTTGGTTGGTAGTTTTTGTGGACCCAGATTTTAATTTAGGGGACCATATTTAGAGGACTTGTTGGAGGTTACATATTTTTAGTCTTCTATATTCTAGATTATATCCTCTAAAAAGTGATTTAGAGGATGAGATTTAGAGAACATTGTTGGAGATGCTCTGACGGCAGATCGTGCCAACCCCTACACATGATTTGTTGGACGCTAGTCTTCGCAAAAGGCCCCGTTTATATAATACTGGGCTGGTATTGGGCTGGCATGTCCTTGCTTGAACCTTCCTTTTGGGCGTGAATTGACAGGCATCTGGTGCGAGATCCATGGTCCAACTAAGTACTGTACTACTACACTTAATTAATCTTCCATTTCACTTAACCGGAGTTGGATGCGATAGGACCATATTTGAGTCGCATCCTAATCTCCATTGTTGATATCTCGATCTCACTAATGAAAAGCGACGAAACTAGTAGCGTCCATGGTTGCATGCGTGTACTGGGAAAGCAGTGCAGGGCGCACATAAATCATGGCTCTGTTTAAAACAGCAACGGCTTCTATCTTTTCAGAAGGACCATATTTGAGTCGCATCCTAATAGACCATATTTGAGTCGCATCCTAATCTCCATTAACTTTTTAACGTGTTATTTTTCTTTTTCATTATCCTTGGAGATATAACATTATTATTCATTTTTCTTTAATTAGATATCTCGAAAAAAACTAACAACCGTTAAAGTACTATTTTAATCAAAAACCAAAAAACAATAGCAATAGCGCTTCAAAACAGGACCTAAATCTCATGGTAAAGTGGTGCTCCAACTAGCTTATATCTAAAACTTATAGCTAGTTGGATTTGCAACTTCGTAACTCGTAAGATCACAAGGTTAGTTGCAATTTGCAAGTTGCAACTGCACTTTGCACAATCAAGGAATCAAACAAACTATAATATTAGCACTAAAGCTAACATAGAGAGTTCCAAGATAGGTTTGATAACTTTGATGGTCGCGCCTTGCACATACAGCTAATCATCTCATGTATGCTCTCTGTTATTGAAGTACCTTGCATACCACTTACCACGAAAATGCAACGACGCTATCAGCGTCGGGATGATGGGCAATTGGACATGGCATGTTGGTGCAGCACAAGCCGGTTACGTTTAAATCCTTTCGAACAGTCTAACATCAAAGTCAAACAAACAATGCTACAGCATCAAGCGATAGCAAAAAGAAAGTCAATTTTTCCTTGAATGCAACAGTGGAATACCAATGGTAGTTTACCAAGGTCAGCAGGTGATTAAATGTACATGATGCAAGTTAATCCTCAACCACACCTCACTAATATTCAAGAGTCAAAGCCCAAACAAACTTTCCACAAGCACCTAGTTAGTTACGATAAAATTTATAGTGGACATCTCAAAAGAAACGAAAAAAAAAAGAGGAAACAAGCTACACTTTACTCCTGTCAAAAGAGAGGAGAAAAGTGTTCACAAGCGAGCTTCCCAACTGGGAGCATGAGACCATTCTAAAACCAGTTGCGCGTCTTGCACAATGCATAGCTGGAGTTAGTGGCCTTTGCTAGGCCTATTGAAATACCATTTTTTGTTCACATCGGCTTCAAACCACAACTCAGGAGTCAGCGAGGATGAAGCACCCCCCTCACATCGGCTTCAACCTCAAGAGTATATAGTCAGTCTAAAAGGTAGTATGGTTAGAAGAAATCAGCTTCAAACTTATACAGGCATCAATGGGTATGGGCACCAGCACTATAATTCAGCAGCTGATAATTTTGGCCACTTGGTGATGCAGCCTCACACCGGAGTTTCTCCTTGGTTATCTGTATATTGAGGCAGGCAGATGATTAAATTGAGAGAAAAAACTGTCGTTTCAATAAACTGCATCAAAGGAAACAAACTGCAGCTACTATACAGTTCCTAGATCACATATCCAAACAGGATAACAAGTTGCGGATGCAGCACATATTTTCAATACTAAAACACAGTGGGGTACCTCCTTGATCCTTTTGTTTGGGTTCTTTGGACCAACAGACCACATCCCTCAATTCAGTCTTGGGAACTGGAATGAACTTTCCAACAAAAGCCAAGGGCCAGCTGCATGAACAAGGCAATAGTTAACTACAAGCAAGCAAGCCACAGTCAGTCAATCCTCCACAGTCCACAGGATATCCATCCAAACTAATTTCCCACTGTCTTCTTTCAAAATAATAACATAATTGAAGAAAAAATTGATCGCGAAATTACTTTGGAAAGCATTACTCATCCATACAACAGAAGTAGGTGACATGAACAAGTATCTCACCTAACAAATGCAATAGCTGCAGAAACAAGCCAAAGCTCCCAAGTGAGTCTCACTGTTGATGTAAATTTCCCCAAGAACTCAATAATTATCACCTGCGAATCAATTAGATACGCAAGTCATATTCTAGATCATGAAAGACAAATCCTACATTTGCTAATACATTTATTTTCTTCCATCCTTTCATACCTGTAGCACAACGGTTATGCTCACTATACCCAAAAAAAGATGGTTTCTCGAAATCCCATCAAATATGTTCAGTTCTTTGGGTTTACGAGAATTGAACTCGTTAAACACCTATTGGGAAAAATGAAAAGAGTTTTCTCAAGATCCAAAATGGCACGCACATATGCTAATTGTTACTAACAAATAATATTCGTTAGTCCAAATGGAGAGAAAAAAAGTATATTCACAACGCAACCATAAGGCTAGCATGCTTCCGAATAAAGTAAAAGAGAAGGTGATTATCCAAGATGAGGAGTTACCTGACACAGGACAAATGTATTGAATATAAATGTATTTTTCACTTTACTGGAGTGATTGAGAGTATCTTGAGTTAAATGCAGAAGGTCACGGCCCCTAAAGTTGAGTGTCAGAAGAACAGCAACTTGAAAGACAGCCTATGGTTACAATAGGCATCAGTAACTGACTCAAAAATAGCTCAGTAAAAAATTGACAGTTGACAATAAACATCTGACAAGACCGTATTACCTGAATGAACAAGTTTCTCCACATAATATTAGTCACAAGCGGTTCTCTGCATTAAATGCACAAGAATGTAAAACAAAAGCATATACAACATTTATGTCAATCAAGAATTATAGCAAATATTGTTAAGGATGTTTTGCATATTTTGAATTGATTTGAAGTCCAAAGCATATAAGGGAACACTTTTTCTTGGGCGCTTCTTTCACCAGGAAAATATACTTTGAATGCAAGCACAATATCGCCTTAGAATGGTGAACCTCATGAAAAGGTTACATAATACACAATAAATTAGTATAACTAGTCAACTAAGAATGGCAATCAAGTATCAACAAGGAACATAGGACACCCACTTTCTACTACTCCCTCCATTGCAAAACCTAAGGCACCATTTGACCTGGCACAATCTTCAAAATTGAACTTCGACCACTAGTTTCTTTTATAGTATATTATTAGTAACTACAAGATTATAATAATATGAAAGTACTTTCAGATACGAATCTAATGGTACCATTTTTGTATCACTAAACCTATATATTGTTCGACTAATTGTCAACAAAAATTTACAAAGTATGACTCTGGAACTGCGTGAGCACCTTAATGAAAAAAATGGAGGGAGTATTCAACAACCTTTATCAGAAGAGAACCATGAGATCCACAGTTCTGTTTACTATAGATTGATGATTGAAAGATATAAAGTCTAACTGTTAGCACAGAAAAAAAAAACATCTATAGATGAATACAGCTCATAGATTGGTTTTGTTTTAGATACCAGTTTCGAGGAGAAAAGGGCTAACCTCCGTCCAACAGGTTGACGCTTCATTAATTGGTCCGTTGGTGGTTCAGTAGCCAATGCAAGTGCACCAAGTGTGTCCATTATGAGATTAACCCAGAGAAGCTGTATCATCAACAAAAGAAAGTAAACATCTGGCCAGGTCCAACCAATACAAGTTTAATAATTTAACTTCACTTCTGTTCATTGACAATTTCCTATTGGCCCATGGGAACATTAATTTCACAGTTGATCTTCAACATTTCCTGAAAGATTCTTTTCACAAAACTAATGGATTCTACCAGGCATCACCCAATTCCAATTTCCAAGTGAAGCTCCCACTTAGTTCACTTAGTTAAAGTCTTAAAGAATAGTACAATGAGCAAGCAGGATTTGGTCCACAATAGTAACAAAAGCTGAGAGTAAATAGACAAGATTAAGTATCCGATACGAACAATCACACACTGCAATCTGTAATTATTTCCATAGCCAGCATAATGAGGATACTGGGCATGGCATCTAGAGGCAGTTAATTTATCTACTAATATTCAGACAAGGCTAGCATTTAAACTATCATTATGCAAAATGATTCCAATATGGCATTGCAGTAATTCTAAGAAACGTATATTAAGAATATTTTACAAACCTGAACAGCATTTAGAGGGACATTGCCCGAGGAAACAGCAGCAACCACATTAATTACAAGAGCCACAACATTTACAGTAAGCTGGAATTGAATAAACTTTTGGATATTTGCAGAAACAGAACGACCCCAGCGGATCACCTAAAGTGTTAAATACGAAGAGAATTTAAGATATTAGTTGTATTCACTGCAGATCAGAAGATTGTTGATTTATACAAACTTTCCTAACCTTCACAACAGAAGCAAAATTATCATCCAGAATAATTATGTCTGAGCTCTCTTTAGCTACTTCTGTTCCTTGGATGCCCATAGCAAGACCAATATCTGCCTGAAAAATAGGAGTAATGAGAGATTTGAAATTAGAAACACCAGCATTAACAAATACATATTTATAGTATTGAACAGTGCAGTATATGATCACATGCGTGACCAATCCTTTAATCCGTTCAAAATACAACCATCACATTTATCCTGTTATTCATTCAAAATACAAAGTCCTCTTGTGTATATAATGTACCTCGTGCAATGCAGGAGCATCGTTTGCTCCATCTCCAGTAACAGCAACGACATTATTGTTTTTCTTCAGTGCTTTTACAAGGAGAAGTTTGTCATTTGGAGAAGATCTTCCCATCACCTGCAATACATTGTTGAAATCAGGCTATTCCCAGTAGAACGATCAAGTTAACAGCAAGAACAAGTATTGAACAATATAATGTATGGACTCAAATGGAACGAGGAATATCTGCCCTATTACATGAAATAAAGCATCAGAAATGCCGCAGCAGATTCAGCTACCAAGCTATAAGCACAATCACCAAATGTTTTGTATCCTATTGGTTAGTGGAAGAAAACTTCAGCTGTTCCTAACTTTCACATTTTTGTCCAATGGTACAGAACAGAGGATGTACTATACTATATGAAAGTGGCAAAGTAGGGACCATTTCTGTGCATTGATGATGGGAAGAGGGACATTAACAGTCAAACCAGACAAGAGATCAGAAGCAACCACAAGAAGCACTCCCTATTTCTGGTATAGGATTTCCATGTTTAGCAGGTTTTAGATATATTGGTCAACTTCAGTCCCTAAACTCAGAGAGTAAGCAAGGTTTTACTCAACCAAAATTTGCACACTTGTAAATTTAGTTAAAATTAAAAGACTTATAAATCAAGAATCATGACGGAAAGGTAGAAGCGTCAAAGGCATAAAGGCGATTTTGGTTCCAATTCAACTATGCTGCATGATTTCAAATATATCAACCATATGTTGATGGTCCCTTTTGTCCACAAAAAAAAAAAAAAGAAGACAAGACAACAAAAATGCACAACGATAAGCTTTACAAGCAATAAATCAACCTACAGAACCTAAAGCACTCTCATCAGGTTACCTCGATAAGCTTGGAACACATCTTAATATTTTGCAAGCACAAATGGGTTTTATGGTCTTACAGAAATATTTTTGGCAACTGCCTCCCTTTGAGCGTCACTGTACGCACGGAAAACGCTTCCTTCTATTATAACTGGTGCAGATGCCTGGGGGTCAGTGAGTATTCCACACTCAAGTGCTATTGCTCTAGCTGTCTGCAGATTATCTCCAGTTACCATGCGTACCTACTTATTCAAAAACAAAAGAAGTTAGTCATGTTTAGAGTTATCAGAAGCACTCCAGCTATGCAGGCAACATTGTGCCAACATTTAATGGTGTCAATGGTTTTGTGCCTTTACACAACCACGACGAACAAATAAACAGATTTAATTCCTTTTGAAGATTCACTTTATGAATTGTCAGCTCAAAATGGAAATATATAATTATCATACATCATACTGATTACTGAGTGATAAAGTAAACTGTTAGAGCATATAATTCTAAAGATTAAAATTTTACTCAGATTGTACATACAATGAAGCCTAATATACGTCTAAAGCTGGTTTCCTATCATGGGTATTACATTTAAATATAGAATAAAGTCAAATTTTGCAAGAAAACTCAACACACATTGTCTGAGGCAAATATAACTAGTAATCTAACAGTTCTTTGTGTCCTTCAGTAACACATGAATTCCACACACAAACCTTCACACCAGCATTGATGCACAGCTCAACAGCATATCTGACTCCAGGGCGACAAGGATCCTGCAAACAAGCATGGATGTCTCAGCAACAACAAAGAAACTATGAAAAAGTTACCAGAAAAACAGAAAGCTAAAGGGACAGCGAGTTATAATATGCAATATCAGAATTCAAGGTTTGCAAATTATTGAACGTGTACCTTCATCCCCACGATTCCAATAAAAGTCAGGTCAATATCTGGCAACTGCCAGCTGATTCTTTGTTCCTCACTTGGGACATCTTTCAGATCAAGATTTCTATAAGCAAAAGCCACACATCGAAGACTTTCCTCAGCCATATCTTCTATGTATTTCTTGAATTGATTAGCCTGAAAGACCAAAATGAGATGTGAGAACTATCGAAATAAATCTGAAAAGGGTTTGGTATGTGGTTATACTTTATCAGGTGTCATTTCATGAGTTGAGCCATCTGCATCAAGCCATTTTGTACATAAGGCAAGAACAATTTCAGCAGCTCCTTTCCAGTGGACATGAACATCTGAATCTCCCTGAAAATAGCACATGAACATGTTTAGTATACGGTTAGAGTGTGTAATGCGTAGCAATAAACAACACTTACAGATCATGGAAAAGAATAGCACTCTAGCTAAACCAAATTAAGAAGACAATCATATTGTACTTAACAAATGGACAAGTATTCAGATTGTTGTGTAATTAAGGTTTGCTGAGAGTGACATGCAGTCTTTGTATGTCAGAGACTATTTTTTCAGTGTTGGCCAGTTAAAATAGACAACAAAATATTTGTAGGAATTTTTGGTATGACATGCAGGGGCCTTTTTGGAACAACAAAATACTTGTAGGAATGTCAAATTATTAACAGATAACAAAACCTCTAAATATGTTGGTTTGTTTTCGTTTATGACATTACTTGCCGTCAACCACCTGTAATAAACTAATAATCTTTTAGGTATACTTTAGACAAAGGTGTTGAGCAAAAAATTGTCAGTCTTCCAGACTTTAATTTTTGTTATATTGTTGATTTCAAATCACAGCAACATGTTCTGAACCGATAGCATGGCATAGGCAAGTAAAGGAGGATGGTTCAAAAACCACAAACTACAAACAATCTGGAAGTGTAAAATGCAATCATGAATCCTAAAGTGGCATGGTGATCACAATGAATATACAGAAACATGGATAAAAATAGAAAGGAAATTTGATCATCTAGCGCAACTAAATAAACATGTTATCATTTTAAGTCACATGGAGCTATATTCGAGCCAAGCCCCAGTACCATTTCATCCCTACCAATGTACATCTTGGCAACACAGGAAACTCACATATCTAGTGAAAAATCTTTCTTGGAAAAATATGATCATGTCAAGAAATAGGGTGCCAGGAACAAACTAATAACAAACTAGGTTTCTAGTTAACACTGAAGATACAGTAAAAAGTTAAAGATGGAATTACCACAATCACTGCAACACCACCGCGTTTTTTTTCTGAGTTGAATGGGCAGACATGAACAATAGAAGATTTTGATCTCTCCTCCGCAAATTCCATATGAAGCTATAGGAGGTATCAGCTGGATAAGCAAAAATGTAGCCACCAAAAGTGAAAGCAAAATTTGAAGGTTCAAGGAAAGTTACCTCAACACCCCAAGAAAGGATAGCCTTTTCAGTCGGTGAGCCTGTTACCTCCACAACGTTACGATCCTGATGAGTCAAGAATCAGGATGTTGTAGAAGGACAAGATACCAATATGAGATAATACATCAAAAGAAAAATAGGCCACTGCAACTAGCAGCAACAATGGCAGGCACAACCAATGTTATTAAGTCATTGACTAATCCACAATTAGTCATCCGGTTGGTTCTTGGCTGCCGACTAGAGCAATCGACTCGACTTTGTGGGCTTACTTAATCCTGGGTTATAGGGGTTAAAACACTTTGACCGGGTTAAGTTAACCCTCCCTAACCGGTTAACCCAATGGTGTTTGGTGGGTTAAACCCTTAACCCACCCCTTAACCCTGAACCAAACGCAGTCTAAGGAAATGAAAATGCACTGATGATTGATGACAGTTGTGGCTGTTAATTGTTAGATTTGTGCCCAAACTATTAGATTTTCCAAACAGATGTCGTTTAGGACATCGACAGTCTCCAATACACCCATATGAAAGTACATTTGATAACAATACTATTAATAGTTTTAATACCATTCAAATAGAGGTTGAATATCAAATCTAGAAGTTGAATATCCACCAAATAGATAATAATAATGGGGTGTTTGGTTTGAGAGACCACCTCATCCTAGAATGAGTTGGTCCATCATTGGATCATCCCATGATTTTGGTGGGATGACCACATCCCTCATTTTTTACTAGCCACGTGCTTACAAGAGATGAGGTGCTGGACCAACTCATTCCATTCCTTAAACCAAACAAAAACATGAGGAATGAGTTGGTGCTAGGACCAGCTCATTCCTCAAACAGAAACACCCCCATAAAAGTATAACACCTATTTGAACCGTGCAATTCAGAACAGCAAAATATGAAGTAACTGTATCTTACAAAATTAAATTAACAAATACAACACAGCAATCAGAGTTCATGTATGTAGCCTAAATGCAGTAGATAAAGGAGCTGAGTGACGAACACGTGTGACATCACCTCTGACTGAAACACACTACCCAAAGTATTCTGGGCAATTCCTTCAAGTAAAAGAGAAGTAACAGTAGGCAGCAACTTCTGAACATTATCGGGAGGTTGCAGCTCTATCCCCCCAACAATTGATCGCACAACGGTCATCTTAAGCAACAGAAAAGTCACACAGTCAAATAATCAAAAAGGCACCAAAGCAATTTACTACTGACCAGTAGAGAATAAATTAAAGATTCATTCCCATGCAAAAATAACTAACCTGGTTGAGCGTTAATGTACCGGTCTTGTCACTACAAATTGTTGTAGCAGACCCCATTGTTTCGCACGCTGAAAGCCTTCGCACCTGAAATTGACATGTGTACAACCATGTGATAACCAAAGACTACAACATAAACAAACTAAGAGAAAAAAATATGTACCAGAGCTTTGTCTGCCATCATTTTCCGCATGGAATAAGCCAGGCTGACAAAAGTAAAAAAGATGTTGAGAAATTAAAATAAACTTAAAATATGAAGGAAAGCATCGAACTATATCAACTCACGTTAGTGTTACAGCCAGCGGTAGCCCCTCAGGTACAGCAACGACAACAATAGTCACCTAGATTGTATTTGCAATGTTAGATTGAGAAGGGTGTGTGTGTGGGTGGGTGGGTGGGGGGGGGGGGTGTTCAGATACACCAAACAATGCAAACATAACATTGAAGCACAACATACTGCAACAGTCAATATCTTTATTGATCCGAATATTGCAGATTTCACGCCCGTGTGCCCCTTAGCAAACTGAACAGAGCCATCTGGGTTCGTCGTATGTCCCGTAAAGTATCTGGGAGCAAAGAAAAAGTTTCTAAGTACGTATATGTGGATACAAGACCAACAAAGATCATTGCACATATGCATGTAGGACAAGCATATCCATTGCAACACAGTTTTCTGATATTAGTGACTTGTCTTTTTCCCTGTATATGGACCGTGCATAATATAGAAGGTACAATGTTAAAAGTGGGGGGGGGGGGGGGGCACAGTAAATAAAAGACTAACCTTATTTGTCATTATAATAATGTCTGTTTTGATCTGTCTCACGTATGGGTTAGTTTATATTTAGTCATTTAGGTCATATTCCTTAGAAAGAGAGTACTTATTGCTTGTGGTGTCTGAAGTAATGTTTGCCGTCTTGCAGTTACAGTTCCAGAATAATGCAAAAGCAAAAGTTTAGTGCTGCAAATTGGCATGTTGACAGTCTTTTCTTTACTTGTAGGGTTAGTTAATGGAGCTATTCTAACTTAATGGCCAAGAAGACTTTTAGCCAGGTATCTAGCCATAATTACCTTGCAAATAGGACTACAAGGACCATAGCAGCAACAGCAAGCCCCATAATACCTATGAATGTTG
The DNA here is from genome assembly GCA_017311315.1 of Dendrocalamus latiflorus. Classification (NCBI taxonomy): domain Eukaryota; kingdom Viridiplantae; phylum Streptophyta; class Magnoliopsida; order Poales; family Poaceae; genus Dendrocalamus; species Dendrocalamus latiflorus. Next base: position 19,993,520 of record CM029634.1, read on the forward strand.
CCAATCCATTCAACCGTACCTTAAACAGAAAAGTGAAGACGTGAATAAACCATAAGATGTAACTGAAACTGCACAGGTTGTTCGATACAATTCCCAATCAGACAATCAGCAAAAGGATAAAAGGAGGAAAACCTGTAATGGTGTCTCTTCATTATTGTCTTCTGAAATGCTGGCCATTAATAAACCCCATTCAGTGTTTAAACCGACTGCTGTTACCTGCAACGGACTGTAAAAGTTCATATACACAAAACTCCCAACACCACATTGTGAACATTTTCTTTTTAAAAAAATCACAATAAAATTTCATGAGGGTTGAAGGAACAAACATACATGATGACAAAATAATGACGTTAATACTTATACATTTGAGTTGTGCAATTAGAGGTGGAACTTTGTATCATTTCAATTAGTCATGTTAAAGTCAATTGCGCTCATTAATTACTCTAGCTGAAAGGTTCATTCCATGTTCAACTTAGTTGACAAGACTAAATAGCACTATAGCAGAACTTAAATCCATGGACACAAATGAACAAATGGGCCCTAATTTCCTCTTTTTGTTCAGAAACGTGTAGTTTTTAAGGCAAAAAGGGGGAAAGAATGAGGCAAGGAGACAAGATATGATCACTCACCAACATGGTACCATATCCATCAGCAACTTTGCATCCTCCCATTAAAAAAGGTGACTTCTGATCCTTGAAAACCTATTAAAAGTACCAATGTTTACTAGTCATGGGGAATTCGATCCTATGTAGGAGTCCAAACGATCACTTACAAACTTGCTTTCCCCAGTCATACTGGATTCATCAATGGCAAGAGAATGACCACTGATTAAAACACCATCAGCTGGGACCTAAAAGGTGGATTTTGCTTCATAATGATCTCAGAAATACACAAGAGAAACGTAAGTCAAAGAAGCAGAATATATTTGTTTACTGCATCTTACCTGATCACCAATTTTTAGAGCCACTACATCACCAACTACAATATCAAATATTGATACTTGAATCCTTCTGCCACCCCTAATAACCTGAACACAGTGCCATAATTGCAATACCATTAGAGTCCTAAAATATGGTGATAAATAGCCAATTTTTTGTAGGTCCATATCACAAACCTCCACTTGGATATTTTGTTTTTCTTCATTGAGATGCTGAAACTGCAAGGACTGCTTGTAGTCACTTATAGCTAACACAATAAGAGAAATGAGTATTTAGTAAGGTACTAAGGTCCAACTGAATTTTTATAACTGGAGCATCTTTCATGGATATAGTGAGCAAAAGGAAAAGGTTGAAAAATAGAGTGTATGAAAAACAATATAAAGAAAAACTACAAATATATTAGTGAAGGGTAAAACAAAAAAATGGTGTTCTATCTTCCAAAAATAATAAAGGTAAACTACAATCATATTACTAAAGAATAAAAAAAGTTCTGAACTTTTATCTTTCAAAATTACAGCATGACTACAATTTCAGAAGAAAGTTCAAGAACTGGAACCATTATTTGCGTCTTTCTGAAGTATAATAATGGTATCCATCTATTAAAATCTCAGCTGTTGAATTGCTTAGAGTAGATCAATAACCATAGAGCTGAATTGCAGAAAAAACAGCATACCAGTAACAAGTATCACAAGAAAGACAGCAAATGCAATGCTTGCACCATCATACCATCCTTCTTTGATGCCCTAATGAAATTCTTGAAGTTAGAACTAATGAAAACGCACGATTATAAGTGTTGCTACGTAGGTGAAGTGCTCAGCTAAACCATTGTTTGTTGAAGTTTTTGAAATCAGATTTGAAATTCATAAGGGGAGAAGCATATATAACCAACAGTTAGACAAAATACAACACCAAAGAAATAGGAAAAAGATAAGACAGACAACAGTATTCACCTCTGTTGCAATGCCCAATACTAGGGAAATTACTGCAGCTATGATAAGGATAACTAATGTCAAGTCCTGGCAGGCCTCCCAAAGAAAAACCTGTTGTCACAAGGAAAGAAAAGATTTTGTCACTGGAATTGCAACAAATTTATTAGTATAATCATATAGAAACTTACCAGAAAACTTCTTCCTTGCTTGCGAGGATATCTGTTAGGCCCAAAAGCATTCGCCCTGCATGACAAATCTGCTTCATCTCCATGGATTCCCCTCTCCACGTTGGTTTTCAGTAAATTTGCGAGCCCTTTAACCTAATGTTTGAAGAAGAATGGCATGCCTTAATTGGTGGTCATTAAATTGGAGATTCAAGTTGATTTGCAAATATGAATGGTACATGCCCCTCCATATTCTTGCAGAGTAGAATAATTATGATCCCTTGTCATTGCTGTAAGCTGCTCCTCTCCAATTCCAAACCCCGGTGGGAGAATTTCTGCATAAAAGAAACATGAAAGTAATGAAATTACAATAGTATTGTAGCCATGTTTGCACAACTATATATCAAGATGCACTTAGGTCCTCAACTTAGTGGACAATTAATCCTTGACACAAGATGCTGGTCACAGGGATAAATAACAGAGGTAAGCACAACTACAACATTGATAGTATGTTTTGTCTCCGACCCCAAAATGAGTCCATGGCAGTTACCTGGTAATTCCTCTTCACCATTCTGTTTTTCTCCTGCTTCCTTGAAAAGTAATGCGGCCTGATTGAATTCAAAACTCAAACAATCAAATAAAAGTGTACCATGATACATAATACATTGCAGAACATAAGCTTGAACAGATACCCGTATGACTTGAGCATGAGCCCTAATCTTCCTCTTTATTTGTTCCTTTTCCTCCTCCTTTTTCAGGTCAAGAGTATATCTGAATCGCCGAGAAGCATTGAGCACAAGTGCAGCTTGCTGCCAATGGAACAAAACCATAATAGTAATGTGTAAAACTAATGAACAGAATATAACATTAGTAACGATTGCATGTGCAGCAGTACAGCACCCAGAAAACATGAAAAACCATGCATGCACTTATTAAGCATTTTGTTTCCAAGGGGAGCATGCAAGCATGCTCGAGTTAGGCAGTTAGCCAACCACCAACCTCAACTGCATTGGTCAAATTATGAAACAACAAAGTAGATTTGAAGGACTAGAATTCAGGCCAATGTCTGATACGGCAATCATATGCTCCATCCACAAAGAAAGCTCTACTTTATAGGAAATAAGGAATAGAGCCAACTTTTCCAAGCCCTGGTAATCATAGGGGTGGAATCGAACGTAAATCATCAGACATAAATGAAGTCAACAAAAGAAAGCAACTAGTTAACATTTGGGGCGTTTCAACTTTCAATAGACAAAATCATATCATTTTTCAATAATGATGTAGTGCATTTTGCTTTCACAGGAGAGTAAGACATGTTGAGTTTGAAAAGAAACAATGAGATTGATTGAAAAGAGAAACATATCCTAGACAAAACAGCTGGCCTTAGACAACCAAATGGATAATATCAACATGCTTACAGTGGGCCACATCCCTCAGACGACCAAGTAGTACCAAGGTTCATCAAGGTGAGTTCTGTTGTGTCAACTTCTTTAGCTTCTCTACCCCAGCTTGTATACATTATAAAGATTCTTTCTTGATGTTATTAACAACATGTGGGAAGTGTTTACTCCATTCATCAAACCCACCCAACAGTCTAATCCAATCAACTTATCAACAGGATGTCACAAAAAAGTGTGACATAATAGTCACCAATTTTGACTCTATATAACACAGTCTGGTTAAGAAATGCCAAAAAAAGGAGAGACCGGGATGCTGGGGGGCTGATAAGAAAACTGAGGAGACTCATAACTTAGGATTTCACAGTGGCCAAACATCACAATATCATCTTCCCAGTTCCCATGGTCTTTCTTATTTCAACAGCACACCAAAAACTAGGAAAGTCCAGCGTCACTCTCTCTGTTACATCTCCCCCATTCACTCTATCCAATTGTCCCAGCTTTTATAAGCTGGAATATTATCTTAGAATCAGTCTATCACTTGGCACAATTAAGTACACTGCCAATTAACCTAAGATTGTGAGCTCTTATTGACCCCCATGAGATTCTTCCATCCCACCAAACAAGAGACAAAAGCAAGAGTGGACCATCCACATTCCCAACAGATATGGCTAGGTTCATTGCAATTCAATGTATCGCCCCACAACCAGTTGCAGACTTAGCCAGGTGGTTATAGATGAGCCTACATGTACCTAATCACTAGCATAGGTTGACAGTACCCAAAGAGAACTGATCATTTAACTTCACAAGTACTAGATCATCTCACTAGATTGTGGGTGCCGCAACCAAGTGAAAAAGAGCAAGGTTGGTTGAAAAAGAGCAAGCAGAACAGTAATAATTTCCTGAAGCAAAATCCAGGACAAAAGCTCCAGAATAATCAATAATTCCAGAGCTTTGGCAAACCACAATTTCGCAATCACAACTCTCTACTTGTGGCATAAACTCAAACAAGTTGAGTGGAATCACATAAGTTCCGCAACAAATGCTCCAGCAGATCGAACACCAACACAGTGCGTGATAACAACAAAACAAAAACAAAAAACACAGATGTGTACTAAGCTACACCCGTCTAAAACAAAGTAATCGGCACGAATTAAACCACATTGCACAGCCAAGCATTACCACAAACCTAGCACCCTGCACCCTCGAACTAGTCGAGCTCAATGTAGCAAGTTAAGGCCGAAATGGCAACTCACCCTCCATCGCCGTAGCCGCTCAACGGGCGCGCGCTTGGCAGGGATGTCGAAGGGGTCGGCCCCGGGGCCCCGAACGTCCACGCCGAGCACGTCGTCGCACCCCTCGCCGTCAGGCACCTCGTCCCGCCGCTGCACGCCCCCGGCCATCGCGCCCGACCGCTGCTCCTCAGGAGAGATGACACGGACACCCCCGCGGCCGCCGCGCCCCCGATCTGCACCCACATTCCACAAGAGCACATAAGAAAACCACCAAAAAAAAAAGCGCAAATCCAAAACCCCCCGCCCCTAAACAAGGATCCGCGCGCGGCGTGCGGCAGGGAGAGGGCAGCCACCTCGAGGAGGGCGCCGCCGCTGGCACGGGATGACAACAGCTAGCGCGTGCCGGCTCCGGAGGTGGAGCGGGTGGCCGTGGCCGCGAGGGCAGGGTGGGGATGGGAGTAGGCTAGTGGTGGTAGTGGGGAAGACGTGCGCCGAAGGGAACGAAGAGTGCGAATTGAGGACTTGCCCCTTTCCGCTTTGCTTCGTCGCCTTTTCCCCGCTTCACGCTCTTTTTTCTTTTTCTTTTTCTCCCCCTTCTTTTCCGTTTCGGCTGCGCCGCTCTGTTGGTTCGAGTTCGAGTTCGGGGTTTCGCGGTGCTAGTTTTGGGGTGTGTTTGGTTTCTTTTGGGTAGTGGGATCGTATATCCTGAATGAGGGGAAGCTGAATGAGGATGATCGTATTTTGAAAAAGAAGTGTTTGGTTCGATGTATCTGTGGATACAGCTGAATGAGTATGTGATTGGTAGGCTGTATATGAGGCTGTATGAAAGTCTTGCTCGACTCTCTCGGTCCTGGACGAGCAGATTCGGTCGAAATGGCCTTCACTCCCGGTCCCGGATGAGACCGTATGCGGGGACGAGCGGATCCAGGCTTCCACAGTAAATTCGTCCAACCAAACACCCGAATTTTTCGCAATATACGGTGGAGCTGGGATCCGGCCGTCCATATTCAGCAAACCAAACACAGCCCAAGGATGTAGATGGAACCGACGGGTAGTAGATAGTTTTTAGTTAAAAATAAATAAGTATTATTACACATATGTAGGTGAGCTTCTTAACTTATGTCATCTATCATTCTCTCTCTCCTCTGCTCTTTGTCTCTTTGCGTCGTTTTTCCGTTGATACCACTATAAAACTTTCAAAATTCTTCCAGTCCATCATCTCACTCCCCACTCCCCAAATTGATCCTTTCATCTCCTTCGCCATTTCCTTACGACTCTAATCTCACCACTATCTCTCAGTTTCGTCGTCAGGGAGCCGTCAGAGTCGAGTTGCGCCATCGTCCCCTTCTCGGCTCTATCACTGCCGTGGTGTCCTCACTGACCCGGACCTCTTCTCGTTGTGCCACCCGCATCACGAGGTGCACCTTGTCGTGTTGAATCCAACCCAAATCTCCTCCTCTCCCTCCACTAGGAGATTGCCGCCATCGAACTTCAACCTTCTCGCCGTGGCTGTCGCCAACGCCAACCTCGCAAGCGCACCACAGGTCAAGCTGCTACCGTGAGAGGGATCCCCAAATCCACTCTATGCCTATGCACTAGATAAGCGCTCCTAAAAACCATTGGAGTTCGCCACCAGTAACACTACTATAAGAAGCCTAATATTAGATGGTACATCACAGACGGTTTCCAAAAAATCATCAGTGTTAAATACAAACACAAACGATTTTAGTTTAGAAACCGTCTGTGTTGCTGTCAGCGCCAAAAACCGTCTGTGAAGAGATAATATCACAGATGGTTCATAGTGAGAACTGTCTGTGAAGTATCACAGGTGGTTCTTACCAAGAACCATCTATGATATTTGCCAAATATCTGTGACAATGAAGTTATCACAGACGGGTTATATTAAAAATTGTCTGTGATAATTCTCCTATATATATTGCGCTCTAGGGTTTTCACCACTGTACTGACGCTACACCCGAGCTCTCCTCCTCCCCCGAGCGCGCCACCTCCCCGAGCACTCCTCCCTCGCTGTCTCCCCAAGCACGTCGCCTCCCCGAGCGTGCCGCCTCCCCCAAGCTCTCCTCCTTCCCCGAACATGCCTCCTCCCCCCGAGCACGCCGCCTCCCCCGAGCATGCCGCCTCCCCGAGCCGCACAGTGAGCTTTACTTTATGTTCTTGATTGTTGGTTGGCAGTAGGAGAACTATTGCATGATAGATTGTGGCTTTTTGATTGCTTAATGAGGAAATTTGTTAAGATTGAAATCTCAGTAATAATCTAGGATTATTCTGCTAGTTTGAATTCACATTTACTAGCTGTATACTTCTGTGCAGTTAGTAGCTTTGTCAATAGCTAGTCCTTACTTTCCTGCTCAGTATTGCTTACTGTTGTCCTTTGGCTTTACCGAATATATGTTGGTTCTGCATGCTCTTGATATTGATACTATACTAAGGTAATATTCAATTAGACAATCTAGCAGAATTTTTGAGGAATTGTCACTATAATCATTGAAATATTAACAAGAGTGGAAGAAGGTCAAGTTTAGAACTTGTGCAACTCCTCACCTGAGAGCAAAAACACACTTCTTAATCTTTGCATTATGCAGATTTTAATGCCTACTTTTATGTACTATTCAACATATTGTCGCATGGTAATGACCTGAATAGTTTATATGTTTTGAGAGATAATACATATATATATATATTCATATCATTTTCATATTGCTCAATTCTATTATCTTTCAATTCTATTTTTTAGTCATTCTTCGACATCGTCGCTGGATATGTGTGATGCACTATCCTTTGAAAAATCTCGAAAGGGAAGAGAACTATCGAAAAAGCTCGAGGGTCGATTTACCATCACGGAGGTCAATCCATCTGGAACCCCTCTTAATCCTCACCGAGCAAAGTCTGCATTCCCGAGAATAGTCGAAATAGTTGCATGGGAACAGATTGAGATAGCGTTCAATTCATGACTCTAGGGCAAGCCATTGGAACATTTATCCAGTGGCCTAAGAGGGACATATGTCTGGAAGCTCCTGCACCGGTGCCAAGTCCACTTGAGCTATTTGCACCAGTGCCAAGTCCACATGAGCTATCTGCACTGGTGCCAATTCCACATGAGCGATCCGCACCAAAGCTACCTGCACTAGTGTTATGTCCACTGGGGCTATCTGCGCCGAAGCTACCTGCACAGATGCAACAAGGGCGCCGTGCATCTACATCTCATGCCCAGTCGACTACTGTGAAGTTGACCTACAGCCGAGGCAGCAAGGGCAAACTGAACAAGACCGATAATGAGATGCCCTACTTGCCATTGGTCTGAAAATTCGTGCTAGGCGAGCCATTGATTATCCCTAAGAGTGCCTCCTAACCCTAGAACTGGCTTGCCAGAGATTGCATGCATGATACATGGAACATGCCAACAAACCAGAGGAACAATGGCGCTCGGGTTTCACCGTCAAATTCATGCCGAATCATTTTCAGCACAATATTCATGATTGTGTCCTCACGGTGAGTTTCAAGTACTTATTTGATCTCTACACACTCAACACCCTCGACTCTCATTCATTCGATGTTGGATACTGTAAATAGCTATACTTATTTATTTGTATTTTATAAGCAACACGAACTTATATTTAATGACCATGACATACCTGTGTAGGTTTCACTGGATTTTAATTATAATTATACCAAAACGGAATAAGATAATATACCTTTATTCCCTAAAGAGGACCAAAATCGACTTCACAATTGTCCAACAATTAATCGACAGGCAATCACATTTCCTTCATGGATAACTCTATTGTAGTATTTCCTTTTCAATGACTAAGGCTATTTTTTGGAACCATGTAGGTTGTTCACCATGTACGTTGCAAAGGATCAAAAATCTAAAAGGATAGACATCCTGTGACATGATCTACATTTCTCGGTATTCGCTTGTACACATTAATCATATATAACACTTCATAGTAATGCCTATCGAACTAACAAATTCTATTTTTGCAATGCCACCAGCAGCTGCCAAGCAACACATATGGATTCTATGTTTACCACAACATGCAACTACTCGTCGATTCCGTGAAGATCAATATTGATCCTCAGGTTAATTTGTCAATCTTGTGATAATTATTTCATACTTATCAATTAACATATTTATGCACGACATTGATCTTCCTACCGACAGGTTCTGTCCATCGCTACAACTTTGTTGGAATAGCTCGACCTTTTAGAGATTTGAGGACAATGTGTGTCCTTCTTGTGGTCTAAAGTCATAAAAGAAGATGAAAAATTCCACAATGTAAACCAAATTTCACTAAGATAAGATTGAACTTAATTATTCATGTATACATGTATTTATTCATGGATGAATAATTTATTTCATTTCAGTTAATTGATTTATGAAATGAATTTCTTCTTTCTGAAATAAATGAATGTAAATTTGATGTATATATACTGTGTTGATATGTTTGTTTCAGTGGGCATGGCTAGCATTTACTGAGGCTCGCCAACTAAAAGAAATAGATTTGTGAATAGAAAATAATATCGCATACAATTTCAGCTACAATCCGTCTATAATAATAAGCTATCACAGACGGTTTGTAGTTAAAACCGTCTGTGAAATACTGCATCACAGACAGTTCAAAAGCCGTTTGTGATGATCTCATATTATTACTGACCTATAAACCCAGACAGCTCACGAAACCATCTGTGATGATATTTTTGAACCGTATGTGATGACATATTCTCCAGTAGTGTGAGTTCTTATTCTCTACAACCATTGCCCTTGCCCCGCCGTTTTGGCTGCCATCATCCTTGCCGTCACCTCATGCCATCAAAGATGGGTTTACATGTACGACAACACATCATGCTTCCATCCATGCCATCGTTCCTCCACTGGAGCACTACTATATGCGCGCCCTAGCTTCACTGCCCTACTGCATCGCGAGGAAGAAGAGAGCACTATGTCGGAGGCACGACATTATGTGCTTATGGTCGAGCCTAACTAGCATCGGGATCTGGTGGTACAGGCGAGGTCACGGTGGCATGCCCGCATCCAGCAGTGGCAGGGTGGCATGGCTGTTAGATTAGAAAGAAGGGAAGGGAATAAAAAAGAGAAGGGGCAATTTTGTCATATTTCTAATATTCTCTCTCCAACTTATAGGGAAATAATATTATAATGACTAGTGTTCATTTGCAAATAGCCACAAAAGTTTAATATGCAAAAGTTTAATGTCCTGTGGCCAAATTTGACTTTTATGTATGGCATGAGAAGTGATATGGATGGTTGGAAGTAGATCCAATAGTTAAAAAATCGACTGAAAGTTAAGAGATTTTCAGGCAACTGTACAAATAGAGTTCCCCAATAATCAATTGAGTTTGGTTGTATGATTGCATTTTAAATGTTGAGTGCAGTATATTTAGCATTATAAATCTAGCAAATAAAGGTCCATCTGCATATGCATACAATTCAACTGTTGTGTGAAATGTAATACTGTCAAACTGAATCACACACTAATTAAAGTTGGGTCGAATGTGTGTGTGTTTGTTTTCTCCTTTACTTCGGAGAAGGTGTGCCATATTTTCTTTTTTTTCTTAAGTGTGTGTGTGTGTATATATATATATATTTGTTTTGGTAGATGAAAAAATATAGTTCTTTTTCCCGATGATAACTTTGTATTTATTCTACTGATTTTTTACCATTTCTTTGTAACAAATGGGGCAATGTGATGCATTCAAATGGTTTTGTTTCTAGTTAGTTATGTTTGAAGTATGGTGTGTGAAACAATCGTGCTATGATTGGGTGAAACATCCTTGATCAAACCAAATTTGATAAGAGCACATATTTACCTGTGTAGGTAAGCGTAATATTTGTTACTTATCAGGGCGTCTGGCCTCGGACTGCCCTCTTCGGCTCTTTCTCTGCACTGCAAAGCATGATATGTTCGAAGGGTCGAGAAATTGTGCAGTTTGAATCATAATCAAAAGAGTTACATATATAACATGCTATATCCAAAATAAGAAATAGAAAAGGCAAATAAGCTACAAATGCTTGCAGATGAAAAAACAACTGCAATCATGTATATAAAAGGTTGTTCCTGTAAAAAGTGTATAAAGCTTCTAGGTAGGCACGCCATCAATATACATGCACTGTAAACTCCCCTCCCCGTAGTTAATTAGTTTGTTGACGTACTATGTGTATAAGTATCTAGGTATGGCATTTTTTAAAAAAATTAAGAAAACACAAGAGAAATGCTGAAATATAGCTAAAACTTTAAACATGTGTTTAAAAATGCGCTTAGCATCGTGGTACAGGTTGTGGTCGAATCAAAGGCTGATTTTGCATTTTAAGTCACATTAATGTGATAATAGAACTTAGGGAAATGTTTAAATTTTAGAAAACGTATAGTTTGTTTACAAGAACAAGAAGTTTTTAGTAGTACCTAATTGAAACAATTTCGAAATAGATGACATCCGACTTCCAAAAATCAAAGAATAGGGACGCAATAGAAACAATCTTGACTCTTTTTTTTTTTTGAAAACTAAAAGAAGTGTGTATCAGTGTATGGCTTAGATGCCGAACTGAGAAAACAAGTGGCATGTCCTCCAAAAAAAGAAACAACTAGTAGTAGTAACAACTGTGAAAGCTGCTCTTTCAGGGTCTGATCCTATAGATGAAATCTCTTAACAAATTTGTTGGCCGAAAGTTTATAAGTGACGTGAGTTGGTGTTTTGGTGTTGTCTTCAATTCTAGAGATCGCAGGATATATGCCTTCGACCGATTTCTGATTGACCTTGGAGTGGTTCATTTCCAACGGAATTTTGCTCCTTGGAATCCAGGCAACGCTAGCTAGTTTTCCAGGATCAAGCAGATACAAAAATGAAAACTGCATATGCTACTGATCATGACACTTAGTATAAAAGAGAGAATGCAGAAAGGAAAGAAAACTCAGAACCCACCAAAGGAGCCTGCAAGCTCTTCTAAGTTTCCCAGCGATGAACGCGTAAAAAATCGTACGTGGCCTGCAAGCTCTTCTAAGTTTCCCAGCGATGAACGCGTAAAAAATCGTACGTGCAAATCGCGCGAGGACCAGTACGTACGTACCTCGGCTAGCTTTCTAGCTCGATCGGCCGCGGGGCGCCGCGCGCGAGCACGGCGGAGTAAAAATGGCGGAGAACCAAGCTCAAAGCGCCAAACCACGCGGTGCGAGCGCGATGGCTGAGCCTGCCGGACTCCGAAGGGAAGACTTTACCTTGTAGACTTCTGGTCTTCTACTTCGATTCCAGTACGCGGAGTAGCGCGCTTGATGCGAACAGCAGCATATATATACCCGCAGCTCGCTTCGTTCTTTGATCGCCCAAGCTAGCGCTTGTGCGTTACTTTAGCTCTCTCTATATATTACTCTAATATAATCTAGCTAGCCAGCTGGTTAGAGCGCTTGCTTCTGGCAGTGAGCAAGGAAGCCCATCTATCCATGGCCTGCTTTTAGTCTGATCCTCTTTAACTTATAGACAGTGATATGATATCTTAATTAATGGAACACGTCCACTTTTCAACCTTAGGTGCCGTCCGGTTAGACTGAAATAAGTTGATTTATAGCTGAAATTATACTGTAGCTGATTGAAATTACACTGTAGCGGATGATGGCTTATTTTACATAACTAAAATTAAAAAAAGTTAAAAATAGAAAAAACAGGTTAGTCCATCATGGATAATACAAACGAATATGAAAAAAGAATCGGTAAAAAAGCTAAAAAAAATAAAGAAAAAGCTAGAAAAAGACGAAATTTAGAAATAGTGAAAAATAAGTCAGAAACCAGAAGGTTAATATTTTAACTTTAAACTCTGAAACCGTCTGAATTAGAACCTCAAATTAACAAAATGGTCTACTTTACCCCTCTTGACCCAAACTAAGGTGGTTTTATCTGACGTGGCACCGGCATGTCCATTTTTTTTGTTGATGTGGTGTCCACGCTAGCATCCATGTCACCATATTTTACCACCTCATGAGCCAAATCACCTCATTAGTGCACAGTAGTCATCTTCTCGCTCGAAATAGTGAGCAGAGAGTTGTCAGCATAGATGTGGCTTGGCTGAGCTCACCACTAGCGAGGACGTGGTTGGCAACACCCGACGAGGACTAAAATGAGATGCCATGGCCACGGAGAACTCCTAGGAGGTGCCAACACGAGCTGAGGTGGTCTGCCATGGCGACTACACGCGATGGCAACAACGATGCATTGATCAGCTCCCCCGTTGGCTGTGTTGCGTGATGGCTACTATTTAGCACCGCCTCCTCAAGCTTGTGGTGTCACATCTGTTCGGCTGCAGAGGTAGATGACAAAGATACAGGGGAAGGAAAGGAAGATAGAGACGGTAGTTTGCTTGCCACACGGCGCGTGAGCCCCTGCCTACCTCGACGATGCCGTAGGATTACCTATGACTGCGAGCGGAGATAGAAGAGGAAGACAAGGAGAGAGATAGGGGATGGATGCTGTGGGGAGAGGCCGAACACAAGCAGCCTGCACAGGGTTGCATGGAGGAGGCCCAATTTCTTCTCTCCACCACCTTCTTCCTCAAAGTCGGCAAAGAGCCCTCCAGCCGATCTTCCCCTTTGGTGAGAATCACGCCCAACCTACCATGTTATAGCATGTTCCACACCCTAAGCAACTTTCCCCTGCATTTATTTTGTTCTTCGCCACGTAGCCAAGCCGAAATGACCCTTCTTTTCCGTAGCCAGCTGGGAGGTCCGCCGTGATGCCGTCGCCTCCTAGATCAACCGTGGGTCAATTCCTCACAGCCAGAGCTTCACCATGACTCCCTCTTCCTCCACCCGTGCCTATCCAAGATGTCTTATGTTGGAGCGTCACCACCACACTCGCCTTCTACTTCATCGCCGCTCGCATGTCGCCAGGCCGCCACGGGCCACCATCTATCGCGAAGCCACTACAGGTGAACTCGTCATCATCATCATCTAGGCATTCCATTTTTTTCTATTCCTAGTTTTCTCCATCCTCCTTTGTCATTAGTTAGCTCTATGCCCAAAGATGCTACGTTTCCGGTTGTGAAGAGATAGATAGAGGAGGAAGAAGGGGATGAGATAGATGCCAACTGTTGGCCCCTTTCCAAATTGGGCATTGCATCTGCAAAATTGAATACGCGTGGTCAACTTTGCCAGTGAGGACACATGTGGCAGACATGTCATCCTAAAATCGGGGTGGGTTCGCTTGAGGGGGTCATGCCACTATGTATGAAGCCTAAATGCAGTAGTTAAAGGAGTTGAGTGACGAACACGTGTGACATCACCTTTGGCTAGAACACACTGCCCAAAGTATTCTGGGCAAATCATGTGGTTCTAGAGTTTAATGTTGTTTTTGGATCCACCAAATAGTTTAGAGTTGTAACGTGGACTTGTTTCTATCTTAATTACTCCACTACTGTAGAAAAAATGAACTGCAGTAGTCAATTGGCTAAGCACATGTATAGTACAGACAGTGTACTACTAGTAATATGTAGCATTTGACTGAGGTGCTAGGTTTTCTACTATGCTCATGTGTGTGTGTATACACAGAGTATGTACTACCTTGTTTTAACCAATGGCCCAGGCATTTAGCAGTTTTCTGCTGGTTTGGATGACTACGAAACAGAGGCAATAAAGACTCAAGAGTGTTACAATGGAGTCGAAAGGAATCTCTTAGAATGAACACATTGGATCAAGGAGGGATCTGTTAACAGATAGGACCATGCAATGGAGCAATCCATTAGAATTAACACACGGGATCAAGAGGGCGATTAACATGCATGGTCTCGGTATAGGGACTAGGGGTGTATGCTCGTCGCTGGTAGTTTTTTTTAAGGCAATCGTTGCTGTAGTTAATTTAGGGCATGTTTGGATATATAGGGAGATTTGAATTTGAATTCTTAGGATTTCGAGAAATTCCCAAAGAAACTCTAATTTTCAAAACACTCCCTCATTGGCTGCTTGCGATAGGTTTACCCGGGGCTACCGCAGTTTTGTCAAATATCAGCCACGCATGTCAACTGTCGGCAATGTGATAGGATCAGCAGCTATTTTTTTTTTCCTTTTCCTTTTACCCGTTGCTCAGTGCATGCATCGATCAACTGTCGGCAATGTGATAGGATCAGCAGCTAGCTATTTTTTCCCTTTTCCTTTTACCCGTTTCTCAGACCACATGCATCGATCAACTGTCGGCAGGATAACATAGGATCACATTCACACGATTAATGCCATGAAGACTGGGGCAAAGTCTGACCAAGTAGACGATACGAGAGCGGTGCGCAACAATTCAACATTCGGGCGATGGATTTGCGATACACATTCGTGTGAACCCTACGACAGATCGATACAACTATAGATCGATCGTCACTTTACGCCACTGTGCCCGTCCGTCCTCAGTAGTCCTCACGATCGGGCCACGACCTTCGTGTTAACCTTTCAAGCACTCAAAGCAGATTCTTCAAATTATTGTATATGCATACCTTGATTGACGACGAAGCTAGCTAGCATGCAGCAAATAGAAAGAGATTCATACATACGTACAGTTACACACGAGCTAGTAGTGTCCTGCGTACTTATATGCATGATTTTTTAGAAGCAGGAGAAGAACTCCTAGCTTTTATTAACAAAGCTGTAGACAATACAATGCTCCGAACGACAAACGTTTGTTTGATAAGCCTCTTGAGACAGAGTAGCTTATCTTTTTTTTACCAGGAAACTAAACATCCAACGAAATAACCACAATAACCAGAAAGTTCAACACAACTACAACCTAAAAATGAGCACAACTCGCCACCAAAAACACTAACACCAAACAGAAACTGCCTCCACAAGAATTACTTACGCGGCGGCCGACGCGCTCCAATGGCGGCGACGGAGCACCGGCACATGACGCCCCAGCGAGCGGCGCCGACTGGTTGCGCTTGTAACAGGCTACGCTGTCAGGATTGCCTTGGGGCTAGCTCACTACTACTACAAAAAAAAAAGGTTATACTAGACGGCTATATCACAGATGATTCCTATGAACCGTCTGTATTGCAAATATTACAGACGATTTAAACAACAACCATCTGTGATATTTTCACAGATGGTTATTTATATGAACTGTCTGTGATAAAGCAAAATATCACAGACATTTCTTATTAATAACCGTCTGTGAAAATACCACAGACGGTTGTTAGTATAAACTGTCTATGATAACGCAAGACATCACAGACGGTTCGTATAACAAACCGTCTCTGATAATACCATGATACCGATCCGTGGCATCTCTCCCAGGATTCTGATCTCACCCATCCATTCTCTTCGCATTGAACAGCAGGCACCGATTTCTCCCACCTCTCGCTCCTTATTAATTACTCCCCTCACCTTTTCACTCCAAGATACGTGAGTTCTACCAGTTGCTCCTAGCAAGCTAGTTCATCCACTCTTAACTTGTTCCTCAACGACGCCGACTACCACCGTGAGCTAGCGCATCCGTGCATACCATAGTGTCAAGATTCCTGGTTGAAAAGACATCATTACAATCCAAGGTAATCAGTCTCCTACTCTAAATTGTGATCACAAATCCTTAGAGATTGTTGATCAACTTCCATTAAGGGATCTTAATGAAGCAAAAATACTTAGCAAGGTGGGAAAGCTTAAAGCAACTCCCCAGCCAAATGAAGAAGTGAAGCAAGTGCCGCTAAACCCTGATGACAAGTCTAAGACTGTTCAAATTGGGTTGGGACTCAGTAAAGTATAGGAACTCAAGCTCATCGCCTTCCTCCAGGCTAATGTAGATATGTTTGCGTGGAAACCATCCGATATGCCTACAGTCCCAAGAGAGGCGATCGATCACAGAATATCCATATGGCTTGATAAACGACCAGTATAACAGAAGTTATGGCATTTCACTCCTGATCAACAAGAGGGCATCCAAGCAGACTAGGATAAACTCGATAGATTGGTTTCATTCGTGAAGTAGACCACCTAGATTAGCTGGCGAATCATGTCATGGTCAAGAAAGCTAATGGTAAGTGGCTCATGTGCATTGATTTCACTTGTTTGAATACTGCCTATCCTAAAGGTGATTTTCCTTTACTCCGTATTGACTAGATGGTCGACTTAACTACAGGATATAAACTGATGAGTTTCCTAGATGCTTATCTGGGTTATCATCAAATTAGCATGTCAAGAGATGATGAGAAGAAGATTACCTTCATCACTCCATTTGGTATCTACTATTACATTAAGATGTCATTTGGACTCAAGAATGTTGGAGCCATGTACCAACGCTTGATTTAGAAGACCTTTGTAACACACATAGGGCATAATTTAGAAGCTTATGTAGATGAACTTGTAATAAAGAGCATTAAAAGCTCTGACCATCTATCTGATTCATTGAAACCCTCAATATTTTGAATAAACATGGTATCAAGTTAAATCCAGAAAAGTGTATTTTTGGTATTTCTTCTGGTAAATTACTTGTTTTTCTTATATGTTCTCATGTAATTGAAGCTAATACTGAAAAATCCATGCCATTGAAGCATTACGACCATTCTCCATTGTGAAGGAGATACAAGGTCTAATTGGTTGAATGGCAACATTTAGTCATTTTATTTCTCGATCAGGAGAACATGGTTTGCCATTTTTTAAGGTAATATGTAAACATGATAAATTGTATTGATTCGATGAAGCAAATAAAGCCTTTGAGGACATAAAAATTCATTTGGCTAAGCCACCAATACTGGTTTCACCTCCTCGAGGGGAACCTTTATTGATATATTTGGCTGCTATCCCTAAGGTTAGTGCAACACTGGTTGTTGAATGAGATGGAGTACAAAAACCAGTATACTACGTAAGATAAGTTTTACACTAGTATAAGGAACGATATCCTGAGGTGCAAAAATTACTTGATGCTCTATTAATGGCTTCTTGTAAGCCACAATATTATTTTCAATTGCATAAGATTACTGTGCCTACGTTCTTTCCCTTGAGGAGCATACTCCAAAATCAAGAGGCAACTAGTTGTATTACTAAATGGGCAATGGAACCTAGAGAATTTGATGTTCAATTCATTGCCAAGATGACAATAAAATCTCAAGCTTTGGCGGATTTTATCACTGAATGGACTAATTCTAAACCACATAAATAGAATGAATCTAAAATGGACAATCACTGGACACTATATTTTGATGGTCTCGTGAAAGGTTCTGAGGCTAGTGTAGTATTGGCCACGCCACAAGGTGACCAGCTACAATATGCCATTCAAATGCAATTTTCCACCACCAATAGTATGATAGAGTATGAAAATCTTTTAGTTGGGCTCCGAGTAGCTAAATCCCTGGGAGTCCGCCAACTTTTAGCGAAAGGTGATTCCCAATTAGTAGTAAATTAGGTTAGCAAAGAATATCAGTGTTCTAATGAGACAACAGCTTGCTACTTGGAAGAAGTAAGGAAATTGGAAAAACACTTTAATAGTTTTGAAGTCCAATATATTCCGCCAAAAGACAATGTTCTAGCGAACCAGTTATCAAAATTGGGGTCCTCATGATCACCTGTTCCAACAGGTGTATTTCTTGAATACTTATTTAAGCCCTCAATAGTTATAATTATAGAGGCGCAAACGACCATATCAGGGGTCAGTATTCTCGAGCATGATGCAAATTGGATCCAACCATTGAGAAACTATCTTGCGCATGGGACAATGCCCCAAGGATACACATTAGAAAGATAAGTTAATTTGAATGGCACGCATGTACAAACTGGTCGATGTAGACCTGCATACAAAAGGATCACATGGTGTTATCATGTGATGCATACCCTAAGAAGAGGGAGTCAAACTTTTAAAGGATATACATGGGGGGCTTATGTGGATGACATACTTCCTATAGAATACTGGCCGGTAAAGCATTCCAACAGGTTTATTATTAGCCCACCACATTACAAGATGTCATGCATCTTGTAAAGACTTGCTAGCGGTTTGATGCTCGACAAGTACACCAATCAGTAAATCAATTACAAACAATGCCATTGTCATAGCCATTTTCAACATGGGGAATTGATATTGTTGAACCCCTCCCAAGGGCGACTAATGGATACAAGTTCATCTTCATGGCTATTAATACACTTACATAATGGATCGAGCCTGAGCCAGTTATTACTATTACAACATCTACAGCAAAAAAAATCTTCATGAAGCACATAGTCACACTTTGTGCGTACCTAGTTGCCTTATTACGGATAGTGGATCATGATTTATTAGTGATTTATTCCAAGATTATTGTGCTACAATAGGCACAAAAATATGCTTCGCTTCATTTGCTCATCCAAAGAGTAATGGAACAATCGAGCTTGCTAATGGCCAAATCATGCTAGGCATGAAGAAAATGGTTTTTGACTACCTCAAGGTATACTCGGGGGCTTAGGTAGATAAGCTCTACTTAGTACTTTGTGCTTTACGCACACGCACTACAACCAGCAGAGCTACTAGTGAAACTCCATTTCAATTGGTTTACGGAGTAGAAGCCGTATTGCCCAAAGAAATTTACTTGGGATCTGTAAGAATTGATAACCAAAGATAAGGTCAATCAAAATGAACAACGCGAAGATGATATTAACTTACTCGAAGAGAAGCGTGATCAGACACTGGTCAAATCTCCAACATACTTACCTGTTTGGCACAGCTTCACCAACAGCTTCATGAGTTGTTGTGAGCTGTTTTTTGCCAAACACCCTTTTTGCAAATAGCTTCACCCATGAAGCTCCTTTTTTTGTGCTCTCACAAAGGAATAGGGAGAGGTGAAGCTGAAAAAAAGTAGCTTTTCACAGTTTTCTCCCTCAGGCCCATATTCCAAGGAAGCGAATGCCCCTCTAGTTCACAAAAATTTACACGTATTTGCCACTCTCTCCCTCAGGCGTACGCACCGCTCAGTTCACAAAAATCCCGTTCACTTTTTTCTTTCGCGTACGCACCGCTCTCTCCCGTTCACGTATTTTAAATTTTTTATTATTTTAATTTTTTAATTCATACTCATTCAAATATATTATTTTTTAATTCATATGACCATATACAAATATACAACTCTAAATGTTAGAACAAGTCAGGTAGACAGAGGCATCTTGGACAATTGACCTCTCTCAGCCATGCATGAAGCCGTTGGTGAAGCTGTTTTGCCAAACAGTTTTCTAAAACAGCTTTAGCTTCACCGGTGAAGCTGCTCGTGAAGCTGAATCTAAAAAAAACAGCTTCACTAGTGAAGCTGAGCTGTGCCAAACGGGGCTTTACAAGGATTACGATGATATTACAATAGAAAAGTTCAACACGCATAACTGTGACTTGGAGACGGCATTGATTCGAGCTCCTGTTCTTGCGAGGTGTGTTATTCTGGTTACTTTTGGGGTCTTGACTTTGTTAAGGTTGTTCCTTCAGATTAGTATGTATATAGGCTGGCCGTTCTATTTGCTTGATTTCTAGCTGTTCTTTCTCTTGATTTTGTGGTGCTATTTTGGAACGAGCTTTCTTTTGTAGTTTTTCCTCTAATCCCACTCTTCTTTTTGCTGCTATGTTGTCATTCGTGAGATGTATTGTTACCAATGGAAATGCCGAACATGTGTTTGTGTTAATGCCTGGGGGAGCTGCTATGGCAGGAACAGGGATGTATTTTGGATGAAAATGGGTTATAGCTTTAAAATAATTTGGTTTATTTGATCTCAGATTTAAATATGCTCATCCCATTATCCTTTCCATCTTCTTTTATCATGCTTGTTTTTTTTGCTTAACCTTTAATTGCGTTTGCCCGCGCCACTGTGACCCCTGTTAGAAATAAAGTGATCCACCTTTCAGTTTAGTATTTTCGGCTGTGCGAAGGTTTTTTGGTTCTTGTTGTTCCTAAGTTTCAACTTTCAAGCCCAGCTCTTAGTTCTTGCATTTGATGTCTGTGTATTTTAATTGCCATATTGCATGGTACTCCTACCTAGTTTCAATTAATTTCGTATTTGTTTCTAAAATTTTTAGTAGCCCATACTCTTGTCATGCTGCACCACTCTGCAACATGGTCGATAATTAATGAATATATAATATGCCTAGAGAAATTAATCAACATAATAAAGACCCGTGTCCAAGCAAAATATTGTCCCGTAATTAATGCCTAGAGAAATTAGTTACTGCATTCTCTGCGTACTAGCTTGTTATTTCTCTCACTTGTCATGGAAAAGTTGTGTATCTGTAGCTCCTGATGCGTATGAGGAAGAGTAATACGCTTCGCTGTCTCCATCTTGTAGCAATATGTATACATCGGCACGCTGGAACATCTTGTACCTATGTCATCAACCCTATATATAGGGCTGTGCAGTTTCAAACCGAACCGAAAAAACCATACCGGAAAAATTGAACCGAATCGGTCAACTCGATTTAACCAGTTTTCGGTATTCGGTTCGGTAGCTAGAAAAGTGGTATTTCTCTGATTCGGTTTTTTGGTAAAAATCGAGGAAAACCGAATTTCCCGAAAAAACCGAACCACCTGTCTCACGCTGCAGCTCAGCTCTGCGGCCTGCGCCTCTGCGCTGCAGTCTCGGTCTCGGCCCACCACTACACTCAGGCACCGATGGCCCGACCGGCGCACGCACGTGGCAGACGCCAGACGACTACGGCAAGTGAACCCTAGCCGTAGAGCGCATCAGCGCAAACCGACGCCCCTCGGCCCTCGCTTCTTCTGAGTCCTCTCGCCAGATCCGCTCGAGACCTCGAGTCTCGTAACCCTAGAGCTCGTCAGCTCGCCGCTCGGGCCGCTCGGCGCGCTAGATCCGCTGCCGGTGTCCGTGTTCTGCCCCCCAGGCGGCTAGGCCCCAGTCGCCAGTCCCAGGCTCCGCCTCCGCCTCCTTCGGTGCTCCACTGCTTCGCGCCTCCGCCACCTCCGGTGCTCCGCACCTCCGCCACCAGGTCTTCTCCTCTCCATTCACTAGATGTGTAGATCTAAAATTTGAAATGATCTAAAATTGGTAGAATGCTATTGCCACTTTGCCATATTGCTAGTTGGCTGTCTACTGCCTATGCCTAGTCTGTTGTGACTTGTGAACTTGTAAGTTGTAATGTTGCTGGCAACTTGTTGTGTAGTAGACAACTTGCCAGATTATTTAGCTTCTCACAACTTGTTTATGTAATGTCAGGCCTAGATTCAACTCCAACAGCTAGTGTCTACTCCTCGGATCGTGTTTGATGCTTTTCTTATTATTTCAAAATTAGACTGTCTAATGTATGTGTTTGCTGGCCACAAAACTCCAATGAAAATTCTGTTTAAAAGAACTAACCAATGGTTTATGTGCTGCAGGTTTCATTTGTGCTGCTGCCTGGAGTGCTGTGCTGGTTTATGTGCTGCTGCCTGCTGGAGTTATATGTGCTGCACTGCTGCTGGTTTATGTAATGTGCTGCTACTGCCTGGCTGCTGCTGTAATATGTATTATGTAATGTGCTGCTACTGCCTGGCTGTTGCTGTCTTTATTTGCTGCTACTGCTAGCTGCTGCTGGAGTGCTGCTGCCATTGCCTGGCTGCCTGCTGCTTGAGTCTTGACTGCTTGAGAGTGCTGGACAGCCCTGGACTGGTTTATGAATTATGACTTTA
Organism: Dendrocalamus latiflorus; assembly: GCA_017311315.1. NCBI lineage: Eukaryota > Viridiplantae > Streptophyta > Magnoliopsida > Poales > Poaceae > Dendrocalamus > Dendrocalamus latiflorus. Next base: position 20,015,800 of record CM029634.1, read on the forward strand.
GTCTTTATGTGCTGCCTGTTAGGTGCTAGTTGCTGCTGGTTTTGTGTAGTCGGACAGCAGCAGTAAGCCAGTAATTCTTAATCAGTTAATATGAGTCAATGTATTTATGTATTATGTATGGATGTTTTTATGTGCTACTGCAGCACTGCTATTGCTACTGTCCTGTGACTCCTGTCCGGGCGTCCGGCTGTGACTGTGAGTGTGAGGGGTGTGTGCTGTTCTAGTGTTCTGCTGTGATGCACTGAACTGAATCACTGATGCTGTCCGACTGCCGTCTGCCACTGCTATTCTGAATTTCTGATTATAGAATGGAGATTAACGTTTAGCAATTCGCGCAAACTTTGATAAAATTGGTATTAACTGATATCGTACCGAAATAAGATGGTATTTACCGATACTACATCGTATTCTGAAAATATCGTATTTCCCGAAATACTAAAACCGTATTTACCGAACCGTATAAACCGAAAAAACCGAACGAACAGTCCTACCTATATAGATACGTTGGAGAGAGAAAACGATATGTACAAGTTAGAAATAGGAGACAGTGGTTAGAAATATCGGTACATGTAAAAAAGAGAGAAGACAAGGACCGAGATCAGCCCATCATGGAGTATATAGTGCATTATTGGTACATGTCCAAGATACTTTTGGTGCATGTTGAACCTTCTTCAGTACTGTACCAGGGCAATTTCTACTAACACAAGGAACTCAAATATACACTTTCCCAGAGAGAGAGAGAGAAATTTCTACTAACACACGGCTGCACTTATGTTCGGTTTGACCTTCCGGAATCTGGCTTATTTTTTATTATTCACAAATTTTGTATTTTTCTAATTCTTTTAGTTTTTTTACCGATTCTTTTTTCTCATATTTGTTTGTATTATTCGTGATTGGCGAGCCCCTCACTAACCGATGTGGCCTCCTACCCCGCGCAACACATGGCCTCCTCCTTTTTCTCGTCGAAGTAGCATTGCCCGTCTTCCCCTGCCACCCCGCCCCCTCCTCCACCCCCGTGGTCGGCGGCGCCCTCGCCACCTCGCTACACCGCCCCTTACCCCTCCCCGCCTAATCTAATAGCTAGTATCTTCCACCGCCGTCATCCTCCGGCACCGTCCATCAACCTCCTATCCTGCCCATCACCCCCACCACCGCCCCTGGCCTCCCTCTATGCTCGGGGGAACGATGAACCCATGTGTGAAGGGCGGGATTCTCTTCTCGGGCTCGCTAAAGAGAAGGAAAAAGGGATCGTCGGAGAAGAAGGTGGAGATAGTGGTGTACGAATCTTGTTGTACATTCAAATATGGAAAATTCAACTGATTTTTCCTGTTGTATAGTACTTCCGATATATACATATATAGCGTCAGCCACAGCTAGGTTGAGGCAACTTCCGACCGGTTTCCTTGAAAAGGGGCGCGCGTACGAACGTTTGCGTCAATTCGCACAACCGCACAACTAGCACGATGCAGCAGGTGTTTTGGATTGAAATTTCTTAAATTTTCCGCTAGCTTCCTTAAATCGTCATCTGTGTATATCACGAGTCACGACATATGCACAATTGCATGTAGGAGCTAGTAGCAAAGACAGGTATGCCTTCCCAACCTGCGCCCTGCACATATATTGTGGTGATCATTTGGGCTATTTTTTTGATGGCTTATGGCTGAAAAGCACTGTAGCTGGCTGAAAAAACCCTGACAGAGACTTATTTAACATAATTAAATTTAAAAAATTTAAAAATATGTTAGCCCACTACATATAATACAAACACATACGGGAAAAAAGAACCGGCAAAAAAGCTCACCAAAAAGCCAAAAGTTCAGAAAAAAATAAAATTTATGAATAGTGAAACATAAGTCGGAAGCCAAAAACTGAAGCCCAGAAATCCATATCCACAGTTAATTCCAATCTCAAGATGAAAGGCTCAAGTATTCACGAGGAAACTGAGTCGGTAGATTAGCTCAATTTATCTATAGCCTTTGATGATGCTAAGATTTGACAGCTCGTAACTTGTAATTAATCACTGTCGTGTAATTACCTCGCTTAGAAGCAAAAGAGTAGATGCCATCGGATCCTTGGTCTTTACGCGTTTTCTGCATGAAAGGTCCACACGATCGAGTAGATATACATGCATGTTTGCGGGGAAACGAAGCGGAAATCACTGCGAAATGCCTTCGATCGCATGCAGCTATCTTTTTTCTGAAAGAAAAAAAAAGGTTCTCGATCGATCGCGACGCGAATGGGCTAACGGATTAGCGTGAACTGTATGTACGTTCAACTGCTCCCGTTTGCTGCACCATTAACTGTCGTCAACTTGCTGTTAGCCAGGTGCAGGAGCATCTCTCTTTTCCTATGTAATTCACGTACGTCCAGCCATCTTGTCAATCTTATCCGGAGAGAAGCTAGCAGTCAGAAGAACAACACAACACCATCTGCGTTAGGCCGGTGGAGAAGAAGGCTGTGTGCCCGCATCATGCACGCCGTGCGCTGGGTTATTCCTCTTTGGTAAAGCGCTATGCTGCTCTAGATGCGCTGTTGTTGCCTGGAAAGAAGATAAAGAAGCGATGAGATGATGAGAGGGGCCAGAGGTTGCATGGTTAGTTTCCCTTTGGAAAGCTAGGCCGCCCTGGCTATGGTGAGCTTGGTCACCTGGTCAGTTGCTAGGTTGGGTCCACGGACGTGTCTCGCGCTTGGCCGGCGCATGAAACGCTTTACAAAGGAGCCCCACCTGATACGTCCTCTCAATAAAGAAAGAAAGAAAGGAAGGCAAGAAAGAAAGAAAGCAAGCAAGAAAGAAAGAAGCCAATACGGTGTGATGGAATTTCGTGTAAAATGCGCAAGAATGCTTAGTAGTACGTAACGTGCTCCCTTGAAATGCAGCACGGAATTAAGGAGCGTCGGCAGGCGTCGAGGGCTCGAGGCTGGGCGCGCGGTGGCTCGGAGCCTCGGAGTTGCGGGCCAAGAGCAGCGATGAGATCGCGCGCGAATTGGCCGAGGAATGAGCCCAAGGACGGACGGGGCGGGCGGCCTGGCTAGCAGCAGCGCAGGTTTCAGGAGGATGGCCGCCGCATACACGCGCGGCAGCGGGGAGAAGCACGGTCGGGGCGAACCGAGCACGCGCCGGCTTGACGGGGGCTTACATGGGCCAGTCCGCCGCTCTTTCTTTTGCGCGGTTTGTTACGGTTTGGGCGGACGGTCTAGTCGGCTCGGTCTGCCCCGCCTGCACGGTTGTTGCACGCTCTGGCTCTCTAGTAGGGCTGTAAACGGTCCGAGCTCGAGCGAGCTCAGGGTGTGTTTGGTTGAGCTGTGGCTTCTGAAAAAGCTGCTGTGAGCTGTGGGCTGTGGAAAAGCTGCTGTAGGTTGTGGGCTGTAGAAAAGCTGTAAGCTGTTTGGTTCAAACAAGTATAAAACTTACCTCCTATCTCTATTTTCCTTGAAACAACTGTGAAACAGCTCTCTATTTTCACCATTTCAAAAAGCAGAAAGCCAAAAGCCAAAAGCAGGGTACAAGGTGCTTTCAAAACTGTACTACCCAAAAGTAGCTGCTTCTGAAAAAGCAGCTTCTGATTTCCACCCCTTTGGTTGGCTTTTGGCTTTTTTGAAGCAAAAGCAACTCCAAAAGCTCAACCAAAGGCACCCTCAGTCTGCCAGGCTCGAGTTCGATAGGAGCTCGAGCCGAGCTAAAGGTAACGGTCAAGCTTTGAGCTGGGCTCGAGTTCGGCTCCAACGAAGCTCGAGCTTGGTTCGAAGAAGCTCGTGTAGACTCGGTTGGACAGGATAAGCAGATTGAACGTGCACTCAGATTGAACAGCAGCAGCAATATTTGTTTTAACAGCACTCAAATTATTAACAACAGCAGCAGTATCAATATTTGTAGCAGCAACAGCAGCAATCAAAGTATTAACAACAGCAACAACATCAATATTTGTAACAACACTCAGATTATTAACAAATAACAACAGCAGCAGCAAATATATTTGTAGCAGCAACAGCAGCCAACAATCACATTATTAACAGCAGCAGCAGTATTTGTAGTAGCAACAACAGCACTCAGATAGTCAGAATCTTACGAAATAACAACACCAGCAGCAGTAATAGTTGTAGCAACAGCAGCAGTAGTAATAGTTGTAGCAACAACAGCAGCAATCTAATTATTAACAACAACAACAACAACAATATTTGTAGCAGGCTAGCAGCAACAGCAGCACCACAGACCATAGTTGTAGCAGCAACAACAGCACCACAGGCTAGCAGTCTGGATGTGAATAAATGAAGCAAATCCAAGAGCATAAAACAATAACATCTGAACATTTGAAGCAGACCACAGACCATAGTTCACAAGTTCATAATAGGAGTTCACATGTTCACAAGACCACAGACCACACACATGGCACATATCAAGTTCACAAGTTCATAATAGGAGTACAGACAAGACAGATAACAAGTTCACAACGTAATAACCATAAGTCAGCCAAAAGGTGCCTCATCTTCTTCTAATAGCCACAAAATGCTTTTACTATTGGCATAGAAAGTAATGTGGTTAGTTAATGGTGTAAAAAAACTTGAGATTTCATAAAGTTGAACAAGTAAGAAAAGCATACCTGCTAAAGAAGACATAATCACTAATTGCTTGTAATAATCACATTGCTCAAGATGCCTCTTAAAATGTGATGTAGTACCACTACTGTTTTTTTGTTAGCAAAGCTCCGCAGGCTTTGCACTTCACCTTGCTTTCCATCTCTCCTCTCTTTTTTTTCTTCAATGGAACTTCACATTCGTCAAAGAAATCCCATATTGCCGACTTCTTCTTCCTAGTGGGTTTCGTTGGTCCATCCTCTCGACCCTCCACTTGTGCATTTTCTGTTGCTACTGCAGTTGCCGTGCCAATGGTGCCATTTGACTGTCTTGATTGTGCCAATGGTGCTGGTGAAGGACTAGATTGTTCTATTGATTGTGCATTTTCAGACATCTACAACAGTTCATATAGTATCATCAGCAAGAATGAAAAAGAAATTCAGTCATACTAAATCAACACAAGCATGATTTATAATATTTAGAGTAACTAATGCACTAGAAGCCGAAACAACAAGATCACAAATCAGAAATTCAGAATATATGGAGCCGAAGCAACATGATCACAAATCAGAATGTAAGGAGCCGAAGCAACATGATCACAAATCAGAATGTAAATGATGTCAAGATGATCAGTAAGATGAGCAGCAATCATAACGATCATAAATCAGAATGACAATTCATATAGTATCATCGGCAAAAATGAAAAACAAACTTCAGTCATACTAAATCAACACAAGCATGATTTATAGTAACTGAAAGCAACATGATTTATAGTTCTTTACAAATCGCAAAAGTATAGTTCATACTCTGTCTGCGCCTATGTGGTGGGACTTGATGTCAGTGTGGTGGTGGGGAGCCGAGGACGAGGAGGATCTTCGTGGTGGAGTAGGAACACGGCATCCAGGATTGGGGAGGGCTACCGGCGGCGTCGGGGGCTCGGGGCCGAGGGTGTCACCGTGTCGACCATCTGGATGGGATCTCAGTTTCAGAGACTCAGATCTGGGGAGGGAGTAGCCGAGTACGGAATAGGGAGTGGGGATCTCAGGTGGCTGCCGGCGGCAACACTCAGATCTGGGGAGGGGTGGGGAACTGGGGATCTCGAGTGGCTGCCGGTGGCGAGACTCAGATCTGGGGAGGGAGTAGCCGAGTACGGGACTAGGGAGTGGGGATCTCGGGTGGCTGCCAGCGGCGAGACTCAGATCTGGGGAGGGAGTAGGGAACGGCGAATCTCGGGTGGCTGCCAGCGGCGAGACTCAGATCTGCGGAGGGAGTAGGGAACTGGGGATCTCGGGTGGCTGCCGGCGGCGTCGGGGGCTCGGGGTCGGGCCGCGGGGGAGGATTATGCGAGGGTTTCACTTTCGCTGTGTCGGCTCGCTGGAGTGGGGGAGGGGAGGGACTCAAGGGAGTGGGGAGTCACGGGCTCACGGTCACGGAGTCACGGTCGTCCAATCCGATTCGGGCTTGTCCGAATTATTCGAGCTCGGCTCGCCCAGGCTCGCGAGCTTACGATGAAGCTCGAGCTCGGTTCATTATAAGCTCGAGCCGAGTTCGAGTCGAATCTAGAGTGAGCCAAACTCGAGCAGTTCGCGAGCCTCGAGCTTTTTTTACAGCCCTACTCTCCAACCTCTGGGGCAAGTTGTTGAACCGATGATTCCGCTCGCGCCTCACAGTCACATCAGTATGCCACGCATGCTCTCTCTCTCTCTCTCGCGCACGCATGGAAGGCACCTCAAATAGGGGTGCAATTGGATCGGATTCGAACGGATATTGCTTAAACCGTATCCTAACCCATATTTTTCCCCGGATTCGAAGTCGGATACGGTAAGACCGAATTCGAAGTCGGATACGGTATGACCGGATACGAATACGAATTCAGAATATTCAGAGTTTCGAATATGATATCATCGGGACGGATATATATCGGTTACGGATCGGAAACGGATAATATAGGTGGATAACACGGACGTACAAAAAGGAACATTTTCAATAGTGTCTTCTCATTAAAATTAAGGAGCACACAGATGAGCACTATGTTCAATAACTGCATACCAGATGAGCACTATGTTCAAACAGCATACATTGCTTGCATAGAGCATACATTTTCAATAACAGCATACAACATACTGCATACCAGATGAGCACTATGTTCAAACAGCATACATTGCTTGCATACAACATACATTTTCAATAATTGCATACAACATACCAGATGTTAGATGAGCACTACTGCACTAATGCACTATGTTCAAACATTGCTTGTAGTAAGTGAATAATCATGACAACATCCATGCAGCTGTTCCTCTGCACAAAAACGCCTGATCTTTCAACTCTTTGTTCTCCATTGCAGCAAAATGGTCTTGAAGAAGTTACACGGAGATCTCAGGTCTGCTATAGCTCCATTCATTTGTGAGGTAGGGGGTGCTGTTGCCACTACTCTCAGGAGCCGAACTCCTGGCAGCATCATTCTCTAGAAAGCATACTTATAATCAATACTATGATATAAAATGTTCAAGTCTAATTAATTAAGCAATGGTACTAAACTAAATAATTCTTGAAAGAATTTTGCTTCACCAACTTTCAACCAAGCAAGTGTTCCATAATGGTAAAGGAACATAAGTAAAAGTGGAAAATTTGTCACATCCAACCTTTCAACCTCTTCGGCTCTTCCTGTAGCATGTTGCACACCAGAAAAAGAAACAAAAAAGGAAAGTGAAGAAAATGTAGTGTAATAATGTTGGCATGCAAGTTTAAGCTACTTAAAAGTTATGGCGACGAAAGGCTAGCCGAAAGCTGAATGAACTATTGAAACACTTGAAAGCAAAAGACATACAAAAGAACAGGCTCCAATACTTAAGATTTTTGTTGTTGTGCAAGTGGGAAACAAATGCCAGGCAAAAGATGGCCAATGTTGTTTAATATGCTTGCGGAGAATGCATGAAAACAATAATGAGCCATACTTGCTCGGCTCTACAATATAAGTATATAACTTCAAATGTTAAGCACACAAGTAGCAAATGGATTATATTATGGTAATAACTTTTTGAAATTTCTTTTGTCCAGTCATTGATAGCAGCACAATGATGAATATAGTCCACAGGGCATCTGCCATGTAAAGGAACTTACCAGAAACTTAAGTACACAATATTAACTCATGTCTCAGAAACTTACCAGAAACTTAAGTAGTAAACTTCAGCTTCACTTGCTCACAAAGCACAACTAGAGCTCGCCATCGTTAGCTACTTCTTTGTCCTACAAATCACCTATGATGGATGCAACTTTGCTAAATAAGAGTACAAATGACCAATACTAGACACTAGTCTAACACTTTTAGTGTTTAACTAAATAAGAGTGCAATACACCAAATCACAATACCTGAAGAATCCTCATATTAGCAACAATGGTCTCAACTCTTACAATCTGAAAAAAATAAGAGGAAATTTCATAGTTAAAAAAGAGACTAGCAATACTAGTGTTACACTAAAAAGATGACAATTGATGTTATCACCTTTTCTGGATGCGGCTATCCAATCTTTCGTACATATCAATGCTTCTACCATTTCAGACTCTAGACGACTGCGAAATGGATCAATGACCCGACCACTAGCACTAAAAGCAGATTCTGAAGCTACTGTTGACACTTGCATGGCCAAAACATCACGTGCAACTCGTGATAGAATAGGATATTCATCTTGTTGACTCTTCCACCATAATAAAATATCAAAGTTTTGATTGGATCTACCAAATTTAAGGGGCTGCTCTGCCATGTATTTCTCCAGGTCATTTGGTTCATCTTCATCAGCCCCATATGTGTCATATAAGAAGTCATGAAGTTCATCATTCTCATTGTCCATAAAGAGATCTATAGCTGGTTTATGATTGGGTGTAGCAATAGCATTGGCAACACTCTTATTTTTTGACACACTAGGTGCAACAAAGGCATATGATTCATACAATTGCTTGACGACATTGATGAATTCTTCAAGTTCAACCTTATACAACAACTCACCATAAAATTTCTTCATGTAAAATTCTATTATTTTTGTCTTATACCTAGGATCAAGAAATGTTGCCACAGCAAGTGCAATGTTGGACTTCTTCTAGTACTTCTCACATTTAGCACTCATAGAAAATGCCATGTCACGTATGGTGGTATCAGAGCTAGCACACCACTCAAAAATCAAAAGTTTAATATGTCAAAAAATGTGGTAAAACAAATTTGCTATAGTATATAAAGTACCAGAGAATAGCTCAGTAACATCATAGAATTTCTTTAAGCATTTGCAAAGTGTTAGTGCCTTATCCCATTCTGAATCTAAAGGAGCAATTTTCTCGTACCTACAGCGTTCCAAACACAAAAGCCTCTCAAAAGCGCTCCTATAATATATGGCATCCCTCAACATCAAATAGGTAGAATTCCAATTCGTAGCAACATCCAGTGAGAGACTCATCTTTTTATCCAACCCACACTCAGATGCACACTTTTGGAATTCCTCCCACTGCAACGGAGATCCCTTTACAGCTACAACAAATGCTCTAATATTCTGAACTGCAGAGGCAATTTCTTGTAAACCATCTCTAGCAACAAGATTCAATATATGATTGTCACATCTCACATGAAAAAACATACCATCACATATTAGCGGACTTTGCTTTTTAATTTCAGCAAGGACATCTTTTACACACACTTCATTTACAGATGCATTGTCCAAAGATAAGGAAAATAACTTCTTTTCAATATTCCACCTCACGGCACAGGAAGTAAATGCATCAGATAGGTTAGCACCCGTGTGTCGTCCTTCTACATGCATGAATTTGATAATTCTTTTTTGAATTTGCCAATTATCATCAATCCAATGTACAATGACACACATATACCCTTTGTTTTGATTTGAAGTCCACATGTCCATAGTTGTGCTAAAGCGACACTGAATGGTTTTAAAATATTCATATAACTTTCCCTTTTCTTGTAATAAGAGGTCCATTACTTCTTTTCTAATTTTTGTACGGCTCTTGATTGGAAAGCTAGGATGCAAAGATTTGATGAAGTCAACAAGATATTCATGCTCAGCAATATTGAAAGGGTACTCATGCATGATTATCGCTAAATAAAACTTTCTCAAGCTAGCTTTTTGACCATACTTGTATACAATAGTTGTGTCAAATGCATTATTCTTTTCTACTTTGAGTACCTGTTGACCTGGGTTGAGATGGTGCTTTTTTCCAAATGGTTCCAAAAGCATGTTGTGCCATTGATGGTCTCACATCTGGCACTATATTTGTAGTGGTTGCATTGCGCCCAACGTTCAACAATCTTCTTTCCATTCACCTCAACTGTCTTTGTAGTCCTAGTGTAGTAATCCCAAACCAGTGATGTGCTCTTCTTCTGCTTCTTTGTAATAGGCTCATCTTCTATATTCTCTTGATAGCTGAAGGACTACCTTCTATACCTTGCCCTTGCGTGCCACTGCCAATTGTCGGAGCACCTTCAGTTTGTATTGGTCCTCCTCCAGATGCAAGTGTAGTTATGGCAAATGAAGATGAAGGCACACCCACACTTCCACTTTCAGATGCCATCAAAATTCACTGAGTATTTGTTCTTCTTGTCTTGTATGAGTACAAGAATCGATCAACTGATCAATGGATTCAAGAAACAAAATGACTAAATGAGAAAAGATTCAAGAAACTACTCTCTATCATTAATTCAAGAAACTACTCTCTATTGTCAGCTCAAACTCCGGCAATCACTCGAACTCACACGCACACAAAGAATGGAATGGCTAAAGAAATATCTGAAGACAATGTTTTGTGCTGCAAGACTGAAGCAGCTTTTCAGTTTTCTTGGACCTTTATTATAGCCAACTGAATATGACTTAGTAAACACAAATAATCACTAACCGTTACAACCGGATCATACCGAGTAAATTGCTAATTAAAACAGAAATTAATCCCTACAGACTCGCTCTTAACAAGACCGATTCAGTCGGGAGTCAAAACAGAAAATGAAAACTGAAGAAACAAACTTTTAACGGAAATCCGACAATGGCTAACTGATGAAAATCCGCCAAAAACCTGCGCAGGATTACCGAAGACTTCATCTGTCATTCAGATAATTGTCATTCAAATATTCTAGTTGTCACCTAAGTTTGGATGCCAAACACAAGATATACCTTCGGTGCCTGGTGGCAGTGTGGAGTCGGCGTGCCTGGAGTGGATGCGGCAGGCGGTGGGGCGACATGCCGGAGTTGATGAGGTGGTCGACGGGGACTCGGCGTCAGGACCCAGGAGGTGGCGGCGTGGAGTCGGCGTGCCCGGAGTGGATGCGATAGGCAGTGGGGCAATGTGCCGAAGTGGATGAGACGGTCGACAAGGACTCGGCGTCAGGACCCAGGAGGTGGATGCGTGGAGTCGGCGTGCCCGGAGTGGTTGCGCTAGGCGGTGGGGCGACGTGCCAGAGTGAATGAGGCGGTCGACGGGGACTCGACGTCAGGACCCAGGAGTGGATACGACGGCCGGCGATTGAGCTGTGGTCCCGTGGAGGCCTAGAGGGGAGGGCTAGAGGAGTGGAGGGATGGGGAGGATGGGGATTCAATTTCAGATCTGGATCACTGAAGACGAAGACGAGCAGTGGAGTGGAGGGATGAGGACTGAGGAGTGGAGGGATGGGGAGGACCGGAGGATGGGGAGTGGCCGCCGGAGCCCAGATGGGATAGGGAGGATGGGGATCGGCGAAGACGAAAACGAAGCTGAGGTGCCAACTGCATCTGAGTATTTGACTGGGTTAGCCGGTTCGATTAGGGATTTAGGGTTACTAACTTACTGGAACTGTGGGACAGGTTGCCGGATATCTGGTCGGATATTATCCGAATATCCGGAACCGAAGCTATTCGGTCGGATATTTGTTGTCCCAATTCCGGTACCGAATCCAACATGAAATATCCGGTACTGTTATCCGATCTGCCAGGATTTTCAATTTTCTTCCTAGATTCGGTACAAATCGAATTCGGTACCGGATCGGCCGGGATTAACCCAACCCATTTGCACCCCTAACCTCAAATCTGTTGGATTCGAGTGAGGCAACGAGATAGCCAATTTTTTTATTTGCCTGTGGTGCCCATTAATTTGAAAAATAACATTATGTATCATAAAATTGCAAATATAGTCACCTTCCAAGCACGAAAAAACCTACCCATAATGCGTCGCAGAGGGCCGACCTGGTCTCACGCTAGGGGGCCGCGGCAGAAATGTCCCCAGCCACACGTCGGAGCATCACCGACCGCGGCCATCTGAACGCCCCCCTACCATGGTAGAAATCCACTCCACTTGCTTGTTGTGCATCTATCTATATAACTGGGCTAGCTCCTCTCGGGCATATTCCACCAACTTTTGGAGCTCTTTCTTTGCGCATAAGCTAAAAGGCAACTCCTAGATAGCTAGCTACTTCATGCATGCTGAGAAAAATAAGATGTAGTTTTTAGTGACCTAACACAAATAGAATTCCAGCACGCAGGCATCGATCCGCTAAAGTGTCAATGCGTGACATGTGCACATGCATGCATTTTATACTCCTCAAGGCAGCTCCAAGTTTTAATTCAAGTACTGAGAAACTACCTGAGCACTAGGGACGGATCTGGGCTTTAGACTAGGTAGGCTGTAGCCCAAGGCACAACAAAAGTATTAGTGCAATTTTTTATATGGGCTGGAAAAATCCAATGTTTAGTGGCCCAGCTCAAGACTTCACAGTCCAGCTCGAGGCTTCACAGCCTAGCCTAAGACGGCAGGCCATGGCCCAGCCCACAATGGAAAATCATTCATCATATATTCAAGGCATCAAAGCCCAGCCCAAACAGCCCAGCCTCATTCACGATTCACGGCTTCTTCACTTCAGTGCTTCACACGCCTTCACTCCCACGCGAACCCTAGTTGAGTAGTTGCATTGCAACTTCGCCTGACCGACCAGGGCGCCAGCGGCCAACCATCCTCCATCCAGTCCCGTGGCAGCACCTCCGGGTTCTATCCTCCCTCGATGGATCCACGCCCACATAGCCATGCCTCCAAGGTTCTCCAGTGGCCAGTGCTGCCTCGACTCGAGGCTCCAGCACTTGCATCACTGCCTCCCACTAGCGTCGGCTCCCAGCTTCCAGGGTTATCGCTTGGCCCACCTCTCTCCCGCACCGGCGTCGCCTCCCTACGCCAGTGAGCCTACGAGACAACAATCCCCGTTCAACCGTTCCCCAATCCTAATCGGTTGGTTGACTTGGTTCATTCCCTAGTCCCCATTCTCGCCAATCTCCATTCTCTCCAATCCCCTATGCTCCATTTCAAGATTTTATGCTGTCTGATGAAATTAACCAAATGATGAATTATGGGGAATAAAGGTTGTGACTTGCGACTTTGTGGGATTACAGATAGACACTAGACTGTAGAGTCTAGATTGATGTTGTGCTGTCTAGTAGATTTGTAATCTTGTATAGTTTAATAGTTGTATTAATTGGTCTAGAGCCAACGGAGACCTTTTTATTGGTAGTTACTAATTTAGATTGGCTGATTGCTAGTTATTTTTGAGAGTTTTGAAGACCTTTTTTTTATAAAGCAACAAAGGTTCTATCTGGTATTTATTATCCTATATCTTGCTTAATTATAGAATTTATTTGGTTAATTGCAAACAAAATTACCAAATCTAGGGAGGATCCCCTTTTAGGCCATACCATCATAGTAATGGAGGAAAAATTTCTTAAATATTTTGGTTTTATTTTACACTTGTATTGCTTTGCTATCATTTTTTATCCTACAAAAAAGTTGGCAGGTTTACAGGTTGACATAGAGAGAATAGGTGAATTCCTTGGTATCAAAGAGGAGTTTTTTCATATTTTCCATATGTATCATGATAAGTTTGACAGCAGGGGAAGATCGGAGGGCTCACAGTAGACGCGACAAGGAAAGACAAGCTTGACATCACACTTATGGAAGAAGCTAAAGGGCAAGTCTATTTTTCGTCGTCTAAGTCTCAGGCGGCCTCCAAGTGGAATTCTGTGTCGATGTTGAACCACTACTTGGAGCATGATTTTGCAAATATTGATCCTAATCTTACTGGTGGAAGCAAGATAGACTTGCTCGAGTGGTGGAAGAATAACAAGCGGATATTTTCTGTGCTGTCACATTTTGCACGGGACGTTCTCCTGGTGCCGGTGTCGTCTGTCTGTTCATAAGCGACATTCAGCATGGTAGGGAGAATAATCGAAGAAAGGAGACCACCCCTTACGCCTAGGATGGTGGAGGCAATCACATGCACCAAAGACTAGGAATTAGCTAAAGAGTGGCAACAACATCAGTTGGAGGATCCTGAAATCGTACAGGCATACGCTGACCTCGAACGCATGAACAACCTAGACATTGATGAGTAGATACTATGTACGCATGTTGTTATAGTTAGTATATACATATATTGTTACTGTAATTTTTTTCTTACTTGAGGAAACTCACTATAGGGTGTAAGGTTTTTAACGAGATAGTAACATTGTATTTTTAAAATATCAAAGAAATTCCACTTTTTTCCGAAATATTTACGTCATTGCATACCCATGTTTTTATGTAACTGATTAAATTTTAACTAGTTTTTAACGAGACGGGTACGAGAGAAAAGAAGATGGTGACCGCCGCCACCTTCATCGTGTATAGTTACTTTGGGCTGGGTTTGGGCTAGCATAGCACGAACGCTGGTACGACGGACTTTGAGCGATGCTTGGGCCTAGCCAGAGGCGAGATGGGCTGGCATGGCATAGCACGGTGAGATGACTAGGCTGAGCTGGCACAGCACGAAGCGGCACAAAGCATGATAGATCCAGCCGTGGCTCAAGTCCCAGCTCTAGATATATCGATCGATCGGATGCAAAGAAAAAGAAAGGAAAAAAAACGGCTGAAATTGCTGTGTTCTCACTTGCATCGCGGCCGGTGCGACAATCTGATTTATGACCTCGATCTCGTTAGTTTTATGGAGATAAGTACGTTAAAGGCAATTTTTTTAGCTAGAATGAAAGTTGGAGATCCTGAGTTAGTTTGCACTGAATCCTTTATGTTTTGGGGCTGTGCCCCTTAGGGGTTTGGCTCTAGGGCGCTTTGCAGATTGTAGTAGTGCCACTGAATGTTTTGCCGAGTTCGAACTAGGCTTTCAACCCTGACAATGATCCAGCAATTTTAATCATTAAGTTATCGAGCAGGAGGGGACCCTCCCTTGGTATGATGATAAAATTATGGGTGTATGACTCTATCTATTAGTGTTTAAATCTTATCTTCTATCTTTACACACATGAGTATGCTTTAGTAGGAGTTTTATAAGGTTGGATTTATCTTTGGTCTTCGTCTGTCTATATGTGTGCTAAAGGGACACACTCATATCTCATATGTATATGCGTATGGTATATGTGTATGATGGTGTATGTACCTGTTACTACTACAGAAAACCACATTACAGACAGTTCAGAAACGTCATCACAGACGGTTTTCTGAACCGTCTGAAATTATGGGTCAGTGATAATCCAAGTTATCACAGACGGTTTTTGAACCGTCTGTGATTATGCGATATCACAGACGGTTTTTCATTAAAAACCGTCTGTGATTATCCGATATCACAGACGGTTTTGTACTAAAAACCGTCTGTGATTATCCGATATCACAGACGGTTTTTAGTACAAAACCGTCTGTGATATCGGATAATCACAGACGATTTTTAATGAAAAACCATATGTGATATCGCATAATCACAGACGGGTTTTCATTAAAAACCGTCTGTGATACTCCTCCCCACCCAGCAGAATCTATTTCTGTTTATAGCTAGCCTCAGGAAATGCTAGCCATGCCCTCTGAAACAAGCAGATAATCACAGACATAAACATATACAATTCACACATCTCATTTCATTTCAGATACATTTCACATCTCAATTCATTTCACAGACATAAAACATCCAATTGACAACGCACTTCATTTCACAAACATAAAGCATCCATTTCGCAAATCAATTCATTGAGTTGAAATAAAATATCCATTAACAAATACACAATTGTAAAAGATCTACACTGTATTTGCACTTAGAATTACAATAAAAAATCATTCTGGGCAGTGGAACTCTCCATCTGATCTTACGACTTTTGACCACAAAAACCAAATGAGCTCTCCTCGAATTTTTGCAAAATCCGGTTGTGTCAATGCAGATGTAGAGATGGACGCACCCTGTCGATAGGAATATCAACGCGCGCATATATAAAACTGACATGTATGAAATAAATGTGGGAAGATTGACAAACCTTAGAATTAGTGATCTTGGTGGAATCGAGGAGTAGTCTCATATGGTGGCACACGTAGTATCCACATGTGTTGCCCGGCTCCTGCTGGTGGCACTGCAAAAAATATAATGTGTTAAATCAAGTGGCATTACTACTATGTGTTGTATATGATTAATTAATGTGTAGCTAGCGAATACCCGAAACTTGCGATCATGTTTCAAGGCCTTGGCCCCTGTCGTCGAGTCACGTGTTTATTGAACGTATGTGGCGAACGACCTTCGTTATTCGAAAAAGTTAGATTAGTTATTCGGAAGGAAAGAAAGAGTACAATGTACAATGTACGTACCTATCGAGTATTCGGGCGATAGCTGTGTACTTGGATTTGTTCTTACTTAGAGAATCAAGGTATATAGCCTTGTTCCATTTTGGTATAATTACAATTAAAATCCAATGGAACTGCTCATTGTATGGCATAAGAACAAATTCCTTATCTTGGTGAGCCAGCAGTGCTTTTGTAATATAGTCCTCGACGAAGGATGCATTCTCGATGATGGTATCAATGGCGACCAAGCGTGGGTCCAGGAAACCAATTTGTGATTTCGATGATCTAGCTTCGATCAGCATGAATCTATATATAACATAGGAAAGCAACAAATTGTGACATATATCGGTATTACGTGAACAGAGACTGTGATTGTGCAGACTTACAGCGTCCAACATCGAACGAGTGAGGCGTCGAGAGTGTTGAGCGTGAAAAGTTCAAATATATCGTCAAAGGTCACCGCGAAGACACATTCCTGAACTTCGTGCAAGAAATGTTCCGGCTTGAATTTGACAGTTATACCTGAGCGCCGTTCTGCCGCTGGCTTATTGGACTCTTCCATATACCAAAGGTGGAATCTTTGGCAACCAAGTCCTAGTTTTTGGAGCTCTTCCTGGACTACCATCGGCTGAGCTAGCACGAATTTGCGGGCCAATGGCATGGACGGGAAATCGTCATCATCCTTCGTCTTTGATTTGCCCTGGCCACTGCCTCGATTGTGGGTCGACTTTATGCTAGTCGACTGTAATGGTATAGACGGTGCAAGTTGCTCTGGCGAGAATAGCACCCGTGGAGATAGCACCGGTGCAGGTAGCTGTGGTTCGCACTGCCCGTGTGGAGATGGCACCAGTGCAAGTTGCTGTGGTTCGCACTGCACTTCTGGTCCTGCCACCGGTGAAGAAGCCTCCAGGGAGATGTCGGTTTTGGGCCACTGGATGAATGTTCCAATGGCCTGTCCTAGATTCACGATCTCGTCGTTGGGGGGCTTCGGTAGCGGGACCACCTCAAAATTGGCATACACACCATCCACATTAACTTTTGCGAAGCCTGGCGCTAAAGCTTGACCGTGCACCATGGCCCCGATACCAGACGAATATGCCTGGCCCCAAGCAGCGTACAAGGGAATGGAGCCATATCTCACTTGGAGCCTGCATGTCGTAGGCTCCTACATAACGATACAAAATTAGCTACTCGAATAGGCCTACGAATGAAGCAAGCATTCGAGAGGTAATAATTATTACCAGGATGTCGTCCACAGGAAATTTGGACTGGGTTTGCGTCGGATTGGACGCGCAGCTACTCGGATGGTTGTGCGGGCTAGCTAGCACAGGAGCGGCGGTGGCGGCCTGCTGACTTTCTGTCTGTTTCCGCACCTCATCTCTGATTATATCAGCCATCGAACCCAGTATCTCCTCTTTAAGAGATGCCTTGAGCTCTTCTCGTAGCTGTGCGTCACGCTCGGCTTTGTTTCTCTTCCTGCGCCGATACATGTCGGAGTCATCTTGGAAACCATGTTTCCAAGGAACGTAAAGCCCAAGGCCTCTCGTACGGCCCGGGTGCTCCTTGTTTCCCAGGGCCACGGAGAGCATATCATTCTCCCTTGTTCCCTGGAATGATCCCAGGGTAGATTGAAAACTCAGCTCTTCCTGCAAGAGCACGACATGTCATTTCAATTCGTACGAAGTTGTGGAGTAATTACAAGTTACGTAGTTCGATCGATATCTTACCAGGCGCTCGGTCACTTGCTGGTCTGAAGGGTTTCGAAAGGTGATGTCCCCTGATGTCGTTGTAGATGACCTTGCTCTAATCCAATTTCGAGCGTGGTCGTCCGGGATATTGGAAAACGGCGGGGCGATGTCCTGTGCAGCTGCCAGCTCATCCTCCTTCATCCACTGCGCGATTTTACCCGCATACCCAGCTGTGCCAAGTCTGTGAGGGTGTGTATTTTTTGCCTGGAGGGCCTTGTGCGCCACACTTGTACTTTTGAAATCTTCGGTCGTTTTCATCGCCTTGAACTCTTCCCATTGTGGTTCCAGGAATGGGTATGTATGAACAGGCGTTTCGTCCGTCTCCACGTATTTCTTGACAAGCGTGCTCTTGAAGTTCTTCCATGCTTTGCACGCCGCTTTGTAGGTTTGTTGATGCACAGCGTCCAGGTGTTCTTCTGGGAACTCGAACCGTCTGTGATAACATATCACAGACGTTTTTGAGTTAAAAACCGTCTGTGATAGTTTACTATCACAGACGGTTCTAAACTTAGAACCGTCTGTGATAAGCCTTTGCCGGCTGTTGCAATTAAGACCACCAATAACTACACAGCTGCATTCATATCAACTACCAAACAGCTGCATTCATATACAACACCAACCAGCTGCATTCACACAGTGTATTTCTTGATACATTTTGTCATTCTCAAATACATCACACATTTTCACATATACATCTCAAAATTGACTACATCACACATTTTCACATATACATCTCAAAATTGACTACATCACACATTTTCACATATACATCTCAAAATTGACTACATCACATATTTTCACATATACATCTCAAAATTGACTACATCACACATTTTCACATATACATCTCAAAATTGACTACATCACACATTTTCACATATACATCTCAAAATTGACTACATCACACATTTCCACATATACATCTCAAAATTGACTACATCACACATTTTCACATATACATCTCAAAATTGTCACACATTTTCACATATACATTCTTATTGTACTTGCTTATTTCCTTTAAAAATTAGCCCTTCATCATGATCAATGCGTACGTAACTAGTTTCGTCACGTTGTTCATCGTCGACCCTTATGCCATTTCCAAAAGGAGGTAACTCGTCAAATTGATTGTATTCCTCCTCGTCCACTACATTCTCCACTCCGACAATTCTCCTTTTTCCATGAAGAACTACATGGCGTTTCTTATTTGCCGGGTCGGTTACATAGAAAACTTGAACAACTTGATTGGCGAGTACGAATGGTTCATCTTTGTACCCGACACGTTGGAGGTCCACGGTCGTGACACCGTACTTGTCAACCTTCACCTGTGGGAGATGCACCCAACGGCAGCGAAATAAGGGGATCTTGAAAACCACATAGTCGAGCTCCCAAATCTCTTCTATGAAGCCATAGTACGAGTTTCTCGACCCATCGGTACTGAATGCATCTATGCGGACACCGCTGTTCTGGTTAGTGCTCTTGACATCCTAAGACTGCGTATAGAATGTGTATCCATTTATGTCATATCCTTGCCATGTCACAACTGTAAATGTCGGCCCTTTTGCCAACCATGTCAGCGTCTCACTCGGCGAGCTCCTAGCGATTTGCTCCTTCAACCATTGTTTGAACCGACGGTTGTGTTGCCTCATGATCCAAACATCCGACCGCTCCGGATTCTGTTGCCGAAGCACACCCTTGTGCTGGTCCACATAAGGCGCCACTTCAGTCATGTGTTGTAACACCGTGAAATGGGCTTGAGTATATATGTCCATATCTGGAGTGATTGCTTTCCTTCCGATAGTTCCGAGACCCTTCAGCCTCCACTCATGACGAGATTGAGGGACACCTATCGGCTGAATCTGAGCCATATAATCGACACAAAACTCAATGACCTCTTCGCTTGCATAACCTTCGACGATGCTGCCCTCCGGCCGAGAACGATTCCGTACGTAGGACTTGAGAATTCCCATGAACCTCTCAAATGGGTACATGCTACGTAGGAATACGGGCCCGCACATTTTTATCTCCCACACAACGTGAACAATGAGATGGACCATGATATCGAAAAACGAAGGAGGGAAATACATTTCAAGGTGACATAGAGTCATCACCACCTTGTCCTGCAGAGCATCTAGTCCTTCGGGATCGATGACCTTCTGAGCAATTGTGTTAAAGAAATAACATAGCCTCATGATTGTCTCTCGGACTTTGATCGGCAAAATATTTCTAATTGCAATAGGGAGCATCTGTGTCATCAGCACATGACAATCATGGGACTTCATGCCATTTAACTTCAAATCTTGCATCGAAACAAGTTTCTTCACGTTGCCGGAGTAACCAGACGGAACTTTGACACCATGCAAGCACTGGCACAGTTCTGTTTTCTCAGCCTTGGACAGAGTGTAACACGCAGGAGGAAGGTACGTTCGTGCATTATCAGTGCATGTCGGTGCTAACTCAGGCCTGATGTGCATATCAGCCAAGTCAAGCCGTGCGTTGACGCCGTCCTTTGTTTTATCACGGATGTTCAGTAAGAGACCAATCAAGCTGTCGCACACATTCTTTTCTACGTGCATGACGTCGATGCAGTGCCGCACATCTAGGTACTCCCAATAAGGTAAGTTCCAAAATATTGATCTCTTCTTCCAGGTGTTCTTCTCATGAGCCCTCAATTTACGTCCCTTTCCGAGGACAACATCTAAATCCTTAACCATATCATAAACCTCACGTCCCCTTAAATGCTTTGGAGTTGAACCGTCTTCCTTCTCTCCGTCAAATTGTTTCTTCATCTTGCGGTATGGATGAGCCCTCCGAAGGAACCGGCGGTGACGCATGTAGACGGTTTTGCGTGAGTGTCTCAGCCACACACTCTCGGTACCATCTAAACAGTGAGTACAAGCTTTGGCACCTTTTATACTATGGCCCGATAGGTTACCAAGGGCAGGATAATCATTTATGGTGCAGAACAATAAGGAGCGCAGAGTGAAGTTCTCTCGTTTGTAGGCATCCCATACCTGTACCCCTTCATTCCACAGTACTTTTAGATCTTCCACCAACGGTGCTAGGAACACATCGATATCATTCCCAGGTTGTTTTGGCCCTTGGATAAGTATCGACAGCAAAATGTACTTTCGCTTCATACACAACCAAGGAGGAAAGTTATAGATGCAGAGAGTCACGGGCCATGTGCTATGTCGGCTGCTCATGCTACTAAATGGATTCATTCCATCTGTACTCAGTCCAAACCTTATATTTCTTGGTTCTGCACCGAACTCTGCAAAACTCCTATCGATGTTTCTCCACTGCACGGAATCAGCAAGGTGTCTTAGCATTCCATCTTTCTTGCGCTCCTCCGAGTGCCAACGCAGCAGTTTTGCCTCCTTTGGATTTGCATAAAACCTTTTCAAACGGGGAATTATAGGAAAATACCATGCCACCTTAGCAGGAGGTCCTTTCTTCGCCCCTGTTCCCTCGCCATCATCTGATTGATTGTTACGTTTGTATCGGGATGTGTTGCACACCGGACATACATGCATGTTTGCATACTCTTTACGGTAGAGGATACAGTCGTTCGGGCATGCATGTATTCTTTCTACTTCCATTCCCAACGGACAAAGAACCTTCTTGGCTTTATACGTGGTTTTAGGCAACTCATTTCCCTCCGGAAGCATGTCCGCTAAAAGACCTAGCAGCGCCGTGAAACTCTTGTCGGACCAACCGTTGCTTGCCTTCAATTTCAATAGTTCAAGCACGCCCGACAACCTCGTGTACTTGCAGCCCGTGTACAAAGGTTTCTCTGAGTCCTCCATCAAGCCACGGAATTTAACATACTCTTTCTCATCATAGTTCTCTTCTACATCGCGAAGCATCTGATCCAGATTATCATCGTGCAACCTATCCGAATCCGAGCCACAATCGACATCAGCCGGCGGCATGTCATTCACTTCACCTGCGATGTCATCCGGGGGCATATCATTCACTTCACCGGCGATGTCATCCGGCGGCATATGATCATTCACTTCGCCATGACTGGTCTAACACGTATAATCCTTTTTGAAACCCCTCTGAATCAAGTGCGCTTCAATTTGCCCTCGGTTCTTAAACATCTTCAAATTCTCGCAGTCAGTGCATGGACAGCACATATATTCCACCCCCTTATTCAACATATCCTCCTCGGCGGCTCTTATAAAAGCAGAAACACCATTAATGTACTCTTCACTCACACGGCTCGCGGCATACATCCAACTTCGGTCCTACGTTACGTACATATATAACAACTTAGTATTAAAATCTAGAATAACTAATTATAACTACATATATACCGGCCACATTTATTATATTGAGACTTAATTTCCTAGCTCAATTCATATTACAAACACAATAGCTATTATATAACCAACAATTTTACAAATTAATTAACCATCTTCAATAACCACTCATGGATTACTTACACCTAAATTGTAATGCAATTAAAAATAAATAAATTTCATTACTAACCATATCTACAGCAACCAGGAAAGTCTGAATCTTAATTCAAAGCTCAATCTCTGCCTCTTCCCACCAAATTAACTGGCCTGAAATCGCTCTAGCTAGCTTCCTCCCGAGTGAAAAAGTGCGCAGCAGTGGCTAGATCTGGATCGAAATGAAGACGATGCGGTCTGAGCAGCGCAATAAATGCCGTAGTCATTATCATAGACGGTTTTTAACTAAAAACCGTCTGTGATAATAAATTATCACAGACGGTTTTTTTATAAAAAACCGTCTGTGATAAGCTTCATACCAGAACGCTTCGCGCGTGTTCGATGCCAGAACGCTTCGTGTTTCGATCGTCTAATTAACGTCTCTCGATCATTATACGAAAGCGTCTATATCATTAATGTTTGGGTATACGAACCGTTTGTGCTAAAGGTTAAATATGCGCTCCTAATCCAGGTCTCTTCTACGTACGTACAATACAATATACAATACAACATGGCTTCTACTACTGTTCTTGTGATCATCTCCTTCCTCTCATCTGTTAATCACGAATTGTTCGGCCGGAACCTTACACAGGCGGCCAGCAATTTGCATCTGGAGCAGCTTCTCCGCACCCGCCCTGCTCTCCTTCCCCAACTTTCTTGCATCCGTCAGCTTGACCTGATCCTCCGCCGTCGACGGAGGCGTCTCGCTGCCGCTCAAGAAAGGGAAACAGCCCTCACCCTGGTTCTTCTCCACAATGTGCGCAATGCGGAAGAAGCTCTACACGCATTGCAGAGACTGATGGATAGCCTTGCCGATCAAGCAGAAACGGCAGATTCTGAGGAATCTTTTCATGCTATCCTGTACGACATTATGGATGCTGCTGATCATTTGCCCAGGCTGCACGAGGAAGTGCTGAGGACAAGGGCAATCTTAACGGCGTTCGAGAATTTAGCGGTTGATCCTCCAAGTCCCCAAGTTGAAGAAGAAGCTTACGAAGCCCAAAAGAATACAATCTGGTAAACTCTTTACCTGTGCGACTTTTGTAATAAATTTGCCTCTAATTGAAATTAATAAATTTGCCTTTAATTTGTGACCTCTTCTCTCAGTAGTTCTGTAGTTAAGTTATTAGAAGCAATGTGTACTTATATATTAACCTCTGATCTAGATTATGACAGACAAAGGGACATCACAGCCGGTTCTTGTGAAAAACCGTCTGTGAACATTCCCAGACGGTTCTTAACAACAACCGGCTGTGATAGTCGACACAACACAGACGGTTTTTAATAAAAAACCGTCTGTGATAATCCCAGATTATCACAGACGGTTGTTAATAAAAACCGTCTGTGATATTCCAGTATCACAGACGGTTCAGCAGTAAGAACCGTCTGTGATACTCCTTTTTCCCGCCACAAATACCACAGACGGCCTGAAAATTAAAACCGTCTGTAATAGTTTACATTACAGACGGTTTTACAAAATCGTCTGTGATTTGCCGTCTACTATTAGCCTTTCTGTAGTAGTGTGTGTGTCTTGTTGTAATTACTGGAACGTTACCGTGCAGTCGGCAAGCTGATCTTCGATCCACTGTAATACACACTTGCTACAAACAACGTTTGAGAAAGGTGAATTAAACTAGCGGTCCAAGGTGAAGTAAACTAGCGGTCCTTAATTAATTGGGCCTCACATTATGTACGAAGCCGTATTAATGATACAATTTGAACTCGTAAATGCCACGTACTTATGATATAGTGACTCCCGTATATATGTGCATGCATCACGAAACATTGCAACCCTGGTTAACTGTAGGTACGAGCCATACGTACGCATAGTACCGCGCATTAATTTCGTCTTATCGACAGCACCGTAATTTGCATATCCATACATGATCTATGCCACATTAATGGCACCCTATATGTGATCCCTAGCTAAAGCAAGATCTACATCATGAGTGTGCATCATTTAGAGTCATGTCTTTTCATTTTGTAAAATTATGAACACATTTAAGGGATATGCTTTATGGTGTTCCATCTTCCATGTGCACAATTAGTATGCTGCATTAGCTAGAGGTGAATCTGTACTTACAGTGATTAATATGATTGAAAATTGGGCACCAAAAACATATGAGAAGAGTTCGTTGTGACCAAAATTGGGCACCAAAGAAATTTAATAATTAAACTATCGTGTTATTCTTTCGACAAAAAAAAAATCTTCATATTATTCTTCCTCTTCATTTTTAATATTATCGATACCCATATCCTTTTCTCTAATATGACACTTTATAGTGTCACCAAGGGTGCAGGTGGCGACGCCTCCTATAAGAGCCAAGTGTCACAAAGTGTTATAATACTAGCCACGTAGGCGTGGCGCCACGCCACGCCAGCCACCGTGTGGACCGAAGCAAAAGAGACGGCGACTCGCAGGGAGTTTCATAAAAAAAATCGAGGACCCGTGCGTAATTTCGGAAAAACAAAAGGATTTTTGTGGAAAAAACCGAGGATCTGCAAGGACCTGTACGTAAGTAAATAAGGACCTATACGTAATTTTGGAAACCCGCGGGGCGCCATCCAAAATTTTTTTTTGAAAAAAACTGGGCGTAAGGACCTTTTCGCGAGAAAAAAGGACATTTACGTAATTTCAAAAAAACTGAGGGATTTGCCTCCCCCGGCTGTACGCAAATTTGGGCGACACGCGCCGGCCGGGGGGAGCGTGGGGGGAGACGTGGCCGAGCGGGGGAGCCGGAACCCCCCGCTAACAATGCTGGGGAGTATGTACGCTCCATTGAAGAGTCACGAGAAGGGTCACAAATTAAACGACAACTTAAAAAAAAATTATTGGTGCCACCTCATTCATGCATGTTTCTCCAAGAAAGTGTCATCAAACTACCTTTCTCTTACAGTGTGACAAGAATGCTCTTTTATTAAAAAAAACTTCTCTAATTAATCCGGACTTCGCCTCGAACTAATGTTCAAGGGCTATCTGGACTTTTTTTCTATATATCTATGCATGCATGGACATCCATGCAAATTAATTGCATCATCTCTCGTCATTCTGGATCACATTATTGTTAAAATTTAAAATGAAATGGATAGACTAAGCAGTACTAATTTTCAAATCTATCAATCTGCTTTACAATCGATGCACGAAGTTTTGTATCGGTGGAGCACTGAAGCAAGTTCCGACCACTGCTATTACAGAAAAACTTATCATAAATGGTTCGAAAATGTCATCGCGGATGGTTTTTGAACCGTCTATACTTATGAGTCTGTAATACCCTAAGTGCATTATAGATGGTTTTCGAACCGTTTGTGATATAATTATCACAGATGGTTTCTAAATAGAACAGTCTGTGACAACGATTATTACGGACGGTTCTTATTATGAACTGTCTGTGATAGTATATTATCACAGATAGTTCTTACTGCGAACTGTATGTGATAGTATATAATCACAAACGGTTCCTAAATAAAACTGTCTGTGATAAGTTTTGACCGAACTCAAAAATATGTGTCATTCAGTTCATCAACATTCTCTGATTATGCCGTTTACACTGATTGTGCTATAAAATAGTGCAATCAGAGAATTCAGATGAACCAAAGCAATCCTATTTATGAGAACAAGATCATCTTAGCTATATCCATCCAAGCATCACATGCAAGAACTAAGACATCAACAAATAATTTTCTCATGCATCGTATCCATCCAAGCATCAATAAGGAAGAAAGGGGAGGGGACCGAATGGGGGTATGAACAAAGTAATGGCGCTGATGAAGAAGAGGAAGCGGCAGCATCACCGTTGTTTCACGACGGTGACACTGCAGAAGGCACTTTTACGACAAGAGTGTCTTGTGCAGTGAACCGTGGCGTTACAACCAGACACGGAGGAGCTCGAGGGAGGCGGTCGGCGCTTCGATCGGCGGCTTGGGGGAGCTAGCAGTCGGATTGGTTTGGAGTGTATTTGACAGAGGCGTGTGGGGGAGGCATATATAAGGGCATTTGGGTAGCGGAACCGAGAGATCGCGATGCTTCAGTTTGAAAGTTTGAATAGAGGGGGCGGCAAAATATTACAGACGGTTTTTAATACAAACTGTTTGTGATGAGATAATATCACAGATGGTTTTTAATACAAACCATCTGTGAAGTATCACATACAGTTTAAATAAAAAACCATATATGATACTTCATAAACGGTTTTCACTATGACCAGCTATGATATTTCTCTTCACAGATGGTTTGTATTAAAAACCGTCTGTGATTGTACTTAATACTGACGGTTTTGGTTAACCTTCTGTAATGAGACATCTAGTATAACTTATTTTGTAGTAGTGGATAGTTAAGTGGCAATATTTCCCAAAATCACAAATGAATGCGGGATCCTTACTCCCTAGCTAGCTACATACATATATACGACTCTATCTTTTTGGGTTACGGCTGATGACTTTTGTCCATGTTTTTTGAGACAGCAACGAATGATAGAGATTGAAGTATGTCCCGAGAGTTAAGTGGCAATATTTCCCAAAAGCATAAATGAATGCAGGACCCTCAATCCCTGGCTAGCTACATACATACGACCCTGTTCTTTTGGATTATGGCTAATGGCTTTTTTTTGTGTTTTCTGAGACGGTAGTAGACAACAAAGACGCTGACACAGATGGCATACATACTCCCACTTTCAATATACCACTTAAACGAATATTTTATATCTCTTTATCACTTTCACTATACTTAAATATGAATTCTAAGATACTCCTACGAGATTTGGTTGAAACATTTTCATCATAACCCTTTATTTTTACTATATACATTTTTCCACATATAAAAGGAGCACATATACAAATTATGCTATAAAAAGTGGGCTTTGAAGCAATTTTTTATGGAACTCGTTTTGAAACATCTTATAATCATTATTAGAGTATAATCAAAAGATAAAGAGATATAACAATACCATTAAAGAAATATATTAGAAGTGAAATTGCGTACTCCTATAAGTATAGAACTATTTTCACACACACATACACACACACATACACACATACATACATACATACATACATACATACATACATACATACATACATACATACATACATACATACATACATACATACATACATACATACACACAAATGAATGCGGGATCCTATAAGTGTATGTATATATATATATATATATATATATATATATATATATATATATATATATATATATATATATATATATATATATATATATATATATATATATATATGTGTGTGTGTGTGTGTGTGTGTGTGTGTGTGTGTGTGTGTGTGTGTGTGTGTGTGTGTGTGTGTGTGTGTGTGTGTGTGTGTGTGTGTGTGTGTGTGTGGGCGTGTGTGTGTGTGTGATGTATGTATGTATGTATGTGGATGGATGGATGGATATCAGCTGCTAGCTAGCTGGCTCCCATTGCATGCAATGTAACAGTAAATTGGTTAGGCAGTAAATATACCTGCAGACTTTTGAATAACCCCCGGTGATGTCAAGGGGGTGTTTGGTTGCCAGCCACACTTTGCCACAGGTTGCCACGCCTAAGGTTAGGCAAGTTTGACCAATTTGGAAGCTGTTTGGTTGCAGCCACAGTTGTGGCAAGATTCCCTTCCAGCAAACTAGGTCCCACGCGTCAGTGACTCAAAAAAGTGTGGCAAGATTCCCTTAGGCTTGCTAAGGTGTGGCAAAGAATTTGAGCACCTCAACTTAGGCAAGTGTGGCAATTTTTGTTGGTAAATGGTGGCAAAGTGTGGCTAGCAACCAAACAGCCCCCAAATCTTTGCCCTCTGGAATTTAGGATCCTCTCCACTAAACAGTACTAATGCCATTGCAGCCCTGTTTGGATCAGTTTCAGATTCTTAAAAACCAGCTATTACTTCTAGTTTTAAAAAACTGGTTTCTAAGCAAAAACTGATGGGGTGTTTGGATCCACTAGTTTTTAAAAGCTAGTTTCATTTATGATTGATGCTAATAGACTATTATACCCTTACATTTATTGCTCTTGAACAGCACATTAAACAGCCATGCGTGGTCTTTAATGAGGGTAAATGGATATTTGTGCAAAAAAAACTGGCAAAAGCTGGGTATTAACAGCTTCTTGGTTTTTAAGAATCTGGGTAGGTAGATTTTAAAAACTACCCTAAAAACTGATCTGTTTGGATCCCACCTAGTTTCTAAAAGCCAGATTCTTAAAATCTGGGTGAATCCAAACAGGCCCTGCATTGCATTGTACGTGCCCCGGCCTCCTCGCGCGATCATATAATAGACATCTTTCATCATCTGTCCCGTACATATAATCAATGCACGGTTTACAAGGGGCGTCTAGCCATGGAGAAAATCAAGTGCCCAATCAATTAATTCAGTCCGGTATGTACGTGTGTACGGCCTATAATTCCCAGCATGCACGCCGGTCGGCCGTGTAGTGCTTTTCCATGCATGTGCAATCACCACCACACCACGCGCCACCCTCCTTTTCAACTTATAACCTCTTCTAAATAAATAAATAGAATAACTTTTCTATTATTTTTTAAAATAATTTACCGGCTTATCAATTTTTGGTACGTTCATATAAGTACTCGTACTAGAAGCAAATACCATCAGTCACAACCGATAAGAACCCACACTATATATATATAATAGTATAATTAACTAGGACACTATCACTGCTACAAAAAGAGGCTATACTAGAAGCTTACATCACAGACGGTTCTCCGGAACCGTCTGTGTTGTAATTATCACAGACAGTTCATACGAATAACTGTCTGTGGTATTTTCACAGCCGGTTATTTATACGAACTATCTGTGATAATAGCAGACATCACAGATGGTTATTTATTTATACCATCTGTGATACTTCACAGATGGTTTGTATTAAAAAATATCTGTGATATGTTTCCCGCCTCGAATGCCCCCAGGATTTTTTTGTTACGAACCGTCGTTACCATAGACGGTTTGTAATCCAAACATCTGTGATGCCCCGCCACGTCACTGATCCGCGGCATATCCCATAGGATCCCAAACTCACCCGTCCATTCTCTCCGCATCGAACGGTAGGCACCAGTCTACTCCCCACCTCTCGCCCATTATTAAACCCCCTCTCCCTACTCGAAGAACCAACACCACCAGTACTACTCCAACTCGTTTGTGTGCGGCAAGGGTGAGAAAGGGTTCGGTAAGGGTGACTGAAATTTCACTTGAAGCAAGATGGAAAGGAAGAAGGCAATGGTAAATTTGCACTATTCCAAGTCATCGGCATAGAAGCTGTTGATTTTGGCATAAAAGCTGAAAATGATGTTCGTTGCCCTTTTGTTTCTGCTACTTGAAAATTTTTCCACGCCACTTGTTTAATGAAGGATGTGTAAGCTATCTTGTATTAGTCTGAAG
The DNA here is from genome assembly GCA_017311315.1 of Dendrocalamus latiflorus. Classification (NCBI taxonomy): domain Eukaryota; kingdom Viridiplantae; phylum Streptophyta; class Magnoliopsida; order Poales; family Poaceae; genus Dendrocalamus; species Dendrocalamus latiflorus. The sequence goes on from CM029634.1 coordinate 20,045,568, forward strand.
TTTCTTGTAGTGTAAGCATATTTTTGAATTTGTAACCGTGAAGCTTACATTTGTAAAATTGTAAGTGCCCTCTTGTATATGTAGTACTATAGGTAACCTACTCGTTATCTTGTGATGTTGTAATGGTGGATTATAATTTTAATGGAAATGGAATATATTGTTGTATTTGCTTATTTTCAGATGACATAGTTAACATTTCCTAAGGCTAGCTGAAAAATAGAAAAAATTAGGTATAGAACGAATATCATGGACGGTTTTGTGGTATAAATCTTCTATTAAAGATTATCACAGACAGCTCAAACCAAAAACTAGTTATGATACTCGTACATCACAGACGATTTTATCTACCAACCGTCTGTGATGGGGAATTATCACAGACGGCTCTATATACCAAACATCTATGATACTCGCCCATCACAGACGGTTGGTAATTAGAACCGTCTGTGATGTGTGAGTATCACAGACGGGTTTTTGGTTCACGCCGTCTGTGATAGTGTTCTTTATATACGGTTCTAGTTACAAATCATTTGTGATGATTTATCATAGATGGCTCACAAGCTGTTTGTGGTAACCTCCGATTATCACTGACGTATAAATTCAGATGGTTCAAAAAACCGTCTGTGATGACCTTTTTTGTAGTAGTGTATGGTGCCTGGGTGCCATTATCTAAAATAGGAATTTTCCCTATGTATTGTGTGTGAAAAACTTGAATTTTTTATATGTCGAGTTGAACTAGTTTACTAATTAGTTCAAACAAGTTTGAACAAAAATTTGAATTGCAGTGCCTTTTTTATGATAGTTTGATTGTAGGTATGTGCTGATTATATATAAATCAGCAAAGCATGTAATATAAATTCGTTTAAAACTTTGCAATCGAGTATATTTTTCAAAGGTATACATTTCATTTGAATTGCTATAAATGAGTATATACTATAAAACTGATATTTTAAAAAAAAACCCCGAATTTGGGTTGAATTCACGCATTTGAAATCATGGTACCCATATATATACATATATATACATATGTATATATGTATATATCTATGTGTGTGTATATATATGTATGTATGTATGTATGATGTGTGTGTATGTATGTGTGTATGTATATCAAAGGTATACATTTCATTTGAATTGTTATAGATGGATATATACCATAAAACTGATATTTTCAAAAAATACACCTGAATTTGGGTTGAATTCGTACATTTGAAATTATGGTATGTGTGTGTGTATAACTAGACACCATGATTAAAAATATGTATTTTCCCTATGTGTCACATGCGAAATTTTTTGAAATTTTTGGGTGTTAAGTTTAACTAGTTTTCTAATTAGCTCAAATAAGTGTGAACCAAAATTCAAACTAGAGTTGCCTTTTTTATGATAGTTTGTTTGTAGGTATATGCTGATATATATAAAAATTAGCAAAGCATGTGATAAAACAATGTTCGAAATCTTTGAATTTGAGTATATTTTTAAAAGGTATGATTTTCATTTGAATTGTTATAGATGGGTATATACCCTAAAACTAATATCTTAAAAAAATATACCCAAATTTGGGTTGAATTCATGTATTTAAAATTATATTGTCCTGACACCATGATGTCCCATTTCAGCATCTAGAGAGAGATAGATTCACTCACCATGGGCAGACAGTATATAGGCACTATTCTTTTGAGTTGCAACTGATAGATTTTGTCTACGCTTTTTAAGACAAAAGGGGACGGTGGAGACGTGAACATGAACAGCGCCCACGATTTTGGGTTCGAAAAGTTATTTGGAGAATTTACTTCAAAAGGTCACCCCGTTTGTTTCAACTTTCACGGGAGCAAAAAGCCTAAAAGAATAGGGTCTATATGATAGTACGTACTTGCATGCATGTCATCGAAAAAATAAAAAGAGATCAAGGGGAAATTAATTGAATTGATATATCTGGTCCAATCTGTGTCTCTAAGATAGACCCTGTTTGGATCAGTTTCAGATTCTTAAAAACCAGCTATTACTTCTAGTTTTTAAAAGCTGGTTTCTAAGCAAAAACTGATGGGGTGTTTGGATCCCCTAGTTTTTAAAAGCTGATTTCACTTATGATTGATGCTAATAGACTATTATACCCTTACATTTATTGCTCTTGAACAGTCTGCGCGTGGTCTTTAATGAGGGTAAATGGGTATTTGTGCAAAAAAAACTGGCAAAAGCTGGGTATCAACAGCTTCTTGGTTTTTAAGAATCTGGGTAGGTAGATTTTAAAAACTGCCACAAAAACTGGTCTGTTTGGATCCCACCCAGTTCCAAAAGCCAGATTCTTAAAATCTGGGTGGATCTAAACAGGCCCAGTTTGAAAAGAGAAAGAAGGTTATAGATAGGTTTCGTTTTTTTAACTTCATGCATATAGGGACAAAGGGAATGCACAGCATGCATGGTGTGTGCTTAATTACTGCTCATCTTCTTGTGTGAAGATGACAAGTTCGCTTGACATTTACTACCATTTAATTCTCGAGTTATATCTTCTCCTACCTCCAAACAGGAATTCTACGGATTCAAGTTAGTATTTATTTAACCTGCCATGCATGTCCATCCAAATTTAGAGCAAGTACAATAGTATAGTCAACTAGTGGCTATAACATTTGTTCATTTCATCTATAGCCTTCAAAAAAATAGTTCATACAATAAAGTAGCTATTATAATAACTCTTTGGCCCCACGTGTAAGAGAGTGAAATGCATATTTTTACGTGCTATAGCCAGCTGTAATTTAGTAGTCAACTTCCTTCTCTCTCTTCCTTTCTCTCTCTGCCATGTAAGATTTGATTGATATTATATTTGCTATAGTCTGCTGACTAAACCTTATTGTACCTGCTCTTAGAGGAGCATTGCCGCAGTGACATACTGCGTGCATGCGCCCGCTCCTCCTTTAATTCAAAAAACAGAAGCATTTGGAGGGAAGTTTAAGTAGCACCTTATTTGTTGGATTTAATTTATTTTTAGAATTTGAAGTTAGCGCGTTAATTTAGTTAATTAGTGTGTCTACTACACTTCTTTGCTAGAAATATCCATGATAGGATCCAAAGGACTAAAAGAAATGACTTTCTCATGGGAATTTGATTAAAAACATTCCAAAAGAGTCCTTTTCCTTTTATGGAAAACCATCGACCGATATGTCTAATAATGGTAATAAAAAAATAAAAGTTTGTAGTGATTAATTACTTTGCAATTAACGATAGCTTTCTTTGTTGGGTATGATTAAATGACGTGATTAAAAAAATGACACAATTATGTGAGGAGAAGTACATGTTTGCCGCGGCTACACATTTGAAGTGTGTACCAGCGATCGACATAAATACCCCAATCTTAGCGCTTTTAGTGCGAAAAACACATAGATGGTGCCAATCCCTACAGTGTTTTGTTCCTGAATGGTGAGATAGACGTCGCCTTGGATTACCCTAATTTAACCTTTAACCTTATGAGACTTGAGAGTCACTCTAATATATCCAAAAAAATAGTAAAATGAATATGTGGATTACTCCTACCGTCTCGCAATATAAGTCCAAATGTACAATATGCACAGGCAATCAATGAAGCACTAAATCTAAGAAAAAGTTAATGTCATTGGACTATACATATCCCTATTGAAGAACATACTACAACTATCAATCACTTTTCTGCATTAAAGCAGAAGCATATAATGAAAATATTACAATAACTATACATTGGCTTCCTCAATAGACTTTTATAATTTAGGACCCACCTATCATAGAAAGTGTGGCTTCTCCAATCGATTGGTACGAATCCATCAGGAGGGCTCTATCGTCCATAGTCATGTGGCCTCTTACGGCTCTCTAGGGTGTCCGCTCTGGTAGTGCCACCATGCCCTCTCCTCCTTATATGTTAGTGAATCCCACCCAAGAAAATTAGATAGGAGAGCTACTCTTCATTCTCTACCCCATCTACTATCACCTGATTCATAGCAACAGCTTGATCTGAGGAGATTGAACCTGGAGCAGCTCGTTGTTGACCTATTCATCAATAGCGACAACGGCTGGCTTCCCCCCTAGCAACCTGCAGTCCCATTCGGGGCTTCAATGGAAGCAGAGATTGAGGAGTGCCCGAGGTGGATTGACTAGAGTCTTGTTGGATCCCAAGTGGCCTTCTCCTCGGTTGTGGTCTGGTGGTGGTGTCTGTAATTGCAGTCAGCTTTGGCTATGATTTTGGTCTAAGATTTCCTTACTTGTGCACTTGGCTGGTGTGCATTTCTCTATTGTCTTGTGTGGTAATTCCTAGACCTTGATTCCACGGTTTGGTGTGCCTCTTCTCGTGGAGAAGGGTATTGTATCTTCATAAACCACGCCGATCACACCATGCACTACTACAAAAGAGGCTAAACAGGACACTTACATCACAAACGGTTCCTAGGAACCGTCTGTGCTGCAAGTATCATAAATGGTTCATACGAATAACCGTCTGCGGTATTTTCACATACAGTTTTTAATACAAACCGCCCGTGAAGATAATGGGAAACATCACAGACGGTTCTTGATGTGATACTTCACGGGCGGTTCTTATCAAAAACCGTCTGTGATACTTCACAAGCGGTTTGTATTAAAAACCGTCTGTGATAATGGAATTATCATAGATGGCTTGTATTAAAAACTGTCTGTGATATGTTTCCTACCTCATAATCCTCCAAAATTTCATAATCTCCTGCTTGAGTTTGAGTAGGATTCCGTTCCGAGACATCTTTAGTAAGACGGGCATAACTTTTGCATACGGTGTTCGTTTTCGATGTTCTTGTACTCGTTGGAAAGCTAACAATGAGCCCAGTCCAAAAATGACCAGCTTGCACCAATCTCTCTCTAAGACCCACAAAATCGGCCATCTTTAGCCCCAAATTTGCGTTACAAGTTTTTTGTTTATATTTTTGCCCTTTTTATTGGTCTTCCCTTCAGAATTTGGATTTTGCTTCAACTGAAAAGTTGTAGATCTCATCGAAACCTTTCAAATGAGTATATATAAGCCATATAAAACTTTGCTATTTTATCTTTTGAGACTAGTTATTTATATTGCACCGGTATATAAAACTTTGTACTCTAATTCACAGACGGTTGGTATATAGAACCGTCTGTGATATTCATTCATCATAGACAGTTTTAGCTACCAATCGTCTATGATAGAGAGTATCACAGACAGTTTGTATGTAGAATCGTCTGTGATAATCTGACCGTTGGGCCCGTCGATCTTCCCCAACTCAATTCTAGCCAATAGAAATCCACCAACCCTCACCCCACGGATCGTAGCTCCACCACTCCATCCCCGTGCCAAAAATTTTCGCACTCCTACCTCTCCCTCCACTATAAATAATCACCCAAACCCAACCTCCTTGCCGTTCTCTTCCTCCTTGACCCTTACCATAATAGCCCGCATGAAGCAGACGACGCACAAGTCTACGGGAGGCAAGACACCGCAGAAGCAACTAGCTACCAAGGTAATGCTCAATCAACGCCGACGATGGTGGGCGTCAAAGACATCCAGCTCATGCGCTGCATCAGGGGCGAGAAGGCCTAGGCATAGAGGATCTCTGCTTTTTCTCTGTTCTTGTTGTGTTAGCTAGATGGGTAACCTGCTCGTTGTTTTGGGATATTGTAATGGTAGGCTCTAATCTTAATAAAAATGGAATGTGTATTGTGTTTCTTACTATATTTGCTTTTTTCAGATGGCATAGTTAACATTTCCTGAGGCTAGCCGAAAAAAAGAAAAAAAATAGGTATAGAATGAACTATCACAGACGTTTATATGGTATAAACCATCTGTGAAGGATTATCACAGACGGCTCAAACCAAAAACCGTCTATGATACTAACACATCACAGACGATTCTATCTACCAACCGTCTGTAATGAAAAAAATATCACAGACGGTTCTAGCTACCAACCGTCTGTGATACTCATCCATTACAGACGGTTGGTAGCTAGAACCGTCTGTGATGTGTGAGTATCACAGATGGTTTTTGATTCGAGCCGTCTGTGATAGTGTTCTTCATAGACGGTTCTAGTTACAAACCGTCTGAGTTGTGATTATCACAGACAACTCACAAACCGTCTGTGATAACCTCCGATTATCACTGACCCATAAATTTAGATGGTTCAAAAAATCGTCTGTGATGACAGTTCCGAACTGTCTGTGATGACCCTTTTTGTAATAGTGGTGGCATAGCTGTGGCGATTGGTTTTCTGGGACCAACATGGATACAATCAATAAAACTAAGTTTTTCCTCTCCCAAAACTTTGATATAAAAGACCTAGGTGAAGCTGATGTTATTTTAAACATCAAGCTAATAAAGGGTGAGAATGGGATTACTCTATCATAGTCTTATTATGTGGATAAAATCCTAAATCGCTTTGGATTCGTCGATTGTAAACCAGTTGCCACACCCTATAATCCAAATTTCAAATTGTTTAAAAACACTGGACATAGAAAAGACCAGCTTAAATATTCTCAAATAATTAGCTCCTTAATATATTTGACTAGTGCTACTAGACTAGACATTCATATGTTGTAAGCAGATTTAGCTAGTATACGGCCAATCCAAGAGATGATCAATGGATAGCACTAGAGATGGTACTTAGGTACCTAAAGGGGACCACTAATTTGGAGATACACTATTCTGGCCATCCAGCTATCTTAGAAGGATTCAGTGACTCAAACTGAATTAGTGACTCGGATGATATGAAGGCTACAAGTGGTTATGTATTCACTATAGTTGGTAGGATTGTCTCGTGGAAGTCATCTAAATAGACTATCCTTACACAGTCCATCATGGAGGCTAAGCTAGTAGCTCTTGACTCAGTGGTTGTAGAGGCGGAATGGCTCAAGGAACTTCTTTCCGACCTACCAATTTTTGAAAAGCCCATTCCAACTGTTTTGACTTACTGCAATAACCAAACTGTCTTGGTTAAGATTAAGAGTAGGAAGGACATTATGAAGTCCTCAAAAGTCAAAACACATAAAGGGATAACTTAAGTCGGTACGGCATGCCAGAGAGATGGGTGTAATCACTATGGAATACATTTAGTCCTTAAATGAATCTAGTAGATCCTTTCACTAAAGAAATGACACACAAGGTCATTCTTGCAACATCAAAGGGGGTAGGGCTCATACCCTTGTGATAGTCCTCTACAGTGGTAACTTATCCTAGAAGATCAAAGATCACGTGAACTAGGCTCTAGAAAAACAAATTGTGTGGGGATAGGAAGTACGCTTAAAGGTCCCAATAGCTACAGTACTCAAACTGTATGGCAGGTTGAGCATAAGCTCTTAATAAATTCGATGCCATATATGGCAAATGAAAAATGTCATACAGAGTTCCATAGAAAATTCACCTACACGAGTACAATCATGGAGTCGCGATCAAAGGAAGTTTGGATCTCTCATGAGAAAGATACAGAGACATGCCTGTAATGTCCCAACCTGAGAGGAAAGGGCAAGCCACCTCGTACAAAATGCGACTTGGGTGAAAACTCTCACACCAAGGCACTAGATCATGATGAAGTCCTCCTCTGTCTATGCAGAGTTGTAGCTCTTGTTGCTAGACTTGGGATTAAACCCGCAAGGTACTTAGTGTCAAACAATTGTATATCAAACAAGGTTAATTGTGCATCTAACACCAAAATTGGTAAATTGGTAGGGATTGTTGGACTTGAGGGATCTATTTGTATTTTCGGAATTGATTGGATTAAAATGGAAAATTGAGTCTGGTGGGACCCACCTATCATAGAAAGAGAGAGAGAGAGAGGGCGGGGAGAGTGGCTTGTCCAATTGATTGGAATGAATCCATTGGGAGGGCTCTATCCTCCTAGGTCTTGTGGCCTCTCTCACTGCCATGCCTTCTCCTTATATGTTGGTGAATCCTACCTAGGAAAAGTAGATAAGAGAACTACTCTTCATTCTCTACCCCATCTACTACCACCTGATTTGTAGCAATAGCTTCATGTAAGGAGATTGAACTCAGCGCAACTACTCTCACCGTGGACTTATTCATCGATGGCGACAGAGGTTGTGCTTTGGTTTCCCTTCTAGCAACTTGCAATCCCGTTTGGGGCTTAAGTGGAAGTTGAGGTTGAGAAGCCAGCTGAGGTGGATTGACTGGAGTCTTGCTGGACCCTAGGTATTTTGGTGTAAGATTGCCTTGCTCATGCACTTGACTAGTGTGCATTTCTCTATTGTTTTGTACAGCAATTCCTGGACTTTGATTCCATGGTTTGGAATGCCTTTGATCGTGGGGAAGGGCATTGTATCTCTATGAACCACACCAATCACACCGTGGCATAGCAGTGACGATAAGTTTTTTGGGACGTCGTCAACCTCGACATGCCTTGCCATGCTTTATTCTTGGTGGCTTTGAGTGCCATCACTTCAATGAGTTGTGTCAATGTTCTGTTCTTGAACAGTTATGCTGTTTAGTGTGTTGTACTAGTGAATTTTTTTCTATCTGTTAATGTTTTGAGTAGCACTAGTATTGGGTAACTATGCATGATAATTTGTGGAATTAAAATTGATCAATGAGGATATTTTGTCTAAATGAGATTAGTGTAACATTTTAGAATCATTCTGCTAGTTTTTAGTTGTTAGTCATTAGTTTATTTGCTGTCCTGTTACTTATTACCACGGCATTAATTTGTTAATTGCTTATACATTAGTTGCACTTGAATTTAACTAGCATTGTTGGACTGCTGTTAATTATTGTGGTAAGTTGTACAGCTAAAAGCTCATAGAATATTTAGAAATTGCCACTCTGTTTGCTGATCCAATTAGGGTATTGTGGTGAGGAGGCCTTGTTCTACTACAAGGGTAGCCCGACATCTGAGAACAAAATAAATTATAACAATTTGAGCGTTATGCTAATTGTTTATTTTCTTCCCTTTAACTTGTTAAGTATGTTTTCACCTCTAGATGACTTGAGAAAGAATTATGTAAATGAAAACATTTTATTAGTGCTCATGTAATTTATTTACGATTGGGGTTGTACTTTCATTATCATAATTATATATGGAATTATTCTGCTAAAATAGCATGAATTCCAATAGTCTAAGTTCTCAGCATCATGTGTATAGCTAGCAAAATCAGTAATGGACATAGGGTTAAGATTAAGGGGGTGCTTACAGGGCTCTTCTTCTACATCTAGACCTTACTCTCTCTCATGGTCGATGAATGCTAATGCTAGGGGGTACCTAGGGTTTAGATGGCAGTAGGGAGTGCTCCCGCCTTGGCCGCCCCCTTGTTCGGTCCACCTTGAGCTATTCATCCACCAACTAGGCACAGTGATCAGCACCACTGCTTGCATGGCTGCATTTGAATGTGTTTGTGTTGTGTGCCAGCTTGGTTGGAAGCAAAAAGCCTACTCTTTCCATGCATGGATGATCTCCACATCGTACACGTACCTATCCCCATAGCAATCACTATCAGCTTTCCGAAGATGGGTTACATGACAAAAGCCCATGCATGCAGGTAGACATGGGAGTTGGGCTGGGCTTTTTTGGGCTAGTCTAAGGCCTGATCGGCATGACATGGCCCAAGCATGGCATGGGAATGACATGGCCCAGGTTGGGCCTAGAAAACCGACCCATCAGGCGGCCCAGTCCGGCCTGGCCTATCGTGCCGTGCTCGGGTTGGGCGGTACGGAGCCACGGTGATGGTGCAGGCATGGTGTGGGAAGGCTGGATCCAGCGGTGGTGTGGTTGGGGACCACTAGATCTGATAAGCGACAGCAGTGCTAGTGCTGGGGAAGAAGCGTTGGGCCCATCTGGAGCCATGGCCAGGGACCGTCGGATCCAGGGTGGCACAATCGGGGAGGGCGAGGCTGGTCATCACTACTAGCATCAAGGAAGAAGCCAGTAGGGCAGCTTCTTAATGGTGCCAGCTCCTCACCGCCCACATTGCCCGCTAGCTCCTTGTCGCCTCCAATCGCAGCGCTATCACGCTCACCGCCGCTCGGTTTTTGTGATTATGTGACACAAGTGAGAACTAAGGAGAGGAGAGAGTGAGGAGAGTTAGAGAGAGTGACAAAAGTTGGAGAGAGGGGTGATTGATGGGACTCATGAGAGACTAAATGAGAGAGTAATGACCGATGAGACTCATAAGAGACTATGAGAGAGAGGAGAGCTGGAGAGAGTGAGGATGGTGTGGTGGCCTGGCAAAGGGACAACTATGATTGTATCACATCAGGCAGAGCAGAAACAAAAGAAGTAACAGGCAGGGGGAGGATTGTGGCAACGATCAGGAAACAGTGACAAGGCAGAGAAGAGGAAGAAGGTAGAGCAGTGGTGAAGCTTGAGAGACGATAGGCAGATGCAACGTTCTCCTTCTCCATGGCTATAAAACCCAACTCCTCTACTCATTTCTTCACCATCGAAGCACCAAGCTTCTCTTCTCTCTTTGCTCTACTCAATAGTCTATACTCTGTACAACAGAAAGCTTGGTGGCATTTGGTGGTATGCTACCAAGGAGTCGCAACACGAGGGCAGGGGTGGGAGCATTCAAGCTCGGTAGCGACATGCTATTGAGGAGTCATAGCTTGAAGACAGCAGTAGGGCGCCTTACTGGAACCTCCTGCCACTGCTCCTCTAGTCCTCCTTTGGCTCTGACTCCCGTTGATGCTCGTCAGCTCTCACCAAGCATGGGAGATTACATCATGGAAGATCATCATATGGATGGTACAGAGGGGTACAAGGAGTACCAGGGCAGTCCGAAGCCAATAGGGCACCAAATTTCTCTCCACTGTCCGCTGATGGAAATATTAGCGGGTACGGGTCTGGCACCTACATTGCTGGGCAAGGGCCGTATGCTGGAAGCACATGACCTGGAGTCAGGAAATCCAAGTGGCCAAATGATAAATATCACAACTTGTAATTATTGCTGTCGTAGGGGTGGCCCAACCCCCCGTGACTGGGCCGTGCAACTAGTCCAACATGTAATAGGCCCAATAGTGTAGAGGAATATAACAGTGTAAATATACCAGTGTACCCCCATCCTTTGTAAATACTAAGGGGTAGAATGGGGATTTCCCATTCTACCCCACTCACATATATATATAAGCCCCCAGGAGGGGCAAAGGGGACGACATCCTCTCATTCTCACAACTCTCTCGCACAGATCTGGTTCCCTCTTCCTCTTCTACCAGTCCCCCTTCATTCCTGTTTAGCCCGTAGCTACGACAATTGCAAAGCTCAATTAACTACTCGTATAGGTAGAGGGACAAGGTACTTGAACTGGTACTACGAAGTATGCTTGAACGATGTTCAGCATGATAGGAAGAATAATTGAAGAAAAGGAGATCATCCCTCATACCCAAGATGGTAGAGGCAATCGCATGCGTCAAGGACTGGGTATTGGCTAAAGATCGACAGAAGCATCAACTAGAGGATCCCGAAATCATGTAGGCATACGCTGACCTCAAACGTATGAACGATTTGGACATTGGGGAGAAGTTAGTATGTATGCATGTTCTTATTGTACTCTTTTCCTTACTTGGAGAACCCCACTTTAGGATGTAAGATTTTTAACAAGGTAGTAATATTGTATCTATAAAATATCAAGAAATTTTCACTTTTCCCAAAATATTTCTGTGCCCATATTTTTATGCAATTTCAACTTTTCTTTTTTTCTGTTTTCCTCTCGTTTTCTTTTTCCCTCCTCTCCCCGATGCATCTTGTTTTCTCCTCTCCTTTTCTTTTCCCCTTTCCTCTCCCCTCTTCTTTTTGTTTTCGTGCATATCATCGGTGGCACTCGTGTCTCGGTCTCCCAAATCCCAATTTCTTCTCCTAAGTCCCAGCCACCGGTCTCTGTCTCCCTCCCTCCCCAATCCCTATCTCTTCTCAAGCCTCTCTCTCGCCGTCTTCCCCCTTGGGCCCGTCTACATCCACCGTGCTATTGCCACCGTGTCGTTGGTCCTCCTCCGGGCCCCACCCTACCGCCCGCTAGTCCTCCTCCGCCTCGCTGTCACTGATCAGCCTCCCTACCATGCCACCGGTCCTCCTCTAGGCCTCTGTCGTGTCACCCTCCAGGCCTCCACCGCCCCACCACTGCTGCTCGGCCTCCCCCTCACTGTCGCTCATCCTTTCCCACAGCGCCACCGATCCTCCTCTGGGCCTCCACCCATCGCCCTCTAGGCTCTAGATCTGCACCCTCCACTACCCTGTCGCCATTGCTCCTGGCTTCCCCCACCACACCCCTCTGTTGGGTTAATCTTGTTGCATGTATGTTTTGTGTCTCGAGTATCATGTGTCGAGTACCTGTAGAAGTCTGTGTGGTCGTTACAACTGGTCTCTGTGTGGTCGTTATGACTGGTCATGAGTACTCGTGTGTACGAGTCCGTGTAGGAGTTGTGGCGGTGCGGTCGAAGATGCAGTCGAAGTCGTGGTCGAAGCTGCAGTCAAAGGCATGGTCAAAATAGCAGTCGTGACTGTGGTTTAAGTGATCGTGGTCGAAGTGACCGTGGTCTAAGAGTCAGTCATAGCAGCCATGGTAGAAGTAGTCGCAACAATCATAGTCGCGAGTACTGTAGACGTCATACTCGGAGGAGTACTGTAGACGTCATACTCGGAGGAGTACTGTAGGAGTCAGACTCGGAGAAGTACTGTAGGCGTCATATTCAAAAGAGTATTGTAGCAGTCATAAAAGTCATGGTCATAGAATCACTGTAGCAGTCGTAATGTCATGGTAGTGTGACCACTGTAGCAGTCGGAGGCCTACTGAAATGGTCAGTGCTTGAAAGATCTGTGTGGTCGAAGTACTGCGCTCAAAGGACTCGAAGCCTATGTGTGTGGTCGTAAATGTCTGAGATGGTCTCAGCGAGACTGAGTCTAGTGGGTAGTGCACAGTGTGCAGAGTCGTAGGTTGTGTGGCCGGCAAAATCGGATCACAGGGAATAGTGGGTGAGTGGCCTGCATGTGCAGCTAGTTGTTTTTATTTAAACCATGTAAATCTATTGAGTGAGTTGAGCTAGTGAATAATAGACAGAACACAGAAAAGTGCAAGCAGTTAGCACCATAATCTCGTGCCTCAGTTTCTTTGTGTTCAGCTTAGTTATTAGCTTCATCTTCTCGTTCCCATTTCCAGCGAGTCATCCACCGTGTTTGCATGCGTCAGTCCACCGTGAAAGCATGTGTTGGAGCGAGGCCCTTTCCTACACCCTCTGCCTCCCCCTCCACCCCAGCGCCGGCCACCCTTCCCCCTCTGCATCCATCGCCCCATGTCTGAGTCCGAGCTATCTAGATCCGATTCCTACATGGCCACCTCCCCACTCGCATCGGATGCCCACCGCCCCGCATCCTCATCGTCCAATGTTTGCGGGAATTTGAGCTCTAGACCGAGCGACGAGAGAGCATGCTCTACGGCCCCAATGCTCGCCTAGGAGGCTCTAGCTAGCTCACACGGGTTTTGTGCCAACCCGTGCTCTCACTCCCGCCTTCACAGTGGGCAGGAACAGCGTCAGTGCCTGATCACGCCATCAAGGACATGGCAGAGGTGGTCGGGTGAGGAGCCACAACGACTGTGGCCATGGCTGAGCGAGGGTTGATAGTGGTGGCACCAGATATGCAAGGTACAAGCACATCACAAGGTAGATAAAGATGATAGCCGCCGTCACTATCGGCTCCACCGCCTACTGGTACATAGGGCTAGCCTAAGGCTAACACAGCATGGCATCGGTCTGTCATGCCCTAGCCGTGCTTGAGCTTCACCGGAGGGGTCATAGTGTCACAGCATGGCATGGCGGAGTGGACGTCCCGAAGCCCGCCGGAGCCGTGCGGGTGCCGCGGCACGGCACGAGCTACCAGGTCTACATTCAGGCATGATACCATCGTACGTACGCGCCAACGTTAATCTGTTACCATGTGGCCACGTAACGCACGTACCAACACACTACTCTCCCCTTGAACAAAGCAGCCTGCACTGGAGAGAGAGATGCAGCCACACAGCCCACACTTGTTACAGCAAAAGGGCGTAAGTTAGCATCCTTTTGCCACTGAGAAACGCTTATACCACTAACCATGCATCCATATACTAACATGCATGCAACACACCAAGCATTAACACTACTGTACTGCTGCATCTCTGCGCGCGCCCACACACACACACTCTCTCTCTCTCCACTGCCTTTTTAACCACCCACATGTACAGACCTTCTGCTCCACACATAGCCACACACAACTCGCACCTTCCTTTCTTGTGCTCCACCCATCACGTACCACCTCTGCGACAGCGGCCATGATGAGCAGTAGGCTCAACACCGGCACAATCGCACCAGCCACCGACGTCGTGGCCGACTTCGCCTACGCTCCCATGCAGCCCTACGTGGGCTTCGACCCCGGCATGGCTGCCATGCCCAACGACCGCCTGCCGCTGCTCCAGCACCACCTCTACGACAACATCGACTTCGCCGCGGCGGCCTTCCCGTTCCAAGAACCGGCTCTGCTCTCGGCCGGCTCGGCGTTCAACGCCCTGCAGCCCTTGGCCCCGCAGATCACCATGCCGATGGCGCCGTCGCCGCTGCAGGTGCCGATGATGACGCTGCCGGGAGTGCCGACGGCGGCGGACGCGTACCCCTTCGGAGCTGGCGGACTCGTCAAGCGGGAGGACGACCCCGTCGTGGACGTAGGCGGCGGGAGGATAGGGCTGAACCTCGGCCGGAGGACGTACTTCTCCCCGGCGGACGTGCTGGCCGTGGACCGGCTGCTGATGCGGTCGCGGTTCGGCGGCGTCGGTGCCATGGGCGTGCTGGGGCTCGGGCTCGGCGCAGCCCACCACCACCAGCCGCCGCGGTGCCAGGCCGAGGGCTGCAAGGCCGACCTCTCCGCCGCCAAGCACTACCACCGCCGCCACAAGGTCTGCGAGTACCACGCCAAGGCCGCCGCCGTCGCCGCCGGCGGCAAGCAGCAGCGCTTCTGCCAGCAATGCAGCAGGTACGCACGTTCTGCCGCACGATGCATATATTCATCGGCCATCTGTGCGACTGACAGGTGGCCCCGCGCAAACACTTGTATTATCCCCTTACACGGTGTGGCCAGCCAATCCATCACCTACATGGCTACATACTACTGTAGAGATAATCTTCTCATCATTTTCACTTTACATATGGCCTTGATGGCCCCATCAGCTAGTACATGCTGCATGCATAAGCATAGCTCTCATGATCTCACTCACTATTAATTCCTTCCTCTCTGAGCTCGATCTCTTCTTGGGAGGTGCTTGAAAGGAAAACAATTGGAGTACATACATGCATACAAGCACACGAAAGAATCGGTACTGAAAAGGCTGCAACCTTTCGATCTAGACGCTAGCTACTGAAGTATTGATCAACACATCATATCCGATCGATGATGCATATCATATCACATCAGATCAGATCAGATCAGGGGGTCAGGTCTGAGCGTATCCGCATATATATACGCGTGCCTCCACCCTTTATCACTAGCTGCCTGCATTGACCAATGTAGTACACCCATCATTGCAACTGAGAACATTTGTTAGATAGATGGGTGTACAGTGTACTATGTACAGATACATGCATGATATATACAACATGATGTATACAAGCATGGGCATATACATGTAATATATGTATATAGGTATATTATTTATTTTGTTTTTGTTTTGTTTTGGCTAGGTTTCATGTGCTTGCTGAGTTTGATGGGGCCAAGAGGAGCTGCCGGAGGCGTCTCACGGAGCACAACCGTCGCCGCCGGAAGCCCGCCGGCGCACAGGCCAAGGACTCGCCGCCGCCTTCGAAGAAAGCAGACACTAGCATCACCAGCTCCTACACCAGTGATCACAAGAGTAAGCCACTGCTCGCTCTGATCGATATCTCTCAGATACAGAAAGTACCATATCTGTCGTTGAAAGGGAATATTTGAAATAATTAAATTTAAAGCCTTGACGTCAATTTAGATCTGAACGCCCAATTTAATTCTTGATATTCAAATTTCCGACTAGAACCTCAAATTTGCGCCAATATGCATGTATATTCCACCATCTAGGGCTCTGTTCTTTTCAGCTTTTAAAAGCTGCTTTTCGACTTTTCTACAGTAATGAACTTTTAAACGGAGTATTTTTTTAAGATAGGATCTACTAGTTAATTGTAGTATATACTTTACTGACTTCATTTATATCGGCAAAAACCACACGTGAGTTTCTGTTACTCTATAATCTCTCGTATAAACAGCCCAAAAACCATAAGCCGCAGCCAAAAAGAACAGGCCCCAGGTTTCTTTTTTCCGTAATATATCATGTTAGCAAGAATGTTAATACCAAAACATAGATTAGCAAGAAATGTTAGGAGAAAAAAGAAAGAGGTATAAACATGATCAAGCAAGAATGCAGGTAAAATATTTCGGGTAACTTAAACAGTCAAATTTCAGTGGGGAAAGGGCTACACTAGTTTCTCATCTCTCCGAGCTATATTATTTCCAACTGTTTTCGATGGCGTTGTGCCAAATTAACCATAGCAGTACATTCCATGTGCAAGCACGTTACAACGTTCGACCAGAGAGAAACTACAGATATGATGCCATGGCTAGCATTGATCTGACGTACTCAACAGTAGTCCTAGCTAGATGCTACTACTAGGCATGCATGGCGCCAAAGCTTTCACGTACGCAGGAGTACTAATGTACTACGTGCTACTACACTAAATGTAACTCCTGCTATATACATGTGATCATCATATCATATGCTTCTCTAGATCTGGCCGTCTTTTCTGACGCTACGTACGTGCCTAATTATATGTACATGTTTGTACAATGAATGAGCAGCTGCGAGCACCATGGCAGCTAGCAAATCGACGGCCATCTCGCCGAACGCCAGCGGCATCAGCTGCCTGGAGCTTGATAACGGCCAGACGAGCAACACGGCGGCGGCGCCGACGACCCTGTCCCTGGCCGCGCCGCCGCCGCCGCCGCCGTCGCACGACAAGGACGGCCTGGACACCATGCTGATGATGCAGCAAGTGCAAGGCCGCGAAGAGCTGCAGCACTTCATGCTGACCTCGCTTGTGCAGCCGTCGCATCAGCACAACAGTAACAGCAGCAACGACAACATCTTGCCGTGCTCGTCGGTGTCAGATCAGCAGAACAGCAGCTGCAACGGCGGCAGCAACAGCAGCATGCATTTCTTTGAGGTGGACTTCATGTAGACGTAGTTTGATGCATGCATGTACGTACGTACCTAGCTAGAGGTGACGAGAGACAGAAAAAAATATTAAAGGTGAGTGAAGAAAATAAAAGGCCTCTAGTATGACTGCAGTGTCATGAAATGCATGAAGATGAAGTGAAAGAAAGGAACAAGCCGGTTGCACTAGGCTAGAGCTGGACTGCTGGAGTAGCTAGGTTGCTAGCAGCCTTTTCTTTTTTGGTTTGCTCTTCTACTGTGTTAATTTGTATTTCCCTGTTTCCCTTTACCAGAGGGAATAGTGTGTATGTTTTTTCTTCCTTTTGGTAAAATGTAAGTTATGTTGGTATGCTTGCTAGCTTCTTCTTAGCCTCCATTCATTTTATAAGGTGTATTTAATTTAGTTAAGGCACGGGGGTTTAAGGAAATTATAAAGCCATGGAAGAGAAAGGTAAAGGGAAACAACTATCACATTCATGTTGATGTTAGTTAGTGTGAGTGTTTGTAGGTACTCTTGAAGATATCTTTACTATTATAAAAGAATGAGTTGGTGGTCGTACGTCTTTTCTCCTCCAACTGTCCTATTCTCAACTTCTCATCATTCTCCACCTTTTTAACTAATCTGAGTAACTCTCTTCCATAGCATGATTCTCTATATATCCTATAAGTTTCGTTACAACGCACGAGCAGGTGACTAGTAACAGAAGATAAATGAGTGAGAAAGAGAGAAAAGATCTTTATATCTGAATGTGCACCTTATATTTTGAAACAAAATTGCAAAAAAAAAACATGCGTGCCTTATATTTACGTGACAAGATCCTTTTATGTACATCTTAACATGGAACTAATCTTGTTGATGCAGCGGAGGTGTTGAATGGAAAGTATGATCATGCCGTTAATTGAAATAGTGAAATGCAATATTAGGAGAGATGATTAATTGCCGAATAAATTGAACTAGTGAAATGCAATATTAGGAGAGATGATTAATTGCCGAATAACTAGGATTGTAAAGGTATAAGTAGTACTAACTCCACTCCCTCCATTTAAACTCGCGTGAACTTTCGACTACTATTGGAGTTTTAAAGTAGTCTAAAAGATTAGTATCTCTCAGGGCTATACAACGTACCCCGCCATGTTTCAATATCAAACGCGAATGTATTTGTATTTTTTTCTCAAAAAACAGCATTTGCAAGATATGAAAAAAGGGGGGGAAAGATTGGTATGGTTATGAACAATGATTTTCATTGTTTACCGGTATTCGTTTTCGCTTCCTGTGAATCAATTTTCTCTCAAGTTCAGTCAAGTGTTATTTTGAAATTTTTGCAGGATGATAGGATATATCCATCCCCCTATATTCAATAACTTTTTAAGAAATTTTGTTTACATTATCGGGTTTACATAGAGATAGGAGTTAGCACCGGATCGATACCCTACAGAAAAAAAAATGCACAATTTAAGTAGTGCTTCTTTTTTTTTTACGAGTAGTGAAATACTTCCAAGTTACTGGTTTTGGCCTTAAGTAGTACCAGTACACCACATATATTAATTCTTCAAAAAATTCCTCACTGTGAAACGAGAAACAAAACAAATTAACATTATTGGGCCTGTTCTTTTCGGCTGCGGCTTATGGCTTTTGGCTGAAATTTTTGAATTTTGGCTGTTTACGGTACATATTACGGAGAGATAGATACTCACTTGCGATTTTGGTTGGTACAGATGTTGGGCTTTTAACGTGTAGATCGTTTAACTTATAGACCCTGTCTTTAGAAAATACTTCGTTTGAAAGTTAGGTACTGTAGCAGAAGCCAAAAGTCGATTTGAAAAGCCCAAAAGAACAGGCCCATTAATTTGCAGACCTATATTAGAAACAACAAATCAAAAGTAAAATCTAGGCCTAATTACTGCCTCGTTTTGAAAAAAAAAAGTTTCATTCCTACATTGGCCTGAATTTACAGTAAATCAAGAGCTATCTAGCCGGCCGCTAGGTAGAACTGAAATTAAAAGATGATATTGCTCAGTAATTAGGGTATCGATCTGCGTATTAAAACTGGGGACCGGCACACATTTACTACTGTACTGTAATAGGAGTAATTATGCATGCATGGATTAACTCCAATAGGAATGGAAGACGAAAGTGCGATCAAGGGGGCCGGATCGGGATCGCACCATGGCGCCATCGATCTATTCATGCGTACGTGTACAAATAACCGCCATTTGTACAACAAAATTAGTGAAAAATATCGCAGTCTACGACACGGTGCATCGTAAATCTGATTATGAAAGTGCGGTACGACGTCTAAAGTTAAGTGTGACAAAATTAGGCATAAAGCCAAACGCTCAGGAAATCTGTGGGCTAAAGGATGAGGATATGAACGGAAGAATAATGTGGCTCGCGTCAATAAATATCTTCTCTCATGTACCTTGTAAACAACTGTTTGATAATCTATTGCTCTACTCTTAATATTTTAGCTACGTACGTTAGAAAGGATTTTACTGGATTGGTAATGTAGAGTTGCACGTTGGAGACCATACAAACTGCAAAATCAAGGACGAGCTTAAGTCGCAATATATTGATTGGTACCATAGCATGCTAATTAAGATCTTGATCGTACTTTTCAGGTTGGGGAAACATGGGAATCGGATTTGGCGAACACTATATAACGATCTAAGCTAGCTGGTTTTCGATTTTGTGTTAGGTAGCTAGCTAATGAAGACAATCATGATACTCCAAGCCCAATCTAGGTTTTTTTCGTCCTTGTCTAGTTTGTGGTGTGTTGGCCCGCTCATTTTGGCGTTTTTGGCTTCTAGTGCATAATTCATTAATTTTTGTTCTTTTCTAACTTTTTGATTTTTTTTAGAGTTTTTTTGTTTTTTCTCTTTTTTCTGTATACCTTTGCATTGTCCATGATAAGCTAATCTATTTTTTATTTAAATTTTTTAATTTTAATTATGTCAAAAAACTATTAACAGCTATAGTGTAAAATAAGACAGCTACAGTGAAAAAATCATAAACCACAAAAAAACCCAGTTAAGCACCCATGAATTATTGTGGGATATATACTACTACACTTGTGTTTGCTTATTTCCCGTACGGCCCTACGCCGAATTAATCCTGTACATTAAAATCGTGCAAGTTTCACTGCACATGCCGGCCGATGTACAAAATCTCTGAAATAATGGCCATATCTTGCTGTCTTGTGCCAGCTAGCTGCAAATCTAGCTATTTTGTTCGTGCAGTGCGTGTTTTATTACATACAATTGCAATGCGTACAAGGCATTAATTGTCAGTATAGGTATACTTTTCTGTATTTGGTTATTCGATATATCTGGTTATAACAATTAGGTGGTGATCATTTGGGATTTTTTTGTGGCTTATGGCTGAAAAGTATTGTAGCTGGCTGAAAATACACTGTAGCTGACAGAGGCTTATTTAGCATAATTAAATTTAAAAAAATTAAAAAAAATATGTTAGCCCATTACGTATAATACAAACAAATACGGGAAAAAAACCGGTAAAAAAGCTCAACAAAAAAGCCAAAAGTTCAAAAAAAGACAAAATTTATGAATAGTGAAAAATAAACTGGAAGCTAAAAATTGAAGTCAAAACGATCACAGCCTTAAAGAGTAACTTCCACAATTGCATTAGTCAACAATACAATATATATTTTCAAATGCAGAGTACAACACACAGCAAATGCTAAACGAAAGAGTAAACGCGCTACTGCCTGGGGAAAAAAAAGTAAACACGACAACCATTGCGATGTATTCTTTCCTTTTCTTCTTCTTGGAGATAGGGAGTCCAAATTGTTATTCCTCCTGCTTGGGCCTAGGTCAAGCATTGATGAGGATTAAATAAATTTTTAAATACAACTTTAATATTTAGTTAAGACCAAAGAACCTCGTAGTTGTAAACCCTCAAGGGTTGCTCATTAAGTACCCTGGTCGGAGATATATTGTACGTGTTGCCTGGCCAAATGATCACTCAAAGAATCTATGAACTGGTACCTGAACCTAATTTCGGAATATTCCTTCCGTGCAGTGGGTAAAACACATGCTTTATCCACTCTAAACAGCACGACATTTCGGCCCTGAGTCTCTGGCAACAACGCCATGTGGTTGTTACCCACGTTTGTCTCCTGCTAACAACAACTGATGATCAGATGTTCTCTCTCTGACAATAACTGCCTCCTCGATCAAACATGCTGGTTCTATAAGGCGTCTTCTCAAGCAGACAATTAGCATTTCTTCGTTGGTATTTAAGGCTGGAAGATGAAGGAAAATCAAGGACATTCGATCACGAATTTATTGTCATTCAATTCAGTGTAATTAGGGTTAGTCTCACGTATTATTAAAGGCAACATGTAAATAATTCATAGCAATAGAGAGTATCCACACTACTACAAAAAAGGGTTATCACAGACGGTTTGGATCTGTCATCACAGATGATTTTCTGAACCTCCTGTAGTTATGTGTCAGTGATAATCAGAGGTTATCACAGATGGTTTGTAAGCCATCTGTAATAAGACAACACAGACGATTTGTAACTAAAACTGTATGTGAAGAAAACTATTACAGACAGCTCGAACCAAAAACCGTCTGTGATACTCACACATCATAGATGATTCTAGTTACCAACCGTCTGTGATTGGCGAATATCACAGACGGTTGGTATATAGAACCGTCTATGATAGTCCTTTATAGACGGTTTATGGCACAAACCATCTGTGATAGTTTATTCTATACCTAAAATTTTTTCTGTTTTTTGGCTAGCCTCAAGAAATAATGTTACATATGCCCTTTGAAAATAAGCAAATGCAGTGACAAACACAACAGCACATTCTATTTTCATTAAGATTAGAATCCACCATTACAGCATAACAAGATAACGAACCCAACTCTCTAACACGGCAAGAATATATAAGAAGTAGAGATCCTAGCAAACAGTAGAAGTTGGATGCAGTGCGCGATGTCCTTAACGCCTGCCATCAAGGAAGAGAGAGGAGGGCGTCGGATGACAGCTGGATATCACTGGCAATAGAGAGGCAACGATAGCACCACCTTTGTGGCACAACGGTGAGATTGCACAAGACACTCTTATGATACTTACGATAAGAGTGTGTTGTGCAGTCGACCGTGGTATCACAACGGAGGCGCTAGCTCACGATGGTAGTCAGCGTCGTCAAGGAACAAGTTAGGAGTGGATGAACTAGCTAGGAATAGTAGTGCACGATGGTGTCACAACAGGAGGCGGAGGAGCTAGCTCATGGTGGTAGATCAGCGTCGTCGAGGGGAGGATGCAGGAAGCTAGTGGCTGAATTCACGCGTGACTACCAGTGGAAAGGTAGAGGGGGAGTAATTAATAAGGGCCGAGCGGTGGGAGGATCTTGTGCCTGCCATTCGATGTGGAGAGAATGGACAGGTAAGATCGAAATCCTGGGGGATACACCATGAATCAGTGGTATGTCATTATCAGAGATGGTTTGTTATACGAACCATTTGTGATAATGGACATATCAGAGACGATTTGTTATACTAACCATCTGTGATAAATCACATATCACAGACAGTTTGTTATACGAACTATCTATGATATTAATATCATAGATGGTTTAGTATACGAGCCGTCTATGATAACACTTAAACATGTGCGTCCTAATCCAGCTCTTCTAAACTATCCTTTCCCTCATCTTCTTCACCAGATTTCTCAATAATGGCATCTGTTATTCTTTTGATCTCCTTGCTCTCATCTATCCATCATGAGTGGTTCGGCCGCAATCGTACACAGGCGACCAACAATTTACGTCTGGAGCAGCTCCTCTGCTTACGCTCTGCTCTCCTTCCTCAACTCGCTTCCATTCATCAGTTGGACCTTATCATCGGATGTCAACCAAGGTGTCTCGTTATCGCTCAAGAAAGGGAAACCGCCCTCAGTCTCATTCTTCTCTGCAATGTGCACAAAGCGGAAGAAGCTCTTGCGGCAATGGAGAAACATATGGATAACATTACCGATCAAGCAAAAGCGGCCAATTCTGAGGAAGCTTATTATGGCATTCTCTTTGAGATTATGGGCCATACTAATGATTTGCTCAGGCTAGAGAATAAAGTGGAGAGGGCAAGGACAATCTTCACGACATTCGAGAACTCAGCGGTTGATCCTCCAACTCCAAAAATCGAAGAAGAAGCATGTGAAGCCCAGAAGACTAAGATATGAGAATATCTTTTTTTGGACTTTTGTAATAAATTTGCCTTGAATTTATCTCTCGTCTCAGTAGCTTCTATAGTTCATACGACAAAGGACAAAACACAGACGATTTTAAATAAAAACCGTCTATGATAGTTTCATAGGCGATTCTAATTAAAAACCATCTATAATAATGCGTATATCACAAACGGCTTTTAAACCTAACATCTATGATAGTTTCCGAAATGGTTTTAGTCATGAACCGTCTGTAATAATCAAAGCACAGACGGCTGCACATGAACTGTCTATGGTGAGTCGTCCAGTATATCTTGTTTTTGTAGTAGTGCCATGTTTTTTCTCAAGGATTTTAGCCATTTTCTTTATATTATTTTGTAAGATCGACGACTTAATCGTCGACAAGCAATAAGGTTAAAAACCCTAAATCGAAAAATGTATTAAACGCTACCCATGTTTACAATTGTTACATTATACTATCCAGTGGCGGATCTAGGATTGTATCACGCCCCGGGCTAAACTTTAAGTGACTAATGTTGTAGTTTTTATACCCACATCTAACATCGTAGATTTTATACCCATATTATGGGATTCCAAAGTACTTCAAAAATACATAAATGACATCATAATTTTAACTCGTTGCTTCAATATAAAACATAATAAGTGTCATAATATAGCAATGCAGCATAGCAGTCGGTATAGATAGAATTTAAATACCTAAATAGCAAAGATTTACAATGATACCACCTTTTTCTTTTCAAACATCCAAGATTTGGAGAACATTTACAGATAAAGAAGATACAATAAGAAAACTCACAACATGCCCATCACACGGGAGTAGAAATCAAGGCTCACTTTTGGGTCCTTCACGCGGAGCATATGCAAGACAAAACAACAAAAAGTTTCATGATCTTTACAGTGATCAGCATAACAAGAACTGCTCCTAGTTACAAGCTGGTTCAACCAATTGCAAAACCAAGAGTTTCATGGGTTAGCACAATATCACTAATATAATTCCGCGTTCTATTACAAATCATTATAATTTCCGAGCACCCACATTGCAATACAAACCCACTAAGTGTTACATGATAACATGAATTGTCTATGCTACACCCGAACACATAATTTCCTGCATTCAACACAACTACTCCAGACCACAAGTCTTGAACTATTGGGCCAACCGATAAAGAGGCTAACTTTGCAGTTGCAAAGCCAACAATGCTGCATGAATTAGCATAAGAAACTAACAAAGCTCATCACTTCATCGTAGCTAAGTGTTGTTCTCCCAATTTTAATAACCTGCCACAGTGCCACGCCAAGTACCCATGGATCATCCCAAGTTCACCAACTGTTCAACGAATTGCTTTGGTTAAATCCAATCACATACATTAAACTTGAACTGAACAACACGCATATTTGTTAAAACAACAGCTAATGAGCTAAATGAATAATGAAATAGGTAGAGTGGCTTACCGTTTGCTGCATGAAGTAGCCCTTGGCCGCCCCGGGAGAGAGCTGAGGGGAGCGGAGAGCCGCCGCCGCTCGGGACACCAGGACGGGAGCGGAGAGCCGCCGCCGGGGGAGAGGGGAGAGCCGCCGCCCGGGCCGCCGGGAGAGAGCCAAGGGGAGAGCTGCCACTCGGGTCGCCGGGAGCCCGGGACGGGAGGGGAGAGCCGCCGCTTAGGCCGCCGCCAGCCAGGATGGGAGGGGAGTGCCGCCGCTTTGGCCGCCGGGAGAGAGGGGAGAGCCATCGCCGGGAGAGAGGGGAGAGCCGCCACTAGGGGAGAGGGGAGAGCCGCCGCCCGGGCCGCCGGGAGAGAGCCGAGGGGAGAGCTGCCACTCCGGTCGCCGGGACGGGACGGGAGAGCCGCCGCTTAGGCCACCGCCCGCCGGGATGGGAGGGGAGAGGGGAGAGCCGCCGTGGGGGGAGAGGGAAGAACCTCCGCGGGAGGAGAGGGGAGAGGCGCCGCCGCCGTCGGGACGTCCGGACGTGGGAGTCGACGCGAGAAGAGCACGAGTGGAGGAGCGCAAGTTGCAACCTGCAATTGTGGGCGCTAGGGTTTTTTCGTGGGCTGGGCCACTTATTCCGCCTCGGGCTGGGCTGTGATGCCTCGGGCTGAGCCATTAAACAGTGCATTTTTGGCCCACTTAAAAATATTTTTATACTGCTAATTTTACTGGGCCTCGGGCTATAGCCTACCTAGCCCGAGGCCCAGTTCCGCCCCTGATACTATAGGTTAATCCGTGTGCTATTGCATGCACGCTAGCTATCACGTGATGGCCATCCTTAAGGGTTCTGCTTGTCACTCAGCAAGCCAGCGAATGTGTCCGTACGTGAAGTACCCATGCATGCATGCATGCATTGTATTGCAATCCAAGCAAGCAATGCCCCATGAGCCAGCGTCAATCCTTCCATCTTGCTCCGGATAACGCCTCAATTACTCGACCTTAAATCTAGTTAGTAAACTCGAATGCCCCACATATATGCCGATGTATTATATCGAAGTCGGTGGCGGCGCTGGCCTGGCCTCACAAGCGCGCAAACACACGAGTAAATGGGCAGCGTTAAAGTTCACGTGAGACGGACGGAAGAGTACAGTGGTAGTGCTTACAAAGGAATCCAAGGCCACAAAAGGGAAACAGAAAAACAAAATCACAGGTAAAACATGCGTCCGTCAGTGACAAGAAAAAAAGAGTTTCTTGCTTTCAAATGCAGCGAAAACTCGTTGTCACCGAGCCGCGTGACAGAGTAGCCCAGCAAAAACTCGTTGCGGAGTCACCGCACAGATTTGGTTTAAACTGCATTGTTGGTGGCACGCGGTGAGATACAATAATTCTTTGCAAAGATCATACCATAGGTGCCGGAAGCCGGCTTTCCTGTCCCTTTCTTCAAGTTCTCTTTGTGTTTCTGTCAATGTGGCAGAGATAGGGAGGATGCTCTGGATCTCTACCACGTCGGCAGAAACACGAGGGAAACATGAAAGCCGTGTTCTAAATGCCGTGACTAAGGGTTGCGTTTCGCACACAGAAATTTCATAGGGAAATATATAAATTCAACAAGAAGCAGTTCATTTTTTTTTTGTAAAAATGAAGATTCTCACGTTTTAAAACAAGTCCTAAGGTCATGAATCCAACCGTCTTTGGGTAGTATTTTGTGCATCACGGTGAACCCGTACACGTGAATATTTCCGAGAGATTTTCGTATGACTGCTACTGCTCAACTAGAGTCTTTGTCCTTAGTGGACTAGCTAGGTTTTGCTCGAGGGCCGGTGGACTTGGAGAAAGGCTCAGGCTCAGACCCGTAGGCGTAAATTGGATGGGAAAGGCTGGCGATTGGCCACTTTGTCGTGACCATGCGACGCGATGCGAGGCCCGCGGCCAGTGATCCGTTAAATCAGGTGTAAAAAGCCTGGTCTGCAGGTGGCACGCTATGCAGTCGCGTTGGCACATGGGCACCTGTTGCACTGCTGCAACAACTACTTGCACAGTTACACTAGAGGGGGGCCATGCATATCGTGATTCGTGAAATCACAAATCACACTGTGTGATCGATTCCCCAGAGTTTTTTTTTCTCTCTCCCTTTGAGACTCTATCACAGTGTGCCAGCTGCCAAAGTTGATCGGCCTAACTTCCTTCTGTGCCAACTTTGTGCCAGAGTGTTCCTACTGCTTTCTTGTATCTGTTTGTACTGTAGATAAGATAGCAACTAGAGTAGTGTTCTATACATCACCTTTCTAATACAAACTATATAAATTTTGAAGCAAAGAAAAGGGTAAGTAATCACGTTCTATCTTTCATTCATACTTTAATACTTATGTAACTTTTAAATAGTAATATATAGAAGCACCTCTCTCATACACCACGCGGAAGGCATGGTCAGCTATCATAAAACCACTTGAAGCACCTCCCTTGTACAGTTGTACTCGTTCCAAAATAGGTCCATAGCCCATAGGAGTATTGGCGGAAATTAGGTCGGTAAAACCGTAAAGATGTGTTGAAAAAGAAAGTAGTCTGCTTTAAGACTAATAGGTAGGGCCTTGGATCACTTATCAGTGATATACCAATCATATTTTCGGACGTGCATGTCTTTGTAATAGCCCTGGGCAATTTGCCCTGGAATTAGGTTGTGCAACTAATGCATAATAAAGTGTCAGCTCATTGTGGATCTTGGTCAATTAGAGGAAATAGGGGAAAGCACCAGGACAAAACCGCATGCATAGTCGCCCAACAGACTTATGAAAGGAATCAGCATTAGAAAGGACTAATAAACTGTACAGTCCATACTCTGTACTTGACAGTGCGGTAATATGGAAGTACATTCAGTAACATTGGTTAGACTACGGAAGATAGCAAAGGTCATGTTCTATTTTTTCTCCCTAAATATACTACCAACAATTTACCTGATGTTAACTGTAACCTGGAGTCCACTTTACAATAGTAACCTTCGTGCCTTTCGAGACCTTCAGTAGAGAGAATGTATACATAGGATTAGGATTCTTCGAATAAACCATAGAGGAAACATAGAATCGAGATTTCGCAAGTTACCTCACCTTCTCGCTTTCCTTTGCCTTCCAACTGGTCTCTTCGCCTGAATGTGGCCCAAATCTGCTTCCTGTCCCACCGATTTGGGATTGCCCTGCTGCAGTACCCCATTCTTTGATCTGATTGTGTTGCCATCGTTTTGGCGACGATAGATATTAGTAACAGGTGACCGTCTCTTGGTTGGAGTGCTCCTTTGCATGTTGGCTCCCCTTGTGCAATTCCTGGAACTGTTTTCTTGCTGCAAGCCCATTGATGAGCTGTAAAAAAACAATTACTTCGCTAGCACAATGATTTCTTACCTTCAAAGCTACATGTTTTGAATATAATGTACTTGTTTCTTAGCTACCGACAACAGTCTACATTATTTCACTAGAAGAACATAGGATTTGATGATTCTTCATGGCTAATAATGCAATATAAGCAGATGGGAGGTCATTATAGAAGAGTAGCATGTCCTCGGATTTCACAATTCAGATGCTTACGGAGAATACCAGCAATTATACCATACAAATATAATATCAGGTAAAACCAACAAAACACACCAGAAATGACTAAACAGAGGTCGTGACAAGCAAACATTGGTCATCTGAAAATAAATGAACTGTCAAAGAGAATACCTGGGTGCACCCTCAATGCCCTCTTGAAACACCAATTTTGACACGGAACCAGAGTCATCGCCGATAGTGTGCACTGCAGAGCAGATAAACCAAGAATACTAGACGAGATAATGGTAGCAACTGGAGGTTCATATTCACAGAATCAGAGAGTTTATGTGATCCAAACATACTGTCATGATTTTTTTCTGCAACGTCCATCATGTCAGGCTCAAGTGGAACAAGACCATCCAAAGGTTCCACCTTAATAGGAAAGGCCTTCGTGAGATCCTGTGACGAAAAAGTGGCACTATCTTCATCAGTCAAAAGATATACGCAATTGAATTTAACAAATCAGAAAGAGAGACACCCAGCAAACTATAGTGCTGTGTAGCTCATGTACCCATTCAGAGTATGGATAGAACATGGTAGAATCACGGCAATCCCAGTCGGCTTGACAGGAGGTTGAATCGAAGGGCTGTGCAGTTACAGCAGGGAGTTTACCATGGAGCCCTATTGTATCATTAGCAGTGTCACCATTCGAAACAATGTTGGAAAATGTTAGGTTATCAGTCCCGAGAAGGGGAATATCTGTGAATAGCTTCCTGGAATCTACTGGAATCCCCCTGAATGCATTAGGATTCTTGGAGGTTGACTCTTCAAATGAAGCTATAGCTGACACAAGAAAAAAAAAGAGGGGGAAATGGTAGTTGGTAATCAACATATATCCCCACTAGGATAGGGCTTTACTATCCTTGAAATTTAATTGAAGCAATTCCAGGAATCTTTCTACCTGCACGACTCCTAAGCACATCAACCTGCTTTTTTGAAATGTTCAATCCATTTAGCTTTGGTCTAACTCTTCGAGACTCATCAAGACTATCTCCAGTGTTAGAATAACTTCTTTTCAAATCCTACAGTTATGTTTATAAAAGCACGTTTGCATTATTCCAGAGTTGAACACAGAGGAGGAAATAGAACAAATAAGATGCCGATTAAAAAAATGCCTTCCCTGAGATCCAACAATGTCTTGTTCACCTAAAATTTTAGGCATGACGTTGACAAGAAAAAAAGCAATTTACTTGAGCTAGAAGAAAATATAGTATTAATATGCCTCAAAGGCCTTTGAAATTGCAGAAGTAGTTCAGAATCATTAAATCCAGGTGTTACATAAACTAAGAACAAAATTTATACTAACAAAAAAGCAATCAGCAAGAAACTAGTAACACACATAAAATAATATAAATTTCATGAAATCCAGTGGGCATGAGTTCCTACATATTTAGGGTAAACTATATTTCCTCAAGGTAAGAAAACTCACAAGCTGACTCCTGTCAGTGTTCAGGGTGCATGGGCCTTCAACAGGAGTTGACCTTTTCATGTCAAGCCATCTCTTCTCCTCAACAACGCTGTTGTCGAACTCTTGGCTGTAAGCTGGAACACTTGAAGTCGTGGGAGTAGAGGTGTTTGGACTAAATGAAGAGTATGCAACAGGATCTTGCTGTGGGCCAGCCTGCCAAGCAATTGGAAGAACAACAGCAGGTTCAACTACACCTGGGTCTGAGTCCACAACCCGCTCTTGAATTATCTTTATTAGTGTATCACACTCCGATCTGGCACGAAATTAAAGAACAGAAGTCAAACTTAGCAGTCCAATTTCTTCAGCAAATGCCTCTAAAATAGTCAGTAGAAGAACAAGCTTGCAGATCTTTTGCAATAATGACTTATGTTTCCTTTTCTACATGATCTCAAGGAGAAAATAGAAAGGCAGCAATCTTGGAATGTGGTGTGACAAACATGTCAGTTAGTGAATGCAGACTGCAGATAATTTTTGCCTATGAAACTACTAAAATTCAGTGAAAATGAACACATGTTTAAGCTATTACAGATCCAAACATAGAAAAATGGCTATACATCTCAAGAGCAATAGTAGAAGGAAACAAGATATATCGCATAATACCTCGAGTAGGTTTCCTGCATAAGCAACTGCATAATAGCATCCTTTGGATCAATCTCTGAGACAACTGCTAGGGATCCTTCACCGCAGTCTTTTAGCACAATCTCCTTTCTGCTCTAAAATCACAAAAAGAACATTCTTGATGAACTTCTCAGATAATCAATATGTCACTCCTAAGCAAAAGAAACACGCTTGTTTTAAAATATAGAAGCAATTTGTAAGGTTAGATATTAAGATGGAATTACGTGGTTTACCTGATACTTGTCAGAAGCAAAGTGAGCAGCATTACCATGATCTGTTCATTTAAGAAGATATAAATCAGCGAGAAAAATCTTCAAGCAGTGTTCATCTTCGAGAAAACAAGTTGTTGAAGCGCATTGAGAATAAACAAGGTCATGGATTCAAAGCATCCGTTCCATCCCTTGCTAAACATTGGCCATGATTCAGGAAGTTTGTTTCTTCTATGAATTGCTACAATCGAAAGGACTTGATCATTGGAGCTGTGGCATTCTTAGTGGTTAGATTTGCAGTCCTTTGTCTGAACAGAGACGGATGAATTCTTCAGAAGGCAGCATGAAGAACATCGGTATGGTCAATTCCAGTCTTACGTGATAAAATGGAATTAGGCTTAACCTCGCAGACCATTTTCTCCCCTGGTGTTCAAACTATTGGCCTCTTTGAATTGTTAAAATAACACCTAGCATGAGAAATTATATACAGAAAACACGAGATCCTGCAGGCATGATTGTTTATCTAATTAGTGGTAATGCACTCGAGACCACGATCCGACAACATTTAAGCAAATGACTTATCTAATACTACAGAATAATGATAGGCTTTGGACAGGGAACCACGACACTGGCATGTGCAATTTTCCACCACATTTCATGACGACCATAACACCCAAAGGAAAACACTTTTCTCCCAATTAAATATGAACGAACACCTCGAGCATCCAATTCCCCCCTCTAATTGCGCGTTTGGGTGATGCATGCATGCATTCCTTCACAAGAGCTTGTGAGCAAATTAACATCATCTGCGAACTACAGGATCACGAAGAACGAACTGATACAATTAAGCGCCAAGTTTAGCCCGACTTTCGCAGGGCAACGAACGCACGCACGCGCAATCTCCACCAAGCGATGCGATACAGAGAGAGAAACGAGCGCAGCGCCGACGCAGGCGGTTCACCGAACACCACGAGGGTGGCCTCGACAAACGCCACAAAACGAAGCAACGCTTCAAGTTTCGAACTCAACGGAGAGAGATCGCGTACCGCCACTGCCGCACGGAGGCGGGGGAGACTGGGACGACTCCGGGGAGGAGGATGAGGAGGAGTCGGGGGAATCCGGGCCGAGCACGGCGGCGAGGAGGCGGCCGGCGCCGGAAACGAGGCCGGAGAGCCACCCTCCCGGACACTCCGCCGCCTCAGCCGGCGGCGGCGGCGAGGGATCGCCCGCGGCGGCGGAAGACATGGGGAAAGAGACAGAATTGGAGGGAAGGGAATCGAAGGGTGTCGGTTTTGGAATTTTTTGATGCGCTCGGTTGCGGCGCACATAAAAGAAAAAATTGATCATATACCCTTCATTTAGATGGAAATTGAGAATTTACCCTCCTGTCCCACGTGTCAGTGACTTATGATGACCCCACGTGTCATTGAGATGTGGAGGGTAAATCCTCAATTTCCCAACTAAAGGGAGGGTATATGATCCAATCTCCCGTTCGGATTCGAAACGGTATAGTATCGAACCAGCGGAGACATACCAAAGTAGTCTTATAAGATCTATTCAGATATATCTCAGTTCTCATTTTATAAGTGCATATGATATGAATGTATATATCTATTGTCATTATCAGTCTCATCATTGTTATCATTGGTAAGATGCATTGCTGCTTACCCTGTTCTATTAACATTGTCATTATTAAATAAACATCATCATGTCATGTAAACATTGCAATTCCATATAAGCATCATCATATCATATAAATATCGTATATTTCATAAACTCTACGGTCTACCGCTCTACTATGCACTTGCCTGTTAACCAAGTGGAGCGGAGCAACGTACGGACGGCGTTGACTCGGGACCTCCACCTGAACAAGCAGTTAATCCGACTCAACATATCATATTGAAACCAGTGCTTAAGCGAGCAACGACGAATCTACGAGCATAACTTGACTCTGGCATAAAACGTCCGGGGTTAAGGATCTGTCGCGCAGGTACCAAACTCCCATTTTTCTTTTTCTCCTCTTTTCATTTCTTTTTCTCCTTTCCTTCATTTCTCTCTCAGCCGAACAGTCTTTCTCTTTTTTTCTGGCTGGAAGGCATCATCCTTTCCTCCCCCTCGTTTCTCTCTCTCTCTGTTTCTTTCTTCAGGCATGCGGCTGGGCTCACGGTGCGCTCGGGTGCACCGGCCCTTCCTCGCTACTAGCCGCTGAGTCGCTGCCGGCCAACTCCTCCGCCTTTCCCCTACAACACCGCCTTCCACCTCTCTCTCTCTCTCTCTCTCTCTCTCTCTCTCTCTCTCAGCTCCACCGTCGCCCACGGCTTCGGTTTCCATGGCGCAGTTGCACCAAGCGCCGTATTCCTCTGGTGCTGAGTGCCTGTCCCGCCGCCGCTCCTTACCACCTTACCCTTCGCCTAGATCCGGCTAACCGAGATCGGATCTGTTGCCTTCTCGGGTGTGCACGGCAAGGGCGCTTGACACCGTCAGCCGCCGGCGCGGCGTCGGTGAGGGGCTCAGCCGCCTCCCCGAGCTCACCGCTCCTCATGGCGCCACCCCTACGCCTCTGGCAGTCTCAGGGCCTTGGGCTCACAAGCCTATCCCGCCGTCGCCCCCTTCGGCTTGCCGGTTTGGGTATCAACACCACGGCTTGGCCTCTAGGCCACCGTCGCCCTACCCCAACTCGGCTGCCGATAACCTGGCTCAGCCTCCGACCATGGCCAAGCCCCAAGCGCTACCATCCCCAGGACGGTCCACTTTTCTTTCCTCCCTCTTACTGCACTCATTTTGTTTTAGTTTCTTCATTTTGCTTGTCTCTATACTTAGGCACACACGGTTTGGGAAAACCTACGGGTGGTCACTGCAACGGGAATTGGCGGGGACATGTGCCGGGGAGCATGCACCCCCGACCAAGGGCGCACAGCACCCCCCTTTGGGCTCGCCGCTTGTCTCGTGTCATGAGTAGGGAGGGTAAGAGTTGGGGGCCTACTTGATGATGGCTAGAAATGAAGGTAGTCGTTAACGAATGTCGTGAGGGTGTGGACGACGAGTGCAACACACTCCCCTTGTTGCCGATGATGTTGGTTTGTTGTCGCAGTCCTGGCTCCTCTCCTTTGTCTTCCTCTACACCTCTTGCTCCTCTCCTCCATTCTCTCCCTTACAATCTTTCTGTGGTGGCCATGGGAATGGTTGGCTAGGTGGGGGATGGTTGAGCTCGGCTTTGGTTGAACAGAGGAGGGGAAAAAGCCTTTTGCTTTGCTTGTCTTTTTGGTGAGCTCTCGGTTGGAAGAAAATGAGAGTGAGGTGAGGCTTCCCAGAGACTGGCCTGCTTATGCATCGAGGCATTGGTCTTAAGACTCTCTTGGCTTGTGAAATGACTGGAGTGCCCTCACCTTACCCCTACTCTTCCTTCATGTGGTTGTTGCCTAAAGGACATTTTGGTTCAAAGTGTTCTTCACTGTTTGGGCTTTTCTTTTTCTACTTTGGCATGTAAGTCGGTAAAAGTTGACGTTGGCTAAATTTTCTGTCGAATAACAAAGCCCACAATAGCGAGAGATACTGACTGGGCCCCAGACGGTCTGGGAACCTCTATGAACGCTACCATTATTCGGCATTCTAAAGTCGATGAGTCTGACGGCAAAACTCTACTTTATTTACTTTATTCTCCCTTATATTGTTTCATTTCTCACTTTCTTCCCTTTGCATTTTAGTGGTATTACATAATAGTGCCACGAAATACCCCTTCTATGTCACTATATTTATCCACAACTCACCATATGCGTAGATCAAGAAAGTATTATAATTAAAAAATATTTAATGGAAAATTATATACATACCCTTATTAAATGTCATACCATAATCATCTAATCTCCTCCAAAGCATTACGGAGTATTCTCTCAATGTCTAGTGGATTATGGCATGCCTGCTTGGGCGTTTGTAATAAGTAGGATAACTTGCTGTAGCTAGGGTCGTCGATGCTTGGTGTAGCTTTGATCCATTTTACCCCTCCCTTTCGTGTTCTGTGGTTAGTTTTGATATGGAATTATGGACTGCAACATGCAGATTGCCTTTGACCTGATCGAAGTATCGAACAAAAACAGATAGCTTCATCTAATTCGGCTAGGGATTATGTTAAACACATCATGCATGTTCACCAGGCCGACAGGCAAAAGGGATTGGTGAAGAAATGTGATCCTTCTCACATTTAGCAGAACGATAGTCAGAACGATAGTACAGACCAGATGAAAGAGCGTTTAAACAGTATCCCTAAGAGCAACTTCAGCAGTAACCCTCAAAACAGGACCCCTACTTTTTATTTGATGGTTCTCCCTATTTTTGAGGGCTCTGTTTTTTGGGCTACACTCCAGCAAGAGCCCTCAAAAGTCAAAACAGGACTCTCAAATTCATTCTTAGAGGGGATGACACATAGGACCCACCCTCATCCTCATCCTACTTTTGAGGGCCGAGGGGTAAAAAACTCACTCCAGCAGGGCCCCTACTTGAGCCCTCAAAAGTAGGGGCTCCCTCCTGACCCCCAGGAATGAGGACTCGAGGGGGAGATTTGAGGGCCCCCTACTTTTGAGGGTTCAAGTAGGGGCCCTGTTGGAGTGAGTTTTTTACCCCTCGACCCTCAAAAGTAAGATGAAAGTTCAAGTAGGGGCCCTGCTGAAGTTGCTCTAATACCGTCATGTTTCATCAGATTAAATATAGGATCACCCAGCATATGTGGTCACCAGCACAACGAAACATCTAGATAGCATAGCAGGGAAGCAGGTTAATTGTACATGATCAGAGTTAAGACAGGCTCAACATCCTGCATCAATAGAGTACATATGAAACGGGCTAAATTGGGACGTTAATGTCAGCAGCGAATTACATCCGTCAATCTAGGAATGGTGGCCCATGTCTTCCTCACTCTGCATCATCGATCTCCGTATCCTCTGGAACGCCACGGAGATACAAAACGGTGCTGCACCTGTCGATTGAGCAAACAAGAAACGTATCATTTGGGACAACTGGATATGGTATGCGTAACAGTTTGTTCAAGGAATGTGTTTTGAATATCTATAAACTGCAGACGCCTATTATGGACTCAGCTTTTGTTGACATGTAACTACTGTAGATCCACACATTCATTCTATTCGACAGTATGACTTGGAATGCAGTCACAGCATACATGGTTTTGCTGGGTTAGATATCCTGGGAAAGGAAAAGATTGTTAGTCAGCATTATCGAGTGCAGGGCAAAATATGAGAAACAACTAAACGTGGAAGCCAATAGAATGTGAAACATGAAAAGCATATATTACCTTTGTACTCCATACCCCACTTCAGTTTGACAATAACAGGCTTCCCTGTCAGGTTGTTTAAGAAAGGCTTCGGGTTAACTGGCACAGTCTGCATTAAGTAAGAATTCATTAGGAAGTGAACCGTAAGGTCATGTTTTACAGTTGAAGGAAAGATATATGAACAGATAGTCATTTCATTATTTTGACTTCTTTGTTGTCAGTAAATTCCTTGTCAACTGCATGCTATACGGCATGCAAGATGTTCACAGAGTTCATGCTAAATTAAATATCATGAATACACTTATACACATATTGAAAAAAATTACAGTAAAAATCAATCATTGTAAATCAAGTGTAGTAGTATGTCCTTATCTAATCATGTTTATTTTGCAACTATAACAGCTGAACAACGATTATGCTCAAACCCTCGTTAGCTCATTAGGATTTTTTTTGCCTGAAGATTGGTATCACTAGAAATTCCCATAATAGGAGAGCAAATTATGGAACAAGCTGTGAGTTGATCAACTTGCGGCCAAATATGGATGCATCTTTGGATTGTGCAAAGAGAAACAAAGTGCAAGCCAAGCTACAAGACTAGCATATTGGCAATTGTGAAAGCAAGGAATCGACATTGAAAGGTTAAAGATGACCGAGATTACAGGCAACTGCATCTGTAACAAGACAATGAGATCACTAATCTCAGATCATTGCCAGCAAATGCAACAAGATCATCCACAGAAAAGCCCACTGATAAGGGTTGGAGAAGATCAGTTGTTGCAACTTGCAACTTCACAATATCAACCCCTAAACTTAAAGAGAAAGCACAGGCTCTTTTTCCCCATTACCCTTCTGAATGCCCATTTCAAGTCAACTAGAGTTGGATCACATCTCTGACCAGCCCTTATCCCACCCCCCCCCCCCCACCCCCAACAACCCATTCAGGAAAAAAAAAGGCATCACCTAGGTTTCACACCTGGATATAAAAAACATAGGTATATGATGGCTACAAAAAAGGCTCATATCAAACAGTTCTTATGTTAAGAAGACTCATTCTGTTCCAACAACGAATTGTTGTGAATACATTACAAGATTCAGCTAAAAAGTATGCTCGGCTAATCTCTGGCTTCCTTATACCGATCACCGTATAACTAAAGCATCATGCTAGCAACCACTCGACCTGGCGGGAACCTCAACATATACGCGCCCTGATAAAACGAGATCAAATATCGAAGCTCAAATTTACACTCCTATTCTGTAAGCCTGTAGCAGAAACCAAACTAGAAGGGATTTATTGATCATATACCCTCTATTTATATGAAAATTTAGGATTTACCCTCCTGACCCACGTGTCAGTAACTTA
The DNA here is from genome assembly GCA_017311315.1 of Dendrocalamus latiflorus. NCBI lineage: Eukaryota > Viridiplantae > Streptophyta > Magnoliopsida > Poales > Poaceae > Dendrocalamus > Dendrocalamus latiflorus. The sequence goes on from CM029634.1 coordinate 20,082,875, forward strand.
TGATGACCCCCACATGTCATTGAGATGAGGAGGGTAAATCCTGAATTTCCCAACTAAAGGGAGGGTATATGATCCAATCCCCCAACTAGAAGCGCATGTGATCAACCAAACATCCCAAATTCCACACGCAAATTCCACATGGGATCGAACCAAACATCCCAAATCATACACCCAACCTATCCCATCTTGGTGGAATTCGTCCTAGGTGTCTCGACACCCTCCATTCCTCGCGTACGCACCAGTTCCAATCACGCTACAGACAACAACCAGGAGCAGAATTGCGCAGATAAAACAAAGACTAGACGACTACGAGAACAGTTGACAACAAAGACCAAATCACATGATAAATAATTGAAGTCTGCTCCTGTAGTCTGTAGATGAACCCGTCGACCACCATCATTGTAGTATTTCAGCTGGTTCTTGGCTCTTCCGGTGCGTTTTTATCAGTCGCTAAATTTCATGGTGTGTGTTTTCCTCTAGGGCGTTGTGGAATGAAGTGAGCAGCTGAGAACTCCATAAATGTATCTTGCATTTACTTGTGGGCGACATATGTGGTGAAAATTCGATTTTCACCTAACTGAGAAGTATTTTAAAAAAATCAAACAATCATCACATGTAGTGAAGTATATGGTTTACATCTCTGCAAAATTTTAATCTCAAACTCAATCGCATTTGTATGATACAAATTCTTAACTCGGTTGCATTTGCGAGATACAAATTTTCTTCTATGTATCTCGCAAATGCAATCGAGCGAAGAATTTGTATCTCACAAATGTGATCGAGTTTTATTTTTAAATTTTGCAGAGACGTACAATATATCCTTTATTGTATGTTGTAATTTTTTTTATAATTTTTGAAATTTCAGAGTTATGTAAAAATTAAGATTTTTACATAACTATAGCTATAGTGATTAAGCAAACTACGGTACCTCATCCTACGACAGGGTCGTGGATGGTGTTCATCGTTTGTACTGTTATAACGTCCTGTGAATCTTTCAGTTCTTCTTGATACTCTGCAGATGAGAAGGGTCTCCAGGTGATGGTCAGTTACGTTGACAAAATTGAACGGGACCTATCACCACATTCGTCAACTGATGCTGAGGACAAATCTGCCGGGGTTATGACTTGGAGATTGGAAGCACAGCTAACATCTGAGGATCAAAGTACCAATTGAACTCATGTTGCAGAAAAGTGTTAGACTGTTACATATTTGAATAAAAATACTAGAGATATCTATCTCTCATCTCTGGGAGGTTCTCTCTGTTCCATTGGATCAATATTCAGAGCTCCCGAGCTTAAATGCAAAGTGCAATATGGATTAAATCTCCGGCTCGGTGGCGTCAGGCTGACGTACATTGCTCCGACGCCTAGTGCTACCGTCCGATGGAAGGGGCGCTCGCTCGGTCGCTTCTGCTGCGCCGGTCTGTGGTAGACATCTTGGACCGACGTGGGAGTTGGAGCGGTCCAGTCCAGGCCATGGCGTGTGTAAATTATGGGACGGCCCCTCCGATACTCTACAATGTTTAACTCGTTTATTTCTCGGGAGTAACTAGCTAATGATATACTGTTAGAACCATTTTCAACGGTATAGACTGGTTAGAGTAAGAGAAAAAGTGCATCGTCGTAGGCCACCATCGCCGTGCCGCCCTGGATAGCTTCGCGTGCCTCCTCCGCCCCCACCCCCGCCCCCTTCACCACCACCTGCAGCCGGCGGCGCTGTCGCGCGCGCACTGCGCAGCCCCACAACCCCTCCCCACCGTGCCACCCTGTCCAACCTAACTGCACAGCCATCGCTGTCACAGCCAACCGCCCTCCTATCCCGCCCATCGCCCCCATCGCTACCCACCGACAGGTCGTCGCCTCCCTTCTACCTCCTTTTATGCCTGGGGGAAGGGTGAACACGTAGCGGAGGAGCCGGATTTTCCTCCTCTGACTCTAGATCTAGTGGCGTCGCCCCTCTAGGCCGCCAGATCTAGCACGCGGCACAGCCGACGGTGGAGGAGAGTTGAGGGGATGACGGCGGCAAGGAGGGAGGGAGGGAGGGAGAATGAGGGGGAATGGGGAGAAAGGAGTTGGGTCGCACCTCCTCCGTGCGCGTGAGGCTATAGGAGCAGAACATAGTGGAAGTAATAATAGAGCTGCTTTGAGATTCGTGTGGCTTTGGACCCAACGGTGGTCGCCTATCCCGTTGAAACCCTATACCGTTCATTAGTATTTCTCTTTTTTCTATAGAGGTTTTATTTTATGGGATTTCTCTAATGGGCTGCTTCAACTATATATCATTTGGGTCTATTTAGGTATCAGTTGCTTGATTTTTTTTCTTATCCGTCAGTCACTTTCTCTCATTAGTAGATCATCATCTTATGCCTTAGATTCTCTCCCTCTCACCTATATAGGGGGTGTTCGTATTGCCTTGTACTTCTGGTTTCTGCTTGGATAAACCATAAGCCAATATGAACACCTACCTTCTAGCGGGTTCTCTACTCCTCTTGCTCCGAGAATAAGGCATAGGGTCACGGGCGAATCATGCACACCTACTCCTCTCGCTCATGTCTCGTGCACGCATCTCTCCCTCACTGTTCCCATTGCTCGCCCTCTCCTTCAAAAATCCACTTCTTTCAACTACTATTATTCATTTTCAGCCAAAAATCATCAGCCACAGTCAATACGAACACCCCCATAAACTATCACCCAACCCAAACCCTAACCCTAACCCTACCCACCCCACCCTACCCATCCCCGAGGCCTGCCGTGGTTGCCTACATCGCTCCCTCCTCCTCCAGTGCCCTTTCTCTGTTGGCCTACCATCTTCCCGGTCTTTGGCGGCTCGCTGCCACCGGATCTACTGCTCCTACCATCACCCATCGTTACATCCATTGTTGCCATCCTATCGCCAACCCCACCCACCACCCTCCATCTTGTTGTGTTCAACGGCGCCATTGCCACCTCAATGAATCGCCGTTGCTGCTGGCAACCACCAGTATGCCACCCTAGCCTCTCTCTAAGCTGGGGTGCACCGGTGAACCTGAACTCTAATCGATGAACCCTAACCCTAGCTCATTGACTCTGTTGAAGATGTAGCCGATGGCGGCAGTCGAAGATGAAGATGAGCATGAATCTCCACGTGCAATCCAAAGATGAGAAAATTTGACTGAAATTTTGTTAGTTTTTAGGTGACAAAAGAATAGCAATTCTGATATAAGTTTATACGCATCATGTGCCCTGGTGACCTACAGGACTAGACACCCTGCGTTGCAGCGGGAATTTGTAGATATCAATTTGTTGGTTGTAATGTTTGAACAAATCAAGGTGAAACATGGTAAAACATAAAAGAATTAGAAGACAAGGCAAATGAGAAAACATAAAAGAATTAGAAGACAATGCAAATGAGACAACATCTATGACACAACATTTTCATCTAAATGTTGTGAGCAATATGAGTGATGTGGCTGTATGAGAGAAGAGAGAAATAGCATTGACTATAGTTAGTGGGGATTACTTATTTAATATATACTAGTCAAGTGCCCGTACGTTACAATAGAATTCCAAACTCCAACATGCATGAATAAAGACCGTAATCCCAACCTTCAATGAGCATGCACCAAAAACATAATCCCAATTCCTCAACAAGCATGCATCAACAGTGTAATCGTGCTCTAGATGAAAAAGGAAGCAATTGTTGACCCTTCCATACCTTTTAAAACAAAATCACTTCTATATCTCATACTCTTTAAAATCAAAACCGTATCATATTTTAGCAAGGGAATTTACCAATATTTGGTATTACAGTCATTTATCACCAAGACATAGTTCGTGAACCACGACACTAATGAATTCAGGTACCGACTATAGCATTTTGCACGTGATTGTGGCTAACCTGTAGGAGTTCCTTCATGGCATTCTCTTTCATTGAATAAACTAAATCATCCTGTGCTTGGAGTTTTTTGATGCAAGAAGCATTCAACTACATAGAGTACTCACTGATAAAAGGAAAAAAAATAGAACTTTGTCTGTAACAAAGGGATAAATTCAAAAATATTGATTCAAATGGTTTCTGTGAATGATACACTTACCTAATGTTTGGTCTACATTTATGATAAGAGAACCTCTAATAACAAACAATCCGCATTACATCTCATTTGTATGTAATATACTCTCAAGGTGACATTCTTTTAGCACTACATTATGTTATTTTTCCTATGTTGCTTTGTGTTTTACATTGTCAAGAGTAGCTTTATTTTCATCCTTAGTTTTAACATATGGATTTTATATATTCTACTTTGAAGTTTATACTATATTCAGCTCGTCGATTCTATAATATCTCTTATTTAACATTAAATCAAATGCAAGCTGTAGTTCACACAATGCTTTCTTCAAGACAACGTATCTGTAAAGTTTAATGCAGTGAAGCTATGCAGTTGCATTACACTATGGTAGAGCTTAGCTATAGACACAAAATACGCCATTTGGGTGTCAAACTTTCATGTAGACAACCAGTGATTACCGCAATGTAACTGTGAGGTTGAAGCAGTTTGTAGTTATCTTTTACCACATTAGTTAACAGGCACTAATATATTGTTGCTCTAGTACACAACCCAGCTCCATCTATGACATATTATGATATCAAAATTCTCAATATTAAATGCAGTTAATAGCATCATATTCTACAACGACAATGACCATGAAAAAGAGGTAATTAAGAGAAATAAAGCCTCACATTCTCTTCCGAACTTTAACCAGCTTCTCTTTCTGCCCATATTATTGCCTGATCTTCTTTTTCTCGGCTTCAACAAGTTGCAGCATCTCGATGTTGAACCTTGCAAAGTTCTTAAGAAATAAGTTAAACATGAGGACAAAAATTGAGATGAGCAACCAACTTTTGGCAAAGCAAAGAAAATACATAACAAACAAGAGAGTCAATAAAAAGAAGTTTCTTATCTGCAGTAGTGCACAGAAGTTAATTACAAACAAGAAATAGAAAATTGTTTTGATTTATCTGCTGTCATCTACTTATCTATAATATATATAAAATTCTTACATCAATAATTTGAAGGTTCTCCCCTTCCTACTTGACCAAAAGTTTTTCATTGAATTGCTCGATGAAATCAACCTTCTTATTGTGATGAAGAAGATATTTGAATGACTTTAAGCGTTTACTATCTTCAATACAAAGAATCTCAAGAGGAATATGACCCCCTTTTCTTGAGTAGATTAATAGCATTATACCAGGGTTGTCAGAAGGCCACAATAAGCAACAAAATATAAATTTGAAAGTTAGATTATGGAACTCATGAATGGAAATTGTGCACAAGAAAGAAATTTCAATAACACAACCATATTTCTCTTGACAGAAAAGCAATAAATTAATCTCATCTGGGAACTAATCAGATCAGCCTTGTAGTAAGAGATAACGAGATATTGGTTGCTTAAATACTATTGGTATTGTAATGAGGGTGCCACAACAGATGATCCTCAAAGGATGTGATCAATTCACCATGAAAATTTCAAACTGATATTGATCGACTACGGAAGGTCAGGAACAACTGCATCTCCTGCTTGCCACCATTTCCTGGTTTTTGCATTTTGCGTTGGGTTACAAGCTAATTCACCATAAAGGAAAATATTACCCCTGCTAGCTGTTCAAATTTTTTTTAGTTTTGACGGGAATGCAGAAGAGCTGCACTCAATTTATTAGATAGAAGAAATAATACAACTGAGTAGAGAACTCCTTACACATATCAAATGCCTAAACCATGCACATAAGCAATTAAGCACTAAATACGAGCTGAAACCACCTCAAAGTACAACACCATGAGTATCTCCCACAAATTGAAATTTCATCAAAGTACTTCACGCACCATGCATCTCCCAAAATAACAAGCATACCTGAGGAAACACCACATTGGTAGCAGTTCATCATTGACAAGCTCAAACATAAACACGATTGGAAATTTTGTTTTTGCTTTTGCTGGGAAATACAACTATCAATGTACTTGTACCACTATCAATGTCTTCAATGCAACCTGTCAGATGCCATCGACATGTAGTTAAGGTAAAGAAAGGAAGGCTAAAGATATGAATTCTAGACATGAGGATGAAGAGGAGGAATTAATAATACGAGGCAAAGAGGAACAACACTCACTATCCAATTCTTTGTCTTGGACAATCTTCTCGCCAATGCGTATATGCAGTACGGAATATCTGCTCGAGGGCGTTTTATAGAGGTTGCCAAGAATATTTCTTCAATGCAAAACAAAATTGTAAGTAATATCACCTGAAAAGTGGGCAATTTCATCATTGAGGCTAGTAGCCAATGAGGGAAGGATTGCTCACTTCTGACGTGCTGTTCCTTGGGAGGGTACTCTACGTGGTTGGTCACCTTCACAATCGCAATATCCAACTCCTACCAAACAAAAATGAAAATGACTGGTGATACATAGTTGCATACATTCTGAAAAGAAATATATCAATTGGACCTAAATTTGGAGGAGAATTTAGAATTCGCACAAATCAATCAGGGTCAAAAATCATATTCAGAACATGCACAACAATTGGCCCAATTAAATTAACCAAAACAAGATGAAGATTATACAAACCGATCAAGCTGCCAATAACAAAAAAAGGAATAATACATTTCATTTCTTTGTGTCATGGATTTTGAATGATTGGTTCACCTTGAAGTTGTAGTATAATAATGCCAAATGCATATTGTGAAAATGGTGTCATATTAGTAGCAGAATTGAAAAGCATCAATATTATCTTTTTAAAAGAAAGATATTGTTCAACTGCACAATAATTTTGTAGTTTCAAAAGGTGAAATGATGGCAGGAACTAACTTGTCGTGAAAAAGAAGTTGGTTATCATGTAGATTATACATCTAAGGTGTTAATATTTAATAGGCTTCTAAAAACCATATAACAATGTCAAGAAACTAAACACGTTGGTGCCCTCTGTGGGGATGGACCATCGACCGTTGGGATGGAATTATCGAGCCAACCTTCCACGCCGCGTCCCTGCCATCATGGATGAGTTATCGTTGCCTTTGACATGGCGTGCTCACTGCTCACCCTCATCCTCCAGCAAGCAGCCAGCCGAATTAATGGAACATAACCAATTTAATCAAAGTGGCCAAATGCAAAAGGCGAGTTCAACTAAATTGATCACAAGTGTGGAGCGACTTAGTAATTAATAGTTTGCTTCAATCAATACAAGATAGCAGGGAAGTGAGTTACTGAGGTGAAAAATCACCTGAAGAGTGTCGCCAAACTAAATTTAAGAATTGAACTCAAATAAAAATTATAACCTAATGGTGTTAGGCAAGCATCCCTCAAACAATTTAAGTCATACGCAAACAAAACCACATGCAATTCCTTCAACTTGTTGCATTCAAGCACGAACTCTCCCTTGCTTCATGACAAGGTCGACCTCTGCCTCAAGGCCCTCGTCAGGGTCATCATGGCAGTGCTTGGCCCTCTCGATCCTAGCCTTGGCACCTAGCAGTGAGTATCGCGCAATGTCGATGCGCACCTGGAGCAGCTCCTGCGTGCCCTTGGTGAAGAAGGGTACTGGTCTCCTCCGCCTCCTTCTCGGCACTCGTGGTGCCCTACTTGCCCTCCTGAGCACGGAGGAGACGTTGAACTGGCCCTCGACCTCGAGGCGTACCATGAGGGAGCAGAGGCGATCGTGGCGCCTCATCTCGCGCTCGCCGAAGAGAGTCATGGGCTCGCTGAGGCGGTGGAGGCATGCGCGCATGGCAGAGTCGTTGGTGGGCACCACGATGGCATAGGCACACGCGCATGGTAGAGTCGTTGGTGGGCACCACAATGGCATAGGCATGCCGCCACTAAAGGAGTTCCTGCACCGCGCGCTTGTGGCTCTCCTGCGCGGCGCAGTGGTTGTCAGAGACCTTGTACTCGGTTGGTTGCTCTTCAAAGAGAGTTAAAGTAGTATGGTGCTTGGTGCTGCACCAAATACCTGACATCTCAAAACGACTTTTTCACTCCTATCGCTTTCGTCTTGCTCCGAGGATAAGTTAGGGGGCACAGGTGCATCACGTACCCCTATTCATCTTGCTTCTATCTCTCCCACGTATCTCTCTCTCATTTTTTACACAACTCGTCCTCTCTTTCTAAAAATCATTTTTTTCATCTACTATTATTTATTTTCAGACAAAAATTTTAACCATAGCTAGAAAACCATTAGCAGAAGACAATACAAACATCCATAGTGCAGTGATAGGCAAGGGAAATTCACATAACAGGTTTGGGCATTACGGGGGAAAATTATTCCGAGCGTCAAGAAAACTTGAGCCGTTCAGGCTTGAAAGTTGAAAAACTAATCATCACCAACCCCAACACTCGAAAGTCGAAACGGTACTAAAAAAAAAGAAAGTCGAAACGGCCAATGCGACTATGCGAGGAGGATTCTGTAAAATTGCTCCCCAAACAGCCGCTGATAATAGGGTAGGTAAACGACGTTGACGTGGCACCCCCGTCCCAGGCAACGAACCCGCTGCATGCCCAGCCACTCTCTTATCACACACTCTCTCTCTCTCACCAACCCCAAAGCTCTCCTCCCCGCTCCCACTTCCACCTGGGCCCCACTCGTCATCCTAACCTGGGCCCACTCAACAACTTCCCACCTCCCTGCTCCGTATATTAACCCACCACCCTCCATTCCTCCCCTCTTCAGGAGATCAACCGAGCAAGCGCGCACCCGAAGTCATCTCCTCCTTTCCCGGTCGCCTAGTTTAGCCTTAGATTTTTCTTTTTTCCCGGAGATCATGGGGTCCGTGGTGGAGGAGGTGCTGGAGGAGTCGGCTGCGGCGGCGGAGGTGGTGTTCCGGTCAAAGCTGCCGGACATCGAGATCCCCAACGAGCAGCCCCTGCACACCTACTGCTTCGCCAAGATGGACGAGGTGGGCTCCCGGCCCTGCCTCATCGACGGGCAGACAGGCGCGTCCTACACCTACACCGAGGTGGAGGCGCTGTCCCGGCGGGCCGCGGCGGGGCTGCGGCGGCTGGGGGTCGGGAAGGGCGATGTCGTCATGAACCTGCTCCGCAACTGCCCCGAGTTCGCCTTCTCCTTCCTAGGAGCGGCGCGACTGGGCGCGGCCACCACCACGGCCAACCCGTTCTACACCCCGCACGAGATCCACCGGCAGGCGGCGGCGGCGGGGGCCAAGGTGATCGTCACCGAGGCCTGCGCCGTGGACAAGGTGCGCGAATTCGCGCAGGGTAAGGGCGTCCCCGTGGTCACCGTTGACGGGAAGTTCGACGGGTGCGTCGAGTTCCGGGAGGTGATCGCCGGCGAGGAGCTGGAGGCCGACGCCGAGATCGACCCCGACGACGTCGTCGCGCTGCCCTACTCCTCCGGCACCACCGGCCTCCCCAAGGGCGTCATGCTCACGCACCGCAGCCTCATCACTAGCGTCGCGCAGCAGGTGCACGCCATTCTCTGCTCTGCTCTGGGGTCTTCTTGCGTATCGTTTTCCTTGTCTGGGCTGGAGGCTTGGAGCTTAGCTGCGCCGAGCCGGGCGAGCTGCCGTTTACTTGCCGCGCAGGGTGACAAGTGAGTCCCACGTTCATGTCGGGCCCACCCGTCAGTGTGGTGCCAAGCTAGTTGGCCTGATTATTTGGATTATTCTTGGCGCTTTATGCCATGTGCTTAGCTTCGTAATTCACCTGTGCTCTGTGAACGAATGATGCCTGCGTGTGAATCAGGTTCCTGAGTCTGATTTATGCGCTAAGATTCGTGATGATGTGATCTTTGGCGCCAACGGTTAAACTTTTTTTTTTCCAAATTGAACCTTGTTCTGGCGAAGTTACCGATCGCTAGCAATTTCTTTTTTTTTTCTGAAGGTGGATGGAGAGAACCCTAACCTATACTTCAGCAAGGAGGACGTGCTGCTGTGCCTGCTACCGTTGTTCCACATCTACTCGCTCAACTCGGTGCTGCTCGCCGGCCTGCGCGCCGGGTCGGCCATCGTGATCATGCGCAAGTTCGACACCGGAGCGCTCGTTGACCTGTTGCGCAAGTACAACATCACAATTGCTCCGTTCGTGCCGCCGATCGTGGTGGAGATCGCCAAGAGCCCCCGGGTCACCGCCGACGACCTCGCCTCCATCCGAATGGTCATGTCTGGCGCCGCGCCCATGGGCAAGGAACTCCAGGACGCCTTCATGGCCAAGATCCCAAATGCTGTGCTCGGACAGGTCAGTACTACATAGCACCTCCATAAACAATTCCGCTATACATACTAATGAACCCTTTTCCCGAATGTTACAAACAAGCAGGCCCAACATGCATTTCGTTATTTTATTTTCGATAGGGATATGGGATGACTGAGGCTGGGCCCGTGCTGGCAATGTGCCTGGCCTTCGCGAAGGTGCCGTTTGAGGTCAAGTCCGGATCGTGCGGCACGGTGGTGCGCAATGCGGAGCTGAAGATTGTCGACCCCGACACCGGCGTCTCCCTCGGCCGGAACCAGTCCGGGGAGATTTGCATCCGCGGGGAGCAAATTATGAAAGGTACGTATGAACTTCCCGCTTCATTCACTCAAACGTCGTTAATCTCCAGTTGGCGTTTATGTTGGCACGTCACACCTTGACAATGACGTGGCAAAAAGAAAGACATGCGGTGGGTGGGTTCCAGAGTCCTGGTGAGTTTTTTTTTGAGCGGTATTTATATTTCTTGGTTTATGTTTTTTGAATTTTAGTTGTTTGTACGAGAGATTGTGAAGAAGATAATCGTATATGATTTTAGCTGATGCAGCTGAAGTCGGTATAGTATATTACAATTAACTAATAGATTCTATCTTAAAAATATATTATTTGAAAGTTAGTTACCGTAGCGTCAGTGGCGGATCCAGGAAAAAATTTTGGAGGGGCTGAAGTACCTTCAGCTCGACCTCAGCCCCTTCTACATTATATATCCATGGCTAAAAATTTAGGGGGGCTTCAGGAGGGCTCCAAGGGTCCGGTAGCGGTAGGAGGGCTCGAGCCCCCCGCCCCACCGCTAGATCCGCCCCTGCGTAGCGTCGTATATAAGCCATAAGTGGAAAAAAAAGCTCGGCCTTCGCTTTGGTTTTTTCACTGTTTTGCTACAGTGACTCAGGGGTGTATTCTAGGCATTCTACTGTAGTGTGGACCCAGTGACTCGTACTCCTCACAGCACGGCGTGGCTTTGCTCGCTCACGCACTTGCTATGCGTGATTGGCGTCTTGGGGGAAAAGTCGCCACAGCTGCTGGCGACGTGGGACAAACTTCCTAGAATTTTGGCACATAGGTAAGTAATTCGTTTGGAATCTTCGATTAGGCCAAACGACCATCACCAAAACTTTTGCAACTAGTCCTTAACCCCATTTTTTAAGATGTGGCTGATAATCTGTAGCTATGACTAATAAATCTGATAATAATATTAGTTGATAAAAATTAAAACTAAAAATTAATTGAAAAATCGAAAAGAATGAGACCATTTTTCTTTTGTAGATGGGAACTTAGATGATTTGTGTACCGGGGTCTCCATAATTCCATTGACCTGTTCTACACTTCTACGCGAATTGTCTTTAGAAGTAACGATCCGGGAACGTGTGGCAAGCGTTTGCTTGGAAATTTTGGAAGAAAGCAAACATCTTCGGGGTGATCAATTTTTTTAGGACTTTCTGAGAACAATTGATAAATAGGATTAGGTTCTTTTGAATTATAGTTTATGATTTTTTTGTTTATGGCTTTTGAATTTCAGCTGTTCGCGAAAGAAAATACAAAGAAAGAGAGATAGACGTATGTGATTTTGACCGGTATAGCAGAAGTCGGTACAGTGCCTACTACAATCAACTTATAGACTCCACTTTAAAAAAATATACTATTTGAAAGCTAAGTACTATAACATAGTAAGCCTTTTCAAATCCATCCTGTCTAAGTGTCTATCGGTCTACAGTCGCAATGTTGAAAACTTGGGACTCCCCATATGAAAACCCCATGGCGTGCTTTCATGCTAGTTAGCCGCATGGGTGGATGGAGAGTTTCTAAAGAGAAGTCGTTGGTTAGTGTTTTGGTCCATTCTCCATGTTAATGATTGTTTTGGAGAAAGGATTTTTTTCGTCTGCCCCACGTTTTTGCTTAAAATACATATCAACTATCTGTAAATATATATTACATAAAATTTTAGATGATATAAAGAAGAGAGAAAAAAAGAACAGAAAGATATTATCTACTATTTAACAAGCAGTTTTATGGACGGCTTTTCACTGTCTATACCATTATATATACAACTATATAGATAATATATTAATTATATGAGGCTATTATAGACAACTATACAAACAACATATTTCATACATTATCTTTAGTTCTATCTATAAATAACATAAAGTTATATTATAGATTATTATTATCTATATTGTTATATATACTCTGTGCCGCACGTGGGTGTTAGCACGCACACACTCATCTTTATTGTTAGCGAATAACGACACACGTTGCTAGCAACTAGCAAATCATGCGTTCTCTCTCCCTCTCAGCTTGTCTGCAGGCACAGCTCATCATCATCACGGCACGATTCCATCATCCAAGTTGCAAGTGTTTTTTTCCTTCGCAAAAAAAAAAAAAAACATGTGACAACCACATGATCAATTGTAGTGCACAGGGGCTAGCAAGTACCCAAGTATGTACGTGTAGGAGCTAGCAAGTACTAATGTAGAGAATGTTCAGAGTTCATGTACTAAGCTAATTAGCATTTCTAAGCTCCTCCAATAACATTTCGTAGTCACAACCGACATTCATTCAAGCCCAACAGAGTTTGAAGCCAATGCACTAGTAACAATACTAGTATATCTGTTGAGATTGTCCTAAAAAATCTTTCAGATTTTATTTTAAACTGGAGATAGAACACCTATTAAAGAGAAGTACCACGTTTTGGCTACTCACATTCTCCTAAATTGTACTCTTTCTCGTCTCCTTCGTGGAATAACCATAAGTCCATAACTTGAACAAAGCTACTTAGTGACCAAAAGGCAAAAAAGCGTTGCACCATGTCATGATTAAGCAAGACTTCGAGGTAGAAGAAATTGTGGCAAAACTCAATTATGACGAAATCATTTTGTTGTATTATCAGCTTGTGGTCGTAGAGATAAATTTGTAATAAATAACTTCTTCCTCTAATATAATTTTGTTGTCCTAGGATAATGAACATATAGTCAACATTCTAAAATTTCGACCACTAATTTAAACATAAATATTTAGATTTGTACATGAAAGTGATGTTATGGGTACTCCTAACAATCAGTTGTTTGATGTTAAGGGCACTCCCAAAAGAGCAAGGCCTTTGCCTTTTGGGTTCTCCAAAAATCAAAATAAACGATACAGTTTCTTGAAGTGGATTTTTTAAACAGCTTTAAAAATCTAAAATCGTGTGCAACGTCTATATCAGAATCTATATCGTTCGCTGTCCTACCAAAAAGCGCAACCAAAGCCACCAACCATCAGTCGTGGCCCAAAAGAATAGGGTCTATAGCTATGCTACATCAGATTTTTGTGAGTTGGAAGAGAGAGGGGTAGAGAGAGAATAAGCTTGTACTCATACAAGTATCAAACCTTTTTTGGGAACAAAAAAAAATACTATTGACAAATGGTGCATTAGAAGGACTTGATACTATTTTTGCATTGGAATGGTCAATTGCATGATCATTGTGGGACCCTTTAGTATCAAGCATAAATAACACTATTGGGGTAGTTGTTTCTAAAGTACAGTGATTTAAATCATGATTATCACAGTATCATGGTGACACAGCAAAAAAAAGCTTTAGCGAATAGCAGAAGCTATTGCAGAGGCTATCTACGTCGCAGTACTATCATAAAGATATTAGTTCAATTGCTTTCCATGCTATGTAGAATACTATATGAATAGAAAAAAAAACTTATAGCAAGAAAGTAAGGCAAAGTGCAAGTAAAAAAGTCGTAAATTTACAACACTTTCATGACATGTCCAACCTAGAAATCTAAATAAATAAATTGTTTGAAAAGCATTTTACTTAATTTATTAGCATAAATAAGAAAAGTTTAAGCTTTGAATTTTTAAAAATTAAAATCAATATATAACTTGGTATGTTTGGAACACTAGAAAGAAATTCCAATTTCTTGAGATAGAATCTAAAATGTACAAGTGTCTACAATTTTAAACTAGAATTCAAATACCAAATATTATAACTCATATGATCCTGAGTTATCTTTTATATATTTCGAATAAAATTCTTTGGTTAAAGGCAGTGTTGAGATCGACTACACGCATCTTGGACCGTCCGATCGCAGATATTAACTTCCCTATATCTAATCCAGTGGTGCAAACTCCACACATCATTCTGGACCCTGCCGAAGTGCGGTGTGTATTGACGTATTGTAAATGACATCAAGCAGCAATGAAGGCCTCTAGCTAGTGGCAGGAAACCTATCATGTCCACGTTGATGTCATGCCCATGGTTCTATCTCCAATTGATCAAGAGTACTTACATGCATATATCCCCGGAGATTTCCATGGATTGATGCTGTTAATTAGGAGCTGACAAGGAACCAGAAATACTATAAGCCTCTTTAAAGTTCCTAGCTGAAGAAGTTGGTTAGGTTCTTGTCTACTTATTAGACGTTGCTACAGACTGGCCGTGTGTCGGTTGATGTTCCGTGTGCACACCTCATAGAAGAGCTAAACGATAAAATAGAAAGGAAGACATATGATTTATAGCAAGAAATTTCAAATAAAATCCATATCTCTTTCCATCCAATCCCCTTGTCATGTCAATTCTCTACGCATCATAGCTAGTTTCTCGTTGGCTGGACGCTTCAAGAAGCGAGCAATCTCAGGATAATGTTCAGCGCAAATCGGCATAAGTTTGACAGTAAATCAGAATAATTTATAGAGTAAAATTCAAGATAAATTTTAAAGCAAATCAACATAATTCCAAGAGAATTCAAGATATTTTCGAAAGCGAAACTTAGGATAATTCTGAGAGCAAATCAAATATAAAATTCAAAAGCAAATTTGGTATAAATTTGATAAGCAAATTCAGGGTAAGTTTTAGAGTAAATCAACATAATTCCGAAAGCAAATTCAAGATAATGATTCACTCTACTTTTTTCCTGCTGATTTGAGTAAAGACATGCATTAATTAAGTAGGTGGTGAATCACGGACGTTTGTGCAGCAACCAATCAGGTGTTCTTATGTCGGAGGAGCAAAAGGTAAAGAGAATTGGATAAAGCTAGTGTTCTTGTGCCGAACGACACGTTGCTGTTATGCTCGGTCACGTATGAACAGCTTGCGATGACGTGCTACCAGATCCAATGAGGCTCGAATGCGTGCGGCCCGTGGAGCTGCGGAAACAACGATTTCCGCTACTTATTCTAAAAAAAATCTCGTCTGCTTAAGAACAAATCATTGGTTGGTACTTGGCGTGCAAAGTGGAGATCACATCATATCGGTGCGGAGGCCGTGGGATCTTGGTCGAGTAGCCATGGCCATTTCTCGTACATCTCACCCACCAGCCACCAATAAACCAGACCATACCGAAAAAGCTATGCTCCAGTTAAAATCCACACAATCTTCATGTGGAAGAAGTACAATCTGTTACTAGTACAACGGATTTGATTGTTTCACTTCAGACATCACAATGATTAGCATACATGGACACCCACAATGAACAAAGGTAAAGAGGTAGCATGGTTCCCTCGCCCACCCGGGTCCAAATTAGGATTTGCCCGGGTGATTACCTCGTTCTTAAGTGAATGACAGAGCTTCTGGCCAAATCTTGTTAAAAAGAAAAACATGACACATTTTAAGGCCAAATGTGTACACCAACCTAAACATCAGGAGTAAATGTTTGGTGGCCCGTCTTGTGACCAAGAAAAAAGCAATAGTTGGGTCCAGGCTGCAAATGAAGCTGGTGTCACAAGTCAATTCTAGAACTTTTTTCTTGAAGAGCCTATCTGATCAAACCCGACCAAACCAAACTCTAGTTGGGACTTGGGATCTATCCGAGAATCATGAGATCAGATAGGAAAGCCGGGTACATTATTTGGCCTCCTTGCAGCTTCAGTTAATTCATTGTCTGATGAAGCAGACATCCCATGTGAATGCTTTATACCCCAGGGCCTTGTGATTGTGAGGTTCCACTCTGTGGCCTGTATTAATGTTGCAAAAAAAGCAAACAAGATCATGTGTTTCACTGTGATGCAATTTGCCAATTTGGACGTAAATGCTGGCAGCAAACAAAAACCACCTGAAATGTGAAGTACCTTGCCATGGGGGCGTCTCTGAAAATACAGTTTGGACCTTTGGGAGCCAATGGTACTCTTCTCATGTGCAAACTGCAGTTGAGTTATGGTACCTATGTCCGTGGGGTGCATGCCGGCAACAGGTTGGTCTCCCATGTGCATAGTTTTGGGATGGAATCAAGCTACCACATTCCACAGCTCTTGTCCATCACTTCTTGTTCTACCTCCTTCCTTTGCATTCATTTGATCCAATCTTTTGTCTAATTGACCTATCCTTAAACATTACAAGAAAAGTTCTCTCAAACCATGGAAAACCTTTGGATTCAATAGATCAGAGTGCATCTTCGATTAGGTGCTAATCGCCAAAGCATTGGCCTTTGGAGTTTGGAGTCATCGATAACATTCTTGGTAGATACTAGAATTTTGTGATAATGGCAAATGTTTCATAAAACTAACAAGCCCTGTGACGTGAAATGCGCAGGTTACCTGAATGACCCAGAGGCCACAAAGAACACCATTGACAAAGACTGCTGGCTGCACACCGGAGACATCGGCTACGTTGACGACGACGACGAGATCTTCATCGTTGACAGGCTCAAGGAGATCATCAAGTACAAGGGGTTCCAAGTGCCACCCGCAGAGCTTGAAGCCCTCCTCATCACGCACCCGGAGATCAAGGATGCCGCTGTCGTATCGTAAGTTGATCTTTTCTCTATGTTCAGATGACATCGGCATTCTGAACTAGAATTCTCAGTTCCCTCCTGATTTGTTCTTTCAGAATGAAGGATGATCTTGCCGGCGAAGTCCCGGTCGCCTTCATTGTGCGGACCGAAGGTTGTGAAATCACCGAGGATGAGATCAAGAAATTTGTTGCAAAGGAGGTACTAATCTTGCTTCTGATGTTTTCATGCAGTCATGACTTGTACTTTGTTACATAAATTATGCAAATAAACAACTAGAGCTCTGGGTCGAGCCAGGACTAAGAAGATTTCATACAATGCAACAGGTGGTTTTCTACAAGAGGATAAACAAGGTCTTCTTCACCGACTCCATCCCCAAGAACCCTTCCGGCAAGATCCTGAGGAAGGACTTGAGAGCCAGGCTCGCCGCCGGCATCCCCAGCGCCGGCGACGCCGCCACGGCCAGAAGCTAAGGACCACCGCCATTTTCCACTTTTTCAGTCACTCACGCACTCTTGTTAAAACATCACGTAGTATTGTTCTCCTTCACGGAATGGCAACAGAGAGGGGCCGGGGCAAGCACTCAAATTCTTCAGGAGCTTTTAGTTTGTTGGGTTTGTTGGTTCGTCCTGTGCGCTTGTGTAATGTTCATAAATGATATATATTTTCCTATATATATGTGTGTATATATGTGTGTGTGTTGTTTTTTTACCATAAGAACAAGGCTGATTACAAATAATACAATGTATACCCTGTTTATCTTCCATGAAATCTCTTTTTAGAATTGGGAGTTGGAGACATTCCCTTTTCTTTCCCCGTTCGGTACTTTAGTGCAAGAAACTTTTAAAATTTTATATAGGAATCGAATTGTTTTCTACTAAATTCCTGCGTTCGAAACACGAAGGTTTGCAACGATATAGTGATGTATCTAGGTAAGGATGCATCTGAGTTGGAGACTTGGGGGAAGCTTGGCCCGGCCCAACTCCATCTCCGAATGGCCAAGGCTTACTTTATTTGCATGCGAAGCCCACACGATATCGAAGCCCAATTAGCCTACAATGAACGGCGCACTTTTCAGTTTTATAGTTGGGCCGCACAAAACTCGGCTAGTTTTGGGTTTTCGTGGCCATATTTTGTAACAATTATCTCAATATATCTTTTTTTTGCGACGTAGTACGTTTTTTATGCAATTTTTTTTACAAATTGCCTGCAAAATTCACTTTACTTTTTTTAAATATATAAACTTGCAGGCTGCAATGTCAGACCTTGATAAATCAATTCTAGGTCTAATTATACAAGTGGAGCTAGGAGATCAAAACGAGCTCGGCCAATCGATAAGTTGTCCCCAACAAACTACTAGGGGTGTGTTTGGTTCGTGGATGGAGGTTGCATCGTATATCCTGGATGAGTGGATGCAGGCTGAGTGGAATCGTATTTCAGAAAAAGAAGATGTTTGGTGAGGCTGTATGAGCGGATACAAAAAAACTGAGATGCTGTTTGGTTGCCTGTATGAGCGGATGCAGTCTACCAAACCTGAGAGGCTGACACGTGGGACCGCATAAGATACACTGCATCCACTCATCCAGGATGGCTAGTGAAGCTCATTTTGAGCGTATCCACCCATCCAGGATGAGGGCGTATTTTTGCATCCGCTCATACAGCCTGTATCCGCTCATACAGGCAACCAAACAGGCTCTTTCTCAGATTATACGGATCCACCCATCCAGGACGAAAGAGATTCAGGCAACCAAACACACCCTAGTAGTATCTCTGTTACTTTCTTCAGTTGTTTTTTTTTCTGACTTACCCTCTGAAGCTTTGCTAGCTGCTACTGACACTAGCTGCTCGCTTGCGTTCGGCTGTCCTAGAGCTGCGCGCGCTGCGGCCGGCGGGTGGAGGTGGAAGAGGTCGCGCGCGGAGAAGGCGGAGGGGACGGCCATGCCTGCGGCAGCGACGAGGCTGCAGAGCTCGCTCCACTGCAGGCGCTCCGCGCCGGTCAGCGCCGCCATCGTGCTCGCAAACACCACACATACGCACATCCCTGGAAAAAATGTCAACAAAATTTCCCAACTCGTCTCAGTAAAAATAGAACAAACTGCACACCATGATTAACTAGTGTAGTCATTTTAAACGCTTGGGCTCACAAGTTATAATCTTGGAAATTCATCGTGCAAATTGCACACAAACATGTGCTAAGACCATGCTTGGAACGATTGGATTTCATAGGAATTTTGCGGAAAGGAAAATTCTCGCATTCTAAACAGATCTAAGTGGATCCGTCTGTCCAATTTTGATAATATTTTACTGTGATGGCAACGGGTTGCAAAAACAACTCCAAAGGATAAGGGAAGAAACTTCAACGATATCGCCATATCCATTTATGACATGTGAAACATATGGAAAGAAAGAAATAGGAGAACCTTCTAATAGAAGTCGGCCACATCGTAAGAGGTAGTATTCTTACTGAAGGATGCTATAGATAGGTCAGCTTTCGAGAGTCTTCCGATAGCCTTGAGTTGACCTTGATACGCTCCTATTGCTTTATTTTTGTACTTTAACCGGACCCTCATGGCCCGCTCTGTATACAGGGGCGGACCCACAGGGTATGCCGGGTGGGCCACGGCATACCCTGGGGCCCAGCCGGCAGCCGATCCTCAGCGTCTGCGTCTGCGTGCCATCCCGACAAACGCCCCGACGACCCCAACGCCACCGCCGACTTCCAGAGCCTCGCAAGCTCCTACAACCTCCTCCGAGATGAATCCCTCCGCCGGCAGTTCGACGTGCGCCTCCACGCCCGCCGCGAGGCCGCTGCCCGCTCCGCCGCCGCAGGGGTCAAGCGACGGAATGCCATGTCCGACCTAGAGGAGCACGAGCGCGCCGCCGGCGGCGGCCCGGCCGTCGATCCCGCCGAGGCCGCCAGGCGGAAGGCAGCCGACGTGAAGCGCGGGCTCGAGGAGTTCTTCGCCGCCAAGCAGTCCGCCGCCTCAGGCGCCGCTTCCACTTCGGTAAGGGTTTGGGCCTCTTTCTCGATCTGATGGCTCACTGTTCTGTGAAATCTATTCAATTGAGTCGTTTCTTCGGGTAGGATTCATAGCACTGTGTCATGCTATTCTAGCCGCAATTACAATTGCTGCCTTTTGAGGTCATGAATGTTGGGGGGTTTTGTAAACTATGTGATATTCTTTAGCTTTCATTTTTTAGAGATAAAAGACATTATGATGCACCTTAAAACTAGCATACTTCTAGGTTATTGCTGAGGAGTGATCATTAACCAGAGTAGATAATGTCTGTAATTATCCTAAAATGAAGATGGAACATTCTTGAACTGACTGCTTGTAGCATCGCGTATATATATATATCGATGCATTTCACTACAACAAAATGAACATATTAAGACGTTTTGTTTAAGACGCTTTGAATCATGTCTCTCTTTTTAGAACCACAATTGAAATAGAGACGCAGTTTGAGACGCTCTAAAGGGTTGCATGCTATTAAATTATATTAAAACGGCTGCTGAGACGTTTTGGAGTACGTCTCATGTATAGAGACAAAATTTTAGATGTCTTATTTATCATTTGAGACGTCTTATCTATTATCTCCATATAAGAATATTAAAAAACAAAATGGTGTAAGTAACGGTATATATATATAAAACATAAAAAAATATCAATCTCAAAGTTCGAACTCACAACCTGAGACTTTTCTTTCGCTTTTGTCCAGTGGCTGAAAACATAAAAAAATATCAATCCCAGGGTTCGAACTCTCAACCTAAGGTTTAGAATGTTCACGCATTAATAGGGGCGGAATTGGGCCCCTGGGAAGGTTGGCTTTAGCCCGGGGCAGAGGCGGATCTACAGTGATTCAAGGGTATTCAGCTGAATACCCAAAATTTTTGACAAAAAACTAGTATATACAAGGTATAACATATATATATACACTTAGTTGGGTCGAATTTAATGTTTTCAGCCGAAATAACCCATCCCGAAAGAACTTGGGCTGGTCGCCACTGTGCATTCTTTACCCACGGGTATAAAAATGGGGAGAAATCTCTGCCCATCGGGTAAACGGGTACGGGTATGGGTTAGCTCTACCCGTACCCGTCTCACCTGTTTACCCGTGAAATACACTGACATGTGGGCCATCCTAAAATAATAAACCTAACTCCCCTGCCCGCCCAGATACTCTTCGCCCGCCGCCCCCCTCGGTCCCCCTCTCATCTCTGCCCTCCTCTCGCACTTTCCTCCTTCATCCGTCGATTCCGCCGGCGCCTCCGCCCCCCAGCCGGCCGCCGGCGCCTCCGCCCCCTAGATCCGCCGCCTCCTCCTCCTCCTCCGCCCCCAACTCGCGCACTCGCTTCATCCTCCACCGCCTCCGGCCCGAGCCCCCCACCCGGCCAGATCCGGCTCCGCCCCCCTCTCGCTTCATGCGCCGCCTCCGCCCCCAGCCCCCCACCCGGCCAGATCCGGCTCTGCCCCCCTCTCGCTTCATCCGCCGCCTCTGCCCCCAGCCCCCAC
Source organism: Dendrocalamus latiflorus (assembly GCA_017311315.1). Lineage (NCBI taxonomy): Eukaryota > Viridiplantae > Streptophyta > Magnoliopsida > Poales > Poaceae > Dendrocalamus > Dendrocalamus latiflorus. The sequence goes on from CM029634.1 coordinate 20,104,328, forward strand.
CGGCCAGATCCGGCTCCGCCCCCAATCCCACTCGCTCGCGAGGACGAAGATGAGGGAGATCCTGCACATCGTCCCGCTCGCCGTCCTCATGGACCTCGAGCCCGGCACCATGGACTCGGTGCGCTCCGGCCCCTACGGCCACATCTTCCGCCCCGATAACTTCGTCTTCGGCCAGTCTGGCGTCGGCAACAACTGGGCCAAGGGGCACTACACCGAGGGCGCCGAGCTCATCGACTCCATCCTCGACGTCGTCCGCATGGAGGCTGAGAACTGCGACTGCCTCCAAGGTCAGTGTGCCTCTACTTTCTTCATCTACCCCTCGATGGATCTGGATCTGGAAAACACACACACACACAGTATTTGTACCTCTTCCATTTGTAATAGAGTACCATAGCAATGTTCATGGTTTTGGAACATAGTATTTGTGTTCAATAATTGATTCAATAGAAACATAGAAGTTCTCATATTTGTGTTCAATTCAACATAGAACTTCAATTCTCATATTTGTGACTTTGATTCTCAACATTAATATTGTATTGGTGTTCCAACCAGTTACTTCCGGTGGTACTTAGCCAATGCACATATGACCAGTACCCCTTTGTATTTGCTGATGGCCCTTGTTACTTATAGAGCATGCTGAGCTGTTAACATCTCTTCTGAAGTGATTGTTTCCTTCTTGTCTTCATGGATGCAGGCATCAATGGATGTTAGTCCATTCAATACAGGCAGAGAAAACATTGTTTGGGGTGTTTCACTCATGCTTGGTTATCTTGGGTACAACTTCTGCTTGTCTGCTACATATTTCCACGCTGAAGAAAATAACCAACAATGTTTAAACTTATGAGGCAGCTCATGATATCCTGCAATGGCTCAGCTTTGTGAAATTTTATGATTTCACAGCTCTATGTGACATGCAAACTGCTTTTATTTGCCCTCACAATATCACTCTGTTCTCTTCCAAATGTATTAATGTTGGCATGCTAGATCTATACTTTATTCCTTATATACGTACCAAATACATGTATTGCTATGAAGCATGTATTCCTTATATCTATTGCTTCAGGTAAAAAAGCCTAAACGTTCTACTCGCTAGGTATGCTACTTCTAGTTTAATTAACTGAACTTGTATCGTAAGATTTTTCATGATTGCTCATATCTGATATTTTGTTGTTAATATTGCTATGTTTGCAGGATATGGAGGACTATGAAAAGAAATGCAGAGTGGAAGACCTGATGCACAATTTTCTGATTGAAGAAATAGACCTGATGATTTATTATAGCAGTTTAAAAAAAGATGTGTGTCAAATTGGAGGATGTTTTACCGATATGTGTTTATCGCATATTAGATTTTTATTTAGTTGTGAACTCTGTTGATTTAAATGGATGCTATAATTATTTGTAAACCTCTCTTATGTAAACTATAAAATATGGTGCTGCCTATAAAATTATTTGTGAACTCTTATGTAAATGGATTTCAATATTATGGTGCTGCCTATAAAATTATTATATATACATGTATATATAATAAATATATGGAATACTATATTCTCATACGGATACATATTTATGTGTATAGAAGAAAATATATACCAATCAAAATAAAAATACATACTACATAGGACATCTTGAGACGGCACATAACGTCTCAACGCACGTGCCTATATTAATTGAGACGTGGTGCAACCGTTTTTATAAAAGCGTCTCTAACTTTATAGGGATACAGTGCAGATGTCTCTAATGAACGTCTCAAATAATATAGGCACGCCTTAGAGAGCGTCTCTATATTTTTGAGACGCTTCATGTAGAGACGTTTCTATGACGCTTTATAAAAGCGCCTCAGTTGTCTGTGGGAGACGAAACAAAACGTCTCTAACCTACAAATATGATGTCTCCCCACGGATGTTTTGTTGTAGTGTTTGTAGGTTAGCATACAAAACAAAACCAGCAAAAGCATCCCATCATCTAATCTTGCTATGTCTAGATTATTTAGCACCAAGCATCTTTGTTTCCCACAACATAGCTTTGTCTATTACTGAACAAAAATAGGCATTTTGTAGATATCTCATTTCTTAAATTTTAAGATTATGCAAGAGATTGGTCGATTCATGCGTTGTTAGTAATTAATGGTTACCTTTTCTGCCGGTAGTGATCACAACTTTACTGTTATTCTTTCTAGGCGCAAGGAGATAAGAAGGGTGGAACTCCACAAGACGCGAAAACAGACAAGGGTAAGATCTTGAAGGTTTCCAACATAATCCTTTAATTTAAGATTTATCATATTATTTAGTGCATGTATACCGAATTACGGTGCAAATTTTACAATTATTTACCGAATTGGTAAATGGTTTTACCGAATTGCATATGGAAATTTTGGTGCGGCATACCCTTTGGTAAAATCCTGGGTCCGCCACTGTCTGTATATAATTTTTTACTCCTTTAATTAAATGGCTGAGCTTTTGTTTCCTCTTAAAAAACAGGGCTAGGCGTGAGAATCACTCTATTCATGGTAACAATGACATGAACATATGTAAATGCAATAGCTTTATGCAGGGGCGGAATTAGGTGGTAGGCTTTAACTTGAGGCGTGAAAAAAATAAGTGCATAGCTCAATTAATTTCTACCTAGCCTAGAATAGCATTCTCATGATCTTACCTAGGTGATTTCATATTTTCAGTCCACTCTTCATTGTAGCTGGCCCACTCGGCCCATTTGCTACTCACAGAAAGAAGCCTGTAGGTGTAGGCTGCAGCCCAGCTCGCCATTCACTGTCTCACGGTCCATACTCCGTTGCAAATCCTACCTAGCTACCTCTCTCAGCTCGTAGACTCACACCCGAACGGCTAGCTTGTAGCCTCGCATGCCGTGCCCCCTCCTGGCCCCCCTTCCTGCACGTGCAGCGAGAAGGAATGACGTGGGTTACGCGGCTCCCTCCTGGCAGTCACTGTTTTCCTCGCTAAATAGTAGCAGGTTCTACCATGGTGAGGAGAAGTGGGGACGGGGAAGGGTTGTTCGTTTCGTTCATTTCTGATTTGGTGAGCTTGGCTGAGTCGTGTGGTTTTGTTGGATGTGTGGTTGTGTAAGGACCAAACCGGTAGCGGCGAGGGATTACTATTTCTGCATTCTTGTTTTCATTGATATTGAACAGATAAAATTTTTGTTGATTCATATATTTCAGTCTTCTTATGAATCTAACAAAACTGATTTGACTTTTGTTGTCTCTGTTTGTTATGAAGTTCTTTAGAAACATCTTTAGAGAGAGAGAAGTTACTAGCAGACATGATGTTAAGGTTATCTTCAGACCAAGTCTGAATTTCCTACTCCTTATCCAGATAGAGTTATCTGTGAATGCGAGCTCCCCAATTGTGCCAACACCTTCTTTTAGTGCGACTTGCATATCGCCAGTTAAAAGAGGTTGGTTTAGATTGGAGTGGGATGGGTCTAGAAATTTCAGATTGAAGTCGGGTTGTAAACGGGTTCAATCCGTGGCATGGCCTAATGGGTGGTACTCGGATTATCCATATGTTTGGACTATCATACTTAGTTATAACTTCTTATAAAAGCATATGAGAGCCACTTGTGCACATGTGCCTACTAATATGCACAGAGCAGCTCCATACACACATAATCATTTGCAACTAACTCAATCGATTTCGTAAAACTTCTGTAGTGTGAACACGAGGTTCAAATTTCAAATACCGAAGATTTACGAAAACTTTCTAAAAACATATGGGGCCCACGTGTGCGTCTAACCTTCCTAATTTGCATAGAGTAGCTCCCCTACATGTATAATCATCTTCATTAAAATTTTAATTGATTTCGAGAAACTTTTGTGGTGTGAACACAAGGTTAAAATTCCAAATATCGAAATTTTACGAAAACTTCCTATAAAAACATATGCGGACCATGTGTGCGTCTAGCCTTGCCGATTTGTACATAGTAGCTCCCTTACACGCATAATCATTTGCAATAAATTTCAATTGATTTTATAAAATTTTTATAGTGTGAATGTGAGATTGAAATTCTAAATATCGAAGTTTTACGAAAACTTCCTATAAAAATATGTAGGGGCCCACGTAGGTACCTACCTCTACTAATTTGTATAGAGTAGCTCTCCTATACGTAGAATCATCTCCAATAAATTTTAATTGATTTTGAGAAACTTTTGTGGTGTAAACGCGATGTTGAAATTCTAAATACCAAAGTTTTACGAAAACTTTATATAAAAGCATGTGGGGGTCCACGTGTGCGCCTAGATTTGCCAATTTGCATAAAGTAGTTCCCCCTATATGCAGAACCATTTGCAACAAATTTCAATCGATTTCATAAAACTTTTGTAGTGTGAATGCGAGATTGAAATTTCAAATACCGAAGTTTTACAAAAGGTTTATATAAAAGCATGTGAGAGCCACTCGTATCTTAGCACTGCCAATTTGCGTAGAGTAATCCCCCTATGCACATAATCATTTGCAGCAAACTTCAATCAAATTCGTAAAAATTTTGTAGTGTGAATATAAGATTGAAATTTCAAATACCGAAATTTTACGAAAGCTTCCTATAAAAACTTGTGGGGCCCACGTGTGCGTCTAGCCCTTCCAATTGTATAGAGTAGCTCCCCTATATGCATAATCATGTCCAAAAATTTTAATTGATTTTGTAAAACTTTTGTGGTGTGAACGCGAGGTTAAAATTCCAAACACCAAAGTTTTACGAATAAATGACATGTTAGTAAATGTGTTGAGCCCATGGGTTCGATTGGGTTGGGTTTAAGTGTAAGGTGGTTTGGGTTGGGTTGGGTATAAGTAGAAGGTGTTGAGTTGTGTAGTATTAGGGATGGCAATCGGGCGCGGCAGGTATGGGTAGTGCTCGCCTATACCCGTACCCGCGACCCCGATTTACGCCCACAGGCATACTCATGAAGGACGATGGGTGAAGAACCTCGCACATACCCGTTGCCCGCGGGTACCCGTTTACCCCTGAACTAAGAGTCACCATCTGAGAGTTGAACTAATAACAGGTAGGGCTGGCAAAAAAGCTCGGGCTCGGCTCGGGCTCGTAAAGGCTTGGCTCGGCTCGTGGATGAAACGAGCCGAGCCAGCAAAAAAGCTCGGAGTCTAAATGAGCCGAGCCCGAGCCAGCTCGCGAGCGGCTCGGTTGGCTTGGTTGGCTCGGCCCAATATCCCACTTGCCAGCGAGCGACCCAGCGGCTAGCGCCCCAGCCCCCAGGCTCCCTCGCGGCCTCGGTCCCTCCGCATTCCGCATTTCCGCAACGCCGCCGCTCCCCCGACCCCGACTCCCGAGCCCCTGAGACTCCCCCGTTCTTCCCCCATGCGCCCCTAGGCTCCCTGTCCCTCCAATAGCCGCCGGTCGCCGCTCCCGACTCCTCCGTTCTTCCCCCACTCTCTCTCGGGCTCTCAGCAGCGCCGCCACCATCGCACATCCAGGATCCGGCCATCCATCCACGGCCTCCCCGGTGCGAGGCCGGCGGCGAGCAGCGGGCGGAGGAAGGGGCCCACTGCTAGGTGACGCGGGCGCCGAAGCCATGGAGGAGGAGTATGGCTCGCCACCACCCGTGTACTGCGTCAGCCTCTCTCTGATGGAGACCACCACACCCACAGCCGCCGTCGCCCCCTCCGCCTCCTCGCAGCCCGTGCGCGTCGTGCTGCGGGTGCGCCCGTTCCTCCCGTCGGAGGTCGGCTCGGCGGTGCCGCCCTGCGTCTCCCTCCTCAGCAGCCACCCCGGTGGCGAGGTCACCGTCCAACTGAAGGACCAGTACACCAGGTACCCACCTCAAGAATCCATGGACTTTCTCCTCTGCTAATTGCAGCAGTTCCTGTCATTTCCCCCAATTTCTGCATCTCCTTCCTTCCGGCATAGCTGCCAGCTCCATTGAGATTTGCTGTAGCTCTGTTGTGTTTGAGAATGGATTAAAAGTTTGAGAAACGGGGTAGAGGGCCGGGTCGGGGGGCGGGAGCCAGAGGTGGACGACGGCGCCATCCGGGAGTGGCACGGCGGCCGGGCGGAAGGAACGGGTGTAGCAGCGGTCCCGCGCGACCGTGGGGCTAAGCCGGTGTAGCCACCGCCGTCGGACGCCGACGGCGGGCAGCAGAGGGGGCGGGGGCATGTCGTTCGCCGGAGATCTGGGTGTGCGAAGGGGTGGGCTGGGTCCGGTCATTATTGGCTCGCGAGCCGTCACGAGCTGGCTCGAGCCACACCACGAGCCGAACCGAGCCCACAAAAAAGCTTGATTTTCTAACCAAGCCGAACCGAACCGAGCCTCCATTCCACCAAGCTTTCACGAGCCGAGCCGAGCCAGGCTTGGCTCGGCTCGTTGCCACCCCTAATAACAGGTACATATAAGTAATAGCTATTGCTAGGAAATATAATAGCTATCAAAAAAGTTTATAACAATCAATAACAATTAGAGATATGCAAAAGTTTATAACAATCAATAGCAATTAGAGATATTGCTATGGCTGCGCCACCTGTCAATCTATATTGTGGGTAAACAGGTGGGGCGGGTATGGGTAGAGTTTACCCATACTCGTGCCCGTTTACCCGACGGATAAAGTGTTCCCCTCATTTTCATACCCATGGGTAAAGAAAATATCACATACCCGGCTCCATTAAGGTATTTACCCATGGGTATACAGGTAAACGGGCACAATTGCCATCCCTAGGTGGGATTGTGAACAATCTTTTATGGATTAGGTTAGGGTAGAAAATTGGCTTTATCTCATATAGGTTGGGTTAGTTTTGGGTTAGATTTTAACCCATTAGTAGGCCTAGCCACGACAATTACTAGGTCATATACGAGAAGCTTGGAATAAAGCCACACGGCAAATTACCATAGTTGTCAATTATATTCCGAGACCATTCCGGTTTGCCCTTCCCTTCGTATAGAATGCGTTGGTACCGATTTATTTCGATGTATATATGTATGTAAAAAAATAAGAGCAGATAAGTACTAGTTACAATGCTTCCTAATAAAAATTTTGAAGAAAAAAAATAGCAAAGACGAAAGGAGTTAGTTCAATCTAGCACGTTACATGGTTTGAGTCAAATCTGGCCCATGACGTGTGTAGTTAGAGGGCTAGTGCACTTAGTTGGGCTGGTGGTTTGAGTCAAATCTGGCCTGGCACCGACACAGGCCGGAGCAACACTCGCGACTCCTTCGGCCCGTCCGAACTGTGCGCTTCTGTAACATTTCCTATCCGGTACCAGAATTGGTGGCATGAATAATTCCGTCCAGAATGACCGGAATCAATCGGAATAGCTGGAATTGGCCGGAACTCTAGCTGGTTCAGGATGTAACTTCTTTGTACCGTTTTGTAGATTGGGATAGAACATACCGGCTATTCTTACAGGTACCTGAATGGAATTTATAACTCTACAAATTACTACTATTGAGGGCATATATTACTAGCATATCACGTAATCTGATTTTTTTTTAAAAAAAAAAGAAATTGGACAGAAGACATTAGTCCGGCTTCACTAGAAGACACGTAAGATTCAGAGTACAGACGGGGCTTGGAATTTGGAGGTTCTAAAAAAAATGGAAGTATCGATTTGTGCAATTATTTATCTTTATCTGCATATCCTGCTAAACTAACTCTACGAACTTTATAGAGAATGGTAGGGTGATCAACATCGAAGAACACTCATAAGATGCACGCATGGAAGCGTCTGGAACGCTCGCCGTTGGGAACTGTAGCATATCATGGGGGATTCCAGACTTCCAGTGACTTCACACCCACGGCACGCACACCCCGGCCGATCGAATCTTCTCAGCGCCGCCCGGCCGCAGCCGCGTGATGGGAAGACGTCATGGGAGGAGGAAATCCTGATCGATCGAGCTAGCTAGCTAACGAGCCGGTGAGGTTGGCGGCGCGGCGGGGCCAATCATATCCCGGCGGTCGCATTGTTGGGCCCACCACCTCCGCGCCGGTAAGCCCGTGCTAGCTGAAACTCGACTAGGAGGATATGATACGCGTGCACCGCCGTGTTGATTGCGGCACCCTATCGATCTCATCCGTCGTGCCCATATCTACTGTTCACACAGCTCGATGACATGTGGGCTTTTTTTTCTTCCTGTTTTATGGTTTTGATTTAAAGTTTTGCATTTTTGGCGATTCGTGAGAGAGAACATAGAGCGATATTTGCATATGATTTTATTCGACATAGATTAAGTTGGTATAATATCTACTATAATCGATTTGTAGACTTCATCTTTAGAAAATATATTGTTTAAAAGCTAGTTAATGTAGATAAGAAAAAAAACCATAAACATTCATAAACATATGGCAAAAAGAAGTGAGCCTAGCAACGAAAGGGTTCAGAACTTCAAAAGGATGAAGGGTCGCACACGTCGATGGGGGTGGGCAGGCCCAGCCGCTCAGCTACAGTCCTGTCCAACTCAAACTACTAGCTCGCTACATTTGGTGTCTTGCATAAAGAAATTATGCGACCGGAAAGTCAGATATCTTGGTAGAAGCCAGCTAGAAAATATTGGGTTATTTTTTGTTATAACTTTTAGTCTATAAGTTTTGAATTCTGACGGTTCACAAGAAAGAAAACAAATTAGTTAGAGTTGAAATAATATCTACTATAATTAAACTATAGTTTCTATCATAAAAAAATGTATTCACCGTAACAGAACCAAAAAACCAGATAATCGATCGGAAGCTCTCGGTTACCTCGTTCGACATTTTACGGCCAGCAACTCGAGTGTATTCGCTCATTCTACGGCTAGGACACCGTAGTGTACGCAGGCATAGGCTCGCAGCTATTTTAGGACTACGGTCTATCAAAATTTAATCCGATGTCCATTTTGCAATCAAAGTTATTATTTTTGAAATTTGGTCGAGAGCTTTGTATTCACTTAGGATACAGGTAGCAATCCGGATTCGAATATGAATGGATAGACGTTCGACGACACCGTCCACAAACTGAGCACTAGTTCCGTTTGCAATCAAAGTTATGTAACCACGTACTCAAGAGAGAAGGGAAAAGGCATATATTGCGATCATGCGATGCAGAGATATTCTGATATATGACTACTGAACAAAACAAACGAAACGAAACCGGTTCGTTGCTAGCCTAGCTGCACATGCTCGATCAGTTTGGTTTAACCGGTGACGAGGCGTCGACACGGTCAGGGGTCACATGGCGCGCCGTGCTGATCGGTGCCCACACTGGATCGGAGTTTTTGACATGTATAACACTGTTTGCATCTGTATTTATAAAAATAGTAATAAATAGACCGTATTAACAAAAATGATATTTTTATCGTCCGGTGGTCGAACGTCAACGTCAGTTTGCTGACGCGTGGGCCGCCGCTCAGCCTACCATCCCATCAGCAGACGGTAGGCAGCCTGCCGCCCTATCGCTAGATGGCAGGCCTACCGCCCTGCCACCTGGCCCACTTTAGTGGCCTGCCGTCCCATGGCCAGACGGTAGGTTAGCTAGCTTAATCGTCTGCCTTAATTTTTTATTATTTATTTGATTTTTTCAATATATCAAATGGGCTCGAAAATGATAAAATTTTATATAAAGCCTCTCGACATAATGTAATTGACTGTGTAATTTCTTTTCCGTAATTTTACCCATTGTGAATGTGGTTTAAACATTTGTACGATTTTGATATTTATAGGAGTTGTTACATATAGCAAACGAGCCGCAACTACCATTACCGAACAGGCTGCCTATCGCCGGTCACTATGCGTCAGGTCACCTACCGTTCAGTAACTGAACGGCAGGTGATTAACACTCCAATTATCCATAATGACCGGTTTAGTTATATATCCTCTAAGAATTTTTAGAGATAGCAAATGGTCATAAAAAATTACAAAATTTTTGAGAGAGCTTCCCGAGGTAGCATGCTATGGTGCGTAATTTTTTTCATAATTTTCTACTACCATTTGCTACTTCTAAATTTTTTTGGAGTGACGCGCAATTAAACAGGTGGTTAAGCACTAACAGCTGGGGCTAATGGCCTACCACCCAGCCACCAGATGACGTGTTATCGCCCATAGCTCTACATCCTACAGGCATTGCAAGGACAACCCATAAGGAAATACACGCTCTATAAACTCTACAATCCAAGAACCCTAAATGATATCGTTGTCGTGCAATGACTCAAACTCGTTGTACCACAACAAGTAACACCTTGATGGTCTGTCCTTAGCCCAACGCAGACGGGCACCAGTTCACCGAAAAGCCCATAATGGGGCCTATCTATCAGGTCGGTGAACTTGTCGAACGGGTGCACTAGTGGATAAAATTATCAAAAAATTACACAATCAAGTACGTTATGTTGGAATGCTTCACATAAAATTTTGTAATTTTTCAAATTCATTTGCTAGATTTAAAAATTCAAACAAATAGTATACAAAAAATAAGACAGGTAATTAAGACGGCTTAATTACCAGGTGCCTAGTGGTGGGGCGGCGATGATCTATGGCGTCGCTGCCCAGTCACTGGACGATAAAAATACTATTTTTGCTAATACGACATGTATACAACTATTTTATAATTACAGTTATAAATAGTGCTATATATATATATATATATATATATATATATATATATATATATATATATATATATATATATATATATATATATATATATATATATATATATATATATATATGCAAAAAAAGTCCCGTGATATGATGCATCCGGTTTGTCACCCACGCAACGGCCCAAATGATGGATTTGCCCCACGCGGTTGCCTTGGTAGCAAGTCATGCATGCGGGCGCTAGGAGCCCCCGTGGATGGACGTAGGGCTGTAAAAAAAGCTCGAGGCTCGCGAACTGCTCGAGCTTGGCTCGAGCTTCAAACGAGCCGAATTCGAGCTTCATCTTAAACTCGCGAGCTTTAACGAGCCGAGCTCGAATAGCTCGCGAGCTTAAGATTTTTTTACCCTCCCCAATTCCCCACACCCCCTCCCACCTCTCCTCTCAAAATCCCCCACCCCCAGTCCCCCACCCGGCCACCCCCACACCCCTCCCTCCTCTCCCCCAGTCCCACTCCCACCCACCTCGGTGCCTCCGCCTGCCCGGCTGTCCCCCGCCGCCGCCCCTCCTCGCCGCCCCCACCCTCGTCCCCCCCACGGCCTCCGCCTGCCCCCCCGCCGCCTGCCCCCGCCCCTCCTCGCCGCCCCCCCGTCCCCTTCCTCTCCGCCGTCGCCGTCGCCCCTCCTCCCCCGCCGGCGCCCCTCCTTGCCCCCCCGCCAGCGCCCCCTGTCCCCTTCCTCTCCCCCGCCGCCGCTGCCCCGTGGTCCCGTCCCCCTACTCGCTCCCCCGTCCCCCTCCTCGCCCCCCGCCGCCACCCCTCGTGGCCTCGTCCCCCCGGCGCCCCTCCTCTTCCCCGTCGCCGCCCCTCCTCGACCCGGCCCGCCACCGCCCCTCGTGGCCTCGCCCCCCCCCCCCCCCGGCGCCCCTCCTCTCCCCCGCCGCTGCCCCTCCTCCCCCCGGCACCCCTCCTCTCCCTCGCCGGCGCCGCCCCTCCTCGACCCGGATGGCCGGATCCGGCAACTCGGCGCCTCGGCCACGGCTCTGCAACCGCAGGTACTTCCTCCGAGACTCCCCACCGAACCTACACGAGCCGAGCTCGAGCGAGCTCGATTTTTGTCCGAGCCGAGCTCGAGCCCAGCTTGAAATTTGATGTCGATCTCAGGCTCGCTCGAGCTCGGCTCGAGTTTCTACCGAGCTCGAGCTTGCCAGGTCAAGCTCGCTCGAGCTCGGCTCGTTTACAGCCCTAGATGGACGCGTACGCCCACCGTCGACTTAATTACCTGGTGCCTAATGGTGGGGTGGTGGATGATATATGTCAGTTCTATGGCATCGCTGTTCAGTCACCGGACGATAAAAATACTATTTTTTACTAATACGACATGTATACAACTGTTTTATAATTACGGTTGTAAATAGTGCTCTATATATGAAAAAAAAGTCCCGTGATATGATGCATCCGGTTCGTCACCCACGCAACGGCCCAAATGACGGATCTGCCCCGCGCGGTTGCCTCGGCGGCAGGTCATGCACGCGGGCGCTAGGAGCCCCCGTGGACGGACGCGTACGTCCACCGTCAAGCTATAGCTCGTCAACGCAGACCGATCGATCGATTATCCCGTGCCGGTCCGCGGAAAACGCCGCCAAACCGCCCGAATTGGACAACTAGTGCCGCGCGCGGAGCTCGTCGACCACGCGCGGCAAGTTGCAGTGGATCGTTGGGGTACCTGATTTTTTTTCCTCTTGACGGACAAGGTTTGGATGTTTTTTCGTGCAGGGAGGATCTGCTCGGACTCTTCTTCGACAGTGCCCTCTCAACACGCGGTTGCGATGTCACGAGTCTTTGACGTACTTGATACGGATCATCCTATCTTTTCGACATAGGATTAGATATTCACGTGCCCTCTCTTGAATCGTAGCGATCCTCCGTTGCCAATGCAAGAACGAACGCTCTTTAATTCGCAAGATCACACGCACCGGACTTCGCGACCACCAAACGAAAACCCTATCGCGCTTTCAATTCCCAGTAGAAAGTTTGAACGATCTTAAATTGCAAGAATTCATACATCTTCTATTGAATTTTGGTGGCTACCAAAAATCAAGAAACATGTACAAAGCATGGATCCCATTATCTAGTCATGTTCTCATCCATAACTTCCGTCACGTAGTGTATTATCTCCAAAATAGCTAACCCCCAAAATAACTAGTCGGCTTGTCTTTTATACGGCGGCGGCTCCATACCATCACATGTGTATGCAATGGGCCTAGGGCTGGTTAGAGATTATCTCGGTTACACGGCCCAACTTAAGATACTAAATATGTATTACATAATTTAATACATGGCTTTGCTAAATAACTAATACATGACACGTGAGCAAACCACCTCATCCCTTTTATTTTGCTTCTCTGCATAGACTTTTGTTTCCTCCAGCTTTTGGCCGTATACACTTGATCAACCTGGTGCTCCTCCATAGCTTTGGCCCCGGCCTCCCTCTCCTCCCTCTCGGTGCCATCTTTATTTTCATTTCACTTTAGCCTTGTACAGATCAAGTATAGGCCTGCATATAATTAAATAAAATAGTAGTAGCTCTGTATCTTCAAATATAACAATTAAAGACCTAATAAAGTTAGAGTTCACCTAGTAATATTTAGTGCGACTCAATAATTCTTTCCAGTCAAATAATATATTTAACTGAAAAGCACTGCGCATATCTGTATCCGCATCAGTACTGTACGCGCCAAACTTTGTTCATCTCTTCTGTACTACGTAGGCCGTTTCTTCCAGAAAGTTCCTTAGTTAATACTACACAAGTCTTGCGTTCTGAACAAACCACAGAGTTAACCCTACTTATTATTGTTGTTGTTATATTTTATGATCCAAATCTGGCAGAGTCTAATCACTTCAAGTCGGGTCTAACCACTGATAGTCTTTCTGACAGCTCGACAGGGGCGGACCCAAAGCAAGATTAGTGGGGCCTTGGCCCCCAGTCAATTTCGTTAATCACGTATATCCTCTGGATTTAATCCACATGGGCCCCCAGTCCACAACTCAGCAGGCCCCCGGTGGCCCAGTGCGGCAGCCGACAGGCCGGCAGTGCCTTCTCGGCTATGCGTAGCGCTGCGCTGATATGCATGCCCCCACTCGATTTTAGTCCTAGGTCCGCCCCTGCCGCTCGAAGAGTTCGACCAGGAAAGCAATGTGAACTGATTGGATGTATTGATTGGGATCATTTTCAAGTTTGTAATGAACTCTGCACCGACCTGTATCAGACATGATGCTCTAAGGTGCATGTGCTGACTACAGTCAGACGTGGCTATTCAAGGCGTTTCCGACTATATCTCTACACCGTTATCTTCTGAGACTCTCCGAGCGGAGTGCAGTTCACATCTATAATTAGCTTACTGTTCCAGTTTTTGATAAGTTTCTGTTTCATTGTCAACTAGAACTATGTTCTTTTCTCGTGTGAGACTCTTGTTCTCAATGCTATTTATATCATTTGTAAGCTACCTAGTAGACACGTAGAATTGCATATACACTAAGAGTGTTCTATAACTTCTCCTTATATAGTAATTCCATTTATTATATGTCTGTTATTTTTTATCCGAAAGGGTTTTTCACGTTAAATCTATGTCTCATGTTTTTCATTTGTTTCATGCTCTATCTTGTTGATTTTATAACATGTGGTATTCGATCCTAACAAGTGGATTCAGGGCCACGTTCTTCGCCTAGATTACATCCAGAGCGCTCTCGATATGACAACAATGAAGTATGATCTTCCACTACTCGACTAAGCACAATATTTTTTCTGTGGCGTGAGCTATTCTAGCACAGCTCAATTTGGGTGGTTTGTAATTGAGAATCGATAAGATGCCCATTGCATAGTCCACCGAGGAGAAGCAAAGAAAAGATCATAAGGCTCTCTCTTAAATTTATCTTTATATATCTGACAATATTATCCAGGGGTCACAAAGGAGACCACAACTAATGCGTTATGGCTAAAGCTAAAACATATCTGCATGATCAAGGATTTGACTAGTACGATATTTGTGAAACAGAAGCTTTTCTCACTTAGATTGGCAGAAGACAGATCTGTGTTGAATTACTTGACCACTTTTAAAGATATTGTCACCGACCTTGAAGCAACGAAGGTCAAATATGAAGATGAAGATTTAGATCTTATTTTAATCTGATTGTTGCTCGGTTCATTCTCTACGTTCAGAGACACAATTCTTTATGATCGGGATACTCTTACCCTTAATGAGATTTATGATGCTCTGCACGCAAAGAAAAAGCTAAAAACTATGGTGTCGAGCGAAAGCTTGAGTTCGTGTGCAGAAGTTATGTCTGTTCATGGAAGACAAACTGCGAGATCTCCGACTGGGGATTTTAGGAGCAAGAGTAAATTGCGAAGCCATTCTAAGTCATTTTAGGAGCAAGAGTAAATTGCGAGGACAAGAAGTCATGTCATTATTGCAAGAAAAGTGGCCATGACATATTCGAGAGTTGAATACTCCAAAACAAGGAGAAAATGAACAACAGTTATAAGAAAGATTAACAAGATAAAGAAGCTAAAACCATTATTATTACTAAAATGGTTTTGAAGGAGATGTCATTGTTGCCTTTGCTGCCAAAACCAGCGATGAATGGAATATTCTTAATTCAGCCTGCACTTTCCACATGAGACTAAACCAAGATTGGTTTGTTAACTATGAAACGACCCCGAGTGGATCAGTGTTGATGGGAGACAATATTCCATGCAAGATTGCAGACATTAATTTTGTCCAAATCAAGATATTTGATAGCACTATTAAAACCCTGTCGGAAGTATGCTTTCGCCCTGAACTATGTTGTACTTTGAGTATTGTAGCAGATATATAGCTAATTCTGGCAAATACCATTGGAGAGCTGTTCAGTAGATCTTTAGGTATTTAAGGGGTACTTCTGATGCTTGTTTGCATTTTGGACAAATCAGTATTGGACTGGTCAAATATGTTGACTCAGACTTTGTAGGAAGTCTAGATAAGCGAAGATCTCTTATTGGTTATGTTTTCACGTTGGAGACTGTGCCGTGAGTTAGAAAACTAGTTTACAAGCTACAGTTTCTCTCTCGACCACTGAAGTCGTGTAAATGGCTATTTCAGAAGCCTGCAAAGCAGTTGTTTGGCTGAGAGCTTTTTACACTAAGTTTTGTAAAAGTACATCTTACAATAACATTTTCTGTAATAGTCAGAATGCTATTTATCTTACAAAAGACCAAATGTTCTATGAGAGAACAAAACACATTGAAGTAAGATATCATTTCATCCGAGGAGTTATTACGCACTGTGGTATCAAAGTTTGTAAAATTAGTACTCATGAGAATCTAGCTAATATAATAACAAAGCCAGTTCCTACCGCTAAGTAGCTTTGCTCAGACTTAGTTGGTATTATTCATTAGTCCTTTCGGACGTTTGATGTACAAGAGACATTCTACAATTTCATCGAGAATTTCTTCAATTCTTTTTTGCTATAAGAGGAATTAGACTAATGGTGGAGATTGTTATATTTATGATTCAAATTTGGTAGGGTCCAACCACTGCTGGTCTTTTTGATCGCTCGAAGAATTCGAATAGAAAAGCAATGCAAACTAATCAAAAAATTTTATTGCGATCATCTTCGAATTCGTAATGAACTCTGTATCGACCTGCGTAAGATGTGATGCTCTAAGGTGCATGTGCCGAATGTAGTCAAACGTGGCTACTCAAGACGCTTCCGACTATAACTCTACACCGTTATCTTCTAAGACTCTCAAAGCGGGGTATTGTTTCTGTCTATGAGACGATTACTATTTCAGTTTCCGATAAGTTTTTGCTTCGTTGCCGACTAAGACTCTGTTCCTTTCTCATCTGAAACTCTTATTTCCAAAGCTATTTATATCCTTTGTAAGCTATCTAATACACGTGTAGAATCACATATATGCCAAAAATATTCTGTAACTTATCCTCATATAGTGATTCTACTGATTGCGCTTTCGTGGTTTTGTTAACCTAAAATCGTTTCCCATGTTAAATCTCTACCTCGTATTCTTTGCGCTTTCGTGTTTTTTTTACCCAAAATCGTTTTCCATGTTAAATTTTTATCTCATATTCTTGACTATTCTTCATTTATTTCGTGCCCTGTCTTGTCAATTTTATAATAGGTGGTAACTGTTGAGTGTACATAAACATGCAAGTGTGGGCTAAAGAAGAGTCTACGTAAAGGTGATTTGGCCTACGTATTATTCCTGTGACTTTTGAGTGTACGTAAACACGAAGTTTGGGCTAAAGAAGAGTCTACGTAAAGGTGATTTGGCTTTTTTTTTTCTCGAGAATACGGAGGACTACGCAACTTTCCATCGATAGAAGTTCAGTACAACTTAGCCCCGTGCAAGGCGAGGCATTCACACAGCGTGAAAGATACACACTCGCAAGGATAACATACTCAGGTGATTAGCTAGGTTTGTGCGGTTATTTTAGCTAGGTTTGTGGGGTTATTTCCGACCTTTCGGGCGTGCGATGTATACACAAATCTGTTTTAATTAGTTGGCTGACTAGTGAGAAAGCTAGCAAGATGGACGACGTCGATTGGCTGCGATCGCTGGTTAATGATGAAGACGAGAGGGAGTTAAGAGCATCTCCAATGGGTCTATAGCAGCTATCTACAAGAGAGTCCATGTCATCAACTGTCCTACGTGGAAGATATTAAATGAAGAAAGAGAACACAGCTCTCTACAGCTCTAGAGATAGTCTATAGCGCCAAACGAGGCAGCCTCCATAAATTCTGTGTGTGCATGTAAGCATCAAATAGCTATCCTTAGAGCAAGTACAATAGTATAGCCAACTAGTAGCTATAACACTTGTTCATTTCATCTATAGTCTTAAAAAAAATAGTTCATACAATAAGGTAGCTATTACAATAACTATTTGGCCCCACGTGTAAGAGAGTGAAATGTATATTTTTACGTGCTATAGCTAGCTGTAATTTAGTAGCCAGCTTCCTTCTCTCTCTTCCTTTCTCTCTCTGCCACGTAAGATTTTGTTGATATTATATTTGCTATAGTCTGCTGACTAAGCCTTATTGTACTTGCTCTATAGATAGTTCTTTAGAATGCTAACTTTAGTGTGTACTATATAGATGATGTGGAAGTCTTATAGTTAGTTGCTAGCTATAACCGTTGGAGATACCCTGTACTAGTCGATCTTTTCACGGTGAGCGCATGCATTAGCACTGGACTGTACTGGATCGGATCGACGACGTCAAACCGCCCCCAATAAAGCTAATCTTTGCCTCTTCCAGCTTTTGCGAAATCGGTGAGGGGGGGCACGTTTATGAGTTGCCGCTTTCGTAATTATCTCTAGGGAGGATATTACCATCCACACAAATTCATGGCCTGTTGATTGAGGCGTCAGCAAGTTGGGAGTAGCTTATGTTACGAGTTATAGGTTTTGTTTTAGATCAGTCTGAGACGCGAGATTTTTTTAAAATTTCTACAGGTATTGTACAGTTTTTTTAGAAGAAACTTATTAAAATTCTGTAGAATGGATGCGTTCTAAATGGATGGAATCCGTTGGCTTCTACTGTAAAATTAGGTGCGACTCCATGGATCGAGCCAGCAAGTTGAACTCCATCCGTTCTCTCATAAGTGACGGTGCTTATACACATGCCGCGATAAGCACTAGTAGCACTAGCAGTCCTAAAGAAGAAGGTAACTAGTATTATTATTATGCTCCGATCACCATTTTGATTATCCAAACCTCGGTCTAACCCGTGGCCCATAATCACCATCGAAGGATGGTCGCGCCTTGCCGCCACTCTCGTGCGCGGCCCCACTATTCACGTGGCCCCGAATCGACACGTGGGCCCCACCACCTCGCAAATCCACGAGACCCTGTATTCGCTTGGCCCCGAGCCCTCCACGTGTACCCCTCCCACCAGGTCACCGTCGCCGGCTCGCCGCCCCCGGCCCTGTCCCACCTACTCAGGCCATCCCTCTCCGAGGGAGTTTATCATCTTTAAAAAAATGCCCACGAAACAAAACCAACCAATGCTTGCTTCTGCTATAAAGCAACAAATCGTCGGGGCTTGTGCTAGCTTTCGCCTACAACTGCTGCTTGCTTCTGCTGTTGAGGTGAAGGCTGGGTGAAGGGTGGTGGTGGTAACTGGTGAGATGATGGAGCTGGGGGTGGGAAGGTACTGGGGGGTGGGGGGGAGGAGGTGCGGGGCGTGCGGGGGTTCGCCGGCGGCGGTCCACTGCCGGACGTGCGCCGGCGGGGGAGGGGGGTACCTGTGCGCGGGGTGCGACGCGTGGCACGCGCGGGCGGGGCACGAGAGGGTGTGGGTGTGTGAGGTGTGCGAGCTCGCGCCGGCCGCGGTCACCTGCAGGGCCGACGCGGCGGCGCTCTGCGCCGCCTGCGACGCTGACATCCACGATGCCAACCCACTCGCGCGGCGCCATGAGCGCGTCCCCGTGGAGCCCATCGGGTCCGCGCGTGCAGCTGCCGGGGCGGAGGACGCGCTGCTGTTCGGCGGTCCGGACGGCGATAAGGACGGCGCTGCGGCGAGCCTTGACGTTGTGGACGGCGGCGGCGGCGGCAAGGACGTGAAGCTGGACTTCCTGTTCGCCGACGCCATGGACCCTTTCCTCGGCTCCGAGCTCGCGCGCTTCCCACACGCCGACAGCGTGGTCCCCAATAACGGATCAAGCGCCGGCGGCAACGGCGGCGCGGTGGAGCTGAACTTCGGTGCCACAGCCACCGTCGCCAAACCGTCCTACAGCTCCTACACGGCGGCGTCGCTCGGGCACAGCGTAAGGGCTTACTTTGCTTCAAGAATCTTGCCACCTCGTGCCGTGTGTGCGCGTACAGCTTCCTAATATTTCTTCTGTTCTTTTGATCGAGCAGGGTTCGTCGTCGGAGGTCGGGTTGGTGCCGGACGCGATCTGCGGCGGCGGCGGCGGAATCATCGAGCTCGACTTCGCGCAGTCTAAGGCGGCCTACCTGCCGTACGTTGCGACTCCTAGCCACAGTGTAAGAGCCTACCTAGGTAGCTGCTGTTCTATATATGCAAGAAACAAGACATGTTAACTAGCGATCCTTGCATCAACTAGCGATCCTTGCATCTTAGCAGTAATTAATTCGGCTTTAATTTGCAAGCAGATCTCGCCGGTGGATGTGGGGGCGGTGCCGGACCGGAGCGATGGCGCGGCTGCCGGCAAGGTCGCGACGATGGCGTCGGCGGCGACCGGGGAAGGGAGGGAGGCGCGGCTGATGCGGTACCGCGAGAAGCGGAAGAACCGGCGGTTCGAGAAGACCATCCGGTACGCGTCCAGGAAGGCCTACGCCGAGATGCGGCCGCGCATCAAGGGCCGCTTCGCTAAGCGCGCCGACGACCACGACGCCGACGTCGACGCCGAGGACGCCGCCTCGGCCGCGCCGCAGCCTTACATGCTCGACTTCGGCGGCTACGGCGTCGTGCCAACCTTCTGACGCGCGCGCGCTCTTCGCTTCGCTTTCCGCGCCGGCCGGCGTCTAATTAATCCGGCACGGCGGCTTGCATATATGCTTGCTTTGTGTTTCCTTTTGTAATTGCATGCAGCGTGTTTGAGCTAGCTGATCATTAATTAGGCTGCTAGCGTCTATGTACCACGCATACATACATGTTTGCTAGAATAGCTAGTTCTAGTTGATTACTCGATCTACTGCCCTTTTTGGGCTAGCTTGATTAAATCAGGCTAGCGTAATGTAGCAACGTGTTTGCTAGAATGGCTAGTTCTAGTTTTGGATCGGTAAGATGTTTAATTATTTCGCGTCATACCATCTCATCTCTTTAATGATGCATTATGCTATGGAGAGTATTCTCTTGTGTTTAACTTGGATGGGAGAAATCGTGTATCGTAGCAGGAAAGCACTTAATTACAGAAGTTCCTTTTTTTTACGGACTTGGGTGCAGAAGGTGAGATCAGTACAAGTAAGGGTGTAAATGGTATGAATTAATCTATACTGATCCGATACCTAATCCGATCGGTATCAAATACGGGAATGTAAGTTGTTGCTGGATACAGTAGCGAAAACAGAAGAGCTAAAGGGCCTGTTCTTTTCGGCTGCGGCTTATGGCTTTTGGCTGAAATTTTTGAATTTTGGCTGTTTACGGTACAGATTACGGAGAGACAAATACTCACTTGCGATTTTGGCTAGTACAGATGTTGGGCTTTTAACGTGTAGATCGTTTAACCTGTAGACTCCGTCTTGAGAAAATACTCCGTTTGAAAGTTAGGTACTGTAGCAAAAGTCAAAAGCCACCGGCTTCGGAGGAAAAGAACAGGCCCAAAATTCGACCGAATGATGATGGTAAACGATAAAACGGATACTATTCGACTGGATATCTGACAAATAAGTTAGTACCCCAATCAGTTTAGCACATCAACCATCATTGACACCAATAGGCCTAGATTTTATCCAAGTCGGGTGATCGGTTCGGCTGAAAAGCTCATGGCTTATAGCTGAAAACACTGTAGCTGGCTGAAAAAAGCACTGTAACTGACAGAGGCTTATTTAGCATAATTAAATTTAAAAAAATTAAAAATAAAAAAATATGTTAGCCCATTACGTATAATACAAACAAATACAGGAAAAAAAGAACCAGCAAAAAAGCTCAACAAAAAGCCAAAAATTCAGAAAAAGACGAAACTTATGAATAGTAACAAATAAGCCGCAGCCAGCTTATGGAAGCCATATTGATCGCTCCCCTAATCTAACTCTAGAGTCCAACTACTCTAGCCAGTCACCGTCAATCCTCTCCGCTTATGTTGAACTTGTGTATGAAGTTATCGGTTTTCGAACTTATATATGAATTTAGCGATTTTTGAACTTGTGTATGAATAAGTTAGTACGAGTTTGATGCAATGGTTAAGGACGCAGACGAACTCATGTGCCGATTTACAATAGTAACTACATACAACGGATCCTCCAAAACACGGTCTAACGGTTGAGAAAGCAGGCAGCCCCATAATTAATCCATTTTGTAAAAACCAAAGGCAAGAGTTCTGCAGTTCATTTTAAGATAATTAATCCATTTTCACAGTGTGCAAGTAGTGTTTGCAATTTAAAATTGCTACATGAATGTCGTTTGCAACTTAATGTGGATGTCTGCGTGCCGAGATCCCCATATCTTCGATCGCTAGGAGTCCTGCGACCGTTCTGCAGCACTGTACTTGTCGTGTTTTGTCAACTTCTCCCATTGCTCTGAAAAGGCGAGAGAGACCTCTTGGCTCTTGCGATGGATGTGGCACATGCACACCGACGTATACCTGCCTCGATGTATGATATGGAAAAGGCAAAGCAAGAACAGGTTTAGGGGGGCGTTCTTCCATCGCTACGGTTTACAGTTTTTTATTATGGTTTAGTAGTCTTATAAAGAGTAATTAATGAAAGAAATTGAAACAAAAAATCAAATAAAAAGTCGAAAAGAATAAGACATTAGCTAGCTAGTGAGGTGAGCTGCTTGATCAAGTCCAATTTCGTGGAGTACTTGTCGAGACGGCAAGCATGCTTATCGCTTTGCCTTCGCTTCAAGTTTTGTTGGTATCTCACCGATCGAGTTTGATACGATCTTGTTGCTGAAATCGAATCGGCACGCACTGTGCGCGTAATTTGATTTCCTTGTTAACATGCACAAAAGCATGTAAGTACAGACAGCATGGATCCCTGTGTAAACCAGCCGTAATATAACACTACAACCTTATTTTGTTAATTGAGATGAGATGAAGGGCATGTTCTTTAAGTTAAAAGCTGGCGGTTTTTTGTTTTTGTTATAGTACCTAACTTTCAAACGGAGTATTTTTTCAAGACGGGGTCTACAAGTTAAACGATCTACACGTTAAAAGTCTAACATCTGTACCAGCCAAAATCGTAAGTGAGTATCTGTCTCTTCGTAATTTGCACCATAAACAACCAAAATTTAAAAATTTCAGCCAAAAACCATAAGCTGCAGAGTTTATGATAATTGCTTCGAGTCTTACTTGGATTATCGTCGTTCGGTGTCCTTCCTAATGGAGCATGTATGAAGGAACGAATTGCAATATAGGTTCGAGTGGGATCGATCTGTTCACGGGGTAGGCCTGGCCCAAGGGACTGCGGAGTATGATATATGGGCCTACGTGTGTAACCAATTGTCTTTTGGAAACACACGTTTCCTCTTATGAAAATCATCGAAGAACAAATTGAACAATTCCATCATCTTATGTTGTGCATGCCTCTCTCTGCTCAATGTGTACGTACATTCTGTTGGTGAATTTCATATCAACAGTCGTACATATACAATTGCTAGAATTAGTAACGTGTCAGTGTCACCTGAATGTACAGCATTCGAAGGATTTGTGCCATAAGCACTCACAAATCCATTTTCACGTGCATTGCGAGTGTGGAGATAGACCTAAATGCATAGAATTTCCGCTGGTCCAGGTACACGATGTACTGATAGGGGTCCTTTCAGGAATAAAGGGTGGTTTTTTTAAGTGCGGCTTTGGGCTTATAAATTCTAACTGTTCATGAGAGACAGTTGCATATGATTTTGACTAATATAGCTAAACTCGATACAATATCTACTACAATCAATTTATAAACCTCACCTTAAAATGATGCATCATTTACAAGCTAATACTGTGGTAAAAAGTGAAAAAAAAAAGAGAGCAAAAGTCACAGCTCTGCCGAACCAGCCAAAATCTTGTACGAGTTGATAGGTCAGGCAGGCATCTAATCCGAGCTGTCGGTCTGCTTATGAATTCCTAACGTTTCAGGTGCCCTTCCACTAAGAGCAGGGACAAGACAACAGTGGAATTTGATCGCAAATAAAGAAGAAGAAAAGACAACAGTGGAATTCAAAGAGAGGCGTCAAAACAGCTGGTTCCCTTCTGAAGGGTCATTTGAGGTCTACATCTAGGAGTTTCAGATGATTTATATTGTTTTAGAAAATTTCTGTGAAGTTTCAACAAAATTTTCTTCATCCAAAATAGACTAAATAATTTTAGCTGCACATCCATTAGAGTAGCATTGGCATGTGAATGAAAGTGGCATCAACACAAACAAGTCAGCATTTTCGTTGGGGTTAAATTGGGAGTTAGTGGCTATTTATAGTGCTATACAGCATTGAACTGCATGCCGGTGTACAAATACGTTCAAGAGATTATTCCAATATGCTCAGAGTTTTTAGCATTTTTGGCATGTTTTGAACTCGTATTTACAAGAATAGCCGTAGTTGCGTGAGAATTACAAAAATATCAATTCTGTCATACGGTGACCGAGCGATAGCGCCATGGAGCTGACACGTGACTAGTGGTGGCACCATGCCGCCTGGCCACCGTGCGGCCGCGTGCCTGTCGCCTGGCCACCATACGGCTAAGGTGGTGTCGTGTGATTGAAGCGCCGTGGTCGAAGGCCGTGGTCGAAGCGTTGTGGTCGAAGTGTCGTGGTCGAAGCGTCATGGTCGTAGTGTTATGGTCGAAGCAGTGTATGGTCGGGGAGGGAGAGCCGCCTCGTGGCCGTGCGACGCCGTCTTAGCCGCACGATGATCGGGTGGCAGGCGTTGGTCGCACGATCACAGAGCTCCTTCAGCTATGTGTTACCTTCATAACGCTGCCATCTGATCATTATATGATAGAATTGATATTTTTATAATTATCGTATGACTATATTTTGTAAATATGAACACAAAAGGTGCCAAGAAGGCCAAAACTTCGTATGCTCAGATACGTAGGGTGTGACATGGACGGACTGATGATTTGACCACTACATCTATCCATGCGGACAAACAAACAGACCTAACAGCTCACTGAGAACCTGGCCACTTCCATGTATGGCTTCAGTCTGTGCGGTCATCATGATCTCCTATCGTCGCTGCCTTCTCCATCAATCCATCTGTAATCTCTGGAATCAAAGCCACTTCTGACCCTGTTTCGCACCATATTAATAAAAATAGCAATATCTTCATCATATTGACAAAAATGTCATTTTTGCCATCCGGCGGCCGGGCGGCAGGCGCCTACCGCCCCTCACTGGACGACAGGCAGCCTACCGCCCAAGGAGCAGGCAACAAGCAAGCCTGCCGTCCAGCCCGCAGGCGGCAGGTAATTAGGCTGGCTAATTAGCCAGCCTAATTACCTGCCTAATTTTTTCTGTTTAGTGTTTGTTTGAATTTTTAAATATATCAAATGAGCTCAAAAAATTACAAAAATTTATGTACAGCCTCCCGACACAATGTTTTTCGTAGTGTAATTTTTGAGAAATTTTATCCATGGTGAATGTTGCTCAAAAATTCATACAATTTTGATATTTTTATGAGTTTTTACTTATAGCAAACGAGCTCTAAAAATTACAAAATTTTATGTGAAGCTTCCCGATGCAGTAATAGTTCTTATGTAATTTTTAGGATTTTTTTTGCAGTCCAAATTAGCCACGTTTGTTCGGATAAACTTAATCTTGAATTTAACGAATATTTCACTTTTTTACAATTTGATACATTATGAATTTGTATAATTAAAAGTAATTACAGTACTACAAAAAATGCATCACAAGATGCGATATGGTTCACTCTTTTGAGTCACTGCTATCTTTTCGCCATGCTTGCCGGCCCGTACATGGTCTTGTCTTCCGTCACGCACGAGCATGTCTCGTTGGGTATGTCAGTCGGTCCAGAGGTTGCGTATCGGGTCGAAGGAGGTATGGAGATCATTTTCATTTTGTCTACTCAGCGGCTGGCGGTGGTCCAGTAGATTGAGGTACATTACACTGGGTCCGGTAATGGTTGAAGTCGTCCAACTGAGACGTGCCGAACTGCGAGCCGCCTTGTGGTGCGAATGAGCTCTCGCCTTGACCATACAACGTGGCAGCGAAGCCGGAAGAGCTCTGCCCACCGAAGTTTCCAAACCCTGGGTATGCCGCGAACGCTGAGCCTTGCCCTACGTACGCTGCAAACGTTGGCGCTGTGTACTGCTCTCTAGAAGCATATGGGAGGCCCGTGTCGTCATCAGTGGACTGGTTTTCACCCCCATGTTGAATTAGAGGCTGCAAGATGAAACAATATTATTCACAAAAAATATTCCAGATGTACAATGTGAATCACATACCTCCCGAATGTGCAGCAAAGATGAACGATGGGGAGCGGTAGTCTATGCAGGTGGTAAAAGGGATGCATCTCGACGACGGACCTGAGGTGGGAGAATGCCATGATGTTAGTGAAACGCAAGGCATAATAGGAAAAAACATGTAGGTTCGTACATAAGTTACCTCCTCATCGGTATGACGCACAGATGATCAGCGACTAGGACTATGATGTCATGTAGACTTTGTACATTGCGATGGCCGGCCGAACTCACTAGATCGCGATGACTTGGCGGGTAAGTATGGTGCCCCCACTGGGTGGCTCATGTGCGCACTGTGATCCGAGGAACGGCCACAGGTAAGGTTGTGCACTATTTTTTTGGCCTGCTTTAGGATGAACTTCATAGTCTTCTGTAGGGCTGGTGGCGCCTCCAGACTACTTATGGCGACCTCCGACGCGCTTGCGATACGCTGTGCTGGCTCCCACTGAAGTGACATATGAACTAGGTTCAGTAACGAGCAGTACGAATTTATTGAATGGAACAATAAGATATTTGAACTATGTTACGCTATCATGCCGCCGCGAAGTGCCGTGGGGATCGATGGAGCGGTCCAGATGTTCCTCGTGAGTGATGTGCTCAGGGCGATCTGGTGGAGGAATAGTCAGTCTGCTGCGTAACCGCGGTACGTACCACGCCACGTACTCGTTGTACGTCCGGACGTCGTACGGACGCTGCTCCATGATGACATTGACGTGTGCCCTTTTCATCCATGCCGTGATCCACTGCTGTTGCAATGGCCACCAGTCCGTACCATGCCGACCAGCCCTCGATTGCTTGAATTTCTAGAATTGTCAACGTTACATAGCAAGACATAGAAAGTGTACACAATGGTCGGATGGAGTTTGACTCACCGTTGCACGGCATGCAGTAGGAACCTACCATCCAGAGGGGGCACGACCTAGTGCAAACCCAACTATCGCATCACACGCTGTGGTGTGTAAGCCTCCACCATGTATGAGAACACTAGATGGTGTATCGTCATCCATAACTCCCCGTCCTCCAGGCAATGCAGGGATAGCCCGTGCGGCAATACACGATGCACGAAATCTATCGTCCAGAGAGTCCATATGATGTCGCTATTGTGCAACGACTCGAACTCGTTGTGCCACAGCAAGTAGCACCTCAATGGTTTGCCCTTCGCCCACCGCAGACGGGCAGCAGTCCACCGTATGCCCATAGTGGGCTCGTCTATCAAGTCATCGGTGAACTCGCCGAACGGGTGTACTAGCATCACGATCGTCGGACGTCCTACAGGGAAGTGCGCCTAACTCTACAGCTGCAGGAGCACGTAGCAGATGGCCAGATTGGGGGTACTAGCAGTGGTGCGCTGGCAAGCATCACATAACCCCTGATATGTGACGCATAGAATCGCTGATCCCCAGCTGTACGGGCCTAATTACCTGCCGCCTGCGGACTGGACGGCAAGCTTGCCTGCTGCCTGCCGTCCAGTGAAGGGGTGGCAAGCGCCTGCCGCCGATGGCAGCGCCACGCGTCGCCTCGCGGGCGCTGCCACCTGGCCCTTGATGGCAAAAACGATATTTTTGTCAATACGGTCGATGTACTGCTATTTTTGTAAATACGGTGCGAAACAGTGCCAAAAGTGACTTTGATTCCATGATCACGTAGCATGGATGTATTTTTAGAAAAGGTGACATGTACATATGTATTGACTAGTTGCATGCCATTCAAACGTAGCACTGGGAAAAGTTATTGTCTTCTGAAATGTTGTGTGAGATTGTTTTTGGTGCCTTTTCTAGTACTATAGTGAAAATTATTTTTTTCCTTCTGAAGTTGTAGTTATATATATGTGCGATTATATGATACAATCAAACTTAAGTTCTAAAAAATCATCTCCCTTCAATCCTTCTCTGTTCATTTTTCAGCTAACCATTAGTTTCCATTCTCTAGGAATAATTAATCAAGTCGAACTAACAATCTCAATATAATATGCAATTCCTGAATTTAACGCCAATAGGGGAAATATACCAAAAGAAAAGGCATAATGACACAAAAAATAATCAAGATGAGAGAACTAGCTCTCATGAGCTTATCAATTTTTATCATTAGCAAGTTTAAGTTTTTCATCACAAGAATCATGTGCTAAATTTAAATTTTCAAGTTTAGTAGTTATATCTCTAAGTTGAACTGTATTTGTTGCACTAACTGATCTAGCAGTCTCTAACTCAGCATGTAAGACTTGACAAGCTTCACAAGAATCATTTTTAGAGATAGATGCTCTAAGTATATTAATATTAGAATTCAAGCTTTCTAGTACAAATTGTTTTCCTTCAATTTCTTTTTAGTCCTTTTCAATTCAACAGCAAGCTTAATCAAACCATTTTCAAACCGATCATATGATGGTCATATCTCATTGGGATCATTGTAGCCATCTTCACTATTGATGCTTGCCATGAAACACATGCCTGTGAAGTTGTCAGTATTCTTCATCTTGCCTTTGACATCATCCTCGTCATGGTCATCATTGTCGCAGCTCTCAAAATCACCAACACTTAGATCAAAGCGCTCGATAACTGATAAAACCTTTTTAGCAACCTTGCGATGGAAATTTCCACTCTTGATGTTATTCTTGGATGATCGATGATGATAGTTCCAGTCTTCCTTGACCACTTTCCCTTTGAGCTTGCGGCAATCCATCTTAATATGGCCTAGCTTGGCATACTCGAAGCACCTGATCGGGCCTAGAGCTCCACCTCGCTTTCTCATCCTTAGATTATTGAAAGCCTTGTATGCTCATGAGAAGATTAAGACCAATTCCTCTTCAGGGAGCTACTCAAACTAATCTTTTGAAAAAGAGGACAAACCAGATAAGGAACACACTCGACGAAGTAGCCTGCATGGGGTTAGTAACAAGTGCTAAAGATGACGAATTATCAGTCTTAGATGGCTAAGCTTCCATATCATAGGTTTTCAATCTAGAGTACAAATCATCCATGATAAGAGTATCTACATCGACGGTTTCATTAATAATTGTGACGACCATCAACCACTCTAAACCTAAAGATCTTAAAATTTTAGTTGCATTATCTCCATCAGAAGGTATAACACGAACTCCACACAAGTTACTCATAATCTTCTCAAAACGAGCAAAAAGATCATCACTAGATTCACCAGGTTGATAGCAAAATCCAAGTACTCTTTTTTATAAAGATTCTTATGCACTTTCTTAATCTTAATCATTCTTTCATGATAATCATAAAAAGTTTTCCAGATTAAGTGAGCAGAAGCAATATGAGCTACTCGATTAAATTCTTTATGAGAAATCTCTTGAAAAAAGCAAGTTACGAGAACTAGCATTCAAATCAACATCTGTTTTATTTTCAGTGCTAACATTAGCAGGAACAACATAAGGTTGAGAAACTTTTTCCCAGACATTACTATCTTAAGCCTCAATGTAAGCTTGCATAGACACTTTCAAAAAGCAAAATCAGTACCATCTAGCATGAGGGATGATTCACATACCTCTCTGATTCCAACGCTACCCGCTCTGATACTACTTGTAGAATCGATTACTGCAATCAAAGGAGGGTGAATGATTCTCACCGCCTTTTTTGAAGTCTCTAGACGGTCGGTAATGCTTTCAACCGCTCGGTGATCAATCGCCTGATCAACTGTTAGGCTTACGACCGCTTGAATAACTTCTCTACTCAACCGCCTGCATGATCGCTTAGATCGTGGTCGTAAGATCTAAACCGCTAGCAAGCACCAGCGAAAAATCAAGAACCAGATCAATTCAAGACTATCTTTATTGCTAAAATTTTATGGATTTACAAAGTGCGCTCACAAGCACCCCCTAAAAACCTTCTTGATGAAAGTCCTCTCAGAATCACACTAAAACATTTTCAAAAGCCACATGTTAGCCGTTAGTCTCTCCCTACTTTTATAGGCTAACGTCCCAACCATGTCTGACTCAAATACAAACACTAAACTCTATCTCTTCCTCAAATCAAGGGACCAGAAACCCTTCTGATTATGGGTTTTATTTAAACTCTCAATTTTCTCAGTTATGAACTTCATCCACAACTCCTAACCCAACACATGACGATCCCTCTAGGACATCACCTCCTGTATCTTCATCATGCACCATCACCTTCCGTGTTGAAGCCTCCCGGACCACACCGCTCGTAGCTTCTCCACGAATCACCACATTTGATCTCTACGTGCTTCAGCATGAGCCCGACCACCTCGCGTGATATCCTCGACTGTCTGGATCTCAGATTTCCCCATCCTAGTCCCGGTCCTCCTTGTCACCGACCATGACCGTATCTACGCCAACCTGCATATCAAAGACCAAAGAATGTTTTTTCGGCACTTACTAAGTTTTTTTATGCTGTAAGATTGGACTTCTTTGAGGAGGAAAGGATATTTTTGGGGGAAAAACTAAAGAAATTAAAAGTTGAAGAATCTATCTTCCCAATAACCCACCTTTGCCACCTTTCCTAGTTGGACACGGTTGAATTGGAATCTCTGGTTGATTGAAGTCCACCCTTGGGTGATCCAATTGGTTGAGCGATCACCATCAAGGCGGCCAATTGCTTATGTCCTTTCTCCAATGGCTTTATTAGCTAGGGCATGCAAATGCAATGGCCTTTCTCTGCCTAATTGAGTACAGTACGTTGGGATTTCACAGGATTAATTTGATCTCTTTTCCAATTACATGGCTTCGGCTCACATGAATATGCCGCGCGCGACTGCTTACTGGGTGGTTGTGTGGTTCTGTCGCGCGCATGGATGAACTCTTTGGTTCGTGCAAATACGGCACAAGTACTGTGCCACCGAGCGTGTCGCGCTCTGATCGGATTACCGTTAAATCATCTTTGACTTTTGAAAATATCACCTAAATTCGGCATTAATCGTGTTTCAAAGTATTTGACCTCGAGTTTTACTTGTAGAAGCGTAGCGAAGATCGATTATCTGTCAACATCGACTGATATATGGTCTGAATGCGAAAATGGTCCGCCATGCGTGTTTGCTTCACATGTTCCTTGAAGCAAAGCAATGTTGTCAATGTTTCCTTCGTCATATCAAGTGTAGAGCCATCGATCGAGACACTGTAACTGTGATCGATAAGGGATATTTAGACGTAAGAAATAACCAGATAAAAACATAAGTATAACATGGCTTTATGCGATGGTTGACCGTTGGGAATGTACAGAGCAAACCTATTTTGGAGGAGCAGCAGCTAGGTTAGCTCGCTTGGTTGGTGCGCTCGCGACAAAGCGTGTGCATGCCACCATGCCCCACGGCCATGAGTGAGTGTGCCGGCCACCTGACGGTGTGCCCCCGAAAGGCGCACTCTGAGATCGCTACCAAAAGAGAAGAGACAGCGGGAAAAAGTGTCAAGATTTGGTGCTTGATTAGCTTCGCTCGCCGACGAGATACGCCATGTAACTGTTATGAATATTATATTATATTTATAAGATCCAATAAATAATATATTATATATATATATTCATACATATATAAGAAAATACAAAGAAAACCTTATTCTAACAGTAGCATTACTGTAAACGGAATAACGCCGAAGGGATGGGGCATGTATTGGAGCACATCACTGAGCACTGAGTAACACAGGATAGACTAGTAACATCTCGTGGTATTTTTTATAAAATAAAATAAAATAACATCTCGTAGCAAGGAGGGTAATTAAATTAGGCGAGATTTGAAATTTTCGTGTTCCAAACGGAACTCGTGGTTTAAAAAAGGCTGAGGTTTCATTGCAATTTGCGGGGTCCTTCAATGCATGCATGCAGCTGATGAACTGATTAATGCAAGTCCCCATCGAACAGCACGAACAATGGGGTGAACTGAATCTGCATCCATTAGAGCATCCGCAATGGTTCTAGCTAGCAACTAACTAGAAGACTTCCATATCATTTATATAGTACACACTAAAAGTTAGCATTCTAAAGAACTATCTATAAGGATAGCTATTTGATGTTTACATGCACACACAGAAAAGGACTATCATTTATAGAGGTTGACTCGTTTTGCGTTATAGACTAGTGCTTAAGGAAGAGCTGGCTCGGTTTTTTTGCATACTCTCTTTCCTCCACATAAGATATATGCTGATGTGTACATACATATAGCTAGCTGACTCAGACCAAAGAGCATCTCCAATGGTCTGAGTCAGCTAGCTATATGTATGTACACATCAGCATATATCCTATTGGAGAAAAGAGAGTATGCAAAAAAAACCGAGCCAGCTCTTCCTTAAGCACTAGTCTATAACGCAAAACGAGGCAGCCTCTATAAATGATAGTCATTTTCTGTGTGTGCATGTAAGCATCAAATAGCTATCCTTATAGATAGTTCTTTAGAATGCTAGCTTTTAGTGTGTACTATATAAATGATGTGGAAGTTTTCTAGTTAGTTGCTAGCTAGAACCATTGGAGATGCCCTTATGTTACGCACGCGTCCCTATCCCGGCACGACCGCTTTCAAATTCAGTGCACATAGGAATTCAGTGTTTCGCCCGGCCGTAGCTTGTGTTTTGTGCGGCTGCCCAAGGTTATCATTATCGCAACACGTATTATATAATTCAAACAAAGATAGATAATATGAATCGTAATATAGATTAAAATCGGATAGTATCGCAGTGAGGGTCGTGATTCAACTCATACAATCATTAGGATTGGATAGGATCATGATCCTAACAACAAACTATATCTTTACTATTATAAAAATGTGAGTTGGTGGTTGCTCCATTCTCCCTCATCTCTTCTCAGCCATCCGATTTGATCTGGACCATTAGCCTCTCTCCTCCTCCTCTCTCTCTCAGGATACAAACGCCCACCCCCTCCACTTTCCCCATCTCCTCGCACATTCTGGTCACCCTTCTCTCTCTGTCGCTTGCTCTCTAATGTGTAATGTTTGCTCTCTAATGTGTAATGTGTGAAGTTGACCAGGCAGTAATTCTGTCTCATTATTTTTATGACTCCGTTGCAACGTATGGGTCTCTAACTAGTTAGCATATAAAATTTGATATTACCTATTGCTAATTTAAGTTGCACTAGTTTAATTTGCTTTGTTTTTGTTGTTTCCGTGTTGTTCTAAAGTTAAAAAGGTATTATCTTTGATATATTAGACTTTTAAATTATTAGTTTATTAAAAATAATTAAATAAGTTTCATAAATTAACCTTAATTCAATATAACATGAATAAATGTACTCAGATTACAAAATTAAATTCAAAATTTTTACTGTAGACTTGTTGAAAGAACCCTAAATCTTAATAACCTCTAAACAGTACAATTAACTTAAGCGGTCAATAAATTGGGGTTCATTAAGACAATCGCAACCCGGTGGATTACAAGAACTGATCACAAGAAATTGCATTGGGCATTCCTGAGTAAAATAAAACATTACTACAATACTAGGTTAACTACAAGAATCTCGTACAGGTATGAAAACATCAATAATTACATGGCCAAAAATTACATTGAAACAAAATTAAATAAATTGCATTGCATTCTTGTCTTGCATTGTCCTCTCTATGTATTGCTTGGCGAAGAGAACCCTCCAAAACCGACCCAAAACCCCAGCCCACCATTCTCTTTTGTGATCAGAGAGCAAATAAAAAGAACAATCCAAGAGTGAATAAAAGAAATAAAAAATTGCCATCAGGTCCCTTCGGCTATAAAATGCCGAATGTATAGGATTTGCTCATCGAGTTCCCAGACCGTCCCACCATTCTCACGATTAGTAGGCCTCACACTTTGGCAACCAAGAAATCCAACACCCATATTTTTACCGACTTACCTCTACCGCAGAAAATCCAATGCATAGTATCAAGCCCACCCTTTGGACCAAAGGTCCATAAGCCAAAATAGTGAACCAAGAGAGAGCCAGAGATAAGGTGAGGGCAATTTTTTCATGCACAAGACAAGAGAGAGAGAGGCGGCTGATTGATCTCTCCCTCTTAAGCCAGCAAGAGCTTCTCACTCACAAAGACTCCCCTCATTTTCACTTACCAAAGACAACCTACGCATGAGGTCATGACTGAACCAAATCAAGCAAAAAAGAAATGTAACTCGAAGTAGAGGGCAAAACCATAGAAACACCAAGACCAGAAGTAGGCAACGCGGTGGGAGAAGCCACCGAAAGTGAGAGGATCATCGGCGCTAGAAACCTAGCCGGAAGCCAACGAGGAGGTGTCGAGCACCATAGAGGCACATAGGAGTGCTAGTGCGAGTAGATCCAGTGAGCCAAATGAATGGCGACACCCCTGGAGTCTCTGACAGCACCAAATTAGAGAGGGACCATGCAAGGCAAGATTCCATGGTGACGGAGCACCGCAAGCCTACTAAGGAGGTGGAGGCAACAAATCCACGGAGGGGAGCACTAGTGAAGGCGGTAGAGTTTAGATCAGTGGGAAGGAAGCAGGAGGGAAGAGCGACGAAGAAGAGGGAGGAGCCGAGAGCACGAGAGAGAGAGTCGAGCGGCCGAGGGTGTTGTGTACGGTGGGGGACAGCGTGCGTGTGTGGGGGCCGTATTGTGCGTGTGGTGTCCGTGTGTGTGTGTGTGGCGTGAGTGTGCTAGGCCGTCCAAGCGAGCGGGCCAGGCGAGTGGGCCAAGTAGGCCAAGTGAGCAACAGACAAACTAGGGAGATGGGAAGAGAGGCACCAAGGAAACGCTGACCTCACCGAGTAGACCAAAAAAACTTTGAGCAAATAAAATCGGCTAGAAATCCACCAAAATAAGAGACACTGACTTTATAAAACTTATAAATGAC
Organism: Dendrocalamus latiflorus; assembly: GCA_017311315.1. Lineage (NCBI taxonomy): Eukaryota > Viridiplantae > Streptophyta > Magnoliopsida > Poales > Poaceae > Dendrocalamus > Dendrocalamus latiflorus. The sequence goes on from CM029634.1 coordinate 20,138,767, forward strand.
CTAAATAAGTATTTTCTCAATTCGCCCGTCTATCTGGTAAATGCAAAAGGCGAATAGGCTCAAATGAGGTAGCGGACCCAATCACAATTAACACTGAGACTTACTACTATTACGCATGCAAGCTTATTTCTTTATCATTAATCTGGTTATCTTAAATGTAAAACTACATTTCCATACCATTTATCATATATGTGCATTAAAACTTTATTTCGAAACTAAATCGGATAAAACAATGAAAGAGAATAGATATAAGAAGAGAGCATTCCAACTGCACAGGAGCAACTGGGTTGTAAGAGTAAATATTAGAATAGTAAAAGGGCCTTGGGCAGGAAAGCGAGCAAAGGTGGGGCCGACTGTGGAGGAAAGTTGAGTGGATAGCAGCGGCGAGGGAGGGAAAAGGAGAGGGAGCGGGGAGAAGAAGTTGGGTCAGCTACGGGAGCGGCGGAGCGATAGTAAGGGCCTGTTTGGCAGAGCTCCACCGCTGAAAAAATGAATCTGGAGCAGCAGATCTACCAAAAACAGCTCCACCGTGAATCTGGGATCCCACCATGGAGCTAGACAAAACTGTTTGGCTGCACAGCAGCTCCAGATCCACGAAACTGAGTTTTTGGTAGGAATGGCCTGTTTTGCCCATGGGTTTTATGGTGGTATGGGATGGGATGTGTAACCAGTGGCAAAAGGTGGGTAATTACCACCCAACTCCACGAGTAGGTACGAAACAAGGTTTCGTGGAGCACCCCTTGAGGTGCTCCATGGATTTCATGAATCTGGAGCTAGATTCAGTATTTTGGTGGATCCAGATTTCGTGGAGCTGGAGCGTTTGGGTAAAAATTGATGGAGTGGAGCTGTTTTTGGTGGATCTGGAGTTGGTGGAGCTCTGCCAAACAGGCCCTAATAGAGTGCTTTGCGATTCGTGCAATTTGGATCCAATGGCTATCATCTATCCCATTGAAACGGCATAGGATTGGTTTGTTTTCCTCTTGAAAAAAATAGGGTGTGGGATCCCTTGAGGAGAAGCCCAACAAAACAGAGCATATTGGGTCCGGCCATATCCAAATTGGCCCGATTACTGTAGGCCCAAAAGGCCAAGCGAACGGGAGAAAATTGCTATAATGGGATTCCAAACAACGTGTTTCGCTATAATAGGACTTCTAACGTTGACATCGCTAAAATGACACCCGAAACATTGGCTTCTCGTAATACATGACATTTGGCTATGTATTACGAGAAGCCAATGTTTCGGGTGTCATTTTAGCGATGTCAACGTTAGAAGTCCCATTATAGCGAAACACGTTGTTTGAAGTCCCATTATAGCAATTTTCTCAGCGAACGGGCCCATCTAGTAGAAGATTTGTTTGATAAGTAAAGGACGCCTCGTCCGCTCCATCCACCTCGTCAAACGCGCAAACCCACCTCGTCAGCTTCTGCTCCCACCGAGATCTCTTCCACCCCCGCGCTGCGCAGCCATGGACGCCGTGGACTCGGTGGTCGACCCGCTCCGGGAGTTCGCCAAGGATAGCGTCCGCCTCGTCAAGCGCTGCCACAAGCCCGACCGCAAGGGTAGGAGGGGTGATCTCTGCCTCGGATCCGGCGCGGTGGTCTTGGGTTTGGTCAGATCTGACGCCGATTTGGTCTGAATTTGGTGTGCAGAATTCACCAAGGTGGCGGTGCGGACGGCGATAGGGTTCGTCGCGATGGGATTCGTCGGGTTCTTCGTGAAGCTCATCTTCATCCCCATCAACAACATCATTGTCGGATCCGGCTGATCTGATTCCTACAGGTGTGCTTGCCTCCGCGTCTCTCTCTGATCTGGCATCTAGTTGCTTCGTGTCGGATTCTGCGCATCCGTTGTCTGGATACGTGTACTTTGTGGATGTGATGAGTGCAAATCGGCGTGTGTTAGGGTTTCGCGGATCTGTTAGATCGAACTGTACACTTAGAACTCGGTTGAGTGGTTTGATTCCGTGGAGATTGCTTTGCATAAGATTTAAGACCTCCGCTTGGGCGCTTGTTGTTACGGTAACTGACCATCAGTCCTGTTACTGTGAGATCTCCTCACGTAATTTAGATCACTACTCTACATGATTTTTGTGTGCTAGTAGGTTGGAAGCCAATTTTCAGTTTTGACAGGATATTCTGATGGCCTTTCAACTATGGCCTTATTCAGTACTCGTTGAAGCCTAGAATACAATTGTTTTCTAATATTTTTTTTGCCCGAGAACCTATGCGAGTAATATGTATGCATTCGCTCTTAGCAACGGCCAGTGCAAATTTAATGTATTCATACTTATGTTTAACCCTTTATTTTACACAAATAGTTAAGCTAATTCTGCTCTATATCTCTCTCTCTCCGCTTCTTCAAAAGTAGATGCATGTGCTACTTGATTTATAGTTCTATAATCTATATGCTGTCAGTTTGAAATTGCTCAGACTTCTGAGCTGGTACCCTCCAAGGGATGGATTAACCTGCTTTAGGGACACTGTTATCGTGGTACATTACTTGGAAGACAGGAGTTACCATGATGTTGATGTGTCTGGCCTATGGTTGTATGCATTTGGAAGCATACATATGGCCCGGGTCATTGCTATGCTATTGTGTGTATTCGAGGGTGTATGTGGCCGCACAACATACATCTGCTCGACTGTAAGAACGTTTTAAGTCTTCCAGGGTGTATGTGGCTACACAAAATACATCTGCTCGACTGTAAGAATGTTTTAACTCCTTATGCTTATAGTTTCACTATGATCGTGGGTCAGGTTCAACATTCAGAGAACATTCAATGACGTATTTGTCAACTATGCTAACTGTATACTGGCTTTTCCATATATTGCCCTGTTTGGTTAATGGTTAAGCTAAAATTTAAAACTTTTGATGATAACTGACAGAAATATACAAAATGTCATCTGTTTCGACACCCTGAGAACTGTTTAAACCCAATTTCCAAACACAAAATCTAAACCTTGAATCCAAAATTTGAACCCTTAGCCTACTGTTTACAACCCAAACCAATCAGCTGCAAGCCCAAGGTTTGGATGGTCCTTCCGGATCTTTGATCTTCGTGCAACAAGCTGAAACATATGGTCTGGCCCAGTTGTCGCAAGCTGAATATTTTACTTTTGCTTTGTTTAGTTTAATAATGTGCCGCACCTATCGCTACATGACCTTGCATCAATTCAGAACCCCTGCAACGGTTGGAGTGGCTATAACGAGATTAGAATGGAATGCCTATAGTATGGTCCAGCCTATGAATTAATCATACTGTGCATACGTATTTAATCAACTGATGCTATATGTGTTTGATGTTGTGTGTGAATTGCTCTTTCCAGAGAACATCTAGATAGCGCTCTTGCATAATGAATTGACCCATGGGCATGTATTCACAATCTTGGTGTCAGTGTTGATGTTGCATAATGAAGAAAAGTGTGCTTTTGCTCTGATGTTTCTGCCATGAATACAATCTGTTTTATTGGCAGCGTGATTAATCGTTGTTCCTTTTTCTGCAGGTGAAACTACAGTGCTAGAGGGTGGTGCCAACATCATGGAGGCGCCAGTTTCCTCGTCTATCTCTTTAGGACTTTGTTGTTGAGGACAGTAACCTTCTGTTTCATTTGAAAAGAATTGTATTGGTAGACCTGGAACGGTTTTGTACCTGATAACGAGTAAAATTTCGTCAACTAGCGAGTAACAAAGTGAAACTTACCGTCCCTTCTCAGTTGCAATATGGTGTGTTGGTGCGGACACCCTTCCTATCGCAAAAACCAATATGCTGCCTCGTTACGGCTAACACTACTAACTTCGATAAATTCACATCGCGAGGCTTCCGTGTAGTTCATTGGTCCAATGCTTAAGTTTTTGCTGCCTGTTGGATCTAGGGGTGCAAACAGAGCGGATAATTTTCGTCCGACCGACCGACCGAAAGTATACGGAACAGATACGGAAGGGGTAGATAAGTATCTGGTACTATCTGTGTTCGACTCCAACTCCGAGAAAAAATATAGAATAGGATACGTGATAAGTGATATCCGTCCGTATATATCCATATGTCAAATAATATGAGAAAGTCTGTTGTGATTTCACTTAGAAACAAAATATCATATAAGCAGATTATCATATTTAAACAAGCAGGATTACTGAGGGCCTGTTCTTTTTTGCTGCGGCTTATAACTTTTGGCTGAAATTTTTAAATTTTGGCTGTTTACGGTACAGATTACGAAGAAATCGATACTCACTTGCGATTTTGGCTGGTACAGATGTTGGGTTTTTAACGTGTACTACGTTTAACTTGTAGACCCCGTCTTGAGAAAATACTCCGTTTAAAAGTTAGGTACTGTAGCGGCTGCGAAAAGCCGACCGACTTGTGGCCTGCCGAACAGGCCTTGTGTTCTTTTTTCAACATCTCAGTAATTAGCCTCTCCATGTCCACTTTAATCGTACCATACTGTTCAATGTCCTATGCAAAGAAGCGGATAATTTCCGTCTGATCGACTGTCCGAAAAATTATAGAATAGATACAGAAAGAAGAAATAGATATCCAACATTATCCGTATCTGACTGCGACTCCGACGAAAAAATGTGGAATAGAATACAGGATAGGCAATATCTATCTATATCCGCTCTGATTGCACCCCTAGTTGGATCAACGCGGTAGTTCATAGCCTTGCAGTAGCACAAAACTGAGTAGATTCTTCCATCTCAACAGAACCAAAAAAAATGCACATGTAGATGTATGCCCCTCCTGAATCCATTGTATCCACCTTGGTGGAAGACGTAACCATTATGTGAGCTTAATAAAGGTTGGTTGAATCTCAAAAAAAAATTGTAGTGAGCATTGTCTCAGGACTTTGCGTTAACATACATATAATTAACCAAGACGAGATAGTCATCACACTAAATAAAATAAAATCTACCAACAAAGGAAATTAGGAAACAGTTCATCTGTTTAAGTGGAGTTACAAGACAACACGAGCAACCGACCCAACCCAACCGGGCCAGGGGAAAAGAAGACGAGAGGCAGCAGCACGGAGCTAGTGTTTGCTTGATATGCTGAAGGAGGTGACCTTCATGGGGGTCGCGACAACCAGCGGCGCCTCCGGGGAGTCGCTCACGGCGTACTTCTCGTGCATGAAGCGGCTGGCCACGATGGACTCGTCCTTGGGGATGACTTTGTAGCAGTAGCAGCTCTTGAGCCCCTCCTGGTACTGGTAGCATTCGTGGTGGCTGTTCTTCACCTGAAGGAAGTTCCACACCACGCTGTACTTCCCCACGGTTGCAACGAGATGCCGCTCCTGCTTCCCGTTCTCCGTCACCTGCGCAATTACTAGATGAGTGCTCAATACTCGATAGTCAACGCACGCACATTGTTCAGTGTGGGCAACAGGTTTTCGTTAATCAAAACAAGACATTTAGAATAGGAAAAAAGTCTATTTTTCAACCCTCAATTATTGCCCGAATCCGAATTTCAACCTTCAACTCTGAAACCGTTTACTTTTCACCTTTAAAATATCAAAACCATTCATTTTTCACCCCTAGCATTGTTTCATAAGTGGTTTTCGTCATGTTGGCGACCACATCACTGATTTTCGCTTACATAGCAACCACATGTCAACTCTGCCTCCTTGTTCCTTCCATGCAATAGAGGACAGAGTGAGGGAGAGCTACTAGATGCGGTGGGCTAGCCACAGTGCCAGCGACGGGTTGTGGAAAGGCATGGGGGAGGGAAAAAACGGAACGCACCCGAATTGATGAACCTTATGGTAGTGATGGTTTGGGGAGAGGCACACTGTGCTGGACTGGCGACGGAGACAAGCGGCTATGGCAGTTGGGTCATGGAGGCGACGATGCTACGGTGGGTGAGGGTACAAATTGAGCGCATCGAAAGATGGGGGAGGAGGGGATGCTCATGTAGGAAGTAATCGGACAGAGTCTCACGGGCTGCGATGAACCACGGTGGAGAAGCTTGCTAGCGTCAGAGAAGAACTTCGATTACAAGCAGCTGTGGGAACAAAACTCAAATTAATTTGGGGATGTGAGGGAGAAGGTGGAACGCGATGTGACGTGGACGTTTTTGAGATTATCTCGCCAAGGACAGTGTTGCAAGTCAGGTGGTCAAGACAGAGCCCAAGCAGACGGCGAGGTCGATGATAGGGATGATGTCGGCGGGGAAGGAGCAGGAGAGGGCCTTGCAAGCGAAGATAGTGCATCAATAGCTCCTCGTCAGTGAACTGGAAGCAGAAGCCAATGGGCAGGCCTGTAGTCGGCAACCCCTTTGCCCCAGCTGCCTCTCCATCGACTGCACCATGAACGCTCGAGTTCAAACACACACAAACAGAACGAGATTATGATGGTGTTGGTGATTGAATTGGATTATTGGTTGCTCGCTTACATGTCATAATAATTGGTAGTGGTACTCATCTATCGAGAGGCAAAAGCAGAGGAACATCGAGAGGCAAAGGAAGAAGATGAGTTTGGAGTATGACACGTGGGCCCTATCATTTTGAAAGGAGGAAGATGCTTTCAGCATGACACAGACATTGACATGGATGTATACGTGGATGCTACATCAGCAAAACATATACACACAAATGCCATGTCAGCCAAAACCATGGTGGTTTAGGGCGAGGAGGTGTTCCGAATGGTGTTGAGAGCTTGAAGTTGTAAAGTGAACGGTTTTGAAGTTTTGGGTTGATTTTTGGACTTGGACCATAGTTAAAGGTTGAAAAATGGACTTGTTTCTTTAGAATATTGATGGCTACAAGAAACACATCATTTGTCATTTGCTTGTAGTCCAACAATATTCAGGTGACTCAAGATGTAGCAGATGCAACAATGATCTATCAACACAAGTAATCTAGTCAAACTAACGACTAGTGCTTTCCAAAGCAGCTGACACAATGTGTCATGAAATTGCAGCTAATGATACAACAAAACATACCGCCAGATTTCCTAACCATAGATACACCACAAATACTTATTGTATATCAACATCAAATCTAGAGCCTAGACGATCAAATAATCAATAGTTAACTCACATATGAAACACAAAGTTGTAGTAGCTTACATAAGCAAAGCCAATGCCTTGTTCTCAACTCTACAGAAAGGTACATTGATATTTGCAGTAGCTACACTATTCTGCCAGATATGTAATCAACAGTTTGACCGTGCTGACAATTTTCATTTTCAACTAAAATTCAAACCAAGTTGCTGGTCTTTAACCATATGCTATTGTAGTGCAGTGTCAAAAACACAACATCATACTATTTTCCTGGCATACTCTGGCAAGTCAAAATTGGAGGTGAGATAGGACTCACAAGCAAGGCTGCATCTTGCTGTGCAACTCCAATATATCAATCACTACAGCTTATAGCTTTTAGCTGCGGCTTTTGACTTTTAAGCTGTTTATGAGAGAGATTACAGAGTAACTAGAAACTCGTGTGTAGTTTTTGCTGATATAAATGAAGTTAATATAGTGTGTACTGCAATTAACTAGTAGACCCATCGTGAAAAGACACTCCGTTTAAAAGCTAGTTACTGTAGAAAAGTCAAAACCTAGAAGCCAAAAACTGTAAAGAACAGGCAATATCAACATATAACTGGCATACACAATTACTAAAATCATAGTAGACTTGGTTTAAAAGTCAACTATGTAAGTAAACAGGAGGGGAGGGGGGATCCAAACAGTAATAAGCAAAAGTCACAAAACGGAACCTAGCACCAGCGAATGACTGAAAACTTCTAAATGATTAATATGCCCATAAGATGTGGGGATAGACCTAATAAATTAATGCTTAACCAAAAATATCAGTTTTGATCATCTGAATTACTCCAAATTAAGTGCAACATAACATTTATATAATGCACCAGTGAGTAAATTTGACCAGTAATTCTTAATAGTGGAAGTGGCAAGAATACTCACCCATGAGAACCTGCCCTCACGAAACTTGTTGTTTTCACCCGCAAGATGAGAGTCCAGTGGGGTGAGTTTCAGCAATCTTGGAGCAGCAATCCTGTTCCCCATCCTCCCGCCGAACCCAGTCTTCTCTTTCCCATCCTTGTCAATGAAAATTGTGCATATAAGAATAAGGTATGTATCAGTTGTCCCCAGAATCCATTTCCCGTCGTATGTCACATCCACATGAGTAATCGGTGAACCCAGCCCTGGAAAGGCCGTCTTCGCCATCCTCATAGAACTCTTGGAATACAAGCGGATTTTCCCATCCAATGAGCCAACTACAATTGAACCATCACCAGTTGACGCAAAGCACTGAAAGTTTGTTCCCCTGGAGAACTGATGCCCCTGAGTCCATTGCAACACTGGCGATTCCATTGCATTTGCTAAGTTCTGCACAATCCCCCTCCGGTCCCTCATATCCCACCGGCACAACCGGTTGTCATCCAGCCCCAAGAAGGTGGATTCCGATGGATCCATCTGTGCCCCCTTGCTATCGTTCGTGATATCTCTCATGTTGATGTCTGCTCCATCCTTCTCAAACTTCCATTCTGAGACCACCTTCCCAGTCTCAATGTCGAGTTGATGCACCCCCTTACCATGTGGCTTCCCGTCAGTTGCTGGGCTCATCAGGAGCATGTTCGTCTCAGCCCGCATCAGAAGTGCCTTCTTTGGTGTGGAGAAGTTTGTACTCCCTCCGGAAAACTTCACTGACACGCCCTTCCCATGTATCCCATGCTCGAAATTCCTCACCACCTGGATGCCCGAATCACCCACAAGAAAGCTATTATCCAGTGCACCCAGCGCAAGGCTCTGAATGCCACCACCCTCCTCCACAGGTTCCTCGAACTCCCTTAAGTCCTCCAACAGTGGCTTCAGCATTGGACTCCGTGCTGGCATCGGGCTGCGCCTGGGGCTCGGCGTGAAAGCGTCGGTTGCGTCCTCCCATATGGACTCGTCGCCGTCCTCCGGACGCGCCCACGCCGCGAACTCCTTCCCGAACACCTTGGCGCGGCCCTCCTCCGTGGCGGCGACGCCGTGGCTGTTCTCGAAGAGGCAGCTCTGGTACTTGGCGTAGAAATTGGCGTAGCCGTCGGCGTGGAGGAACTTGAGCGCCCAGACGCCATCGGCGACGAAGTCGACGCGGCGCTGCGCGGGGAACGTCTTGAGCTGCAGCTCCGGCCCCACCCTTGCCCGGATCTTGGACCCCACGACGAGGCACCACGGCCCCGTGGGCTCGGCGTCGTCGTCGGGGTCGGAGGCGTCGCCAGAGCGGATGAAGAAGGCGGTGGCGAGGCGGTCGGAGACGATCCAGCGGGCGGAAGGGGAGGAGCCACCGATGTGGAGGTACAGCTTGACGGCGTTGAGGGCGGCGGCGGTGGTGCCGGGGTTAGGGTTGGCGCCGGGGCTAGGGTTCGGGGAGATGGGCTCGGAGTACTTGAGGTGGAGGTGGCGGAGGTGGCGGTCGATGGCGTCGATGGAGGCGGGGGTCGCTGCCCCTGTCCCACCGGCGGAGGCGGAGGCCGGGGGAGGTGTGGCGAAGTCGGAGGAGGCGTCGGAGGAGCGGGAGGCGGCGTCGTCGGAGTCGGAGTCGGAGAGGTCGAGGTCTTCCCTGCTGTGCGAGCCCCCCATGGCAGCGGCGGCGGCGGTTAGGGTTTCGGCGAGGAGGCGAATGGAAAGGGAAGGGAACTAGGTAAGAGAGGGGAGCGTGCGGGAATTTGAAATTTGGGAGCGGAGCGGAGCGTGTGAGGAGATCTGCGGCAGAGTTGATGGATTAGTAAACGTTGGCGCTCAGAATTGAAGACGACCAAACGGCACGCACTAATTCAAAACCCCTTTTCAAATTAATCCAGTGCTACTGGTAGTACACCTCGTCAGTTCAAAGTTTGTTTTTGTTTAATCGCTCTGTCTGAAAACTCATTTGATATGTACGAGTGTGAGTGGTTTATCTTTTTTTTTCTTTCAAATTGCTATTATGCGCATATCTGCTTTCGCTGTGGCCGGGCAAAATCCCCATGTGAAAGGCGGATTTGGGGGGGGGGGGGGGATTTTTTTATTTTTTGGTTAAAGGTTTGAATTTTCGAGTGGCAAGTTGAATTTTTGTGTTCCATAGAATTTACCAATTTTTGAGTCTTATGGATGTTCTATATTTGTATTTGAAAATTTTTTAAACTGGTGATTTGTTCTTTAATACTCACTCCATCCAAGTTTAGGGGTACTCAAAATGGCTTTTTTGAGTGGATTATGGCCGAAAAGCATTGTAACTGGCTGAAATTGCATTGTAACTAATGGTGGATTATTTGACGTAATTAAATTTAAAAATAGAAAAAAAAACAGGTTAGTCCATTACGGACAGTACAAACAAATACGGGAAAAAAGAACCGACAAAAAACTCAAAAAACCAAAAAAAGACGAAATTATTGAATAGTGAAAATAAGCCAGAAGCCTAAACCGTTTTGAGCAAGGCCTATATGTCATATTTTTTTAGTGACCTTATCCATAAATATAAGACGTATTTTATGTTCTAATACAACATTATATGATGTTCCATTTATAACCTAATAACTATGTAGTTTTATTTGCTATTATTTGTATGCATGTATTGATTATACTGCTTAAGGATAATAATTAAGGATAATTTAACTATTATTCACTATTTTATTGATCTATGTATCAATAAAAAATACATCTTATAAACTTGGATGCAGAAAAGTTTTAACAAAAGCTAAACTAGACAGTTTGTAACAATAAAGAGACTCTTGGAGTAAGCAATCTCCGACTTCGTCAATGATTTCAACCTCAAAATGGAAAAGCACACATACAAGCCAGGGAGAACAGTGACCATTGTTTGCAACAAGCTGGTCAGTAATGGAGACAATCGGAGAATTCACTATCAGAAGATAACCAAGAGGGCACCAGTGAAGCTGAAGCTGAAAACACGACTGTTCCATCGGCATAACGCTGATGTAAACCCTCCTCCATGACGGCCCAAACAAACCCATTGATAAGTCTTAGGCTAATACTTGTGCCTGAAATGACATTTGTGATTCATATAGACTAGTTACTACTAACATTTAGCAATGGACTAATGTTTTTTTTAAGGAAATACAGCCCCAAGGAGCCTAACCCTGTTTGATTTTAGCAGTAACAGTACAAGTCCCAGATAGTACATAAAGGGATGAGAAATTAACAAAATTACAACCATATCCTTCTTCTATGGCATTGTATCTAACTTCACTAGTCAGTGAAGAATGTTGGAGTACATTGCCGGAGTTGTTGTAGCAGGCTAGCAACAACCTTGAATCCATCGCTTTGCCAGTAATACAGAAATAGGCTAACTTGAACCTTGTCTTGTGATTGCCGGTGAAGTATGTGGCCGGCAAAGAACCTAACCTGAAACCACTAGAGATATTGGGGATGGTCAGCGTGAATCAGATGACGAAAAGGAGTAGGAGGTGTAGTTCACTTGGAGACCTATTGTACACCTACTTGATGGCACACGCCCCCTCTGCTACATCGAGTGACTGAGGAGGTAAAGATTGCCGATGTCACCGACGAGAAAGATATTGAGGATGGTGAGAAACTGGCACTCAAAACCTAACAACTTGACTCTGAAGTAGCTAGATCTGGGAAAGAGCTTACAATCTTTGCCATGGATTTGAAGATAGGAACAAATATACCGCCAAGAAACGGAGAAGAAGGAGAGGGTGACATACACAGTGGCCAGAGAGACGCACACCATCCAACACGCGATAAACTCGAATCCACAGGAGGAAAGATGCTAAAGTGTGTTGTTATGCAAGGGCATTTTGGGAATTTCTCAATTGAAAAAGAAAGAAAAAATCTGCAGGCAGGGCCCACCTGTCGGTGAGCCACACAAAGAGATAAGGGAGGAGACTTGTGTCCTCCCCGTGCGCTCCTCGTGCGCATCCCGTGCGCGTGCGATGGAGAGGCGGGCGGTTGGACTTCACTCAGATCTAGCGAAGCGGTGGCCGATTTCGGCGACTCGTGGGAGGAGGCGGCACGGAGAGGCGAGCGATGGAGGCGCGGGCTGGCCCGGGTTCCTCGAAGCTGGCCGCCCGCGTCACCTCCTCGCAGACCCCCATTTCTTCTTCAAAAGCCCAAGCTCTCCATGGTTGCAGGTATCTCTTCCGATCTGATTCGCTCTCTTGAATCTTCTTCCTCTCGGTTCTTCGAGTTGTGCGGAGGTTTGGGGGCTTCGGCACCATCTCCAATTGAGGTCTTTGCTTCCGGTTTCCGTGCGCCCTTTGAGGTTTGAGAGGAGATCTGGAGGTTGAAGGCTAATCCGAGGAGAGGACGGAGGCGGCGACGGCTCCCTGTTGTGTTTGAGTGCTCTTGGCTGAAGTACTCTTGCGGTCTTGCGCGGCGTCTCCCTGACCTTTGACTCCACTGTCGGACATCCGAGGTCGGAGAGGGCACTGTATCTCCGTCAACTACATTCTTCTTCTGCGTCTGCAAAGAGGGGTGCTAGGTTTTCTTGGACAGCACTTTCGAGTGTGCTTTGCCCTGTTCTTCGTGATCTTCCTCGGCTTGGTTTGCTTCTGGACGGTTTTGAGTGCCGTTTGCACCGTGAGTATAACTGGTTCTTTGCAAAGTTCAGCAGTTGTTCTTGATCGTTAATTTCTATTCAAGTACCTGAGGGCTGTTGTGCATGTTTGTGGGCTCGGTTCCTATGCTCTGTGATGAATAAGTTGATCACCGAAATAGATCTGATAATAGGACTAGGGTTTTGAGTTCTAGCGGGTTGACTTCCACTGTCAGGGCCTTAGTTGTCTTTCGGCTGGTAAGCCTTGTTCATGTACAATTGATTTTGCTGTGCAGTAGTGGTTCCAGAGAAGGATCTTTCTTTTGCTTGGCACCTGATACTGCATGTTATAGCTCTGATTTACACTGCATGTTATAAGTCTGTTATTCAGTTTGTTTACTGCTTGAATCCTATTGTATATGAACATTTACACCGAAAGTAATATTTTGTTGATCTTTGGTTGTCTAAGTCCTGACAGTAGAATCATATTTAGAACTCAAAATCCGGGTTTCTAGCTATCATATTTTTAATGAAGAGTTTCAGTATTAGCATGAGAAGGCCAAGATTTTCAATCTTGCGCAACTCTGTTCTGAGAGCAATCTTAAAGCAATTATTTTGTTCCATGCTAGATTTAATTGCTTTACTGTTTAAAGGATTGCATGTCATGCTATTTTCAGTAGATTTATGGACATATTCTTTGAATATTCACTTGTTTATGAATGGCAATATGGAATTACTTGATTTTATGCAATTTATGTCATTCATGTTATGCTGGAAATATGTTGAATATATATTGAATTTGGCTGGAATTAAATTTGAAATTACGCTCATATCGCAAATTTTACAACAAAGTGGTGGAGCAAACCTTGGATCATCGGCACCAGTAGGGAAAGCCGTCGAGACAAACAATGACCGCGAGGCACTTCTACTATACAAGCAAAAGAAAACTGTACCAAGAAAGGGAAGGAGGAAGCCTAGCATACTGCACCAATACAGGGGATGGAATGATGGATCCACCCGATGCGGACGATTAGCCGGAGAAGGGGGGTTGGAATACCATGGTGTTTAGGGTTGTTGCGTCCTAGACTAATGGTTTATGGTATGGAGGAACACATGTAGAGCTTATCTCAGTTCTCAGGTAACTAATCCAGACGAGGCTCTCCTACTTCATCCGATGCCATAACCGGTACCGGTAGGGCATCATTTTCAAGATTAATGACAGTCAAATACCCCCTTTAAAAAGAAACGTCATAATCATTTGAGACGTATGAACAGCAGCCTGCACGGATTATGAATTAACAATCAGTTAATCATTGGGTTCAAGCAACCAAACCAGCAGAGAAGAGGAGGAACCCAGTGACTTAGAACTTATCCATTGCAGTTAGGAATTACTCTGTGTCGATAACTAGCATCAATGGTTATGGATATGGTAGAGTTCAGCCTAAAAATACTAAAAATATTTCTGACCAATGCTGATTAACTCATCAGGTACTGAAAGTCTGAAACGAGGTTTCAGAATTTAGCCTGTCACTATGAGATTGCTCAATGAATAGTGGTTATTAGGTAACATGACAGGAGGACCGGCCTTGTTCGGATGGTGTGGCTGTCAGCAGTGCAGCCCGCCCGCTAGGCTCGAACCTAGGACATCTCATTTTCGTGGGTACTCGGATGGTGTGGCTACCAGGAGTGCAGCCCGTCTGCCTGGGCTCGAACCTAGGGCTTCTCATTTTCGTGGATACTATTTATAACCAGGGGCGGAGCCCAATGGGCCAGAGGGGGTTCCCAGGAACCCGGGTCCAAAAATTTTTTTAGTTATTACTAGTAAACATTCACCCTTTGTGCACCCCCCTTGGTCTAATATAGTGTACCCCTAGCCCAACAAACACCCTCACTCGCCCTATTCAGCCCATTCTCCCACCGTCCTATGCTCCCACGCGCGGCCCGTTGCACCCCCTCCGTTTTGCTCTAGCTCCGCCACTGTTTATAACCTCAGTGTGCACGTATATGTGGATACATTCTGTGGTCAAAACAACATATGCCTGCCTTCCATGAGGCTTTGGGTGTGGGCACACATGGATGCATTCGATGATCAAAGCACGTGTCTGTATTCCGTGAGGCTTTAGGTGTGTATGGTGTTGTGTGTCCTTACTACTCATGAATAAAAAAAGAAGGTAGCATGACAAGCATAAAGGGTGCCTATTTTTATCATATATTCATAGGGTGTGTATAGGTATCACCCGGATGTTTTCTTCCCAACAATCATCCACATTTTGGACCGTTGGATTAGACATCCAACGGTCTCTTTTTTTGGAGGGGGGAGAATTTTTTTTGGAGGGGGGTGAATTTTTTTGGAGGGGGTGGGGAGAATTTGTGGCCCTTGGATCTCTAATCCAACGGTCACAAATCTGGATGATAGTTAGAAAGAAAACATCCGGATGATGTCTATCAATACCCATATTCATATGCATGGTTCCATACAAGGACTAGATGCATAAAAGAGTGTAAATGATGCCAAGTTTCAGGTTCCCAACCTTCAAATAAAAAATTTTCCAATAATATTCTTTTTTTTGAGTTACTGATTGATATATATATATATATATATATATATATATATATATATATATATATATATATATATATATATATATATATATATATATATATATATATATATATATATATATATATATATATATATATATGTTTCATGCACCCTGGTGCCTAGGCACCCATATCAATACCCGTTGATTTGCTTTGAGATTCGCAACGTTTGATGTCGGTATCTTCATATACCCATAAAAAAGTATATTTGAGATGTCAAACTCCGAAAAAAATTAAATTCAATTTCAGTTTAATTAGTTTGAACTATTTTTATGGTATATACTCACTGTAGTCGCATTGAACTCAAAAGTAGTTCAAACTAATTTGAACTGAATTCAAAACTTACTTACCATAAATATATCAAGGGTATAAAACATTTTCATATCCAAACTCAAAAAAATTATCAATCATACACGTATATCGGACGGTTCTTGATGTGGGTGCCTAGGCATCTAGTGCCTTATGTAATTTTCATATATATATATATATATATATATATATATATATATATATATATATATATATATATATATATATATATATATATATATATATATATATATATATATATATATATATATATATATATATATATATATATATATATATATATATATATAACCAAACATTTTTTTTTTGTTCTGAAAAAACAAAACAGTTGGATTCTATAAAGCCTCAACAAGGTGGGTTTGACAAATTCTTCTCTATCCGGAATTCAGAAGCAACCGGTACCATGCTTAAGATGAGAACTTTTGATGCGGGAAAGAGTGATCATGCCTCCTCATGTTAAAGAGTATGGAAGGGCCAAAATGTAGAAATTCAGCTACCTAGAAAAACCATCCATGCATAAGCTAAAATACACACCAATTTATCCCCATAAGCAAAATCCACCGCAAAACAGGTAACATTTTAACACCTAGAACTAAAAGGGTAAGAAGAACAGAAAAACTGGGGGCAACTAACTCATTTTGGATCAAGTTCTGTCCTTAGGTTTTGAGTTAATCAGAAGTTTTCAGTAACTCATTCATCTTGAGTTATTGCATCACTACGCTATTATTGTACCACAAGAGCATCACATCAAAGTTTATTCCTTTATTAACTAATATCTATCAATCATTACTCTTCACAATTCACAAGTTGCACCACGAGAAACGTGCGTCCACTACACAATACTAGAAAAATTAACATTGCAAACTTCTCTGAAAGGAGAAACTTTTATGCGTATTTTCCTGCTTCTTTCTTTACAACAGCAGAAGATTCATACAAAGTATACGGTTACCACTATACAGCAAGCAAGATGGAGGGCTTTTCGTCGAACACCTAATTGGAACCAAACCTTGCAGCCCTCGCGGTCGCGTAGCCACCACGGCGGCGGCGCAAAGGCAGCGCCTTGATGCTGTTTCATGCCGATAATTGCGCCATCAGCTCACGGAGACGGCGACGGCGGCGCGGCAGACGGGGCAGGCGGCTGACCTGGCGAGCCACCGGTCAACGCAGGCGGCGTGGAACGCGTGGCCACAGACGGGCAGCGCGCGCCACCGCTCGCCGGCGCGCGCGGCCTCGAGGCAGACGGCGCAGAGCCGCGGCGAGGAGGAGGGGTCGTCGCACGGGGGTGCGGCGAAGGAGGGGAGGAGAAGGAGGTCGGCGGGCGAGAGGCCGAGGCGGGGAGGCGGCGGCGGAGGGGAAGCGGTGGAGGCGGTCGGGACGCGGTAGCGGCTGCCACCGTGGTGGTGGTGGCGGAAGGCGCGCGCGGCGACGACGAGGTGGAGCAGGAGGATGGCAGCGGCGGCGGCGAAGAGGAGGAAGAGGGCGAGCGCGGCGGCCATCACCGCGGCCTGGACGCCGATGGACAGCAGGCGCGCGCCGGCTCCGGCGCAAGTGCCGGAGGGGCGGCGGAGCTTGGCGTCCCGCTGGGAAGGCTCCGGCGTGGCAGCCGCAGGCTCGGCGGCGGCGGCGGGCGGAGCCATTTCGGGCGGGCGGGCCGCGTGTTTGGTGGTTTGGCTTGGTTCTCGGTCGGCGCAGCGGGTTGGAATGGAATGGAATGGGATATTCGGTTGGGACTTGGGAAGATCTTTTGGGAATAGCTTGGGGTTTGGTTTAGGTGGAACTGGTTCCGACTCCGGCACCGTTCCATCTGTTGGCGCGCCGTGCGCGTGCAGTGTTTGGCACACGC
This sequence comes from Dendrocalamus latiflorus, assembly GCA_017311315.1. Classification (NCBI taxonomy): domain Eukaryota; kingdom Viridiplantae; phylum Streptophyta; class Magnoliopsida; order Poales; family Poaceae; genus Dendrocalamus; species Dendrocalamus latiflorus. The sequence continues at coordinate 20,156,033 of CM029634.1, forward strand.
AAACCTAGTCAAAACAGCCCCTTTCCTTTTCTTTTTTTTTTCCTCTGATGATTTGTAGTAAAAACTTAACAGGGGTTGTTCAAGTAGTTTTTTTTAAGAGTAAATTTCTCCAAACCCCGTGTTTTGAGATAAAGATAACACAAAACGCTAGGTTTTACAAATTTTTTTAAGGAATCCTAGTTTTTAGGGCAAAAGTTTCATAAAACTATGCATACACCATCCGAGCATCTATTTTGCTATGAGATTTTGTACAAGATACCAGTACGTAGTATAACTATAGGGTATTTTTGAGTATGTACACACGTAGATGGGCCCATAGTACACTCCTATACACCTCTCGATCCCACCACCAACGGACCTCATGCTGCCTCATCGATAGGAGAGAGAGGAGAGGGAGGTGAGAATGAGAGAGAAGAGAGATGTGTATAAGGTGTGCTCTGGGCCCACCAAAATATGTATATACTCAAAAAAATACCATTTATTGGATGGCATAGGTGGTGTATATGGTGTTTCTTGAAACATTTTGTCCTAAAACCTAGGGTTTTTTGAAAAAGAATAAAACCTGAAGTTTGTGTTACTTTCGCCTCAAAACCTGGATTTTCTGAAATTACCTTTTTTTACAACAGTGTTGTTGGTGAAGAAGATGATATAGACACGTTCAATCCAGTTTTGGCTTCTGGAATACATGGGTTGGCTTCTTAATTTTAGATCTTGTAGTTTTTTTGGTTTTTTTTTCTTTGTATTTTTATGGAGATATAATGGTGTTTTTATTTTTTATTTTTCTTTATTTTCTCTTAATTAAGTGATCTAGAAAAATTGGCAGCTCCTACAGTATAATTTTAATTAAAAATTAACCGTAAAAAGATAGAAACCGCTAAAAAAAGGCCACATTAAACGGGCCATAGCAATTTAGTTTTGGTCTCCGTTTTGATCGGGACAGTCAATAGAACATTAAGAAGCCAACCCATAGTTAAAGGCATAGTGTAGCTGCTGAAAATTTGTCGTCCGAGTGTGGGCGGTGGGCCACGTGAATCGCTGTCGGGGTCAATTCACAAGTTGGCCCATCAGCGAGCCGGTGCCGCTACAACTTGAAGCTGGAGATTGGAGTGTAGTGCTGGACTAACAGCTCTATCATAATCGAGTGATACTGGAGAAACATAAACGAAGATCGATGTCACATCTCGGAAAGAAAACGAGCGAAAGTGTGCGTCCATACCTAACAAACGAGTGCAACACGCAATCTTTAGGCTAGAGACCCAGTATAGAAAGCACGATTTTTTTTGGCACAAAACAGTATGGCTTCTGTTTATGTCTTTTGTTCAGAAGCCAAAAATCAATACAAACTAGTTTAATGCCTATGCTTTGCTACGAACTAAAAAATCGTATTAAATCAACACATGTAGCCATTAATTGTCATATAGATGTAGTTAACTGTACATTAGAAAAAATCATGTGCGTGATAGAAAAAGTGAAAAACTAAAAGCTGCAGAAGGTGTAACACTTTACCTCCAATCAATGCATGTGGTGATTATAGCACAATACAAGATTGTTCGTTATGTAGTAAAAGAATAACTGATTCAAGCAAGGGTGGTAAAGCATGTTTTGAGTGTAAAAGTGTAGAGACTATATGATTAATTATGTAATTACTCCTTGTATTCCATACTTGTGGTTACTGTGGTGATTTGAAGAAAATCACTATCTAGCATTCTAGTTTGTCATACTAATACCAGACATACGTAATTGTCTAGAGTGCTTCACACCAAAAACTGGTTGGGGGCATATGAAAAAAGGAGCAGTAACCAGTTCAATCTCCAGATCGAAACTCTGTTCTGCCTTTCACTTGCTTACAACTTCCCACCAAATTTTCTAATCATTCAAAACTTCACCAAACCAAACATAAACGTACAATTTGTATTATTGTACTTTGCTACAGGAGCAAGAATTAACAGATGATTCAAACGGCAAGGTAGATAATATCAATCACAACAAACCTAGAAAATCACATGTTGCCTTCTGCAGCTGGAACTGCAAACATTTTCCTCATCTCTGTGTTGCACCAGGATGCCTAGGATTGGGAACTTCTATATTCAGAAATGATGATATGAACTTTTTTTATGACCCAACAATTTCCAGATTTGATCTTGTTCCCTCTATATTGGATAAGATATGACCCAACTCAGATTGCTACACCCTAAGCACTAGACAAATCAAATGTTGCCAAGAAAGAATAAGCTAACACTGAATTGGATCTTCTGCCTTTAGTTTATGCTCCTATTTAACAAGGTAAGGGCACTCCTTTCAACCATCCACTAACATACAATAAGGACCCACTCAATCGGACAGGCAATTAAAAAGTTTTGAGGCTTTGATCCTTACGGTGAGAAAATATCTTTTTCTTGCACACATTAACCTCAAGCATTTAGCCGATCATCAGTGAAACACATGCCCTCTGCCCCTCTAAGCTGCATGAAACATGATAGTTGTAACATCTTGAAAATCTGAGTCCTGAGAAACGTGTAGCCTTTAAAATATTTTGAAATATATCTTTTTGACATTTAGATTTCAATGGATTTTCTTTGGATTTTGGTTGAGCTTTCAACAATTAAGGAAAATCATGAAAATAGAACTATCAAAGAAATGTGAAAATAATAGAAAGTAAACCTGAAATCAAATACGAATCTGAAAAGATGATCCAAAAATTAGGGTAAGAGGATTCACTTGAAATCGGTTAGCGAAAACTTGGAAAGATGGAAGTAGACAAATATGGAAGAATTAGTTAAATAAAGATGGCAAAAAGGGAGAATTAATAAATATCTAGAAATGTGCATGGGCAAAAACAATAGTAATAAATCAAAATAATAATACTAATAAAAAATATAGGTATAAAAAATAATACATATATAAAAAATATACAATAAATAAATAAAATATAATGATACAAAAATAATGATGAATAAATAAATAAACAAAGGGGGAAAACCTTTTCGGGCTGGCCCGAGCCAACCGACAAGCCGGCCCATCTTCCTCCTCCGTAGGCTCTCAGCCACGCCCGACGCCACTCCTCACCAGGCTACCGCAGTAGCCCGCCTTCCCGCCGTACCCCCGCTCGGACCGCTGGTCGCCTCCGCGCCCATACCGCTACCGTCAGTCGTAGCTCGCTCCCTCGTCACCACAGTCGCGTCGTCACGTCGCTTTGACCACTGCGACTCGTCTTGTCACGCCATCGCATTGCCCCGATCGCCGCGCCAGGCACGCCCCGGGTCAGCCACAGTGGGCGTCCCTGCCACTGCGACCGACTCTCTGCCACCGTGACCAGTCCCACCGCCCCGTCGCGTCACCTTTGCATCACCACGGGCGTCGCCCTAACCACCGTGACTCGACCCGACGCCCCGAGTCAGCCACATCAGGATAATCTCTCTCTCTAAGACAAAACATCATGAGACACAAATTGACACTATCACCAGAAAATCCTATGCATTGAACCCTCAATCTAAACACACAACAAACAGGAGCAATCTCTTTTTTTAGAGAATCAAATGGGAGCAACTCAAATGTTTCTACCAAGAAACATATGCCAATCTAAGCCCAACACAAGATAAAGTCGTCCCCTTTCAAGAACAACTAACCCTAGATGGCTAGATCCAAACCAGTCCCACGACCAAATTGGGAACCAAACGATCCCAAGATCCAGGCTTTCCTTTGTACTATGAGGAAGAGAGCGTTAAAAGACTCACCTCATGATGATGAAGGCACAACCCTTGTAAAGCATTTGGTTGGGATCGGAGAGGATGTGGGAGTGGCATAACCTGGACATGGGCATGGCCTGCACCTTGCACTTCTGGTAGATTTTCTGGTGCTCCTTGGAGGTGCTGCTCACTAGATACTGCCCCGATCTCCATGGCTCCTCTCCTCCCTCCCTCTCACTCCTCTCCCTGTGGGCAAGCCATGACAGCTAATGGGGGAGGCCAGATCCTGCGCCTCACTCCCCAACGGTGGTTGAAACCGGCTTCTTCCTTGCCTACTGCATGTAGAGATCACTTTGGGAGCGTGACCAGGGTGTGGAGATCGCACGTTGATGGAGAGGATAGAGTGGTGGGTGGTTCAGGCTTTGGGTGCGTGGAGAGGCATGAAGAAGGAAGAGGAGGCAGTTGCATGCAATGGGGGTAGAGAGGCAGTTGCGTGCATGCCGCTGGGGACTGAGGAGGGAGGGTGAATGGGTGAGATGATTGTCTCGCTGTTGCGTAGGGATAAACTATGGATAGCCTGGATTCTATCTTGGTCAGATTAGACGGTTGTGAAGAGGTCAAGGAGAACGTACCGACGACCACCAACTCGTATTTTTGAGGAGTAGAGATATCTGGTTTCTTGAAACTGTTTCTTCAGTCCTCTTACTCCTGTCTCACTCCGAGGATAATGTAGGAGTCACGGGTGCATCACGCACCTTATTCCTCTCGCTCTTGTCTCGCGCACACATCTTTTCCTTACTTTTTGCATCACTCGTCCCCTCTTTATAAACGCCACTTCTTTCAGCTGCTATTGTTTATTTTTTAGCTAAAAGTCATTAGTCTAACCACAAAACCATCAACAGAACCCAATTCAAACACCCTCTCGAGTTCCGGCAAGCACATGGATTTGCAACTTTCATCACTCTACAAATCTCACACACATATCGTAAGGCTCACCACATTCCTTTAAGATGGTGCACTTTTTTTCTCAAAAACGCTAGGGGCATTTCATTCAATTAAGAGGAAGGGAAGCAGTACAAAGGCTAGATTGCCCAAGAAAGGGCAACGTTTACTAGGGGAGTTACATATGGGCATCCAATGGTGACTGAGAAGCACTACTAGGCAAAAGAAAACCTAAATTGGTAGCCCCCGCCTTTGCCCAGGTGAGACATTATTACTTAATCGAGGATACCAGATCATTTATTTGGAGGGGCTTGCTTTTGAACCACATATTATTATGATATTTCCAAATAATCCAAAGGATAAGTAAGAACAAACTATCAAATCCTTTCATGATGACCTTCGGAACTGACCTTCGGGCTGCGACCCGTCGATCACCCAGGCTAGAGGAGCTAAAGAAGTATGAAGGAAAGCAATGAAACCATTGAAACAGACTAAACCAAACCATCTTAGCGTAGACGTAGTGCAGAATAGGTGGTCGACTGTTTTTGACTCCTAGTCATAGAACAAATAGGCTTTCGATGCCTGGATGTTATCTTTACTCAGTCGAGAGAAGGTCCAACATCTTGATGCAGGGCGAGCCAGAGGAAAAGCTTTGCTTTCGAAGGTGCCCAGCTCTTCCACAATTGCTTCGTGCAGGGGAAGACAATTGCACCATAGAAAAGCGCCAGATAGGAAGAGTGGGTTGTGTAGATTCCATTAGCAATCCAACGCCAAGAGATAGTTTCAGCTTGTTCCGGGTGCTATTGAATGTCGTATAGCAAGTTAGTTAGCCGAAGAATATCCAGAATGGAGGGAAAGCCACATAGGGGATTTAGATCTTTAATCCAGGTGTAGTTAGGCAAAGACTCAGGGACCAAACTTTTGTGGCGACGAGATGCCCTGACCTTCTCCCAAAGAGATGGTAGGAGTGATCTAATGCTTTGCCCACGAAGCCACACATCCGTCCAGAAACACATTGATTTGCCATGTTCCAGCCAGATCACTGTGGATGCACTGAAGAAGTCATGAAGATTGTTGTCAAGGAGATCCTGGAGACCATGCCACACCCTCCTCGGTTGAGTTCTTGATAACCACTCCCAGCAGAGACGCAAAACCATCCCTATCAATCTAAGGTTCGGAACCCCTAGGCCTCCATACTGATATGGCCGACAGACCATGTCCCAGTTCACTAGGCACTTCCCCAGCCGCCAAAAGGTTCCCTCCTGCACAAAGGAAGGTCCTACGCTTCTTATCGATGGCTTTGAAGGCCTAAACTGGAAGAATGGTCGCCAGTAGTGAAAAGGAAACCATTGAGGAGAGAACTGATTTGACGATCACCAAGTGGCCCACTTTGGAAAGCAGGTTAGCCTTCCAAGAAGCCGAAAGCTTGTCCAAAATAAGGTCAAGGTCTCGCCTCCTTAATTGCCTAAGGGAGAAAGGTATATCCAGGTATTTGATGGGAAGCTCAGCCGAAGAGCAGCTAAGAATGTTCGCCGCTAACTAAATGTTGGATGGGCTACAGTAAACCGGGGCGACAACCAATTTCCCCTAGTTTACTCGCAGTCCTGATGCACTACCGAAAGGTCTAGTAGCTGTAGCACCACTTCAAACTTTGGAGCTTCTAGGGTGAGGAAAAGCAATACATAATCCGCATAAAGGGAGTTGAGCTTGGTGCTACGAGCAAAGGCACCATGACGAACTCTGGAGTCCATAAGCTTGTGGAGCACATCCATGGCAAGAGCGATAAGAAGGGGCGATAAGGGATCCCTTTGCCGCAGGCCACAACGATGGCAAAGCTTGTTCCCAGGTACCCCATTGAGGAGGATCTGGCTTGACGCTGTTGAAAGAAGAATGGAAATCCAATCACACTACCGATTGTCAAACCCTCGGTGCCGCAAAACTTTGAGCAAGAAAGTCCAAGATAAACTGTCAAAAGCCTTTACAATGTCGAGCTTGAGAGGACTTTGCGTTTGAAGTCCAGAGCGCATGGACTGCGTTTGTTTGAAGTCCAGAGCGCATGGACGACGTCTTGCACATAACGGAAATTGTCGTGCAGCCCGTGGCCATGAAGGCATTGTGACTCACATCTACTAGATTGTCCAAATGCGGTTGTAGACGCAAGGCAAGTACCTTGGCATGGTGCACTTTAGTTCTAGAAATCATTTTAAACAAGGTGGAAATCCTTCCTGCAAAAAAAAAAAAAAACTCCACCTCAACCGTCTCACCTTCTTTCCTGGTTAAAAAAAAAAATTCAGAGCACAGCATAAGATGGTACCGACTCACCTTCTTTCCTCTCCACCTCAACCGTCCATGATCGATCATATCACAACATATTGAATGGCCGCAGGCCGGCAGCTGGCCTGGCTAACATAGGTTGGTTAGATCCTTTGGATGTCCCGCCCATGCATACAAGCACTCGAAGACGATCAAGTGGCTAAAGCGACAACGGAACAAGTCCCAGAGCGCACAGCTTGTATGCTTTGTACGGATCCAACGGGCAGACAAATCATCCGTGTCTCGAGGGAATCAAAAACTAACCATTGAAATATACTATTCACTTTTTTAATAGCTTAAATTTTTAGATAGACTAGTTAATGTATACTTTTTAATACTAACAAATCCATTAGATTTCCTGAGTAAATTAACCGGGTGCATACAACTCAATACTAACAAACCCACCAGATTTCACGAGTAAATTAACCTGACCATGAAGGCCCTGTTTGGAATGCGGGAATTTTTCCCGATTCCTGCGGGAATTGAACTGTTTCCTGTAAAATTCCTGTAAAATTCCTGTGAAATTCCTCTGTTCCAAACAGGCCCGAAGTCCTGGACTCTGGATTTTGTTTCTCTTTCTGAACAGCTCCATGAAACCTGTATATTGCACTACATGGTTCAGACATGTGATGTGAATGCATCCATCTCGCATTCGCGATGAACTTCTTTACAGAGTGTTTTGTCTACATTGCCCACCGAAATCGCCCATTGATCACAACAATCTCATTAAATTCTTTTTGTTGGGATTTGCTTGGAACATATGCATGACATCCAGACAGATATATCTCTCCTTTAGCCCATAGAAAACTGAGGGGGAAAAGCTCACATGGGTGCTCGATCCATGATGTCAGGACCCCCAATGTGTGTGCAGCGAGCAGTGAAAAACTTGGGAGACAAAAGAGAAGCACCTGAAATGGTGGAAGTCCAAGGATCGGTGGCGTGCACTATGTACAGTACTACAGTGCACGATCGATCAAGCGTGATGGAAAAGCGTCATGTGCCTGCCCCGAGTTTGGAGAGAAACCCCATGTGGCCGCCATGTGAGCTAGGTAAGAAAGCTCCCTCCCTTTCTCGAAACACACACTGGCTCAAGAGAAAAGCTTCTTCTTCAGTCCAGCCAAGCCACCACCATTGCCGCTCCTCTAGGTTCCCTTTCACCTACATGTCATCAGTTAGTGATTGATCGAAAGTTGTTAGAAAAATATCTCATCTCCCAATTTCCAGAACAAGAGATATTTCTGATATTGTTTATAAGTTTGTGTCGACCAATCTGTTCTTTTGGTGCTACATGTTTTCAGAACATGGCAATGTGATGCTTAGACTAACCGATTGTTAAGCATGTATGACAGCCCAGACAACATGCATGCCAACACACCTACATTTCCTTCATAACTCGCAAGGTTGCCAACTCGGGGGCGACGCTACATGTGCTGCCATGTGCGTCTTGTTTGCCTATTCCTCAAGGGGGGCCCACCTCGAAGCCTCTCTTTTTGATCACTGAAATATTTGACGTGAGGGAGATCAAATGCACGTTCGTAATTAAGTACCTGTATTGTACACTTGTACTTACAATTGTACTTTTGGCCATGTGCAATACATAGCATGCATTAGAAAAATGCAAGGAAACAACACAGTAATACCTTGTACTTTTGTCATGTTTAACATTTGAGCTGTCCGTTGTGCAGTCTGATATCTTTGTAGTTAACTGTTTTAACCTTAAATAAAATGGGCTGTTCAATTTAACTGTACAACAATATTGGGGCATGTGGCATGACCAGAAAAGGAGAAAAGATGCCATTAGAGGACCACAAATGGCTGCAATGCATGCTAGCTCACACCACATGCCATCTTCATTCCTCATGGATGTATGTATATAAACACACACACAAAGCAATTGAGGAGTCCATTGCTCTCCCTGCATACCCCTCATTTTCCTCAAACCAAGGAAATGAGAGGCCCTATCACCAAGGCCTTCAAGCAAGGCTTTCTCAAGAACTTGCTCTTGAGCCTCCAAGCCTGCAAAAATGGCACCTCCTCCAAGGCCATGAGCCTACATGAGAGGAAGAGTGCCATTAAGTCGTCGGCCGACATCGCCATGGCGGCCGCCCGCGGTGGCGGAGCAAGGTGGCCACAAGCCCTCTTGGCATCATCATCATCATCTAGGCCATGCACGTTATCTGGCAAGGTGAAAAGGTGCAAGAACATAGTGAGGAGGTGCTGTCGCAAGAGGAGAAGGGATGGCGCTAGTACTAGTTTCTTTGCAAAAACAACATTGAGTAGTAGTGAGATTGCAAGGAGGCTGGTGAAGAAGAGGACCAAGGTTCTGAGGAGGATGATACCTGGGGGTGAGCTCTTAGATGAGATCTCATTGGTCCATGAAGCCATGGATTACGTCGTTCATCTACGTGCGCAAGTTGACGTGCTCCGTCGCATCTCGAAAGCCGTGCGAAGATCCAGTATATCAGGTTTGTTTCCTGCATTTTGCAACTGATCAAGCTTATGTACATTGACCTTTTATGTATTCCTAAACTTTTACCTCCCTTTTTTGTACATCGCAAGGAATGTTTTTTATGTGACTTGTCCGGCTTCATCATGCAGGGGTTCTTGTACCGAGTGCACAGTTGAAGGAAGGGACGGTTCAAGTTTCGGGTGAAACGGAGAATACATTGTAGCAAGTCTTGCAGAAAAGGAGGAAATGTCTTGCAGAGATCGGAGATATATCCTTGACGGTGATCAGAGATATGTCCCTGATAAGCTTGTGTGAAACGGTGAAGGATAGATCTGAGATCTTGTCTTGTTCAGAGAGGCAATGTGAGAGGAAAAACTGTAAGGCAGTACCTGTAGTAGCTACTTTTGTACTGGAACAAAAGAGACATCCCATTGTAGAGATAGTACTAAAACTTTGACTGCAGAATTCTGCACTACTTTGTTGTCAACCGAGAGATGCTAGCAATGAGGAGTTCTAGTCTGAATCATGCTTGTAAATGTAGTTAAAACTTTGAGGTGAAGGACTTGTTTGGTTCCTGTTCCTTTCTCTCTATATCTAGTACCTTTTTCTCTATCTTTGTGTGCCTGAAATTATGTTTCCTAATCTTACGTCCATACTGCTGAAATATCAACAGAATTTAGATGTTTAAAGTAACCGGAATGTTTCAGTTATGATTTCCTAAATCGTCTGTCATTTCCACACCAACCGCATTTTGCACTGATCAAGGAATCAAATGCAATTACTCTGATTTGTTGAACATGGACATTAGAGTTCAAGTTCATTGCCACCCAGCATGATCTGATCTGAGAATTTATTACAATTTACATATAACTCAATGTCTTTCCATTTCACATGTATCTCTGAAAAATGAAAACGCAATTAGGTCGTTTGGACTGAAACTAGCGCAGGTCCATGACAGTTACAGACTTTGTAGCAAGGTGCAAAGTGAGAGTTCAAACATGATAGTGGAGACTGGAGAATTAAAGGTGTGTTTGGTTTGAGGGATGGGGTGGGATGGAATGGGATGGTTCCTTTGACCAAGCCTATCCATGTGTTTGGTTTGAGGAATGGGGTGGGATGGAATGGTCCAAAGTGGGATGAGCCTGTGCAAATTTAGAGAATATTCTTCTTAGATGCTGGATCATGTGGTTCCACCTTTTTTGTTGAACCATCTCATCCTATTCCATCCCATCCCATTTCACTTTCATCACTCCAACCAAACACATCCTAAACGTCATGAAAGTTCAATGTATGCATGCTTGTATCACAGACAATTCTGGGCCTTCCCCAGGATGCGGAAGAAAAATGACTCCAATGCCGAGAGAGAGCTTAGCCGTGGACCTTGCTGCTGACTCTGCAGGTCTCCTGACATTGGCCTCACCTAAAAGATGCAAATGCAATGTACAACTTTGGCAATGCTTAATCTCCATTCTGCAGGTTCTTTTTGAGATAACTAGCCAAGTGTCTGTATGTTGCAACGGATCTTAAATAATTGATAACGCAAATTTTAAACTCTCAAACAAAATACCACGCAAATTCAACAATACTTGGATATTTCAGAAAGTGAAGCCAACCAATGAAGAACAAATTACTAAAAGTATTTGAACTAATAAAGTTGAGAATATGCAAGGGTTTCATGTTGCCTTAAGCACCTGTTGTAATAAATGCTTGTAAAAAAACTGCAACCCAATCAGTTTTTATAGATACCACCAACCCACCACTACAACACACAGAGTTCCTCACCTGCCAACCATTTTTTGGCAAGGGACTGGTGTAGATAGAAACGATGACAAAACATTATTGCTGTAGCTATTGTCATCTGAGGTCTAAAAGAAAGAATAATATTAAAATAGACATGCAAGCTTAGCAAACTTCCAAAATAAATGAGATTCACTTGAGAGGGAGAAGGAAGTTACATACAGTTTCAGTCTAATCCCAACAACCCGAATAAATGAACATTATAAGAGCCGAATTTCTGACTCCTTGCTTTTAGTAATACCATCTTTCCTTGATAGGGAAAACTTTTAATTCTTCACTGGTAAAGTACCAAGAGTACATGTGCTCACATGATGATTTCTAATTGATCTTGGATTCCACACCCATCAGTGTGTTTCAAAAATCCTACTAGAGAACCCCTCCACAACTTACCTTTGAAACCTTTAGAGGAAGATGCAGAAATAACTCTTGGCTATTCGTATACTAGATTTTTATTACTTGTGCTAAACAACCTGCAGAGCCACAAAATTTCGATAAGAAACTATCTATGTCGTACATCGACATACTACTAGAGTGGAGAAACATGCATTATACATGTAAGGAAATGACAAACAAATATATACAAATGATAACTAAAGTAGACATCTTGTGCAAGGACCTATTCCCTTGATAGCTTGTTATAACTGTATTCACTAAGCCTTACAGTGTAAACATGTTTTTCCTCTTTCCTCATATAGAAGAGAAAACAGGAGATATTTCTTTTGGCCATCTTTAACCAGGCTTTAGTAGAAATAATAAAAAATTTCTCATAGAAAAAGGAAATTAAATTATATTAAGAAATAAGATACGATGAGATACTCTTTAATTTCTTTCCCCAACTAAAAAAGTGAAGTAGATCACAGTTATCAAAGCAATTTTAACTTCTCCAATTCTGCTAATGGTAGCAAGATTTTGCAGATGCAAAATAAACATTGTGACAAGTTAGTCTGTGCACTTCTAGTTGAAGACCAGTACGTTCATTTTAATAAACTTGTTTGACGTGAGAAATCGCTCACGGGTTTCTTGCCCTGGGGTATAACGTGCGGGCGTACCAGTGTACTAAAGTACACAAAAATAGATAAACACAATAAAAGTAGGGAAAATATGCATTTTATTTATTCATTGCTCGTAATCGTAAGTCAGAAGCCATCGACCATCGCTCATGGTCATAAGTCGAAAGCCATCGATCACAACTCGTCGTCGTAGGTCGGAGGCCATAGTCGTAGAGTGTTTTAGCACCGTGGTCAGAGGACATGCTCATAGAGTACTATAGCCTGATGGTCAGTGGCCATACTCATAGAGTAGTGTGGCTTTATAGTTAGAGAGAGCACTCGGAGGAGTACTCTAGCATATGGTCGAGGGCCACACTCATAGATTACTATAGCCTCAAGGTCGCAGATTTTCTGAGTATGAACATCGATCGACACCATCCGAATCCTGGTTGACAATGCTTAAGCACGATGAGCGGTCATGACCGGCCGGGCATTGAGTACGGTCCACGACATTTGAATATGATGAGCGGTCGGATGCGGCCAACTTTGACAAGCAATCAAAGGCGCCCTAGTTAACATGCTATCGGAGATGCCTGTCTTCAAAAAGCGATATGAGGCATTCGACTTTGACAAGCAGTTGAAAACGTTTGTCTTCAAAAAGCGGTCGGAGGCGCCCGTCTTTGTGAATCGGTCGGAGGCACTTGTGTATGTCAAGCAATCGGAGGCATCCGTCTTCAAGAAGCAGTCGGAGACACCCGTCTTTGTGAAGCAGTCGGAGGCACTCGACTTTGACCAGCGATCAATTGTGGACATCCAAGCATCGAAAGTTGTAAACGTTCAAGCATCACGAGTGGTCTGTGATGTCTGTAAGAAGCGGTCGGAGATGTCTGTCTTCAAGAAGTGGTCAGAGACGTCGATGACAAGCAATCGGAGATGCCTATCTTTGTGAAGCGGTTGGAGGCACTTGGGTATGATAAGTAATTAGAGGTGTCCGAGTACCAAAGGCAGTTGACAACGCTCAAGTACGACGAGCGGTCGTGAGCGATCGAATATCAATAGTGGTCGATGACATCCGAGGTTAGCAAGTGGTCGTGAGCGCCTGAGTATCGCAGGTGGTCGAAAGTGCCCGAGTATGGTAGGGAGTCGAAAGTGCTTAAATATCACAACCGATCGAAAGTGCCTATATTCCGAAGGTGATCGTTGAAGTCTGAATATCAAAGGGGGTCGACGACGCTCGAGTATGGCGAGCGGTCGTGAGCGCCTGAGTATCACAGGCGGTCGAAAGCCCTTATGTTCTGAAGGTGGTCGTAGAAGTCTGAATATCAAAAGCAGTCAATGATGCTTGAGTACGGTGAGCGGTCGTGAGCACCTGGGTATTGCACGTATACATATCATAGTTTTCTTCCAAACATGTGTCTCTATATTTGCTTTGACTTAGTATATTTGTACAAAAACTCATCAAACAAAACTCTCCTCACATATGCAAAGTGATGAGGTGATAGGGTTCCGATCTTCCGATAGGATAATAACTATCGATTTTGGTGGAGATGACTCTTGCGATCCGACTACAACCGTACGAAGTCGCTTGTGCCTTAGCAATCGCTGAACCACACCCAAGTCATTATCAACCGTGCCAAGAACGCGGTTAACCTGACCACAAAGGTCTGTTCCTGCATGCAACCGAAGAACACGCAAGAACAAGATAACAAGCAATCTGAAATTGCAAATATATAAATTAAGATCAAAAGGTAGGATTCCGCAGAGGTTCTTTATGGTTGGTCTAGTTGACACAAGTGAAGAACAAAAGTTTTCATCATGGAAAAACTAAGCAAACGAAATCCAAAGAGTTCAAAGGGGGTAGAGGGTGAATATATGAGTTGGACAAGAGAGAGAGGCAGCTAAGGGTCATCCTAGGGTTGGACACCCACCCTTACAAAGCCCTTGGGCCCAATTAGAGGTGGCACAACACTTTTAGACTCGGATTCAGAAATAGTCCTGACTTGTTTCAGTGATATCTTTCCGTACAGAAAGCATTTTGAGGTGAGGCCAGATCCATTAGAAAGAGGATAAGATAAGATTTTCATCATGTACTCACCCATCCCAAACGGACTCCGGATGCGAATTCTATGCATGTTGAAAGTCGGTCCTGTCAGGCTGAATTAGCGTCAGATTGTTTTGGCGATTGCGACGAGACCAAAAGGTTTCTAAAGCTGAGGCCTCTCCCATTGGATGAGCCTTGGAATAATCTTTCCAACAAGCACAAGAACACCTAAATCGGACTCCGTTTGTGAAAGTTATGGCCGTTTTATTACAGGCCTGTCGGCTGTCCCGAACCGAATCCGAATTGAGTTCTGAGTTGATTCTGAGTTTGATTTCGGTTGGGTTTGAGGAAATTCTGAATTGGGCTTGGAAACCCAATCCAAAACATGGGTTTTAAGTTCTTGGACCTCTCCCCTTTTGCTCTCCCACTGCATGGCTTCTCATTGGCATTCTTCTTCCTTGTTTTTCTCCATTGCTTTGGCGCCGGCCTCCCTCTCGGTTTGAAAGTATTCCATTTGTCAAACCTGAGAATGAATAAAGTAGTGACATGAGGTAGTATTTTATTCTCATGAATAACATTGGTAGTAATAGATAGAAATGAATTCACCTTTTGTTCAATCTTAATATTAGGTGCTATGGTCGTATGCATTTGTAGCATGGTCACATCATCCTCCCCTTCTTGACAAAAAATGATCCTCGGTTTTAACAAATGTGTAGCCTCACGTATTGCATGATCTTGATCATAAATCTCAGTATATAACAAAAGACGCAACAAACTCTCATTATGTAATATCATAAGTTTTTTTGTCAAACAAAGTGAAACCTGTTTGAAACGAACTCACCTGATAATTTAAGTGATGCGTAGGAGCTCTTGTAATTAGAACAACAAGCATAACAAATATGGTTGTATCCATAAGGTACATGTTCTTATCACAAAGTATCATGAGGAGTTTCAGATAGATAAAATAAAAGCTGACTCAGTAGGTTTGTAGTGAAAGCTTGTGCTGGGTGAGAAAATAACAGTAGGATAATAGCTTTCAGAAAAAGAAAGAAAGTTTAAAAGCTCCACTTGTCACAATGGCAAACTTCAGTTTAATTTCAACCAATTCCACCGCTAATAAAGTGACCCCAATTTCTCTACAATATGAAGTAATCTAAGCAATATGACAAATTGCAAGAACAAAACACAAATTTTCACCCATCCACCATTAGGAAAAATAACAACTTTGACAGAAAAATCTAGAATTCTCACTAGCTACGAACAATTTACACCTAGCCCAAGCCTGACAAACAATTTATTCCACCAGATATTCTATCGTGGCTACAGAAGGATGGAAAAGTAACAACTTTACGATGAATTCTACATATGCCTTACAGTCAATCCCTCCAACAATGAAATGACCCCAAAATTCAGTATGAATCCAGGCCAAGCTCCACGATTCATCCCTAAATTCACCTCCAAATGCAATGCTCATATATGTGTAAAATGCATTAGGGAGTTTCCAGTGAAATAATAACTCACATCAACCATCTTGGACACAAGTGATTCCTTTAACATCTTTGCCCATGGGAACTGCAATGTGCTCACGCTTACAAATGCTCAGCTAAAGTAGTTAGCAAACCACATGAATTAGATATCCTGCTAGTTCTTGTACGATCCCTGCACAGAGAAAAAACAATTGGAATCTAAGAACATAACATAAAGAGTGTCAACCTTTACAGGATCTAATCCTTGCACCAAAATCCCAAGCTTTCCAAGATACAATCCTTAAAAAACAGACAAATTCTTGATCCAGACCAGCCTCCCAAAATCTGATTTTTAAACGGAAATTTTGCAAAACGAGATGGCTCTTACCAAGATCTCAACGAGATGTGCCTCGAGGTTCTCAGCGTCGATAAGGGTGGCCGCATCGGCCATAGCCACCTTGGGCTTCTTGGGCCTCTTCACCTTTGGCTTCTTCATCTCCCCCTCCGAGCGTGGTGCCATAGCCTCGTCCGAGTCCACGTCGTCGGAGTACGCCATCGTCGCCACGACGATCCATGCGTTGGGGTCAGCAGGAGGAAGTGGGTGAGAGTGTGGGAGAGGGGTTGGAGGAGCGGGAGCGGGAGGCATCTGTAGATGGTGAGGGTAGGTCATGTCTGAAAGAGGGGGTAGTTGATACGGAGAGGGGCGATCTTCTGGTCGTGGGGGGCGGTTCGGGAGCGTGGGAGGGGATATCGTGAGATCGAACGGTTACGAAGAGTCAAGTGAGAATGGACGGCTATGTAGAATCAAAGGAGAATGCACCAACGACTATTAACTTGTGCTTTTAAGGAGTAAAGATAAGTAATTGCCGGGTTTGTTTTTTTGCTGTTCACGGTATGATGAGGTTGGAGCTAAGCAGTCGTCTTCCTCAAAGCATCTAGTTCGCCATCAGCTTGGACACTGGCCGTGTTAATCCAGGTGAGTGCGTGTCCGCACTTCATGCATCCTAATTTTCGCACGCCAACGAGGCAATCCTTTCCGTAAAGTATACTACTACTAGTCTGCTCGTGCCGTTTTCGATGGGTCATATTGGATCCAAACTGGGTCACTGACTCAGTGGGCTGGATCCAAATCTCATACGTGATCCAAGCTAGCTGGGCCAAAATGGATTGGGCATATTTATCGCAATGGCCGGCCCGAACCGCACGGCCCAATCTTTTAGCTTACTGGGCTACTCTACGCCGTCGCGGTGGGACGGTGGACTGAGCTGCGGCGGCTGCCGCTCGCGCATTTGCTGTTTTACGAAATGCAGCTCGCAGATTCCTTCCCCGTCCCCTCCCTTCCCTTGCGCAATGCCTCACTAGTGATTGGATTATCCCTTCCAATTTCAGATTTCTATATATTCTCATCAAACACAGGCACACATCCTTACAACCGGTGGATCGAGATTATTAAGGCTTACATTTCCCTTTCGACAGTTATTTAGAAGAATAAGCAGCATGTTCCCACATTTGGTGACCCATTTTCACTATGAAAAGAATTGGTAAACCATGATTGACATTGGCTTAGATCTTTGACAAATGCTACAATGATCAAGCTCATTCAGCCAGTTATTACGGGGGTGTTTGGTTGCGAGCCACACTTTGCCAACAAAAATTGTCACATTTGCCTAAGTTGAGGTGTTCAAATTTTTTGCCACACCTTAGCAAGTCTAAGAGAATCTTGCCACACTTTTTTGAGTCATTGACGTGTGGGACCTAGTTTATTGGAAGGGAAGCTGCAACCAAACAGCTCCCAAGTTAGTCAAACTTGCCTAACTTTAGGCGTGGTAAACTGTGGCTTGCAACCAAACAGCCAACTCTGAAGGACTAGTTGAAAAGATCCAAAGAAGAAATTGGTAAGACCATGTTTAATCTGAGTGACAAAGTAGGCATTGCAGGAGAAGTTACTATGATTATAACAAGGGGTAAATATGACACATATTACAGACTTTTGTAGCAAGGTGCACAGTGATTCTTCAAACACTAGAGTGAAGAACAAGCGTCACGGACTCACGGTCTTGCTGTCCGATGTATGCAGCCATGCTTGTGTCCTTGTCTCTGGCAGGCAGTCACGTGCCTTGCCTCGGACACAGAAGAAAATGTCAAGAATCCTGCGTTGAGTGGGAGAGCTCAGCCTTGGAACTTGGTGCTCTGTCTATGCAGCTCTGCTGCCTACTGGCCTCACCTGAAAGAGCTGATTAGTTGCATGATTTAAGCACATATTGAATCAGTAGTTCGTTGCTTTTATTATAGCGCATGCATACATACAAACTAACATCTCTGTTCATATGACCGGCCCGTTGAATTCAGGTATCCAAGCGACGTGGATAAGCACATTCTGGCTCGCCAGACGGGCCTCTCACGGAGCCAAGTACGTTTCGTGCACTACGCCGCGACTAAGTAGATACATCAATCAATCCCCGATATGCATATCACCCGAGAAACCGGAGATGGCATACCGAGTGGTGCGGTCGGCCACCGCACGACTCGCCGAGTGGTGCGCTCAGCGTCCGCACCACTCGAGTGATGCGCTGGGCCACCGCACGATTTAGATGGTGCGGTCGGGGACCGCACGATCTCGGTGTCGTGCGCTCCCCGGCCGCACGATTGCCACGCGTCAGTCTCCTGTGAGTCGTGCAGTCGGCAGGAGGCCAGATCGAGAATTTTGTTTCGTGGGGGGTTATTTTGGGAATTGCCGGCACCAACAGTGCCAAAAGCGTCCAAATTTCATGTATGGTTTGTGGCAATGCCAGGCAAGCGTAGAGTTTAAACTTTTCTTGTGTATTTTTCTTTCCTGTTGGTTTCAAGATATGCCCAATTACCATCCTACATTTGTCTAAAAAATGCCATCCAAAATTCCAAGATGGCCATCAGCTTGTCTAACTCGTAACAATGTTCTCTCTTCATTGTCTCTCTCGTATGGCAATTCCTACTGACTGGAATTTTCCGTCCATTGTCGACAGAAGAGACGAGGAACAACAAAAGATAAGGTGTTGCCGTGCTATGTTTTTTAAACGAAGGGCAAGAGCTCTGCCAAATCAGTTAGAGAGAAGAAAATAGGTTTTCTACAAGACCGAAGCCTAAACGACCCGCAAAGAGTTCAAGCTACCACAACAGAGCTGCAACAAAACAACGAGCAACGACCCGGCAACAGCACCAACCTGTATTAAAAAAACGAACAACAACAGAAAGGAGAGAGGATCACGATTGAAGCTCTATGGCCCTGTGTCTGGTCTCGACATCCTCCTTAATACGCTGTGTGTAATAGCTAGCGGGAGTGTCTAGGTATCACCTGAATATTTTCTTCTTAACTATCATCTAAATTTATGATCTTTGGATTAGAGATCAAGGGGCCCTTTGTTTTTGAGGGGGGGGGGATTTTTTTTCAAGGAGAAGGGGTAGAATTCAAAAGGGAGGGGAAGAATTCATTGCCATTGGATTTCTAATCCAACAGTAAAAAATTTGAATGATAGTTAGGAAGAAAATATCCGGATGATGTTTAAGAAAACCCATAGCTAATTTTTGGTGGTCTGTAGCCTTGAGTGCACGGATTGTTGGTTAATTTGGTGTAGAGTTGGAGTTTCTGGAGCCAAACGCGGTGTTGCCGACGTCTGCTTTGCTTCTAAATTTCTTTTGTCGAAACTGTGTGGTTGTCGGATCGTAAACATTGCTGTAGAGCTTGTGTAATGGTTTCGTTTCTTCAGTAAAAATGGGGCCGGGGTGTTTTGCAGAGAGATCAAGAAACCCAGTGTCCTGTCGCTGGGGATTTGATTAATTTAATCTCCTGTCAAATCGGTAACCCCGTACATTAATCTCTGAGGAATGCTATCATCATTCATCATCAGTGTGGTGCACATCAAATTCGACAAGAATATCGGAATACAAGATTAGGGAGGGACAGATCGATCGAGCAACCGGCCGTTCGTTTTCAGCTGCGTCCTGCACCTGCGCTTCGCCACTGTCCGTCGTGTTCATGCATCGACGAGGTCACACCGGCGTCAGGCCGTGCTTCAGCGCCGCCCTCCACACGACGTCGATCCGGTCGACGTCGAGCGGGCCGACCTCGTGGTGCGTCCACCCTTCCAGGAAGTGCACCACGCCGCCGGCGTGGCACGCGTGCACCACCCCCCTCTCCATCGTGTACTGCACAAACAACAAGTCGTCAGCATGCAGTGGCCACGCATGGATCAGACAGGGAGGTGCTCTGGTGCTGTTGTTACCTCGCACGAGCCGAGGCCCTGCACGTCCTTGGGTAGCCTCATGGCGGCGAGCTTGACGTAGGTGCAGTCCCGGCGAAACCCGATGATCGGCGGCACGACGAACTGGTGGAAGTGCGTGCCCGACGGCGCCCACCGCTGCTCCCTCGGCGACAGCCACTTGCCCACGATCCAGGTCTGCAACAACAACATCCACCATGCGCGACCAACGTTACCATCGCTCGCATATCTATCCTGGTAACCTACATCACAAACCAATGGAGCATCAACATATATCAATCAACCACCTTGCAGTTTTGTGCAGCCTGGTACTTGGTGACCTGCACAAGGTACTGCTGGAACTCTGGCCGTGCTTCCCTCTGGATCTTCAGGAACCTCTCTGATGACATTGTTAACATCTAAAACCAAAACAAAAGGGGTCATTTCAACCTCTTGTTGGGACTCTTTTATCTTGCTGTGAATACTGAAAGTTTGTGTGAGTTCAGGTATATATATGTTACCAAGACTCTGATCTTTTTCCTGCAGAGGTAGAGAGCGATGGCTCTCCCGAGCTTGGACGTAGCGCCAGTGAGGAACACGTCCTTGGCGTTGCTTGGGATCTCGTTGAGGATCACGGCTGCCGTCAGGGTGTTGCCGTGCACCACCCTCACCCTCAGGTCAGGGTGCTTGTTCACAAACAGAGTGCCACCTCCATTGAGCGTCTCGTTCTGGTACAAAAGGATATATATAAAGAGTGTTTTTAGATCAAATGTTTGTATTTTATGTAGAGCACTAGAGCTCCATGATTTATTAAACTACCGTTTGGAAATTGTGTTGTTTTTATGAAATTACTGCACTGTAAACTATTTAAAAAAATGTGCAGATACTGAACCAAAGGCAGCATGACATGACCTCACGTGGACTGGTTCTTGTCATCCATGTTCAGAACAGCCCAAAATCCTGAACGGTTCCAGGCCAAATCTACACACACACATGATCACTGAAGAGCACAGCTAGCAGCAAGGATGCAGACAACTGCCTGCACGCTTTGTATCTCTCAATCTACAGTTCTCCAATAGCACCGGTTGCCGCCATGATTGGGGCACGAAGACAGGATAAGCTGTGCCAAAATGTTCTGGCCTACTCTAATCTCTTCACACACAGATCGACGAATCACCGATGGCCCACATGCAGCCACACTGACACAGTACTAGCCCATGAACATGACAAGCGCAACTTGATCGATTTTGCTACAGCTGCTAGCTTGCGCAGTTATGCTAGTCTTGTCAAAGAGAGAGTAATGTGCCTTTCTGCCAACCTCTCCTATGCTTCTCCCAAACGGTGCAGTGCGTCGCCAATTTGCCATTGGACACTGCCGCTCTTCAGTGCTTTCACATGCCTCCCATAATGGATGCTACTGATCTGAACTAAGGAGTACTGTGCTACCCAATACTGCCCAGCTATATGGACGCATGAGCAAGAAAGTGGCATGGGTCATTGCAAAAAAAGGGGTGGGGGGGGGGGGGGGGGGAGATAGAGAGAGCAAAGAATACTATTGAGAGAATTAAGTAGGAGCATGTACTATCCAAGACTGCCCAACTACATCTCTAGGTATACAACACATGAGCAAGAAAGAGGCATGGGTCATTGCAAAAACATGAAACAGTCATGGAGAAGAGAAGACAGTTGAGTAGATAGCGTACTGGTCATTGACAGGTTAACTAGTGGCTGACCTTATTGAGAGCGGCGAGGCTGAGCACCTTGACGCCCAACCTGTCCGCCCGCAGGATCGCCAGCTCGATCTGGTGGTTGATGCCCTTCTTGGCCGCCGGTATGAAGTACTGTACAATGGCATGGCGCCCAGGCACAGGCCGTTTAGATGGCAGTAAAGTCATACTAATAAACAGCAAGCGCGCGCATGCGAAGGGGTGGCAATGGTCCATCCATCCATCGACTGTCTAGGACAAGCTAGGAATGTGTGTACCACAGCCACCCGCCGTTCATGAACGGTGTAAACGATCGAGAAGAGGGAATTGAGTTGGTGGTGTTAGGGTTCGTGACCTGGAAGCCGTATCTGGGGACAGTCCATGTCTGGTGCAGGTGGCCGCGGAGGTTGTAGAAGCTGACGAGGAAGGTCTTGGAGCAGCACCACATGAGCACCATGACGCCGACGGCGACGGGCCAGAAGGGCAGCAGGATGAAGTGGTTGGCGAACGGCACCGCGCTGCACGACCGGAGCACGAACGGCACGTGCATCGACGAGATGACGTCCACCACGTGAGCCAGGAACACGAACTCCGGCGCCCTCTCGTTCTTGCCTGCATGCGTGTGTGCCGTCGATCATTCAACCCGTTAGCCCTAATTAATTCTCCGCCCAATGCGTCCCGTTTGTTCGGAGCACATGATTCCCGTAAGAATTGGTCACTAGCTTACGTTTGAATAAAAACAGGTATTTATTTTCTTCAAAAGTTCATACTGGATTCCCGTGTTCCGAATGGGACAAGCATGCTTTTGGTACTATGGATTGTATGCGATAAGTAGGGCAGAGGACAGTTGGGTAACGAACTATGCACTTCACCTAAGTAGATCTCCTTTTGTAGCTCCCAGGACTTGTGGTTGAGGGTGCCACCCAGGAGGTCATAAAGAGGCATGAACAGGCAGAAGTTGGAGTCCTTTTCCCTGTGGTGCAGGCTCAGGTACCTGCATATGCATTAGCACAATCAATCAACTCCTAGTACTGATAATAATGTTTATTCACAGCCAGTTTAACAGTAATTAACAACCAAGAAAAAGGATAAACACACAACAGCAGCTGCTTGTCCCCCTTCTGTTCTGCCAGTGTCGCATGAATACGGCAGTGTAAGAAGAGAACAAATAACCACGTTAGCCTGGCCACACCGGTTTGTCCACATCTGAGTTACCACCATGATTTTCCCCCTTTCTTTCTTTATTGATGCTAAGAAGTACTGAATAATGGTGCTCGGGCCATTTAAATGCACCGAAATATATTTTGCGTATGCAATACAGCACATATCTACGTATCCAAAACATCGCAGTACTAAAGAAAATACAGATTAAACTCACGTAGGGGTGTAGACGAGGTATCTGAGAGGGGGGATCGCCTCAAAAACCCTGTGAGATACGACCTCCACGTTGCTGTACCCCATGCACCGCAAGAAGTCAAACGTGAGGGCGTGGCCGTAGACCAGGCCTATGGACCCGGTCCCCATCAAGAAGGCCCCTGCCAGTGGGGCCCCCAGCGCCAGCGTCAGGAGCAGGCTCTCCAGCGGCGTGCCAAAGCCAGCTGCAAGCACCAAACTCAGTGACAAAAAGCAGTTCGTGTACTACTAACGAGAGAGCAATTTTGTTACCATGCCCGTTATACAGTAATATTACACTGTTGAAAAGGAGAACAATACTGTTAGTACCAGCACTTGTCATGAACCATGGCCATTCATCACAGAGTAAAAGGGGAAAAATGGTGTTGTAATTTGCAAAGTTTGGATAAAAATGATACTGTAGTTCACAAAAATACCAGATTTAGCTCCTAATTCCCCGCAATCCCATTTATAGCCCCCTCCCCCACCGTGGAATTTTCCTGGACTGCACGACTCGGATGAACAGTGGTGTGGACCGAACGACTAACACGTGTCAGTTTAGGAAAATCCTACGGTGGAGAAGGGGGCTATAAATAAGATTGCGAGGGATTGAGAGCTAAATTATTTTTGTGAGCTACAGTGTCATTTTTGTCCAAACATCCTAGTTTGCTTTAGCACACATGCTTTTGTCTCTCTCTTGCTACTTTGTTGGAGCTGGGCTCTGCTCTGCTCACCTGTCAACGGTTGGGTGACCGGGGAGAAGTGGTGGTGGCCGGCGTGGTACTGGCTGAAGAGTGGGCCCCGGTGCAGGGCCCTGTGGGCCCAGTAAAAGACCGGCTCTGAGAAGCCCACATGCAGCAGCAGGGCGATGGTCCAACCCCGCGGGTCCCACACGCAGAGCTGCTTCAGGCCTGGGAGCAGTGGGCCGTTGATCACCATGGCCCCAAGCAGCGTCTGCAGCAGCAGGAAGTTGTCCCTATAGGTGGGCCCAGCCAAACATATGTCAGAAGCCAAGACGAAATTACCAATTTACCATGCTGGTACATAAAATTTTCGAGAATACACGCTGATGCTGAAGCAAGACTTGCAAATTAATCGATAATCTCAGTAAGTTTTTGCGTGAGACAAAGGTATAAAAGAAGGGAAAAAATTGGCGGTTTAAGGATGCAACAGTGGAGCAGAACACAAATCATGTGTTTCGAACACGTTGATGGTATGTCTTAGACCTGGCTGAATCTAGACGCGAGTAGCATACAAGCAGGCTCAAACTACATAACACACTCAACGTAGTTGTAGTTGCCTCAATACCAGAGCTAGCCATACAGTTCGAATGACACTTATTAATAGCTTCCTTCGAATGACACTTAATAGCTTCCTAGGCCCACGCGCTTGGCATCCAACCAGCGATCTGCGATCCCAAAACTCCGGGAGAGAAGCTACAGCTTCTACCACGCGCGCTTCGCTACCGCTAATGAGCTGAACGGAAGGAGAGAAACAACGATGGGTCATCGCTTACCAGTCCCACTCGGCGTCGACCTGCCGGAAGTCGACGCCGTCGGCGACGACGCGGCGGCGGCGGGTGAAGAAGAGCATGTTGCCGTAGCTGAACCAGAACTGGTAGGTCAACGCCCGGACGGCGAACAGCACGAGCAGGTGCAGCCACCACGAGCCCAGCGGCAGGCCCCCTTGCTCCCTCCATTCTTGCGCCACCTTCCCGATCAGAGGCCCGTACAGCAAGTACTGCAGCACGTAGGCATCAACGAAACAAAAACATGAGAAAAAAAAACTTGCAGAGAAGATCTATGCATGTAGTGATATTCAGACATGAAGGAGCTGAAGAAAGAGCAGTGGTAGTGGTGCTCGGTGCATGCCTTGTATGAGCGCAGGCTCGCCCATGGCCAGGAAGAGAGAGGGGAAGCCATGGCCATGGCCTGGCTGGCTGGCTAGAGATCAGTGGAGATGGAAGGGTTGTGATTTGCTTGCGTTTTGTGTGCGTGGCCACCGCCGCCTCTGTCCGCTTCGGATGCCACCACACTGCCTATGCTTATAAGGAGACAAAGTGGTACACCATGGCTTGGCCCCACTTGCAGGTATCTGAGAGCAAGCTGCTACGTGTACGAACGAAACACCTTACCGAATAATCGTATCAGCGGTGGCCGAATTAATTGCAAAACTGAACGAGTGTTCGGATCGGATCAGATCAGACGAGATCAATCTGCGGCGCAGGCAGCGCGTGCCTGTAAAAGTTCAAGCAATGAACACCAATGCACAGTTTGCGACTAGATCTCATACCGGTTTGGCCGGCCATGTGCGTCCTCGATCATGTCATCTCAAGCCACAGCCCGGTGCGTGTCTAGA
This sequence comes from Dendrocalamus latiflorus, assembly GCA_017311315.1. Classification (NCBI taxonomy): domain Eukaryota; kingdom Viridiplantae; phylum Streptophyta; class Magnoliopsida; order Poales; family Poaceae; genus Dendrocalamus; species Dendrocalamus latiflorus. Next base: position 20,181,407 of record CM029634.1, read on the forward strand.
TTAGGAACAGTAGTAGCATGTCCTGATGTATATACGTAATATCTCGTTGTCTCTGTTTGTGTACGTATGTCTCGTCAGTCTACATGTTAGTAGCAGCCGCAGTAGTAGCGCAGTAGCAAGTTGTCATACGTATTAATCTGTCTGGTTGGTTGCAGAGCAGAAGGTATATGTATATACAGGGGCGGATCCAGCGGTGGGGCGGGGGCTCGAGCCCCCCTACCGCTATCGGACCCTTGGAGCTCCCCTGGAGTCCCCTATAAATTTTTAGCTATGGATATATGGTGTAGGAGGGGCATAGTGGAGTTATGTCGTTGTATCGCTTTTGTTCAGCCCCTCCTAAATTTTTTCCTGAATCCGCCACTGTGTATATAGATATGTACGGTACTCCATGAACGTGCACCGGTAGCCGTAGATACTGCACATACAGGTACGCCATGCATGCCGTCAAGAGAGAGGTCAAGGTATATATGTAGGTACATAGACCGCCGCCCGCGCGTTGCCGTCGTCGCCATGAATGATGTATGTAAGGTCGGCGTGTTCGCGCGATCGGTCTCGCCGTGCCATGCTGCTGATGCTGCCTTCTGCCACCGCGTTCGATGTATATATGGGGCTCGATCGCTCGGGAATCAATGCGCAGCTTGATCTCCCACCGGCCACCAGGCCAGCGGCGACGGGCTAGCTCCGCCTCCGCGCGCGGGAGCCAGCCTTGAGCCGTGCCGGCGTACGTTAATCCCTCCCTTGCGTCGGCAGGATGCGGAGACACGCGGTTAGGGGCCTAGGGAGAGGCCGCCTCGCGATTTTCCTCACACTCGCGCTTGCTTGGAGCAACTAGTAGTAGTGGATGCTAATTAATAAAGTCGAAAGATGTAGATATACCACTGTTGGTGCCAGTCTTGTCACGAACCTCGATCATGGATCGCTCGCAGGTTGGTAGGTACATGCATGAATCATGAGTCCATGGCTGTACTAAATGTACTTACAGATCGAGGGCTTTCCTTCTTAACAGATCCTCGAGCCAACATCAACCTGACACCATCTCAAGCTATAAATATGTGTAGCACGTTACACGTACGACGACGTCAGTGCTTGCACAACTAAATAAATTGGTGTGTTAGTACGAGCGTACAACACACGAGAAAGACCGAGCATGCATTCAGAATTAATCAGGCATGCATACAAATAGATATAGGACCTGTTCTTTAAGTTAAAAGCTGACGATTTTTGGTTTTTGCTACAATATTTAACTTTCAAATGGAATATTTTCTCAAGACGGGGTCTACAAGTTAAACGATTTACACGTTAAAAGCCCAACATCTGTACCAACCAAAATCGCAAGTGAGTATATGTCTCTCCGTAATCTGTACCGTAAATAGCCAAAATTCAAAAATTTCAGCCAAAAGACAAAAGCCGCAGCCGAAAAGAACAGGCCCATAACCTACTCGGATTGACTTTTACTGATAGTTTTTAATTTTAGCTTATAAATAATAATAGCTTTTAATTGTTCACGAGAAATAGTACAGGGAGATAGAGACTTGTGTACGATTTGCTGATCTAAATGAAGTCATTATAGTGTCTATTATAATCGACTAGGAAGACACCGTTTAAAAAAAATACAATGTTTGAAAGCTATATATTGTATAAAATGACTTTTAGAAACCAATATAAATGAGGTCATATGCTATTTTTTTCGGCTTATGACTTCTTCTGAACAAATAAATGAGACGGCTTCTTCGTCGTCGTTTCGAAGTGGCTTATCGGGACAATATTTTCAAAGTAGCTTATTGATTTACTGACATTTGATTCATTTATATAAATGTTCGTACTAAAACAAAAAAAAAATCATCAGTTGCAGCCATAAGTTATCCGCTGCAGCCGAAAATAACGCATATCGGATTATTGATGGCCCATTTTGATCTAGGCCTACTTGGACGAGCAGAAATCGGTTGGGATTTGGTCTGTTTGGATAGGAGGGATTTGATGTTCTTCGAAAATTGAAACAACCTTTAGAGGAAAGAGCTAGATGCATGGATTGCTTTTCTTTCCATTCTTCGTTCTATTTTTTGTCCTCTATCTCTCTTGTTTTCTTCTTCTTAGTTGCGGTGAAAGATTTTTGGCCCTAACATGAGCGTTTATGCAAATAAACTGAATGCCGATATACCGATAATGTGCTTAAAAAATGCTATCCCAATAAGCCATTTCAAAAAAAAATATATCAAAAAACTGTTCCGTTTGTTTATTTAAGAGAAACTATAAGCCATAGGTCATAACCTAAAAAGAACTCACCCCTTGTTTCAGAGGAAGGCAGGGCTTTATTCATTATTGAGAGTCATAAGAACACGACAAATGTCTAACGGGCCAGTTTCCCACTTGCTTGCAGAAACAATAAGCGGAGTTGGCCTAGGTCTCATAGATGGGTTCTTTTCTGCTGCGGTTGATAGCTTATAGCTGTGGCCAATGGCTTTTAGTCCAAATGCAAGTGTTTGTGTGAACGAACCGAATACTGATAAACCGATAAGCCACTTCAAAAAGGATGTCTTGATAAGCCAATTCGAAAAGGTGGTGAAGAAACTATCCTATTTAGTTTTTCGGGAGGAAACTATAAGTTATAAATCATAAGCCGAAAAGAAGGGCTGCAGCACGTTGCCACATATTTGCATCCCAAACTCACTCACACGTCACACTCTTACCTTTTCTAGCCCAACCCGAGTTGTATCTTTCCTTTTTTTCTCCACCATCTTAAAATTTAGTGGGAGATATATAACTACGATTTTATAATGTCCAAATTGCTGGAGCAATGCAGTAGGAGTACAAACATTTCAGAAACTACTGGTATAGTTGAGAAAGACAATCCGGAGGAGAAAAATCATAGCAAAAAAAACCTTGGCCAAGATTCGAACCCAGGTCTCGAGTGAGAGCCGATTATCCTAACCAGCTTGACTACAACCCTATTTGTATTGGCTTATGATTCTGACTTTTACTTGGAGAAGCTAGAAGCCAATATGAATAACTGGCTTCTCGAAGCGTCTTCTCCACTTCTCTTGCTTCCGTCTCGCTCCGAGAATAAGTCAGGGGGTATGGGCACATCATGTACACAATTGCTCTTGCTCTCATCTCGTGCATGCACCTCTTCCTCATTTTTTTGCACCACTCACCTTCTCCTTCTAGAAGCCACTTCTTTCAGCCGATACTATTTATTTTCAGCCAAAAGCCATCAACCGTAGTGTCGGACCCAGATTTAGCCAATCCAGAATTCTATGTGAAACCACTACACTATTCCCTGTATCAGTAGATAGTACTCACAGATAAATTGCTGAATCATTTCATACACAACATAAACCGTACCATGCATTAATATTACAAGTCATTAGAGTTTACATAGACCGCATCAGGTCGAGTTTATGGTAGGGCCATTCAGGCTAAATGGGTATATTACACAAAAGCAGAAGCAGTAGTGGAAGCAATAGGGGAAGGCACATCTTGCCACAGGCAAGCGACTGGGATGACCTGTATACGACTGATATTAACCAACGGTGTGGATAATATTGGTGCACACATATATCAACTTAGCCGGTCAGACTAGGGTGAGATCGAATCTACTAGAAACTAAGCTAATCTCCACCATCTTCATCATCATCATCAGCTTCTTGATCTTCGTAGTAGACGTAATGACCTTGATCCGTAGGTTCTGAAGGGTTTTTGAGAGCGAGCGTGAGCACAAACAACAGTGTTTCGCGAACTAACACACAGAATGTAAGTATTTATACATGCAAGGTTTTAGCCAGGATGTCATTGGTTCTCTTATTTGCTAAAAGCAACATTTTGAACTACAATACTTAGCAAATCCTATGGCTTAGCATTTTAACCAATCATGCTTCATTAAAGAGTTTGAAAGTGTGTAATATTTATAGTGCTGCAGGTTCTATTCACCTGTTACTTGGTTCCATCTACCATATGCTTAATTTTGATTATTAGGGTTACATCCACCCAATTAATAACACTCGGTTACATCCACCTAGGAAAAGGACAAATTCAAGGTTACATCCACCCGGTGAGTTTTCAACCCACCCATAAAGGTTTTTGAAATAGAAGCTAACTCAAGCAAGTTCCCATGCCTGCCCTTAACCGTAGACACTGCTGGTCGAACAGTTTATACTCTATAGAGACTGTACACTTTTACCCACAAGAGATAATCAATTTCTATATTTCACACATTTCCTTAGATGTGTGAATCAAGGAGTTCATCATAAAGCCTTTACAATGCTTCTCTTAGTGTAAGCTACACCGGCTAAGATTTCATCTGAGGTTGGTTATGTCCGCCACACCCAGACCCCCTCTTGTGCCACACGTTGACTTACACCAGCGACTCGACCCATGTCCACGACGGCTTAAAACCAGTGACACGACTCATGGGTCACTTCAATGGTGCAACTTGCACTGGTGGATACAAATTATTTAGCCAGGTTGACACCATTATAGACTTATGATTGCACTATTTTACATTGAAAGGTCATCACAGGATTAAGTTCTTAAATCATCTGGGTGGTACATGCCACAATCCACCGTTTCTTATGCTACATTCGCACCAACCATCATACCATCCACCCAGATATGGTAACAACAAGTTTACGGTTTTGAGGAGCAAAAACTTAAGTTATCTCAAAATACTAGCCATTTACATCCAATGACTATCCAAAACAAGTTTCATGTTTAAAAGATGATGATTAGGGTAGGCTAATGTCCTGGTACTTAAACAAAACTAGCATATCACTTAAGTACGACTTATGGTTAGTGAAATTACCAAATAATTATCTAGAGTGACAATGATCATGTAATTTAAGTGTCAAGTATGGCATAATAATACTATGATACCAAGTGAATATGTATCTACATTAAGCTTAACATATAATTTCATAAGAAATAAAGCATGCAATTTGATAATTTAAATGAAAATATATTACATAAAATATAGGTTCAATATAGTCAAATTATTGACTCACTTGGGTTAAAGGCAGGTTGGTTTTAGTACTCCTAAGTTTGCTCGATATGGGACTCATCTGCGTCTACTTAGATAGTCGCATACAAAATGAATAACACACAAACAAGAACAAATAAATACTAAAGAAAATTCAAATGAATGCCAAATTGAACAAAACTAGTTTCATTAAATAGATCTTAAATGAATAACACACAAACAAGAACAAATAAATGCTAAAGAAAATTCAAATGAATGCCAAATTGAACAAAACCAGTGTCCTTAAATAGATTTTAAATTTAGAAACATTTAGAAATAAGTTTTATTAAATTTAGAGCTAAAATAAGTGAGAACAAGCTCTTCAAAGTTTAATTTTAGATTAAATAAAAAAACAGAGGAGAGAGAAATTCTCTCTCTGACGGGTGGCCTCCATCTTTTTTAATTTTATTTGAAAAATCTACAGAGGCTGACAATTGGGGCCACTACCTTTTTAATTAAATTTTCTTATTTTTAAAAGGAAAAAGGACAGAGGATGACATGTGGAGCTTTTTTATTGGAGCTTGCATGTCAGTGATCTATTTTTAAAATCTAGTTTAAAAATAATTTAAAAAGGAAGTGGGGTCCACTATCAGTTGGATATTAACTTAAATAAGAGAGGGGCCCACATGTCAGCCACTAATTAACCTGGGCCTAACTACCGTCTTGAACGCTAATTATCCACAAAGCTCTGAAGGCATCAGCGATGGCGGTCCGGTCGGAGGGGAGGAAGAAAGGAGAGGACGGGAGGGGGGGTGGGCCGATTGGGGAACAATTGGAGGTGTAGTGGTCCATGGGCTTTTATAGCCATAGGGAGACGAGAGACGTTGGCGACGATCAAGGAGAGGCAGGCCAGCGCACAGCGTGGCACTGGAGGGGCTAGCGTGTCGAGCTACGCGGGGAGGGGAGGAGCGTGGTCGGCTCAGATAACGGCTAGTAGGCATGCGAGCAACGAGGGTTGGTCGCCGCGGTGGTGCGCTAAGGGAAGAGGGGAAGGGGGTCCGGGCGGATGGAGACAGTGCTAGGCGAGGCACTTAGGAGAGGGAAAGCGTAGGACTATAGTGGCACAACGACGCACTGGTGTGGGGCAGTGGGGGATGCGGCCGCGATGAAGCCGGGCCAGGCATGCGCGGCAGGGGGCACCGAGCGAGGTAGGTTAGGCTGGAGGGGGCCAAATGTGCCAGGCTAAAGGCTTGGGCCCAAGGAGAGGCAGGGGAAGGCTGGGCCGACCCATGAGGCTTTTAAAAATTTTGAAATTTAAGAGAAATTTGAGCACATTTGAAATTGAATTCAAGTTTTGAATTTTGACCACAAAATTTTACAAGCTCCAAAATGGGGTGTTACAAGTAGCCAAAAGCCATCAGTAGAAGCCAATACGAACACCCCTACAATGGATCTTCTTGTTGTGCGTATGTGTAGCTCTTTACATGAAAACAAATTATCAGAATTGTAACACCTTATCTGTGTATGCAACACATGCTTCAGTGAGGAATTGTATGCTTGGCGTTTAGCAAGATGCACTTTTTTTAGAGCTTTTAGTAAGATGCGGTTACTGGCTATAGTGGATTTCTTTTTATTTTTGTATGCAAAGGTGTTCATCGCGATGAAATTGATCTACTACTTGATTAGATCAATGCATGCATCATATCATAGGTGCAGATCGACTTTGTAATGACCCTATTTTTAAGAAGGGGACTGTTGTGATTCCTGTAATAGTCTAGGAGTTTAGTTGCGGATAGAAAAGTATCATGCCTACTCAAGAGTATTTAAAAAGGATTATTTTGATTAAAATATAACCTAATGGTCAAACTATAATACCTTTACTGGTGTCCAACCCCAAAATTTAACTTACATATAGAAGAACCGATATAATCTCATAGGAGCGCTTGAGAGCGGTCATAATACTAACATGATAGCTGATGCATCCTTCCTTCTTCTGTTGTTGGTTCTGATGAAAATAAGCAAGATTGAGTACACTAGGTACTCAGCAAGCCATATGGAAAGGCTATTTAACTACCATGCAAGGTGTTCAACTGGACATATTTGCGGGTTGTAATATGATAAAAATAGACGGAAGTTTACTATAAAAAACTTTGCACCGGAAACAATAAACATTATTTAATTAGCAAATGGGGTTTTATCTTTTGCAATTTCCACGTTAAAATTATCTAAATTCCATTTATGTCTTGTTATTGGAATCACGAAGAAACATAGCTCTACTGACTGAAAGTATGACGTATTCGAATACCATTTATTATACTCTGCAGAGTTACCCAACTTTATCCATAGGATATCTCAAACTCATAATATTAAGATGCAGACATGCAACATGATAGCGTGTGACTGAACTGAGACAACAAGGTCGATGCAACACCTCGGCTTAAAAAAAACCCAAGATGTCACATATAACCACTATCGCTACCAATTTAAATCAATAAACAAGCATTACTAACCTCTAGATTTCCAGAATCAACATTCAACATGAAATTAAATATAAATTTTAGCAATATGATAGACTATAAATTGAATTTAATATGAACCATACAATTACCAAAAGCATCATAAATATGTGTAAACTATGGAACACATCATCTAGCAATATTACGAACCATAAGAAACTAAGAAAAACCACAAATTATCCAATTATTACAATGGATGATACTAAATTATTCATGACCAAAAGTGATGAATTGCTAGGTGAAGTGAAGAGCTATAAAATGTAATATTCCATATTCTAATGTTCATGTTGACCAAATTTCCAAATGAGTGCTTTTACTATTTTTAACCTATTGATTACTATATGCTGACAAAACATGATAAATTTATCAGACAATAGGATTATAAAATTCATATATCAAAATCTATGCATCTGATCAATGTGAATAAAAATTCTATAAAAAGCTATTGGAATCCTCTACACCTTTCTAGTAGATGAGACTCCTAAATCATGACCATATAATATCTGTAAAAGCACTACAATGGTATAACAAATTAAACCTATCTACTACTCAATTTTCAGTTTTAGTTTCCTTTTCAATTGAGTCGGTTGTTTTTCTTAAGAGTCCAAGTTGTATACGAGTAGAGTTCGAGTAGGAGTCCTTGTACGTGCGTTTCTTGTCATGGGTTAAAGTGAATTCAAGTCCAAGTTGGTAGTGCATGCGTGATATAAGGCCAAGGGTTGAACCATTGTAAGTCAGATTGGTTATGTTTTATGCCTTGCGAAATATACAAAAAAGTCATGATGTTTGTGGCGCAAACTTGTCATGAATTTACCGTTGAGAGTTTTCCAATTAGGGGCTGAAGTTGTTGGCACTAGTCAAGTACATGCCGCTCTTGGAATTGCCCACAAAATCTATATGATTCAATCCACCAATTCGTGTGTCTTTTTTGGTTCTCGGTTTGGCAGAGTTGCTACGTGGGATTGGGTCTTTATTAATAGATTGATTCAAGGTTGGTTAGATATATTTGGTGGTTTCTATTCTTCTTTGGACTGAGAGCAAGAGAGGAAGCTAGAGAAGAATTTGGGAAGTGTTGTGCTGTTGATTTCAAGAACTTTCACTCAAGTCAAAACCCTAATTCATTATCTACCGCAAGGAGAAGGGTTTCATCTCTACTTGCACCGTGAAGATCGAGCCACCCTTGCACATCATCTAGCTCACTAGTTAGTCCATATCATATGTACTTGATATTCTACTAATCTAATTATTGTTCTATTTGTTCTTCAAGGATGGCACCCAAAGTGATGGAGCAGAAGGAATATGATTTCAAGTATTTTTTATTTGATTTATTATTTTATCATTTACAAATCGGGTATATGTATATCTATTGATATGGTTTGATTAATCTAACAAAAAATATTTGCAGGGTAGATATTAGTTTTTGCGATATCTGCACTTGAACTTGCTTATGATCATGCTCCTTTTTCTAGTCAACCTCCAGCAAAGGTTTTACTTTAATTTAATATATCAACATTATCATAATATTATGAGAAGTTAGTAAGGTTTCTCAAATAATATATAGGTTTTTGTCCTGATGTTGCAGCATGCTCCTCCATCACTTCATAACACAAAGGGCAAGAAGGTTTCACATGTATTAATCTAAATAGTCTTTTGGATACATATAATATGTTTGACCATACTAATTCATCTCTACTTGTTTTTAGTCTTTTAAGCAGATGATCGGTACTTGTCTAATAAAAGATCTATCCAAGAGGCCAATTGTGCAAAAGTTACTGGAATATCCATTTTTCAAAAAAGTGAAGTAAGATGATAATGTTTTGAAATGCATCCTAAATAAATTGCCATATTTAGTTGATCGGATACAAACTATAAAGGTATGATCCTTACATAGTTTCTTATTTATATACCATTTTGTATTATGCATGCATAATATTATTGTGGCATCAATTATTTTGAATAGGAGAATGAAGCAAAGTTGCAAGTAGAGAAAAAAAATCTCATGATAAAACCAAAGAGAAGGCATCACATGTTTGTATTGTTGGAAATATATATTTATATTATATTTACTCCCTCCATTTCACTATATTTGTCCATAGCCCACCATTCGTACAGACCAAGGAAGAAATAAATCTAAAAAATACTTAATGAGAAATGACCATACATACATCTAATAAATTACATACCACAACCACTTAATCTCTTCCAAAGTATTCAGGTAGGGATAGAGAGAAAAAATTATAATAACTAAACTCTAGATTTCCTAAATGGACAAATATATTGAAATAGATACTCCCGATGCCATGGACAATATAGCGAAATCGAGGGAGTAGTTAGTTAGTTAGTTAAGATTATTAAAATACCGATGTTTTTAGTTTTTTCATTACTCATTCTATGAAGTATCTATTTGACTTTAAGATTTTTTATTAAATTTGTAGCTAAAAGAATTTATGTAATTAAATATTTTTATAATTGATCCAAATCAAGTGTACTTAATATCATTACCTATTTTTAGACCATGATAATGTTTTAAATGTACTATCACAATATTGATTTACATTTTCAACATATTGAACATGATGAATATAGGAGAGGTGTTAGTGAGTGGAACTTTTATATTGCAGACCTAAAAGTACAAGCTGCACTGGTATGAAAATAATCATATAATAAAGTTTTGACAAGAATTTCATTATGTTTAATTCCATGGAGTTAATTTTGCATTTCATTTTAGTATCTAGATGAGAATGACAATGATGAAGATGAGTATTTACGTTTACTATTTGAACTTGACACTGTGGATGAAACTGTTCCACTACCAGATGTTTGTCCAAATAATTACTCTACAAATGATGATCAAAAGGTAATGTTATTTTTTATATATCATTAGTATTTCAATTAATATGATTTGTTAATATAACTTTAACATTACACTTTCATAATGTAGATACTAAGTCGCAGAAGCACCAAATTCAAGAAATCCAATGCCCATACCTCAAAGGTTCACCCATTTAATTTATTGTGTGTATGTATCTTATTATTTATCACTAATTCAATCATAATATTTCTATTGGAGTTACAGGTCAATATTGCTTTACACTAATAGGTCTAAATAAAATATGACTTTTACGTAAATTGCACGATATTTCTTCTATTTATTCTTTTTTGTACTAAACATTTTTACATTTTTTGTATGTTAGGTTTACATTACATAATTTTGTTGTTTTGTCAATATTGCTTGTTATATGAGAGCTCAATATACTCAAGGCTACTTTATCTACTACTCTACTTATACAACTACAAAAGTGTGTCTTTTTATAAGGGCCTGTTTGTTTCAGCTTCTGGCAGCTGCAGCTACTCCCAGAATCTATAGCTCCCCCAAACAGTCCAGATTTTCATCCAGATTCTAAGTAGCCAGAAGCTACAGAATCCAGAAAATGAACTAGTAGCCAGAAGCTGGGGTTATCCAGCTTCCCCAGATTCTGACTAGCTGGATACTCACCAGCTACTTCTCAGAATCTACAGCTGAAACAAACAGGCCCTAAGTATTCTCCCTTTTTTTCTTGGTTGTATATGATTCTAGAAATAGTTCTAAAAGATTCTATATTGTATTTCATGATCCACTTAACTGCTTCCCATGCGGTCTTCGATATTTGACACGAAACTACTTGTTGTACTAATTACATTAAAGATTAATTTATTTATTTTATAAATGCCAATCTAATGCTAAATTTGACACGAGTACGTACTACTTCATTTTTAGAATTATTCAAAACTTCAAATTAAATATTTTTTCTAACTTCACTTGTTTCTATCAGTGTGAAATAACTTGAGAAGGAAGCTCTAATAGGCTTGTGCGCCATGAGTCATTTGAACTTCATTCAAAATTATCTGCTAAGCAACCCACAAGAGCAGGTTTATAGAATTCCTTACCCTCAAAAGTGAAATATCATAAATATAATTTTATGAAGAATTCTTCGACAAATCCTTATTCCTTGTTATTTACTCATTTTATACTTCTTGTTGTTGTATATATATTTCATTTCTTTGTTTTATAAATATAGTATGAAATTTGGAATAGTTGGCATATATCAACACAAGTAATTTAATTTATTTTATATAGATTCCAATTGTAAGAATGTAGATGAATATCTTTTGAAGTCTGCCATTCAAAAGGGTCATTTTAAAGTAACAAGGAAACATATTGAGTTTGAGAAGGTATGGCTTTTATTAGCTTTTACTAACTAATTAGATTATTTTTAATATATTATGTGGATTTTTTGTATGGACCTATCTTCATATGTTCCCTATAAGTTCACAATATGTGACAGATTCACCAAATAAAATCTATGTAATCTCTCATTAACAATGATATTATTTGTGTTTGTTATTGTTTCGTATTAGCTTATCTCATGATGACACTTTTGCATGCTAATTGGCAATCATTAATATTTATCTTAGAGTTAATCAATTAGGTATTTGTGGAGTCTATACTCTGTAGCCAAGAAGTTTCACATCTTCTTTGCAACCATTCATAGTATTTCTAGAATGTATTGTAACTTTCTTGAAATATAAATAAGGTCACAACCCTTTTGCATTACCTATCTAATATGGAGGTCTATATTTTGTTCTTTTATCTAACTAAAACATATTTTCATTATTCAACTGATAGTCTTCTAGGTAGGCTATGTATCACATTTCCAATACTTAAACATTTCTCATAATTTTTTGTGTCAAAATATTTTTTTGTAAACTTCTTTTTGAGGCAGTTGGAACTGGCTACACCATGAGAAAAGGAATTATTGGAATGTATTACTAGTTTGGAGCAGATGTAAGTTTATGATTTTGAAATAACTTTTGTCATCAACTTATATAATACTCTAGTTTCAAGAGGAAGTAAACTTATTTCCTCAAAGTGATCTTTTTGTAGTTTGATTATATATTTGCCATTATAGCCTTCATATTTCCCAAGATGAGGTTGAGAGGCTTAAAGCAAAAGGTAATTACATTGTTTTTAAATCCCACCTTTTCGCTATGTATTAATTTGACTTTAAATTACTAGTTTATGTTTGGTTTGCCATGTTGTTTCGCAAAGGCAAAAGGAGTAATGGACATGTGCTCAACAACAATAACAAAGTACAAGTCATTTGTTACTCTAGGTGATGCTTATTTTAATAGGAAATAGTGGTGATGCATGTAGATCTTATTGTCATAAGAGTGTACTAAGTTCGCTTGGTGTATGTTTCTCACTTTCTTAAAGTACTCATGTGTTTGTTAGAAATTGTTAGTGTATTGAGTCTGTTTTCTGGATGTAGCTTACCTTTTGTTTTCTAAAATAGATTGGTTTTTCTAAGAGAGATAGATTATGGTAATTTGTTTGAAATTAATGGTGTGTTTACAAAGGTACATAGGATGAAGCATAACAACTAATTGGTTTAGCTATTAATTTAATTAATATGTAGCCCTAACTCCTTGACCATTAAAGATACATAGATTGTGTTTATGGTTGTATTTTTCTTGAGAGAGTGTTTAGTTCTATTTAGAGTTCCAGATTTCTTGAAACAACTTTTGGCAAGTACATTTCATATCGAAAGTGCAGTACTTTTTTTGGTAAAGGCCTCGTTGTTCCTGTCGTGCAATTTTGATTTGACAGCAATACTTTCTATCCCAGGTTAATGTTTCATTCTCCCAATTAACTGTATGAGCGCAGCGTAATAACCCTAAAAAAAGCTTAGCGCGTGTTATACATTGCCAATGTTCTCCCAATTAACCATATGAGCTTAGCGCAATAACCCTAAAAAAAGTTTAGTGCACACTACATTGCTAATTTCCATGTAACCTTGAGTTCTATCACGTACAATGTATGAAGGAGAATTGGGCTTGGTCATCGTGGGCCATGGGCCAAGGGCATGCTTGGGCTAGCATGAACCGTGGGGTACAAAAGGAGGCCAAGGTAGCACAGAAGAATCATCGAAGAAATCAAAATTGGCATCTCTTGAACCCCCAGCTCCTTCCTCCTCTCAAGCTTTCCCCTCCCTAGCTCTATTCTTCCTTTTGGGACCTTCTAGAACCTGTATTTTTCTATCTCCTACCCCAATTCCACCTCAATTGTATCCACATACTACTTTAGTTTGTATCTAGTAATGGAGGTACATATAGGCCTAGTAATGGGCCAAGGCCCATCCCAAAGCCCACCACAACCCTCATCTAGCCCATCCAGTGTTTACACCCAATCCAGTCTAGCCTATTAAGCAATAAGGTTCTGACTCTATCCTGACTCATTCTGAATCCTCAGGCCAGGCCATCAAGAATGAAGCAGATAAGCCCTATGGGCAGTTTCCCTTGTGGGCCTGTTGTTTTGGCTAGTGATAAGACTGAAGTAGCTAGGCCTTGTGGGTTTTTTTATTGGCAAAAGCAATAGCAATTACGTACAAGTTTGTATTAAGTCATTCAGTATTTATACAACACATAATTTGAGCATACTTTATACAACACTTTGTCTAAAGCATTATTCAATAGATTAACAAGCATATTCTTCCTTTGGTGCCAAACAAGAGTAACATGTCTAGCAAGTAGTAACAACTAACAGGCATAAACAAGAGGGAAAAATCTGCACAAAGACAAAATAATAGAGAAACTGATAACTCCATATTGACTATTCTAAATTTGTAGTAGCGCTTAAAATGATCATAGCTATCTAGGTTGTGCCTCTGTTTCCATTCTTTACTTGTTCATCATATTTTCTTCCAACTTGTCTTCTCAGAAAATAGGTGTTAGTTGGTATAAGGTAAGTTACATAGCTGAACCATTAAATAATAATTTATTATAATTGAGTTTGGGTTCTCAAATTAGTTGATATACACAGCTTGCCTTGTCAATGTCATGAAGAGTGCAATGTTCATTACCTTAGCTTGCCATGCAAATATAATTTATTAGGACTTGTAGTTAAGCTGACATGTCTGTCAATTTCCTTACAGTTAGCAGAGCACTTTGTCTTTACCAGAGCACTTAGCTGGTTATTGTATCTATATCATCTGATTGTCCTAAGCCCAGTTTAGTTATTTTGATTTCATCTAGTCAAATCTGCAGAGTAGCCCTCTATTCTCTTACCACACATATACACTAGTCTAGTACTTGCTCATGGATGTTAGTTTAGTATTATGACTAGTAGTTTAACCATTATGACTAGTAGTTTAGCCATCAGAGATAAGATAGGGACAACAGATTTGTACACAAATAGACAGGAACAAGAAGAAGAAATAATCCAAGGCAGCATATAACAGTAACAGAAATATTAAATTTTTACTAGAGTATTACACACCTATAGCCCATGGAGTCATAATTCTATTGAGATGTTATGCACTATTGACATAATTCTAGTGTAATACAGCTTTCTAATATATGTACATACACTAGTGAATATCAACAATACCTTGAATTGTCCTCTTGCAACTCACAAGCACTATATCCTTCAATTACTTCACCTGCATATAGAACAAAAGAAAATAGGACATATAAGTACTATATTAGAAGGTACAACTACTGCTTAAACTAAAAGTAAACTACTCTGATAATTATCAATTTACCTTCATCATTGTCATTAAATCAAATAAACCAATCTTTGCTGAAGATTAGAGCCTCAAGGCTTTCAGGGGATAATGAAATCCAAATTTTACCCATAATTCTGCCAACAGCACTAAAGGCTGATTTGGAGACCATACTGATAGGAATTGCTAGAAAATCTCTATCCATCAAATATAAGATTGGGTAGACATCTGCATTTCTCCTCCACCAACCTGGACATAAAATTCTCATCAGACTTAAGGGGGATCCTAGGATCTTCTAAGTAAGTGCTTAATTCAGACTGTTGAGTGCGTGCTTCTAGATATTGTGATGTGAACTAAGCAAAGGCGAATTCTATCTACCGTTTACCCAAAAAGTGCACATATGTTCATCAGATTGTAGAAATGTGGGCAAGGCATGGTTCCTCACAACTTTCTCATACTTTGAGTAATACTTATCTAAAGAAGCCTACTCATCTTTTCCTCGACATCAATTTTCTTAAATGGTATGAAAATAAAACCTAAGAAAGTCAAATTTCAGTGAAGGATCCAACATGGCTACTATAAGAAGGGCAACATTTGGCTCATACTGGTACTTCTGAAACTTGACATACACAACACTAGCCAACTCCTTTAGAAGTTCATCTGGATTCCACCTTTCATCAAGTAAAATATCCCGAAAGGCTAACACCAATTTCAAAAACAAATGCATTGTGGGATATCTATCCGTTGAAAATGCCTTTGTGGCATCACAAACTGAAAGAAACATTGCTTTGCCATGGTCCTTGGTGGTAATGTGATAAACTTGGTGCTAAAGAGGCAAGAACTGAATACTAGTCGCATAGCCATTGCATCCTCCATACATGATTTCACTATCAAAATTAGCACATCCAAGTGATGAGCCATGAATTAGTATTGACGAGGATAGAATAATCCTTAAATTATTTCGTCATTATATTCCTTGAATATACCCCTTATCGATAAGAGGTAAATATGACATGATAGTTGTAAGCTCTTCTACGACTATATAGTCGTAAGCTCTTTTATGACCATATAGTTATAAGACTTACTGTGACTACCCCTTGGTTGTAAGTCCTTCTACGACCACGTAATCGTAAGTCTTACTGCTACTACCCCTTGGTCATAAGTGCTTCTACGACCAAATAGTTATAAGTCCTACTGTGACTACTTCATATGGTCGTAAGTCCTTCTACGATTACGTAGTTGTAAATCTTACTGCAACTACTCTATATGGTCGAAAGTCCTACTACGACCACGTAGTCATAAGTTGTCTTATGACCACCTTATGGTCGTGGACCTTTCTGCGACCAACCTATCTCCGGCTAACTTATCTACGATGAACAACTGCATCATGGGTTCATCTGATAAGGCAGTTCGAACGTGCGTTTATCAAATAACTGCACACGATCTCTCTCTGACAACAACTGCTACACGGCGAATGACCTTTTACGTCTCTCTGACAACAACTTCCATCAGGGGTTATCATCCGAAGTATTGAGGTGTCTTCTGGCACGGGACAACTGCCGTCGCTTCACTGGCTATGTAAAGGTTAACGTCAAAGAGAGAAGGGGGAGGCATTTGGATCGAAGGAGGAGATAGTGCTAGGCATTTGCATTACTCTCAATTGTAATCCTTTTCTGGTGATTAGTGATCACACAAGACGTAGTGTTATTATTTTCTTAGGAGAAGGCCCGAACTTGTATAAAATTCTCATGTCTCTACTCTACATGTGCACACACCGTGTTTTTGAAGAGTTTTCTCAAATTCAAATAAATCATACGTAAGATCGTTATTAAAACGTCGACATGTACACTAAATAAAAAGTGAATAAAAAAGAGGGACGAACCAAAGAATTGATGAACCTCAGATCTAACCGGGATCTAGCAGAGGCAGAGAGAGAGAGTGAGAGAGAGAGAGAGAAAGAGGTTTACTTACCTCGTGGGAAGATGTAGTAGTGTGTCACCGAAGCCCTGTGCTCGGAGTTGAAGACGGCAGCCGCCGCCGCACGTTGCTGTTGAGGCGGTGTAGAGAGAGCTCGTAGGTTCCTCTGCTCTGCAGTTTGCACTAACACATCCCTACTCCTTCTATGGGTTACAAAGGCGGGTTAGGTCGAAATTACCAGTCCATTCAAATCGTGGCCCAATCTTGTTTAAGGCCAGCCTAATCCTAACCTTATCCCTTTTATTTTGACCCATTTGATATGACCCGAAGTCAGCCCATTTAATAGCCCAACCCTTTCGGCCCTATAACTCCTGGCCGTTACCAGGACTAGGAACGTAAGAGCATCTCCAACAATATCCTCTAAATCTCATCCCCTAAATCACTTTTTAGAGGACACAATCTAGAATATAGAAGACTAAAAATATGTAACCTCCAACAAGTCCTCTAAATATGGTCCCCTAAATTAAAATTTGGGTCCACAAAAATTACCAACCAAAGAATTTAGGGGATCGGACGACGCAGGAGCGTTGGGGCTGATTTAGGGGATGGTGTGCGTCCTCCATATATAGGGGACGAAAAATCAGGGATGGAGTCCTCTATATTTTTGGGTACCACTTAGGGGATCTGTTGGAGCCTTCTTTTTACCTTTTCTTCTAAAATATAGAGGATATGAGCACTTTAGAAAATTTGTTGAGGATGCTCTAACAAGCTCCCTCTCGCATCCTGAGTTTTTCCTGCAAGCCATGTACAGCTTCGACTTTGTCTCGCTCTGCATTTGCTCTGCACCTCCTTTTGTACTCTGGGAAGCACGAATGGCACAAGCGCACAACTACGCCATGCCACAGACACTCGAACTCGGCTGCTACCCGCGTATCCGACTTAGCTATGGACGAATTTTGGACGTTTCTAGCACTGTTGCTGCTGTTAATTCCAAAAATAGCCACGCTGAAAACACAATTCCAAAAATAACCCCTAAATGACCGCACGATTAACGGCAACGCGACACGTGGCATGTGGTGCGGCCGGGGAGCGCACCACACGTGAGTGGTGCAGTCCCCGACCGCACCACTCGGCGGGCGTCACATCCGGGCAAATGGTGCGCTCCCCGGGCGCACCACACCGCAAATGGTGCGGCCCCCGGGCGCACCACACTGCCAAGTCCCATCACCCGCCTAAAGCAGCTCATTTCGCCCGCCCGCCCGTGCTGCATGCAAGATTCTTTCGTCCGTGCTGCATTTCTTTATACCGTGCATGCAATGTGTCAATGCGTAGAGAGCCGGCCCCTACTGCGAGCGCTGTGAATATTGGGATAAAAGGAAGACCCTGCGTCTGGAATCAACGTTTTTGCATTTGCGCTAGCTAGAGAAGCAGCAAGCAAGGGAGGGAGCAGATAGTGAAGGGAAGAAGAGCAAGAGAGGGAGCAATAGAGGCTTTACACGGCATTTGGAGTAATTTTAGAAGGGATCTGAAGTTTTCGCAAGTGAGAAAGTTGTAGATCGTCTCGTGAGCTTCAAGAAAAGGTAAATATCATCTCCATGCGTCTGTAATTTAATCATAGTAATTAGCCGGTAATTAGCGTAAACGTTCTGTAAACGATCTCATATGTCTACTGTAATGTTAAATGGTTGTAGTTATCTTGTTGTATTTTATGTAATTATCGTGTTGTATTTTTAATTTTATGTGAAGAAATTATGTACTGTTGTTGTCCACTGTAATGTAAAATGTTTGTAGTTGTTTGTGATTGTAGTGTATTGCATTTTTTTTGTAAAATATTTGTAGTTGTAGTGTACTGTAATTTATGTTTTATGTGAAGAATTTTGTACTGCTCTTGTGGACCGTAAATTTTAAAAAAAGTTGACTGGATTGTACCAACATTTAAATGATATCATTGTGAAGCACACTGCTAGTCGGAAAGGCCACTTGCGTAGCTACTGTTTGTATTAACATGTACTCATTCATGTAGCCAAAATCACTGAATAATATTAGATCTTGCTGTGCATGTTTGAGAGAGCGTGCTTCCATAAATTAGGAGAGAAATGGCTGAGAAATTGTAATTTATTTATCACATAAATTAGCGAGTAAATTTGATTTATATAGGAATTTGCTATGGCACTCCGTAAATTAATTATAAATTAGATTTACTAATAAATAAGTACCATACGAAATTGAGATGGAAATATTACGCTTGTATGTGGTAGGCAGTAGGTATTGTATGATGGTACAGTTGTTGTATGTTATATATGCTAAGAGGGTTCAGTATGGATTTATGTTAGGTACGCCATGGGTGACATCCAAGACTTATTCGTGTTCTATGGAAATGGTCTCGTACGGGACGGGTCGTACGGGGCAGACCTGAATAATTGTGACCGGACTGTGATCCGGGCACGCAATCTGAACACCATGAGCCTGTTGGAGCTACGGAGATGCGTGCGTTCCGCATTCGATCGGGACACCGCAAGGAACAAATTACGGATCGAGGCAGTGTATGCCACAGTTGGAGGTGTTGCAGGGGATACAATGTGGCAACTTATAAAGGTGACGAGCGACGCTTCATGGGCGAACTACATAGAGGTCGTGTGCAACCCAGACGCATTGATATATGCCAGGCCAATGGTGTATGTTCAATTCGTGGAGAGGACAGAATCATCCGCCATGGGTGGCTCTGGTGGTGCTGGCGGAGATGTAGATCGTGCATTACTCTACGGCGGTCATGAAGATGCTGATGAAGGAGGAGTCCATGAGTCAATGGAAGATGGTGACCTGCAGAGGCGCGTGGAGAATTTTCAGCCGAATGAAGGTGCCGAGAGGTGGTGGGCCGCGCGTGTTGACTGCCACGAGTACCTTGAGAACCAGGTGCAGGAAAGTGAGGAGGAGGACGATGTGGAAACAGAGAGTTCAGGAGAGGAGGAAGAAGGGGAACCTACAGCGGGAGGTGTGGTAGGTGGTGTTGTAACCACGGAGGGTGCGTACGTGCCGTCCAGATTGGACGACATCGCAGCGGAATCCCTAGTTCTGCCACGGGCGGAGGAGGCAGAGTGGGGATTCAATGAAGGCAGACTCGCTGTAGGGCAGAGCTTCCATAACAAGAGTGCTGCACAGCAAGCTATTGCCATATACGCCGTCAACATAAGCCGGACATATCGGGTGCATAGGTCCAACCCTGACACCTACATTGTGAAGTGTGTGTACGGCTCCTGCTTATCACTGCAATCGTTGAAGAGACCTGGAACCGTTCAATAGGATACTTCGTCAATAGAGCCATGATGGCGAAGCATCATATGGACGAAGGCAAAGAATTCTCTGAGGTAGCGCGGGCCTACATGGACAAGAAGATGGAGAAGGCTCGTTCGCATATTGCTCAGACCATGGATGGCTTACGGAGGAAGTTTGAGGTTCGCCTCAGACAGAAGTACATGATGGGGCAGGCTAGAGGGGATCGTAAGCAGGTGTGCACGATTGATGACAGAGCATCTTGCACCTGCAACAAGCCGCAGCTTCTACACAAGCCATGCTCCCACGTGTACGCGGCATGCGCGTTATGGAACCAGGCGCCCACGCATTACATCTCAAGGTACTATGACATGAAGCACCTGTTTGAAACCTGGAGCACGGAGTTCCATTCGTACGGGGTGGACATGCATTATAGGGAGCTCTGGCCAGGGCAGATCAAGTGGGTGCCGAACGATGCACTGAAGCACGTCGGCCGTGGGCGAAGACAGAGCCGTCGCATTCGTAACGACATGGATGATAGCCAGCGTGGGGATCGGGTTCGACGCCCGAAGTGCAGACTATGCAAGACGGTTGGCCATTCATTTAGGCAGTGCCCAAACAGGCCGACATCAAGTAACGCTCCATAGTATGCAGCACATGGATTGTCATTGTGCACTGCTGGTATCGTGCATCCTGTAACCTATGCTGAATGTATCTTACCAAATTATTTCCGTGTACAATTTGTTTGAGTCATTTCTTGCAAATTATGTTATGTTGTGACTTATTCGATATTTCGTTATCATTTGTTGCCGTTCGATGCAAATTACGTTTGTTCATGTTATGGTGCCATTTATTTTACGATGTATTATCATTACCTACAAATTATGTATGTTGCATATTCTCATGACACTGCGTACTGACTTGTTTTCAATCATCGGCAGGACATGGCGTACGAGTTGCTTGAGGCCCATTGGGATGACCACCACCGATGCACAGCGTGGGCATCTATGCCTGAGGGCCCTCCGTGTTTCGTCCTTAGGGGCCCCCGAGAGCACTGGCCGCTAGACGAGCGGTATATCCCGCTGCTGCGAGACACCGGTCTTTTGCCCCTTGCTCGCATGCTGGATGTTCCCTATACGTTGCAGTTCGATGCGGCGTTGCTGTCCGCACTCGTGGATCGTTGGAGACCGGAGACTCACACCTTCCACTTCCGGTGGGGCGAGATGACTGTTACACTTCAGGACGTGTCCATGCTGACAGGTCTACCCATCCGTGGTGCAGCAGTAGTGCCAGGCGGTCAGTCCACCCGAGCAGACACGCAAGGGCGGTACGAGTGGTTCGGGCAGACGTACCGAGGTTACACGGCGCAGGAGTACATGGGTGATTTCCCAACGTCATCGTCATTCCAACAGCCGTATGCACCGGTATGTACGCATGTAGTAAACATAACACATGATATACATAATGATTATAAACTTTTTTGTATTTTTCATTGCAGGACGTAGACCCCTCGTCCGATTGGCTGAGCTCTATTACAGGCCAGCAGTCGGAACTCCCCACAGAGATGTACCCACCACCGCCTCCGACGCAGACCTCGCAGTACGACCTTCGAGATGCACCGCGCTCCCCTAGCAGGTTCACCTTCTCGGAGGATCAGATACGTCGTCCGAGGCGGCGGCGACGAGATGATAAATGAATTTTTGTAATTGTGCTGTTGTAATTTTTTTGATGTTTTTCAAGTGCTTGATGGTTTGATGTTGAAAGATGGTTTCCAGTATAAAATGGTTGCTCTAAGTTCTTTGATTTACTATGGCATACAACCAACTGAGAGATGACAACACAAAACAACACATACATTGCACGTACATGAAATGTAAAAGTAGTACAACCACCAACACACCAACGAACACAACAACTAAAATCCAACACAACCGTACTTAACACATTACCAAAAATAGCTTGACGACAACACAACATAAAACATTACCAACATACACGAGGAGAACCTCCAGCACTACAACTTGAGGATAACAATAATCACAAGAAACAAAATAGCACACAACATTAAATTTATCTTCCACTCTAGTCTGTCGAAACGATGCCGCATCCCGACAGGGTCGCAACCCCCAACGACAACTCTCTCATGGGGAACATTGGCTGTCCTATTGCCCATTTCATCCTTCCACACCCAGAATCGGCAACCACCATGAGCTTCCTGCGATTCCATGACAAGAAGTTTTTTAAACATACCACCACGATTTCAACGAACCCGAAACAATCTGACTCACCGAGTGATTTGGGCACTTGTAGTAGTGTCGCCCAGGATTCGCGGCCGTCTGTGATGTCCTACGTCTAACCAAGGTGTTGCAATTTGGGCACATCACCGTGGGTGCCCATGACGACGTGCTGAGCTGACTCATTGCCTACTCTGGTGGAGTGAGCACGAAAGGAAACTACATTGATTGTGAACAACTAACTCAGGAGGTGACTAATAACATGGCAAGGGAGTATGTGAGGGATGGCTCCGTTTTATAGGCTGTGTGGGGGGCAGCCTCACGCACAAAGAACACAGACAACACAAATGATACACGCACATAAAGGGGCAGTGAGCAGACAAAAAGGGGCACCTTTGCTTAGTGACATGAAAAAAGAGGGCATCTTTGCCCAGTGATATGACAAAACGGGGCAGCTTTGCCCAGTGACTTGACAAAACGGGGCAGCTTTCCGCAGTGACATGACAAAAGAGGCCAGCTTTCCGCAGTGACATGACAAAACATGCCACCTTTGCCCAGTGGGATGACAAAACGGGGCATCTTTGCTGAGTATTGCATTTTTTGTGGCTTGTGATAACAACTCCACGAAGATAACAACCAATCCATCGCATGCTTAACAATGTTGCACATTACATCGTTACGGAAAGAGGCCACAGAACATGAAGGCGTCACTCACTTACAACACGAAACAACACATACATTGCACATACATAATTTATGGAAAGTAGTACACCCAACAATTTACGGAAAGTAGTACGGCCAACACATACATGAACTAAAATACGACACGACCATAACCCTCGTTACCTACATGTCAAACGAGCCTCGTGGCACCCACATGGAGAATTGCTGAGGGGGCCGTCTCGGACGTGGCTGGCCGTCGTGGTAGTGACATGCACATATGCAGCTCGGGTTCGCGCAGCAACATGTGGGATCATAAGAGCTTCCTATATTCACGACCTCCTCGTTGCCCCTCTCGCGTTGCATCTGTTCGCGGAGGTCGTTGTTCTCCTCAGTGAGACTCTCCATTCGGTACTCCAAGTCCCATATTCGAGCCCATAATGTATCCACATAACGATCAACATACCGTTCATGAGGAGGGTCGATCCAGCGGGAGAAGTCGCATTTTGCCATCTGCAAAAAAAAGGACGGTAAACTTCGCGGGTCCATAAGCAATACAAAATAGTAAAACTACTAAATTGTACCCCGGAGCGTGAGCATCGGAAGAAACGTCGCCCGCCATCGTTCGGGGAATCCAAGATCTGGACGACTGCGTACTCATTGTGCCTACATTTCGGCCACGCTGGTTGAGCACGCCGACTTGGTATCAATCGGTACTGTGGACCGAACATATCCCTCCTTTCTAAGGGAATGTCGTCCTTCGGTGACCCAAATCCCACTGGCCCCTCGGCTTCCGACATGGTTTGTTCAAGCACGAAAGACAGGGTACTTCTTTGTTCGACTGAACAATGTGTTGGGACTGGGACCCCAACCGTGCTACTTATACCAAACGAGACAACTTGCTGCATTCACCTCAAACGAATAAAAGGACAGTTCTTCGCACAGACGTGACATAACAGGGCATCTTTGCTGTAAGAGATGACAGAACAGGTCTGCTTTCGCAATGAAATGACAAAAGAGGCCAGCTTTGCTCAGTGACAGGACAACACTGTGCAACTTTTCGCAGTGACATGACAAAACGGGGCAGCTTTGCTCAAAGAGATGATAGAGGACAGCTTTTCGCAGTGAAATGACAAAAGATGCCGGCTTTGCTCAGTGAGATGACAAAAGATGACAGCTTTGCGCAGTGACATGATAAAACGGGGCAGCTTTGCTCAGTGAGATGATAAAAGATGCCAGCTTTGGGCAGTGGCATGACAAAATGGGGCAGCTTTGCTCAGTGGGATGCCAAGATGCCAGCTTTGCTCAGTGCTATGACAAAAGATGCCAGCTTTGGGCAGTGAGATGACAAAACATGCCAGCTTTGCGCAGTGACATGACGACACGGCGCAGCTTTGCTCAGTGAGATGACAAAACATGCCAGCACGGTCAGCTGCGGCCCGCGATGCCGCCCGCGATGAGAAAATAAGGGCGATACAGGCTCGGGTAGAACAAGCCCATCGTGCTACGATGAAAGGTCCCCCCCAGAGCGCCCGCGTAGCAACAACCCCATCCCGGACGTCCCCACCGAGCGTTCGCCACAACTACCACCTGAGGGGGAGACACCTCCGCTTTGTTGGTGCGGGGACGTGTGCAAGTTCTTCAAGTCTAAGCACCGCATCAGTCTAGGTATGCGTTACTGGGGTTGCGCAAACTACTCCAGTGACTACCCCAACCGCCGTTTTGACACCGCAACCTATCGGCAGCCGGTAACGACCACATGCACCATTTTCCCCTACCTTTTCTCCTTCACAGCACGCACTAACAATATCTCCCATGTATTTACAGTCTCCGGAGCCCCTGTGTGGCTACCGCAAATGGATCGATCTTGAGATCCACCCTGAGGACCAATGGACCCTCGACTTCGAGGAGTGGAATGTCACAAAGGAGGAGTTGCTGGAGGAGGAGCGCCGCAAGCACGAGCACACCCTGCGTATACAGCGCGAGACGCAAGCTCATCTTGAAGCGTGCACGCGTAGGGAGCGGGAGGCTCGCGAGATGGAGCGCGAGAGAAAGAGGGAAATTGCGGCTAAGGCAAAAGAGGCCGCGGAGGAGTTCAACGCCGAGCGGGCAAGGAAGGGAAAGTGGCCCCGGTCCACACAGTAGGTCGTACGAGCAGTTGGGTGGGTTAGTCGCATATCATGCTATATGTTATGCATGTAATAAAAATCTACGCGGCATGTTACTCCCAACTGTATTATGAAGTTTAATATCTAGTATTTTCGCATTCCATGATTCACGTAGCACCTCATTTAACAATATTAACATAGCGGTCCTCACCTTCAAAATATCACTTACCACTTTATGTATCGACCGTTCTACGGTCAATCTTTCCTAAAAAAAATTTACCAAAATTTTTTATGCATCTACAACTTACAATGAACATAATCTTTTATTACAACTTTATCTGATTTTTATCCAGTTTATAACTACAAAATTGCCAAAACTGAAAACAATCACGGAGATTGCAAACCCTAACAACAGACCAAACCCTAAAATTCATTTACCACTTTATGTATCGACTGTTCTACGGTCAATCGTTCCTAAAAAAATTTACCAAATTTTTTTATGCATCTACAACTTACATTGAACATAAACTTCTATTGCAACTTTATCTGATTTTTACGCAGTTTATAACTACAAAATTGACAAAACATACAAACATCACGCGGATTGCAAACCCTTAAAACATACCAAACCCTAAAAGTCACTTACCACTTTATATATCGATCGTTCTACGCACAATCGTTCCTAAAAAAATTTTACCGAAATTTTTTATGCATCTACAACATATAATCAACATAAACTTGTTTTACAATTTTTTCAAATTTTTTTCTGATTCACAACTACAAAATTAACAAAACTTATAATCATACGTGTTCAATATCACTTTCCTTCATTTCCTCCAATTGGTCATATCACATTTGTGCTCAAAAATTTTTTCTTTAAATTGCTTCCAATAAAACAACATACCATGATCGAAATTTGTTATTGTCAGTTGAACACATTTTTCACGGTCAACAATATATGAAAATCACAAAAACACTAATCATTACTTCACACAAATTTCGTTCGTACCCTACCAACCAATATTTTTAATTTTCAAAATTGCGCAACTAATTACACAAGCAGTAAAGTGGACTCCACTTCAAATTCATATTTTTTCACACATTATTTCACATATACACATAAATTTTTATTTAAAAAAATAACTTTACAAATGCGTATACATTAAAATCTCCCGTGCAAAAAAACCCTGGTGTACGGCAGAGTGGTGCGGTGTGGTGCCGCACCATTAGGCGAGTGGTGCGGTGCGGCACCGCACCATATACGTGGCAGACGGCGGGAGTGTGGTGCGGTCCCCACCGCACCACTCAGGTGTGGTGCGCTCCCCGGCCGCACCACTGGACACGTGTCGCGAGGGCGTTAAGTGGTGCGGTCAGGTGGGGGCTAGAGTTGGAATTTCGTTTTCGAAAAGGTTATTTTTGGAATTTTGGGGTATCAACAGTGTCAAAAACGTCCAAAATTCGCTATGGACATGGTCATGGATGTGACTCACGTGACATTTGCTAGACGAAGTCGAGGAGCCTGCTCGGCACGGGTCGCCTGTGGCGTCGTAGCGCGCGAATTTCCTCGGGATAAGGCCCGCCCGCGTAGAGCTCTCGGCCGCGCGGCAGCCCGGAAAAGCCTGCGCACCGAACGTTGCAGTCCCACGCGCGCCCGGACCAGGTGGAGGCACCCGCGCGATGACGTGCGGTGGATTTTCATTTTGGGCGAAACGACCGTGCGCCGGCCCAAAATCACGGGGATCCGACGGGCGGATACCTCGGGGCCCCGACGCGCTGGTTTCGCGGGCCTCGGCACGGAACCGCACTGGCGCACCACCACCCCCGGCATCCCCGGACGGCCACCGCTCCTCACCCCACCTCACTCACCTAGACCTAGTACTTTTACCCCAGCGATGGGTGGGAGCCGAGCCCTTTCCCTCTCCTCCCTCTGCGCCACCACCCTCGCCACCGCGGGCGCGTCGACCAAATCCCCCCTCTTCTCCCACCGCGCTAGCCCCGCGCACCACCTCCCGCTCCGCCTCGCCGCCATGTCGTCCTCGTCGCCCGCTCCGACTCCCGCCGCAGCCGCAGGTGGTGACTCCGCGGCCCCGGCCCCCTCCGCGTCCTCCGCCATCGACTTCCTCACGCTCTGCTACCGCCTCAAGGTGAGTGCTCACTGCTCCACCAATCCCTGCTTGCGGCTTCCGTTTGTGCTTGTGAGGTTTGTGTCGTGATGTGATGTCTGCGGGTGTAGACGACCAAGAGGGCGGGGTGGGTCAGGCGCGGCGTGCAGGGGCCCGAGTCGGTGGCCGACCACATGTACCGCATGGGCGTCATGGCGCTCGTCGCCGCAGACCTCCCCGGCGTTG
The DNA here is from genome assembly GCA_017311315.1 of Dendrocalamus latiflorus. NCBI lineage: Eukaryota > Viridiplantae > Streptophyta > Magnoliopsida > Poales > Poaceae > Dendrocalamus > Dendrocalamus latiflorus. Next base: position 20,208,952 of record CM029634.1, read on the forward strand.
ACCGCGACAGGTGTGTGAAACCCGGCCGTTTCCTCATACTCTTGTTTGGTGGGATTTTCTTCTTCTTCTAGTGCCATCCTTTTGCTTGATGGGTTTAACCTTTTCTTGTTCTACAGGTGTGTGAAGATGGCGATTGTGCACGACATAGCCGAAGGTACTCCGTGATGAGTTATTGTTTTGTTAGTTTTTGTTGGATTTTGACGCTGATTGTATCAAACTGGGATAATGAATGTGATAGCCATCAGGCTTTTCAGCCTATGAGGGCGTTGGTACAATAGCATTTCCCATTGTGTAAAAGGAACTACTTAGAAAGATTGGACATTTGGACTCATTCCAACTATTTTGATGCATCCCCAGCTATCGTTGGCGATATCACCCCTTCTGATGGTGTGCCCAAGGAAGAGAAGAGCCGCAGGGAGAAAGAAGCTTTGGACCATATGTGTGGATTGCTTGGTGGAGGTTCAAGAGGTAAATGTCGAAATATGTGAAAGCAAAGCATTGTCAACATTCTGTACCTTAGGAATGTTAGGCTGGTACCATTTCATTGATATAACTTTGTCTTTTGGCATATGATAATTATGAATGTGATTTTATAACTTCCTAGTGACTGTAAACACTATTCTAAGCCTGTCATCAAGATGAACTTCCTAGTGACTGTAAACACTATTCTTAGCCTGTCATCAAGATGATATGATAGCTCAGTTTAACACCTTAGTGGCTCCACTGCGTTTGCCGGAGTTCAAGGAGAAAAGAACAAAATAAGGATGTCTATGATTTTTCTGAATAACTTATTCAAGTAAATGCTAGGAATATCGATTCCATCTGTAATGTTTGTTATCCTTTAAGCCAGATTCATCCTTCTGTTGCTATTGCTTAAATGGGCATATTTTACCATCCAACATTTTTTTTTATCACTGCCATCGGAAAGTAGTTCAGAACGTAGAGGTCCACTAAGCAGCTTGTGTTCTCACACTCCAAAACATATTGTAGAAAGTTATTGGACAACATTGGAGGCCGTCCCTTGGTTAGATGCCTAAGGCAATATTTTGAAATTTAAAATGATGCTGCCATTTGGAGAAGCTATTCTTTATGCAAGATGAGGAATGTTTTCTGTAGATGACAGACTAACAAGTCATGGTATTGTTCTTTGCCCTTATACATTTGATATGCAGTAAACATAGGCTTTATCTGCATGTCATTTTTTCAGCCGAAGAAATTTGTGAGCTTTGGATGGAGTATGAGAACAATGCCTCTTTGGAAGCAAAGGTTGTCAAAGATTTTGATAAGGTACATTTTTTATCCAGCTATGTCACTATTTTTACCCAGCAAATCATTATTCTTGGACTATTAACTGTTGACCTGCTAATGCATCAACAGATAGAAGATAATAAGTTATTAAGGAGAGTTACTGACATAATGACAACATTTGTTCCAGGCTATTAGATGTCAGTTTGTGAGATCATTAAACCGGCAATGTCATAACTTATGTGCTTAACTTAGTTGGGTCCCAGTGCAGAAAATCAAATTGGGCCCTAGATTGACTCCAGTGCAGAAAATCAAATAGGGCCCTAGATAGACTTTGACCTTTGGATCTAATGTTTTCCTTTACAGAGAAGTAACCTTTCGTTTCATTATGTTCTGTTTTAAGGTTGAGATGATACTTCAAGCACTGGAGTATGAAAAGGGTAAGCTCATACTGGTACTCAAGTGTTTTGATGTACTCAGCATCATCCTTTTCCCATGTGCAATAGCTATAGACTATATATTACTAAATGTATTTATCAAGTACTCTTGTTGAGATGAAATAAGTATAGAGGAAATGCAGCTCAGGTATCAAGTATGGGCCATCTTTTGCGTCTTATTGTAATTTTAGCATTACACTATTAATAATATACACTACGGAGCGTGAGAACTGAGGAGTAATAGACACTAATGCCAATGTATCCGAAAATTTTCAGAGCAAGGGCTGGAGCTAGAAGAGTTCTTCCAATCAACAGCAGGTATGAGTGTCTTGTTTTTTTTTCTCTCCTTACATTAGATTCTGCTACTCAATTTCCTTGAGCATTCAGCAATCATCATACTCAATTGAACACTTCATCTAAACTGTGGACTGTTCATTTGTTATTTTCACTCTTACACATGGAAAAATATATGTGAGATGATTTAAACTGTTGATTGCCGAATATATTAACACCTGAGCGATTAAGTGCTTTCTCAATTGAAACTAGCATCTCCTAAGTGCTTTCTCAATTCTCATGAGTTGATATGTTCCTTCTGTTAAATTTCCTCCTTGCACAGATCGATTTCCTCCTTGCACAGATCGTATTTTCGTTGATACTGCATGAGCATTCGAACACTTGACAAAAACTATCCTTATTTGTCTGGTTAATTGCTTTGCAGGAAAATTTCAGACAGACATTGGGAAAGCATGGGCAGCAGAGATCGCATCAAGAAGAAAGTGAAAATAACTGATCTAATGACAAGCCCATTTGGCTCTTCCCTTTCAAAGAGAACTCTATTGTTGAACTTTACTTTTGCAGTCTTTCTTAGCTCTGAGACAAGTCGGGCTCGCAATATTTGAAGCTCCAGATCAGCCAGTCGTAGAGGTTAATGAGTTATTTTTGATGTAGTTGCCCCTGTCAAGAGCTAGTTGCTTACCTGCCTTCGGCGTGCCGGATCCACCAGGAAAGTCCTAGGACCAGCCTCTTTGTGATGTAATATCAGTTAATTCATGATGCACTGTACCTACAGTATCTCACGGCAATCAACTTCCATCGTTTCAGTTGCAATTTGTATGATTGTTTTCAGATAGATGACCTCTGCTAGGCGCTTCAATTCTTACACAACTTCAGTGCATTATTCGGGCCTAGTACCACTCCAATAGATACACACACACAATAAGAAAAAACAGAAGATACATCATGAAATAAAATAGGTATATATTACAAGCCTTTAGAGTAGAGCAGCAAGCAACAGCAAGCTCTGGCGATTCTTGCAACCTTCCCCTAAGGAACCCCTCGCAGAAGCTCGTCCAAAACTCTCTGTCCGGCTCACCGCGTTCTGCCGTGCTTTCGTGCGATTTTTAAAGACGTTGCCAACGTAGCTCTTCAGTGCGGGGAGGTGGTCTTCCAGCATGGCAATAGAATGGAAGATGGGCGACTCGATGCATAGACATACTACGTGGGTCGGTGCTTCTGGTAGTTTGGAAGCATCAAATTGAGATGACGCTTGTGTTGTTATCTACCGTTTTGAGTAGCAGTCTTCACATTTTAGCACACAAAGTTGCACGTTAAAAAATGTTAATCTTCCTCCTCTAAAAAAATGTTAATCTTGTGTTTTTGTTATCAGAGTGTTAATCTTGTGTTTTTGTTATCAGATAATCTAGCAAGTGTAAAATTGTTAAAGAGTGTACGTCTAGTGAACAAACCGAATCTCGACTATCGCGCTCTTGTGTTAGGGCCTGTTTGGGAAAACTCCACCACTGAAAACGTGGATCTGGAGCAGCAGCTCCACCATGGATCTGGGATCCCACCATGGAGTGTTTGGCTTGTACAGCAACTCCAGATCCACGAAATTGAGGTTTTGGTGGGAATGATCACTTTTGGTGGGATGGGGTGTGTAACCAGTGGCATTGGTGGGTAATTACCACCAAACTCCACGGTGGAGCACCCCTTGAGAAGCTCCATGAAATCCATTGATCTGGCCCTCAGATCCAGGATTTTGGTGGATCCAGATTTCGCGGAGCTGGAGCGTTTGGGTAAAATTTCGTGGAGTTAAGCTGTTTTTTGTGGATCTGGAGCTGGTGGAGCTCTCCCAAACAGGCCCTAAATCGATGCTTGCCCGTCTCGTGATCTGTTTCTCCACTCGATGTTTCTGTTTAGACGAGTCTTTGGTGAATTTTTTTAGAAATAATCCATATTTTATTCGAAATAAAAGAAATATACCTATGCAAATTTTTTTTACAGATATTGGCTCCAGTTGCCGAACCGTCGGGCGAATGGAACCAATCGTCCAACGACAGCGCGACACAAGTAATCCGCTGGACGTTGGGCAAAATAATTGCAGTCGTCGAACCGTCGAGCGAGGCGACTGTAGTTCTAGTCGTTGAAGGGTTGGGCGACTGGAAATGCACATAAAAGCACCGCGCGGCCGAGGCCGCATGTTGGTGAAGAGAAGGAAGTTGCTCGTGACGAGGCCGATGCGGTACATGGAGGAGAGGAAGAACGGTTACGGCATGGTGAGGCTACAGGACAAGTCGATGAAGGAGAGCATATGGAGTACATAGTGCATCACATGGAGAGCGATGACTGAATGGCTTGGGCTGAAGAGAAAGCTGTACAGGAGAACGACGAGGGCAGTTCAGATGAGGACGAAGCTCCCATCTCGCAGGAATGGAATCGGTTTGATGTTGAGAGTGTTGCTGCATATGACGAGCATGAATCACCGTGAGAGCATCATGACACAGAGGTTCGGTTGCATTCAATGTTTGCTGATAAGGTATCGTTGAAGGATTACATCAAGCTGTGGGTTCTGTCTATACAGCGGACTTTTCAGGTTATGAAATCTAGCCATGAGCAATATACCGTGAAGTGCGAGCAGGCCGATTGTCCTTGGAGGGTGCATGCACGTAGACCGAAATATGAGACTCACTGGATTGTGTCGAAGGTGGAGCTGTACTACTGCATTCTCAGTAGTGTTTTGCCAAGACATCGTAACTTAACATCCGTCTTTATAGCCAATATAATGTATGGAGAGATAGTGGAGAAGAAGGATATGGAGGCTACACACATTATGGTGGCTATCAAGAAGAAATTCAAGTACAAGATTAACTACGCGAAGGCGTGATGTGTGAAGCAGAAGGTGTTGGAAAAATGGTTCGGGTCTTTCGAGGCAGCGTACGACAACCTTCCTCGTATGCTTCAGGTATTGTAGGATAGAAATCCGAGCATGTATATCGCTGTGAAGGACAAGCCATCTACAAGCTGTCAGGTTTTGCGGTGTTGCAGAGGGCCTTCCTAGCTTTCGGTGCATGCATTGAGGCATTCAGCCATATGCTTCTCATGATCTCAGTTGATGGGACCTTTTTGACCAGCAAATACAAAGGCTAGATCCTTATGGCCATTGACGTTGATGGCAATAATCAAATTATGCCACTGGCCATCGCATTCATGGAAAGTGAGAATTACGATAGCTGGTTATGGTTCCTTAGACATGTAAGGGTTGGAGTTGTCGACGCTCGTCCTGGTGTGTGCATAATCCATGATTGCCACGCCGAGATAGTGAAGGCCATAAGAAAATTTTAGAAAGACCCCGAGAAGCCCTTCCCCTGGCCAGATATGAGGAATAGATGGTGCATTCGTCACATAGGGGCGAATTTCTTCAGGCAGTTCCTGAAGCAACCATTGATGAAGCTGTTCAATAGGCTGGCTATGCAGAACCAACAGAGAAAATGTGACACTTTGTGGGCGTTGTTGGACGAGTACAGCGGGAAGCACGTCGACGAGAGGAACAAGGGCCTAGCCATGCCTAGGGCGGCACAACCCGAATGCCTCACAGCATTGAATGAGCCTAACGCAGCTGGTCCGAGGAGGAAGAGCTCACGGAACATCAAGTGTTTCTCGTAGTGGATCGAGGGAGCATCGTTTCAATGTGGTACTCCGGGATAGAGTCAGATTTGGGATAGCTCATGCCCTTGTTACCCACGAGGTATACCTTGAAGATCATGTAAATGAACCTAGCTGCTCATGCAACAAGCCAAAGTTGTTACACAAGCCATACTCTCATGTCCTCGCTGCATGTGGGACTATGGGCATGGATCCTTCAAACTTCATGTCCGAATACTTCTTCAAGGAGAGGGTGATGCATGCGTGGTGTGGCGAGCTCGAGGGGTTCAGGGTTGTGGGGAACTTCGCTACCTTGGATATTGCAGGGAGGACCTGTATTCCAGATGTTGAAATGCTAAAGGGTGGGAAGGGTCGGCGACAGAGCCGATGTATTATAAATGATATGGATGAAGTGCAAGGCAGCGTGCCTGGTGCACACCGCGGGCGATACAGTCGAGAGGGGCATATAGCTAGACGATGTAAGGCATCTGCTAATCAATAGATAGACCAACATGGTTTCTACAACTAGTTATTGGAGACTACAAATAATTGTCCATTGTAATGCGTACTTTATTAGTTGGCATTTTTTACATGAGTAATGTCGTACTAACTGTATCGTACATTGAATATACCGTTTGTACAATTATTGTAGTATTTCTCCCTTTTCAGTAATGTATCAGGTATTTTGCTGGTAGTCTAATATTGTTTCCTTTATTTATTTACAAGTTCTATTTACTATTGCTTTACATTCGATGTTTTTTGTTCCGCATAAATGCTAACTTGAATTCATTTTGCAGGTATGGCTCATGAGCTTCGTGAATCGGACTGGCCTTACGGCCTATTGGACGAGCACATTGACCGGCTGCATCGCGCTTCTAGGGAGCACAGAGGAGCTGACTGACTTAGGGGGTGATCCGCACACGCACACCTTGAGTGACCTGGAGGCTAGACCCACGCTAGATAGCCAGGTTGCACTCTGGCAGTGTTGTATTCTTTCCATAAGTAGGTTGCGTACTGACCTTTTTTTGCTTCGCAGGCTGAGCGATGCCGGGCTACTCCCTCTTGCCCGGATGGTGCAGGCCACTGACGAGGACAGACCGGCCATGCCTACGGGCGGGAACGGCGCGGAGCGATCACGATGCTTCCCGTTCGACCGCTCTTTGCTAACAGTTTTCACTTCCCATTCGGGGAGATGGCTCCTACTCTATAGGATATCTCCCTGCTGCTCGGCCTTCCTATCGCGAGAGCTACTGCCTTCCTACCTGAGGCCCCGGCCGGGTGGGCGCAGACCTGTTGGATAGGTTCCAGAGAGTCCTTTTGCCTGGCACCGCGACGGAGTAGTACATTTTCCCGCGGGGTCAAACACATGGGCCGTCATTGAGGTAGTTCTCACAATTCCAGGTATGTGCCTGACGCCCTTTCTATTTGATCCTCCATACTCTCATTTCCGTTGTACTATACTAATCACTTTTTGGTTGCATTTAGGTGGAGCGAATGGACCTGACCGCAGACAAGCAGCAAATCTCGTAGCACTTGGAGGTATACTTGCTGTGGCTGCTTGGTTGGGTGCTCTTCACCACCAGCCTGGCAACACCGTCGACACGCGCCTCATCGCTCACGCTAGGGCCATCGCCGAGGGCGAGGCCCCGCAGATCAGCTGGGGTTCAGCCGCACTTGTCGCAACCTATCGCGTCTTGTGTGATGCGTGTGGGAGGACCAAGGTGAACTCGGTCCTCGCGGGGTGTCTTCTGCTACTGTAGCTATGGTTGTTCAAGCGCTTCAGCCTCGGACGGCCCATGCTCGGGGACATGACTCCGTACGGGGCCAAGATGTACCCTGGGGGCGACGTCGACCGGCCTACGATGGGTTCTCTTTGGTGTTATGGACGGGTAAGTAGTCTGACTTGCAATTAATTCCTTCGTATTAAGGATGATCGTATGTAACAACTGTTGTTCCTTGTAGGTACAATTCGCACACGTCTAGGTTACGTAGGCATATCTGCCCTTTGTGAAGCAGTTAGACCACTTCACGACTAACGATGTACGCTGGGAACCATACTCACCTGTGGCACTGCAGAGCTGCGCTCCTGATGGGTTGTTCTCGCTCTGCTAGCATGACTGGGATTTCTGGCTGACGCACCAGAAGCTCATGTACAACGTCTTCGTCGAGGACTACGCAGCGCAACATGTGATGCACCAGTTCAGCCTACAACAGGTCATTCCAGTACCAGTCAGGCAACCGGTACCACAGAACGTCCACGCGTGAGTGATTGCCTCATAGGACTATCCTTTTACTGCTAATTCATTTGACAACTTGTAATGAAATGCTACCTCCTACAGGCACCCTAGTACGGGAGTCAAATGCGGCATGGATTGGGCGACGAAGATGGAGGGGTGAAAAGCCCAGTGGAAGGGCGCGCTATAAGACTGTGTGGAGGAGGGAATCCCCTGTGACAGCAACACGTACGACGAGTACTTGCGCTGGTATCAGCCTCGGACATGTACTAGGCTGGTACATATCATCGACCTATCCCCAGCACACGTCATAGCACCAACGGACACGTACCCCGCGCACCTCGCGCGGGACACTCACATCATAGTACATTGCATCAAATTTATAAATGTTCACTTCTGGCAATGCCACTAAGCAGGCTAACACCGATGCTACGATTTGGAGGAAGTCTCACACCATGGCGGATAGGATCGCTAGTGGTGTGGAGGTGACACAGGAGGAGGCGGTGCAGGCTTTGCGTAGTGTGCAGGCCTTCGCTGCACATATCGTCACCCTATTGTCATGCAGGAGGTTACCGAAGGTCCGCATACCCGCGCCCGGTGCACACATGGTGCGTCCATCGAGGCCGCCCCATCCGGCATGGCACCGTGCGGGGGTTCTGCATGGCCACGTCCTACACTACCTCAGCCTGACAAGAGTGGGAGGTCAGCATGGGCACATCCCCCTACATCGCCAGCGCAGTAGTTTGGCCGTCCTCCATACTTCCTCGGCTTCCCCACGCAGGGCACATACGCCATGTCGTACATCCCTCCAGATGGCTTTGACCATGCCATGGCGCTAGCCAAGGGTATGCTTTGCCTCTTTTCGGTTTTCTCCCATCCCTTTATCTGGCAAACTAACAATATTTACACTACAGGTCTTATACCCATAGATTAGGGATGTGGGGTCTCCCTGGGCTAGGATAACATAGACCAGTAATTTTCGGACTGGGTCGGCCAGGCGACGGGCTCCGCACCTTAGGCCACACTCATGGAGGTTCTCTTCGGGAGTGTCCTCACCGCTGCACTAGTGGCCACACTAGCGGCGCTGCAGTCTACTCCTATTTTGGGACATGTGCGAAGGTCTCCTAACTGTCTTACCTTGTTGGGGGTGCTGACACCCAGCGTTGAGGAAGATGGCCAAGCGGGGCTGTACGGGAGGACGCGGACGTGGAGACGGAGGGGGCCAGGGTGGCGACGGAGGGGGGCTGGGGAGGTTTTTGGAGGGGGGTAGTGCTACTTGTACATTTGTTGTTCATATACTGCTTATATTTCTTATTTACAAAGTGATCTTTGCAATATTGTTACGATCTTAGTTGTACTTCTCTTTACGATGTTCGTTTGTTCGATCCGTGTCGACGCTCATACCACTCAATTAATGGCAACCGCACCGACGTCTGCACCACTCAAATAGTGCACTCAATTAATGGCAACCGCACCAACATGAAAATCATTCGATTACATGCTTAACGATATTGAAAAATACCATGACAAATAGGGGAGAGTAATATGGTATAACCTTGTAGGTCGGTGCCTACAAGTGGATTGAGCCTCGTGGTACCCACATGGAGTGTTGCAGAGGGGCCAACTCGGACGTGCCTACCTGCACGACCACATCCTCCATGTGTCTGCATTTCAGCCACACTGGCTGAGCACGCTTGTTTGGCAACAAGCGGTAGTTAATGCTGAAGTCCTCCCTCCTTTCAAGCAAAAGGTCGCCCTTGGTGACCCATGTTCGACTGACCCTCTCGGCGTCTGTCATGGTATCTTACTCTAGGATGGCGAAGATAGTTGTTCCTACTATCAATGGCTCGGGCATGTATTTTATAGCCCGTGGGGTGTCACGGTGTGCTTTGTGACACGGGGCAGTTTTGCGCAGCAACAAGACGACAGGGGTTAGTTTTGCGTAGTGGGAAGATTAGACAGTCCAGCTTTGCATAGTGAGTACACCAGATGAGACAGCTTTGCACAGCGATAAGACTACACAGGTCAGCTTTGCGCAGTGACATGATCGCATGGGGCAGCTCTGCCCCACGACAAGACCACACGGGTCATCTTTGTGCAGTGAGAAGACCAAAGGGTGTAGCTTTGCGCAGCGTTAAGACCATACGGGACAATTTTGCACAGCAACAAGACCACACAAGCCAGCTTTGTGTAGCGACATGATCGCATAGGCCAGCTTTGCGCTGCGACAAGACCACACGGGCTAGCTTTACACAGTGAGACGGTCAGATGGTCCAGATTTGCGCAACGACTACACCAGATAAGATGGCTTTGCGTAGTGACAAGACCACACGTGCCAGTTTTGCACAGCGACATGGCCACATGGGGCAGTTCTGCCCCGTGATAAGACCACACAGGCCAGCTTTGCGCAATGAGAAGACCAAAGGGTGTATCTTTGCGCAGTGACAAGACCATATGGGCCAGTATTGCGTAGCAACAAGACCAAAGAGTGCAGCTTTGTGCAGTGCAAAGACCTGACTGGACAGCTTTACATACTGACAAGACCACACTGTGTAGCTTTGTGTTGTGATAAGACGACACAGACCAGTTTTACGCACTGACTACACCTAGTGGGACAGCTTTATGCAGCTAGAAGACAACACGGGGAAGCTTCATGCAGTGAGAAGGCCACATGGGGCCCTATAAAAGATGGAAGAGATTTCAGAGAGAACACTGCACAAGCAAATACAACACTACATCGGAGCTTGCTTAACCACACCGGGATGGACAAGAGGCAGAAGAAGCAATGGGAGGAGACCCGTGACCTAGCAAGGTCTGCTGCCACCCGCGATGAAAAAGCAAGGGCTGCTGCGGCCCGGGTCGAACAAGCTGAGTGTGCTACGAGGTCATCTCCCCACAATGACATCACCCATAGCAACAATCCCATCCCGAACATTCCTACCGAGCATTTGCCGCAACACCTGCCCGAGGGGGAGACACCGCCCCTATATTGGTGCCAGGACTCGTACAAGTTCTTCAAGTCTAAGCACCGTCTCAGCCTGGGTATGCTACTGGCAGGATGGCAAAGCTGGCCCGAGCCTTTTAGGCTACTAAGGCAGGATGGCAAAGCCAGCCCGAGCCATCTTCTGGCCTAGTTGGCCAGCTAGGCCAAGCCCAATACTATGCAGCCCAATAACAACCAGCCCAGTCCAACATTGTTCATTCAATATGACCCAAACACTGTTCATCCCGATTCGCAACAAAGTAAACAGGTTCAATACTATTCACAAAATCTGACCCGTTTGGAATAATGCCAACCTGGTACTATTTATCTGACCTGTTACTATTCACCCAAGCCCAATAAGTATTTTTATACTCATTTCAACCGTTTCAAGCCCATCTAACCCATTTTCAACTCCGTTCAGCCCAACCAAGTAACACTTAAATCCTATATATCCGTCCAAACCCACTTTCTTTTATATCTTTTCAGATATTTTATTGTATTTGATTTCCAGCTTGTATTCTATAAAGTAGAAACTTATTTATATTCGTTCTTTTGTGCTATTATCCATATTCGACCAGTTGGCTAACGAAGAAGCTAATGGAGCAATTAAGGTGGTTGGTGTTAAACCAGAAGCCTACAAAGAAGTAATCAAAAACTCTGAAGGCAAGTCACATGTCTTTGATCATTTTGAACCCATATTACTTAAATAATCTTTATTTTTCATTCTTGTTATTTATGCACTTTTATTTACATAAAATAATAGTTTGGAATGACATGAGAAGTAGGTAAATCCTACCTCCTAAAAAGCCATGTTTTAATTCTATAAGCCATATTCACCTTGACAAAATTGGTTATTAATTATTGTATAAATAATTAGTAGAAGTGGACATTCAAATGATTTATCTAAACTACTAAGAATATTTGGTGTCACGCCATTAGATTTTAAAATAGTACTAGGATTGAGGCTAATTAGTAGGAAGCCACTAGATGGTTAGAGCCCATGACCTCATCCTAGGGTGGAGGATTTGGTTTTATTCGGTGGTACTATGCTAAGGTGCACATGGAATATGGATGATGGCCTCATTTGAGAAAAGTAAGGACTAGTCGCTTATGCTAAGTAAAGGACACAGAAATCACTCAACCATAAGTTTGATTTGCCAAACCTGGTCTAGTACACTGCTCAATTCGATCGAATGTCTACAGGAAAGACTGCTATCTCAAGGTTCAAGATGACTCACGAGAAAGGGGTGAGATGGAAGTGGGCTAGGTATGCCACTTGTCATTCTTCACAACTGTAGATCTGTTCAATGTCGGGTCACGATTTCAGAATTGGCCTGTGAATTCCTAATGGGTTGAATGGCTCTGAACCTACTGGGTAGAAATTAGAATGAAAAGAACAGTAAAACGAACTTGTTGTCTCAGCTTAGTCGCACGCTATCACGTTACGTGTCTACAACATGATATTATGAGTTTGAGATATCTTGTAGGTAAAGTTGGGAAACTCTGTAGAGTACAATAAATGATATTCAAATGCATTGTGCTTTCAGTCAATGGAGCTGTGTTTCATGGGTGATTCCAACAACAAGGCATAAGTAGAATTTGGAGGATTTTAATGTAGAAATTGTAGATGATGAAACCCTTGCTAATTAAATAATATTTTACTGCTTCAAGTGAAATGTCCTTTACCAGTAAACTTATAGCTATACTTATCATAATACAACCCGTGAATATGACCAATTGAACACTTTGCATGGTAGTTAAATAGCTTTTCTATGTGGATTGCTGAGTATCTTGTGTATTCAATCTTGCTTATTTTCGTATAGCCCTTTTATGTGAGCTCTTTCCTGATACCCACCAATTAGTATGAGCTATCTATTGTTTTGAATCCAAGGAATGATATTAGTTAGGATATAGTAGTACTTGACCACCAAGTATGGGTAGTATAATTTTATTAGGGATAAATGATTTTTTTTAGGATGTGTGGACAAATAAGTAATTTATCAACTTAGGTATAATCATGCGATGCAATGTGAGGGCAATATACAATGCTAGGGAGTTCGATGGTCCATCAATCCACCATTATCGAATTAACAATATCAGGCAATGTGGAAAAGCTCAATCCTTATGCTTTGAATCAACCATTTAGTAGTTCATATGGGCATCTTCAATAGTGACATCTTAGCTGTCTCTTTGCTATATTAAATGAGTAAAATCCTATGTGGAGGAGAGAAGAGGTGAGGAGAGATAATATGATGTCTCTTATACAAGATGGCTTAAACTCGCAAACCAATGCAAATAGTGAGAGAGTGTGAGGCAGGAAGTTATGGTGAAAATAGTATAAAATAGTTAGAGAAATGATTTACTGTTGAAGATGTTATCTCCAGTGCTATCTTTAGATAAGGTGGAAGCCTTAGAGACAAACTTAAGAGACAAACTATTGTACATTCCCCATTGACATCAATCTCTGCACCTTTCCTTTTGCTTTCTCTAAACACTCCTGGATTAGTTTACACCGCCGGCAAGCAATTGGTCTCTGCATTGTTCTTTGTGCTTTTATGCCGCCGGCAAGCATGGGGAATCACCACACAGCAGGTGAATTTGCGTCTCAAGGCATCACAATAATCTGTCTTTTAAAGTTGTCTCTAAAGTTTTCATCTCACCTAAAGATAACACTGGAGTTAACCTTTCCAACAGTAAATCATTCCTCTAACTATTTTTATACTATTTTTTACCATAACTTCCTATCTCACACTCTATCACTATTTTGCATTGGTTTATGGGTTTAAGTCGCCTCTTGTATAAGAGACTATATTATCTCTCCTCACCTTCTCTCTCATCTACATATGATTTTACTCATTTAATATAGCTAAGAGATAACTAAGATAACGCTATTTGAGATGCCCTCACGCCATCGTGGGAATTCGGCATTTCAGCGTTGAGTTTAATTTACGCTAAACCAAAAGATTTATATTATATTTGGGAAAAAAAATAAGTTAAGAGAAAAAAGTCCATAGCTCCCCTAGGAAATTAATGGATAGATTTAATTTATACTACTACACATTCTAATAATACTGTAGAAATTCTCTTTTTATATGAGCACATGCTCTAGCTGTTAGGTGCATATGTGAGCGTATTGCTCCAAATGGTTAGATTTAATTTCAGTGATATTTAAGCCCCATTTAAAATATTTTCTGTGTCAAAAGATATTTTAAACGGAGTGATATTTTAACTAAAAGTTATTAATAAAAGCTAAAAACCATCAATAAAAATCGTTTTTTGATAGACCTACATCTTTGGTCTGTGAGCTGGGCATATGCAGTAATCTGATTCCAATGATGCGACACCAACTAGTGAGAGATCTGAATCATCTTAGAAATCATTGCATCGGGACTAGCGGTGAAGTGACACACGTGTTCCAAGTTAAACCACACTTAATTGGGACTTGGAGTTACTACTTACTACTATGTTTGGATGATGTTCACTTTGATAGTTTACCTGAGGCGGATCCAAGACAGGTTTTTAATTTATACTACTACATATTCTAATAATACTGTAAAAATTCTCTTTTACATGAGTACATGCTCTAACTGTTGGGTGCATATGTGAGCGTATTGCTCTAAATGGTTGGATTTATTTTCAGTGATATTTAGGCCCTATTTAAAATGTTTTCTGTGTCAAAAGATGTTTTAAATGGAGTGATATTTCAACTAAAAGTTATTAATAAAAGCTAAAAATCATTAATAAAAGTCGTTTCGAAGGACCTACATCTTTGGTCTGTGAGCTGGGCAGATGCAGTAATCTGATTCCAATGATGCGACACCAACGATCACTAGGGAGAGATCTGAATCATCTTAGAAATCATTGCATAGGGACTAGCAGTGAAGTGACACAAGTGTTCCAAGTTAAACCACACTTAATTGGGACTTGGAGTTACTACAATGTATGGATGATGTCCACTTTGATAGTTTGCCTGAGACGGATCCAGGACAGGTTACTCTCGTGAAAACGATCGCCAAAAATATCCAAGACACTTCGATAGTTTGATAGCTTGTCATGTGCTTATTTAATTGAGTGTATTATTTTTTGCGACACTAATTTAGCGTATTACTAATGCAATTCTGCACCAATTTGTACTAGATCGATTGTTATCTATATTGTGCGCTACATGTACAGTGAGACGCATCACCTTGATCACTTCGACGCATCCTTGCAAATGATCAGGTCACCGATACCTGCGTTCTGTTTCTTTTTCTGAGAAAAGTTTGTGCTTCTAACTTGTGTGGAGAGCATTCATGAGCCATTGCACCAGCAAACAACATGTCCCGGGTGTCAAATAAAAGTGAAGTGGACCACTGAAGTACAAGTATAGAACTCTGTTTCTCTCTTGTTTCTTAGCAGTACTACTGATGGGAAATACTAGCTAGTGAAAACCCAACAGGTGATGCTTTTGTATTTGCCGCGCTCCCAATTATTTCGGTAACAGTAACATGCTGATAAAGACTACTGGGAGCAAATAATGCTGATGACCTTTCTTAGCCAAAAAGATGATTTTTATAATCACCTCGTGCGCCCCTTAATGCAAAATTAAGCGTGCACACAAAGTCATGCCGGTCATAATCGCAGAAGCCAAATCTGTATGCATGGTCTGTTTTGTCTTGAGTGATAGTCTACTGTTCAGCACATATTCACTTGGCCATCTTATGATTTTTTAGGTAATGGTTCCGTGACGATGGACAACTAACTCATTATATTCTTTCAATTGAAAAAAAGTTAAGTTCTGAGTTTGATGGAATTAACGATCTGCTAGAACCGATCGACTATTCCGTAAACCAAACACCTATGATGATGTCGATCGATCATTTTTTGCGCAAAACAAATTGTGTAATCAATGATCGGTTTGATGACCATGTGAAATAACATGCTGACAGGAAAATGTTTGGTTTCGAATTAGAATAGTTTGAATTAATAGAATGATCAAATAACTTTTGAAATTACGTGGACATACACACTGCACACATGCCATCACGTATACACGCCACATACAAGTGCACACCCTAGTTCGCATGGGCACCCAAACCATGAGATGGCTTCCTTGAATAAAATAATCTAGTATACCTATTTGTGGAGCCTCCAACCAAACACACATGATTGATCGTAATGGACAGCGAATCGATATGTGCTTGAACAAGTTATACCATTGCTACATGTATACCAATAACTAATGTCATGTCACCTCCAAGTGGGCGTCACGTGTAACCGAGTCGGCCGAGCTATCTATTATATTATATTATTAAAAGCATAGGAAAAGGCAACACTTTCACCGATCAGAAATTACATGTTAATCAAAGGGGGAAAAAGGATCTATACTTTCGATGTTGATAGATATACATTATAACGGTACATATCAATCTGATAAATATAACAATTGTTATGGTTGTATAAGAAATACAATTGTATTTCATCATAAGTATCAAAATTATATAATAAATATGATTATATATTTTAATATAAATATATGTATTATAGTATCTAGCCCTGTACGAAAAAAATTGGCTAGATAACAAATAAAATACACGGTCACCTCAGTGCCATCTCTCTCCAGTTGGATATCGAACGATTGGTACATGCCAACCGTCCATGAGCACAACAATCCTTGTAGGCCATTTCAACACCAATAATTAATGTCGTTTGCTTGGTCTATGTTAGAACATTCAGACAATCCAAAACAAATATCTGCCGTACGCCCTACTTTAATATGAATGTGGTTTTCAGAAATAAAAAATGGGAGAAAAAATTGTTGCCGGTCGTATCAACAGGGCACATGGGACATGGAACCTCTGCATTATCTTGCAAAACAAAATGCATAATAAAGCCATATGTTAGCCCCTACTTTTTCTGCATTAAGTCTGTCTGGTCCCGTGACAAAAAAGAAATTCCTCAAATTAATCATGGTAAGACGTATAGGAAATTCTCAATCTTCGACGAGAAACTGAAACACCGATAATTTCTCACAGTTCAGCCTCTCAGACCGAGAACCAATCTTGATCGTCTACTTTTCAATCGGACGGCTCACGATAGGATGTGATGTACACACGGATGGGCACGGGCATGCGTCTGTAGCAGGCCCGGCGTCCATACATAAGTCCATCTATCTCCATTATCCATTACGGCCAATAATACACGTTGCAATGCAGCACATGCACACAGCACACATGTATCTCTAGACAGGGAAGAAAAAGCAGCCACGTACGTGTCATATTGTTGACACAACCTCACCAATCGTACATGCATGCAACGGTAGCTGATGCAGTACACACGCATGCAAGCAAGCTGGGGCATGGCAGGCTCGACCACACGACAAACTTTCTGGCTAGCTGCACGTTGCGACGCTGTTGTAGGCCGGAACTAGAGGGTGTCGTGCGTAGAAATCAAGTGCTACAAGCCAATGGGAGCAGCAGCAGTGAAGCGAGCGACGTGGCCACTGCAGCTGAGCTCCGGCGCCGGTTCATGCACCGGCGGCCTGCCGCCGCCGCCGCCGCCGCCCCCTCCCCTCAGGAAGCCCTTGCAGAGCCCCGTCCAAAACTCGCGGTCCGGCTCGCCGCCCTCCGCCGTCCGCCGTGCGTCCTCGCCCACACACCTCTGCAACCGCGGTCATCACTTGATCAGACGGAGAAAGAGAGAGCTTTCCTGAGTGTCGTATAGACAGTTAGTAATCCCAATGTTATATGTACATTGATGGTGTTGTTGTTGACGAGGCGGTCGATGAGGTTGTGCAGGATGTCCTTGCCGTACTCCGGGTGGCCCTGGATGCCGAGGATATGGTGGCCGACGGCGAACATCTCCACGCTCGTCTTCTCCGAGTAGGCCATCACCTTGGCCCTCGGCGGTATCTCCCACACCTAAAACGTATACGGGTTTTGTTGGGTGAATTAGTTCATATAGGCTAGCTATATATGCATACGTCGGACAAGAGAAATTTAGAGAAAGTACACATGTGACAAAAGTACATACGCTTTCCTGGCAATCTGGCAAAACCACAACCCCACAAATAATAATCACGAATAGAGCCGACGGATTGCAAGCGGTAGGGGTGCTATCAGGTCGGATTTGGACGGATACAACCCCACAAATAATAATCACGAATAGAGCCGATGGATTGCAAGCGGTAGGGTGCTATCAGGTCGGATTTGAACGGATATTATTTATACTGTATCATAATCTAAATTTTTTCTCCGGATTCAGAGTCGAATATGGTAAAATCAGATACGAATACAAATTTGGAGCATTCGGAGTTTCGGATATGGTGCCGTTGGGACGGATACATAGCGGTTTCAGATCGAAAATGGATAATATCTAGATAGTATGTGCACACATAAAGAAATATAAAATAAACCACACCACTATCACTTCAAGTTTTCAACTAGCAATAAATTTATTTAGATTACTTAAGTATGATAGCCGACATGACACAAGTTCAACATAAGCTATAAATTCATACACAAGTTCAAAAACCGATAAACTCATACATAAGTTCGAAAACCAATAAATTTATACACAATTTCAACATAAGCGGGGAGGATTGGTAGCGGCTAGCTAGAGTAGCTAGACTCTAGAGTTAGGTTAGGACTTAAGTAAAATCTAGGCCGGTTTATATCAATGATGGTTGATGAGTTGGGCTGACTAGGGTCCGAACTTACTTGTCGGATATTATCCATTTTACTGTTTACCGATGCTGTTCGGTCGGATTTTAGTTCTCTCGTTTTCGCTGCCGTATCCAACAATAACTATTCGGTGCCGATCAAATTCGATACCAGATACTAAGGGTGTGTTTGGTTGAGCTGTGGCTTCTGAAAAAGCTGCTGTGAGCTGTGGGCTGTGGAAAAGCTGCTGTAGATTATGAGCTGTGGAAAAGCTGTAAGCTGTTTGGTTCAAACAAGTATAAAACTTACCTCCTATCTCTATTTTCCTTGAAACAACTGTGAAACAGCTCTCTATTTTCACCATTTCAAAAAGCAGAAAGCCAAAAGCCAAAAGCAGGGTCCAAGGTGCTTTCAAAACTGTACTACCTAAAAGTAGCTACTTCTGAAAAAGCAGCTTCTAGTTTCCACCCCTTTGGTTGGCTTTTGGCTTTTTGGAAGCAAAAGCAGCTCCCAAAAGCTCAACTAAAGGCACCTTAAATTACCTTTCCGTATTGGTACCGACCAGATTCAGTAACAAATCGATCGGGATTAACCCGTACCCCCTAGCAAGCGGTAAGGTTTATGCCATACAAAACCGCGCATCAAAAGGCAAACCCCAACCAATTTGGCCAAGTTTCCGGAACTAGGATTAGAAGATACGCACTAATTGAAGCCCCCAAAAGGCCTACATACATGTCAAGTTGCTAATTAATTGTTGAAAACTATTCCTTTGCAATATAAATCCGACACATATACCTATAAAGTATATTATTTAAATAATATTTAATAAAATTATGTTATATTTGTTTTTAGTAGAAATAGTATAGTACTATGGCTATCTAATAGGAGTAACTATATATGTCTATTTCTATTAAATATTATTTAACCAACATGTTTTTGGATATTAGTGTCAAACTTATATTACGGACGAAGTGAATAGAGAACTACACACACCTCATCTTGGTGAACCTCGATGATTGGGGCGCTCTGAGGGAGCTCCTCTAGATCCCCAAGGAGCTTGAAGCCTTCCAAATCTTGCACAAAGGTCACCTTCTTCACCCCTACGTCCCATCCGCTGCGTGATTTGCCCACCCTTCCCCCCAATGCTCGGCACAAAACCTAATAAAAAACAAGAAATGTGTTCACCAAATTAGTATATAGTGTCGTAGAATCATCGCACGAAATTATGCATGGTTTTATAACATTTATATATCTAACAGCCGATTGACCCGATCGGTAACATTGATTAATATGTGGATCCGGTCAGATAACTTCTTTTTAGTTTTTAAAAGCTGTTTTTGGGTTCTTCTATAGTAACTACCTTTTAAATAGTATATTTTTTAAGATGGGGTTTAAAAGTTGATTGTAATATATATTGTACCGACTTTATTTATATTGATCAAAATCACACGTGAATTTCTGTTAATCCGTATTATCTCTCACGAACAGTCCAAAAGTCATAAGGTGTAACTAAAAACCATAAGCTGAAACTAAAAGAAACAAACCCAATGTCTAGGTGACTGTCAATTAAGTCGGCCGGTGTCACTGTTTTGCAAGAAGTAGAATGGCAGCTAGCCCTTACCTGGTGGCCGAAGCAGATGCCGAGGAGGCGCTTCTTCATGGCGTCGAGGGTCTGGATGAGGAGGCAGAGGCGGAGGATCCACAGGTCGTCGCCGTAGGAGTCGTGCGGGCTGCCGCTGATGACGAAGCCGTCGTAGCGCCCGAGGTCCTCCGCAGCCGGGAACTCGCCGTCGATGACGCGGAAGCAGTCCCAGCTCTCGCCATCACCGCCGAACGCGTCGACGAAGACGTTGTAGTAGCCGCCGTACACCTTCCTGGCGTAGTCGGAGTCGTTCAGCGCCAGCAGCAGCGCGTACCTCCTCCCTCCCGCCGCCGCAGCTGGTTTCGTCACCGTCATCGTCGGAACTCGGAAGCAAGTAGCGGTGGTAGCCAAACTTTAGCTAGCTAGCTAGACAAGTGTATGTGTCAAGTGTGTGCTCGTGAGCTGCGACGATGCAAGTTAATTTGGGCCTGTACTTATGGTGGTGGAATGAGAGCGTGTGTGCGCGTTGGGGTCGCGTCGCGATCGGTTGTGAAACACGTGGTCATGTTGGCTATATTATATTACTACTAAACTAATTGAATCCATCAAGATGGGGAAGCGAGTGGAGACTCGCCAACGATCCGTACGCGCTGCTGCGTCCGATCAGAATACATGCACGTGCATCAAGTGCTGAGAATACATACACGGTAGATCGCCGTGAATCGAGTGCTGAGGAGGAGGTGCAGCAGCAACATCACCAGCAGCAGCTGCAGCAGAAAAAGAAGAAGAAGATGGCATCAAAGTGTGCTTTGGTTGCTTGGTTAAGTATTGTTATTGCTTGATTAGGACCTCTTATATATAATTGTTATTGCTTGATTAGGACCTCTTATATATAATTGTTATTGCTTGATTAGGACCTCTTATTATAACTCCATAATTAAGATGACTCACGTTATTACTATGGAGTAATAATGCTAGTCAATAGATTATTATTTGTTTTAGCCAATAAAACATCGCTTTAATGAATAATAAGTCATATCAGAGTTTTGCAGCAGAACAATCATTAGAGATAGAAAATTACATACATTCACATCGCCACGCATAGCTAAAGTTTCATACAACCTATTTAGTTAAGATATTACAATATCAGAAAAGAGAGTTTAGTGCAGAACTCTAATTATACAAGAGGAAGAATACAAATACAATACAGTACTACATAAGTACCCTAGTGGTAGAGTCCGAGCTGTCTATAGGTCTCTAGTCATCATAATCCTCACATGCGGTGTGACCCTCATACGGCTCGGTCTTAATGCAACCTCCCTCCCACTGGGAGTAGGTCTCCTTTGTATAGGCCTCATCCTTGTCGGATCCCCACTAACTCTCCTCTAAACAAAGGAAATAATAGCAAAGGTGAGTATGGAGTACTTAGCAAGCTTATATAACAAGTATGCATCGTATGTTCCTATTCCACCACTATTTCCCTTTCTCATTTTTATACTCAATCCCATTCTCATATTCATAGAAATTAATGGTTTTAGTTGTGAAAGGTTTTGGAGTCATTATTTTGGAAAACTACAGAGTACTCGTATGAACAACAGAAACCCTCATAAGTTTACGTAATTCTCCTTTTTGGGAGATAGGCATGATTCATGATTTGTATAGCATTGCGCAAGCTTGTACCACTTTACCTATCATCACTCTGATCCTAGTATCTCCCAGATCTCCGCATTTCCTTAGATGTGGCACCTAGATTATAGTATAATACTTTTATATCTATCCCAATATATTATGTCTCTACCCAACTACTCATAGGCGGTAGCCTGGGGCGGTGTACCACCCTCACCCAGACCCACCAAAAGCAACATAACTGTTGGCTAGGGTGGTTTCTGATCCTCGCCCAACACCCAACTGCGTAATATATCGCCTTCGCATACCCCGCTTTTGGTATCTGACTAGTCCTAAGTTTTTACGATCTGCATCCCCACTTCTGGCTTACTTACTAGTTCTAGGTTCTTGTGGCTGTGGATCCCCCACTCCGGTGTTGATCCGGCTCTTGTGGGGTTTTCCTCTAATTAATACTTACCCATATGGAGAATATAATAACCTTGAAAGAGTTACTAGTTTGTCCGTCCTTAGACGGGATGTTGGTTGATATGTTTTGGTACGGTCTGTTTATACGGATGAAGTTTGTGACTCCTTACATTCTATTCTTATGCAGAGGTCCCAACTTGCCTCTTTTTCACCTGCCAAGGCAACCTCTGCCCACCTTCTTAATTAACTTAGGTGGTCAACTGCTCCATCAGTTGCCATCAATCTCTTTTCTTTTATCTTTTATAGCCTTTACTCGATTTAAATATTCTTTATTTCTTTCATGCAGGGTGATGCTAGATTAATAAAAAAATATTTGTTTTACGAAATATACTCTGAAGATTTGTTCAAAGGAATGCTTGCCTGAGTCTAAAACAAAGCTTTAAGTATGTGTTTGGTTCATGGGACTATGGGGGATGGGATGGGGCGGTCCTCATTCCAGAGCTGTTTGGTTCAGAGTCGAGTGGGATGGGGGATATCCCTCTAGGGAATATTCTGCGAATATACTCTCAAATTGGGGATGCTCCTGTCCCCCAGAAATGAGGGGATGGTGAGGGATGAGGTGGGACGAGTGGGCCCCACGAGCTGTTGCAATCCCAGAAAAGAGGCTGACATGTAGACCCCGCATGTCAGATTTGTCATCCCAAACCTTTTGTCCCTAAACCAAACAGAAAACAAGGACCGTCCTATCTCTTGCAACCAAACACGAAACAGGATCGGTTCTATCCTAAAAAATGGGTTGGATCCGTCCCGTCCCACCATGACTCTGAACCAAACACACGATAAGTCTCCATGCTACCCGGATACAATTTTCCTTGAAGACCTGATACCTTGCCTGCAAATTATATGAGTACTAGGGTTTAATCTATGGCATCAAAGAGATGATATAGCATAAATGAATAAGCAGATTATACTAAAATGTTCCTGCGTGATTGATAGATTTCCACCTCGCTTACTAACGGACTCCTAGGGTTTCTTATATATTTTACTTGCCAGGTAACAAATGGGCATTATTTGACTGATGTTGTTTTAATATGTAGAAATTCAGGAATATTAACTAAACACGGATTAGTGGTGCTAACTGCTAAGGTCTTAAATAGTTATCACACGAATTTCTATTATTTTTACGCAGTCAAGATTTAATTACTTAGTTCCTGGTGCTCCTCGTTATTTTATTTAACTACGCAAAACAATTAATTGGCGAGGTTCTTACATCTCACTGCTTTTAGCGAGTATTTCTCAATTTACCAAAATATAACCTACAACTTCTATTTTTACCTGTTTTATTCTATTATTCCTATTTCTTCTCTTTTCTTTTTTCTTCTTCTCCCTTTTCTCTTTCTCCTTATTTTTCTCCCTCCCTCTCGCTCCTTATCCATTCGGTCGACTGCCTCTGCCTACCTCCCCTTCTCTGGCGTGTGCCACCAATCGCTGCTCAACCCCTAGCCATCCTCCAGTGCACTCTCCTCCAACCCTCGCGGTGCCTCCCCTAGATCTTCCCCTGCGCTGCCTCACTTCCCTTACTAGCATATCCCCTTGCGCCACCGCTCCCTCTGCGTCATGCCCCTTGTAGCGCCGATTCCTCTGCGCTGTGCTACCCTGGCGCCGTCATCATGGCTACTCTTGGTTGACCTCCCGTCCCTCGCACGGGCGGCGACCACCAGATCCGTGGCCTAAGGCCCAGATATGGCACCTCCTCACTCAGATGCATCTCCCCCAATGCTCTCTTCTCGTTGATATTTCCTTCCTATGTGTAGCTAGTGTTACTATTTTGGTTTGCTTGGATTTTTAGTCCATGACGAAGGACGGCATGGAGGTGTGTTGTCATGGCTAATCACAACGGAGCTTGAAGCCACTCGCACACCGGGGGAGTGCGCAGTGGTTGTCGGGAATGAGTGCTAAGCTACAGGTAGTGCGCCACCGCCAATACTCATCTACAGTCACTACTACAGAAAAGGTCATCACAGACGGTTCGAAAACGTCATCACAGACGGTTTGTGAACCGTCTGTATTTATGGTTCAGTGATAATCGAAGGTCATCACAGACGGTTTTCGAACCGTGATAGCACTAGGGGTCCCGATCTTTCGATGAGAGTGGTAGATTCGATTGGGGAAGGAGATGACGTTGACGACCCGACTACAACCATCCAAGAACGTTGCGCCTTAGCGATCGATACACCAACTCCAGAGATTGTACGTGACCTTGTCGGCGCACGATCAACCTAACCACGAGGGTTCTTGTTCCTGCAAGCAATCGAAGAACAAGCAAGAACAAGATGAACAACAACTCAATTGCAAATAACGATGTAGATTCAATCGAAAACAGGAAAACGGTGGGGTTCCGAAGACAAGTATTCGGGCGGTCTAGCCGACACGCGCGAGTACAAGGCAAAGCAGCAAAAGCTAACTTAGTCTAAACAAAACCCAAACCCTAGAAGAGGGTGCGGCTGCCTATTTAAGGGTCACGGAAGGTGGAGGGTCGGCCAAAACACAAGGAAGCCGAATAGGACTCGAATTACAAGGCCCAAGGCCCACTTTGACTCGGACTGGAAAAGCGACGTGAATTGTTTTGCAGTTTCTGGTCGACTCGGATGGAATTTGGAGGTGAGTCCAAATCCATCTGAAAGTAGACTTCAAGAGCTTTCCAACGAGTACTCACGGGCCCCGAGAAACCTTCTGGATCAAAAGTTACGGCCGTTTGAAGTAGGCGCTGTCAACAAG
This sequence comes from Dendrocalamus latiflorus, assembly GCA_017311315.1. Taxonomy (NCBI): domain Eukaryota; kingdom Viridiplantae; phylum Streptophyta; class Magnoliopsida; order Poales; family Poaceae; genus Dendrocalamus; species Dendrocalamus latiflorus. The sequence continues at coordinate 20,233,803 of CM029634.1, forward strand.
GCCGAATCCGAGTCAAACTTGTGAACAGGACTTGGTTTGCGCTTGACGGTTCCACTTCTATACTTGAGCTCATGTGGTTCTCCCACATGGTTCCTAAGGACAATTAAATCATCATAAGAATTAAGTAGTATTCCATTCTTTGAAACATTTGTATGCAAACTTAGGAACGCATTCACCTGATGGTTAAGTTGACATGCTCGCGCTCTAGTCATTGGTCCTTGTATCATAGTTTCAGTTTGATATGGAGTCGGCATGGTTGTATGCATGGAAAGGATGTCCTCATCAAACCATCTGTGATTATCAGCTATCACAGACGGTTTTTGAGTAAAAACCGTCTGTGATAGCTGATAATCACAGACGGTTTTTAGTTAAAAATCGTCTGTGATACTGATCATCACAGACGGTTTTTGACTAAAAACCGTCTGTGATAGCTATAATCACAGACGGTTTTTAACTAAAAACCGTCTGTGCTATTCTCTTCTACCCCTAAATCTATTTCTGTTTATTGGCTAGCCTCAGGAAATGCTAGCCATGCTCTCTGAAACAAGCAGAGCAACATGTACATGTATACATCCAATTCACATCTCAATTCATTTCACAAACATAAAACATCCATTCGCAAATCAATTAATTGAAATGAGAACAAGCAAATACAGTATGAAACACAGTACACATTTTAAGATTAGAGTCTACCATTACAAGAATAGACAGACAAACAACAAACAATAAAGAGGAGGAGAACAACAAACATGTTGCTCATCTAGCTAACACAACAAGAACAAAGAAAAGCAAAGATCCTCTATGCCTAGGCCTTCTCGCCCCTGATGCAGCGCGCGAGCTAGATGTCTTTGACGCCCACCATCGTCGGTGTTGATTGAGCGCTGCCTTGGCACGAGCTAATTGCTTCTGCGGTGTCTTGCCTCCCGTTGACGTGTGCGTCGTCTGCATGGAGGAGGACAGCAAGGAGGAGGAGAACAGGAAGGAGGAGGATAGCAATGAGGAGAAGAACAACAAGAGGAGGAGAACAAGGACAGCAAGGAGGAGGAAACTAGCAAGGAGGCTGGGTTTTGGTAATATTTATAGGGGAGGGAGAGGGAGGGAGAGGCGGGAGTTCGAAATTTTGTGCGCGGGAAAAGAGAGGCGGAGCTACGATCCGTGGGGTGAGGAGGATTGACGGGCCCAGTGGTCAAATTATCACAGACAGTTCTATTGGCTAGAACCGTCTGTGATGAATGAATATCACAGACGGTTCTATATATAGAACCGTCTGTGAATTAGAGCACAGAATTTTATATACCGATGCAATATAAAAAACTAGTATGAAAATATAAAATAGCAAAGTTTTATGTAGCTTGTATATACTCATTTGAAAGGTTTCGACGAGATCTACAACTTTGCAGTTGAAGCAAAATCCAAATTCTGAAAGGAAGACCAAGAAAAAGGGCAAAAACAGACACCAAAAACTTACGACGCAGGTTTAGGTCCAAAGATGGCCGATTTTTGGGGTCTTGGAGGGCGACTGGCAGCCAGTCATTTTTTTGGATCGGGCTCGTCGTTAGCTTTCCAACGCGTACAAGAACGTCGAAAACGGACACCGTATGCAAAAGTTATGCGCGTTTTACTGAAGGTGTGTCAAAACTGAATCCTACTCGGACTCAGACGGGAAATTATGAATTTTTGGGGAATTGCAAGGCGGGAAACTTATCACAGACGGTTTTTAATAAAAAAACCGTCTGTGATAATTCCAGATTATCACAGGCGGTTTTTAATAAAAAACCGTCTGTGATATTCCAGTATCACAGACGGTTTTATAATAAAAACCGTCTGTGATAATCTGGAATATCACAGACGGTTTTTATTATAAAACCGTCTGTGATAATCTGGAATATCACAGACGGTTTTTATTATAAAACCGTCTGTGATATTCCAGTATCACAGACGGTTCAGAGGTAACAACCGTCTGTGATACTCCTTTTTCCCGCCACAAATACCATAGACGGCCTTCAAATTAAAACCGTCTGTAATAGTGTACATCACAGACGGTTTCACAAAACTGTCTGTGATTTGGCGTCTACTATTAGCCTTTCTGTAGTAGTGAGTAACCTCCCTCCCCGCTACTTCCTTAACTTATGCACCTAAACTTATGTAACATCCCAAATTTTTGCTAAAATAAAAAAAATATAATAAATAATAGAAATGCAATAAAATAAAATTTAAATTAAAATAAGTATTTCTGTGCCTAAAGTTTAAAGTTGGATTTGCCCTGGATTTCTGTTTTTGAAAAAGCTGGATTCGAAAAGCATTTTCAGGAAAACCTAAAAATATTATTAAATAAAAAGATATATTGATTTTCTATAAAAATCCTAATTCAAATTAGTCATTTGGAGTTATTTGGATTTTATTTGGTTTCCTGGATTTTCTGGAGTTTAAAAATGTATTTTAGAAATTAAAAAGTATTTTAAAGTATAAAAATATAATACCAACATTAGTTGGAAATATTTATTAAGTCCAAAATGTCACCAGGAGCTTCTGTGAATTTTTCTGGAATTTTTGGAAGTTATTTGGTATTTTTCTGAGGCTTAATGGAATTTCTAGGCTTTTCTGAAAATCGAAAATCAATTTCCAAAAATTAATTCCCTCTTCCCCTCCCTCTGGCCGCCACGTAGACGGCCAGATCCTCTCCACGCCGCCGCCATCCGGCCGTCGTCTCCTCCCACCTTCCTCCCCTCCCCTCGCGCCACGTGTGCGCTCGAGATTGCGCCACGTCGCGCCCCGGCCCGACCCACCCCTCCGTTCGCGCTCACTCCCGTGGCCGCCCGATCGCCATCCAACCGCCCGCACCTCTCCTCTTCCTTTCTCTCGCTGCCCCGCGGACCCCAGCCGATAGCGCCTCCTCTCCGCCCCTCTCGCTGCGCGTGGGCCCGGCCGGTCAGGGCTGTCTCCCCCGCGCCTCTTCTTCCACCTCGCGCCGCCGCCGCCCGCAACCGCCTCCTCCGCCCTTCCCGCGTCAGCGCCGCCCCCACGTCGCCTCCTCGCGTGCGCCGCCCCCTCCCGCACGACCCGCGCCCACGCGCCCACCTTCCCCCGCCTTCTCCGCGCCCATCTCCCCCAATCCTCCCGCAACCGCCGCCATGACCCCGTCGCGCCGGCGAGAAATGCGCGCCGACTCCGCCCCCGTACGCCCCTATAAATACCACCCCCGAGGCCGCCTCACTCCGCCCCACATCCCCCTCCACTCCCCTCGCCCTCCCGGCCGCTCCATCGCCCCCGCGCCGTGCGCATTTGCCCCCGCCGCCGTCGCCAACGTCGGCGAGCGATTGCCGCCGGCCCGGGCCGTGTCGCGCCTCGCCGTCCCCGCCACTGCCTTCGCCGCGCCCTCGCGCACCTCGGAGACCCCGCGGCCGAGCCCCTCCACCGCTAGAGCGCCGCCGCGCCGTGAGGCCCGAGCCACCGCCGCCTCTCTTCGCCGCCGACCACCTCCCGGCCGCCCTCGGTAACCGCCGCCCCTACCCCCGCGTTCCCCTCGGCCTCCTCTCTCCTTTCCGACCATCGCCGGCCGCCGCCGTCCACCGGAGCTCCGGCGAGGCTCGCCTCCCGTGCGCTCTCCGGCCGGCTCACCCACGTCAGCGCCACGTGGCGCCACGTTCCCCGCCACCTCGGCGCCACCTCACCCCGCCCGTGCCCAGTCAGCGCCCGACCTCTCCCGTGCCACCTCAGCAGCCCTCCACTTCCGTGGACTTGGTCCATAGACCAGGGCCCACTGTCAGCCGGTGCCCCTCGGGCTGACGTCATGCTGGCGCAGTAAAAATCCTTTTCCCGTTGGAAAATAATTCGTCCAAAAAGAAAATCTCTGCTGACGCAATAATTCAGGTTTTTCTTCAGGAAAATAATTCCCAAAATCCTCCTTTTCCATTTTCTCTGAATTTAATCTTCCCGGAGCCCGTTCTCCCTCGTTCTAACTCCGTTTTGGCCCATTCAAATTTCTAAATTCATAAAAAATTTCCCTCTATCCATTTTTAGCCTCAATTCAAATATTTGAAGTCAATTTGAATTTAATTTGAATTTATTTGAATTTGGTGGGTTGTTTTGACGTGTAGACTTCGACGATTCGGGAAATTTCTTCGACAAAGATTCAAGTCAATTTGAAGAGCAAGGCAAGTCACCCTCCTTGATCATGTTGATCCCAGATTTTCAAATAAAATTATGTTGATTTAAATTATATTGCATGCATATGTTTATTCAACGTATTTCAATTCAGTTTTAAATTTAGTTATTGCCTACTTGTTAATTCCTCCATTGTTATTGAATCCCTTATAATTTGTCACCCTAGATTCAAACTCTAGTTAATACATTAGTGTTGGCTAGAGAGTTTAATCAAATGCTTAGCCCTGCTTAATCGTATAATTTTGTTTTGGGATATCTTTCACATAAAATGATAACCCTGTTTACATAAAATGATATGAACTCTTGACTTTGGTGAGTCAAGGAGGATTATGAAATATTTTGAAAACAAATATAAAACTGGTTTAGACTTAGACAATTGGTTAGAGTGGTGGGTGCAGGCATGCCCTGTTGGTTGGAGCCGCAGTGGTTGATTGTCGTGCACGGGGGTATGTGGTTGGGCCTGAGTCAATTAAGGACCGGTCTGTGAGCTACTGTTGCAAAGCCCTAATCGTACTACCACATGGCTGGTATGGGACAGCCCTGGCTGAATAATTTGTGAAGTCCCAATCTGAGTCGAGTTGTAGGTTGAAAGTGAGCGTGGTTGGTGCCATGTGAAGTCTCACTTGGGCGAGCGTGGTTAAGCCATGAGAAGTCTCGTCTAGGCTCAAGAAGGGGTCCCGGTCTGGTGGATTCCTTACTGGGGTGAACCCTTAGAGTTTGCTCGACCAGGTTGAAGGCTTTGCATTGTAAAGGCCTTGTCATGACTCCTCGCCGCACACCAAAGGAAGTGTGTAAACCGGTGGCAATATGGGATGATCGTGTCTTGTGGGTAAAGCTGTACAACCTCTGCAGAGTGTATAATCTATCCTGGATAGCCGTGCCCACGGTCATGGGCATGCTGAGTAAAAGTTTTTCATGGATTAGATTTTGTTTTTCAAAATATTTTCGAAAACCTTGTGGATGGATGGAATCCACGAGAGATGAAAACCTTGCGGATGGATGGAATCCGTGAGAGATTGAAATCTGGTGAATGGATGGAATTCATCAGAGTTGCGCAGTGAAAGCGTGTGGATGGATGGAATCCATACGTGAGCTTTTGAAAAGATGGTCCGGGTGGGATGCCCGTGGATAGGTTGGTGTATGGTCGGAGCCTGCACAGACGGTTTTAATTTCTATTAGAAGTATTGTTTTTACGTACTGTATTAAATTCAGCAATTTCAATCTACTTATTGTATTTCTTAAATGCTGTTTTATGCAAACTAACCCTATAAGCCTTCCATTGAAGCCTTTATCATTATGTTGCATTTTCCCGGGTGATTTGCGGAGTACAAGTTTGTACTCACGTTGCTTTTTCCACACAGAGGAAGATGATGTCAACTACGGTGAAGATCTGGACGAATAGGCCGCGTCTTACTATCGTTTGCCTGTGGGCAGGCTTGGGCTTCGCTATTTATCAGTTTGCTTCCGCAGTTATTTCCTTTATTTATTTTGCCAATGAGCATTGATGTAAGACTTGGCCATAAGGCCGTACCTCTTTTATTTAATATAATCAGTCATTTGTGCTTGGTATTTATCTTTGTTGTGACTGTGTGCACTAGCTGATCCTGGACTAGTGCGATTTACACAGAGGATCCAGGAGTCGTTGCTCCGGGTTCCGACAACTTAGTAGTGCCTAAGTGATGCCCTGATGATGGTATGCCCTACGGTTGATTCCTTATTTGCTATGAACTATGCATGGTCTACTAGTGAAAATGTGATGTTCTAACTGAGGATGGATGGGTCTACCTTTGTCAGCTGGTTTACCGGGTGGCTTTGAGAATTGTTGATTTGATGCCCTTGGTGGTTGCTTTCTCAGTTGGCGGTACGATGCTGCTAGTAGTGATGGTGACTTCCCTCCTATGGATGGATGTCCTTCTATGGCTTGTCTCCTTGCTTTCGTCGGCTTGTCCTGATGCTGGCCTTGCGGTGGCCGGTGACGCTTGGCTGTGTGATGGGGTTTAGGGGATGGGAATGGAAGACAGTGTTGGCTTGCCAGAGTTGTGGTATTTCTTCTCCCTTCCCTTCTACTCGTTTGGCTGTGTGTGCTCTTTTACTTGTGGTCGGCTGCGCTTTCTCGATGCCTTGCTGGCTTTCTGGAGGATGTGGTGCTAGCCTTACTATTGCCATGTGGTTGCTGAGGGTTATTTTGGTAATTGATCAGCTGGCTGGTGGCTATAGTATTTTAAATATACTTCAGGTTTGTTTACACCGAGTGATAACCCTATGGTTGTAAGGGGTGCTGACTGGCCCTCGGATAGTTAGGTATCTCCATGAACGGACTGCCCTACTTGAACTTAACTTCTAGGGCTCTGACGGCAATCTCTCGCCCTTTTCTTGATTCGCTTATTTTTATTTGTTCTTTTGTTCGGTCTTTTTTGGTGTCTTAATTACTGATTTGCTCACAAAAAATTGCAGTGTGGTGTTGGTTCGACGGCGGATTCTAATGTATGCAACGACATAAGTGTAATTTCGTCTTTCTTTTATTATTGATGTATAGATGATAATTTATATTACTTGAATGTAATTTGTACTCTCTGTTAATTTGGATGCAAATGAATATGTATGAGATGAATCCACATTTGTAATTGGTTCTCTCTATTGTAATTGTGTATTATTGATAATGAATTAATGTGTTTTGGTTGGCAATACCCTTTGTTGTTTATTTAATTGTATTTGTTACTTTGACTTCCCTCGGCGATAATTGAACTAGAGAATTTAATCCCTAATGTTAATTTGACCGCTTAATCATTATTATTAACACCGATTACGTCGATTAGATTAGTTAAAAAAACACGAAACGTTACAACAAGAGTTGTGCAACGATCGGGGTCTCTATCGATTGCTGAATCACATGATGTTGTCAGCATGTATTAAACAATTTAAGAGATCGATTGAAAGTAAACTTTGATTGATTTGCATGTTTACCATGCAGCCCTGTCAACACTGAAGAACTATATATGTATACTGTGTACTCCCTCTGCCACTAAACATATACTGTCGTGGATTCTTGCGGTTAATTTTTGAAACTTTGACTGACCTTCAATATATGCTGAAGTATATGGATTCACCACATGAAAATAATGTCATATTTGTCTTAGAAAGTACTCATAATGGATAATTTTTATTATTTTGCTATTATATTATTGTCAAAAACCCATGGCCACGTACTCCCGACCTCCTATGCTATTGACTGTGGCAAGATCAGAAATGGGCAATTATAATACGAGTACTGATCATGAGTGATTTACGAAATTAAGGCCATATATATTCCCCCCAAAAGAGCAGCCCCAATGCATGCTGGATTGATTCCTACATCTGATTGTACGTGTTCTGTGCTTTTTTTTTCTTTTTCTGTCAGAAAGTGGACCTGTTTGATATGACTATAGTTTATATCTTTTGATTGAAAATTTTAAATTTTAGCTGTTTGCAACATGGATTAGAAGAGAGATACTTGTTTGCAATTTTGGTTGATACAGATGTTAGGCTTTTAACCTGTACTACAATTAACTTATAGACTCCATCTAAAAAAAATACTTCGTTTGAAAGTTAATTACTATAGTAAAAATCAAAAATCACTTTTAAAAGACGTTAAAGAACAGACCCAGTTTTAAGTCAACGCGTACGTACGCTCCCATATACAATGCCACTACAAGTTGGTCCTGTTTCTGTCGACTTATACAGCCGTTTTTATAAACTCATCTCTCCTCTCCTGGCTAATAGAAAGTCAGAACCAAATATTAATTAGTAAACGCTTCATGGGCAGAATCCGGCCGGCCAGCTGATGCGCGACTAGCTGTATTCTTTCTTAGAACAGATTAGATTAGACCAGATCAAGACCAGTGTTCTTTATTTGATTAGATTAGAGTTTATTCTTTTCAACTTCTAAAAATTGCTTTTCGGCTTTTCTACAGTAACTAACTTTTAAACGGAATATTTTTTTAAGACAGGGTCTACTAGTTAATTGTAATACGTACTTTACTGATTTTATTTATATGGCAAAAATCGCACGTGAGTTTCTGTTACTCTATAATATCTCATACAAACAGCCTAAAAACCACAAGTCACAGTCAAAAGCCACAAATCGCAGCCAAAAATAACAAGCCCCTAAATTAGATCAGATGATCCTGCAGCCAATTAGAAACATGCATTACTCTTCTCGTTAATTATGACGCGCCATATGTGTGCTGTAATACGAGTAGATTCTCGCATTGTCTCAGTAGCTTGAACATTTCGGTTAACTGGTTGGTATATTGCAACAACTGCTCGGGACCAGAGAACTAGCTTAGCTAATTAAACAACGGGGCTTGTGCTGCGCAATTAATACGTATATTGGTATATATGCAAGTGTTGACGCACGTATATGTACGCGTATAAAAAGTATATACGCACTGTGATGCGTACGTAGCATCTGAAGAAGTGGAGGAGCTGCAGAAACATGACTTGTAGTGACTCCTTTTAAGCACGAGGTTAATGGTCTAATCACTAATGGATATCACGTTTCTATCTAGCTAGCACACGAATATGTATTCCTTCTCAAAAAAAAAAGCACACGAATATGTATTTAGTTAATACGAGCTAGTGCAACGGCAATTGCTAGCTGGAGCGCACTCACCTGCTGCAAGTAAACTTTTCGCCCGTCGAAACGGCCGGAATCGCGGGCTGCCGGCTGCATGTACGCATCAATCGTAAGAAAGGCTCAAATTAAGGCCCTGTTTGGATCAGTTTCAGATTCTTAGGCCCTGTTTGGATCAGTTTCAGATTCTTAAAAACCAGCTATTACTTCTAGTTTTTAAAAGCTGGTTTCTAAGCAAAAACTGGTGGGGTGTTTGGATCTCCTAGTTTTTAAAAGCTAGTTTCATTTATGATTGGTGCTAATAGACTATTATACCCTTACATTTATTGCTCTTGAACAGCACATTAAACAGCCATACGTGGTCTTTAATGAGGGTAAATGGGTATTTGTGCAAAAAAAACTGGCAAAAGCTGGGTATCAACAGCTTCTTGGTTTTTAAGAATCTGGGTAGGTAGATTTTAAAAACTGCCTTAAAAACTGGTCTGTTTGGATCCCACCCAGTTTCCAAAAGCTAGATTCTTAAAATCTGGGTGGATCCAAACAGGGCCTTAAAAACCAGCTATTACTTCTAGTTTTTAAAAGCTGGTTTCTAAGCAAAAACCGGTGGGGTGTTTGGATCTCCTAGTTTTTAAAAGCTAGTTTCATTTATGATTGGTGCTAATAGACTATTATACCCTTACATTTATTGCTCTTGAACAGCACATTAAACAGCCATGCGTGGTCTTTAATGAGGGTAAATGGGTATTTGTGCAAAAAAAACTGGCAAAAGCTGGGTATCAACAGTTTCTTGGTTTTTAAGAATCTGGGTAGGTAGATTTTAAAAACTACCCTAAAAACTGGTCTGTTTGGATCCCACCCAGTTTCCAAAAGCTGGATTCTTAAAATCTGGGTGGATCCAAACAGGGCCTAAGCTAGCACGTACCAGTACTAGCTAGCTAGCTAGTAGACCCGATTAAATGATTAATTAACTTTCTACTTTGTTAACTACTATTTTCGTTCTTTTTTACTTAACGATTTTATCTTCCCATCTCGTTCGAAATATAATTTTGACCGTTACTTTTTATAACTTTATATTAAAATATACTAATAAAACTGTAATATTGTAAAAATATTTTTTAATGATAAATCTAATGATATAATTTTTGTATAGAATCTCGATAGTTTTAAATATATTAGTAGTCAAATTTTAGAAAATTTGATAGCATGAATTCTAGAAAGTCAAGTAAAAAAGAACGGAGTGAGTATTAACTGTGCTTTCTTTTAAACAATGGCTTTTAGTTTTTAACTATGCGTTATTAGTATAATAAATAGTAATTATCGAAAGAAATTAAAGTTAAAAATCACCCGAAAAACTGAAAAAACCGCCTAAGCGGCCCATTGTCTATGGCCACCTCGATGGATCCGATCTCCCGGCGAAGTGTGTGGCCGTGGATCTCTTCGGCTACGCTCACGCGGTTGGCCGGCGCGGCCCGGCCGGGCATGATGCAACCGTGTTCATAAGGGGAAGAAGCACCGCTACCCATTTGTCGCCCGGGGGGGCGCGGGGGGGGGGGGGGGGGGGGGGGGGGGGGGGGGCTACGCACGCGGCTGCCATGACCCGCATGCACCTTGCTATTTTGTATTTGTTTAAAAGAACAAGCACAAGCACACAAATCACACGTTGTAATTCTTCCTTTAGTTCTTCCGGTACTCTCTTACTTTGAAGGAATCAACTAGTATATTTTAATGAACCGAACTACTGCTTTGTGACAAAAAATATATATGATTAATTACCGCAATAACTGAGCGCCCGCGCTTTTTCTAAGATTGGAAGAACGGGATTGCCGTCGAACGATGACCACTTTTCGACATATTGTACCGTAACCGTATAAAAGAGAGAAATTTTAATCTGCTCTTACTCGTAAATTCTAGATGATCTTAGAAGGGTTATATCTACTTTTAGTCGTGAGTTCTAGATGACCTTAGAAGGGTTCTCATATATCATAACAAGCTAGATTATAACACAAATTCGATCCAAATCATTCACAAGAGCAAAACCCCAAAATCATCCATCTTGAGAAAA